>OY728147.1:2085253045-2087753045 GCA_963277665.1 Viscum album | reverse complement strand
ATGTTATGATTTTATATCATTATAAGAATAACATGTTTATTTATCTTAAATGTGACATCGTGGATCTAGATTCTACTCAATTGGTTCCACGTACCCCCGGTGACATTGTCTCATGTGCATCTCTCCAAATTCCATAGCCTTCCGACTAGTAGTGAGGGCCTAGGGTATGATAATGGGAAAACTATTCCCACACTGGAAGAGTGTAATAGAATAGAATAAATCATAATAAATTAGAAAAATTAGTAAGGTACATACATCTGAAATAAATAGGGGAATACAGAAAAGATAACAACCAATAATCATTCCATACAAAAGATGACGTGTCGTGTTATGTTCTAGGATAACTAGAAAAATAGTTACACTATAGTAATCAACAACATATTATACAACAGAAAAAATAATCAAAGTAAAAAAAAGAATCATCCTTTGAATTGGTACAGTTCCATGCTCTCTAGATCCTAAATAGTATGTTATGTACCTATAGATGGGTGGTTTCCCTTATCGACACATGTAAAACTATAATATGCTTGGTCCCAAATGCATGAACCCAATAGGGAGTGAGAAATAAATCCTTATACGAAACCACAAAAGATTTTTTCCTATAAATTAGTGAGTATAAGAAAAAGTTGTGTTCAAAAAAGAAATGAAATATACTTGGATGTATCCAAAAATAAAAAATCTAAAAATTCATGTTTCTATTTTCATTCTTTATGTTCAATGTAACAAATCAATTACATTTAATTATATAAGTCTCATGATCTGACCTATGATTGTTTACCCCTCATCTAAGAAATCTCATCATATTCCTCGAAAGGATATCTAAATAAACAATGTTAACAGTAAATCCATGTTTTTTCTTTGCCTTGGTAGACACATCATAAGTCAATCCATTTCAGTATTCAATTAAACATCTCTATATTTGGGTTTGATAATCCCCCCATCCAAAACTATAGGCATAACAAATCCTCACCTGTAGGCATAATAAATCCTCACTAGTAGGAATAAATAATACCCTCTTGTAGGCATTGAAGTGTACAAGGACGATCTTGGTATATCATCATTTTAGTATAAAAGACAACACAATTAAATTACAAAGTTACAAGGTTAACAAAATAAAATATCACGTGGGTATGAAACAAAAAAAACTAAAAAAGTGAATAAAAATATCAAAATTCATAAAAAAAATATACTCACATGGGCTGGTAATATCACTATCCGATTGTAATCTAACAATTACAAGGATGAAACAAATATACTCAATGATGATGTTTTTTGTATTACAAGTAGAAATGTGAATTAAACTATAACAAGGATTATGAAATTGCCATCTCAGGTAGACAATGTTCAATTTACCTATTTCATTTTAAACAAACCCAAACGGGAAACAAGGGAATTCCCATAGGCATCCTTGGTAATGTGGCCAAACAATGGTCATACGAGGGAAACCCACCCACATGGTTGACCTTAATCAAACCAAAAAGCTCAAACATGTTCAAATTAATTTACTTCCTCACCTAATAATTATTAGGCAATAATAGGGGTCAATTACCATTCAAGGCTATACCCTAGACATGGGTGAATAGATCTTCATCACATATAAACAACTTAACATTTATATAAGGAACAAGACCACCATCTTCATGCAAGTATGAAACTCCCCATCTAGTTTGGAGTTTTGATTCAACGTATAGTTGTGTAGGTCTACAAAATAATCAAAAATGATAGTTATTCTATAACTCAATTGAGAGACAAAATCAAAAATAAATGATCAATATGAATAGATTACACACTAAACGGATTCCAATGGATCCAATTATGTTCGAATCAGAGATCATATGATGAATCATGATCAAAAACATGATTCATATTTTCTTGGAATTTTGTATTTCGAAAATGATACATTTTTGTCCATATGTAAAAACGATTCTACTAATTGAATTAAAAATTACAAAAAGTACTTTTTGTGTACTTTAGACTACAAGTGGTTTCCATACATATCTTTTTTGGAACATCACATGGCCATTTACTAGGATTTCCTGGTGTGTAGCCTTACCTACAAAGTTTGTACATAAAATTAAATGGCATGTAGTCCCCGTTCAAATTGTGTAACAAGCCTACAGTTATCCCATGACCTCTTTTCCCCCATTTTCATATGTATAAACTTAAAATGAAATATATATACCTCAAATGTATAAAACAGGCTCTTAAAAATTTCCCCCTTAAAGAAATTTGTCCCCGAATTTCCCATACAAGGATGACAAAGAAATATTAGAGAACAACTTTGGTCACTATGATCATATGTCGGCCTCCCTCTGCCATGTGTTGTCATACATTCATATGTGCTGCCATATCACCTATACTGAAGGAATATACTATCCATAGAGAACATTCATGCTATAATCTACTATACCGATGGAATGACACTCATAGGATTCATCTTCTTGTAACTATACTTCCTTAGGAAAAAAGGTTTGAGAAAAGTCCAAAAAGTAACATCACAACATTGAATTGTTCAAGATGTCATGTTTATCCATATAACTCTTAGGTAACTAAAATTAATAGGCATTCGGCCCTACGCTCTCCCAAATTTATAACAAACAAATGTATCTCGGAAAAATATTCAAATTCTTCATAATCCAACATTATCCTAACCACAGTGTGACATGTAGGAAAACTAAATCAATTTCCATTAACTCCAAATGTATTATGTGGTGATTGAAAAATTATTTCTATTAAGAGTATGTGTAATCTGTCGACTTCTGAATCAATTGAACATACTCAGTGGTCTCCTGCACAAGGCTATGTCACAACATCACTACCTCTACTACCCTCATCAAACACATGGGTGATCAGCGTGGTATACAATAGAAAGCGTCAAATGGCACCATCAGAATACTAACCAAGAAAAATTTTGTAGTAAAATACAAAAAGGGGTTTGTGTGTCTCATAGGATCCCCTAAAATATTGGATGAATTCCCAAAGCATGTATTCTAGCACCTAAATCATGTGCTCTGATTGGCCATCTTTCTAGGGGTGATATGTTGTGCTCAAAATCACTTGTGTACCCAAATCCCTCTATATCCCTTGACAAAAAATTTGTTTTAAAATAAGAATACCTACCTGAAATGATAGAATGAGGAACCCCATGGATTCATACAATCACATAGATGTACAACAACCCAATCTCATCAACATTGATAGTTTCTTTGATTTGTAGGAAATGTGAATCCTTCATATCACTATCAACAAAAAACCATATGAAATTATTTCCTGGATGATAATGTTGTAATCTCATCACTAAAAAATAAATACATCATTCCTCTTCCACCTTAGAATGGATAGGTGTTACAAATGTCTTGATGGTCTTTGGTGTTCCACCTTCACCTACTGAGAGGTGGAATATCTCATGGTCAAACCCTAAATATCACTGTTTATACCTAGCCACCAGTATTAAAGATGTAAATCACGATTCAAATTTGTGATTCCAAGATGGACTACCCAAACTAAATCATGAATATCCCACATCAGACACTAGCATAAGTCTGTCAAAACTCATACGGGACCCTGTAATCACAGAACCACATCCCTGGATATAATCCAACTAATAGGAGGGTCCTCACCTACCATATTCTTCCTTAAAATGAATCCATCATAATCTAATAGTTTCCTTATCTTGAAAATGTCTAGTAATGATGAAGTAACATATAAGGATATAAGGAATGTTTTTCCCTTATAAATGTTAACCTATAAGTTCATCTCAGTGAACAAATACATAAGATACCACTATAAAATGGACTCCTACACTACCTACATCTATGTATTACTTCCCAGTACATCAGTCAATGTATATCCTATTCCATGAATATAGGAAAGATCAATGTCGATAGACTGAAAGTAATCCACCCCCCTTCACTGTATCAGATTTAGATGAAGTTGAGTAAAGATGTACTAGAAATTTTATTGTTAGTGTACACCAAAAAATGCTCCCTCAATATGTAATGTCTCTAACATCATAAGACACAAAAAAATATGGATAACTCGTGATCATCTGTCATGTATATTCACTCATGTGGCCTCAACTATCGTGACTTGTATAAAATGACTTAATCCCCCTATATATTCACTTCTCCCTGCCTGATACTTGAGGCATCACAGTACATAGTTTTACTCTTGATCAACTTATGAAAAATTAGTATCAATGCTAACGATAATCTCCCATTATGATCTTGAAAGTCCATCATGCATAAATATGACCATTATTACATCACACCCATCCTTTTCAAAATTTTCATCAGTGCTAAAAATTGTGAGATGTCCAGTATAAAATTCATGTAATAACCATCCATCCCTAGGAAAATGAGAACCTTAAAGTCATTCATTGGCTTCTCCTATGTAACTAATCCTCTAACATTCCCTAGGTCCACTAATAATTCTATCTATATGATTACATTTCCCAAGAAATGAATCAGATCCATCCTGAAGTGGCACAATGAGAGCATATCATATAACTTTTACTCTCTCTAGGTACTCAAATTGTTTTCTATATGGGTGGAATGGTCAGTTCTATTGTGAGAAGACATGAAGATATTATCCATGAAACCCCTATAGAAAAATCCACATGTATATGGAAAACATGGTTAAAAAATTCAATGAAAACAACTAGCATGCTCCTGAGACCGAACAATATAACCAGATACTCATATATAAAATACCTTCTATAAAATGTGGTACACGATATGTTTGATGGTCAAACACACACATGTTAATATCCCGATATTATGTCCTTTTATAAGAACACTAGGGATCTTCGAAGCTGATGAAACATGTCAACTATTCATGGAAAGGATATCATTTTTTAACCATCATCTGGTTTAGTTCCCAATAGTCCACGTATAGCCCAAGGGAACCATCCCCCCTTTTCACAAAAAGAACCGATAAACCCATGGAGAAGTACTAGGTAAAATAAACACCTTTGTCTATAAATCCTCTAGAGACTTATTATTCTCTTGTATATATATCATAGCCAAAAATTAAAGAGGAATTTATATCAGTGCAGTTCCTAGCACTAGTTTGATCATGAATTTCACATTTCACACTAGTGGTAACCTAGAAATATTTTTTAGGAAAACATCCCTAAGTTGACAAACTTCTAGAATAAAATCTATCTCACATGTCCCTTAGTAATCTAGACATAAATATGAAATTTTTAATATCATCTCACTCACCAGAAATTGATCGGTTTTAGCTCTGATTGCCTAGTCATCCCACTATCCCTTGTATAGAAACGATCCTCCTGGTAGTGATGTAAAACTCACATAGTGGTGACATCAATAGATAAAACATTGAAATAATACTAATGATTTCATTCCAGTTATGAAATCATAGCCTGCCATATATGAGACATTGATATCCCTAATGAAGTGATTCCCACCAACCTCAAGGGGGGACTACTTACATAGTTTCACACCTACCATCTTTGTCTGTAATGGAGTGTGTGGTGTCATAACATCAAAGAAGGGAAACCAAAATTCCCAATTCTATCTACATAGAGAAAATATATAAAACAATATAAATCACCTCTATCTATAAGTGAAAAAGATAAAACAAAGGTGACTAGAAAATTACCTGTGATAGTATAATTTCTATGGTCATACACATACTAGGTCTCTTTCACTACATATGTCTGACAAGTACTATATCCCAATGGAACTACCTCCAGACCCTCAGCTGACATGACCTACTGTTACTGATATTATAGGGCCTTACTACCATCTCTATGACTACTAACTCCCCGATAATAGTCAGACGTATTCCAATTAATGAACTGGTTAGAATCTATTGACACTGCTCTGGAATATGGACTCAGTGCAAAACCTCTCTCTTTAGATACTGGTGGAAATACCCAAAAAAGGTGTTGAAGATGGCCCATCATCCCAAAATACCAGTAATTGAATGGTTCCATAGGGTATTATGGTCTCAAATACAATTGTTTTTCACATTTATATAACCTTTCATGGATAACGAATGAAACATTCATACTTCTCGTATCACTATGAGAATGCTCCATACAGTGCTTCTTGCTCAAGATCAAGACCATACTATATTTTCCTGCAAAACCACCCTGGTTCCCACCTATAACTTCCTCAAGATTACGTTGGGTAATTAATGCAACATTCAACATTGAGTATTCATAAGGGAACAAGAAAATGTTCACCTATGATCGAATGGTATTCCAAAGACAATCCTCAGATCACCAAGCCCTCGATGTTTCTTCACCCATCAGAATTGGTGAAAATATCTAAATCTCAGGGAAACGAGTAGATTAGTCCATCACTAACATAGATCCCTAAATTATATTAATGTACCCACCATTCCCTATTATCCCTCATCATATTATAAAAATTATATTCATAGAAGTGCATCTTGTAATATCCCCCTTTCATGTCTGGATGACGGTATATCATAGAGATAATATCACACCACCTCTTGGAAAAATTACACATCATATAAGTCATGAGAATGAACCTCCTCTCAGGTGTCATGTCTAGATGCTCAAGGATTTTAATCATTTACTACAGGCTTCGTTCCACCATCCCCTGAGAACATATGTCGATGCTATTGCTAGAATAATCACGTATGTTCTTCCATAGATAGGGTAGGCTAAGGTACTCGCTATAAGGACTGTGTGAACCTCATGAATCCACTATAGGTCTATCCATATGATCCTATGTCTAGTGTAATATCTAGTTCCCTGATTGGAAACAATAGAGGGTCCACTAGTATCCCATGTCATACGACCTCCTTGGTATGTTCATTACCACACTCTTTCCATAATACTGGAGGTCGTCTTGGTGGAATTGCTCTGTTATGTACATCACATACACCTCAGTATAATGTTATTCCTCATTGTACGTAGTTCAAAATAATTTAAAACTAAACATGAAAAAAATTCTCATTCACTCACAATATTTGAGTACATGGAATATAGAAACCACAGATGGCATGTATGCTCAATCTATTACATAGGTGAGTACTCCAAGAATCCAAGGCGTGTAATCGTCCCAGGTAAACTATCACAAGTCTTAAACAAATATTATCATATGGGCAGTTTATATCATAATACTAATATAGTCTAAAAATTATAAGACTGAAACAAATATACTAAAATGGGTAGTTTATTCATGACATTATAACAAGTGAATTAAACTATCACAAGTCTTAATCAATTTTCATCACACATGGGTAGCATCAAAAAAGACAATTTCATTATAAAAAACCACAAATGGATAAAAAAGTTATTCCCATAGGCATCCTAGTCTAAGTGGACATCCAATAGTCATCCAAGGGAATTACACCAATGGGGTGGCCTTTAATCATTCCAATAAGATTAAACAAGCTTAGATTAATTTAATTCATGACTTAATCACCATTTAGAAACAAAAAGGGTCAATTAAAAATGAATGTGATTCCCTAAACATTGGTCAATGAAAATAAAACACATATTAACAACTCTAAATTGAGTGGAAGGCACCATAACCCCTACCTATTTCTATTACGACTATCCTCGTTTATTGTCTATATTCGATTCAACCTATAATGGTGTAATTCTACAAAACAAGAAAAATGTCTAAACTATTGATTACATAATTAAGAGATGAAATCAAGAATAATGGATAAAGTGAAATATGATTCTCAATAAGAAGATTTCAATGGTTCTAGCGATGTTTGAATTGAAGATATTATGATGAATAGGGAGACAAACACTCATTCGGATTTTCAGGGCATGCAGAAAGTTGAAAAAGAGTGGTCTCGGTCCATTTAAAAAAATGATGTTACTTCTCAACATAACAATAAAAAATGTACATGGAATGTATTGGAGAGTACATGTTCTGTCTGTAAAACTCTTAGACAGACCATCACATGGTATAATAATGAAAATGAATGGGGTGTATTTTTTCAAACACTATGTGTAAATAAATTTATGTGACCTGTAGTCCCCAATCATGTCGTGTAACATGACTAGAGCAAAACCTTGACCTCTTTTCTACCATTATCAGATGAATATACTAAAAAGGATTGAGTTATACCTTAATGAATTAACCATGTACTTACATAAACTATATCTATTAGGAATGGTTTTTCTTAGAGTAAAATTGGAAGAAGTAGTGGGAAGTGTCCAAGTGGAAAATAAAATTATGAACCAAAAAAATCAGATGGGTGGAATCAAAAATGAGTTGTTTCCTTTAGATGGATCAGTTTAAATGGGAATGAAATGGTGGTGGAGTCCATAAATGAGAGAAACCAGATCTACCACAGACAATCATAATGATACTGGACAATTTTATGAGACAACATTCCCCATCAATCAGAGGATCATTTGACCTCGTGATAGTAGAAGGATAAATTCATGATTCAAGGAAATATATTAAACATCAATGGTTGTTCAGATATCCAAAATAAAACTCTTTAAATTTTTATATTGGAAGGTGAAGTTCATCAGTATTAGTAATTGCTTAAAAATAGAATAACAAGTAGAGAAAATGATGCCTTTAAATAATGTGTATTTAAGAATATTTTCATTGAGAAATATTTTCCCAAGGATATTTAAATTATGATATAAAAAATTATGGGAAGTGATATAAATGTATGATTATTAATTGGATTTATATTAAAAAAAATAACACCCATTTGTTAATGTATGAGACAAATTTTTTCTCAGATCATTACAGCAATGTACTTAATTTTTACTTAGGATTGAAGTAAAGATATCAAAGGGCACTAGATTATCATCAATATAAAATCTATGGGAAACATTTTTTATTTGTCAAGAATGCATAAATGGAGTTTTCTAAAGATTTTATGTCATATTTGAACAAGATAAATCATATATTTCATTGGAAAACAATGGAAAAAATTCATCAAAGAACATTGTAGGTATAAAATATACAATTTCATCTTATGAGAAGTGATGAAAAATAAATCATGCAGACTGATTGTAAAAATCTAGTAAGTACATAAATTGTTGAATGAATGGTAATATTACTATTGAATACAAGGGTTATGATTAGGAAATAAATTAAAATCCAATGGAATGATGTTTTATTTGTAATGAGAAATGGAAATATGCCAATATGATCCCATTTTTCACTACCCATGGTAGAAATGAGAAATATTGAATGAAAAAGGTAGAGGAAAATATTTTTCTACTACTATGGTAGATTTTATACCACCAAATTTTGTGCTGACATATGTGTTATAGGTTTATCAAAATATTCCAATACTATTTTCTCCCCTAGATCATCACATTCTTTGATTTTTGAGACCTTCGAAACTAAATTAGATGTATTTACTCAATAAAGTATTATAAAAATTTTGTTAAAAACTATGGGTTAAAGAAATAAAGTGACAATGATTTATAGGTATCTTCACATTGTAATTAATGGGTTGGTCATTGCTATAAATATTTTTGAACATTCTATAATGGATTTCGATATCATTTTGTGTATGGATCTGATTTATGTGTATCATGATAAAATAGATTTCATATACATTACTATTTTATTCAATGATTTCATACATTTGATAAAATACCAAGAACCTAACATATTGATTATATATGGAACAAAAAGTAACATATATAATGTTTTTTTAAAACCAATATACATTTATAATAAGTGACATCCAAGTAGTGAATGAATTTATATACGTTTTTCTGGATGAATTTCCTTGGGTTGTTCTTAGGAAAGAAGATGAATAAAAAATTGATATAGTGGATAACTCTAAACCTATTTTTACAATCAATTATCCAATGTAACATCTAAACCTTGTTATTATGAAATATGGGTTACAAGAATTTTTTCACAAGGATTCATTCGAACATTCACTTCACCCTTTGGTGATCTTATTTTAGTTTTGAAAAAGAATGATGGTTTCATGAGACATTGTGTTGATTATAGAGACACGAATAACATCTTTGTTATGAGAAATTATCATATTCTTAATACCAATGATTTTTTTATCATCTCTAAGGATGTTAATATTTTTTGTTAATTTTTATGATGTCCATATACAATCAAATGAAGGTGAAAGAGGATGATATTTTGAAGACATTGTTTCAGATGATATATGGGATCTATGAGTTTATAGTTATTCCCTTTGGGTTATATAATTTAAATTATTTATTTATGAATCTTATGAATGAAGACTTAGAGATGTTTTTGGATCAATTTGAGGATTTGTTTTATAAATGATAATTTGGTATTTTATAAGATCTATGAGTAAAGTGAATGGTGCTTAATTTTGTTTCAAACCACGAATGAGAGGAAACATTGCGGAATATTTTGAAAGAGTGAATTTTGGTTATAAAAATTTTCTTTTCTAGTACATATTTTATCTAAATAATGAATACCCATTTACCCTTTTTATGAAATTTTTTGTTGATTTTCAAAACCTACCGTTGTCATGGAGATTCATAGTTTTCATCGATTAGCAAGTTATTATTGAAAAATTTCTAAAAGGTTTCTTAATTATCAATAACACTAACTAATTTATAAAATTACAATGTTATGTTCATCTAAAAAAATTTATTTGATGATTTTTTCCATGAACTAAAATGAATATTGGTAAATTATCTTGTTTTTTCACTACCTTGAAAAAATTGTTAATTTATTGTCTACAGTGGTGATTAATTGATATGAAATGGATGTTTTTTAATGATGAATGATATGTTACTATATTATGATTCATTTTAGTTGAAACAAAATGAGTCAAATTACACTATATATTATTTGAAATTTTCTATTATTGTTTTGAATAAGATATTTTGATGCATCATTTGTATGGGGTAATGTGAGAAGTATATACTAACCACAAATGTTTGATGTATGTATTTACTCAGAAGGAATTCCTCATGATAAAGTGGATATGAATGGAATTAATAATGGATTATGATGTCATTATATATTACCATCATAGAAAATTAAATAATGGGTCAAATTATTTGACTATAAAATGTAATTCTATATCATCCAAGCGGTGTTTTGAACATGACCCTTTAAATAATGATTTGATGTATTTTGTTCTGCAAGTTGTTGGTGATTTAAATTTTTTTTTTATTTCGGTGATAGTTAAATCATATCTATTATATTTTATTAATCTTGTGTAGAAGGAGGATGATTAGTTTTTGAGAATATATATAATTGGTTCAAAATGTATATTTCTAGAAGTTATCATTGCCAATGATTATTTATTGAGATAGGGGATGCAATCATTTATTCCTGTGATTCATTGTTGGGGATGAATTTATTATATGATGCTCATATTTTTCTATTTTCCATTCATTTGGGAATCATATAGGTGTAAAAATACCTATGTGAATATTACTTGTGCGATGAAATTAAAATGGATATTATTAAATTTTAAATGAAGTGGTCACATGTCATCATATTAAAGAACAAAAACAGTAGAAAAAGTGGATAATTTATCCTTATCTAGTGCCAAAGTGGAAATGAGAAAATATACACTTGTTTTTTTTAATGGGAATACCAAATACATCTTGAGATAACAATGAGATATAGGTTTGTGTTGAAATAATTACTGAATCTCCACATTTTATTCCTATTTGAGACACTCTTTCTCTTGATTTACTTGCTCAACTATAATAAAAAATTATAGTCAACTTATATAGAGTTATTATATATATTATATTTTATCATGATATTTGATTAAATTATAACTTTTTTAAAGGCTGTTAGAAGATGTTGGGAATTGCTATAAATTTTAGTCCACCTTTTAATAATCAACCTGATGGACAGTTTGATCAAACAAGTAATACCTTAAATGATATTATAAGTTCATTTTCAATAGATAACCAGAGAATATTGGATAAAAATATTTCTTTATTTGAGTATTATTATAATTATATTATCTATTCGTGTAGAAAAATTTCAGTATTTTAAGCATTATATAGAAGGAGGTGGTGGGCACTATTATTTGGGATGATGTTGAGAGAGGAAGTTGATGGGAAATTAGTAGGTTGGGGAAATAGAAGTAAAATTGAAATTAATACATAGTAACATGTTGAAATACCAAATTAGTTTTTAATTTTATTTGGATTATCATAGGAAGGATCATTCATTTGAGGTAGGTGATCATATTTTTCTAAAATTTTATCAAAGGAAAACTGAGAAAAATTTTAGTAATAAGCGGTAGTTGAGCCCACCATTCATTAGACCCTATGAAAATATAGATAAATATGGAATAGTTTCATACTATTTTTCATTACCTCAGATTTTATCATAGGTACCCAATTTTAATTTTTGTTTCAATGTTATGGAAATTGGTGCCAGATTCATCTCATGTTTCTAGTATAGAAGTAGTTCAGATAGAAGAGAATATATATTATGAAGAACATGCAGTTTAATTTCATTTACATAGAGTTGAATTGGTGTGAAAAAAGTTTATTCATCGAGTTATGGTTTAATGGAAACCCCATATGATGGAATTGGAAACAAGGGGGATCTAAAATTTATATAAGGGAAAGAAATTACCATTTAATAAATTGGTGGTTAAAATTCCAAGGACGTAATTCACAAAGAGTGGAAGAATATAAAATAATAATTAATGATATAATAAGTGTTTTTCATATTTATTATTTTCTTTACATATATAGTGATTTAAATATACATTAGGTGACATATAGTTTTTGATAAATCATGTTTTATGTTAAAGAATTCATTTACAAAAAAAATTATTTTTTATACCATTTGATGGGGTAATTTTTTTAATATAGTTTTTTATATATTTTTAAATTATATTTTAAAAAATTAAATAATTATATGAAATAGAAATATCAAAACTTAAATTGGTTTAATTTTTCCTATTTTTCTGATAAGTATCATTTTAATGAATAATGATAAATTCTACATTTTAATGTAAAATATTATTTTCATATAATTATTATTTAGTGTTAAATTATATTATTTATATCATTTAAATTAATATTAAATAAATTTTATATTATTTAATAAAATTTATGTAATTTGAGTCATTTTCATATTGAATTTTGAAAAACAAAGCATGTGACATTTTGAATGTTTATACATTAAAAATTTGTTTTTTCATTCCATCGATGAGATTAATATTAAATTCATTTTAGCCAATTATGGGTTTCGAATTAATCCAAATGGATTCTATATTTGGAATCATTTTATCAAAAATTATTATATATGTCAAATTTATTTTTTGAAAATATATGAATAGATGGTTTGGTAACTTTTATTGGCACGATTAAGATTAAATCAGAGTATTAAGAGTGAAAATAATGTTGTAAATATTATAATATTACCCTAAAATTTATGTTCATTTTATTTGATAATATATTTTAAACTGAAATCCACAATGGGACTATTTTTTATTCTCTTAATTCCACATGGATGACTTTAAATCATTAATATTATGATATTCAACAAAAAGTAAATTTATTCATACTTCTATTTGAAACAAGATACATGTTTTTTAATATAGGATATTATATGTAATATGTTTGAATATAAATAGTATATTAACAAATTAAATATTTTTCATCATTGAGGTAAATTATTTGTAATGTTTGTCAAATAAATATTTACCTTAATGTATTATACATTTATAATGTGGTAATTGTAAAAATAAAGGAAACCTCATATAATTGATATTAAAATAATAAATTATATATAATTTGATATAATTAATTTCATCCATTGTATCATCGCATCCAAAATGACTATGGAAATAGTATTCAGACTGGTTTCAACCTGGCCTCAAGCCTGAAACCTCTTTATCTAGAGTTTTCTTACTAATAGTGAGGGACTAATAGTGGAATGATGTTGAGACTATACCCTTGAGATCCAAGTGGAACAATGATATAATCATTTTTAACATAATAGAAAATAGTGGAATAAGTATAATTAAATGATAAATATGTGGGTAATAAATTTAATATCATAGTAAAATGTCCAAATTTAATATATAACAAATCATTTATCACAATTAAAGCTATAGTTATACACATAAAGAAAAAAATAATAGGAAGGTACAATAAAATAAGATTACAAAATCCAAAAATCTAACTCGAAAAACATCCCAAAAGATTTCTTGGTAATATGTTCAAACTCTAAGGTAATATCACGACATTACAACAAATAACCCTGGATCCTGATGATGGAACCAATGGGGTCCATTTGGGCACCCCGGTGAAAAGGAATCCCAAATAGGGTGTGAGAAAAATTCTAGGTTAGCCCCCACCCATTGTTTATAGGGAAATCAATATAATTCTTTATAAAAACAACTAGTTTCATATTTAATATAAATTCAATATAGAATAAATAAATAAAATCATTGTACTAGGTTCCTCATAGGGACCCACCCAATTACCTTATTTTAAATATGTTATTATATGTAATGTCCTAGATTTTTCCATGTATTATTTTAATATTATATGGAAATTAATTCGAGACTAGGCCCTGAGATGTTGTGTAGTTATGTGGCCTGATGAGCCCGAAACAGATGTTTGAATTTAATTTAATAATTAAATTATGCACACGTGCAGTTTTTCTGAAAAACTAGAATAACTCACGAACGGGTGCTCAGATCAGAAATCTAATGTCACCGATGTCTTCAGAGCAGCGGGCTTACCCTAGAAGAGACCTAACTTCGGCCGGTGTAGCAAAATATCTCTTTTCCTTTTTATAAAAGTGATTTTGTAGGGGATCAAGGTTACTCTTGTCATAACCCTGAATTCCCCTGGAGGCTCTAGAGAGCTCTGGAGAAAAGCTTCCAACGCGACGACGATGTTCTTGACGAGCTTCCCCGGTGACAACGACGCGGTGACCAGATCTTCTCCAACGAACACCGCGAATCCAGGTAGGATTTTTTGTCTCGTGTTTTACTTCCCTGTTTTTGATTTCTGTGATGAATCGGGAATAAACCATGAAAATATTAGCTCGCGGATCGATCGTTCTTTCAGGACTTGTTTTTTGGGGATTTGGAGTTTGTTTGATTTTGATCTAATGGTGACGAACTTGAATCGTCATGAACAACGATCGAGGATCGTCCCTCTTGTTTGATTCTTATGTTTTCGTCCCTTGCTTTCTTCATTGTGTTCTACGAGTTCTTGGAGGAAATAGATCATTGCACATTATTTTTTTGGCGCAATGATCCGAGATTAAATATCAAACCCCGGAGCGATTTCACAGAGGTGCGACGATGGTTTCAGCAGGAGAATCAGAGCAGATCGTGAGATACGAGTTTTCATGCGTTTTTTTCAGATGGATCGTTCGAGGTTTATGATTTGTTTTACGCGCCGGAAACACCTGTTACAATGTTTATATGATGAAACGAACATATCGCTGGTGTATCTGGATGAACAGAGGAGAAACCGAGGATTCAGAGGATCAGTCGAAGCGCGAGGAAGAACACGACGTTCTGGAAATTTCCTGACTACATGATGTGTAGTATGGGCTAATCGGAATGTGTTCGTCGCCAGGTTTACCTGGCGTGTACTTTAGGAGTACACAGATATGGGCATGATACACGGCCAAGGACACGCCGTGTATACCCCTCCTCAGCCAGACCGGGCCAGATACATGTGATACCCCATGTACTGGTACACGGGCAGGAGACACGGATACGACAAAGGTTGTGTACGGGCACATGGCCAGCATTCACGGAGTGAGCCCCAGGTTCTCGGACACGGAATTTGATCCTTCTACACGCCATGTAGTTTCTTTCTATCCGACAAGCCGAATGACACGATCCAGTTACACGGGCAGCACCCGGGGTCAAGGAACATGACGTGTACTATTTCTACATGCCGTGTAGTTTTGTTTTACTCATCTTGAACTAATGAAATGGGACTTTTACATGAGGAGTACTCGGAATTAGGATCACGGTGTGCACTTTTATAAACGTCGTGTAGTTGAGTTTTCCACAGAACGGACAGACCACACGGGCTGTTTACACGGGCAGTACCTGGGGTCAAGGAACACGACGTGTAATCATACTACACGCCGTGTAATAAATACTTCATGGCATTAGCTACTTGACTTCTGTGACATGGAATAGTTTTCATAGGGTTCATACCCTTGGTCCATTCCCTTAAGGTTCTGGTATCATTTCCATTGCATAGGAGTATGATCCCTTCAACAGAACATCCTGAATAGAGTTGTTGGAATCCCCTCTATGTGACTTAGTGTTAGATCCTCTATTCATTCCTGGAACCCTAGGTAGTGTTCTTGGTATCGACATGACCAACTTTACCCGAGCACCGATCCTCTTCTTAGTAGATTAGCTCAGACTGAGTTGTCGGAATCACCCCATGACTTGGTTGTGATCCTCATCTGATCATCATGTTCTCATAGTAGATGCAGTGTGTGTTCTCCCAGAATGAGTACATCACATCTCTCTCTTCAGACGTATGAGTTTGTTCTCCTTAATATGTGCTTAGTGGAATCTTCGAGCTGGATCCTAGTAACGGTATCATGATTGTCATTTGTGTATGAGTATATATGGATATTCTTACTGTATGTTCTGTAGAAATATACTATGTGGAGCTGAATGTATCTTTCCATTGTGGTATTTTCCCTTGTTGTATTTCCTTCATGGTTTTGGGGTGTCCTACTAGGTATTGTTATACTCACCCCTGCACGGTCATTTCTTGCACGTGTCATGTATGGTACAGACGAGTGAGCCATTGATAGGATTTTAGGCGGACCAGGACCGGAAGGGACTTAGTGAGATCAGACAGGCCGATTTGTCTTCTTATGGATTCAGATTGCAGTCCTAGAACCATTCCATACAGGTTGGACTTTTTTACAAACTTTCTTTTTGGTGGGCTTGTACTTTTGGACCAGGGTTTTACTATCTTGTAGAATTTTACTTTCCTATCATACTCTGTTGGTTGAGTTTTTAGTTTATGCATGCATTTAAATTTTTAGTAGTATTTACTTTTCATCTTTGTGGGCTTGGAGATGTGTGTGCGTGTAAATGTTTATAGGCACAGCCACCCATGTTAGTAGCTTGCCTACTCGATGCTAGTCACTAGCCCCTAGCCTATTGGAGCCGGGGTTGGGGAGTTTTGTCTTGGGCCCCACCAGGACGGGTTGTGACAGAGTGGTGTCAGAGGTGGTCAGTTCTACCTTAGGACCATGAGTCTGTGAGTTCGTAGGAGAAACAATGTTAAGTGTTTCAAGTTCAGCTTTCAGGCTAGGGATCCCAATGTTGGTGTGGACGACCGACATATCCATACACCAGGACCTTGATAACCTACTTTTCTACTCATAGCATGAGAACACTATTTTCAGGGGGGAAATGGTACATGCATCATATAAGAATGGGTTGTGGCTTCCATGTCCTTATTGAGTCAGCTCTCTAGATATACTCCCTGGCTGAGATACATCTTATTTCTTTACAGGATTCCTCTGTGACGCATACCCACTAAGTTCCATCCACTCGATCATGAAGATGACCCCCATAGTGATGATGCCACGATACAGGGACAAGATCCCCCAATTTTACCACTAGGTGGTGTGCCAGTTATCCCAACACTTGTGGAGTAGTGTTTAGTTCCTATTGTACCATTGGAGGAGGAGTGCAGGCTGAGCGCACTCCACGAGTTTTAGAGACATATACCCCCTTAGGTTTCGATGCGAGACTAACCCTCAAGTAGAAGAGGACTGGCTTGAGGCAGTGGCCAGAGTCTTCCATTTGGTAAGGACACCAGCAGACCATATGGTGATCCTGGCAGCGAGCCTTCCGCAGGGCTTGGTAGAACAATTGTGGAGTTTGGTTGGCCAGACTCATGACGAGGCAACACTTTCATGGTCGAAGATTGAGCATCAATTCAGATAGGAGTTTTCACATGTTACCCTTAGTGTGTTACGTATACAAGATCTTCCTTAGCTCCAGCAGGGATCCCTGACAGTGGCTGACTATTTGTCACGGTTTACCAACCTCTCACGGTACTCAATAGATATGGTCAGATATCAGTAATTCAGATATTGACTTTTGAGCGGGGCTTTCATAGAGATATTCAAGCTATCATCATCCCTAGGAGAATTCCCACTTATGCTGGAGTGCTCGAGCGGGCTTTGGTGGTCGAGACCTTCTTGGAAAAGAAGAGATAGCAGGCAGATGTCAGTAGTGGGCAAGCTGGAGTAGAGACCTCGGCAGCATGGAGCTGACGTCAGGGACCCAGGTGTGGGAGATGTTTCCAGATGAGATCCCAGGACAAGGGATCTTCCGTATAGGGTTCGCAGGGTTCATCCATCCAGACTCGAGAAAGGCAATTCTACTCATGTGATGGAAGGGGACGTCTCACTCAAGATTGTCCGACCCGGCGTACTACTGACACCGGGGCAGTAGATGGACCACCGAGGCAAAGGAAACATGTGGAGCAGACAGAATCGCGAGGCGGAAGATGCGGTAGAGGAGCTGAAAGAGAAGTTGGAGGTGGATGGAATTTTGACCCTTTACCACCACCACCCCCAGGAGGTCCACCCTAGGCTCAGGGTGCTGGTGGACAGAGGTAGGGATAGCTGCTGGCGGAAGAGGCATATGACCCAGGTACATCCAGAATGATTATAGGTACTATATGTGTCTTTTCTACATTGGTTGTCATATTGATAGACAGAGGTTCTAGTCATTCATTTATAGCTTCTTATCATGTTCGAGACCTTGAGATTCTAGTTGACTCGTTGACTCGACCCTTATGCATTGAAACACCGACTTGAGAAGATTCATAGATCACACACCACTGTAGACAGTGTGACCTGACCCTTAGAGGCGAGAGTTTTGGTTGTCTCCTCTTGGTGGTAGCGTCGAGGACTTACGATGTCATTCATTGTATGGATTGGCTATTAACAGTTCATGCCCAGATCGACTATTTTAGGCGAACGGTGCGGTGTGTCCGCAGTGATGGAATGAGGTTCTCTTTTGTTGGTGAACGGGAGACCCATGCACTGTAGGATGGACTCATGCATAGGAGGGCACAACCGATTTCACATCAGTCGGCTAGCCTAGACCTTGGAGAAGCAGATGTTACGAGATTCTAGTTTCTAGTAGTAGTGGGTGAGTATGAGGTAGTATTTCTGGAGGATGTCCCTGGGCTACCTCCCCATCGGGAGATGGTTTTCTGCATTGAGTTACAACCCAGGACGACACCGATATCAGCATCAGCTTATTGCATGGCTCCTGCAGAGCTTCGTGAGCAGAGGGTGCAGCTGGACGACTTGTAGATGAAGGGCTTTGTGTGACCCAGCGTTTCACCTTGGGCGTCCCCAGTGTTGTTTTCCAAGATGTCAGATGGGAGCATGGGGCTATGTGTGTATTATCAGTGCATGAATCAGGTGACCGTGAAGAACTAGTATCCACTACCAACGATATATGACCTCTTCAACCATTTGAGAGGGGGACGATGGTTCTCGATGGACGATCTACAATCAGGCTATCACCAGTTTCGAGTACGGGAGGAGGATATACCAAAGACAACTTTAAGATGTCGCTACGGTCAATATGAGTACTTGGTGATTCTTTTCAGCGTGACGAAATCCCCGGAAGTGTTCATGGGACTCATGAACCAGATATTTTAGCCCTACCATGACCACATTGTAGTGATCTTCATCGACGATATCCTTGTGTACTCTACGTCCGGGGAGGAGCACACGAGACACCTAATGTTGGTTCTGGACACACTTCGAGATCACCCGTTGTATGGGAAACTATCGAAGTGTCAGTTCTGGTTACATGAGGTCCACTTTCTGGGACACGTCATCTCGACATATGTGGTAGCGGTGGACCCCACCAAGGGGGAGGCAATGCTGGCATTGGAGCCACCCCGGAGCGTGATGGAGGTGTGGAGTTTCTTTGGTTTGGCAGCCTACTATCAAAGATTCATCCTTGATTTCTCCAGGATTACAGCACCCATGATAGCTTTGACCCGAAAAGGGAAGCCGTTTGTGTGGACCGAGAAATGCCAATAGGACATCCGGTAGTTGAGACAGATCATGACGAGAACCCCAATCTTGAGATTACTGGAGGAGGGTGACGAGTACGTAGTGTTCTACGACACATCAGGAAATGGACTTGGTTGTGTACTGATGTAGAGGAAAGAAGTGATTGCCTATGGCTCACATCAGTTGAGGCCCCATTAGCAGAACTATGGGACCCATGATCTTGAGATGGAATCAGTAGTATTCGCATTGAAGATGTGGTGGCACTAACTGATGGGCAAGCGGTTTACCATCTACTTTGATCACAAGAGTCCCATATATATCTTTTCTCAGAAGGATCAGAATTTGAGACAGAGGTGATGGCTTCAGTTCCTCTTGGATTATGACTTTGAGATCATTTACACACCTGGTAAGGGGAACGTAGTGTCAGATGCTCTCAGTAGGATATCCAGTTTGCAGTTTCTGGATGAGGCGATGAGGAATTTGGCCTCTTTATAGTTATCCTTTATGGATAGAGATGAGGAAGCTTTTGGGACTCTGTTACGCTTGAGCACAGTGTTTCAACCCCTGAATTATGGTCGAACAGAGCGGACCATCCAAATCTTGTAGGATATGCTTCGATCTTGTATTATTGACTTCAGTTGTAGCTGGGAGAATCACCTACCTCTGGTGGAATATTCCTATAACAACAGTTATCATTCCACTATTGGTATGGCACCATTAGAGGCTCTGTATGGGCGAACATGCAGGTCAACACATTTTTGGACTGACCCATGAGAGTCAGCACTCATGGGACCATTAATGGTGAAAACTACTCTAGAGAAGGTCTCGGTCATGTAGGAGAAGATGATGGCTGCACAGAGTCAGCAAAAGTCTTATGCCAATAGGAGCCGAAGGCCCTTGGATTTTGAGGAGGGATACCATGTATTCTTTCGGGTCTCAACATGACGGGGATTGTAGAGATTTGCCCGAGGTAGCAAGCTATCTCCAAGGTTCATTGGCCCTTTTCAGATTCTGTGTAGAGTTGGCGAGATGGCGTATCGCTAAGATCTACCTCCTCCGATGGACCAGGTACACAACGTCTTCTATGTGTCACAGCTGTAGAGGTACGTGCATGATCCATTGCATGTGATCGACTAGGGCGAGCTGGACATCGATGATGGAGCGACCATTGTTGAGTACCCAGTGGAGAACGAGGATCAGCAGGAGAAGATTCATCATGGGCGAGCTATTCCCTTAGTGTGTGTCCATTGGTAGCAACAAGAATCTCCCGGAGAGAACGTGGGAGTGGGAGTCTCAAATTCGCGTGCAGTACCCACATCTTTTTTAGTAGCCTTTGTTTTGGCATTTCAGGTATGTAAAATCCCTATGGTGGGTGTAATGTAATGTCCCGTATTTTCCATGTATTATTTTAATATTATATGGGAATTAATTCGAGACCAGGCTTTGAGATGGCATGTAGTTCAGAGGCCCGGTGAGCCCAAAATAGATGTTTGAATTTAATTTAATAATTAAATTATGTGCCCATGTGGGTTTCCTAAAAAAGTGTAATAAAAATCGAACAGGTGCTCGGATCAGAAATAAGATGGCACCGTTGCATTCAGAGTAGTGAGTTTAACATAGAAAAGACCTAACATTGGAAAGCGCAGCGAAATATCACTTTTCCTTTTAAAAAAGAGATTTCGCAGGGGATCAGGGTTAGTCTTCTAATAATATTTAATTCCCTTGGAGGCTCTGGAGAGATCTAGATAAAATCTCTGAATGTGGGGATGGTGTTCTTGACGATCTTGGGTGGCGACGATGACGCAATGACCAGATCTTCACCAACAAATGCTACAGATCTAGATAGGATGTTTTTTCTTGTGTTTTCCTTCCCCATTTTTGATTTTTGCGATGAACATGGACTAATCCACGAACTTATTAGCCCGCTGATCGATCGTTCTTGAGAGAAGGATTTTGTGGTATTTTTTAGGATGTTTGGTTTTGATCTAATAGCGACGAACACGAATCGTCACGAACAATGATCGAGGTTCATCCCTCTTGTTTGATTCTTGTATTTCTCTCCCTCACGTTCTTCGTTGCGTTCTATGTTTTTTGGAGGAAATCAATCTTTGGGCATTCGTTTGTTGTAGAAACGATCCGGGATTGAATATCCAACCCCATAGTGATGTCACGGAGGTCCGACGACGTTTTCGGTATGCGAATCGGAGCAAATCAGGAGATACGAGTTTTTGGGCATTTTTCTTCGAATGTATTGTTCGAGGTATATGATCCCTTTAAAGAGAAGAAAAAAACCATTAAGATGTTCATATAATAAAACGAACCAATCCCTGGAGTATCCGGACGAACAAATGACAAACAAAGGATCTAGAGGTTCAGCCGAAGTGCGAGGAAGAAGATGGAGTTCTAGAAATTTCCTGACTACACATCATGTAGTATGGGATTCACGGCGTGTGTTCATCGGTAGGTTTATCTAGCATGTACTTTGGGAGTTCATGGACACATGCAGGGTACACGACCAAGGACACGCCGTGTATACCCCTCCCCGGCCAGACCCGGCTAGATACACGGGATACCCCATGTACTGGTACATAGGCAGGCGACACGGACACGGACATAGGCCGTGTACAGGCTCATGGCCATCATACACGGAGAAAGCCCCAAGTGCTCGGATAGAGCGTGTGATCCTTCTACACGTCTTGTAGTATCTTTCTATCCGACAATCCGAATGTCATGGGTCAGTTACACTAGCAGTACCTGGGGTCAAGGAACACGGTGTGTACATTTTCTACATGCCGTGTAGTTTTGGTTTACTCGGCTCGAACAAATGACACATTCCATTTACACGGGCAGTACCCAGAGTTAGGAACATGCCGTGTAATTTTCTACATGCTTATTAGTTGAGTTTTCCACAGACTGGATAGAAGACACTGGACATTTACACGGGCAGTACCAGGGGTCAAGGAACACAGAGTGTAATCATACTACATTCCTTGTAATAAATTCTTCAAGGCATTAGCTACTTACCTTATATAACATGGACTTGTTTTATTAGGGTTAGTACCCTTGGTACATTCCCTGAAGGATATGGTATCATTTCCTTTACACAGGAGTACGGACCCTTCAGTAGAACTTCATGAATATAGTTTTTGGAATCCCCTCTGTAAGACTTAGAGCCGAATCCTCTATTCATTCCTGGAACCCTAGGTAGAGTTATTGGAATTGACGTGACCAACTTTACCCAGGAGATGATCCTCTCTTTAGCGAATTAGCTCAGACTGAGTGGTCGGAATCACCCCATGACATGGATGTTATCCTCATCTGAGAATTATGTTCTCATAGTACTTGCGAAGTGGGTTCTTCCGGAACGAGTACATCGATTCTCTCACTTCAGGCCTAGGAGTTTGTTCTCCTTGTTATGTGCTTAGTGGAATAATTGAGCTGGATCCTAGTGGTGGTATCACGATGGTCGATTGTGTTTGAGTATATCTGGATATTCTTAATTTATGTTCTGTAGACATATACGGTGTGGAGCAGACTGTATCTTTCATTTATGTTATTTTGCCTTGTTATATTTCCTTCTTGGTTTTGGGGTGTCCTACTGGTTATTGTTATACTCACCCCTGCACGGTCATGGCCCGCACGTGTCGTGTCTGGTGCAGACGAGTGAGCCTTTGATAGGATTTTAGGCATACTAGGACCGGACGGTACTCAGTGAGATCAGACAGGCTGAGGTGTGTTCCTACGACTTCAAATTGCAGTCCCAGAACCTTTCCTTACAGGTTGGATTTTTTTACAGACTTTCTTTTTGGTGGGCTTGTACTTTTCGCACAGGGTTTTACTATCTTGTTGTATTTTACTTTCCTGTCGTACTCTGTTGGTTGAGGTTTTTTGTGTATGCATGCATTTCCATTTTTATTAGTTTTCACTTTTCAGCTTTGTGGGCTTGGATATGTGTGTGCGTGTGTACATGATTATAGAAAATTCCTCCCATGTTAGTAGTATGCCTACTCAGTGCTAGTGACCATTCCCTGGCCTATTGGTGGCGGGCTTGGGGAGTTGTGGATCGGTCCCCACCGGGACGGGTCGTGACAGTATGTATGAACATAATGAACCTGAAATGGTATTGTAAAATATATAAGGTGGCTTGCGATGGAATATACTCAATCTTGGGAATAGTCCTCGAGGACTCATCCATATGTATTCTATGCAAATATATATGTTCTCATTTTTAAAACATTCATTTCCCTCTAGTTAAATCCCCTTTGATAACCACTTTAGAAAATATAGTTAAACACTGTGACCCCTTCCATGAAAATCCTCCTGGGCATTCCAAGTTTCACACAAGGGGTTGCACATATTACTATACACAAGGAGTCTATTTATGGTGAACTGAGAATGCATTCACATGTTTCACTCCAACTATGTTTGGAATATTCAAGTACAAAAATCTGGGTCTCTACCTGGTTTCACATGAAGAGGCTCAAGTATCTATTGAGGTATTTTTTATCCAATCATGCATATAATCTCATTCCGGGGAATCTCCTAAGGAAACAACATAACTCTTTTAGATATAAATAAGTAATTCCTTGATAACCCTTCCTCGAAATAGTTTGTGTCACTATCATTATGTTTACTATCCATTAACACTTCTAGCAATAATGTCATGAGAGTCCATCCAATAGTTCAATAATCTCTAACCCCTCATAGCCCCCACCACTAAAATAATTACCTTATATAAGAAACTAATTTGTAATAATTAATTCAATAGAGGCCAATTTCAAAAACTAAATCATTTGAAACAGGAATTCCATTTTAGTTAAGGAAATTCCATTTTAACGTCTCATTCAAGGATTGAGTTATATAATTTAAGCACTTTCACCAATGGTTAGTTATTCCACATCTTCTATGGCTTGGGTAGATGGTTATCACAAGGAATAAAACACAGTTAAAATAATTTAATCTCAAATTGAATAATATTATGAGGATTTAGACCTCAATGATCAATGAGGTAATCACAATGAATGTGAATTTCTCCTTCAAAAGAAATGAATCAATCATTATCAATTAAATTACATGGTATGAGGCTAGAAAATCAATTTCCAATCCCATATACATCTATTTATCATAATTACAGAAAATATTTATCCATTTAACTAAAGAGAAAGTTGAACACAGTTATTTGACCCTTTATAACAAGGTGAAGATGACATTTAATTGGTGGCTTGGCCAAAGTAGAGGCCAATATGGCCTAGTGAACAACCAACATATGGTTTTCTCAATATGGGAGTCCAAATATGACACATAAAAACATTTTTATTTTATGATTTAGATTATATTATTGGTCAGTGGAAATATTTGACATGCAGCACATAGACACGATATTTGAAATGTGATGAAAAATAAAGAAATTTCCAGACCACCTTCCTAGATGTAGTAGCACTCCACTCATCCATTATTGTGGCATTATTTGACATAGAATGGAATAAATAGAAGGATACATCAATATACCTAATAATATGGATAAAAAATTTCACATAAATTGTAAAATGGATGGATGTGTATCTTTGAAATCTATTTGGGGGGATTAAAGATATTACTATTACATTTCTGATGATTTAACTAGTGAGTGAAATGGAAGAGAAATAAAGGCGATGAATTGACTCCAATTTGAGAGGGAAATGGGGATTCCCACATGGAGGGAGGAGGATCCCACAAGAATAATATGAAGGCCAGGAATGGATAAAAATATATGATCATTAATGGATATTCTATTATTTAAGACTCAAAACAAGGTTGAGTGATTTGGTCATACTGGTTTTCCAAACAGTGCACCCACCATTCAATAAAAAGTGTTCCATTACTATCTATGTTGAATTGATTGTGTGGGATAGTTAAATATTTTGGGTAAAACATTAAAAACCCTCGGGACACAAGTTGGACACCATATTTTAGTCACATTTATTGTTGTTGGGGTCGGCAATGTTTTAGACAAACTGTGTGCCCAATTTCGACTGCCAAAACATGTGGTTTTTGGGACCTAGTGGTTAAAAAACACAATGATACACGCAATGGATCCCTCATGACATTAAATAATTATAATTAATACATTTTAATGTGTTAAAAATATAGAAATTACATTCCAATCCTCAGTTCACAAAACAGACATTCCACTAAATGATAAAATTCAGATTCCCTTGTAAAGTCTTTTTGTCCCAAAACACAGTATGCTATAACCTCCCCATAATAGAACATATTTTCCCAAAGAACCCATGGGTAAAACAAATATATAATAAATCAACCTAAATTGGTCATGAAGTCTTGTTCAATTGCTCGTGGTGCAATTCCAAACACCCAACACACCACAATGATTCACCACATCCTAACGTAAAAGGATCATGAAAACACAATCTAATTATTTTTTCCTAATACAAAACATTGAGTCAACGCCCATATAACATAATTATAATATGAGGATCCTCAATAACCTCATACTGAAAGAGTGGAGTATCAAGCCACGCCTCCCCGGGTCGACGGCCCTCATGTAACCCAACATAAGGAAGACAACGCATTTCAAAATCTTGACATGATTCCTTCAAAAGAAGGCACCCCAAAACACATTTGACCATTACCAAAAAATTACATAAACAAAATTTGGATGCATGTCATTCCTAAAATTAAATTTATATTTACAAATATCATCCATAAAATTGAAACATTAATAGGTTCTATAAATTTGGATCATCGCAACTAATACTCCCATTCTAAGCCCAACCGATGCTCTGGGTATCCTGAGAGTCAAAACTGAAAACTAGGGAGTTGATTCGGAGTAATAAAATAATAGATTATAAGTTATAAGTTAGTACAAGCTTTTATCCCAAAAAACAAAAACATTGTTGGGAAAAGATCCCTCAAGGTAACATTGAAGTATTTTTGGGTTGATTGTGTTTGTTGACAAAGCAGGTTTCCCAGGAGAATTGTCGAGTTCCTAAGAATTTGTTGACAATCCTTGTTGACAAAGAATGATGACAATGGAAAGGACGATCTGGAGGCGGTTCAAAAGAGCAGTACAAGGTGGCGCAGTTTCCCAGTGTTTTCCATATTTTTGGGTCCAAAATTTGGAGTTTGGTGAGCATCACAAAAATATGATTTCCATGACGATCATAACTTAATATGGAAAATTCATGAATTTATAGAAGATAGGATGAATGGTTTGGATTTCGCAATGACCAGAAAAATGGAGGCAGTGACGCTTCGCGATTACGTCAAAGCTTCGCGAACGGAAGATTTGAAGTGCATCACGGTGGTGAAGGGCTTTGCGAGAGAGATTCACGGTGAAGGCACGAAGGAGTGTTGACGGTAATGATCCGCGATTACGACGAGCTCCGCGAATGGAAAATTTCCATGGTGCTTCGCGATTTGGACAGAATTCCGGCGGAAATTTCGGAGCTTCGCGATTTGAGATGACGTGGTGTGGACTTCGCGCAGAATGTTTGAGGGTCAGTGGAATCGCCTATAAATAGAGTCCGACCCCCTCAAGAGATGTAGAGAGAATATTCAGAGAAGATCATTTGCTCTCGATTTGTGAAGGAGTTTCATGGAGCCAGTATGCTTCGCGAAAGAGGAGCTTCGCAGAAGCTATTGTAGCTCCGTGAATCCTGCGAGCTCCACGTTGGCTTAGTAAGCTTCGCGAGAGACGTTGCTTTACGATGGCTTGAGCTTTGCAAAAGTGCTTCGCAAAAAGGCAGGAGCTTCGCGAAGGCTTTTTTGAGCATCATGAAATTGAGAGCTTCAAGAAGTAGGGTGCTTTGAAAAGGTGTTACCAAAAGGAATTTCCCAGTGTTTAGTGGCAAAGAGGTATTCATCAGTGGATGAAATTTGGAAATTAACAAAGCATCCATCATCAGTTAAGGATGTGTGAATTCATGCAAATGAAGAGACCTAAAGGTCTATAAACTTTGGGTGGATATCTTCCAAGTGCAGTGAGCATAGGAAGAGGAAGAATGTGATCCTCTCCATTGACAGTGAGCCAGAGAGAGAGAAATAGGGAGTGACCCATGGGAAAGCAGTGAGATGACCCTAATCCTTGTGAAGGCAGTGATCCTAGGAATAGAAGTGCTCTATCCCAAATTTTGTATCCACATCTTATGAAGACTAGTGGGATTTGGTATGCAGGACAACTTTTCGGCGTATTCTACTTGGACGTAGGCCAGTGAGGGTGAACCAAATAAAAATATTTGAGTCTGCCTGCTTACTTCCCTGCATTGCATTTGAAGCATCATCATCAGACAAAGAAGAAAATAGGTGAACATAAAAAACACACAAGTGAAAACAAAGTGACCCTTGTAATAAAGAGGTCAAGATCTGGTGGGCAGGAATAGTTTTTGAAAAGAATATCCATACCCTGATTCCCCCCCCTCTCAGGGTATATTGGCCCCTATTGGTCCTAACAATTGGTATCAAAGGGAAGGTTGCTTTGATCTGACTTGTTTGCTCCAACTTGGTGTAGTTGATTTGTGTAGTTAAAGATCCAGTTTACTCCTATCTCGGTGTTCCATAGCGAAGGGAAAAACATAAAAGAAGAATAAGAAGTCAGGTGGAATTCCGCAGTGTCGAAGTGTGTATGTAGAATGTGTGATTCAATTAAAAGAATCAAATAACATACTGAAAGAAGGCTTGGATGAATCAGAAAACGAAAATCTAGATTTACACAATAATGATGTTGGAACAAGTGAAGCACTTAATATTGAAGGTGATGTTGAAACCACTGATGATGAAGAAATTTACAGGAGTCGAAAACTGGAAGTTGTACATAAGGAGAAGGAATTAGATCAGAAATTAACTGATGATGTTAAATCTAAGGGTATCCGGATCCAGGAATTGGAAATTGAGGTCTACAAGCTAAGAGGATTAAGTCAAAGGCTTAATGATATAGTTATTGACCTAACAGAGAAGAATGATTCACATGCTGTAGAACTACAGAAGATGACTAAAATGAAAGGAAAACAAAAGAATGATGATTATGAAGAGAATCAAAAGTCAGATGAAGTTCAGAATCTGAAAGCTAGAAATGATGATCTAGCATTACAGTTGTCTGAATAAGTTCAGAAGAATCGAAGCCTAAATCAAGAGAATGGATCTGTCTCTAAATCTGTTTCTGAGGAAAAATTGAAAGTTGTTAAGAAAAGTGCAATAGTGGAAAAGCTGACACGTGAACTGGAAGATGAGATGAGTAGAGGGAAGCTTCTCAAGAGAGAACTGGATGTCCTACTTGAATCAAGGGAGACATAGATTCAAAAGTTGGAAGAAGAGATAGAATCAGTAAACAAGGAATTAGAGAGTTCCAATGATAGAGGAATGCCTAATATTAAGGATTCCTTGAATTTACTATTTTATTATCCTTCGGTAGATGATGATGACATGAAAAGAAAATTTTCTATTTTTGAAAAGAGGTAAAAACAAATTTTCTCATCCCAAAGAACATATAGTTCGAGAATAACTGGTATTGTATTCGATAAATCCCCTCCCATGCATGACCAAAAGAGAGCCGTGAATAGTTTCATAAATGGAAAAGATCATGTAGGTGCTGGAGATAGGCCTAAAAGGATAATTACAAAAGGAAGTGACAACATGTTCCATTTCTGCGGGATTCATGGTCACACATCATGTTTCTGTTCAGAGGCTCTGGAATACAATTCAGGCTATGAAAATAGAAACCGTGATAGATATGAGAATAAGAAGAAACATCATGAGAAATCAGAGAGAAGAGTCTCTCAAAGGATAACATTCATCAGATGCTATTATTGTGGAAGAATGGGACACACAATGAGTATGTGCCAGGAAGCTCAGAAGCTCCATGTTAGAGGAAAAACTCATGCTGCATCAACATCTCGATATAAGAATGATGAAATGAGGTATATCTTTGATGAAAAATGTTTCATATGTCTTGATCATGGGCATTTGGCCAGACAGTGCAGCAAGAAGAGAGTAGGGAAGGAAAAAGACCCAAGAAAGAGATTACCAACTCCAGTGGTACATAATGAGGAATTATACACTGGGAGACAAAGTGGTAAGGTGAAAGAAAGGCTTAGAGCCTCAGAAGAATCACATGGAGCTGAACGAAATGTGTATCAGTCACCTCCTTTGTCGTACTCACAACTGCTCTCAATTAGAGAATGTGAACAAACATGGAAGATTAAGGGGAGATCTACTCCAGCTATGATAATGAAGAATGCAAGTTCAATGGAGGACTCAACACCAGCGAGAAAGAGTGTGGTGACTAAGACATCTGATAAAAGTAAGATGAACAAAGAATGCATCGAAATATCCGCATGTTTTGTTTCTCAGTGAGAAGTGAAGGAAAGAAGAAGACCCCCTAAGATGGGAGAAGAAGAAAGGGAAGATGCCAAACAGAGAGGTTTATACTCATATAAATAATCAAGGAAAATGGAATTTTGGTAGAACCTCAAAGAATGAAATGTGTACTAGAGGGTTTATACCCAAAGTGGTGAGAAAAGTCAACACTACCAAATCTACATATCAAAAAAAGGATCAGAATGTAAGCAATGAATGCCTAGTCATATGGCCAGAATAGTTGAAGTTGGCCAGGCAGCTGGAGGAAGCAAGAAAGGAGTGTGATGCCCTCCAAGATAAAATCAAAGGGTTGACCCATCAGGATCAATCACTATACTCATTTTAAGGATTCGAGAAACAACCCCTCTCCCTATGTATATAAATGATATTAACAGATGATTCACGTGTTTTAGGTTTTAGGGAGATACGATCCAATGGGAAGTGGCATCTAAAGATGCAAATTGTAGTAGTGATAAGCTTCAGAGTATCAATTGACTCAAATAAGGTTCCATAGTTGAAGAAGAAAGGGGGCAACAGAGCACAATAAGAAATTATTGTGTTATAAACTTCATGTCGTGTTTCCTACACCGAGTTCCAACTTAGTAGGCCTAGATACTATGATAATGGCTCAATGCCGATTTCCAGACTGATATAAACGATGTAGGTGGAAAATGAGAATAGATGGTGCAAGAGAAGAAGAATTTTTATGGGCCTATCTCCAGGAAGTATTGCATAACATAGGGGGAGAATTCAATAATAGAATCAGATGCAAGAGCCATCAAAGGAATAATTGGATGACTCAGCTCAGGCATTCCCTATTGAGGGAAAAAAGAAACTTAGGGAGAAGCAGCAATAATCATGCATCTCATGCTTATCATTTTTTTGAAAAATATGGTATCAGCTGAATTCTTTTAGGATAACAAGAAGCTACAAGGGAAAATAAAAGGCTTGTCAACCAAAATATGAGAGAATAAGTTCAAAGAAATGACATTAGTGAACAGTGAAATAGAGAAAAGTAGATGAAAGAAATGAAGGCACTGAAAAATGAGTCATTGAACAACTTCCTGATGAATGTTTTGATGAAGTAAGCAACACAGGGATAGTAGAGGTGACTAATACTGATTCATAAGAAGACACTGATGATGAACAAGAAAGTGTCAAGTCTATGTCTACAAGGAATCTGAAGATCTGAGATGAAATTGATAGACAGAATATCATTGGTGATCAGTCGGATTCAGTTCAGACAAGAAAAATCTAAAGATGAAAACTATGTTCAGGCCATGAATGAAGAGCTAGATCAGAATTGAGAAGATTCAGATGTGGGAGATTGTTTCGAGGCCAGAAGATATAAATGTCATCAGGAATAAATGGGTCTATTAAGACAAGATGGATGAATATGGCACAGTGATTCGGAACAAATCATGACTGATGTGAAAAGGAGACTCCCAGATAGAGCTAATATATAGTGATGAGACATTTGCACCGATTGCAAGGCAGGAGACAATCAGATTATTCCTAGCCATTACAGTGCAAAGAAAGATCAAAGTGTTCCAGATGAATGTCATGACTGCATTTCTAAATTGTTTTCTGGAAGAAGAGGTGTACACTAACCATCCAAATGGTTTTCTCACTCATTAGGATGAATAAAAATGTTTTCAGGATGAAGAAGGTGTTATGTGGGATGAAACAAGTGCCAAAAGCATGGTATTGAAGGCTATATCATTATTTGAAGAAGATTGGTTTTCTGCATATCGGATTTGATTACAATCATTATTTCAACAACAACAGTAGTAATCAAAAGATTAGGAGGCTGGTCTAGGAAGAATACATAATATTTGGAGGATCAGATGAATCATAGTGGAGACAATCTTCTGAATTCACGAATCATTAGTTTAAATGTCTATGATTAGTGGGCTGATGGTTTTCCTTGGTTTACAGGTTACCCAAGGCTGGAATGACACATTCATTTCTAAATCCATAAATGAAATGGAGGTGTTACGAAGGTTTAGAATGGAAAATTCCAAGGAGATGAAAACTTCGGTTGCTACCCTGATTAAATAATCAAAAGATGAGGATGGCAAGGCAATTAATATCACAGAATACAGGAAAATTATTAGAAGTTTGTTGTACATGACCTTGACAAGGCCTGATATTGTTTTCACCACATGTCAAGCAGCGAGATATCAGAGTAATCTCAAGGAAAGTCACATGCTCACAGTGAAAAGAATACTTCGGTATATCAAGGGCACGGTGGACTTTGGCTTGACATACAACAACAAATATCAGAAAGAGTTATTGGGATATACTGATGCAGACTGGGCCGGTTCAACAAATGACAGGAAATCAACAGCTGGAGGTGCATTCTATCTTGGAAAAATATGTATTGCTTGGTTAAGCAAAAGGCATGATTGTATTTCATTAAGCACCACAGAGGCTAAGTATATTGAGGCCACTCAAGCATGCACACAGTTATTGTGGATAAATCATCAGCTTGAAGATATGGGTGTTGAAGTGAAGTCTCTGATCCGAATCCAGTGTGATAACTCAAGTGCTATCAACCATATAAAAAATCTCGTTCATCACTCGCGGAAAAAGCACATTGAGATAAAGTATCATTTTATCAAGGAGAAGATTGAGCATAGAATCGTGAAGTTGGAGTATGTGCCTACAGAGCTATAGGTTGTAGACATTCTGACAAAGGCCTTACCCAAGGAAGCAATCGAAAGGCATCGACTAGCTCAGGGAGTTCAGTCGATTCCCCGCACTTGAAAAAGTGTGGATGTGGGACCCCACTCTCCCCAAGGTATGATGTGTTTTTCTCTAATGTGATGATATGTGTTCTCTACTATGTGAATAGACTACAAAGGTGTGACCTTTGGGTTCGTTGACAGAGGGGGAGAAAATAGTGATTGTTCAAGGGGGCGAAAGTGTTGAGATTTGATAAATCATGGATGATATGGGGAGAAGCTGATAGGTGGAGCACCCAGATAGGGGGAGTGCAATGAGATAGGGGGAGAGTTTTAAATCTGACAATGCTAGAAGTGATCGACCAAAGCATAGATATCATGACATTTGGGGATCGTGATAAAAGAAGTAATGTTGGAATTGTGTGAAAAGGTGTCCAGCTATCACCAATTGGGATCAGTGTGGTTCAAAAATTGGTATCAATTTATGAATTTGTATCAGGTTTGAATCGACAATTGGTATTTTACATGAAGGGATTCATTGATGAACTTTTCATACTACTCTTATTTCTCACGCTGATCATTGCTCATGTGGGCTTAGAGTACATGTTAAGTGATTCCTTGAATGTTATCATAATCGCAAGAGGCGAATGGTGGTAGCGGCTGGAAGAAGACTCAGTGAGTTATCAAAGTGCAGAAAATCATTCTGAGCAAAGTTGTGAAGAGTTGTCAACAAACACAAAGGGAGAGATTTTTGGAAAATAATCCATCAAGGTAACATTGAAGTATTTTTGGGTTGATTTTGTTTGTTGACAAAGAAGGTTTCCAATGAGAATTGTTGAGTTCTTGAGAATTTTTTTGACAATCCTTGTTGACAAAGAATGATGAAAAAGGAAAGGACGATCTGGATGTGGTACAAAAGAGCAGTACAAGGTGGCGTTGTTTCCCAGTGTTTTCCAAATTTTTGGGTCCAAAATTAGGAGTTTGGTGAGCATCGCAAAAATAGGATTTCCAAGAAGATCATAATTTAATATGGAAAAGTCATGAATTTCGCTAAGATAGGATGAATGGATTGGATTTTGCGATGACCAGAAAAATGAAGGCAGTGATGCTTCGCGATTACGTCAAAGCTTTGCGAATGGAAGAGTTGAAGTGCATCGCGGCGGTGAAGGGCTTTGCGAGGGAGCTTCACGGTGAAGTCACGAAGGAATGTTGATGGTAATGCTCCGCGATTACGATGAGCTCCAAGAACGGAAAATTTCCATAGTGCTTCACGATTTGGACAGAAATCCGGCGGAAATTTCGGAGCTTCGCGATTTGAGATGACTTGGTGTAGACTTCGCGTGGAAAGTTTGAGGGTCGGTGGAATCACCTATAAATAGAGGCCGACCCCCTTGTGAGAAGTAGAGAGAATTTTCAGAGAAGATCATTTGATCTCGATATGCGATGGTGGTTCGCGGAGCCAGTGTGCTTTGTGAAAGAGGAGCTTCGTGGCGGCTATTGTAGCCCTGCGAAACCTGAGAGCTCTGCATTGGCTTAGTAAGATTCATGAGGGACGTTGCATTGTAACGGCTTGATCTTCACGAAAGTGCTTCGCGAAAAGGAAGGAGCTTCGTGAAGGCTTGTTTGAGCTTCACGAAATTGGGAGCTTCGCGAAGTAGGGTGCTTTGCGAAGGTGTTACCAAAAGGAATTGCCTAGTGTTCAGTGGCAAAGAGGTATTCATCAGTGGATAAAATTTGGACATTAACAGAGCATCCATCATCAGTTAAGGATTTTTGCATTCATGCAAATGAAGAGACCTACATGTCTATAAACTGTGAGTGGATCCCTTCCAAGTGCATTGAGTATAGGAAGAGAAAGAAGGTGATCCTCTCCACTGGCAGTGAGCCAGAGAGAGATAAATAGGGAGTGACCCTTGGGAAAGTACTAAGATGACCCTAAACCTTGTGAAGGCAGTCAGCCAGGGAATAGAAGTTATGTATCCCAAATTTTGTATCCACGTCTTATGAAGACTAGTGGGATTTGGTACGCACAGCAACATGTCGGCGTTTGCTCCTTGGACGTAGCCCAGTGAGGGTGAACGAAGTAAAAATCTTTGTGTCTACCTGCATACATCCCTGAATTTCATTTTAACCATCATCATCAGAAAAAGAAGAAAATATGAACATAAAAAAAACACAAGTGCAAACAATGTGACCCTTGTAATAAAGAGGTCATGATCTAGTGGGGCAGGAATAATTTTTGAAAAGAATATCCATACCCTGATTCACCCCCCCACCCCCCTCACAGGGTATATAAGCCCTTATTGGTCCTAACAAACATTGATTAAAAATAGTGTAGAAAGAATCAAGAATTTAATTCATTTGGAAAATAGTTGGTATCTCTGAGTTATTCCAAGGAATTACTACTTTAAAAACATGGAATCACTCATGGATAAAAATTCCTTTTTTAATAACTTTTTTTGGAGTGAAAATCTGATAAAAAATACCCAAAAAGTCAAACAAAATAAAAAAATAAGATATTTTGAGTCCAACACTCCCTCGGTTTAATTAGATGATACCAAGATATAGAACATGGTCTTCCTTAAGCTATGAGTACACTAACAGGGATTGAAATATCACCTAAAGAAGGATCATAGGAAAATTCCACAAAAATAGGGTCGGGATCTCTATATGCTTCCAATCCAACATTCCAAAAACAAATAGAGGGACTATCAAATCAATACTTATCAACTTCCATAGAAGAGATTGTCTACATAAACGAATGCCTCTCCATTAACTGGCCATGATGCCTTTACCAAAAAATGAATTCCGTCATTCATAGTCATGACCTCTAAATTATATCATTTAGAAGTATAATTTAAAATGGTTTCATTGAATAAAAGCCATTTTATGTCGTGTTACCTCCCATGAACTTACACAATCCCAATTTAATGAACCCATGGATGACAAAAAGAAGAGCTAACAATCTAAAATGAAATTCTTTGTTGTGTTTCTTATACATGGAGGATACCTTTAACTTAAACTTATTTCACTCTTTCTACCTTTGGAGTGTCCATGAAATTTTATTTATTGTTATGTGATCTCATTCCATAGAAAATGCTCCATTGACTACTAACTACAGGTCCTATAGGTTACTATAATGCTTTATCCAGTAATAAACTGAAATATAGGGAATACTCCTCTTAAGATACAAAGTTTAGATTCACATATAAAGATACACAAGACATTCCCCCTGACATACATCATTGTCCATCCTAGAGTTAGGAGTAAAGATGACAACTAAAAATAATTTCAAACACCTCATTATCCTTCAAACATCATCTCAAACATTGGGATAGGACAAGAGATTAATCAACATCCACGTCACTATATTCCAGATATGACCAGAATTCAAAGCATAACATCTCATGCACTTACCAAGTATACCACATGTTAAATACTTCATAAAATTATTAACAAGATAATGAGTACGGCATTTATCAATTCATACTACCCATATATTATATGTGTAGAAGAAACATCCACATTACTACCCATTGTCTTACTAGAAATGTACATTTAAGAATTCAATTGTTTAAACCGAGGATTTACCCAAGGGTATAATTACCCATATGACTATGGAACATGATGAAAACCTCATGAGTCAACCATCATTGAAAAAAAAGTATAGAAAGGGTGACATGACCTATATTCTGGTTGATCATTCCCATGGCATGTCTAGTCTAAATGAACTGATTATTTCACGATTCCCACAATCAATGAAATGGTCTAAAAACACATGATCTCCTGTTTAAACAAGAGTTTAGTTTTGGAACTATGATTACGAAATTGGACAATGACACCCAAACAGTAACACATATGATAAAGCACTCATATAAAATAAAAACAGATATAAATATGTGAGAGTGCTATCTAAAATTTCTAGCCCTTATCTTTGATAGAAAGCATCGAAACTATAAATGTTGTAATGACAAACATGGTTTCTATTTTGGAAAGGAAACAACACTTATGTCCAAGGTGTAAGAAAGAGTCATATGAGCAACACACTTGCCCCCTATCAAGGAGGAATGAAGGAATGATGTATTTAAACTACACATATGCATGGGTAAGGCTATAACACCACTTAAGGTTCCATATTAAGGCATCAATCAAAAATTCATTTCATTACATAAATATTTCATGGTTAGTTTTTAAGAATAAATAACTCTAAAAATAAGTAAAATAATGCATGTCATTTTAAAATACCATTTCATTGAGTTATATTCGATGTCATGCAGTATTAATTTAGTAATTTTATAACATAAACCCATTTTAAACCCCATCCAATTATTTCTAATTTCCCAACATAATTATAGATGAAGGTAGATTGAAAGAAATTTTTTAAACTACAGGATTAATAGTCATGTAATAACCCCATAAATACAAAAACATTAATAAAATAACATTTTGTAGAATATCATATTCCCATGGGGTTAAGAATTATGATATAAGAAATGAAAAAGGAAACCTATGAGGTACCCATTTAGGAATTTTTGGTTCAACCCAAAGAAGCCATTTCCATTTAAACCCTTATATTTTAAATAACACCCCTAGTGGTATTACTATTTTAACTACTTTCCCTAACTAATCTACTTGGGTCATCCATGAAATTTGAATCATAGTTATTTTTTTCATTATACGAAAATAAAATACCGCACATTACTTATAAGGGTAATTGAATTAGTTAAAGATGATATTTAACCACAGTTACATTTAAAAACAGCATATAAATTCCTGATCAATAACATGTGATTTGGTTATATGGGATACTACAATAATCAATACAACACCCACACACCTTATAGAATGATAGATTCACACATATAATCAAAATAAGTTTTAACAATGACTAAAAATTATATTCAATGTCATTAACTGTTATGAAAAAGTATTTAATTTGAAAAGGTAGATTTAAAGTGGTTAGATTATATGGGTCACCTTGTTCCAATTCATAAATCTCCCACACACATTACCTATTTGAAATTGGTTCCCATTTCAATTAATCATATTAATTTAGGATAAATGGATATTTTAACTATTTTAACATTTATTCAATGATATTTACATATGTAGATATTCTAAATAGCCATTCAATTATATGAGCCATCAGTTTCAAAATTATAAGGAACACATTCACCCTTTAAATTGAAAACCAACCATCCATTAATAGTAACATGTATTTCTGTCCCATGATAAATAATAATAAAATCATGAAAAATAAAAAACAATCACACTAATAATTTACCTAAATACGGTAAGAAATCATGTACACATAAAAAATCAAATGTCTTCATAATTAATCATTTGTATCAACTACATAAACAAAAAAACATGCTAATCATAACACTAAAAACAAAGAAGAATGAATATATTATGTAAGAACAAAAAATAAGTTGAACCAAGTAATGTAAAAATGTAATGATATATAATTAACTATGTAGGTTAATACTACAATTGTTTCAAAGATTCATAACATCTAATGTAATATAATGCTATTAAATCTTGTAAGGCACGTCAGCAGTTTCATGTATCATAAAAATGAAATCTATTTGGCTTGGAATATTCATGTAATATGTATTCATTTATGGCTATAATGTTGACTGCAATTTTTCCTTCTTATAATTATAGTCCACAGTTATTTGAAAAATCTCATAAATTAGTTTAAAGTGGAAGTAACTAAATTAATGAAGGCTGAATCAAATAAATAATAATAATGAAAAACAAGAACAAAAGTCTGATCATAGTAAACTTGATATGTTTCCAAATATGTTGGGTGATCACTGTCTGGAATGAATAGTTACCATGCACTGGCACATTCCTAGTCTTCTGTTTGTGAGTCAAAAATAATAACAGAAATGAAAAAATATTTCTTTGATATTAAATTTAATGTCATGCTCTAATTTACTATGGAAACTATATCCAAGCTGGTTTCACCATGGCCTCATGTGCACATCACCGTATGCTACAGGTGTGTGACTACCTGTGAGTGTCTAATTATTTAATGGTAGGGAGGATATATCATCTATGTTATAGTGGAATAGTGATTTAATCATAATAAAAACACAAAACATATTATAAGAGGTATAGAAAAACATAAATTAAAAGGAAGATAAACATAATATCTGAATAAAATTTGTCAAAGGACATATAATACAATTCATGTGGGTCAGATGATGATAAATTTATAGGTAGAAAAAAACTATAATATTATTATTAAATATAATAATATACACAAATCCCAATGTATATATCCAAGTGAATCATGAGTATCGGCTTGGTCATGTGATCCTACTCATGGTCACTATCACTACAATAAAATCAACAATTGAAGATACACATCCTAAAACCATGTAGTTAAATTTGGGTACCCCAGATAAAATTTGTTCCAAACTGGTTGTGAGATAATATAAAAGTAGGACACCACCCATGGGGTCTAGAAAAAACAATTTTTGCATTTTAAAACTTAGTAGTGTCATAATTAATTTAAATGAAATACATGATATATAAATAAAATAATTGTACTGGGTTCTACATGGATACCCCCCAAATTACCTTCTTCATCCTTTTTTGGAATGTCTAAACAATAGAAAACTTCAATGGTTAACAAATATATATATGTTTATAGTTAATGATATATCCAGGTGATTTTTCTAAGTCCTGGAGGAAACATCCCATTCACTTTAATACCAAGGGATCACAGAAAGTTTTTAAAATGATCATTTTTATTCTTCGTAAGTCCAGTTTAGAAACCTATTTATAAATTTTTCAAAGAATTTGGAAGCTGAAATATGAAAATATTGTAGGACATTCCATGTATTACTGGAGATGATCTACAGATGACTATATCTAAGGAGTTTGGAAATGGTGACCCATTAATGAATTCCAATGTTTCACTTCTAGAATGGAGTTAATATTATAGTACTAACATTCGAGTCTATAATTGGTCTACCATTTAGAGGATCAAGTATCTCTCAAGGCATGGTTCAACCAATCGTACACATGAACCAGTCCAATGGGTATCCCCTGGGGAACAAGTTCCACAATTCTATAGGAAATATATAAAATTCCTAGTTAACCCATCATAAGAATAGATATTGTCTCTCCCATTATGTTTACTATCCATTAACACATCCAAAAAGAAATTTATGAGATTTCTTATGAGGGGTCCTTAAGTCCTAACCCCATATATCACCTAAAAAAATGATAAATCCATTAAAAAATCACTGCATTTATAATAATGAAATCAAGAGGGACCAATTCATATTATCAATCATTTGAAGTAATAATGTTAATTTAGAATAGATTTTTCTATTTTAGGATCATTCCAGGAATGAGGAATATATGTCTATCACTTGGAAAAATGGTTTAATTCAACCACTTCATCTAAGGAATGGCTAGAGTATTAGTCCATGGATCAACACACAATTTAAATCCATTAATCAATAATGGAATATTATTAATAGGTGTTCCCATCATGGGTAATTTGTGTAATGACAAAAAAATAAAATTTATTATTCAATAGAGAATCATCAAGCATTATAAATTATATTATAAGGTATTTAGAATGGATTTCTAGTTCCAAACCCAGGTTATCATATAATCATAATTTAATTAAATAAATTAACACATTTAACCATTAATAATGTCACACCAGGTTATTTAAAACATTATAGGATGTGGGAAACAACCATTAATAGAGGGTTCACCAAAATGGGAATCCAATTAGCAGAGAACAACACACTTATAGATTTTTCAATAAATATATGTCTCATATGACAGGAAGACCGATTTTATTTAATTTATCAATAAAAAATAGGCATTATCGAATCGGTTTACTGAGTGGAATGATGACACTTTATTTAAATTGTGATGAAATAATAAGAAATATCCTATACCACATACCTCTATGTAGTGGAACTCCACTCATCCATAATAGATTCTTGATTCAACATCGATAGGAATAAATTGAAGGATTATTCCAACACACCAAAAAAATACTAAAATACACATTGCACTAATATTTTGAAATGTATATAATATAATCATAAAAAAAATATTTTTAAGGATTGAATATTTTACATTTACATGTCTAATTCTTTGGATTGTGAGTAAAATCGAGTGTAATTGTTGGAGGAGACATGTTCTCTATTTATGAAGGGAAGTGATCTTCATTTTTGGATGAATGAGAAGATTATAAGAAAATAATAAAAATGGAGGCAGGGTTTCAAATATAATATCATTAATACCAAAAATTCTAATTTCATAGTCAAAACAAGGATTCATGGTTTGGACGCATTGTTTGGCCATACCATGCACTAACCATGACATCAACCGTGTGAGGTTCCTTCTTATGATTCACTAAAAGTACAGGCAAGGTGCTCATTTTAGGTAAACCATGTGTATCCTATGTTACACCTAATGAGTCCTAGATTTAAGACAGACCATTTTTACTAGGGTACTCACAGTTTCAGACAAACCATGCAACCAATTCAGAATACACAAACATGTTAATTTTGGACGCCTGACACACTAAAAAAGAAATTTCTCTGGAGTTTCATCATGTCCAATAACACAGGAGGATACTTCCCAATATTCTATTAATTCCATTGACATGTGAGTGATGGGTTAAAATTATTGGTTCACCTTTGTCATGTTGTTATGATAAATTTAATATTTAATGTAATTAATAGTGGAAAAAAAATTAATAATATATTAAAATAAATAATATTTATTTAAATGATATATAGTATCTAAAAAAATATTAATTTAAACCAAATGATTTGAATAAATAATAAAATTTTATAAATTTCTCAATTATTATCATTTTATAAATTTATAGTAATTAAATTAACACTCAATGTGAAAAATTAAAAAATATCATGGTAAGAGTTAAAGTGGATTAAAAAGGGTTAGAAATATGAGTAGTATAAAAATATTAAAAACCTCTAGAGTTTTCATTAGATGAATGTATTTATACCCATAATCTTCCTATATATAAAAAAAATTATTGGTTTTTAATATAAAATCAATTATTATTAATTTTTGATTTTGAGAAAATCCATAAGTGCCCCTCTCCATCCCTATAAAAGGGAACCCACTATTGTCTTTTAATTAAAATTATAAACCCATTTTTATGAGACATGATCTACTGAAATACTTTCTTATTATACCTATAACCATTATATATATATATATTATTTATGATAAAACAGACATCATAGAGGTGTTAACATGTTAATAAAATGGGATTGTTTGAAGAAAATGAATAATTTTTAATTAAGAATTTTGGTTTTTTTCCAAATCTTAATAGTATTATTACACCTTGATGAAATATTAACACCAATGGCCTAACTATAATGATTTTTTATTCTCTTAATATCATAACCGAAATCCATCTCCACTTCCATCAAATGGGAAATGATTTAATCATTCGTATGTAAGGAACAATATCACCTAATGAACTCATATAATTCATTTTCCATAACCATCACTAAGGGATTGTAATATTGATCTATTTAATTATTATATATGATATTAATGATATATTTATCAGTATTTATTTTTAATATATCATTTATGTTTATTCCTTTCAATTCATATGAAATAATAACATCGTCTATGCATTCGTGTGAACTATCACCCCCATGAAATGATGTGATTAGTTTTTCATCATAGAATCTAATAGATAATATATAAATATATGAGTAAATTTATATTATTAATATTATATTATTTATATTAATATAATTATGTAAAGAAAAGTTAATAGTTACCGTCTTTCTATAATGATTATTAAAAAATAGTAACATTACACATTCATATATATGACTTACCATCTCCATGATTATAAAGTATATTATTTTTTATAACATTAAATAAATGTTGTGATTTAAAATAATAATTTATTTGTATACAATATATTATTATGTCATGAATTTTTTATTGTAGTTGATTAAAAAATGAACTATTTTACTATTGACATAATACTATAGTCATTTTGAATTCATGTACCAAATATTATCTAAACAGCTAATGTGAACAAAGATAACTATGAAATTGTTAAAAAATGGTAATATGTGAAATAAAATCGATAATAATATTATAAAAGATTAAAAATTAATTTAATGACTAGCATAATTCTATTATTATTGAAGAAAATGTAAATTTTTAATAAATCATACTAATGGTAATGAAATTCATCTCATTCCCATTTTATTGAGAAATTTTTTGATGTTATACACCGAAATTATTTTATGTGGTCTATAGAAAACCCCTTTAATATTTAATTCCATTCACTAGTTTTTAAAAAGATTTTTTCTTATTTTATAACAGAATCGTTTAACATTATTTTTACATATGAAAAAAAATTAACGTATACAATACCAATGACTTCATTAACACCATGAAAATTACTATTAATTTTTATTACTCTACATGACATCACATATGAAATGAAAAACAATCCACATTTACCATTTTTGTTTTTTTTTATATTGGAAATGTTTTTCCGAAGTTTACATATTATTTTAATTATGTGTTATTTCTTCTTATTACCGGAAATGAAATATTAATAGTTACTGATTCAAAATTCAATGTTTTTATGTGTTTTGATTATATAATGGTACATCATAATATTATGGGTGGATACATGTTAAAAAAATGAATGGTATTTATGTGATATAATAATGATGGGTGGGTCCATGAAAGCCCAAAAGATAATTGGGTATGTAAGTCATCTATGTATCTATTCCATTGTGTAGGTGTTGTGTATAGAAGTCGATCACATTGTTACTTCATTTATAAGTGGGACGGGTATGATTATGTACCATGATGTAATAGCCCAGTCCTCCCTGGAAAATTTCATTTTCAAAATCCATTGTTTGGGGTGTTCCAAGTGGTAATGGTAGCTCATTTAAAGTGTTTTCCAAAATTTGAGTTTTTTCATCTGTAGGACTCATATATGACCCATGTTCAGTAGCTCAGTGTTGGATGCCCAATATCAGTAGCTCAACAATAGTAGGTCATGGGAATCAGTAGGTCACAAGTGTTTGTATGTTCAGGCATTGGTAGTTTAGAGAGTCAGTAGGTCTGGGCATCAGTTGGTCATGACATCGGTAGATTAGGGGATTTAGTAGGCCACAGAGTCAGTTGGTTGTGAATTGGTAAATGGCACCAGTGAGTCATGTCAGTGACTCGTTATTGGTAGATCACATAGGTGACTTGTTTCAGTGGTTCCTATTAGTGTCTCATATTAGTTAATATTTTTTCATGACTCTTGTCAATGACTCACCATTCAGTGAATCATTTACATTTTTTTCCAGTTTCCCCCCTTTTACATTTTATTTGAATTAAATATAGTTTAATTCCTTTCTTGAGAATTTATAAAATCCATTAAATGATATTAATTATATCATTAAAATCATCAATCCCTAGGGACATTTACATAGTAAAACCACATGGTATTGACCATGATCCCACATTTATGGCCCTTGAAAAAGTTTCCTTGTGTTGAAATAGTATTTTCCTCTTCTATGATAATATATTCTCTTCTTAGTGAGATTTAGTTTCCTCTTAGTGCACTTTAAACCATTATTCCCCATTAAGTTTTTTTTTTCTTGTCATGGAACTCACATTTAGTCTTCCTTGGAGTCCTCTTATTCTTGTGTGACTCTTTTGTTTGGAAGAAGAAGGATATGATACACATATGTTTTTCAAATTAGGTATCCCTTTGTCTCTCATTTATTTGAGTATCATGAGAGGTGGGTGTACTCATGTCTCCTTGAGAATAGAGTTGGACTTAGGTTTAATGAAGATACAAATAATTAATAAATTTAGGACTAGGAAGATGATTTTAATGATAACATTGTTTAATATGTTATACATGATCAATTTTTTATTTTGTAAGTGGTGTATACCTTCTGAAAGTCATGATGTTTGTGGCCTCTATTTGCACACTTGTATGATTTGGGAATATTTTTTATTGTTTCCTTGTAGAATGACTGAAATTTTGAAATTGATTAACCAAGTACATCATATTTAATATATGGATTCCCCGGGATCAAATATATTCTTTGATCACCCCTAAATTATCAATGTTCAATTAAAGAACAATGATTTCTAATAATAAATATACGTTGTTGTTTGGTGTGTATGTGTGATGTGTATGGTTCTGTTAAAACATCTGTTTGATGCTAGTCATGTGGGGTATTTTCTGGGAGTGTGGCTTTTAGTATGGAGTGGTATAGGAGGTGTAAGGGAATCTCAGGTTGATAGATTTATTGATTATGTAATGAATGAAGTATTTATGATGTGGGAATCTGTCTAAGAAGTGGTTGGGTAGAGACGCTGTAGATTTCGGTTGTTCTATGGTTATGTTAGTAGGTGAGGTGTTTTTATGTTGCTGGGCTACTGATTATAGTAGTGAAGATGTGTGTTGGGGGTTTCCCTATTGAGAGGAAGGATAGGGAAACATTACATTAAGGATGAATAATGGATGTGGTTTTATTGGGTGAAAAGTTTTATGTTATATTGTTAGTTTTTCTCCTATGTTTGGCTTGGTTATTAGGCTAGTTGTGTGTTTTGTTGGGTAGTTTCCCAAGTAAGGATGGAATAAATAAATGTTTCATTGAAGAATGATAATTTGATGAAAGAAATCACTGGGTGTATGTTTTGAGTTCTGTCTTGTCGTGAAATGATGTTCGTTTATCAACATCTGATGTGACTATTGTAGGTGTTGATAAATGGATTTAAGGGTACAACCAATGGGATTTTAGTTTGGTTTGGTATTTTTTAAAACCCACGGGTTGGGATTAGTATATGGTGTATATATATACATGTAGTTACTTGGGATTTCTCTATGCACCGCACTCGTTTTGAGCACTTCGTGACAAACACGACCATTTTTATATTGGAGGGAATCCCTTTCCAAAATTTAGAGGGGGGTGGATGGATGGTTATTATATCATCTATGTTGTCTGTTATAGGCCTTGGTATCTAAAGACTCTTTGGTCATGTTGTGGGGATGTTGTGAGGCCAATGTGTTAGCGGGGGAGGTGTGCTTCCCAATTTTCTTTGGGATCATATATGTTGCACATTCCGTGGTGTATTTGAGATGAGGTTGTGATTTTTGGCACTATTGTTTGTAGGTGGGATGTGATGTTGTTGTGACCCAGATGTTTGAGGGTGGGATGTGATATGTGTCCCAAGGGTGTGTAGACATGTTGTGATAGTGGGGCTTATAGAAGAGTGTTGTAGTGTGAAGACGTTTTCTATTAGGGATGAGTAGTTAACACGTGGGAAGTAGTGTGGGGTACTCTATCATCTATGATATTACTACTATACATTACATTAATAGTTATATTTGGTGAGTGTGCCTTAGTGAGGTAGGAATGGATAATATACCATATTATGTCCTTTTATTTTTTGATATTTTCTGCATAGAGGAATTTGTTTTATTTCAGCTTGTGAGTGATACACATTCTCTTTTCTACTGAGTGTACTTGAATGCCCACCCTACGTATATAAATTTTTTTAGGTTTTGTGGGATATTACATGGATCCAAATGAACATTACTATCATAGTAATTGGAATAGTTGGTTTTTCATTTCATATCATTATTTATTTTTGAATTATATTTGAGTTTTTCATTTTATCTCTAGTATTTTTACATTTAACAATCCTGTGGGATGGGTTTTTTCTTCTATTATATATGTATATATATGACTTGGAGTTGTTTTGAGGATGATATTATTATCTCTCGATCATGGTAAATATATAAAGTGTAATTCCGCACTTGTGGTGAGAGTTCTATACTTTTTGTGATGTTCACCACCTCAGTGCCTACAAGAGGTCATATTCAAGGGACATTATCTCTCATTATATATTCCATGATCAATGTGGAATATATGGAGGGAGGGTTTCATGACAGAATCTTATCAATGGTGATTATTCAGAGATAATATGGGGTTTGGAGTAAGGAATTGTTCGGATTGCATCGGTTGATAGGGAAACAGTGTCATGTGATCATGGTGTGTGAGATAGACCAGAAAAGACAAGCTAGGAAGTTAGATTTTAGGTTCTAATGTGATCTGAAAGAAGTAATATAATCCCACATAATGAACAAGTGGGGTGGAACCATTTTTGTGGGTGATAAGCTAGGAAAGGCACATCCATCATGATGACTTATGTTCATATTTTTTTGGTCCTTTTAGGGAAATTAAAATAAATAATCAATTAAAATAAATCCTAAATAAATACCTTATTAATCGGGATTATATGATCCTTCATTACCTTTAAGAAATGGCACCCAGTCATCATCAATTAGTGTCTCCGGAAGTAGAGGCTCAGTTGGCCAATCTAGTTGATCGATAAAGTGTTTATCTAATAGAGGAAGAAAACCACTAGGGAAAGGTGCTTCATGATTTTGAGTAAAAGTATCTAAAAAATTTGAGGGATGTGTCTTAAACATGTATTCCTTGTTTTATCTTTAAGAAATTTAGGCAACCATGATACTGATTTAGGATTTCATAGAGTACTAGGTTCTGTTTCTAGTAAGTTAGATTTTCCGAGAAAAATGTTAGTGTCGGATGTTCTATCCGGGGGAGAGAGTGAGGAATGGTGTTCTTTGGATCGATTTGGAGAAGATTTTTCGGATAAATTCCATTCTCTAACCATGAAGGATGATAATATATAAGGGAAACCCTCCCTCCAGTAGGGGAGTATGTTAGTACAAGAACTGGAGATCAAGTTCAATGATCTCCTTCACATTGATCTAGATCTATTTTAGGATGAGATGTCCTAGGCATGACACCTATACTAGGAACATCATCCCTCTCTCTATTTCACAGGGAGTCTGTTAACCTAGTTGATGTACCTAAAGGTCCAAAAGGATGAGGAGGTAGTTAATAGATTTAAATCACGAGGAGGTATTCCTTGATTAGTGAACCATCATGATTCTATAAAGGTAAATTCATCTCGAAGAAGATCTTAGGTTCCCAGGCCATTTAGGTTTCATCCATGGGGGAGTCAAACTTAGCTATATCAGATTTTACCTTATGGGTCTCATGATTTTCCCTTAATCATGGGACTGGCATGTTTCAATTTTGGTTGTAGAGGGCGCCTTCAGAGTCAGTGACTAGCTCGATCTCATTATGATAGTGGTGGGAATTTTTAGTGCTTACATCCGCAATAGTTTCCATCCATTCCATTTTATCACAAGGACAATAGCCTCCTCTTCCACCGAGGGGAGATAGAGTAAGAGGAGGAGAACATCAAGGTGTTCGTCATGGTCCTCGGCCTAGGTGTGGTAAAGGAGGTGATCGATAAAAGAGGGGTGGAGGATCTACGGTTGGTTAGTTACATGTTGTAGAGGGAGTAGTTCTAGTGGAGATAGAGATTTTTCGATGTTGGATCACCTTTTCTAGTACTATTTTTTATGCATTTCATTATTCATGAGCATCACAATCTTTTTTTGAAACTCTTCTAGAATATACTTTAGGACTGGACATTGACAAACATTATATTCCACCAGTGTCGAGTACACAAGTCTGATGTAATACCAAATTGGTTGATGTTCTCCAATGATGTATAGTATTATTTGGGCTACATAAATCATTTTTGGATCTCTTATTGTTATAGATATATCCAGAAGATATAATCTTTTTTATTTACTAGTGGTATTCTAAACATTTTATCAAAGGATGCATTTAGATGAGAGTCATGTTTTCAAATGTTGGCGGCCAACATTTTTTTTCCATGGTTTGTGGAGTTATATAATTGGAAACCAATGTGTGGAGCTTCTTCTTTATTTTTCGGTCAAGATGTTAGTGGAATGAGTGGATGCTAATATGGTGAAAATTTGGAGACTTTTTAAAGATTTCATGGAATTTTTCCTCAAGGAGGTTAGGAATATATAACATCAATGTGATGTGTTGCTTGAGATAGATTTACAAGATGATGCTAGACTGATTTGGGTCACTCTTTATCAGAAAGATCCTTCTGAGCTACACGAGTTGAAGATCTAGATTGGTGTTCGGAGGAAGAATGGATATATCATGCTCAGTGTGTCACCATGGGGTTCTCCATTCTTGTTCACAAATAAAGAATTTGGTTGTATGAAGATGTTAATATGCTAATAGAGTTTGAACTAGGTTATGGTAAATAATGGTTACCCTCTCCCTAGGATAGATGACCTTTTTGACTAGATAAGGGGGGTATGTATTTTTTCCAAGACCGATCATTGTTATGCATATAACCATTTGAGTGTAAAAGATATTGAAATCTCAACGGCTACTTTTAGATCTAGGTATTGGAACATCAATTTCATGGTTATGTCATTTGGAATTATGAATGAATTGGTCATGTTTAGTTGTCTTAAGAAATATATCATTACTGAGTTCCTAGACCAGTTATTTTTCTTATTCATTGATGACAGTTTGATCTACCTAAAGTCATAGGGGGATCATTATCAACATATCAAGACTGTATTGGAGGATGTTATACTATACCATATCTACAAAAAGATTTACATTTTCATGTTTTGGACATGAGAGGTCGACTTCCTTGGATATATGGTGTCTCAGTAGAGTGTCGCAGTGGACCTGTCGAAGGTCGAGGATGTTTTTTATTGGGAAACACCCAAAATGGTTATGATGTTATCAGTTTTCACAATTTTTAAGGATATTACTAGAGGTTTGTACCTTATTTATCTCAATTTGTTTCTATATTGATGTCTTTGACTAGGAGGAAAAAATCCATTGGGTGGAGTGAGATGTTTAATGTTGATTTTATCAATATGAAGTTGTAGTAGGTCTGAGATTTAGTGATATAGTTTCTAGAAGAATTTATAATGTTTGATGGGTTTTTAGATTATTCCCATCTTTGAATGGGGTGTGTGTTGATGCAAAAATGGGGAGTAATCTATTATGGGTCTCAGCAGTTACATCCCCATTAATTTAAATAATCCACCAATGATATTGAGTTATCAATGACAATGTTTGTGATAATGTTTTGGTAGACATTCCTCATTGAGTAATGCTTTGTGGTCTTCACATGTTCCAATATCTTGTGGTATATCATTTCTTAGAGATACATGAAAATAAATAAACAATGGTGGACATATATTCTATTAGATTGTGTCTTTGAATTCTGATACACCTCAAAAAAATGGAATTTTATAGATGATGCTTTGTGGAGGAAGTCATAGAGAGAGGTAGTTCAAGAATTTGCAGACACATTGAAGGAGATGGAGGATTTGGATACCTTGCACATAGATGTAACATTGGATGGTGATACAGCAGGTCTGTGTTAGATGACAGTGTAATCATCTCTGATGCAGCAGGTGGAGGTGACTTAGTGAGGGGACATAGAGTCATAGGTGATGTGTGATCGCATTTACCAGGGAGATTCCCCAAAGGGATGGTTGGAGGATAGTCAATATCATATGTTTTTTTCCTAAAAATCTTATTATTCTAGTGGTGATGTGGGAGGGAGTTCTCTATGGGTTTTATAGATCACCCCATGTGGTAAAAGTGGGTGTTTCCATTATGTAATGTGTTTTTAAGGAACTGTTTTGGTGGCCTGAGATGAGGCGGTTAGAGGCAGTGTTTGTGGAAATGTTCATAGTGTTCTATAATGTGATGTCTAATAACCATGTTCATAATAATTTTTTTGAAGCTCCTAGATTCCCTGGGTGGATGTGGGATGAAATCATTATGAATTTCATCATAGGATTACCTAGGGATTAGGAAGGCTGTGATGCTATCTAGGTAGTGGTGCATCATCTGACAAAATTATCTCACTTCATAGAAACTAAAAAAATCGGGTGTGGTGGATTCCTAGAGAATTGGCATGTGGAGGAGGTGGTTTGACTCCATTGATTTCTATGATCTGTTGTCTCAGAACAGGATACATGTTTTACCTCGCGAGTCTGTAGTGGATTTCATTATTCTTTTGAAACTCAGTTACACCTCATCAATACATTCCACCATCAGGATGTTGGGAAGAAATAGATAACCATCAATAAATTTGATGAAATAATGCGATCATTAATCATATACTTTATCATGTCTTGGGAGTGACATTTTCCCTTGTTATATTTTTCTATAAATAATATATATCTCTTTTCTATTTGTATGGATCCATTTGAGGCCTTATACAAGACACCATGCCCTTTACCTTTTTTCTATATAAAATCTAGCGAGGATGATGTTCTTGGACTTGATGTGGTAAAGATAACAAAAGATAAGATTTGTCTCATTCACGGGAGGATGAATTTGGAATAATACCTGAAGAAGTTTTATGTCGATTATAGAAGAATTATCTTGGAGTTCATGTTTGGGTACTATGTGTTCATGAATGATTTCCCAAGAATATGGTAGAAGAGGTTCGGTGGGGGGAGAAAAAAATTTCTCATGTTCACCAAACCATTCACGGTGTTGGGAAGAGTTGGTTAGGTGGCATACCAATTGGAATTTCCACTGTAATTACAGAGTATCCACGATGTTTATCATGTCTCCCAACATCTTTGGTATCTACATGATGACTCCTTAATCATTTAAATGGGATATATTAACATCGAGGGTGGGTCAACATTCGTGGAGCGACTAATAAATATCTATTATCATCAGTAGAATGTGTTGTGTTAATAGATAATTCCATCAGTTCATGTGTTGTTGTAGTTTTTTGGCCCCATGAAGAGTAATTATGAGGGAGAAGCATAGATTCAGGCCTAGTTCCCAAGGTTTGTTTAGTTTTTCATGTTTTAATTACTTAAGATGTAGTGAATGAGATTTTTTTGTTTAATGAGGGGTTGTCTCATTGCTCTATAAAGTGTGACAATGTCCTAACATGTATAATGGTGGAATACCTAATTCCTAATAGAGACTCATTAATAGAGATGTTATTAAATCCATGCGGGTGAGATAGTGAATCTTAGAGCAAATAGTATATTGACACAGAGGATGAAATTCCAAAATTCATGTTTCTAGACAGTTGGTTCTTGTGTGGTGTATATTTAGAATCATTGGGTCAGAAGATGTGGGATGATGTGTTCGTGGATTTGTAATATTCACTATATCATTAGAACAACAATTGGTGGGTAAACATTGAGTAGTATCATATAATGGGTTGTTTGGACCCCTCTTTCTCTTGGGATTGGTTTTGAATTCTAGAAGGTGAGAATAGTTCGAGAGACAAATAGTGTAATGTCTCTAATCTCCATGGTTCATTAATTTTTTATAATCTACTATTTATGTTGTTCTAGGAGGCAATAATATATCACTTCAAGAGTTTTCCAAAATTCTTTTTTCTCATTGGTATGAGGCGTTAGTGACTTAGCGTTAGTAGCTCAGTATCGATAGCTCTACATGAGTTGGTCATGTTCATCGATAGGTCATGGGTGTTGGTGGGTTAGGGTGTCGATTGATTAGGGCATCAGTTGGTTTGGGCATCAGAATGTTAGTGTGTCGGTAGGTCGAGGTGTTAAAAGGTTGGGTATCGATAGGTATGGTTGTCAGTAGGTTATGCATCATTGAGTCATGTCGGTGACTCTCTGTCGGTGGGTCACATCGATGAATCATGTTAGTGAGGCTTTTAATTGAATCGTGTTAGTGACTAAATATTAGTTACTCGTGTTGGTGACTCACACATCATTGAGTCATTTCCATCTTTTCCATGTTTTTCCAGTCTCCCGTCAAACATTTTATTTTAGGTAAATCGTGTGTAACACCATGTTTGAGAATTTCAAATAGTAGTCCAAAGGATATTAATTATATTTTTTATATATTAATTCTCCTAGTACATTGACATATTCGAACTGTGTGGTCTTTACCCTGATCCAAATTTAATGGCCCTTGAAACCGTTTCCTTCTGTTGATATATGATCTATCAATTCTAGGACGAGTTCTTCTCTTCCTAGTGTGTATCTATATTCTCTTGGTTCGTCTAAAAAATTTCTTCCTAGTTAATTCATGTGTTCTATTGTGGCCTTTAGATCTAGTAATTCATGGAGACTCATAATACATGTGAGACCCTCTCTTTTGGCGCATGGAGTTATTCATCACCTATTTTTCAATGTTGGGATCCATTCATTTCTATTTTATTTTTGTATTATATGGGGTTGGTGTGCTGATGTCACCTTTTTGGTACTGTATGACACAAATTTAAGGAATATGAAAATATATAATAAATTATGGGCTGGGAATAATATGATGATTGATTGATTTTTTTTACATGATATCTTTTATCCATGTTCTGTTTTGTATGTGCTAAATTCCTTCTAAAAATCATGGTTGTTGGTGGCCTCTGTTTTCCCACCATTAAGAATTGTGAATATATATTATTTGTTTTCCTGTCGAAAGAAATAAATTATGATATTTATTAATCATGTAGAACAAGTTAAATAAATGGATTCCCTATGATCAAATGTGATCTATGATCACCCTTGAATTATCAAAGTATAATTAAAGAACAAAGGATACTAATTCTGAATACAACTTACTACATAATGTGGTTGTGTTCCGTATAAGGTTATGTTCATCCTTGTGTTTCATTCTAGTCATGTGGTGTCGTGATTGTAAATTTGGATATGATTATGTGGTTGTACATGTGGTGTAATGAAATTTCATGAAAAGTGATTGATTGAACATGGAGTGGATTAACATGTTATGTTATGGGCATGCATATGAGAAGTGGTTGGACTGTGGGATGATGTTTCGGGTTGTGTAATTTTTATGTTACAGGGAGTGGTGTTGTCATGTTGTGGGGATACTGAGTATGGTTTTCATGAGTTGTGTTGGGGGATTTCTTGTTCATAATAATGAAAGGGTGGACAGAAATTAATCAAGGATAACGACATTGATGGGATTTGGTGATAAGTGAGATGGTTTATCATACGTTTTCACCATCTGGTTGGCATGGTAGTGAGGATGGTTGTGTGATGTGTTTAGTAGTTTCGTTGGTAGGGATTGAATAAAAAATTGTTAAATGGAGAGTATTGATTGGATGAATGAATTAGGTAGGGATATGATTTGAGTTTTGTCTTGTAGTGAAGCACCATTCATTTATTGGCATCTGTGGTGACTAATACTGGAGTGGATAAATTAATTTAGAAGTGGAATAAGGGTATTTTTGGGATGGATGATAGTTTTTTTTGAAAACAAATTGGTTTTTTGAGTTTCTGGTTATATTTTTATACACATAGTTATTTGTGATTTCAATAAGAAACCCACCCGTATTTATAACTATGTGCTGAGAACCCCCATTGTTATGGGGGGTGTGTCCTTTACCGATATCCTAGTGGAATGTTGTATGGATGGTTGTCGGTGATTCCCTACTCCCTCTTCTAGACATTGGTAGCCCAATATTCATTGGGAAGGTCATGGTGCAGTTGTGAGGCCCATATTTCTACAGGTGAGGTCTTAATCCTATGTGTCTTTTGGATGAGATAATTTGTATATTCCCTGGTGTCTTTTGGATGAGGATGATGTTTTACGGAATAGTAGTTCACAGTCAGGATGTGATGTAGTTGTGACACATGTGTATTTTTGTGGGATATGGTATGTGGCCTAGGTGTGTGAATATAGGATGTGATAGTGGGGATTGTAGAAGATCATGGTAGCATCAAGACATTCACCATTAGGGATGAAGATTTAACATGTAATAAAATGTACAGGGTACCCTATTATTTATGTGCTTACTAATTTACAATACATGACTTTCGTTATTTAGATAGAGTGCCTTAGTGAGGCTAGGCTGGATAATATATGATGTTAAATGATTATGAGTTTCTGTTATTTTCCACACAGAGAAATTAGTATGCATCTCTCATTTGTGCAAGATAGACATAGTCTATTCCTAATGAGTACAATTGTATAGTCACCCAACTCATAAAAAGCTATATTATGGTTTATAGGGATATTACGTGGACCGTGTTGGATTTTACTAGCTTGGGTGCTGGGATAGTTGTTGTGTCACTTATTAACTTGGTCTTATTGGTATTTACATTAGTGTTTTGCATTGTTTCTCAAGAAATTTTACCTTTAACAAGAATGTGGGATGAATTTCGGATTCTATTATAAATATATATGTGTGTGTGTGTGTGTCATTGAGTTTTTGTGAGTTTGATAGATCTTATCTCCTTCACATGGTTACTATAAAAAGTGTAACTCCTCCCATGTAATGATCTTTCAAAACCATTGGCACTGGTTGCCACCCCGGGGCCTATGAGTGTTGGGACTCTGGGGTCATTATCTCACTTTCTCTATTGTAGGCTTAGTAGGGGAATATTTGGAAGGAGGGGTAGTGACATAAAAAACCTTTTCTTTTTCTATTTTCTTGATATGGTTTTTAGGATAATATTATGAAAAAAATGTTAATTAAAGAGGTTACATTCAATGAATAGTATTTACTACATATAAAAGGTAAAATATAATACATTATAATAATGTATTCATGGGTTTCATGTTTTCAAAATACTAAAAGTTTTCCATCATTGTGTATTTTTGTTGATCTTGTTGTGATAATCCCATGATTTCAAAAAAAATATTCGGTAAAAGGATGGGTAAGACAAAGAATGATTTCATGTTGAACGTTATGATGATTTATCTTGAAAAAAAATAATGTTTTTTTAGGTTATTTATATTTTTTAAAAATGGATACTATTTTAGTAGTATCCACTTTTTGTAAATTTTTTATGTTAGGCAGGAATTATGTCCAAATTCTCTATAACATCAAATTGATAATGAAATTGAAAATTATCAAAAGTAATTTTTTTGACTAAAATAATAGACTATGTAATTTTTATGGTAGGTTACATGTTATATAAATATCATATATATTCATTATATATTAATTTATATAATAAATTAATGATTGTGATGAAAAATAAAATTCGTCATTTTCTGGAGATAGTTCGTCATACATATACATGACCGTTTTCCCATTATCTTAAGGGATTGAATTAAATATAGGTAAAAATATATTATTAGAACATATTTATTTTTATTCCATTTATATAAAATATTTTCATAGAACCCTTATTTATTACATTATATGTAATTCATGAATAAATTGCATCCCTTCGTGAGGAGGTAGACTTTGGTACACATTAATGATGTTATCGTAACCACCAAAAATGGACAGTAAGAAGTTATCAGTTAAATAATTGTTCCAAACGTACAATAATGACCTAAAAATAATATATTTTACATTAATCGATCCCTAATACTATACGACTAAATTATTAATCAAAAACGCATCACATATGATAGCATGAAGTTTTTCCACCGTATACGTGAGATATATTATTGTTTTCACATAGGGTTTAGAGGTAAGAATGAATAAGAGGTAATATATTTTAATATGTATAATAATATAAAAAATATCATATGTAATAATTAAAAGCATCATAATAACATATCAAGAGGGGTGGTGATGAAAAAATAATAACATCAATTTACTAGGCGGTAGTCTGTCATACACATGGATGACGATTTCGTATCCCATTTGGATTCAAAGGATATAGATTTTGGTGATGGACATATAAAATTAATATTTAATAAAATTTAACATATTTATGTTTTTATATCAAAATGTTCATAAATTAATTGAAATAATTTTAAGAAAATATAAAATAATTGGTTATAGATATTACATATTCGTCGGACAACTTCGAAAGTTGTACACCCAAATTCATTGGTTTTAATTTATGACCACACAAATGCTTCTAGGATGAGTCACATGAAGTATTTATGTTATTTTGGAAGGTATATTTTGAAAAAACATGTTTTTGATAATCAATTGGACTAGATAAGGGGATTTTTTATAAGTTTGGTGGGTGGCACACTTGTAATTTTTAAAATTAATAAGGTGCACCCATATGTTTCACATTTCTAAATACTAAATAATAGTACTTTGTAAAATATATATTCCTTTAATGTATATATATTTCTAAAAAATGGGTGTTTGGAGGCTTTTGGTTAAATTGTAACCCTAATATTTTTATTTTTACATTATGATAAAGGTATATTTAACGTAGCCACAGTCAACAAATTTATCTATTTTCACTATTTATTTTTTTTATAAAAAATATGTTGAACTAATTAGATAATATAAATTACTATATTTATATATATGGATCCATTTATTTATAAATTACATTCCTATATGTAGGAAATATTAATTTCAAATTAGGCATGTAGATGCGATGGGAAGGTAGTTTTCCAATGAGAAAAGGATCAATAGATTTTAGAAATATAAACCAAAATCTAATATTATGTTTGTTGAAAAGAAAAAATTAGGATTAATAGATCTATAACTATGATAATTTTAATTTAAAAAACATATGAAATAATTTTTTATTTTTTTCAATGCGTTATATGATGAGATAATTCATAGTAAAAAACGAATATTTCATTATTCATAATACAATTTATCATTAAATAAGATTTTAAACATTAACTATATTAAAATTTTCAACTTTTAATTTCAAAAATTAGGTATATTTTTGAAAATATTTATTTAAATGATAAAAAATTAATTTTCATTCAATATTTTAGAAGGTGACATAACTATATTTTCAAAAAATACAATTTGAAGCATAAAACTATATTTATTATTACCTATTGTCAAAAGACACATAATTTTAACGTTTAATAATTTTATTTATTGAATAATATAAAATTCTCATTAAAATAATTCACTAAATGTTATTTTTAAATTTTTATATGTAAAAAATATGTGTGTGAATAAATTTTATTTCAAGGAAATATTTCTTTTTTATATAGTTCTAATTTTCATTTGTAATTATCTTTTTAACAAATAATCCTTATATATATTCATTTTTAAACCATATATTTTCTAAATAATGTTAATAAAAATCATAACCTCTATTCTAATGCCTATGTGAAAATTATTATTTTATATAAAAATATTTTAATAGTTTGTAACATTTCATTTAAACACAGTGTTTCAAATAACACAAGCAACGCTTAGAATTTTAGGTGACATAAGATAAACTAGGTATTTGTTGTACTGATATTTAAAATCAGTGTTTTATTAAAAAAAATATAAAAATGATTAAATTTATTTGAAAAAATATATTTCTCAATATAATTGGGTGTTGAATTATACCCCATTTAAAAATTATGTGCTCACTATTTGAACATGTGCTCAATAATAAATCTTTTAAAAATAAAAAACCCTTTTGAGGGAAAGCCACATTGTATAATGTTTTAATAAAAATTACACTTGAATAGGAGAAAATGGTCATGAGATGGTCATCTAAAATTAAACCCAAAATGGTTTACCTATAAGATAACATTTGTGGGAAGTGAAAACATGGGATTAGTAGAGAAAACTAACACCATAATATTGGTGGATATTTATAGATATCAACGAACGGAAAATGTTAAGGACCATAAATGCATAGTTCCATGATCGGTGAAATGAAAATTCATTCACCATATATATAGGTTAATGTTTATAATTTTTTATCTAGATCATTTTTCCTAAATTTGTTGGATTTTAATGATAATATATGTTTACTTTATTTAATTACATTTCATCTACACAAAACCTTCATTTTCACTCAATAAGTGTGAACATCAAATATTTACTCAAAGAGATAATTATTCAATTACAGATATTGTAATGGATAGTGAGATCCAAAAAATAAAGACAATTAATTATTTATATCTATATATATTTTACACAACATAATTTTTAAAAACATTTATCCAATAACATATGATGTTTGACATAATCCATTCAAAAAATAGTAAATCACGTCTCTCCGAAATTTAAATATAGATATTTAGAAAAAAAATTCAAAAAATCACTAAAAATAATTTTTGTATTAATACACCAAAAAATGTGGTTGATATTATTTTTAAATAATAAATATTTGAATAAATTGGTCATATATTCTTTTAAAACATGGTTATATAAATAATTAACAGAAATCATTAATTAAACAAAACCTTCATTCAAAATATATCACATTAATCATTACAAAAATAAAATTATAGATTGTTTAATATATTATAAAAATATAAACAATATGAAAACTCCATAAATGATTAAATCAAAATCTTTTCCTTCAAATCATTAATAAGTTAAATATTATAATTATTACCTAATTTTCATTATCCATCTGAATCCTCACATTTTCCAAACAAAACACTATTTTCTAAACATAAATAAAATATTTAGGGTTTTCTTTCTTTAATCAAAATTTCACCTTTCCATTAAATCTATTTTCTAATCCATCAGTACAATATAAAATATTCATGGAACTCTGTGATAAAAAACTACCATGGAACAATAATTATATGTTTCAAAATTTTAATAAAAATTTTCCATTGTTATGAATATTATTATTTGAATCTAATAAAGTAATTACTTTGATAATTACACTTTATTTGTACACAATTTACCAAGAATTATCTTCTTAACCCATAACAATTTATTCCTTTCATATTTCAATCTTAGTATATTCATCATCATCAATAACAGTTTTACTCATACCACCTTACTAATTCCTTTATTGGGCATTACTCATAGAACATCAGTTTTTTCTAATTCTTATATATTTCACAATTAAAACATTAAATAGTAGAAGATATATTAAGGATACCTTTAATATCATCAATGGTGGTAAAAAATATTTTCATTTTCCCTCTATAATTATTTATTTTTTTTACTTCATTTACAAACCCACAAAAACATAACACTCATTTGAGAAATAAAATTGAGTTATTCATTCCAAATTCATGTGATATAGGAAATAGAATATTTCTTCGACCATAATCTCCAAACAAAAATATATTAATGAACTATATCCATGTCTTATTTGGTGGGTCCAATAGTTAGTTAATATAAATGTTATTAATCATATATCATGATAACTGATTAAGCATAATCATAATATCCCTTAATTTAGTAATCATACCATTAAACTTCTCATAAAAAAAATATCTATAAAATTCAATAGTAACCTTGATAATTACAATTCCCTCTATTGGATAAAATAGAAAATCATTAATTGAGATACAAAAATCAGATTAGGAAACAAAAGTATCATATAAAAAACTTTTAGTATAACTAAATTATGAAACATTATATAAAATATATTCATATAATGATGTAAACTACTTTATTTGTGATCATTACTCAAATCATATTGGATGGTGTGAAAATAGGTTGTTAATTTCCAAATAATTTCCCCTGGGAGTGAAAAAACAGCTGTGCAATAGGGACCATTTTCATTTTCTATGTGATGATCATGTGAAACTACATGTGAACTCTCCATATTTATTAACCATAGTTGCCTCTATAATAAAGCCGCCTCAAATTTTAGTTACCCAAATGGTATGTAACTTCATAGAATCAAAATGATCTATCATTTACCAAAAAATATAGAACATTTTATAATACATTGAATTGTCTTTATACTTATCCAAACATTTATCTGATGACATATAATTATATATATCCCTATAATTCATGGTTTATAATAGATAACATAACTATTCCAATGATACATGATTTAAATACCCAAACATCACATACATATATTTTACACCATTTTAGATGAATGTTTGGTTCATTACACAAACAAATTACTAAGGATGATAATGTTATACTCATTTAAAGACTAGGCATAATATATTCTTATTTCTTGAATTTTCTCCAACGTCGCCCATAATGATCATATCACATTTTAATCATCATAGACATATAATACCTAAAACAATTATTCATATCTAGGGTAATTAAAAGAAAATAAACAATGAGATCAAATTCACAGTATGGGTAAACAAGGGAGATATAAATACAATATGAAAATATGGGAATATGAAAATTATAATGATATTTCAATACCATATCCTATATATAATAGATCAAAAATGTGTTTCATTAGATAAATCATGGATTTAGAAAATATATGAATCATAAGGGAATAAAATTACATGAACCATGAGAACAATTAATTGGCATAAGAATGAGATTTTTTTAATAAATCAAAATAATAGAATATCAATTCCCCTGTTCTAAAGTCCCTTTTTGAAAAAATATCATAGTGGAATGAGTCAACTACCCCACTATAATCGTAGTAAATTTTTACTCCCATGAATATAAGCTTCGATAGAGTCCCAAACTATTCTGGTTTTAATCCCCATTCCTACCTTATTTGTATCATGAGGTAATGACGTTTAAAATATTCATTTGAGGGAGATATAGGTCCAAAAATTATTAGTTATAACATAACCACTATTGTTGGTTATAACCAAACCTTTATCACATATTTAATATCATATGTATATGTGACACAAGATTAGAAACCATTCATTATATAATATCCCAAGAGATGAAATGGGATTCAAAGACATTATTCATAACATAACTTGTTTAAAATAAATAAAGTTCATAAAAAATTCATTGTTTTATTAAAGCATAACCTATAGAATGATATGTGGGTTTCATAATAATTTTAAAATTGCATAACACATCAAATTGAAGCAGGTTTTACAAATATATTGGAATCATAAACATAAACCATTAAGATAAATAATATGAATGGTCTCCTTGGATAATATCTTTTGTAAATCGTAGGATACATAAAAAGATAACATATTAAAATATGGTATAATTTTATACAATTACATGGAACATTTCAGGAGGAAAATAACATGTACACATTAAGAAACACTTTATAAAACAAAAAAAAAACTAAAATTTATTTTATTTAAAAATAAATTTTTAAACAGACAAATTATGCATTGAATATATTTAAATGAATCCATGATGAAAATATCAATTCCTTAAAAATCACATTTTAAAAACAAATTAATTCATTTTTTATTTATATGATCTTTGAGTCATATAATGGAAACATTGAATATTGTATTTTTCAGGTCTTTGAAAAATACCATTCATAACATAATCATTGAAAAAATTATTCTTCTCACATTTTTGGTAAAATTCAATGGAGTATTTTTTTAGAAAAAAAATTATGATTGCATTAAAATGTTTATTCAAAAAATTTTAAAAATCGATAAATATATCTATATTATAAAACTTCTATTATTTAATATAAAATTTGAAATATTTTTTATAAAAATCTTTTTGAATGAAAATTGGGGTTTCCACCAAGTATAAAATTAGAGATGATTTTTATTAAAATAATTCCTCGGAACTCTTATAGGAAAAAAGAGAGAAAAATAAATAGACAAAAATATATTATAAACAAATATCCATAGGACAAGAAAATTCAGGATTTTTCCAAAGATGGATTACAAGACATTATCATTAGAAACATAACCATAATCAATCATCACAAAAGATTAGAATATATCTTAACTCCCTCACCACATTGGTGTTTTTGAATCATATGACTCATTAATGAATAAAATCAAATGAAATAATTATTACTGTCAAAATAATTTTATTCATGGTTAAAAATTCAATGGGGACACAAATATGTCCCATAGAATAATATTGTATCGAATTATATGTTTTTTATAAAGATGGAAATTCGAGACAAAAATCCTTTACTACTTTAGAAACTTTTGAAATCTAAACCCAGTGAAATAAGGATGCTAAAAATTATATTTAAATCCCAATAAAATTAAAAAGAATAATAAATAAATAAATTTACGGGGCATATATACACAACATAAATATAAATTTGGTTAATATGGAATATTTCTTACAAAAAGTAATATTCGAATGAAAATATTTTACATTAAGTCTTTAATTCTTGTGTTCACAGTGAATCCTCTTATATAAGAAATGTATGTTTATTATAAATATATAATAAAACAATAGTTTTATAAATCATAAAATCATATAAGATACTCTACATATTAATATAGTATTTTTATAAATTAATCACTTTTTTAAAATTAGTAGACATGATTTTATAGAATATTTTTCTAAGGGTAAATGTTTGGAAAGTGATTTCATCTCTACTTCAACTTAATAAATATAAAATTTGTAATATTAACATGTTTTTTATATAGTTTATATACTGACCCAATGGGATATATTACTTGAATAGATATTTATTCATGATCATTAATATTAATTTTGGTTTTACTCTATTAATTATTTTCCCTATTTTCATTAAAATTATCATTTCTCTAGAACATGAATTAATCAGTGAAATATTTAAAAAATTTCCACTATTATTTATCATTTGATCATTTAAAATTTTCATCAATATAATTTTTTTCTTTAAATTTTTTCCAAAAACATTGTTACACTTATACAATAATATATGAAAATAAAATTTTAACTATGTTTTACATTTTACAAAATAGATTTAGAAGAATATTATTTTTCATTTTCCAAAAAAGGTACATTTTTACATTTCTAAAAGAAGTCTGAAAGAAGTTCTTATTAAAAGTATATATAATGATATAATTTACCCATTTTTATGACTTATAATTTACATTAATCATAATTTACACATTTCTAATGTAAATTTATATAAAAATTATTATTCTATATTTTCATATTATTTTATTTATGTGTTTTCAAAAACAGAAATGATACTTCCCCTAAAATTGTATTTATTATATTTTAATAGTATTTATATTCATAGAATAAAAACCCTTTATATTAATTATTCATCACACTTCTCCACAAACACAAATCCATAATTTTTTATTTTCAAATGATCATTTTGATGGTATATTGTATCCTTACATTTCTAAATACAAATACAGACAAACAGATGCCATTAAACGAAATTTAGGATTCACAACTGTACCAAAATAAAAAATTTGAAAATACTGCAATGAAAACTAAAACAATCCTCTGTTTTTTTGATCCTTGACCATTGATCCATGGTTCCTGGCTCTGTTAAATGAATCTCCATCATCATGAAACACTCATCATAAAAATAATTGATTTTAGATAATAGCCATAATTACCATAAGACCCTTATAGTTAATAATCAGTGAAAGATTTCTAAGATTCCTATGAAACCTAAAATCCATCGAACTATTTATGATTTGTTCGAGGATCACCAGAAACACCATTAGCCTTTCCATTATCATATGACATTCTGATCGATAAAAAATCCAAAACTAGGGCTGACAATCATAGTAAGCACCATTCGAGACAAATGCATTTGGTAAAACTAAAACAAAATAGATCGATAGATGTGATCTTCATCCATCCTTGCATCATCATCAACATACCATCATTAACAACATACTATAGAAAAAATTCATAATAAAACACAATAAAAAACACTTGAATGATATATTAATCACCATTCATATATTTTTATAACTCCATTATTTTACACATTCACAAAATTGTGATCAATGTATAATAAATTTTCCTCAAATATTAATATAGTTTGTATCATATATGTGATAATTTTTAGAATCAAAATACATTATAAAATTAATATTTTTCCATGGAAGTAATATTATTGACTATGTAAAACCCTGATATATAAATATAATTTTTTCAATAATTATATTTTTTTATAATGCATTTTTTATAATGTGAATTGGTCATTTATGATATGATGAATGATTTAGACTTTTAGAAATGGGTAGGTCGTAGATACAAATAGCCTTTTAATGATTTAAAAAGTCTTATGAGACAAACAAGTTGAGAAAATTAATTGTATATTTTCCAAGATATTTAAAATTTATTGTGAATGCTCTGGATAGTAGAGGAATCATAATGCATGTGATCATGAAGTATAGTATTATCAATTTAATTCTTGATAATTATATTATTTTTATTATTTATGTGATTCTATAATTTATATTTTTTATAAATTCTATTTTATTCTCATATTTTTGATTTGGTGTCATGTGTTTTAATTTATACATCCTTCCCAATTGATTATTTCTTATAAGAACATGATAGTTTCCACTATACAAAACAATTAATTAGTGTCTGATCTGACCCTTTTTTATACTTACCCATATTATGATGATGAAATATTTGGAAGAATTCATGTATGTAGACTAATTTTAATTTTTGTGTTCTATGTTTCACTAAACATGTATGAATTGGAAAAATCATGTATCTAGTAATTCAGGAATACTAACCCTATCGATTAGTAGTTATGTGATCCCTTATATCACATGGCAATACAATAAAGTAACTACTATGTTAGTGATTCTTGATTTGAGGATTTATACATGGTACTAGAGTGTTTTTAGTATAATTTGTGCGAGATATATTAAAAGAACATTGTTTACATTTAAATCATGATAATTCCAAATAGTATCAAAAATATTACCATTAGAGATATTTTTATAGTGTGGTTGAACAATCATGATGATGATCAAAAAATAAATTTGATCTATTAGTTAGTGTTGGACCCTAATAGAAGAAATGGTATCAATACCAATGGAAAATAAAGGGATTTATCCAATATGAAATAAAATATAGTTTGTGATTCATATGAGAAGATCATGACCATATTAAGGAAGTTGTCTTATGTTATGAAGAAAAACCTTTCCTAAGTAAAAAAACCTAATCCACCATGGAAGGAAATATATATGATGGAACATTTAATGTGGTAGAATCTTACATTATTTAGTGGGATTACTAATCATGCGTAGTTGTTAAAAAAAACATGTCCCTCTAAATGATATTTTAGTTTTTGGGATGTCATGAAAAGGAAAATATTCACTAGAACTCTATTCAACCAATGTAGATGGTGATCAATGGGGGATGTTGATTCAAAATATTATCATAAAAATAAAATAGAACAAATTGAATGTATAAATTTTATAGAATAATCTTTGGAAAAATATTTACCTCAACAAAAAATGGAAATAAATATAAAGTTCCTTATCTTACTTAAAAAAGAATAATGTGTATTTCTAAGTATAATTTTTTTTACAAAACTGTCCTTGTACGATATGTATTACATATATTATTCTGAAAGAATAATTAATAAAAATGAGGAATTTATTTTCTAGATATTTTTTGGGTAATGAAAATTATGAAAATAAGAGGTCATATATATACTATAGAAAAGGGAAAAACCATATAATAAGAAGAAATTGAATTAATTTCCATCATGTAAAAGATTTGTAAAATAATCATCCATGGAATAACATTAATTTGTTTGGAGTATGTTATGATTATGTAGATATGTTTCATAAGGATAATGAGTGAATAATGAATTAGTAATACATTTTTCAATAGTGAGTCAATTTCAATGAAATACTAAATCACTCAAACCAGTGTCCCAAGAATCAAGGGTACATACTATATATGCGGGTGATGGAAGAAGGAAAATATAATTCAATCAATACTACTAAGGTTTTTTTTCCTAATGATGTTGTGGCATGAACATTAATAATATCTTCAATTATATATAATGATTTATACTATCCTATATCATCACACTCTTTTATATCATCTTGGTTTACCAAGAAAATTATATATACTTTTATAACCTTAAGGATAATGTTTCTAGTCAAAACTCTTAATAAAAATATAAATACAAAATAGGTATTTAATGAAGTTCCCATTATGAAATGTAAACATGTAATTTTTTCTATATCTATTTTTAGATATGTGTTTTACATTTAAATAATCATTGGTATGGATTATATTTTAAAATATGATTCTAAATAATATATTTAAGAAAAAATTTTACTATTTGTGATAAAGATAATGAATTTCTTATTTTTAGAGCATATACTTCATTGTCAAATTCATGTTAATACCTAGACCATGTATCTCTTATGAATTACTTTCTATGGGAATATTATCAAACACAATCTACGAGCATAAAAGGTTTTTATGACATTAGAAAAGTACCAGTTGTATAATAAAGAAACGATTTATATCATAATGAATTACCCACAAATACACCATTACATGAAGTGGGGGTTTTATTAATTCAACCACAAATGTGAAAAAACAATCAAAGACCCCAAATAAAATGATATCGGTTGAATCATTGGAGTTGATGGAACAACAAAAAGAGTTGTTCGGTATTATATTTATACAGACTATTGTTTAAGTGTGGGGATCCCCTATTCATTTAACTAAAAATAAAAAAAATTGTGTGGGTCAGCATTGATTATATAGAAATAAATGTTATTGTAACAATTAACAAGTATCATATTCTTAAAATTGAGGAATTAATTGATCATCTTCAAGGATCTCAATATTTTTCGAACATTTTCCTTCATTCTAGATATCGTCAAATGTGCGTAATGAAATAATTTATTCTAATGATAACATTCCTCATTATGTATGGACATTATGATTATACTAAAATCCTATTTAGAATGAAATGTAAACCCTTTGATTGTATGGATCCTATTAATAGAGTATTCATGTAATATCATATTATTTTTTTGGTCTTTATTGATGATATCTTGGTTAAGTATAAATTTCATGAGGAGAATGAGAATAACCTATGAATTCTTCATCAAACAAATTTAGAAAAGTAATTATATGGGAAATGTTTCAAGTGAGAATTATTATTATGGAATGATTCTTTTATGGGCCATATTATAAAAAATAATGGAATATTAGTTGGTCCTAAAAAGAAATAATCATTCAAATAATATTCAATCCTAATTAACTTAAATCATAAAATTAGTTTCTTTGGTTGGGTTGGATAAGAAAAGTTATTTCCAAAAAAAATACTAATTAAAAATATATTTAAATAATATTTCATGTGACACTACTAGAATTAGATGTATTTGTGATGGAATATTTGAAATCAGATCCCATATCAAATAGGCTTTAGGGATGGGGCCCCATCGCAAAAAGCCAATTGTAGAAAACTGTGTTGCAAAAATTATTTTTTCTGACAGCCCCGTGGTAGAAAATAGTATTTGCGGTAGGAAAAGTCTTTGTTGAAAATAAGCCTTTGACTATATAAATTATATATAAATAAACATTTTTCGAATGGCCCATCGTAAAATGAATTTTCAATGGGAAATTTCCTCATCACAAATAATCTTCTAATTATATACAATATATATACATAACCCTTTTGTGTTTAGCCAGTCCCAATTTGTATTTGTGAAGGGACCATCATAGCATCGAAAATACTATTAATATAAAATTATATTTAAATTATTTATGGTGGGAGCCCGTCGAAGAAGGTCTCGTCGAAAATACTAAACACAAGAAAATTTTTTAATAAAATTATAATTAATGAAATAATTTTATTAATATTAATAAAATAATTGAAAAATACAAAATATTATAATTTGTAAAATAGAAAAACACTAAAAATATAATAATAAAATATATATTGAATAAAATACTGATTAATAAATAATTAATATTAAATTTAAAAAAAATAAAAAATTAAAAAATTATTACAATTCTCAATATTTACAAATAAATATAAAAATATCATAACATGTTATTATTATAAGTAAAATATAAAAAATATTAAAAATATATAATACAAATAATAAATATTAAAATATTAAAAAAAAATTCTGCAATATTTACACCAATATAAAAAACATAAACTGAAAATAGTATATATTACAATAAATCTCCAATTAAAAAGTTTTTCAAAAAATAAACAAATCACTGGGGGTCATCTTCTGGAGGAGGTGGATGAGCTATAGTAGATGGTGGAGGGAACTCCATCCCTAAACTACATGTCAAATGGTGCATGTACTCAATCAGCTCGTGATGCTGCTGTTAGTGATAGTACCATCAACACATCTCATCCTCATGCTGCTACTGGTACTGCTACAAGTGACACGTCTCTTCATACTGCTTCTGCAAACTCTTTATAATCTCAGACCGAGTTCGCAACTGCTCTTGATACTGTGAGGTAGAAGATAATACCTCTTGTGTGCTCTTCTCGAGCTGGATTCCGACATTGAAGCAGTACCATAATAAGTACGAGAAGTCAAATGAGATCCAATACCAACTACTCAGACCTTCTCAAAGGAATACTGAGTCGCCAACATCCATACTACCTCATCAAAATGGTGAGCACTGGTCTTCTCAGTCGTCTCGTCCTAACTCTCAGCCAATATCTGAGAGGTCGTAGCCTTATATTAATCTTTTAATTCTAACTTGATATTAAAATTGTGAATAAATTATATGCAGTTAATTGTCAAATTGAAAAATAATACTAACCACAATTAGACGCTGGAGATCACATATAATCTTTCCAATGGCTGGATCACTATACATCCTCCAATAAATGTCTAACTCTGTAATATCAGGAAGCTCGACTACCAACAGAAATATAAAATTAACTATTTATATTTAATGTTATAAAAAATATTAAAAAAATACTTACCAGATTATCTCTATGCATACTGAATGTACGACTCCCAGCTCTATGTGTCACCTCATATCTCCCTTAGTTCTATCATCCATCTAAAGATATCATTTGAAATCCACCACCCAACTAGTGTAAACATAATCCATCCGAAATGTGAGATGAAATGTACTCCGGTAGGTGGGCTCTACACGACTCATCAAATTTTGTCATTCCTGCTTTCTTAATGAGTGTTATTCTCAAATTGTGCAAAAACTGATGGAAACGATCACGCATAGACACCTTCCATACCACATGGATAGAATCACGCATGCTATCATCGATGGGATATCATAAAACCTATAAATATTTTTTAATATAAAATTATTAATAAAATAATTTTCAAAAATAAATATTATTTATTTATAAACTAGACAATGGTCGATAATGTCGCACCACACATCAACTTGAATCTGTTCCAATATGATCCATGGCTGAAAAAAATAATTATGCAAAATAAAGATCCCATGTCCAATAGTTACATTCCCAAAACTATGAAAAAGGAATAAATAATAAAAAAATGTGTATATATATAAATAAATTGATTGAAGATAACTAAAATATACAGGTAACCATACCTTTGTGTGAATTGATCAAAGCCAAGACATATATGTCGCTCGAGGATTGGGTTAGGACTAATTAGTTGTGCAAGACCGTGCCCCCTCCACCTACCCCATGAACCATCAGTTGGCTGAGGGTCAAATGGTCCACAATCTCCCTATCCAAAGGTAGATCAACCTCCTGCAACTTGCAAAATAGATCAAGATCCACCTAAAACACAAAATTATTGTTGTTACCAGATAGTTGGAAATAACTATTATATATTGATATATATTAGTTAGGAGTATAACCATCATTTAACTCTGTCAATGTCCAACTTCATCTTCATCTCCATAGCAGTCAATGTCAATGTATTCATCTTCCTCCTTAGCATCATCAATATTCATATGAGTTCCATTTCCATCACCTATTGTAATTTCAAATTCAATTGTAACATCAAAAAAATCTTCTTCCTCATCGATAATTAATTGTGGAGTGTCGTCATCAATATTCATGCCTCATTTTGAAAAAGATAGATTGTGAGAAATTTCTTAAAAAATGCCAATTTCATCCGATTTAGAGGAACCACGTGCAGTTTTAGTAAACTGATTTTCATATGATTTCATTTTTATTATAATCCACCAATCAATAAAGTATCTTTATGTAGCACAGTACATTGAATAATAAATTTTCTATATTGTTGATCAATAAAAATTGATCATTTATTGCCAGAATACTTCTATTTTTAATATCGAAGATTCCATGACTCAGATGAACATTCATGCTTCTCTTAGTATCCAATTTAAACATTGTTATGTAATTCATTCCTAGATAACCTGGCTCAATAATTTCATCCAGAATTCCATAATAGTCAACATCAGTTTCTCTGTGATGCAATCCTCTCAAGGAAAATCCACTGTTAATTGTTAATTTTTTTATTCCCCATATTCAAGTGTATGAAATTGAAAACCATTCAACACATATGTATTATAATATTTATCCACATTGGATGGAGGGTTACTCAATATACACAATCGCTTATCAATTTTTTCAGCATTTTGAGACACCATAATTTTTTTAAAACAATTATCAATATGATAAATAATAAATGGAATTGATATTAAACAATCAATAATTTATGTTACAAGTTTTTGAAACCATTGAGAAAATTTTTTTTCTGCAATTTTCAAGGGAAGTTGCAGTATTTTGTGGAAGTTATTTCTTGAAATGATTATCATATAACATAAAAATAAAAAAATTAACATTCTGTAATATAAATTATAGAATACGTGATAGAAGAACTCATCATGAAAATAATGTCATTTCTTCACATTTGAGAAGATCATATGTATGATCTCTATGATGTTCTTCATCTGAAAGCCATCATTCATTATCTCCACTGAAACCATTATTTGGATGATTAAAAACTAATAATTTATTTTCCATTTTTGCATTAACATTCCCCTCATTTTATCCCATGCCATTGAGTTTTGACGAATATTGAGATTCAAAATAATGAGAGCAGAAAAAATTAATTTCCACTTGTAAATAAGCTTTAGAAATTGAGCCTTCAACTGATGCTTTGTTACGTACTTTTTTCATCAATTTTTTCATGCACATCTCAAATGAGTACATCCATCGAAACGGTATTGGAACTCCACATTTAGCTTCATTTGGAAAATGTAATATCAGATGTTCCATTGAGTCAATTAAAGACATCAGAATGATTTTTTCCAGTTTACATATAATTAAAACAACATATTCTACTAGTTTTCTGAGCTCATTATAATCTATTGTCGCTACAAAAATGTCTCAAAAAATATGATATGTTCATTATCGAATCTCAAGTTACAGAATTCAACAAACCCCTGTATCTAATCAGCTGAAGTAATTCCATTATAAAATGAAAATCTTGACTTTCTAATATGGTAATGTGACCATTCTTAACACATATTAACAAACTAGAATCATAGCCATCTGGAAGTCTCAAATATGCAATCCATAGACAAAATAGTAAGAGACTCTTTTTGGATTGTTTATACGCTACTTTTCTCTTCATTAGCCTATATGATCTGACTTTTTCAAATAGGTCAAGTTCTAGCAATCTTCAAATTTGTGCAAGATCAAATTGGGCATTTACAGTATCTTCAGCCATACCTTGTGAATCCTAACCAATACGAAATAAATTATCAAAATAGTTTTTCTTAATATGCATGACATCTAATATGAGTTAGACCAATAAATTAGACCAATATGGAAGATCCCAAAAAATAGTTCACTTAATCCAATTATGTTCTTTCCCAAATACATGAATTGTCTGTTGGTCTACTATTGGAACAAAATTTATTGGATGTAATGAAAATACAAGTGATTTTAACTCTACACCTATGATCATTTTTTTAGTTTAATCCTTTTTAATTGTACGTTTTCTAAAATGAGATTTTTTTCCTCCAAAAGACGATTTGTTCGATGATATCTATGGTGAAAGTCAAAATAGAAAGGTTTTATTCCATTGATGGTCAAAACGATTCCATAAATGACCATTAGATAAATTATTAAAGAATTTATCAATTTAAACATTTGTTTTGTTCCATGAAATCAATAATGAAGTGTTATGATACATTAATAAATGCTACAACCTAGGTGTAAGGGGGAAATATCTCAACTGTTTTACTAGAATGAATCCAGACTACCTTGGTTGAGCTTTTTTATACCTCGATTTTCTACATGTGGGACAACTATCCAACGAATCATTTTCACCAGAATATAAGATTCAATCATTTGGACATGCATGAATCTTCTTATAACTAAGGCCCAAATTACGAACCATCCTCTTGCTCTCATAGTAATTTGTAGGCAACACATTTCCTTCAGATAACAGTGTTGTAACCAAACAAAATATCCGATCAAAGTAGTTGTTTGATATTCCATTATCTGATATAATAGCCTTAAATTTTTTAAATGATTCTAATTTTCGTATCCCTCAACAAGTATATAATTCATCCTCAGCAGTCCTCAACAACTCATAAAATTCGAATGGTGAAAACTCAAGAGTTAAATAAATATTATCTTGAGTTTCAATTTGTTTAACAGAAGGACATGAAACATCATGTACTAAATTTTGAAATCATGATGGAACCAGAATCATGTTATTAGTATCTTCTCTGGAACTACATTCACTGTGTTGATACAGAATGACATAATATGGTTGAAAACCAAACCCCAAGAGATGTCCCCCAACCTTGTCAAATGTGTCAAACATTCTTAGAGAAATTTTTTTACAAGAACACATTATTTTCCCTTCTGAAACATATTCTATTTTTGATGATGCAAATTATCAGAAAGCTTTAACACCCTCAATATATACAGGATTTAAATCAGAATCATTTGGATTTCTACACTGATTTATCCAAGTGTGATCATCTAATAATTATTGTTGTCGACTTCCTTGTTCCATTTTTTTCTGCAAAAAATAAAACCGTTACTATTTTTGAATAATTTGAAATTAAAAAAAAATATATCTAAAAAAGGTAAATAATAACAAATACTTTTTATAATTCCAATTACTTACAGGCGGCATAATTTGTAGTGGATTTTCAACTAATATATTGTCTGGTAGCTCATTACATGAAACTTTCTCAAAAAGAAATCATGATGCTGAATCTACTCAGAGGTATCCATGTTCATTCTTGTGCATACCTCTAATAAGATTCTTCATTGAGATTTATGTGTGATACTGTTTCATGTAAATGAGCCATCAGACACAAGATCCCCCTTTTCATCGATGAATAATATTCTTGCAACTGCCACCGCCTAAACACATTATGAAAAATGTGTCTGTATGAATGCATATTCAAACTCTTGTATAAAAGATAGAATATGCATTCGTAGAAGCATATTTTTCATAGTGTTTTGAGTCGGATAATGTAGAAAGGAGAAGAGTCATTGAGAAAAAGGAGTGTCATCTATCCACTAAAAATTGTTCCAATTTATTACAAGTTATTACAATTGAATTTATAATTAACTGTGAGTAATTATTCTTATTTCTTACCAATTGTAACTAATTGTTATAAATTGTTACTCATTGTAACAATTTGTTAAAATTTGTTGCAATTTGATACAGTTTGTTACAATTTGATACAAGTTGTTACAATTTGATACATTTTGTAAAATTTATTACAATGAGTAACAATTTTTAACAATTATTTACAATTTGATACCATTTGTTACACTTTATTACAAGTTTTAACAAGTTATTACAAGTTATTACATTTTATTACAAGTTATTACAAGTGATTACAAGTTATTAAAAGATATTACATGTTTTTGCATGTTATTTCATGTTATTAAAAATTATTACCAGTTATTACATGTTATTACAAGTTAATAGAAGTTATTACAATTTACTACAATTTATTATCATTTATTATAATTTCATACTATTTATTTCTATTATTTACTATTTATTAAATATTATTACTATTTATTACAAATTATAACTATTTATGGATAATTAATTGACATTATTACAATTCATTACCAATTTTTACAAATTTTTACTAATTATTCCAAATTATTACAAATTATTACAAAATATTACAAATATTACTTTTTATTACTAATTAATACAAATTATTACAAATTATTACTAACTACTACTAATTATTACTCATTATTACTAATTATTACTGATTATTATGGATTATTATTAATTATTACTAATTATTACTAATTATTACAAATTATAAATAATTATTACTAATTATTACTACTTATTACTATTTATTACTATTTATTACTAATTATTACAATTTATTACTAATTATTACAATTTATTACTATTTATAACTATTTACTAAGAATTATTATTTACAAAGTGTTACTAATTATTACTATTTATTAATATTTATTATTATTTATTAACATTTATTACTATTTATTACTATTTATTATAATTTATTACTATATTTTACTAATTATTTCTAATTATTATTACTTATTACTTGTTATTACAAATTATTGCAAATTATTACAAATTATTACAAATTATTATTAATTATTACAACTTATAACTATTTATTAATAATTATTACTATTTATTACTATTTATTTATAATCATTAATATTTATTACTATTTATGACTATTTATTACTATTTATTACTATTTATAGATATTTAGTATTATTTATTAATATTTATTACTATTTATTAATATTTTTTACTATTTTTTACTATTTATTACAAATTGATACTAGTTATTCCTAATTATATCTAATTATTCCTAACTATTCCTAATTATTACTAATTATTACTAATTATTTTTAATTATTCCTAATTATTTCTAATTCTTCATAATTATTCTTAATTATTAATACTTTTTACTAATTTTTATGAATTATTTCTAATTATTCCTATTTATTCCTAATTATTCCTAATTATTCCAAATTATACAAAATTATTCCTACTTATTACTAATTATTACTAATTAATACTAATTATTAGTACTTATTACTAATTATTACGAATTATTCTTAATAATTCCTATTCATTCCTAATTACTACTATTTATTACTCATTAATTCTATTTATTACTAATTAATCTTATTTATTACTAATTAGTAAAATTTATTACTAATTATTTATATTTATTACTAATTATTACTATTTATTACAAATTATTCATATTTTTTACTAATTATTCATATTTATTACTAATTGTTCATATTTATTAGTTATTATTCTATTATTACTAATTGTTCATATTTGTTACTAATTATTCTTATTTATTACTAATTAATCTTATTTATTACTAGTTACCCGTAATTATTACTAATTAAACATAACTATTAATAATTAAACATAACTGTTACTAATTAGCATTAGTTGATATTAATAATTCAAATTTACTACTACTAAATACTAATTACAAGTAATTATTTATAGACAATACTATTTATCGTTAATAATTATTAATTATTACTAATTATTAATTATTACTAATTATTAAGAATTTATATTAATAATTTCATAATATTTTTACAAATAAATACAGATAACAAAACAAATTAAATCTAATTTAATTAGAACTAATCAAAAATAATTAAAATTAAAAAAATATATAATAAATACCAAATTAAATAAAATATAAATACCTTTAAACATGATCTCCTATTGATGTAAGCGACTACAGAATTTCTCCATAAAAAACTAACTCAAAGAAATTTTCACTCTAAAAATAGAGTATAGAGAGAAATGGGATGTGAGAATTGAGGGGAAGAGAAAAAAATAGAGGGGGGTACCAGATCGATGTGTCACCTCATATCTCCCCAAGTTTTGTCGTCCCATTGAATATCTCCTCTAAAATCCACCACCCAACATAATCCATCCCAAACGTTAGATGAAATGTACTCTAGTCGGTGAGCTCTACATGACTCATCAAATTCTTTCACTCCTGCATTTTTTATGGCTGTTATACTCAAATTGAGCAAAAACTGATGGAAACGGTCACACATAGATACATGACATGCCGTGTGGATAGCGTCATGCATGCTATCATCGATGTGATACCATAAACCCTAAAAATAATTTATAATATCAAGTTATTAATAAAATAAAAATGAAAATAAATATTATTTATTTACATACTAGATAATGATCGAACATGTCGCGCCACACATCAATGGGAATCTGTTCCCATGTGATCCATGGATGATAAAAATAATTGTTCAAGATAGCGCTCCCCTGTCCAATAGCTATATGCGCAAAACTGTGGAAAAGGAATAAATAATCAAACAATTAGTATATATATAAATAAATTAATAAAAGAAAACTAAAATATATAGGTTACCATACCTCCGTGTGTGTGGATCAAGGCCAAGATGTAGATGTCGCTCGCAGATAGGGTTAGGAATCATCAGTCCTCTAAGACCGAACCCCTTCTGTGTACCCTCTGAACTGTTAGTAGGCTGAGGCTCTGATGGTCCACAATCCTCCACATCCAATGGTAGATCAGCCTCCTGCAACTCGCGAAATAGATCAGGATTCATCAAAAAAATCATTTTTGATAGAAAATTGTTGATGATAACAATTATATATAGATATATATTAGTTATGATTATAACCAGCATTTAACAAATGTTAATGTCCATTTTCTTCCTCATCTCAATAGCTGTCAATGTCAATGTCTTCATCTTCCTCTTCAGCATCATCAACATCCATATGTGTTTCTATGTCATTATCTCTTGACATTTCAAATTCATTTGTAACATCATTAACATCATCGTCATTATCGATCATTATTAGTGTAGTATCATCATCTATATTCAAATCTCTTTGTGAAAAAGTTGGATTTTGTGCAGCCTTTTGAAAAAATTTAATTCCTTCAACTTCAGTAGAATGACATTTAGTTTGAGGAAACTGATTTCCCCAAGATTACATTTTTAATTTTCTCTACCATTCACTCATGTCTGTTGAATTAGCATAGTACATTGTATAATAAATTTTATGTGCTTGTTGAGCAAATAAAAATGGTTTAGTTAATGAAAGAAGACTTTAATATTTAATATCGACGATTCCATGTGTCGGATGAACACACAAGCCTCTCTCAGTATCCAACCACCGACATTTAACCATTATTATGTAATTATTTCCCAGATAACATAGCTCAATAATTTCATCTAAAATTCCATTAATTTCATCTTTAGTTTCTCTGTGATGCAATAATCTCAAGCAGACTCCACTGTTCATTGTTTTTTCTGAATCTCCATATGCAAATGTATGAAATCAAAAACCATTCACCATTTATTCATTATAAGATTTAACCATTTTGGATGGTGGGTTACTCAATATATACATTTTCTTATAAATTTTATCAGCATGTTGAGACACATGAAAATTTGTAAAATAATTATCAATATGATAAATAATTAACAGAATTGATATTAAACCATCAATAATTTATTTTACCAATTTTTTAAACCATTGAGAAATATTTTTGTCTGCATTCTTCAAATGAAGCTACTGTAATTTGTGGAAGTTCTTTCTTGATATGATTATCTTATAACTTACAAATAAAATAATTTTACATATTATAACATAAATTATAGAATAAGAGATAGAAGCACTCATAATACAAATGATGTCATTTCTTCATAGTTGAGAAAAACATATGTATGATCTCTATGATGTTCATCATATGAAATCCATTGTTCATGAACTCCACCGAAAAAATATTTGACTGATTAAAAAATGATAATATATTGTCCATTTCATCCTTAACATTCCCTTAGTTTTTCTGATGTGATTGAGTTTTTAGGGATATTGAGATTCAAAATAATAAGAGTAGAAAAAACCAATTCCCTCGTGCAAATAAGATTCTGCAATTGAGCCTTAAACTGATGATTTGTTATGTACATTTTTCATCAATTTATGCATGCATGTCTCGAATTGGCGAATCCATAAAAACTGTACTAGACCTCCACAATTATCTTCATGTAGAAAATGTAATATAAGGTGTTCTATTGAGTCAATGAAAGAAGAAGAAAATATTTTTTCCAGTTTACATATAATTACAGAAACATCTTCATTAAGTTTTCATAGCACATCGTACTCTATTGTCACTACACAAATGTCTCGAAAAAAATGTGATAAGTCTGTTATCGAATACCAAATCATATAATTCAACAAATATTTGAATCCAATTTGATTAATTCTTTCCATATTGACATGAAAATTAGGACTTTTTAATTCTGTAATATAACTATTTTTAACAAATCATCAATAATTGGAAGCATAGCCATATTGAAGTCTCAAATATTCAATCCACTGACAAAATAATAAGAGACTCTCTTTGAAAAATGTATAAGCTTTTTTTGGATTCATTAACCTCTATGATCTGACATTTTGAAATAGATCATGTTCTGGTCGCATACAAATTTGGGCAAGATCTAATTGTGCCATTATGGTATCTTTGGTCTTACCTGGTTTATCCAAAACTCTATGAAACACATTATCAAAATAGTTCTTCCCAATATGCATTACATCCAACATGTGGCAGATCAAAAAATCAGACCAATTTAGAAGATCCCAAAAAATGCTTCATTTTTTTCAATTATGTACATTCCCAATGCCATGAATTTTCTATTGGTTTACTGTGGGACCAAATTTGAGGGAAGGTAATGAAAATAAAATGATTTTAAATCTGTAGCTGAGACCCTTTTTGTGGTTCATCCATTTTGATTGTACCTTTTCGGAAATGAGATTTGTTCCTCCAGAAAGGATGATCGTCTGGAAGAAATATGCGGTGATAGTTAAAATAGCAAGGTTTTTTCCATTGATGAGTATAAATGTTTGGTTGTCTTTCATAGAGTAAGGAAATGATTTTGTACAGTGTGTACTCAAGTAAGATAACATGCTATATGCTGGAAATTCACCAATCGTCCACATCAATGCATCTTTTAATATGAAATTTGGTTTCACAACAACATTATATATACTAACACCATCACTCCACAATGCATTTAACTCATCAATCAATGTTATCAAATAAACATAAATATATTTTTTCAGATGTCCTGGGATTAATAAGGTCCAAAAGATATTGGGTTCCTTCATTAACATCCATAGAGACAAATTGTAAATAGTTATAAAGACATGACAACATGAATAATGACTACCATAAGAACCAAACAGGAAGAAACAATCATTAGAAAGATCCAATTGAAAATTTCGGGCATCCAAATCAATAGATGGATACAGACGGTCAAAATGATTCCATGAATCAGCATCAGAGAAATGATTAAATATTTTATCATTTGAAATCATGGTTATGTGCTATGAAATCATTAACGATGTGTTCTGTGACATAAACAAACACTACAACCTGGGTGTAAGGGGGAAATATCTCAACTGTTTTACTAGAATCGTTCCAGACTTCCCTGGTTTAGCTATTTATACCTCAATTTTCCACATGTTGGAAAAATAACCAACTAATTATTTTCACCAAAATATAAGATGCAATCATTTGGACATGCATGAATATTCTAATAACTAAGTCCCAGATTATGAACCAGCCTATTGACCTTATAGAAATTTGCAGTCAACACATTTTGTTTAGATAACAGTGTTTTAACCAAAGAAAGTATCTGATCAAAACAGTTATTTGACAGTGCACTATCAGATTTAATATCCATAAATATTGCAACCACTTCTAATTTTCTTATATTGAAACCAGGATATAATGCATACTCAACAGATCTCAACAACTCATAAAATTCGGACGGTGCCAACTCAGGAGTTAAATAAATATCATCTTGAGTTTCAGTTTTTTGAACAGATGGACCCGAAACATCATGTACTATATTTTGAAATAGTGATAGGTCCGGAATCAAGATATTATTATCTTCCTTGGATCTACATTCATCATGTTGATACAAAAAAATAGTCTGGTTGAAAATCAAAATGCAAGACATGTCCCCCCGACATTGTCAAATGTGTAAAACATTCTCAAAGAAAATTTTTTATAATGACACTGTATTTTAACTTCTGAAACAGATTCTAGTTTTGATGATGTAAATGATAAGAAATATTCAACACCCTCAAAATATACATGATTTTATCCAGAACTGTTTTTATTTCTACGCTGATTTATCCAAGCACAATTATCTAATAATGACTGTTGCCAATTTCCTGGTTTAATATTTTTCAACAAAATATCAAAACATTACAGTTTATGAGTAATTTGATATTTTAAAAACACTAGATTAAAAAAGAAGATAAATCATTACAAATACTTCTTCATAATTACCATTACTTATGGGCGACACAATTTCCATTGGATTGATGAATACTCTTTTGTCTAACAGCTCATTTACATAGAACATTCTCACGCAAAAATCACGATGAATAATCTACTCAGAAGTATGAATATTCATTCTCATGAGTACCTTCTAATAGATTCTACAATGTGATTTCTGTGTGAGAATGTATCATGTTAATGAATTGTCAGCCAAAAGAGCCACCTTTTCGTCGATGAATTATTTTCTTGCAACTATCACTACCTGAACACATTATAAAATATGTGGTCCAATAAATTAATATTCAATATCGTGCATGGGAGATTGGATATGTGTATGTAGAATCATAGTTTTCATAATGTTTTGAGACAGTGAAAGTTGAAAGGATAAGAGTCATTGAGAAAAAGGATTTTTATCAATCCACTGGAAATTGTGCCAAGTTGATACAAGTTATTACATGTTATTAAAATTTATTTTCATCATAATTATTAATAATTGTTCCAATTTCATAATAAATGTTACTAATTGTTACTAATTATTACTAATATTTACAATTTGTTACAATTTGTTACAAGTTGTTAAAATTTCTTAAAATTTGTTACAATTTGTTTCAATTTTTTATAATTTGTGACAATTTGATACAATTTGATACAATTTGATACAATTTGTTACAATTTGTTATAATTTTTTACAATTTGTTACAATTTTTTACAATTTATTACACGTTATTAGTAGTCATTACAAGTGTTTACAAGTTATTACATGTTCTTATAAGTTATTACAAGTTATTACATGTTATTATAAGTTATTACAAGTTATTACAAGTTATTAAATGTTATTACAAGTTATTACAAGTTATTACAAGTTATTACAAGTATTTGAAAGTTATTAAAAGTTATTACACGTTATTACTGTTTATTACTATTTATTACTATTTATTACTATTTATTACAAATTATTACTATTTATTACAAATTATTACTATTTATTCAAAATTATCACAAATTAGTACAATGTATAAGAAATTAGTACAAATGATTACAAATTATTACAAATTATTATGAATTATTAAAAATTATTACAAATTATTACAAATTATTACAAATTATTAATAATTATTATTAATTATTACTAATTATTAGTAATTATTACTAATTATTACAAATTAGTACAAATTATTACCAATTATTACTAATTATTACTAATTATTAGTAATAATTACTAATAATTACTAATTATTACAAATTATTACTAATTATTGCTACGTATTACTATTTATTACAAATTATAAGTATTTATTACTATTTATTACAATTTAATACTATTTAATACTATTTAATACAACTTATTACTATTTATTACTATTTATAACTATTTCTTATTATGTATTACAATTTTTGACTATTTATTAATATTTAAACTAATTTTTACTAATTTTTACTATTTATTACTAATTATTACTATTTATTTATATTTATTAGTACTTATTACTATTTATTTATATTTATTACTAATTATTACTATTTATTAAGAATTTATTACTATTTATTACTATTTATTACTATTTATTAGTAGTTAATACTAATTATTACTATTTATTATTAGTTATTACTAGTTATTACTAGTTACTACTAGTTATTCCAACATATTCCAAGTTATTTCTAATTATTCATAATCATTCCTAATTATTTTTAATTATTCCTAATTATTACTCATTATTACTAATTAATAATAATTATTACTAATTGTTACTGATTATTACTAATTATTACTAATTATTTCTAATTATTAATAATTATTCCTATTTTATCCTATTTATTCTTATTCATTCCGAATTATTCTGAATTATTCTTAATTTATCTTAATTTATCTTAATAATTTTAATTATTACTACTTATTACTTATTATTATTAATTAATCATAATTATTCTTAATTATTCTTAATTATTCGTATTTATTCTCAATTTTTTTTATTTATTTTTGATTAATCCTATATATTACTATTTAATCTTATTAATTACTAATTAATCATATTTATTACTAATTATTCATATTTATTACTAATTTCATGTAATTATTACTAATTACCCGTAATTATTACTAATTACTGTTAATTATTACTAATTAACATAACTATTACTAATTAACAACAGCTATTACTAATTACCATTAATTGATATTAAAAATTAATATTTACAACTACTAATTACTAATTACAAGTAATTATTTATAGACCATACTAATTTTGGTTAATAATTATAAATTGTTACTAATTATTATTTACTACTAATTATTAAGAATTAGTATTAATAATTTCAAATTAAAATTCCAAATAAATATAGATAACAAAAAAATTTAAATCTAATTTAATTACAACTAATCAACAATAACTAAAATTGACATAAATAAAATAAAGTAAATACTTAACTAAATAAAATATAAATACCTTTATACATGATCTCTTATTGATGTATACGACTTCACAACATCTCCATTAATAAAAACTAACTCGGATGATTTTCAATCTAAAAATAGAGTTTATAGAGATAGAGGAAGTGAGAATTGAAGGTAAGATAAAGAAACATGGATGGAGGTATAGATAGGTTAGATTAGTTGTGATTGGACTATTTGCGACTGTAATCTCGTCGCAAATACCATTGCCCACATTAATTTCTTTCGGTAGTTAAAAGGGTATTTGCGACGGTCCCCGTCACAAAAAGTGACATGCCCACAAACCTTTTACGACGTGGCAATATCTCGTCGCAAATACCCATTAACTGCCGCAAGTATTTGGGATGGGTCCGGTTGCAAATACTCTCCGACGGACACACTATTTGCGCGGGGGGATCCCCTTGTCACAAATAACCTTCTCGTGCTTTGGCGTGCAATCCACTCCAAAACCACACATTAGTTTTTGTGACGGGACCCTAAACACTATAGAAAATAACCTCTAGGATGGACTATTTGCAACGAGAATTAATCTCATCGCAAATAACCTATCAAAAAAGCATGTTTTTACTTTAGTGTGAATTATCTATGTTCATACAGACAATGAAATATAAAGTATGTTTTGATGATATTAAGAGGAGATTTTATAATGATTCAATTTTGACTAAACCATCAAAACATGATAGATTTATAATATATAGTGATGCCAAAATTAAGGGATATTTTTATCCTTATGACGAATTATAATACTATTTCATATGTATCAAGGATGTTGAATATTCATGGGGAGATATGTCAAACCCATGATGTTGAGTTGACCATCATAATATCTCCTTTAAATATATGGATACATAATCTATATGGTGAACAATGCAACATATACACTAATTTAAAGAAATTGAAATATATATTTATAAATAATTTGATCAATATGATGAAAACATGGTGGCTTGATCTATTGAAGGATTATGATTGATCAATACAATACTACCCTTGGAATGAAAATAAAGATACATATGCATTAAGTAGAAAATGTCATGGTGCAATGAAAAAAATTAGGATTTATGGAGAACACAGCTTCATGGATTTAGTGAAGATTGATATTGTAATTTTTATGGAAAAGCATGCATCAATCCTTTATCTATTGATTTCCAAACCATTATCATTTTAAATTTCAAAGACATATCCATATACAAATGAACATTTCCATTAAATAATTAATGTCATCAATGATTGTAAATTGGTAGAATTTATATATAAATATGGTGTTTCGAAATTCGGTAAGTGACTATGTGTTACATATATACATAAGATGAAAAAGAGTTTTCAGATATTGTGCATAACTCGAATTTATCTATACATTTCTGAAGTAACATGTTTTATATGTATTTGATGGAGCATTTTTGGTGGGATATCATGAAGATTGATATTTATTACATTGTATCAATATTATTGGAATCACAATAAGTAATGTTTTGGAGAAAACATGTAATATGATTTATAAATCCAAAATCTATTGTTATGTGGATGTGTGATGACACTATTATGGATTATTCCCCTTTATTACCAAATACTACTTGACACAATGATGAAATTTTGGTTATTTTAATCTCCTATCAAAATCTGTTAATTTTTTTTAGTATGAGTATATTTTCATCTTGATAACGTTGCATGGATTATAATTAATGAAAATGAAAGACATCATGGAACGTATCATTTAATTGTGTATAATAATTATCTAAGTATTACATATAAATTGTTGCAAACTACGGTGAATGAATTGGATACTAAGATTTATTTGACTGTTTATTACACACTTCAAATTGATACTCATTATAAAAGGATTAATCAAACATTATCAAAAATTATTAGATGTTTCTCACATGGATTTAATGGAATATGGGGTTAGTATTTACCATTCAAATAATTTTTTTATAATAATATATTATATTCATGTATTCTAATAGAACCGTGTGATGAATTATATGAATGCTATTTCATACTCTAACTTATTGGGATGATGTTATTGAATAAAATGTTGTATTAATAATGATTTTTTAGGTAAAAAAATGCAGAAAATAAGGGCCATTCAAATTCAGAAAAAAGATAATAAAATTATTCAAAATTTCTAGGCCGATAACTAGAGGGACGATTTTGAATTTCATGTGTGAGATCATTTTCTATTGAAAGTATCTCTATGGAAGGGTGTTTTCAGTTTCCGTATGATAGCGAACTAAGCCCCATGTAATTGGAAATATTGAAATCATTGAAATAATTATGGTTGTGTCTTACTATTTGGTATTGTTTCTATGCCTATAGAATATACACAATGTGTTCTATATAACATTTTAACTGGACAAGAATTTCTTAAAATATGCATCACTTTTAACTTATATTACCAAGAAAGTATTAAAATTCATATGGGATTATAGGTATCATATGTAATTTAATGAATTAAAAAAATATTTATGTAATCTCTTATTTTGAACATTTTTGTGCCCATTAAGGGGTATGTGGAATAATGTGATTCTTATAGGCTTGGTATGTGCTTTGTTCATACAAATGAGGATCATATACTTGCCTATGAATCTCTTCATCTTTGGATTCATGAAAAGAATTACACCACTAATGATTAGTACATTGTTTTAGTAATTCACGCTTTTAATATCTTATAAAATTATGTTTTTGTAGATAGGCTAATGGTATTTTCTGTTTATAATATTCTCAGTTATATGTTTTCTCACAAGGAATCAATTCTCATTCAGAGGCTATGGCTAGAATATATTCAAATGATAAATTTTGTTAGCATTTATAACCAAGGTAAGGGGAATGTCATCCTTGAAGGTATGAGAAAGAATGTTCCATCACATGATATATTGGAATTGAAGGAAGACAATAACATGATTCAAATCATTAATCAGTTGTATACAGACACACATTAAGGGTATTCATGTATATTTATTAACAATGTTTAGTTTGCATCATCTCTATTTGATTCAATTCTATAGGGTCAACACTAGGAGGAAGATATTAGAGGAATTGGATAAATACATAATGGCGGGGAGACTATTTCTCATATATTTCTTACTTATGATATTGTTTAATGATTTCAAAATTGGGTTTTCATCACATCAAATATAATAATATTTTTTTCTTGTTATAGTTTATTGTATTATTTTCATCTAGGTTCAATGAATTTGTATTCTTGCATGAGACAAAAAAATTGGTGGCCAGTTAGGAAGTGAGACGCAGTTAAATTTTATTCATGATGTTAAAACATCCAACATATAAAGAATAGTATGTAAAATTTTCTAGTCTCCTCCAACATCCAGTGGTACTAGTTTAAAAATGGGATGAGGTTTTGGTAGGAATTATTGTTTTCTTTCAATGTATAAAAAATTAAAAAATTAAAAACTCAGTGGTGTTTGATTAGTTGAAAAAATTAGTCTCTTTTATTTGGACGAGAGACACCACTAAAGATAATTTTATTGTTATGCTACATATGAATGAGTTCAATAGGCTAACTGGTGTCCATTTTTCAAATATATGAGAATGGTATCACATATTTACCATCATATTCTATACGATTTTCTAGGTGGTGTTTGGAACTCAAATTTGGTAGCATTAAACCATTCATCCAAAGAATGTGGGTAAGAAATTTAATTCTTTTTAGATCATACAGTATATGTTACATTTCTATTTCATGAATTTTGAAGGATCATAGTATATATCTCATTGAAGATTTATGTTTTCTAATAAAAATTGACACCATTCGTTGACAGGGATAGTTCACATCAAGGAATTTTTTAAGATCTCATGTAAGTGACAACATTGTAGGGTAGAGGTGGGTGACGCCTCTATTATGGGATCAAAAATCATTTGAGAGACATTAATGAGTATTTATAAAATACATTATTGTCTTGTTATATTATATAGCCTACATAAATCATATAAATATTTTCAATATTATCATTTAGATATTTTTTTGGTTACTACATATTCTTGATGGATTATTCTTGATTAGGTCACCATTGTCCTGAATAAAGGGAATGATGGATTTTGAGAATTGTTGGACTATTTGATATCATTTATCGGATTGGTAATATTGGTTTTCAATTAGAATCATTAAATTATCTAATGAGTACAAATTTAATGACACATCAACGACCATTAATTATCATTCATATATCTCTCATGTATTTTATTTTCAAGAGATTGAGTTAGAGCCGTACATTTCCGTTGGGTAAAATCCAACGTAGATTGTTTATTCTCAGTTGAACGACTAGTGTTTGAAATCTATACTATTTTTTATATTTTTCTAGATTCATATATGAGTTTCTCTGGATTTATTAGAGGTTTAATCCTCAATTATGTTGAAGTGGTCTCAGCTTATTCCTTAAAACATATCATCATTATGACATCCCAATGATAAAAAGTCTTAGGTGGGGAGATTGTGTCATCCTGGAATTTTAATCTACTCACTTGTTATGTTGAATAGTTTGTTTCACTAGTTTGGATGGAATATAAGTAAATTTTGGGGATTATACAAATCATAGGGTTTTATTCTATGAATAGAGAATGATTCAACTGTAAATTCCCAATTTATAGTTTAGCATATTTTAGGGGAACACTATGTAGAAAAATTTACCACATAAAAACATTTTAGTCTGAAAAGTTATTTCCCACCATAAAATATGTTCATATACTTCATTTCCCATTTTTACATCATAAATATTACACTCTGGTGAAAATACAATTTTAGGTGATGTGTTTTTTAGAATAATTCATTTATGGGATATTGACTCTATAAAACAATAGTTTATACTATAAATTCTTCCACATATTTGGTTTTAGATTCCCTGAACATATAATGTTTGTCATATTAATCAGCAGTCAAATTCCTCAAAACCTTGGTTGTATCCTTGAAATACTATTTTTTTATGATCCTTATGTATTCTTTTATTTGGCCCTTTATCTCTATATTTTAGTGATTCAATATTGATATATTGAGTGATATTATTTTATAGGATTAACCTCATGTTGTTCTGGGTGTTGCGTGTGAGGTTCTTGAGGGACTCTATATATTATTCGATGTTATTTCCAATGTTGGTTGATCCCATTATGGGTAGTTTGAGTTCATTTGATCCATATATAGTCTATGTTATATGAACCATTGGTTTATATTGTTTTTTAATGGGGTTATAAATTAAATAGATGGATTTAATGCTTTTTGTGTACGGAATGGGTCATTGAAAATAGATAATATTAGACTCCATTTAGTTAATGTATTCTTGGTTTAAAACCAAGTTATATTTATTCCTAAATATTTTTCAAAGCATTTTTTTATGGAAATGAAAAAAATATATTCTATTTTGAAATGAGTAACTTAATTTGAAATTAATTTTAATGTCGCACATTAGAGCCTTGGGTACTTAGGTTTGAGATGTAGTATTGGGGATTTTAATTTAATATTTTTATAAAGGATTAGTTTTGATGGTTTTCATGTATTCATAGATCATGATTAATTTGTCTCTAGGACAAAAATTAATATTTTAGGATGTTTTAAATTCTAGGATGTCCCTCTATTCCCTGGAAATTAATGCAAGGTTTATATGAAGTCATAGTGTTCACTAGTCAAGACAATTATATTTGTGTCCCAAGAATACTGGTCTTGATTTATACATGGAATGTTTATCCTTTTTATGTTGGATGATTATTTTTTGAATAAATATAACTATTATTTATTGAATTGGAATGGATTTATGGAAATATAATTTGAATGTATTTTACATTATTTTGAATTAGAACTATGATAAAATGGACATTTCTTACCATAATTATGAGTAAAAGTCTACATCACTATTTATCATTTCCTTATTTATTATTGTGTAATATTGGATTGCTTATATATAAAGGATATTGAACACCTTTTATTGATAAAAATAAACCTGTTAGATCAAATCCTTCACATTCCCTTGGGGATGTGTAGACATGGTATTACATTTTGATGCTAGAAAAGAAAAGGCCTTGTATTGAGGCTGAGAGGTTTATGTCAACTGGGTAACGGTAGTTTGTGGGGAGATTTAGGAGGATTATGACAATATCACATGGAGTATATGATTTTTTTAATCCAATTATTTTCCAATGGATATATTCTGTGTGTCTATTTTGACTTTTCTATGTTATATTACAACTGTTATTTTAACTAATTATGGAATTGGTTCAATTTGTTTTCTTCCACAATTACTTACACTTGTGTATATATATATTCCAGGTTGTAAATTAAGGTTGGAAAAAATAATTCCTTATAGATTTTTTCATTATCATGTTATTTCAACTAACCCATGGGGATCAGGATAACCCATTGGGTATGTAATGTATTTTTTCATGTACATGTTTTAGAGGGCATTCCAGGTTATTTTTTATAATTGGAATAATAATAAAACACATTAATATGGATGTATTTATCTTGTTTTCCATGATTTCCACATTATGATATTATACATAATTTTTTTAATTTTTTTAATGTAGTCAATAGAAAGGATATTTAATGCCTTGTGTTAATATATGTGGATTTATGTGGAATAAATAATGAGATTCAAGCTGTTTGTATGTAGTGAAATTTTGATTAATTTTTTTGATAATGATTAAATTTATGATAATTTAAGGTGTCAAATATATTGTAAATAAATTGTATAAATGTATTAAAAGTGATAATAAATATTTTTTTTTGTTTATATTAATGAATATGAAAAATTGAGTTATACCAAATCCCATGAAAAGTCTAATGGGATTGATATGGGTTTCTAGTAGAATATCATGTACCAATGTATTATTTCCCAATCCATTATGAATTCTATTTTTCCTTTATATGTATAATGGACATGTATTGGGAGTTTAGAGGAACATAATTATTTTGATACACTATTAATTTAAATTAATACATAATTTTTAAAAATTATATTTTACCCAAAACTATCCTAATTTATTTTATACAAACCTATATCGATCTTCACTGATTTTTGTTCATAATGACTCAGGATTCTCATATCTCCATGTATTTATTTTTTAATATGTCATATTATTTTCTAATATATAATTATTAATTTTATGTGAATAATTAATTAACCATTCTTAATATCATAATTTTTCTATGATCATAATTGTTCAACTATAAAACCCTTGAATTTATAATTTTCACAATTCTTTTCTTATTGGTGAACAAAAAAAATTATATAAAATAAGGTGGGATAATTATTTGATAATGAATATGGTGGTTCTTTAAATATTAATCAAAATTTTATTGGTAATTATGTTGGTTTTGTGCACATATATGGTGAAATAAATTTTATCTATTTCAATATAGAATATATAAGTTTATAAATGTGTTTATTGATGGGATAATGCATTCTATTCGTGCATTAGGTCCTTCAAACATGGTTTATGAATTATATGAACACCTAATTTCAATATATATCACAGTAATAGAAAATTATTCTGAGTGATATTCCATAAAATGATATTATTCTACACTATTAATCACAATTAGTTTTCGATAGATCATTATGAGTTGATTAATGTAATCTGAAGATGTTAATTAATTGGGCTATTACTTAGGATATTGAATGTCCTCGAAATTAAATAAAAATTAAATCCTGAATAGTTATGTGTAATACACTACATAATAAATGTCTTTGAATTTTACTGAATATTTTAATTCTTAATTAGATATTATGTTATTTTTTAACAATTAATAAAAATATAATTATTAGTGTTTCGATCCATATGTAATAATTTTGAATGGGGAGTGAGGATCAATTTTTTATGGGGAGAATCAAATGTCTCTCAAAGAGTTAATGAGTTGACTGGGCAATAGGTTGGTTGTAGTCTATACCCACAAACATCTTGTGGCCTATCCATCAGATAGCTAGTTGGATAAACGGGCTCCACACATATTCATAGGATCAACTTATTACTATTTTCCCAGTATCATTTAGTTGGTGGAATTTTTTAATTTTCAAAAACACTCGTAACCGCAATTATTTTAGTACTAATAGCCTCTCTTATCCTTATTCTATTTTTTATCTAAATAATAAGGCCACATTCCTTTCATTCCTCTTATTCCAATTTCCACAGTTCAAGTTTATGGAGATTCAGAATGGTTATGTTTTTTATTCATCCATTTTTATCCTCATAAAATATCATATTATTTTACCTTCAAATTTATTCTGATCCAAATTGTTGTTTAATTTTCATTATATAGAACCATGTTAGAATCCATTAACTGAGATACGACATATATTCTATCAAAACTATTGATGGATTTAAAAGTTACTTATCTTTAGTATTCATTAATTTGATAAAGTTATGACATTACAATGATTTTGGTGTGGTTTTTAATTTAAATTGATTTAGTATAATGATATAAATTAAGCCACATTTTTTGGAATTTGAATCGATGTTGGTTTGAGGATGGGATGCTGTTGAGAAGAACTCCAATTCCTGAGGAACTAATGATAACTAGAAACATAGTAGAATTTCAATTTTTTTCACATTCTTAAAAACATTATAAGTAATTATAATTAGTTGTAATTAATTTTTTCCCATTTCCATGATTTAGTTTTTCAATATTTTTGGTTGTTGTAAAATGTGATATAAATATCATATATTATTTTAATTGGAACATTGATTTATTTTTTGATCTCTATAAATAATAATATTTTTATAAAAATGTATTGGGGTCATGGGGAATTCCCTATAAAAATTATTCATTTTCATTAATGCATTTTGGTGTTTGAGCTAACCACTTATGATGTATCCAAAATTTAATAAATTAAATATGGTCCCTAATATAAAATATATTTTTTATATAAATAAAATTAAATGAATAACTAGATAAAATTTTCTATTCACTTCGAGTTTAGTATATTTGTTGTAATAGAACAGTAGGTGATGATGGAGGACGTATATTTAAAATATAATTCCATGAAAGTTATATTCTCATAAGGGTTCTCCCATTGTTAAAATAATTTTATTATGATATACATGGTAATTTATAGGATCCATAAAAACTCACTTTATATAGGTCATTCATTATATAAGTGAAACTTCCAAATTAGTCCATCTACAGAACCTAGAGAGACCACAGACTAGATTGGATCATTATTATGGTCTATCTATGTCGACCACCTTTTTCATCCCATTGATATTGATATGTTCCATAGAACATAGAAACTATGTTTCTTATGGGGTTGAAACACTATAAGATGTGTTTTTTGAATAACCAATGGTTCATAGGGGGATGTGATACCCATTTGTGTTGGACATGCCTAATATTTGTAATGTTGATCGACAGGACCCCTTAAAGGGGGACTCTCCTACATAATGACAAAAAGAGATACTAAGCACAATTCCAGTATTATAAATTAAAATTAAAAATCTAGTGATTTTTGACGCTAATATGATAGGATTTATGTGATCAAATTATGTTATCAATGAAAAAATGGAATAGAAATGGTAAGATATTTTATTATGTGTGACATAAAGACTCAAACAGAACATTTAATCATATGGAATTCAGAATGTGGTTAGAGTTTATGTTCCCAGATTACATAATTAATTAAATAATTATTTTAGTTATTTATATTTACTGAATTAATAAACATAAATGTAACTCTCTAACATGTAACTCCATATCTAATCCCATAACACTTAATACTTTCCTCCCTATTTGCAATAGGCCACCGACTTGCTGGGAGATTCGAAAATCCATCATTGGAGAGGATATAACATCAATATAATATAAAATCCCAAATAATATAAATATAAATATGAATATAAAACAAATCAAAGTAATTAAGATGAATAATTTAATATCATACGATAAACATTTTATACAATAAATAAATGAGATCCCAATGTGGAAACCCAAAACAAAGTAAATGTGAAAGACGAAAAATAAATTTAACCATGTGGTAATTCACTACAGTCCATCCTAGAACCACCATATGATATATTATATAAAAATCAATTATTGGACATGGTATATTTTCTTTTCCACGATCCATATACATAATGTCTTAAAAATCATATAAATTCCTATAAAATATTTGTGTTCTAAATTCCTAAAATTTTTCACTTCTAATTTGTAAAAATGTAAATTGTATATATAATAGGTATATTACATGTATATAATTTATTTTAATACAAAACTAATAAATCGTATACCAATCACACACATGCTAGAAAAGAACCCATGAGCTCTAAATATTTCCACATCAGCTTCATGTTAGAATGATGATCATTGTTTATCAATTGTCATCCCAAAATAGACACTTGGTGGATAATAATGACTGATTGATTCTTTAATTTTTTTTAATTTTGGATAGGAATCTAGACTATCATGTCCCTTCACTGTTATTTTAAATTGATAATGAAAATATTACCTTCGTTTCATTACATATGAGGCCTCTAGAATATCATTCTTAATTTTTTTCTTGGATGAGGTTTCCATGGTATCAGAACCCTATTTTCACTTCCTCTATTTTGGGAACCAAGACATCATACCCCTAATTATTATTCTTTTGTTAATTCCTTTTATCCTTCTTACACCAACAATATTATTACGTAAATACACACCAAAATCACATGTCAGGTGCACTCCCTCTATAAGATAATATCATATCACAACAATTCACATGTTCCAAAAAACTGATTACAAAACATATAAATGCGAGGTAAAAAAATAAAACTATAAAGAATATAAGGAAAATAATTATATAAAATCATGGTAAAATAGTAGGGAAAAAACATATGGTCAACATAACTAATGGTAACAACATATCCCACGATACTCATGGAATCATGAATCTTAAACATGTCTCATAATGTCTACATAGAACCATATGTGATCTCTGTCTTGAATGAGAATGTAAAATATTCTAATAGAATCCCATTCAATGGAAAAAGTGAATACATAATCCCAAAATAACAATTAAAATCATCCTTAACAATATTTACTGATTTACTTAATGGTTCATTAATGAATCAAAGACAGAATAACATGGGGAAAACATAAATAAATAGTATCAAGAATAACGATTCATGATGACATACTCTAAAAATTCCACTACCATGAAGAATTTATCAGTTATCAAAAGTTATGTCAATGTCACATTGAAATTGATGTTATTATATAATTTACCAAATAAATCCCCTTTATTTTGAATTTGAATTCATAGACAATAAATCCCAACATAATATATATGAAAACAATAATGCGATAATAGATATATTAGTAAGAAATAAATGAATTGGGGTTATTACATTAGATAAAACAATTATAGATCACCAAAACTCCTTGATTCACCGAAATCATGATTTGGTGAAGGGAAGATCATTATAGAAGGATTCATTAGGCACCATAAATTTGATATATTAAAATATATTTAAGGATGAGTAAAATAATACCATTAATGAATACTTAGTTGAATTTTATTCCAAAATTTATCATGTAAATGTATTAAAAAATGTAACACCAACCATATGTCATATGTGGGCATCTAGAGTATCTACATGGTTTAGTCATTATTTTATTAAATAGTAGACATAAAATTGAAATTTTTGGAAACTAAAACCCACATGGATTTGAAAGAATCTATCATTTAATTATATATATTATTTCGGAATGTCCATAGGAGTTTAAAAATCTATAGAGTCTCATATAAAAATTAGAACTAGTATAAATGTACCATAAATGTCCTTTAAGAAAAAATTTGGATGACTACTTTTATGTATTCACTATTGGGAAACACAATTCAAAAGACCTTGAACCCATGATTCTACCATTCAAGGATTATGGAAAATACACACTATTAGTTCATGTAATTTTTTTAAATCATGAATCAATCATGATGTAGGATACATGATCTTTCCATATGGATGTGTTTCTAAGGAAATATGGTCTATCAAACTATTCACATTAAATTTGCATAACTCCTTGATAAGTTTTATCAATATTAAATGATTTTAGGAAAAAATATATGTTTTTGACGAAGATTTATTAAACAACAAACTATAACACCCTACTATGTCAAATAAGAACATAAATTGTTATTTAAAAAATGACACGAAATACTAAGATTAAATGTCCTATAAATTAAAATAATAAAATAAGATAATAAAATCCTAAAATTTAAATTGAATATTATGAACATGAATAACTAAATTAAGGAATTTATATTTTTTATAATTCTATAAAATAAATTCAATGATTATCAATTGATTTTATATAAATGAATAATAATTTTAAAAAATTTGAATTTTTTGCTATAAAAGTATATAATTCTAAATATAGTTTTGTTAGGTATTTCACACTTACGTTAAATTTATTTTACAACTAATATTTTTTTTAAAAAATAAACTATTTTTTAATTTCATAATTTCTAAATTACCTGAAATGTAATTAGTTTTAATTTTCTCAAAATATGATTGAAATAAATAATAGTTCTAAATACAAGTTTTTATTAAAAACCACATTTTTGATTAATATTATATAAAGATCAATTTAGATATATATTAGAACAATTGAAACTTTTAAAAAATATTTAATTTATTAAAATTTTATTTATTTTAATTTAATTCATTTTGAATATTTATATTAAAACCTTCTATGATTATAATAATTGTCTCTTTGGAAAAGCACTTTTTCAGTGAATTTTCAAGTTTAATTTTAAATTAAAAATTTATACATATAATTATGGAATTTTTAGAAATATATTTGATATTTATAATAATTATAATTAATATTATAAAATAGGTTCAACATAATTTTGTTTCATTCTTAGTAGTGAAAACATTTAATTTTTTTGTTACAGTTATGTTTAAAATGAGTTTACCAAGGGATAAAACAAAAATTATCAAGTATTAAATGACCTATAAACGTGGATAAATTTTAAAATAAGATCATATTTAGACCTTATAATATCTATGGTTGTTAATGAGCTATATTTTATCCTTTTCCAAAGTAAATAATATCTGTAAAATGTTTTTTATTTCAAAAAAATTCTTGTTTCCCCTCTCCCCTTCTTGTAAATGGACACCCCATTACCCTCTTATATTAACTCTCCAAAAACCTATTATTTTGGTAATTAAATTCCAAAATATAATCCTTAAATTACACCCCAAATCCTATGTCAAATTTTTTTTATTTGAAAACAAATCTTGGAAGGATTTCGAGCTATGAATTAATAGACATTTTGGTGATGGGGTAATGTTCATTACCACAGTTTTATTTTTTTACATAATTTTATAACATCATAAAATATTATAAAAATATGATAATATAATAATGAATGTATTACCTATATACAAATATTTTATTATATTAATGGTACATCCTATATCAATCTACTCTTTTATAAAATGGGGAATGAAATTGTCTATCGTGTGTATGATGGACTAATGCCTTATGAACTGATGTAATTATTTTTAATCACAAAATATTTTAGATTGAAGTAAATCTGTATTGAAAAAAATTATTTTATATTTTGGAATTTAATATAAGTTTTTTAATTATAATATCACATATACCTCATAACATTTCATTTTATAACTATAACTTAGCTCGGGCGAATATGAGGACTAGCACCTCTACAAGGCGATGTGAAATGCTTAATATTTTATTTTAACATATATAATAAAAACAAATATATATATATATAATAAAAATTATATAGTTTAAATAGTAATAGTTTTATAATGTTTACAATTTATATACTTTTTTGACATTCCATCCATTGGAAAGATAGAAACAACAGTCTACCATCCCAATGAACAATGTAATTCATTTTCCCAACATTAAATTTTATAAACTAGAATAAATAAATATATAATTATTATATATTATATTTACAAAAATCATAAAATTATATAAATTTCTTATCCATGATAAATCTAGAAGTAATAAATATATGAGAATTAAATACATGTAAAATGGGGAAATTTTCACCCCAAATAATGATATTATTAAATAATTGTTAAAAAATACGTTGAAAAAATAAAATAATAATATACGGTATAAAATATATCTTTATGTTTTAAAATATATTTATAATAAATTTATATATATTATACATGAGTTTAAGAAATTTATGATTGAAATTGAACATGATGTATGTGCTACTCATCTCATTATTTCTTCTATGAGACATATGAAACATTCACCACATCCTACTTTTGTGTGGTGTATATATTTGCCTATTTTTATTTTTTATCTTCATTATATTTATATTAGTGGTAATTAAACTAAAAATTTATGTTACTTATTTTATTGGGCCTATGATTTCATATCTTACCAATGATGTAATGGTATATATTACAACATCATTTCTTAATAGCATTGTGCATTATGATGATTATGATGATGAAATATTATAATATATATTTCAAGAAACACAATATTTTTATCATCCTATATTTATTTATATATAGTACATGGTTTTCTTTTACTTTACTATATTTAATAATAATATATAAAAATATAAAGTTAAAAAATAGACTTCATTTATGTCATTGGTCAAAAACAATTTTTTATCTCTTTAAATTTCTTTTAAAAATGTTTTTATAGATTTATTAACATTGTGAAAATGATTTATTAATGAATTTATTACCCCTTTCGTAGTTTTTTTAAATATCGTTTGAAGGGAATCTTTATTTAATTTTCTAAATTTCAAACTCTCAATAAATTTTACAACCATGTTAAAGAGATGTTTCTTAATATTATATTGATTGTTTGGAAATAACCACTATCATGAAAAATCATTACATTGAATCCTACCTTAATGTAATGAATTATATGTTTTATAAAAAAATCCTTAATATTCTCAAAATATGTTTTTTAACGATACATTAATATTAAAATGATAATTTTCTCAAAAATGTTTTAGATGGAATTTTTATAGTATTTAAATTCATCGATAAAACAAATATTCCATGTGTTCCCCTTGATATTTTTTTGTAATTATTCCATCATTATTGTTTTACTAGAATTTTTAAGATGTGTTTGACTGGGTATGTAATATTTTAAAATCATTCTCTAAATTAAAAAGCATGGTTTATGAATATTTTTATTTATTAAGAAAAGTATTAAAATTTTATTTGCTGGTTTATCAATTAAAATGATTACGTTGAATATATTTTACCCCATTAATATGATGAATGAATTAGTCATAGTATAATATAGGTAGGTCCTACTATAACCCCAAGATTCATTGATATGAATCAAGAGAAAATAATGCTTGGGTATTTGGTTGAGGATTTGAACATTTTTTTGATGCGTTTTAAATAAGCATATAAAATAACATTACGAAGTTCAAAACTATGTATTCCGTCCTTATAAAATTAGTTATTGATGTTCCCTGTGATTATTTGTTTAGGAAAAAAATATTTTATTCTATTTTGGGATCATTTAATTATTTATAAGTAATTATGTGATCATAATTTATTCATTCCATATTAATCTCATGTAATAGATTAGGTAGAATGTGTTCTAGTAACATACTATTAAATATTGATTACACCATAATTATTCACATTTTATTACACTATAAAGATACACTAACTAATAATTAGTCCAATCCCATTTCTTATTATTAGATTCCCTAGTATTACAGGACATTATTTATGATTTACATATATAGATTTGATAAATGGAATAATGGTGAAAATAATGAAAATAATATTTTTTGTTTATGTTTTAAATTTTATTATGATATTTAAGTTTGTATATGGTTTACAAACACTAATAAAATATTAATTACTTAAGGATTTTATTCCTTATATCTTATTCCAATGTAATAATGTATCAACTTACTCATGGATACTAGTTTCAAATTCATTACATTGGCTATCAAGGTAATTTTAGTATAATCATTGAATACATGATTTATGAAATCATAGATTAGATATCATCACATGCTGATTGAATTTGAGAATATATAAAGACCTAAAATAAAGTTTTTTTGTATGTTAATATGAGGATATTAATGGAAATAAATTCATATACCGATACTACAATTGTATTTGATTTTAGAGGAAATGTATCGAGGGGTAATATCTCTGAAAAGGGGAAATTGAAATTTCACTCTATTGTAGGATGGATCATGATTATAGGCATTTATTCAAAAATATATTTAAAATATTGAAAGAATTACATATTTTAATTTATATTTTTTACATATTATAATAATTTTATAGAAAATATTTATTATTTGAAAACACACCTAAAGAAACAATGTTTGTCATTACGAAATTATATTTTTATAATTTTTTTGTTTCTATTTTTTATTTCACTATATTTGAAACATTACGTTATTATTCATAATATTTTCATCTAATCTAGGGTATTAAATTGTATAAATGATTCTTCAAGATGATTAAATTTGAATCTTATCACAGAAATACACCATTTATGGATTGCACTATAAGTAAATATCATGATGCTCGAGCTGGATTTTCCACTAAAAATGATCAAATTATTACCATATTGGAGTAGAAAACTCACATTATAACTAATAAAAATTACCATAACAATTATCTTATTTATCCACTATATAGTGTAATAATATTATACTACTTCAAGAATCACCGAACTCTATAATTCAATGAGACTAAAAATAAATTTTTACCTTACCAATATAAATTTTTCTTATGGAAGATATTTTTTTATCTAGTATTTCAAGAGATAGAGAAGGGTTTTATAGAATATTATCATCTAAATGGGGATTTTTATCAATGGTGGAAATAAATTCAAAACACAAACATTGAGGAGGAAATCATGATAATTGTTTGGATTGATTTTAAGGTAATCATTGTATAAAATATATTCTTCACAATATACAAGAAAATGGTGATAGAAATTTATTCATTATAGTAATAAAGAATGATGAAAATGTTACTACGTATGAATATAATACTACAGAGTCTAAAAGGCATTATTTAGACTATATATGTATTAAAAAAATCATGATTTTCCATTTCACTAATGTGTTTACAGAAATAATAATAATATAATTAGTCACCCATGAATTCTCATAAAAATTAAACTTAGTTTAATGTTTTTTCATGATAGATAATGAAATATATTTTTCATATGGCTTCAATATAATAGAAGATATTATGGAGATATGATAGGAAAAATGGTAAACAGATGAACATAATGATTTTTTTTCATAGATCTGATATTTGTGGAAAGAATGGCCTAGATAGTTTGTTAAAGGGAGTTTGGGTTTTATTAATATGTGGAGATAAAGGCCCTCAGGTTAATGAATTTATGTATATAGGGGATTCCTATAATTTTCATTGAATCAATATTAATTATAAAGGTATCTATTGAAATCAATTCATTAATATTCAATAGAATATAACTCAGAATAAGATAAGTGATAATGTTCATGATTATGATTTTAATACTAAGAATATGAAGTAATTAATGTTCGTGTGAATTTGGATTATAGAAATTATTTCTATAATTATTTTTAACAATTTTATTTTTGTAAGAATCATGAAAAATAGAAGGAGTGTGTTAATTTTGGAAGAATATATGTCTCAATTAACTAGAGTGTCATTGTTACCAACATGGTATTATTATGTTTAAGGTGAAAATAAGTTCAATGACATGAAAAACTCATTTGAGGATCTATGCCATGGGAGATTTCCATGAAAAGGGATATTTTGTTTTAAAATTATGAAAAAAAACTATATATCTTAGTAAAAATGTTATATAACAGATAATTTCTTCATAATTTTTGAAATTAATATTATAGGTAATGGTAAAAATTATGCTTTATTTATCATCAATGTCAATGTAATTATGTGTTATTATATTTTTGTAATGTTATTGTAATATTATTAATATTTATTTGGAAAAAACCCAACATATTCAGTGAAAACCAATACTTTGATTTATTACAAATTTGACTGATAGATACTTATATTATGGATAAAGATGAATTTTGTTGCAACTTTTATAGTTTAAATTTTAATGGTTTTTCTAGATAATTGGTGTTGACCATTGATTTTTAATGTTTAATGGTAATATTGAAGTAATTATCCCATGTTTTTGGATCTTTTAATTCATTAGAAGTAAATTTTAGTGCTTTTGGAATAATAACGTCAAAATGGATATTTAATACATAGAGAATGGAATGAATTGTTTATTATTCAATGTACAACCATTGTTGAAATTATGAAAATGATTCTATAAGTATATCAATTAATTATATTTTTCAGTGTTAAATATACTGATAGAAAAATAATACTTCAAATATATGAAAAGGGAATTTAAAAAAAATAACCTATTACCTTAATTTTTAATGAATCGATGGTATTCTCACTCGCCACATATGTATGGGCTTCTGGCTATTTACTTTCCATGATCATTATCTTTCTAGTGATCAATATTCTCTATGACACCCATCATTATTAGGGAGTTAATCTCTTCTTAAGAACCCATATATTTACCTCACATAAATTTTTCCTTATTTTGAATCATAGTTTTCTGTTATTACAGATGAAATATAGTATTTAACTGTGCATCATTCAGATGGATGTTTTGTTAAATAAATTTATTATGATTTGAGGTTTCAATAAATGTATTATAATATGAAAAACCATTGATTTCAAATAACAAGTTTAAATTTTGAGTATTCAATTCATTGATAGTAGAGATAATGTAACACAACGATATTTTATAAGAATAAAATTATGTTTTATAAAAAATTCAACCTGATACAATTAGATTAAATGGCATGGGGAATATATTATTTAAATATGAACATTATAACCTAGTCGTTAAATTTTTTTACTAGATATAACTATATTCTGTAAATTTTATATTTATCCATTTATTTTAAATATAATAACAATAATTTAAAAAAGGAAATGTATATAAAAGTCTGTATTTTTCAAAATTTTCATCTCATCATGCTTTCATATATATAAGAATATTTTTTTCATGTTTACAAAATTTAATTTAAAAATTAATTTCATATTTCAATTATAATGTAAAAATTATCTTAGTGTAATTTATTCATAAATTTATGAAAATATTTATATCATGTTTAGTAGTGAAAAATACAAGTTTTAATTGAAAAAATATTTTTCAATTAATTAATTTAAAATCAAAATTTTGAATTATTTTTTAAAAGATGAATGCTTTTACATTAAATAATAATGAAATAAATTTATTTCATTAAAACAATTTTTTTTTGTTTTTTATTGAAACATCATACACTTATTAAATATTTTTGAAAACTAGCTTTTTTCGTGTTTGTGGGTTTAATTTAAAATTAATTTGTTCCAATTATTTGAATATATTTTACAAAATATTGAATTTATATTTATATTTCTCATAATTAATATTATATTATATGTTCTATTTATGTTTTTTTCTATATGAGAAATTAAAAATATATAATATTAATTTCTATTGTTATAGTTAAACCAAGTTTACCATGTGATTAAACTAAAAATATAAAGATTAAAATTTACTGTAAAACTATCCAATTTATATTATCATCTCATATTTATACCATATGTCATTCATTGTATGATCATAATCCATTTTTTCATTTTGGAATTCTAAAAAATTGGTAGCCCATTTTTCATTCAAATATTATATGTTTATCCTCTCCCATTCTTATAAATGGCCAACCACTATCCTCTCCACTTCAGACACCCAAAGTAATTATTTTTTGAAAATTACATTCCACAAATAAAAATCATACATTTTTACACACATCCTATATTAATTTTTTATAATAAATCCAATCAAGGAAAAATTCGGCTGTAAGCATAATGATGTTGTCCAAAGACTAGATAATGTCCCGAAAAGTGCATCATTGTATAAATTATTATTACAAGACAATGAAATCTGTTCCAAATGTAATAAAATAATATAAAAAATAACTATTATATATTAATATATTATTATCATCTTCCATAAATTTGGAAAGGAAACCATTGATCATGTTTGTGGGGGAATATCTCTTCGTGGATGGATAAAATTTGTTTTTCATCACCACCTTCCTGAAATAATCATTTTAATTAAATTAAATACAAGTTTAATGTGGGGGAAATAAGGGGAAAATGGGAGAGTGGAATTATGGGGCATTGATATTGTTTTTACCCAAATAATCCTCACAATCCAAGTTCACACACATCGATAGAAGAGATCCAAGACTTGAAAAACATGTAATTTGAGTGACTATGGTTACCTGGGATGCAAAAATGTCAGCAAAAACATTTCCTTTTCTATATGCATGACTAATTAAAGGGGGGTTGTGAATCAACTAATCACAATGGGTGGAATTTCGACTCCACATTACAATGAGAAATTTTATTCATTTTATTTTTACATAGAAGGGAATAATGATATATTAAATTAGTAAAAATAAAATAATTTATATCAAGAATTTTTTTCAATAATAACACATTATTTAAAATTTATATATTCAATTATATAGAATAATTGAAATATCGTTCAGAAATATGTACAACAAAATCTATTTAGGAACAATGTAACTCATTTTTCCATATCTAACATTTATTGAATACTATAAATATATATATAAATTTTATATATGATATTTATATCATATCTATAAATTTGGATGTGATTTATCCATGATCAATGTAAAATGACCAAATATTCCATAAAAAACATATATGAAAATTGAAATAATAATCACCTAAAATAATGATTTAATGAAAATGATTTAGAAAAAAATTAAAAAAATAAAATAAATAAATCATTTATTCTATGATATATATAATTATGATTTTTAATTAGATTTATAAAAAATATATATATTTATTAAATATAATGTCTGGTCATTTATGAGTTAAATCATATCTAAGAAAATGATTTCTAGTGTAACATCCTAGGTAAATAAAGAATATAACTTTTTCATTTTCAATAAAATTTTTGAATTAAATATTTATTATACATTAAATAGGATGTAGTGTTCGATGGGATACCCAATACACAACAACATGTTTCATTGAAATCTTATGTTGCCCACAATTCTGATTCATGCTGAAAAATAAAAATATAATACTGTTCTAAATGGTAGTTAACGGGTAACTATTGTATTGGATGGAATGGAAAAAGCTAACTAAAATAAGAATATACATGTTTGTAAAATGTTTTTACATTTACATAATAGATTTTTTTTCATAAAATAAGAACCAACCCGATTTTACGCATAAATACTCCAGTATTTGTTAAAAGGTAGATTTAACGCCTTTTTAGGGAGAAAACTATTTAAATCTACTTTGGATCACTTTTATATGTTCTGTTTGATGAAATAATGTCTTTTTATAATCAGGACATCAAAAATTTACAGTGGGTAAATTTTTTGTATTTTTCTGATAAAATTCATTTTTTTAATAAATAGCGAAAAATATTGTTTTTTAATTCAAAACTTTCTTTTAATATAATTCATTTATAATGATAGATTATATTTTTAATTGGTTTAAATATATGTTATATTTGTTTACCATTTTATACAATTTTGGTCATTTGATGTAATTTCACTATGAAATTGGACATAAACAAATGTCAATCTTTTGATAGTTATTATTTCATAAAAACACACGTTTTGTTTTGATAGTAATCAATAATTTTAAATTAATTTTTTCTACTTCTATTTTTTGAATTTGGAAAAATGGATTCCAAATTTTTAATTATGAGGTCCAAATTGTTTAAATAGGTATATTTTATTTTTATAAATTATGAATATTTTCTTCAGAAAATATTTTATTTACCATGTTTAAAGAGAAAATATGGTAAATAAGGATTAAAAATATAATTATAATATCATAAAATTACACTAACATGTGTCTTAATCCTATTGGTTGATATATTTCCAACAGTGGGCATCATTTGGTCGATTTATAGACCCCATGAAGTCACTTGGGAGTGATAATAACACTTTATATTAATTATTTTAATGTAAAGACAAAAAATGACCCAAACATATATTATTTAGTAAATAAATTATTACATGGGGTTATATAAGTTGTATCTTGGAATATAAATATTCAACTGAAATATAAAATGATTTCATACATCGTGATATTTGTTTTATAAATGTTGGAATTAAAGTAAGTAAAAATATTTATAACATTATAATGATATAGTGTTTACGTCATTAATGAATGATTTTAATAAATAAGATTATAAAAAAATATCCATAACATTTTTAATTAGTATTGGATGATTTCATTTCAAACCTGAGTCATCTTATCATAATCATTAAAAAAAATTTGACCTTTATAAACCGAAAATCATTATATAATAAAATAGTATTTTTTAACATTCCAAAAGAGCCCCTCCCCCACCTTGTAAAAAGACCACACTTTTAGCCCATTACATACATTTATAAAGCCCCTTGAATCATCAAAAATCTACAAATTTAATGTACCTACATTCATCTCCACCTATTATAAGACTTCCCATAGGCATAAGGCAATTCAATAAAATCTTTTGTTTCAATCCAAAAGGAGATACATGAATTAAAGGTAACGTCTTCTCTTAAGTTGTTTTGATTTATTTTCCTTCTACACCCCCTAAACTATTTTTATTGAATTTTTTTATAACATAAATAGAATCATCAATATATTAGGTTGTTTTTATGAGAATTATTTGATAAAAACATATGCACACCTTTACCTAATGGGTATAAAACATACTATTTCTGTAGACGGCAAACTACTGCCTCACAAAACGATGATCGTTAAATATTCTCCTAACACCTCTTATGGTGGCCATTAATATGGAAATATATTTATATGTGATATATATTATATTTATATTGTTTATATTCATATATATTTTTCATTTATAGTATGCCTTTATGATTTCCATAGTGGGTAAATATGATAATTTCAGTTGAGGAAGTATGGAATACTGCCCCCTCAAAGTGATATGACTAGTTCATGCCATACGTGGAATGTATAATGGATGAAAATAATAAATATATATACTATATTATATGGGAATTATAATATACCTATTTATCATTTCATTTTTATGCCATTAAATTTGAAATTGGATTGAATGTAGAGTTCTTGCGTACGTACGGCTCACCATCTCAATCAACACTGCATTTCATTTCTTATCTCAAAATGTTATGTAATATTATATATATATATATATATGATATATATGATAAATATTTTATATAAATCATCAATATCATTATAAAGATAATATAATTTCGACCACATGGACAAATTATAATAATGACATTTCCATTATTAAGTGAAGTTCTGAACATCGACAAAATGTTTGATACAAACTCAAATAATTAACTAATAGTTATACAAATGTAATATTGATATAAAAGGTATAAAAAATTTGATAAATTTTCATAAAATAATAATAAATTAATTCATGATAATTATTAAGTATATTAATGAACGATCGAGTCAAGTTAGAGGTGAGGTAAGGGGTTTTTTATGTAACTTTTAATTTTGTGAGATTTTCATTGTTCGCCACTTATTTATTGAATGTGGTGTATTGTGTACTGGAATTTTATATATATTACCATGATTATATTTATATTAATTTTATTATTTCATTCAATTTTTTTGTTATTTACTTTTGGTCAAATGACTATTCATTACAATGTGGAAAGGGGTTTTCATCTCACATTTTATTCCTGTGAGATTCATGCAATATTTGCCACTATTTTCTTTTCTGTGATGTATGATATAACATGATTGTATTATTATTTTAATATTATTTAATATATTTTCATTTACATATTAATTTTATTCTTATTCTTTCATGTTGTTTTTGTTTTTAATGTTAGCAAATTGGCATGGGAACATTTCTCCATACTATTTTAGTCATTACATGTTTAATGTAATTTCTTTTAATTCTCATTTTCTAATGTCATGATATGTTATTATGTATCCTTATTTCTGTAAATTTTATGCTCATGTTATTATTGAACCTTTCTTCTCTCATTAAATAATTTTCTGAATTTTAATGTGATGCTGTTAGGCTGTCAAATTTTTTTAATGGAACTTCTTAATCCAATTTCAATTCTTTGGGTTAATCTTCTAATTAATAGTTATTTCATGCTATGATAACGTATAGAATAACTATTTAATTATTTATGATATAATTTTCACTCCAATTTGTGTGGATATAATATTGATACACATAATCGCTCTATTGATAAATTCTCATGTAATCGATACGAACTTGATAAGGGGAATTTTAACTCCATTTCCATTCGTTGAGTTAAACATCCATGTTGTTGGTTCTGTTTTAAAAATAACATGTGTGAATAACCTCTGATTGTATTTCACATAATATCAACATTTATTTGGTGTATTTATATATGTCACACGAAAATATTACAATAATTTATCCTTATTTTAAGGATACTGTCGTTATAAAGTATTTCGTCTCAGTTTACATTCCGTTGATATTTCACTGTTTTTATGCACCAATTTACTTTTATATGGTGTATATACTACCCTTTTACTAGTTATATCTTTAATATATTTATTGTCATGAAATTTTACGCTTTTATTAATTCTATTCCTCAAATATTTTTATTCAAGCATCTCTCATTGGGTTAGAATATTTTTATCTAAAATATCCTTTTAAATGTTTTAAATATTTATTCTTATAAAACATTATCATTAATGCGCATGTTTTGATAATGGTTTTAAGGATTTATTTATATGGACATTAATGTTTTAAAATGTTAATATCATTAATAGTTTTAATGTGTTATATGACACTTTGTTTAATAAATCTCATTATTAAATGATTTAAATGGTTTTGAAAATATTTTCATAAAGCATTGATTATGTCAACAGCTTGAAATGATATATTTTGATTGAAATATGGAAATGATATCGTTCATTTATTCTTGTTTTATGTGTTATGAATATTTTATGGTAATTGGTAATTGTTTATGTATATGGGTGGTTCCTTGATTATCATAGGTCTAGTGAGCCCGAGATAGCTATACAATGAAGTGGGTAACATGACAATGGTAAATGCTGATGTTTCTCCTAATAGATTTAGGGAATATAATGTGATGGGTATTCCAACATAACTCCCTATGTAGGTGTGATATCTGCAATGTAAGTATGGTATAGATGCCACAATTTTCCTTTATGATTTATGATTTCTATGTATTATTCAATAATATTACGAGTTCTTGAGATATGTTATTATTGGAAAGTATGGATTCATTGATTTGTATTTATTTATGGATTAATGTTTCTGTTCCTTATTTCATTACCCTTACTAATATTTTTATTCTAACCCCACGTTCTGAAATGTTTTTCATGGGACTTAAAGATAAATAGGATCAAGGATGGGATCAAGGAAATGTCAGGTGGTCCAAAACATGGAACTAGACATGTTTTTTAGAGATTTGTTACTTTATACAAAATGGATACTAAGTATAAGTGTCTACATTTTAATTATTGAAATGTAATATAATAGATATAGTTTAATTTTATAAAACACTAGAACTAAAAAGATCTTCAATGTGAACTCTTGACTTAACTCAACACTATGTAATGATTATGGTTGGGTCCTTTTATGTAGTCTCACTTTTAATTCTATGAGACATGTGTCGTATTAACCACTTACATATTATACATAGTGTTTATATTTTCCATTTGGTATTTTATATCAAGAATAACTTTTTTATTTTTGTTACATAATAATTAATTTTATGTTAATTATTTCATACTGATTTTGAATTCAGATGTTACCAATGTGATATAAGTATAAAATAAATCTCATTATATTTTTCAATTGTCCATGATTATGTTTTTAAAAGAGAAATATTTTGAACTATATTTAAATAAACACGTGAAATATCTTTTCCTATGAATGTTTATCAAGATTAAATTTTCTATCTCAGTTTCTTTTCATTAAGAACAAATGATACCCAAAAAATATTTTAAATGATAAAATAAATTCTTTTTACTCATTAGTTGAAATTCATTTTTCATCAATATAAATGTTTTCTAAAAAAATTAATATTGTTATTTAAATTATTATTTTGATGTAGTAAAATTTATTTCATCCATAATTCACATTTTGAAAAATGCTTTGAAAGGAATATTAATTTAATTTCTCTAATGAGGAACCATTTAATTATTTTATAATATTGTTAAAATATTGTTTTTTAACATATATTGTTTGTAAATTATTATATATCATCATGAATAGACTTTACACTAATGAATAAATTACAATTTTATATGTTTTTTAAGAAAATACTTTTCATAGTATTCAAATTTTCTTCTTTTTAATGTGATTTTCCATGTAAAATGAGTAATTTCATCAATAATTTTTTTAATGTAGTTCTTAAAGAATATATATTTTTCAATAGTAACAACACCCATTTAACTCATACCCCAGTAAGAATATGTCATAATTATACCGTCCTTATTATTTCACTAGATGGATTATGAAATATTTAATCGCGGATTCCCTATCATTATACCATTCTTTATATTACACATAATGGTCTATGATAGTGTTTATTAATTTTGAAAAGTATTATCATTTTAAATGATAATTTTTACAACAATGGTTTTATGTTTATTATATCTCACACCTTCCAAAAAAGGAATGAATTGGTCTTATTATGTGTTGGGTGGTGCTTGTTTTATTCCTTTGATTCATTAATAGGAATCTTTTGAAAAATTATATTTGGTATTTGTCTATGGCCTTAACCATTTATTATAAATAGATGGGTAAGATGCCTTGAATTTGTGATTATAATATCCAAATTATTCATTTCATAATTATCATATTAGAAATTTACGTTCCATTTGAATATTTTATTACTCATTATATCTATTGATATGTTTCAAGATTATGTGACTATTAATATGTAATAATTTGATTACAATTTATTCATTCCATTTTATAATCATATGATTTATTGAATGAAATGTGTTAATGTTATTTAAAAATCCATTTTAATATTTCCAAATTTAGTTATGATAACTTCTACAATACACATAAAATTACTAAGAAATAAAGATCACCCTAATCTTTGGTTTCCTTTCTCAATGAAAACTATAAGTTTTTAATGATTAATATGTAGGGATATGTAAAATGGAATAATGTCATACTAAACAATACTATAAAATATTATTTGTTTTCAATTGTAATATAAGATTAATGTATGTATATGGTTTATCAATAATCCCAAACTATTTAGTCCTCAAGGATGAGACTCTTAGTATTATAGGCCAATTTAATAATGTAACCACTTACTTTGGGCTATTGGGGTCATATTAATTAATTGCACTATGAAAAGGCCTTAATATCTCTCATAAACTATTTGAATCCCCATAAATTCTTCCTAATCAATTCATACCTAATGATTTATATTTAAAAAATGAAATATAGTGGTATACCACCTAGAAAAATTTGAGCCCATCATGTCTCCCCCTATCATGACTTCCCAGCCTTGAGGGGAATCTCTAGGAATGAATCTCAAAAAACTCACACCACTGAGCATGAAAATATTCCTCCCACTACCAAGTATCTCATGTGTTTTTATATGATTAAATGTTGTTCAAATAAGTTGAAATATATTCCCCCAAAAAACCGTCTCACCTAGGTCTATAACCAACATCAGGAATTCCATGTATGACACCTCAAGCTCTTGCTAAACATCCTCATAGTCTAAGATACACATGAGATTGGTCAGGTTCCTCCAGAAATGGGTTACCTGAAACACAGTGTGTAATCCTTAGAAGGGAGAAGCAATATCCAGATAGTATAAAACTTTTAAAATATATTAGGTGATCTGTAATGGTACAATATTGTGATGTGATTGTTTCCCATGATTTTTAAATTGATTCAGGCCTTAATAAAGAGTTACACTGCGAAAAACCCAGTTTCCTATATGAAACACAATTGATATCCTCCTCTAGATGTTATAAGTTTTCGTATTGGGAGAAGATTTTATCAATATATTCTAAATAAAATGACACATCTCAGAAGTCTCTTATACCATAGTAGGCCCCAAAACATTTCATCACTAGTATAGTGAAAAAATATAGATAAAAATCACATACTATATAGAGAATTAAAAGGTTCCTTCTAAACTGAATAATGAAAAATATTGATTAATGAAAATTAATATTGGATTAAATGGTTATACCTAGAACCACTAAAGTACAAATAACAATTTAGGATATTTTCTCGAATACATGAATCTTCCACTCTATCATTATGTATATATTAAAATTATATATTGTTCTTAGTATTATTGGATTCACTAAGGTTTTATTAAATTCCTTATAAGACTGAGAGATAAAATTTTCATCTATGTAATGTAATGGTTATATATATATATATAAATTCAATACATATGTTCATGTGGTTTATACATAATTCATTTAATATTTATTTATTGAATGTGATATCCATTAATAGATTGAAGGTTTTATTTTTTTTCGATTTATAGTCATTTGGAACAACATTGTTGAAATAATGTATTTTTAGATAATAAATCCACTTAGAGAATCATCATGATTTGTAATGCCTTGAAAAATGAAAAAACATGAAGAATATGATACAATGGATTGATTAAAAACATATAATGATTTCAAATGAAATAATTTATACTATTACATTGGATGTATTTAAAATGTTATGGAGGATTGGAATTGAAACAAATATCCAAATTAGTGATAAATATAAAGGGAAAATAAATTCAAATCATAAATAGTAATTTAAGATATAATAATTGGTGATTTAAAAGAATAATGATATTTCACAAAGGAAAAAATGAGTTGTAAAATATTGACACATCTATAATTGCATGACACATATACATCACATCCTGACGCACCACATGATTTTATTATAGATATAATTTTATAATTTAATGATTACCAAGGTTTTCTATCTATAATTTTATGAATAAGAACACATTTATTGAGATATACTTTTTTGATGATGAATTGACTAAATTAATTCCCATAAAACCATTTGTGTCACCTTGATTCCATGGGTCAAATTTCGAGCATTAATTGGACTATATAGGGAAGACAAAGATGTTTGGAATCCATATAAATAGATTTATATTGTTACACATATCATATTAAATTATTCTTTATTGATTTAAGCACTGAGAAGATTATTATAGTGTTTCAACCTGGAGATATCTCAATATTATTGTGTTTTTCTTTCATTTTTTTAGTTTTCTAATTTATAGTAACATTCGATTAATTTTAGTTTAATTCAATTATTTTTCTCTTATTCCATTTTTATAATCTATTACTTATGGGATTTATTTTATCCGCCATTGGTGATCCCTCAATGTTGGTTGGGTAAATCAATATTGGGAGAATATTTTATAGAAATAGGTGCATAATAATTTTTTTCTTTCATTCATCACATTTGTATAGATTTCATTTAATGGGTATTTGGATTTGGTTCAAATTTAACATATCATTTTTTAAATTATTTATCAGTTGTATTTATTATATATGTAATGAAACATGATAAAGGAAATTTATTCATGAACATTGAATTAATTTATACATATTCTTTTGGAATTTTTTTAATTAACTTAATTTATTTTATTGTAACATACTGCCATGAATTTAGATTCTAGACTATATTTATAGGGATTGACCATTTCTTATATTGAGTAAAAAAATTATAGAATAAAATATGATAATTTTTGTTATTAAATTCTAGTCTACATTTATTTCTTACAAAACTACTCAAGATAACTAATTTATCACCCCTATTCCATTTTATATAATCATTAAATGTTTTATTTTTTTCATTCAACTTGTTTATATAAATTCAATTGAAAATGGGGTGACCTAAAAAGGAGTAATAATTCATCACATTGTTAACTTATTTTTATGGGATCAACCTGGTACTACAGCAATTCTACATCATTTTAGATAATGTGGATCAAAAACATTATAAATCATTATTTTCAATTTGTTGGAGTAATTAATTATCAACATGAAAAATATAATATATACATAAATGACCTCTATAAAACATTACTATTTTATGTAAATACAAAAAATTCTAGACATTATTTTCTGTGAGACTTCTGGATCAGTATAAATTTGAATATTTTATTAGTAAATAAAAATAGCATTGATAATATCATAGATCTTGAAGCTCCAACGTAACCCCATTAATAAGAACGTAATGATATCATCCCACTTCATTAGGGGCAAAATATTTGTCGGGATAAATCTAATAGAATGGTACTACTAAAAAAATATCATCTGTTATGTATGGTGTTTGGGAAAAAAATTACATCAATGTCCCTCTACATCTCTGACCTATAAAAATACAATAATAAATCAGGGTATATCTTTTCCTCTATAAGATTCGCCATAGAGTTTGTTGTATGGTATTAACATATCATATCAGCCCTAATAGAATTTGGGAAAATTGCTCTATCATGAAAGAGAAAAACACCATCATAAATCTTTGACCATCAGAGTATTGAGTCACCAGGTGCTAGATGTTTTTTTATAACTACACACACATGGTCGGTTACCCATCAGTCATCATATGGCTTTTCAATAAATATGGGCCAAATAATGAATAATATCTGATCAATCCCCAATCCTTATAGGATTCCATCCTCATGTATCCAATTAATCTCATTGGGAAGTAATGCTCTTCTGCTGTTCATTCACCAAGATCCAGATCTACCTGCAACATTTAGCATTGGGAACCTAAGACAAAATTATGATTTAGATGTTAATAGGACATATAAATGTAGAAAATATAAATGTACTATGTCTATTTTCTATGCTTCATGACTATGCCATTATTTGTGAATACACAAAAAGGATCTTCTGGTTCATGTAGACATCGAAACACTCACATATGGAATAATATCACTAAAAAGTCAAATAATTTACCATGGATTCTATATTAGTGTAAATAGAATGACATTTCAACTCTTGTGTTCGCATATTATATGAACCATAATTTAATACCCATTCCCTATGTGTCATTAATTCATCCAAATAAACATTTAATGAATCCTAATATTTATCATAAAAATACCAACACATGGGATGTATCGACAGATGATGTTTAGATAAACTCATATTTTTATCTAGATAATTTTAATCATATTAGTATTAAAAACAAAAAATCTCTATATTCTTCATCGATGTAGTCGTGGGTGTGGATAAATTGGGGATGTTTAAAAAAATTGTTTATTGTATCCTACTAAAAAATCCAAGTTATCAAACATATTTAGATGATTCTTTAAATACATACAAACCTCAAACATGTATAGGAAAAATAATATCAGTTTCTGAGACACCCCAATACATAATAATTTCAACTCTTTAATAAAAAATGTACACTTTAATGAGCATTTATAAATATAATGTTTAAAGTTTTTCCCAAAGCTATCTCGAGGTATCCAGAATGCTATAATTTGTTCACTTATTACTAGAAGATATATATAACATTAATATAATGAATGAATCCATATTTGGGTATATCATATTATTTACAAGATCCAACAACACCTCTTATGAATATTTTAGTCTATAATGAATCACTATGTTATTGTATTTCCCATACCTACTCAGAAAAGCAATCATTTGTATTTTCTCCTCTCAAACCCAAACATTTAGATAAATTAATAAGATATAAATATTTGAATTAAATTGAGTTCCACCTAATAGATCATATAGATCATTGATATAGGTAAAATGATATATATCTTGAAATCCACGTGTTAAATATTTTAGAAATCATACTATAATTAGTTACTATTGTAAAAATTCTTTCAAAAACAATTACAGACCAAGGTGAAAGACATACATAATTAAGATATCTTAATCCAAGCCACTATGATATACCTTCATATCCATTGTTATTACTGACACTTTATGATAAGTTAATACCAAAATGGGTCATTCACTAAGAATATATTTTATCTCAAACTCAAGCCCAAGGGATATGGAATGTCATGTGATGTAATACAAAAATATATCTTCAATGATATTTACAATATGAGGAAATAAATATTGGTTTAATAATAATATTATAGATATTTCAAATCATACAATATTTAGTTTAATCATCCCAATATGACACATCTATTTAAAAAATCATTATGCTTATATTTCCAATTTACTGATAATGTAAAACTTTTCTCTATTTGGTAGAGTAAATGATACCCCTCTCTGATTGTAATAAATGTTATCATAAATTTTTTTCATCTAATATATTCGAATAATTTCATTAAATATAATTTTATCTAGAAAGATTATGTGAAACCAAAGTTTATAACAAAATTTAACTATATTATACTCTGGGAATCATTGATGATTATCTATGTTCATTCCCAAAAATGTATTTACGTAAAGGAAAATAAAAAATAAATTTCCATGTATTTAATGTATAAAAAACACTTTTTCATGAATAAATTAATTGAAAACATAAATATATAATGAGAAAAAACTTAATGTATATGTGATCAATAAGATACCACAAAAATTATACGATCATTCACCAACATCATCTAATTTCTAATCAAAAACCTTTACACAGTCTACCTGATGTCATTGGCACCATCCCTACGGCACCTGATTCTCCTGAGTCCTTGTCATCTAATAATACTGCTATGGAAATATTCTAGATCACTAGTTCTATGAATTTTTCAACCTCAATCCCTCATAGATCACAAAAACATATATATATGAAAAAAATTAATAAAGAATACCCATCTTCACACACTAATTACTCATTCTCTTAGGTGATGTGAAAACCCTAGAGTAATCTTCAATCGTTATATTTATGAGGAAATGTGTATCACCTCCTATGTAATACATTAACACAATACATTAATCAATATATACACAAACTCTCTATTAAATGTCCCTTGTAATAAAATTCTTAATATGTGAGGAGGAAGTATCTATGATAAGAGGAGGTTTCCCATCGTGATCATAGAATGGGGAGAGAATAAAAACTACTCAATACTTCTATAGTCCCTTCAAAATAGTCAATAAATTTTATATAACCTCATGGTATGAAACTATGTGGGTGGATTGTACATGTCAATTGATTTTAGGATGAAGTCCATCCCCAAATCAAATGGACTTCTATGAATAATTTATAGCCTCAAATGTAAAACAATGAAGTGTCTAACTAAAACAAGTGGAGTTTCAAGATACAATAAAGGACTCATAATATAACATAATTACCCCATTTGATTTATCTACATTCCTCAAATAAAGAATTAATTCCCTTAGTAACTGGCCACTAAAGGCCACCAATGTGATACCCTAATGTCTTACATACTATCCATTTATTTCCCACCACCTCATAATGGTCCTTGTAGTAAGAATGATACCATATTCATATTCATATTCATATTCTCATGTGTCAAAATGTAGTAAATGACACCATAGATTAAATCAATCCAGCATTTTGTATCTTTCTACCCTGTATTTCCCAAATATTCTACTCAAATATAGATGTTTCGGTATTATTCATAGTCTACCATGGATATTAAAACCCATCATCCTACAAAAGAACATGTGGATAGAATCCAAACTGAAGTAGTTCCACTACCTACATCATTATACTAAGGGTGGGAGAATAATATACATAAATACACGACAAATAAGGTGTTGTAATAGTGAAATACTCCCTTGAGAGAGTATACATTCCAGAGTTTGTGGGTGACACAATCATTCTCCTTTGTGGAATCATATTCTAAAATGTTAAGGAACAATATATTTAATTTGAAGATGTTAGGATATTTCATAATTTTTATAAGGGATCACATAATGTTCTCTTTGATTCAACTCATGACCCAAGGTAGGTCACTCTAAGAATTAACCAAGTAAATTATCCCTTAATGTTGATCATAATCTCATAAATATTCAATAACATAGTATCATTCTAATTTTAAAATATGTAAATCCTATAGATATATCAAAAATTAATAGAAAAATGGTATACTACATTATTATGAACAAAATATAATCTTACTTAGATAACACAATCATGGAGTTAAAAAAATGATATAGTGTACCATACTAAATGGGTATATATAATGAATCTGACCCTAACAGCCTACTCATCATGCATAAATCACCAAAATCTAAAAAATAGTAATTACAATTCCATAAATATTTATATGATATACTATTAAACATGAAATTGTTGGACCCATGGAATCTCACCCACACGAGTCCTACATATGCTATCTTCTTTCTACCATGTCCTAGGTTAGTTAAAAAAATAATAATAAATTTGAATATTGATATCTAATATTAATTCACATACTCAAACAACTTGTCTAAGAAGGAGTTCCATAGGACCTCATATACCCCTTACAATATAATGTGGTTTTAGACTATAAGTGTTGATAAAAATACCTTTAATAGGTATAATATACCATTAGTATTGTATCCATTTCTGAAAAATATAAACAATATTAAACAACTAAAAAAATTAGAAAGGATTAATATAATATCATGTTATAAAAATTTCATAAATAATTAAATGAGATCTCACTTTGGAATGAACAATCATATTTCCTATGTATGAAGATAAATATATATAAACTCATTTTAATCCTTTAGAGTCTATCATAATATCAATACAATATCTACGCAGTACAACACAACGAATAGAAAACGACCCCTTTCCCATTTGTGGGTACCAATACCTGAATTGCTCTTAGGAATCAAGATATTTTCACATGATTTCAGTAATAAAATCTTAATGAACATATCCAATGCATCACTAATTTTTTTTAAAATTATAACATGTTAAATCCATGTTAATAATAAATTCATAATAATGTTGAAACAATCATGTACCAATAACCTATCAGGAAAAAAATACACCATAATCCCTGACCATAGAATCTTCACCATTATAAAAGAAGGATAATTTAATCTTGATAAAATAGATACTGAAAATTATAAAAGGATATTAGTCATGACCCTTATAATTCTCATAGAATCATTCCATCTCAATATTACACAAAACTATATCTTCTCATCAAAATATTTCTGTAACACCCCAGGTAAATAAATAATATTACATTTTTATATTTATCCATATTTGTGAATAAAATATTAATATTACTTTAAAGGGGATGCTATGCTCGATGGCGTACCCATTACGCAACAACGAGTTTCTTTGGAATCTTACGCTGCACTCTAATAATAAAATATTATTATTTTAAATAGTAGTTAATGCCTAGCTGTTGTAATGTCGTGAATGAACAGAACTAAATACAAAATGATTATATATGTTTGTCAAATATTTTTACTCTTTACAATAAATTATAGAGGATTAAAAATGCGAATGAATCCAATTTTAATCGTAGATAGTCTAATATTCATTAAAAGGTCGATTAACCGCTTTTTGATGGAGAACCTCTTTTAAATCTGCTTTTTGACAATTTTATGTGTTATATTTGAAAAAATAAAATTCTTCTTTATAATCGGGACATCAAAATTTACTTTCTGTAAATTTTTGGTATTTTTCCAAAAAAGTTCAATTTTAAATAACTAGTGAAAAATGTTGTATTTTAATTCAAAAACTCTTTTTAATCTAATTTATTTATATTATTAGATTATATTTTTAATTGGTTTTAAAGTGTAAATAGAATCTATTTTTACCATTTAATCCAATGGTGGTCATTGTAATTAATATCACGTTAAGATTGGACATAAACGAGTGTCAATCTTTTGAAAGATATTGTTTCATAAAAACACGCTATATATTTTAACAGTGGGATTTAATTATAAAATTAATTAATGAAACATCAATGTTATGAATTTGGTAAAATAGACAACATTTTTGAATTCAGAATATCAAATATATCTTAGGGTGAATTTTTTTTATTTACCTGAAAAACATCAATTTTTGATGAATAGTGAAACCACAAAGTGGTGGTTACAAAATTTGATTTTTCGTTTAAATGGGACTTTACCACTTCTGTGATTTGAATTTCAAAAATCCAATATAAATTATTTTAATTGTTAAGTAAAATTTGGTTCAATGGGATGAAAATAATTTTTGATGAAAAGTAACTTTTATGTTTTATTAATCGTGATTAAAGGTAATTAGTGTGATTTAAGGTAAAAATGATATTATAATAAAATGAAAATATATTTACACTTGTCCTAACCATATTGGATGAGTTATGGCCTACCAATACAACCCATGGGACTATTTGTGGTACCCCATGGAGCCACTTGTGTTTGATAATGACATTTATGCCTTTTATTTAAAGTTAAAATAAAAATGTCACAAACATGATTTGTTTTACTAAAACAATTTTTACATGTGGTTATACAAGTCATAATTTTGACTATAAATAGTCATTCGAAAGATTAAAAGTTTTCCTACGTCATAGTATTTTTATTATAATTTTTAGACATTAAATAAATTAAATTCTTTATGACATGATGATGTTGCATCGATGACCTCATTATTTAACGATTTAAATAAAATAGAATGCTAATTCAAAATCTAGGACCTACACATGTCAAAAACCTATTGGATGGGTTTATTTTGAACCCTTATCACCTTATACTCAAACCAAATCAATTTGGGACCATTAAAATCCGAAAACCATTTGAAAATATTGTATCATTCTATACTTTTCCAAGAGTACCCCTCCTCTCCTCTTATAAAAGGCCCCCACCTCTACCACCTAACCCACACCTCTCAAGACTTTGGTTCAGCCAAGATCTGATAATTTTGTGTCTCCAAATCCCTCTCCTAATCTTAGAAGCCTTAACCTAGGCAGGAAGCTCTTCAAGAAACCATTTTGGGTCAAAACAAAGGGAGTTACCCTATTTTAAGGTAATGTCGTCACTTGTGCTCTTTAATTTTGTTTTGATTCTCCAACCCCCTAAACTATTTTATTCATTTCTTTTGTAACAAATACAGTATCTTAAATATACTAGGATGTTTTTATAAAAAGTATGCAAGCTACAGTTACACACACCTTCATCTAATCATTAAAGAACATACTGTTTCTGTGGATGGAAAATTTCTGCCTCACAAAACGATGATTGTTCAACAATCATATAACACCTTCAAAGGTGGCCATTAAGATGTAACTATGTTTATATATGATATATTATATTTTTATGTTTTACTTAAGCTTCTGTATTTTTATTTTGTGGCATACCGTTATGGCTTCCATTATTGGTATACGCGATATCTTCATTTTAGGAAGTGCGGACTACTGCCCCCTCAAAGTGATTTGATTCTTTAATTCCATATGTGGGATGTATAAAGAATGGATATAAAGTTATTATATATGATGTTATACTAGAATTATAAAATACCTTTATATCCTTATTTTTTTCTTTCCATTAATGTATGAGATAGAAATGAAAGTAGCGTTCATGCATACGTACGGCTTACCGTCTCCATGAACGGTGCATTTCATTTCTTATCCGCAAATATAGTGTACTATTATAAGTACATATAATGGATATATATGATGTATGATACACCTAAAGAATGAATATAATTCTGGAATTAACAATATACACATCTCTCATTTAGTTTTAGTTCCATTAATATGACATAGAAATGAAAGTAGCGTTCATACGTACGTACGGCTTACCGTCTCCAAGAACGGTGCATTTCATTTCTTACCTCTAAATGATTATGTAATATTATAAATACATGTATATTCTGGATATATATGATATCTATTATATCCAAATCAGGAATTTCATTCTGGATATAAAGAACCATTGACCACATGAACAACATGTACTTGTAAGAATCCCACTTTTGACTTAAGTACCAAAAAACGACAAAACAACAGTTATTTATCTAAATGATTACATAATGTTTATAACATGTCAATAATTGATATAAAATGAGTAATTAACTTTAAAAAGGTTCTTAATCAAGTAGAAATTAACTCAAGTCTATTATTCAGGACGTTAAAGAACGATCGAGTCAAGTCGGACCCGAGGTAAGTGATCCTACTCCTCTCTTTCTTTTTAAGTACGCTATTTTATGTCATTAATTTTAGAGATCATCTTTATTGTTATTGGGATGTTATTTTATATTACTCTTACTGTAATTTTTATGTTCATATTATGAGAGACCCTATTATCTCTCATCAATCCATTTTGGATGTTTTGAGTGGCGTCGTCAGGCTGCCGAATTTTCGCAAAAGATCTAACCTCTCTCTTTATTTTTAAGTACTCTCCTTTATGTCACTTCTTTTAAGCTCCTCTTTGTTATTTTGGGGTATGTTCTTTTATACTCCTATTTCTATAAACTTTATGTTAATATGATGAGAAACCCTATTTGATCTCATCAATCCATTTTTGTATGTTTTATGTGGCGCCGTTAGGCTGCCGAGTTTTCGTAAGGGATTTTTCATCTCACTTTTATTCCCATGGGATTTATGCTAAATTTGCCACAATTTCCTTTGAGTGGTGAATGTAATTCCCATTATTTTACACATTGTATAATATACATTCATTTATTAGTATTTAAATCAATTTTTTATTGTCCTTCTTTCATGGGGTGTATGTTTCGAAAGATACCCATGTCGGTAAGGGAACCTTTCGCGCTCCTATTTTTAAAAGACTTATTTTGTTATGTCTTTTAATTCACATACTATAATGTTGGGATATGTTCTTATATATCCTTATTGATTTAAATTTTATTTCCATGTGATGAGATACCCTTTTTATCTCTCATCAACTAATTTTCTGAATATTGTAGTGATGCCATTAGGCTGTCAAATTTTTTCAAGGGAACTTCTTAACCCAAGATTTATTCTTTGGGATAAACTTATACTCCTTGAATATGTCGTTATATGAATATGTGTGAATAACCTCTGATTTTTTTAAACTTAATATTCACTTATATTTGGTGTATTCGTTTTTCACACATAATTATGTAATTTATTTATCCTTAAACCAAGGATACCGTCATTGTAAGGGACTTCGTCTCAATCTCCTTTCATTGAGGCATATTTCGTTTTATACACAAATTTATTTTATACGGTGTATAAACCACATTGACATTTACTTTTATACAAAAGGAATCTTTTTCTATGAAGAATTTTACTAAACGACAAAATGGAATGTTTCTTTTAATGTACGCGGTGACAATGACCTTTTCCGCCGCCGCGAGTATTATTTGATCTTTGGCTTCCTCAACAAGCCGTAATGTTTTTAAAATAAAAAAAATATCATCTACCCTTTTATGTATTTTGGTATTGAAAATTGTTTTGATAAAGGATTCCATTTTGTCAATATATTAAAATGATATATTGTGATTGAAATATGGAAATGTTATCATTCATTTATATTGGTTTTATGTGTTATAATTTTATAATGGTACTTGGATATTTTATGGGTGGTTACGTGATAAAACATATGATGGGTGGTGCCGTGAATACCAGGATGGATGGTTACGTTATAACCTCCAATTCATTGGGTTTGGAATTAGGCCATATGGCTATTCCATTATGTATGTATGGAAGTTGGCCGAATGGATATTCCATTAAGTGATATGTGTGGAAGTCGACCTTATGGTAATTACACTTAAGTATGTTTATGTCCCAAGTTACCTTTATATGTTATGTGATCTTTATATGGGTTTTATGGTATTCTTTTGGTTATAGAAAGGTAAGTAATGAACTTTTTTTCAGTGAAGTGTTTTTACTACTTCGAAAAGGTGAAAAGTATTACTTTGATAAAGTATACATGGTTTACTTGTTGTTTTGAAAAACTAACAGTTTTCATTCTTTGTGTATCCCTTACTGAAATTTTTATGCTCATCCCATGTTTTTGAAATGTTTTTCACAGGACTTAACGTGGAATAAGGTCAAGGATGGGATCAAGGGAAAGTCATGAAACCTAAAACATAGAACTGGATATGTTTCTTTTTAAAAGTATTTATTTTATGGAATCTTAGTAAAAGTTTCTACTTTGTAATCTTTTGAGATGTAATAGTTATGTCCTAATTCTCTAAAACTCTAAACCTGACAAGATCCTCAATGTGAATTATTCATTTAATTCAATATTATGTAATGTTTAATTTCGGGGCCTTATATTTGGTATCAACGGTCGGTTTAGATAACTTTAGAGGTTAGGGTATTTTTTAAGCATAAGTGGCATTACCATAATGGTTAGGATTTCAGAAAGAGTCCTAGTTTTAGATATAGTGAATAAGTAAGTATATCTTAGTGTCTATCTTCCTCATTAGTACATGATGGTTATGTTGATATACTCACACTGACCTTTTTGGTTTTAGTAAATGGATGGATCTAGCAGGCACCAAAGTGACAATGGGTTTGTAGGAAACTGTAGTGCTTCTCTGATTAAGAGACTGGATGAAATAGGGGATTCAATGAGGAATCTCATGGTTTTTCTAAACCAACTATCAAGGAGTCATGATCAACCACTTCAATATTGGTGAGTTCTCTAATGCATCATGTACGAGATGACCAATTGATGTTGAAGTTTAGGTAATAATTATTAAGGTAACCATTAGGGTCTATATGATCCTTACTTTTTAGGTAATTATGTGTTACTATATGTAATAATGGAAAGTGAAAGTCATGAGATAAAATCGAGGTTAAATTACATTATGGTTATTTTTGAAGATTTTATCTCGTTATTGGGGAATGTTTTAAGAATTATGTAGTTTTGGAAAAAGGACAACACGCAGACCGTGTGACAACCCGTCACGTCGGACAAAGCTGCGGGAATCGAACCAACAACCAATGTGCAACTGGTATTTATCTCCTACCACTGGACTACGTGAAGTCCCTGGTTAGTGTCACTTATTCTTTTTAGTTAGGTGACTTTATGAATTAAGAGTAAGTTGATTTTGGGTTTTTATGAAAATGATTAACTTATCATGGAGGATATGTGATTAGGTTAATTACTTTTCAATGCGAGACTTTAAGAGAAACTGATGTTTTTTTGGATATAAATATTACGACTTAACTTGGAAGACTGTGTTACTAAATCCTTCAAATATATGGGATTCAATCTTAGTTTGGTTTACACTGAAAATTTTATGGACAAATTGTTTATTGAATGGTCCTCGTTGAACTTTGGGTTTTGTTGGGGCAAATTTTGGAGATTAAGAATAGATTTTCTTTTTATAAAGGGTTATCCTTTTCTAGATTATCTGATCTTGTACTAACCTTTTTGGTTTTGGTTTTGGTTAGAGTCTAAAGACATGGGAAGTATATAGTTCTCTTTTGTGGATTAGGTGATTCTCTAGAAATTGATTATAGTACTCTTAATGTAGTCAAGTCTTCCTAAATACTCGTCTTTTGGAGAAAATATGATTTTGATTAAGGAATCTAGTAAAAGTTGAAAGTCTACATGACAAGTAAGTATTTTTCATTATGATTTAGTTAAGCTCACAAATAAATTCCTCAATGAAAAGTAACATAAAACAAAAATGTTGTCTGTTAACATTTCGTACTGGGGAATCGAATACTGTTTAACCCATCACAAGTTTGTGATTTTCTTAAGGTTAACATTCTCCGAGACATGTTTACTATCACTCTCCATCAGAACATGACCCTTTGTTTTTTCCTCCATGTACATAATTTCATACTTTGAATCCTAGTATGGGTTAACTCGGGTGACCTCTGTACTTATCTTTCTTTATTTTAAAGTGATTGTTTTACTGACTCTTGTTCTGATGTGGGACTTTCAAGGATGTTTCCAAGTTCAATTTTAAAATTGCGAGGACGCAATTCTCAAAAGGGGGGAAGGATGTAACACCCCAGGTAAATAAAGAATATGAAATTTTTATATTTATCCATATTTTTGAATAAAATATTAATATTACTTTAAAGGGGATGCTATGCTCGATGGCGTACCCAACACGCAACAATGAGTTTCTTTGGAATCTTACATTGCACTCTAATAATAAAATAATATTATTTTAAATGGTAGTTAATTCCTAGTCGTTGTAATGTCGGGAATGAACAGAACTAACTAAAAAATGATTATATATGTTTGTCAAATATTATCACTCTTTACAATAAATGATAGATGATTAAAAATGCGAATGAATCCAATTTTAAGCGTAGATAGTGTAATATTCTTAAAAAGGTCGATTAACCGCCTTTGTATAGAGAACCTCTTTTAAATCCTCTTTTTGAAAATTTTATGTGTCATATTTGACAAAATAAAATTCCTCTTTATAATCGGGACATCAAAATTTACTTTGTGTAAATCTTTGGTATTTTTCCGAAAAAGTTTGATTTTTAATAAATAGTGAAAAATGTTGTATTTTAATTCAAAACATCATTTTAATCTAATTTATTTATATGATTAGATTATCTTTTTAATTGGTTTTAAAGTGTAAATAGAATATATTTTTACCATTTAATCCAATGGTAGTCATTGTAATTAATATCACTTTAAGATTGGACATAAACGAGTGTCAATCTTTTGAAAGATATTGTTTCATAAAAACACGCTATTTGTTTTAACAGCGGGATTTAATTATAAAATTAATTAATGAAACTTCTATGTTATGAATTAGGTAAAATAGACATCATTTTTTAATTTGCAATATCAAATATAGCTTAGGGTGAATTTTTGGTGTTTTTTTGAAAATCATCAATTTTTGATGAATAGTGAAACCACAAAGTGGTGGTTACAAAATTTGATTTTTCGTTTAAATGGGAATTTACCACTTCTGTGATTTGAATTTCAAAATTCAAATTTAGATTATTTTAATTGTTTAGTAAAATGTGGTTCAATGGGATGAAAATAATTTTTTATGAAAAGTATCTGTTAAGTTTTATTAATCACGATTAAAGGTAATTAGAGTGATTTAAGGTAAAAATGATATTATAATAAAATGAAAATATATTGACACATGTCCTAACCCTATTGGATGAGTTATGGCCGACCAATACAACCCATGGGACGATTTTTGGTACCCTATGGAGCCACTTGGTTTTGATAATGACATTTATGCCATTTATTTAAAGTTAAAATAAAAATGCCACAAACATGATTTGTTTTACAAAAACAATTTTTACATGTGGTTATAAAAGTCATAATTTTGACTATAAATAGTCATTGGAAAGCTAAAAAGATTTCCTACATCATAGTAGTTTTTTATAATTTTTAGACATTAAATAAATTAAATTCGTTATGACATCATGACGATGGACCGATGACCTCATTATTTAACGATTTAAATAAAATGGAATGATAATGAAACATCTGGGACCAAAACATGTCAAAAATCTATTGTATGGGTGGATATAGAACCCTTATCACCTTATACTCGAAAAAAATCAATGTGGGACCATTAAAATCCGAAAACCATTTGAAATTAAAGTAACATTTTATAGTTTTCCAAGAGTGCCCCTCCTCTCCTCTTATAAAAGGCCCCCACCTCTACCACCTTACCCACACCACTCAAGACTTTTGTTCGGCCACGCTCTGATCATTTTGCCTATCCACATCCGTCTACTCATCATATAATCTTTAACTTAGGCATGAAGCTCTTCAAGAAACCCTTTTTGTTCAAACCAAAGGGAGTTACCCTATTTTAAGGTAACATCTTCACTTGTGCTCTTTTGTTTTATTTTGCTTCTCCAACCCCATAAACTCTTTTTATTCATTTCTTTTGTAACAACTCCAGTATCTTCAATATACTAGGATGTTTTTATAATAAGTATTAGAGCTCAAATTACACACACATTCATCTAATGGTAAAAGAACATACTCTTTCATTTGGATGGTGAATTTCTGCCTCACGAAACGATGATTGTTCAACACTCATATAACACCTTGAAAGGTGGCCATTAAGATGTCACTATGTTTATATATGATATATAATATTTTTATGTTTTACTTAATCATTTGTATTTTTCATTTTTGGCATAATGTTATGGCGTCCATTATGGGTATATGTGATATCTTCATTTTAGTAAGTGCAGACTACCTCCCCCTCAAAGTGATTTGATTCGTTAATGCCATATGTGGGATGTATAAAGGATGGATTTAAAGTTATTATAAATTATGTTATACTGGAATTATAAAATACTTTTATATCATTATTGTTTTATTTCCATTAATGTATGAGATAGACATGAAAGTAGCGTTCATGCGTACGTACGGCTTACCGTCTCCATGAACAGTGCATTTCATTTCTTATCCTCAAATGTAATGTACTATTATAAGTACATATAATGGATATATATGATGTGTGATACATCTAAATGATGAATATAATTCTGTAATTAAAAATATACACATCTCTCATTTTGTTTTAATTCCATTAATATGACATAGAAATGAAAGTAGTGTTCATGCGTACGTACGACTTACCGTCTCCATGAACGGTGCATTTCATTTCTTACCTCTAAATGATTATGTAGTATTATAAATACATTTATATTCTGGATATATATGATATATATGATATCCAAATCAGGAATTTCATTCTGGATATAATGAACCTTTGACCACACGAACAACATGTAATTATAAGAAGTCCACTTTTGACTTAAGTACCAAATAAAGACAAAACAACAGTTATTAACTTAAATGATTACATAATTTTAATAAAATGTCAATAATTGATATAATAGGAATAATGATCATGAAAAAGGTTCTTAATCAATTATAAATTAACTCAAGTTTATTATTCAGGATGTTAAAGAACGATCGAGTCATGTGGGACCTGAGGTAAGGGATCCTACTCCTCTCTTTCTTTTTAAGTATGCTCTTTAATGTCATTCCTTTTAAAGATCATCTTTCTTGTTATTGGGATGTTATTTTATATTACTCTTACTTTATGTTTTATTTTCATATGATGAGAGACCCTATTCTCTCTCATTAATCCATTTTTTATGTTTTGAGTAGCGCCGTTAGGCTGCCGAATTTTCGCAAGAGATCTAACCTCTCTCTTACTTTTTAAGTACTCTCCTTTATGTCACTTATTTTAATCACCTATTTGTTATGTTGGGGGATGTTCTTTTATACTAATATTTCTATAAAAATTATGTTAATATGATGAGATACCCTATTTTATCTCATCAATCCATTTTTGTTTGTTTTATGTGGCGCCATTAGGCTGCCGAGTTTTCGTAAGGGATTTTTCATCTCAATTTTATTCCCGTGAGATTTATGCAACATTTTCCACAATTTACATTGACTGGTGTATGTAATGCACATTATTTTACTCATTGTGTAATATAAATTCATTTATGAGTATTTACATCAATTTTGTATTGTCCTTCTTTCATGGGGTGTATGTTTCGAAAGATACCCATGTCGGTAAGGGAACCTTTCACCCTCCTCTTTTTAAAATACTTCTTTTGTTATGTCTTTTAATTCACATACTATTATGTTGGGATATGTTTTTCTATATCCTTATTGATTTAAATTTTATTTCCATGTGATGAGATACCCTTTTTATCTATCATCAACCCATTTTCTGAATTTTGTAGTGATTCCATTAGGCTGTCAAATTATTGCAAGGGAACTTCTTAACCCAAACTTTATTTTTTGGGATAAATTTATACTCATTGAATATGTCGTTCTATTAATATTTGTAAATAACCTCTTATTGTTTTACACTTAATATTAACTTATATTTGGCGTATTCGTTTGTCACACATAATTATGTAATTGATTTATCTTTAAACCAAGGATATCGTCTTTGTAAGAGACTTCGTCTCATTCTCTTTTCATTGAGGCATATTTCAGTTTATACACAACTTTTTTTATACGGTGTATAAACCCCTTTGACTTTAAATTTTATATGAAAGGAATATTTTTCTACGAAGTTTTTTACTAAACAACAAAATGGAATGTTTCTTTTAACGTACGCGGTGACAACGACCTTTCCACCGCCGTGAGTATTATTTGATCTTTGGATTCCTCAACAAGCTGTAATGTTTTTAAAATAAAATAAATACCATATACTCTTTTATGTATTTTGGTATTGAAAATGGTTTTTATATAGGATTCTATTTTTTCAATATATTTAAATGATATATTGTGATTGAAATATGGAAATGTTATCATTCCTTTGTATTGGTTTTATGTGTTATAATTTTATAATGGTACATGGACATTTTACGGGTGGTTACGTGATAAACCATATGACGGGTGGTTCCGTGAATACCAGGACAGGTGGTTACGTTATAACCTCCAATGCATTGGGTATGGAAGTCGGTCGTATGGCTACTCCATTAAGTATATATGGAAGTTGGGCGAATGGCTATTCCATTAAGTGATATGTGTGGAAGTCGACCTTATGGTTATTCCACTTATGTATGTTTATGTCCCAAGTTACCTTTATATGTTATGTTATTTTTATATGGGTTTTATTGTAATCTTTTGGTTACAGAAGTGTAAGTAATGAACTTTTTTTCAGTGAAGAGTTTTTACTACTTCGAAAAGGTGAAAAGTATTACTTTGATAAAGTATACATGGGTTACTTGTTGTTTTGAAAAACTAATGGTTTTCATTCTTTGTGTATCCCTTACTGAGATTTTTATTCTCATCCCAAGTTTTTGAAATGTTTTTCATAGGACTGAACGTGGAATAGGGTCAAGGATGGGATAAAGGGAATGTCATGCAACCTAAAACATGGAACTGGACATGTTTCTTTTTAAGAGTTTTTATTTTATGGAAACTTAGTAAAAGTATCTACTTTGTAATCTTTTGAGATGTAATAGTTATGTCCTAATTCTCTAAAACTCTAAACCCGAAAAGATCCTCAATGTGAATTATTCCTTTAATTCAATATTAAGTAAGGTTTAAGGCCGGGGCCTTATAATTTAAATCATCCCAATCTTCACTCCAAAGTATCGTCATGATTCAATCCTTAATTCCACCATACCTCATCAGTACCTTTATTTTGGCCTCCAATCCAAAAATCCCTTAATATTTCATTATTAAATTATTATACAATTCCATGATTTCCCAAATTTCACATCCTTGGGTGAGGAATTTATATCATCGCGACAATATGCTCTAGAATTTTCTTCCATATAAATAACTTAAAGTCATCAGAACTCACCCTTTATGGGTAATGATATAACAATAGTCCACATATTATATGTTCCATAAGAAAAACCACAATCTATAAGGTAATATAAATAATTTGGATGAACATACTGGTAAATGTATATGATTTCACAAATACAATATATTAGTAATATATTATAAATTTTTTGTTAAAATAAATCATGTTAACAAGATACAATAGAATACATTTCATGTTAATCATTTTAAACATGTCTCATGGGCTATGAAAAACCCCCTGAGATCCTTATCAATCACGGTAAAAAAACTATTCTAACACAAGAACCAACAAGGGTTGATAGTTTTTCATTGTAAATAATTTGTTAGAAACATCCTACCACAATATTGGTAATGAATTATTTGGAGGATTATAAAAGGAATGAAAACCAAATATAAATGTTTACACATAAAGATGAGCTCATATGTGAACGATTCAAAACCCATGATCCAGTTTATCAAGGAAGAGGTTTAGAAAACTGAATCATGATGGTTCTATTTTATGAATGGGAATATAGAATCACATATTATATATGGTATATAGTATAATACAGGTATGTTGTGTGCCAAAAGAGTGTTATATAATTAATAGGGTTTTTTATTGGATAAATTATCATGACTTTCACAAAAAAATAAAAAGAAAACCTTAGGTTGAGCCTATTAAAATCTATCCACCAATAGTACTTCAATATGAAAGTGATTGAATATGATATTCATGAAAAGGATTGTCTAAAGATTATATTTTTATGATGACATTTATAGAAGCATCAAACACCCCTGAAAATTTTTTATCCAAATAAAATGAATTTCATTCACATGTTTAAGACATCACAGTTCTAAAAAAGAACAAGGAATCCATTTTTTGTGGACATTTTGAACTCATATGTTGGATATTTGTAAGCTAGATCAATGAATCTAATCAAGAGTAAAGAGGTAAATATATATTAAACCTGAATAGTGGATGCTCTTATATTATATATATATATATATATTCTTGATATTAAACACACCTTGATTCAATTGAATGTATCTTTAGAGTAGAGGAATTATTAGTAGTATGCCATAGGAGTCTTAGAAATTATAAAAGATTCCTATAAAAGAAAGGAATATCAAAAATAGGAAATTAGGTTTGTTAATGGGGTAGTAAGTTACTTAATTTCATGTATATATTGTTTGTCCACATAGTTGAAAATCCCAGTCCAAAATTGTTCAGATTTATTTGTATCTAGACAGTCAAACTATATGGTTACATGGTCTATTAAAGCATGTTCTAAATTTTATTCCATTCGAGATTACATTATTTTTTTTTCTTTTGAGTCTATTTGGTTGCTAAATTCAATAACCATAACTATGTATAACCCCTTGAGATACTTCCTCTTGACATACAATCTTATATAGATTCCAAAATTTCTTACAGACCATACTCAAATTGTTCACAATTAAAACGGCCACAAAAACACTAAAACTCTCCAAAACCCCTTTAACAAAAACTTATTAATTAATATCTTCAAAACATGTGATTAAAGAAAAAATTTATTTCATAAATCATCTAAAATAAATTTATTTTATTACGACCCATATTTATGTCCTGTGATTCATCCTATGAAAATGATATTATATAATAATGTATATTTGGTTATTTCCCAAAGGCACCTTATTGGATTCGAAATTTTTGAATCATGTGACATTATTATATTAATATGGATCTCATGATTTAATTTTAGGGAATTGATTATTGATCAGATTGAGACTGAGATGGTTACCAAGATGTTCTTCACATGATCTAGTTGTTAATCTATAAGAATAATATTAGGGATGTTAGGATTAAATCTCAAGTCTATATAGGTCTCCATGGGTTATAAGGTTCTGTATGATTATTGAAATTTCTAGGTCCTAACCATTTATTCTTGGGTGATTATTGTTTAGAATATTTTGTAATGACTGGGCTACCCTTAAGATATAGAAATATAATTTCAATTTCTATTATGTTCTTCATTGGAATTCAAATGTATATAGGATCTGACATATCGAAATGAAGAAAAAGAGATATTTAAATTTCAATGACTTCTTATGATAATATTGAATTGGATCTAACCCATTAATTATACATTGGATTTGTAAAGATATATCATATTAAAGGGATTTTTTGGTTGATTTATATGCATTAAGTTACTATTCATTGATCCATATGTCACTAGATTTCATAAGATATTCTTTAATGATCCTATATAGGGTCTAATATTGTTTAAAAAAAATAATCATCTCCTCATTGATATAATTTCCCCGGTCGATTCTAGTATGGTTGATTTTTTTTCAGACCAAGGGATCTACTATGTATTATTTAATCATTTTTTCTAGTACTACTTAAATTATTTTCATATTAGAATATAAAAGTCTATGATTTTTATTGTAGTCACACTAAGAGTGGGTAAATATTTTGTAACACGTTTTTAATGAATTATTTTCATTTCATTAAAATCCATAAACACTATTTCACATATAATTATTAGTGTATACTATACGAATGGTATAAATTAAAATGAACACAACAAACACATTTATAGGTTTTTCTTATAATACCTATATCCTAGCCACAACTGGTTATAACCCAAATTTACAGATTCTTCACTATAAGAAGACGGTTACAATTAGTGGATAGCTCATGCTGATCAATAATGATTCCCATAGTGTTCATATATAGAGTCCCAATAGAGTTTTAAGATTTCTATATATAGAAGGGACTCTCATGTCCCAGAGGATGATCATATACTACATCACACATTGTTACCATCATCCCATTGACATTCTTTAGAGACTCAGTAGATGTTTCTTATTCTTCAAAGTCCCACAATATACATTCACTTATATTGTGTCACATAATATATGATCAATATATAAAACTATATCTATAACATTCATATTGCTTCTCCATTACAAAGAGATAATGTTTTTCTCCACACAAAAAAATGGATCACCTAATTTACCCATGTTTATTATTATTGATCTTTATCATCTATTTGGATAATGCCTAATCATTATCACTATTAAATGATTTTAAAATAATCAAAACATGACATAACACACAGATCACTTGGTTATATGCCTTATGAAATTATACTCGTCTACCATCTCAAATATCACTCCGCACTATATACCTGATGTGTATATTTCATGTTCCATATAAGTCTTCTATAATGTATAATACAATACATGGTATTCATAAAATATTATCCAATACATGTTTTATTTCTTGTTTATGAAAATGCTGTAATTGAAGTAAAGATACACAATATACAATTTTATTCTTCACTATCTCATTAAGTGAATAATTCCTAAGAACATACACAAGTGTTTTTTTTCTTCATGGGATTAGGTAATCACATGTCTTTAAGAAAGCATATTCATGTTCAGATATTATTCTTAGTGTAATTATTTGAAACATACAATCTTATCAAACTCTCTATAGGAAAACATATATGAAAAATCAATTATAAATTGTTGTACTGAAATGATAGTTCTTCTCATTGTGGTTTCTTTTCACAAGAATATGATGTTATCCTATTGTATCTTCACAGAACACAATCATTTATAATGAAAAATATCATGTCATTTTCAAGAATCGCATTCATGCTTGAATTGATTTTCATGCATAGTTATGATACTTCATCATGTAACAACATATGTGTATCTCCTTTTATAAATTTATTCTTCATTTTATAATAAATGCAAGTTATCGTCTTATCTATATCATTAAAAACAATTCAGATATAGACAATGGTTCACAAAATCATACAACCATAATGTAGTTGTCATGTATTTAAAAAGCTCAACGTGAATTCATGGAATCCTCTCAGGAATATAGAGTAATTATCTGTTGTGTTTCGCTATCAATATATCCCATATTCTACATATAATATGTGATTGAATCATAGTAAAAAATTCTGGCATCATATTTTATTTAGATAAAACCCCATAGAATAAATTATAATTGATATCATGGACATCCACTCATTCAATCATCTCAGGCACTAATAGCCTCAGGTCATGTGATAACATAATTTGGTATATTCATAAAAAATAGCTCATTTCTATTTATCTTCGTTTTTTTCATCATTAAATCATTAAATCATTATTTCATGGTGATTCAATAATTTATGAATCATTAGGGGGATCAAATGATAATCAGAATACTATGTTTTATCTTTTGTATATCTCTTCTTTGAGAAAACCTGAAGAACTGAAATCCCAAAAAAGATGAAGGTACAAAATGATGTTGGGCATTTATCAAAACTTACAGTTTTTTCTAATTAGATGAAGAAAATAATTTAAAAAACATAAATGCAAGAGAAGTAATAATTCACAATCATGAGTCCAACTTTGATTACTCATTTATTCCGCACATCCATATATGATAATTATATTACACTATCTCTCAAATACAATTACCACTGGAATCGCCCCATTGGGGAACCCTACTCCTCATCCATGACATTCTGCAAAGAATATTAGAAAAAATATTAAATAAATTTAAAAAACTATAGAATTTATTTCTCTATTATTTATATTAATTGGTCTTCATTAACAAAAATTGAATCTTGTCATAAAAAATAATCCCATATCTACAATCATCATAATAAAACACATTGACATTTCATCTTTTGAACTTATTGACATAAATTTCATCTTCAGCACAAATAAACTACTTTTGTACTCAGTATAACCATTGGAATTTATTTTCAATAAAAATTTTTATAAAAACATTATTATATCATTTTTCATTTCATGGAAATAAACCCAAATATATAAGGAATGATTCCTCATTATTAATTTAAAAAATTTTAGGAAAATCAAATCTTTTTAAAATTACATTCTAATTTACTTAGATGGAGGATATAATCAATACTATGAAATTAAATAAAATTAACTATAACTGATTGTACATGAGAAATTTTCCATTTAGAAAACAAGATTTCCAAATTTAACATAAATTCATTAAATAAATGATTAGTATATTATAACAACATTTAAAGCATCTCTTATGCGGATATAAAAAGTTAATTAATATCATTTATTCAACTTATAAAATAGATTAATGAAATTCAAGGGAATAATTTTGCAATCCCTTTCAAATTTTATTTCAATATTTTCATCATGTAATAAATCATTTTCTTTTAGAATTTATTTTTCAGTGAAAAGAGAAGAGTTTAATAAACATTTTCTTTTGTTAGGGAAATATATATATGAGTATCCTCTCAACCTGACAATATACTTCTAAACAAAAAATATTCTTCGATGTAAAATTATTATACAAATTTTCCAGAAAATTATTTTCTATTTTATCTTCTTGATCCATATTTATTTCATATTCGAATAATTCTAGCTATATGATCATGAATTCATTAGTAATATTTTAACTATTCCATTTAATTATAGAACAATTCTTCCTAACTGTATTTTTATCACAATAAGTCACATATCATTTTCTTATACTCGTTGAGAATAATTTAGGTCTATGAATGATGTTCAAACAATTTTTACTTGAATTCCGTGACATATTACACCAACTAAACAGAGCATTATCATTACTTGTGTTTCCATTTTTATGAATGTTTTCAAATTCTTCCTCATATATTTCTTTCACCAAATCAATTATTTTTTCCACTGGGATAGATTTATCCTTTGATTTAAGAATTAATTATTTAGTATATATATTCCTTTACATTTCATAATGATATATGATGTGTCCATTCCTACAAAAATTGAAGCATATTTTCTTTATTGTGACACTTTTCACACAATTATTCATAGATGATATGGTAGTTATTTGTTAAATGATCGAATTAATTTATTCACATCATAAGGCTAACTTGACATATTCTATTCTAACATAATTCACATTTTGGTTTTGTTCAATTTTATATATATATATATATATATATATATAATTATTTAATGAATAATACCTAAAAATAATCATAGAAAAATAACACTTGTATTGCAATAATAATATATCTTTTCAGTAGAATCAAATATGTTTTGGATAGAAAAATTCCCTATCATTGAGTTCTTATTATTTGGGTTTGGTTTTCACCTTTCTATAGATTTTATCCCACTAAATAAAAGAATTTTAAAATTTTTATACCTTGAAATGTTGTCCCAAAAATTTATTTCATAATTCTAGAACATCCATCGATAACACCCATATCAAAAAATACATGATTTATTTTTATATGACACATTTTGATTGAATTTGACTTTTTTTCTTTTGGTTCTCAAATTTATTATTCTATGATTTCATTGGGGAACAAAAATTTCATACATATTAAAATACATCATTAATTATGTAATAAATTTTTTAGAATATTTATTTACCCATGTTTTTCCATATTTTAATATTTAATTTGCATTATTCCTTAAAACGTTATTAGTAAACACATATTTTTTAGGAAAAGGGTTACAAAATTTATTGACCCTATAGTTTATTTTTTATTTGATAATATCGTACTATTTTTGTAAATAGATTGAGATTTTTCAGAAATATGACACTTATAAAATGAATCCTTATAAAAACTGCATTCCCCTATAGATTTGGAAAGACTCATATTTTGTCCCTTCTATGTTTTTTAGTTGCACTTCTAGTTTAAGGAATTTTTTATTTGGGGAAACCATCCCTATTTTATCCAATTTAATACTTTCAACAAACTGAATATTCATCTTTTAATTCTAATATTCATGAATATGAATTTCCTTTAGTGACAAACTATTAACCTCATTGATTATTTCATAATTTAAATCTATATGATAATATTTAACATTCCAATATGTATGATGAATTATTCAAGTTAATTTATAAATTTTAAATTTAATATATTAAAAAAATTATCTCCCAAAAATTAATATTATATTATTCTATATCTCGATCAGTTATAACATATAAAATAGATATTTTTCACCCATTTCATTCAAAATTTATGAGAAATTGTATGATATATTGTCATTTTAATAATATTTTTCACTCAATGAATTAGCATCTTCTTCCTATTGTAATTATTCTTCTCAATGTTTCCTGGAAGTACAGATAAAAAAAATGACCACTTATTTGTGAACATTATTTAGATAAACATTGATTATAAAATGAACATTCATTCCTCAAAACATGTACATGTATCTTAATAATTTTAATCAATATACTTCAATTAACAATTAAAAAATTTTGTATTGTCATCTACTAGTTAAAATTAATTTATATTTTAATTATTTTTCGGAATCTATTACACTCATTTCATTGTATATGTTTGAGTTTTGATAGAATCATAAACATTTATTTTATCATGAGTAGATATAAGATTATACATTTGATGTAGTTATGAGGTTTCTACAGAATCAAATATGCACATCATATAATTCATATTAAAGCTGTTGTAAAGGAAAATTACATCCAATCATATTTGGTCGTGCTCTAATGTGAAATTATGATTCTAATTGATCATTCATTCACATTAATATGTGATCCAATTAGGGTTGAATTGTTTAACTGAATTATTATTATTTTGTTTAATCCTAATCAAGACTCTATCACATTTTAAAATTAGTGGATCATGTCTGAAATGTACAATGTAAATGAAACATAGAATAGACTCATCTTACAATGTTCATCAGTAATAATTATATCATTGATGCAATCAATTATACTCACTGATTATATATTTTTCACCTTCTATAGATTGTTAGAACTACGGAAAGTCCCATTCCAATCATCATTGAGTCCCACAATGATCAAATATAGAGTCTTACAAGAGTTTACATTTTATCACATACAAATGAGACTCATTAGTCCAATAGGTGGATCTTTATACTATATCCCCTGATGTTATGAGAATACCACCGGCCTACTCTAGTGTCCCACTGTAGGATTCTTCTACATTTATGTCCCACTAAATACATATAGAAATCTTGACTCATAGAAGATATGATACAAATATAAAATAATCTATTCCATCTTCATAAAGATTATTAATAATAACTCAAGATTGTGTCTCTCTCTATAAAAAACTAGATCAATTAATCATCATGTGTATAATATTTTTAAGTATCAAAAAACATCAAAAAAAATTTGTTTTGTTTCTCACTTGATTACTAATATTTATATTATCTGAACATAAATCAATAAAATGATCACTATGGTATATTACTATTGAAATTGTACCTTGGTTCAGTCCCAAATATAGTACATTGTATATACCATAAATGTATATTGCATGTGAATTCTCAATCATCACACATTTATAATATAGTTCATGGGATTATAAACATTTTTTATTATGAATTATTACGAAATGTGCATGTAAATTTTGTATAAAGAATAAACTCATACATTGCTTCAAATTTACCTCTTCACTGATTCAATAAATTAATACTACTTATGAACATAAATTTAGTATTTTTTTAATGTTTCTTGTAGTTATTATCTAATTAAATTTGTATGAGAGTACATATTCATGTACACACTCTATTAAAAATGTGCTTTTTCATAAACATATTGTATTAGAAACATATTCTATTACCAAAGAATTATGAAAACACAATGTGATACTCCTTAATGAAAATGGTAGTGCACTTTTTTGTAGTTCATTTTAATAAGAATATTGTGATATCTTACTATATAATCACATAACACAATCCTTCACAAGTTATAAATATCATGTGATTTTTTTAATCCTTCATGCATGAATATCATCTCATAGTTGGTTCTCATGCTTCATTGCATAATAGAAAATTATGGACTCACCTCATGAATCTCTTCTTCTTATAAAATTATACACAACTTATGTTCTATTTTTATTTAAAATACATAGTTAATGTATAAAAAACATATTTTTTGGAATAAAACTTCAATCATGTTATCCTGATGTCTTTTCAAGGCCTAGTCTGAATAATGATAAGCCACTTATTAATATAGAGTTATTATCTACATTTTTTTATATCAAATTCACTTATATTATCTCTCTAATATGTTTTTCACTAATAGTAACTAATTATATCATCATGAGGAATTTTTTGAAAACCCACCCACAAACAACATTCTAGTAAAAATAATGTATATCCACCCATTCCTTATACTCGAGTGCTCACCCCGACATGTCACCTTCTAGTGTAAATCATATACTTCATAAAAATATTGAGATCATTTTGGTTTTTCTTCAATTTGATATCCGTTAAATAAATCACAAAATTTTCAGGATTATTATATCATTTTCAATCATCAAGACAAAAAATTATCCCTAATAGCCATATTTCATTCTCATATACATTGATTCATTAAAAACCCAATTGAATTGAACTCCTGGACAAGCTCGGGTTTCAGGACGGCACACAGTGCATGATCAAATATAATAAGTTAATATGATCTGAAAGCATAACTTAATTATGGTATATAAATGAAGAATAAATATTAATTCCCCACAAAGTGTCCCACATTGATTCTTGGTTTCTTTATGTGTTCCTTTATAATAAAAATGTGATATCAATTCCATCTAAATTTGATTACCACATGCATTGACCCATTCCATAACCCTATCAAGTCATTGTGCCATCTTACATAGTTTTTATCATATTCTCGCATGTGTCGTCACATGGAAAACCACTTCAGATTTATACTCACATCCAACCATTCTGTTAGTCTAGGTGTTTGACTACCCACCTACCGAGAGGATCCATTATCATAGGATGGATATTATGATATTCATTTTTTTATTAATTAAATTAAAAACACATGACCAAATATCATATAAAGATAAAAAAATTAAGTACTTTATCTATTCTACAGAAATATGTTTCATAATTAAAAAAATTTACACTTGTCTTCAAAAATAACCCAACCTCTATAATAATCATAATAATACTCAAGGAATTTTCATCTTCAAAACATATTTGAAATCAATTTCATATTCAACACCAATAAATTTCAGTCATTATTCACATATCACGACCACATATAAATGCATTTTTTATTTTATGGGAACATTTTAGTGGTCCCCTACTTATTATTTTACTCACAATATACTTAGGACCTAATAAGAAATTGGTAGCTGAGAAAACCTTTAAATTCACTTCATGTACCTGTTTTACTAATCCATGGTATTATGAGTTTTTATTGAAGATATATGAGTGAAATTAGGATATTAGAGGTGGGGAATATTTTTTTAGATGGACCATATTTTTATTATTGGTTATTTAATTTCTTATATTTCATATGAGATCAGATCATTGGGATATATCATGTTTTATAGAATCAATCAATTATTGTCTACTACTTATATGTTCAATTATTCCTGTAATATATGCTTAATGATTGTTGTACTCTAATTCGATGAAGTGGATATTATTTTTTAAGCAATATATTAATTTTCACACTATAAATGTGTATTGTCTCCACATAGATATATGCTTGACCTGACACTGGGTGGAAGACACAAGTATTTGGGGATGTGCACATACTATCACAACTCTTCCCCTAGGTCTCATGTTGTTACTACCCAAAGCCTTCCTTCTATAGGCCAGGACCTGGTGACTAGCACCAAATGCTTAATTCCCTAAAGCTGGGAAGGCATTGAATTTATAACCTGTAAACACACAAAACAAAATATGAGGATGAGTAAACTGTATAACAACCATGTGAGTGCAGTATGTAAAAAGGGGCCAGAATTCAAGCCCAACTGGAATGTACATGGATTTGGAAGAATAAGTACAATTGGAGAAAGGAAAAATAGTTTTTGGGTCGTCTACCATGATTCCTACCTAAAGGGTAGGTATAGATATCTTCCTCAGTACTCCATATCTTTCAGTATCTTCCGTGTACCAACTCATCATAAGGTCCACATCTGGGTATCATCTAGTCTTGGAACTCTTAGCCTCATTCAGCATAGTGTGTCGTCAGGATCCAACCCAACATGGTGTGGGCATAGCCCATGGAGGGGTGAGTATGACGATACTCAATAGGGACCCTGAGACCCTCACGGTCTCAAAAAATCCATCAAGGATAAACCAAAAAGTATTAAACTAATAGATAACCCCACTTAGGTATATGCCTATACACATACCTATGTTATCAAGTAATCTATTTCAATCTTGAGGAAAATCACAAAATTTTCTAATTCATCTTAACTAGGATTTTTATTCACATTTTCAAAAACTCAGATTCTGGAGAACATTTGCTCAATCGAGTATAGTGGGCCAGCCATGACACCAAGCATGCTTCCCATGAACCTTGGGCTGCTGAGTTACTCCTCATGTCGAGTACCTTGGGTCTGTTGCACCACATAGAGGTACTCCCTACTGTGATTCTTCTGCCACAACTAGGCGCTCCCCCTAATAGCATGCAGAGGTACTCTTCATGTCAAGAACCGTTGGTCCACTGCCACAACTAGGCCCTCCCCACTTGGCTAGTCGAGTCACTCCAAATCAATCGGTCATCATTCGTCAAGTCTCAGTCAGCTACTAGGTTCCCACACAAAAGCTATTAGGCCCTCCCCATCGGGCCGCACGGGCGGTTCTTCCTGGAGGGCGCCACGTAGGTCACTCGACCCTATGGCGTAAAGCCAGTTTGGCCAAGGGCCGCGCAGCCGGGGCATGGGGGGTAATGCCGGAAGGGAATCCTGGCTAGAGGTGTAGTGAGACTAGAAAGGGTGGTGCGGCCGGTGAGGCGGCATGGCTGGAGAGGGCGACGTGGCTGGGGTGCGGGGTCTGTATGTTTGGTGGGCAGAACGGCGCGTGGGCTGTGCAAGTCGCCTAGGTCATGGGTGGCGTGGTCGTTTCCTTCATCACCTTGGTCTACTTTGTCATAGTTTCGAGGAATCACCACAAAAAGAAAAGCAGGGGGTCAGGCCATGTTATTTTGGACCGCAACCTCCATGTTTAGGGTGGTAGCAATTGGTGCATCAAGAACAAAGCAAAACAACCCTCCCATAATTTTTAATCCCAAAACCCACAAAAGGAAAAATATTTGATTTTCATTTTTAATGAAGGGAAGAACATGAGAAAAATAAATTTTAATTAAATAAAATTAAACCCCTACCTTGTTCGTAGTTGGATAACGTTAGCGTGAGAAGCGGACAACCATTCATTATAGACGAACATGTCCTATGTCAGAGGATGTTCCAAGGATGAAAGTAGAATCTGTCCCACATCCTCCACCCAAACTCCATGAATATAATAGTAGGTGAGACGTATGTAACGATCATGGAATTTATGACGGTTCCTTGATTTGAATCCTTCATAAATTCCAATGACGATGTAACTTAATATTTTAAAAGGGTCATGAAAATTAATTTACTTTGGCATAATAAAGTTGTGATTTGGCACAGTTTAATGTTGAGGAATTCAAGAGGCTCCTCCACATTAATGAAGCGAGTTGAGAGTTTCTCTTATTTAAAATATAGTTTTAATCTCGAGTGGTCCCCGCCACCAAAACATCTCATGAAAGGTTAGTATTGGGTGGTACCCACCACAATAATATTCACACGGGTGCTTAATGTAATAATATAATGTTTTCACAATTTTATTTTTATTTTATTACTCCAAAAAACCCAAAAACTAACTTCTTCCCTCGACCAACAGTCATCGAGGAGAAATTCTCTTTAATTTCATATTGGCGTTGTGAATTCAATGGTGCCCTCGGATATCAATTTTGATCACCGGTTCAAAGGTTACAAAATGACGCTTGTGCGTTTACTGAACGTATCCAAAAAAAGATGGGAAAATTTATTATCATTTTCCCTTAACCCGCACCGGTCATGGTTAGGATCTTCCTAGGTGATATACACTTCAAAAACCCCACCGGTACTCTCAAATTTTCAATATGAGATATTGTTTAGAAGTTATAAATTTTACAACAAAATAATTGTAAGATAATTATTTTATTTTTGGAAAAAACTATCTTTCTCTGCTGGCCCATGCCGGCCAAAGTTAGTATCTTATTAAAGGAAGCACACACTCATGAGTTGAGAGGTGGTATCCGATTTTTAATTTGAGTTACCATTTGTAAGTTATAAGCATTTAAAAAATAAAATAATTTATTTAATTATTTTATTTATCACTATAACATTTTTGGCTTTTATCATAGGAGGCTCACACTGACAAATCTTATGTCGCTCCTTGGGTAAACCCGCCATCCTGAGCACAATGGTTCCTTCATATTTATGATCCAGGTTACCATTGAAGATTTATTCCACTTTTTCAGAAAAACATCTTACGCGCGTTAACTTATGAATAACAAAACTGTGGCGGATCATTCTAGGCACTCCGGGCCTCGAAATCGCACGCCGTCAGATTTCAAGGACTCATAAAATTTCTATTTATTTAAATAAAATCCTTGAAATTCTGGGACTTTAAATTCGTCCCACCATAGGGCTCTACATTCCTATAATCCGCAACTCATCTATATAAACAAGTGGGCCTACTGAGCATGCATGTGAGCCTTCTACTCCCATGTGCTCTCCTAAAGAATCTTGTGATGCCAATGAACATGCACCATAGGTATCAACCATCCATGAAGAACCTGCTCCTGTCGATCTTCAATCTCTATTGGGACCTCTGTAAAAGTCTCCTGATCATTGATGTCCAATATTCAGTGGTCGATGACTTGAGAAGTGTCATGCATGTATCTCCACAGCTGGGATACATGGATGACATCGTGCACCCGATGAAACTGATTTGGAAGAGCTAATAAGTAATCCACCTCACCAACTCTGTTGATGACATGAAAAGGTATGATGAATGTTGAAGATAACTTACCGCCTCGTCCAATTCTCCGTAGACCTCATCGGGGTGAGACTAGTATGAAGATGTGGTGGCAATCCTAAAACTCTAGAGGTCTATGCCTCCTGCCGGTATATGACTTCTGCCTGCTCTCTGATGTCTTCATCCACTCCTAGATGATCTGCACTTTCTCTATTATAGCTCGTACCATCTCTAGTCCCACAAGTGTTGACTCCCCTAGGTTAGTCCAGCATAAAGGTGATCGGAAAGGTCGCCCGTACAACTCCTCAAAAGGTGACCTATCAAAAGTGGAGTGATATATGTTGTTGTATAAAAAATACACAAAATTTTGGTGATCATACCAGCTGCATCTGATGTAGAGGAAACAACCATGCATAATGTTTTCGATGGTCTGAATGGTCCTCTTAGTCTGACCATCCATATGAGGATGGAAGGCAGTGCTCAAGCCAAGATGTGTCCCGAAAGACACTTGAAACCCCATCTATAGCCCAGGATGTAAGACATACATCATAATATGAAATTATTGTCGAGTGTACTCCATGTAACTGCCCAATATTATACACATAGATTCATCCCATGCTCTCTATTGAACCATGTTCTTTGATCGATAGGAATTTGGACGACTTGTTGAGTCGGTTGATGATCACCCAAATCGAGTCATGACCCCAGGATGTAAATGGAATTATTGACATGATGTCTATGAATATCTCATCCCACATCAACTCTTAGACCTTTATAGGATAATCCATGCCTGTTGGTACCTGATTCCCCGCCATCAATTACTGACAAGTGAGGCATCGAGAGACAGACTCTGTAACTGGTTTCTTCATTCCCAGCCACCAGTGCTATCATCGGAGTTCCTAGTACATCTTCACCACTCATAGATTTTCCACTATAGGGGTTGTATGGAACTCCATCAAAACATCCTCATGAAATGTCACTGGTACCATGGTATATCCCCAGAAAAGAATGACGTGCACCCCACCTTCAGAAAATCGATCAGGTGCCTGGCCTATGGATATCTGAGCATGTCGTGTCTCACAGTTAGCATCTCTATGCTGCGTGTCGCAGACTGGATGAAGGAGTTGGGGAGTTACTGTAAGAGACTAAATAAAATCAACCCCTTCTCGATCCATGAAAGACATCTTCAATGTGGCTAGCTACTATGTCGCCTCAATCAGTAGATGCAGGACATACCTCCTGCTGTGTGCGTCTGCTACTATGTTCCCCTCCCCAAGAGTATAGACTATCTCAATGTCAACATCTGCTTCCACGAGGGAGAGGTTAGCCTAATCACGAGTGATTGGTTTTACCCTCCTACGCATGAGTATATCTTGTGCTTCATGGTATTTCTGTTTCTCCGACCAAGGAAAAACCCATCCCAATGTTGTTTACAAACAACAACCTCTCTTCTTAATACAGTCAATCTGAGTGTGAAATGTGGATGTGGAGTCCAAACCCAAACTAACATCATAATGCCTCAATGCTTCCACCATGATATTCCAACTAAAGCTCTCGCCTCAAGGGTTAGATCACACCATCAGTATAAGTGTGATTATATTGTCTCCTCTCAAAGGTATCTCCAGATGTGAGGGTCAATTGAATGGTTTAACTGAAAACTCTAGGTCTTGGAAAAGATTCATGTAAGGAAGGAATGATTGGTACATATATCTATTGATACAGTAGATAGTAGTAGACATAGATCATACAATAAATCATTCCAAGATCCCTTGGGTCAAATTCCATGACCACATGAAACAACTCTCGTCCCCTATCCTCCCGCTCCCTGAGTCTGGCGGGGTCCAAAAAGTGGGGGGTGGTTATAACATACTGAAAAGTACACCACCTCATGAAATATTCCTAGCATTGCATCCACATATGATACCCTGCAAACTCACATTTCCCCAACACTTCTTCTTACCGGAGCATTTTACATTCCTAGGTCTCTGAGACTGGTACCCGTTTCCGGCTTTCCCACTACTAACATTCACTAGTTGTATTCGCTCCGTCAAAGAACATTCAACCAGAAAGGTTCTCTCTAGCACCCTAACCTAAGTAGGAATTCATAGATGAATAGTGTTATCTCGTATGTCCCTTTAACATACCTATCTAGGATTTTTGATCCCTGAAGCACTAATCTTATCATATTCATCGAGTACTAGGAAATATCGATATGCCTTGATGAATACTCAGCTACCAACATGTTGTCGTGCCCAAGCTGTTAATGTTATAGAGAACTCTCAGCCTCCTCCTAGAGACTGCCCTTAGCTACCTGTTATTCAGGCTCCACTTATAACCTGATGGGTATCTGATGCTGGAACATTTGTAAGGCACTAAGACTACATGTGTCCTCTACCGGTACTGCTGGTTGTAACTGCTAACCAACGAGTAGTGATATAGATGGAACACTACACAAAGGTACTATCTCAATCAATGGTTTTCATACCAAAGCCTCATCACTAAGCGGACAATCCTCATGGTCACTCACTAATAACAACTTGTAGCTATGATCACTTCCTGCTCAACTGGTGTCTCAACTAGACGGGAAAATCTAGCAATCGCCTCCATCCATCCCTCAACTGTGTGGGAATCTTTCTAGCCTTGAAACCTCAGAGGCCTATACTGTAGGAACTCATGGAATGCACTCAGTCAGCATGCACCATCCGCTATATTGTCTTGTGTTACCTATTTCCCAATGGGTGGTGTCAGTACTTGTACACCACCTGAAGGAGCCAACATAGGAAGAGGGGCATGAACTGGTGCCTCATCACTCGGTGGGCTATCAGGGCATATATCGCTCAAAACTCTATCTTGCTGATTGTGTAGAGGCATACAAAATGAAATAGTTGAAACATGACCAAAGATTATACTTGGTGAGCTGACCTGGTCAGCTGACATAAGAAATCAAAAAGAAGGAAAACACAAAATCAGTGTTTTTGTGCACTGAGTTAGAAACCCGAAGTGAGGGTCCTCGTGTATGGATATGTCAGCCACCGCACCAACACAGGATTCCATGAACTGAAAACTACACTCATTACACTTATAACTAATGCTTCAAAAAAAATATCAAAGACCTATGTTCTATGGTAAAACTCAGTCCTCTGATACACATTTTTCTATACCCATCCCCAGGGGCCCGTGACGTGACTACCCCAAGCCCACCTTCTCTAGGCCAGGGGCTGGCGACTACCGCCAAAGGAGTAATTCCTTAAAACTAGGAATTCATTCCCTTTATAAACTATAAACACACACAACAAGATACCAGAACGAGTAAACTGTATAACCCACATGTGAGTACATTATGTAAAAAGGAGAAAGAATACAAGCCCAACTAGAAAGTACAATGAACTAGAAGAACAAGTACAACTGAAGAAAGGAAAAATAGTTGTTGGGTCATCCTTCGAGATTCCTACCTAAAGGGAAGGTACAGATATATTCCTCAACACTCAACTTCGGTCAGTCTCTGCTGTGTACCGACTCGTCATAAGGTCCACCTTTGGGTACCATCCAGTCCTGGAACTCTCATCCTCATTTAGAGTTGTCTGTCGTCTACATCCAACACAATAAGGTGCAATCATAGCCCATGCCGGGGTGGGTATAACGATACCCAGTAAGGACCTTAAGACCCTCAAAGTCTCACAAAATACAACAAGGATAAACCAAAAATTATTAAATCAACAGATATCCCAACTTATGTATATTCCCATACATTTAACTGAGTTATCATGTAATCCATCTCAATAATGAGGAAAATCATAAATGTTACTAACTCAGCTCAACTAAGATTTGTATTTACATTATCTAAACCTCGGCTACTAGAGAACACCTGCTCAATCAAGTACAGTGGGCTTGCCATGACACCAAGTGCAATTCCCATGAACCTTAAACTGCTGAGGTACTTCTCATGTCAATTACCTTGGGTTTTCTATATCTCACATAGGCGCTCCCCACTGTGGGTTTTCCGCCACAACTAGGCACTCCCCCTAATAGCCTGGAGAGATACTCCTCCTGTCGAGTAACACATGTCTGCCACCACAACCAGGCGCTCCTCCACTGTGGGTCTACCACCAAATCCATGAGCTCCCCACTAGGCTATTTGTGTCACTCCGAGTCAATCGGTCAGTAGTCATCAAGTCTCATCCATCTACAAGGGTCCCACACAAAAGATCTCATAGATCTGGAAGATCCTCTCCACAAGATAATGGTCGATGATTCACTACCACTTAGTCACACTAACAAGTATCCCAAAGGTTTTCCATGTGACAGGGGTCTCAATGCGACTAACGATGCGTCAATCAGACACCCGGTCTGTGAGTTATTGTCCTTTTATTCCCCGTGGGCCGGTTGGATTCGTGGATGATCCAACATGACCATAACTCAACTATATCCCAAATACATATGGGGTATTCTCAAAAGGACCATCATGCTTCAATATTTCCAGTCCAGCTGACAGTTCATCAAAGGGACGTTCGGTGCCAATGATATGGCCAAAACAGGGTAAAGGGCCATAATGGGTCCAGGTCTTGTTCGACCCGGTCGGGCCGACCCGGACTGACCCAGTTTAGCCCGACCTATTTCAGGTCGAACCAGCCTAACACATTGGTTCTGGACAAGGCTGTTGGGCGGGCCAGCCCGTTTGGTTTGGGTTGGCCTACTCGGCTCATCCCAATAGGTTGTGAGGGCAGTTCCGCCCGGAGGGCGCCGCGTAGGCGGCTCGGCCCGGTGGCGCAGATCCGGTTTGAGTCAAGGCAGTGCGGCCATGGCAAGGGGGAGTGGCCGACGGAGTGGCATGGCTAGAGAGAGCGGCGCAGCTAGCGAGGCGGCCTGGCTAGCGATGGTGGCACAACCGGGATGCGATGTGGCCAGGGTGTGGTACGGCCAGTGGGCAGCGTGACCGACGAGGGGGGAACATCCAATGAGGGCGACACCCCCCGTGGGGGCGGTATGACATGTGAAGGTTTCACGGCTGTTGAGGGCGGGGTAGCTAGTGAGGGTAGAATAGTTGGGGAGGGTGGCATGACCGTGGTGCGGGGGCCAGTCCGGTCGGCGGGTAGAACGCCACGGGGGTTGCGCGGTTAGCTGAGGTCGCAGGTGGTGTGGTCATTGCCTTTGTCGCCTTGGTCACCTATGTACCTGTTTCGAAGAATCACCAAAAATAACAATGAAGGGTGGTCAGGACTTGTTAGTTTGGCCCACACCCTCTACGTTTAGGGTGGTAGCAATCAGTTCATATGAACAATGCAAAGAAATACTCCTTCAATGATTAAACCCAAATCCATCAAATTGAAAAACAATAGTGTTCATCGTTTTGAACGAAAAGAAGAACATTGTAAAAATAAATGGTACTTAAATAAAATTAAACCCTAACTTTGTTCGTTGTTGGTTGATGTTAGAGAGAGAAGGCGGATATCGATTTGTTGTAGATGAACACGTCCTACGTCAGAGGAAGTTCAGAAGAATAAAGTTGAAGTCGAGGTCGTTCATCATAGTCAAAGGAATTCATCATCAACATTCTTCTTCGGTGGAGCATTCTACATTGGAGAAAATAATCCTCCATGTGTTGGGTGTCACATCACTTTACCATCACTTCATCGCTTGGTGAACCCATCCAAAATCCTCCTCCCAAAATTTATATATATATGAGTGGGGGAGAGGTATGTAACTATAGTGGAATTTATGATGATTCATTCATTATAAACCATCCTAAATTTCGTCAACTCTATTAATTAATATTTAAAAAGGGTCATTCCAATTAATTAATGTTGGCATAATAAAGTGGTGTGTTGGCACAATTTAATGTGGAGGAACTCAAGAGGCTCCTCCACATTAATGAGGGGAGTTGAGGGTTTCTCTCAATTAAAAGAGAGTTTTAATAACGTCTGATCCCCACCACCATAACCTCTAATGGGAGGTTATGCATGGGTGGTCCCCACCACCATAATATTCACATGGGTTCTTAAAATAAAAATAAAATGTTTGCACAATTTTATTTTTATTTTACTCCTTCACCAAAAACCCAAAAACTAACTTTCACCCTCAACCAACTGTCGTTGAGGTGAAAGTCCCCTTAAGAGAATATCGGCGTTGTGAGTTCAACAGTGCCTTCAGATTTCAATTCCAAGAACCGGTTCCAAAGATACAAAATTCTACTCGTGTATTTACAGATCATACGCAAAAAAAATATTTTAAAAATATATTATCAGTCACCCTCAACCCACGTCGGTCGAGGTTAAGCTCTACCTAGGTGAAACACACCACAAAAAACCGAGAGGTAGTCCCAGATTTTCAATTTGATTTACCTTTTATAAGTTATAAATTTCACAATAATATAGTTGTCACTTAAATATTTAATTTGCGGGAAAACACTAACATTCCCTGGTGGCTTGTGTCTGCCAAAGTTATTATATTCATAAAAAAATAATACTCTCACGAGTCCAGCAGTGGCTTTGGATTTTTAATTTGAGTTACTGTTTGTGAGTTATAAGCATTTGAGAAATAAAATAATTTATTTAATTATTATATTTACGACAATGAAAATTTTGAGTTTTCTCATAGGAGGCCTGCGCCGACTAATATTTTGTCACGCCTAGGGTAAACCCGGCTTCCTGAGCACAATGGTACCCTCATATTTCTGATCTGAGTTACCTTTTAAGAGTTATTCCACTTTTTCAGATAAACTACTTATGCGGGTTAACATAAGCTTAAGAAAGCATTGATGGATCATTCAAGGCACTCCAGGCCTTGGAATCACGCATCGTCAGATTTTTCATACCCATAATATATTCATTTATTTAGAAACAATCATGGAAATTCTGGGTATTTACACATACAGTCATGTAGAACACTAATATGGTTACACTTTAGAGTGAATAGAGTTCAGATGTCACATTATCTACCATGAAAATACTTTTAATTGGGTTTATTAATCTGTATTTTCAAATTAATATAGGGCTATATTTCTATGATTTATTGTATTTTTATCGAGTTATGTATAGTGGTTTAAGAGGAATATATGCATGTTAGATAAATAAGACGAGAGAATGGGTTGATGTATTTCACATTGTGCCTATACAATATACTGAAATAGGATATAAAAAATGGTATGGAAATTGATATATATTGGTATCCTTATGTTTCTCCTTGTATTATTTTATATCCCCTATATTAATAGGTTGAGTTATTTTGAATTTTTTTATATCTTCCACATACATTGAATATTATTTTGATTTGAAATGTATATTAAATGTTTAAAAATCATATTCCTTGATTTTTATAGGGTTTTCTTGTATGATATGATGATAATTTAGACCCAAACATACATATAGTTTGATTTTTATTAAGATGATATGATAAATAATGAGTTTGTTTGAGTATTACATTGATGTCACTACTGGGTAACTGATCAATGGGCATGAAATTCAAGAGTTTTATAGATTTTTCATCCTGCTATAGTATCTATATTTTTCATACTATTTATTAATTTGATCACGAATTGGATAAAAATATATTTTAATATTAACGAATATTTAAATCATTTATTACAAGATAATGTTTGGGAGCTGAGATGTTTCTTTTATGTATTCTTTATGTCATTCCAGAGTTTTATTTAGAATATTAATGATGTGACTCGACATCAAATAAATTTATTATATTTTTATGAGAACATTTTATATTTATAGTTCCATTAAATTATTTTAACGGGTTTTGTTTGGTTTGGCCCCTCCTATGTATTCAAGGAATAAAACATAAATAATTATACTAGAGAGTAAAGATACAAACATACATTGTTTTCTAAAAAGGATCTGATATAACTAATGTGAATTATAGAATATAAATATACAATCTTCTTTTATGTTCAATAGAGTATATATATATTACCATTCACTATATTCTAGTGTGTGGATATGTTAGATGAAATTTTGTTAGAGGGGGTTAATGATATGAAATAGTTTAGAGAAATGAATCATTGTGTTATAAGAAATAATGAATGGTTTCATTTATTCAATATAATTAGTTAAATTGTGTTCGGTTTGGTATTATGGTTTTAAAATTAATACTCACTATATTTAAACCATTCCAAATAAGGATAATGTGATTTGGTTTTTTTTTTCTCAAAAATAAAAACCTAACTTCTTATTAATTTTTTAAATTATTGCATCTATTTAATAAATGTATGATTGTTGGAACCACATAGATGAAAAAATCCACACACACCTTGTGAAAAAATACTCTCATATAATGTTTCCTAAACCCACCATGCACCACTATAAGGGAAGGTGACCATATCAACTAGAATACTCTAAGGATAATGAGGTGTGTCTATGATCTCCTATGTGTAATGTGGATCCCTTTTTCTATATCCTAACTTGTACCTAATATATGATAACCCCAGATAACAAATAATTTCATAATGGTAATCAAAACCCACCTACCGTTTACATAGACATATTCTGGTGAATTTTTTTACATGTGTGAAAATTTATAAAAATGGGGGGTTCTTAGGAAGGATCATATGAAAGAGAATGATAAAATATAGTATCATGAACCTAATAAAAACTCTATAATGACATTTTGTGACCTTTAAATATATAAACTTAGAAAATTAAAAACATATATTAGAGTAACTATTTGTCACTACCTTCATTAGTTTTTGGAATTCATCGTCTAACTGCCCTCTTCTATATTATATAACTATATATCCATAAAAATGATTATAGGTTATATATTGAATCTATGTAGAGTATAATTATGTTTTATATCAATGAAACCATAGAAATACTCATATTTTAATCATGCAACATTTAATATTTTTCTCATATATTGGATTTTTAGGATTTTATTTCTAGGTTAACCCTTTTCATGTTTATAACAAAAAAATCATTGACTTATTTTCAAGTAATATGTTTATGTTAATTTTTTTTACAATAGATAAATATTAACATTTTTTATAAATATTCTCAATGATCATTATAGGATTTATTGGTTATTTACGTGATATTATATGTTTCAAAGCTGGGATAATAGTCTTTTAAATGTTTTTTATAGACTCTCATTTTACGTAGGTGTCTTCTATCATTCCAAGAGGAGTGCAAGATGTCATATAGTGATATAATTTTTTTTTAGTCCAATATAGCATGTTTAGGGAATTATATTTCATTTGAGATCATTTTTTTGATTATTTTAATTTTCTTAGAACAGTGTACATAGATGATATAATATTACATAGATTTGACATTGACCTTATGCAGTAAGAATACATATATAGTGGAAGTCAATGATATATGGGTTATGTTATTATGGCTCCTACCATTGATTATTAGAGTATATATTGTCATTATATTATTACATTGTGGTATAATGAGTTTATTTTTTTCTATATGTTGTGTTATCTATATGTTATGTGTTTATATATCATATTTGGTATCTACATATACTGGCCAGTGTATTTATCGTTAGTCAAAAATTATTTTACTAGGAAATTATTTTATTAAATAATGTCTGTAATATATATTTTTTCAAATATGGGGAATGTTTTATTGGTTTTATAAAAAATCGATAATATGTTATTTTGTGTTTTCATGAATAACATGTTGTGGTAATATAAATTAAATTAGATTAAAATATTACTTTTCTATAGAATATTATTTTCATAATATTATTTTATAAATAATAGTTTATTAATGATATTAAATTATGTAGGATGAACTATGAGTTATGATCTTTATGAATTTATGGGTACATGTGACGAGGGTACACAATTTAAGGTAATATTTATAATTAATATTGAATATTTTTATAGAATACTTTTTATTATATATTGAATATTTTATTTTTCCTAGATAGATGAATACAAATATTTATATTATAATTCTATTTTATATGAGGATATTGTTATATAATATATTGATTATTTTTTATGAATTGATGGATGTGGATTCAACATTCCCCGTTGATATTATGTGTGACCGAGTGATTATCAATTTTTAGGTTTTGAATAGGATAATGTCAGATGTATCATTTGTTCATAAAAATGATTTTTTAGATTTTAATTAGTAATTATATCATTATTTAGAGAGATGATGGAATAAAATTATATTATTATTCATTAAAAGTTTATACTATTGACTTTCAAGAATGTTTTTAATACTTTCTTGTATAATTTCTGTTGGTATGGGTCATTAATTAAACATTAAATTAATATAGGGTGATAGTTAATTCAAAAAATTTATTTTAGCATCATCTATAGAGGATAAATAAAAAGCATAAAGGTAGAATATAAGTGAATGGATCATTTACAAGATGAATTTAGTTTATTCATTTAGTTTTTTTTATAAAATTAAAATAAATGGAGAAGTTATGGATGTACTAATGATTCATGATATCTAAAGATTTTTTTTAGTTATTATTGAAGATATTGGATTTTAAGGTGATGAAAACTATTTAAAAAATATCCTACATATATTTGAATTAATAGGTATTGTATTATTTTATATAGGTGGTATGTATCATAATGTTTTTATGAGAAATATTTTTATTAGATATAATATGACCATTATGCAGTGTGAATAATTTTGAATATCATGGACAATCAATTTATTGAACCATATTATATGTGTTTTAAGGGTGTATCCTTTGTGGTGTCATATTTTCTATTAATTTAATTCAATTTTTACAAGAAAACATAATTGTGTAGTAATTTCATTGTTGTGATTGTTTTTTGTTAATTATATATACATTGATGCTGAATTTTATAATTTTATCGAGTATGCCTTGAGGTAGTATAATATTGATAATGAGGAGATGGAGTGTGTGGAAATTTCCTTAATAAAAGGGATATTAATCTTTAAAAACCCAAAATTATGTCTAAACCCATAGGTTTTTTTACACTATTCCATGATTTTACAGTATTTTTTGTACCGTTAATTGAATAATTATTTGGATTCTCATTAATGTGTGTGATTAATGATTCATAAATTATTTTTATAATCACAACCAAATTCAATATATTCATTAATTATATGAGGAATTATGATGAAAATAAATATATATTTGGGTTTGTTTTAAATGACTAATGTATATCGATGATTTGGGAATGTGAAAAATCTAAAAATATCATATAATATGAATAAAAAGAACTTTTGGAATGAAATTGTTATGGTAGAATTGTTTTTATAAAAAAATCATAATATAATGTCATAGGTAAGAAAAGAATCATTGATGATTATAGTGATTTGTATTATTATTATTCAATGTACATAATTTTTTATTTCAATCTCAAGTGATCTAAAGGCTAGATGGAATTTTATTTGAAGATGTGTTTTGAAAAAAAATGACAATTATACATTAGTTTAGTTTTTGAATGAGATCTTCTAATGGTTGATTAATCATTAACATTATATGGGGATGATATTTATGGGTTTGGAAGACTAAAATATCAATAGTGTGCTTTAATGTATAATTTTGAAAATCCAAATGGTAACACATCTAAAATAGAATTTCTGGGATATTAATGTTTTTATTATGATGCACAATAAGAAAATAGTTTAGGGTCATAAAACTTCTAGTGGGCCATAAGAATTTTAAGGGATAGAAATTGAGATTTTAATGGAATCATGGAGATTTTGTTTCAAAATATTAGTATATATACATATATATTACTATTTTTTAAATGATTTTTCTATCATATATCGCAAAACATGGACCCACTATTATAGTTTCTTTTATCCCACTAATTTTATCTTCATCTCTTGACGGTGGTCCCCTATTCATGAACATCAAAAATTTGGTGAAAATAAAGACATATTTATAATACATAAATCAAAATGAATTGAAATACCCCCAATTTTAAAAATGAATAAATTTCATAAAAAAATAGTTTCATAAAACCATTCGACAAATCCTTAGGTTTTATTTTTTAAGAAATTTCCAAAAATCAAAAAATTGAAAACTACAATGATGTTATCCTCAAATAGAAATTTTTTCACTATATAAAAAGTTAATAAATATAATATATGTCTTCAAATTATTTGAAAGTAATATTTTTTGTTTATGATTAATTTAAATAATAGATGTAATACATTTCTTCATAATTTGTGGTTATTGAACCAAACCATTTCATGAGATGAAATTATATTTAAGGGTTAAAATATTCAAGAAAATCAAAAAACATAACTGATAGTATTATTTTTATATGTCCTATATTAATAATAGATAATCATAATATTTCTATAATAAAAAAATTGGGAGAATAACTTTTCAATGAAAAAGTAGAAAATTTGGCTCTCGGGACACATTCTATTTCAACGTTTTGGAAAATATTTGTTGTAGGAATCCAATATCTGTGGATTCTAAAAGATAATTCTATGATCCAACATATATCCATATATATATGAATCCATGGAAATAGTTTTTCATTGGAAAACCTAATAAACATAATATATTTGTGGGAATATGCTACTTACACAGTTCATGATACTATGGCCATAAACACCTATTTCTACTATTTAAATTGTGCTAATAGATTACAACTTCAACAATTTAAAACATGGTTGCAACTGCCTATTTCAAAGGTTTGGACAATTTCTATAGCCTCATATTTCCATGATTTAATTTGTGGCAATTTCCAACTACTAAAATGGTTTAAACATGTTCATAGTCAACTTTTTTCTTTGTTTACAATAAAGGAAATATGTTTTTTAATTCATGAAATGATTATTAACGATTATTATATATAATTATTTATATATATATATAATAGTGATCAATATAGTGGTAATTTCCTAGGAAGAATATTAAAATTATCGGAGGATCAAATCATACCCGATTGATATAAATTTTTAAGGCTATTAACATGGTTTTATACCAAGTTAATAACCACATCTGGAAATGGTTCTTTTCTGTAGCCACAACCACAAACAAACAATGTTTAACCCATGGCTATAAATGCTTATTACAAAGGATTAAACAATAGATATCACCACATTTTTTTATAGTGTAAATAGTGGAAATATCCCACTATTTACACAAATTAAACAATGAAAATATGTCTAACCCTATTGTAATAGATATAGCAACAAATTTTTAGATAACTGTGGATGTAATCTATGTCCATGGTTTTGGAATACATTATAATGGTTTCAAATAGTGGAAATATGATTATTTTTTAGTTGTGATTCTTGAATTTTATTAGCTAAACACAAGGATAATAACAACTATTCCCTTATAAGTGAAATTTAGAAAGACAAATTGTTATTTACATAACCTAATACAAGTTATCATGATGTTATATATTAGGATCTTACCATCAATGCCATCTATTATGTAATATTTCATTTTGGGTAGGAATACATAAAAATACCCATGATACTTTGTCTGATGACACCAGTTAATGTATCAATGATCTATTATGGGACATAAAAATCACTAAATAGGTATAATGGATTCGTTATATAATTTATTTAATAAGTTATTCAATTCATAAAAAAAAATTTGTAATAAATAAACATTTGTATTGGAACGAAATGTATATGAATTTTTAATTTTTTCACTACATATAAAATTAATTTCATTCTTTATAATAGTTCCTAAAACCAACATCATATTGGGAAATGATTATTCAATTAATGAAATAATTTACATAATCAGTCATTGTATATAATCATAGTGATCACCCTTAAATTGGATATTGGAAATATATAGTGTTCACAGATAAAAATAATTGGATTAAAATTAATTCATATAACATAGAATGAATTGTGAATACTATAACTTCCTATTATTTAGAATATTTTTATCTATAAATAAATTTTATTTCATTGATACCTTACTCTAAATGAAAAACTGAGTTTAAGAAAATGGTATTACACTATTAAAAAAATATTAGTTAAACAACAAAATTATTTCCTATACATTAAAAATAACTAAATGAATAGGTATAAGAAAACTGTAAACTGTATTTCAAAATGTTTTTTATAATCTAGACATATATATTAATGCATAAAAATTATGTACTCAATTTTTAGCAGTCAATTTATTAAAAAATTATAATTATTTCTTTTTGGGATGGAATATTGAAATTAATTTCATATAAATTAAATATTTTACTCGATAAAAAGAACATAATTTATTAAATCATCAAATTAATATGATCATATTGGTGGAATATTGGGACTTTCTTTAAAAGTGTGATTTTCAATGAAATGGGAAAATGAAATATATTTAAAAATATAATTTCCTTAAATTATAAAATATACTGAATGATTTGTATTTAATAATAAATTATCTTCTATTTCATTTAGTAATCAATAATATAATAATTTAAATCTTAATTCTCATTATACCAGATTTTAGTATATATTTAGTTTTTGAGTTGAAATTTATTTTTCTAAAAACAACATTATTTTGTTTCATGAATTTTTCTTAAATTAATTTCTTAATTATAAGTGATTTGAATTTGATTAAAAGGATGGAATATTTGGAAGCATGGTGTTTTAATTTGGTTAATCGGTCCTTCTTAGCATTTTGAATAACAGACTCCATGGATACCTGTCACCTCATGAAGGATAAAATAGGTAAACCAAAGTTCAAAATTTTTTACAAGGAATTAAAATTTATATAACACTTCCATATATCATATTTTATGAATTATTTATTTAGATTTTCATCCATGTATTAATATATTGCCACTTTTTTCCCTTCTTATTTTATATTGAAATTTATATCAATAAAAGAAATGAATAAAAATGAAAACCTTCACTATTGACTTTATAATCTCTAAATATTTTCCATAATGTTAAAAACAGTTTATGGTATTTTATAAATATTCATTTGAAATAATGTTATGTTTTTTATTATGATAATTTAGTTATAATTTTTAAAAATTAAAAAATTACCTTAAATTCGATTACAACATTGATACCTCATTTATTCTGTTTATATAAATATAAAATAAATTATTTTAACCGAAATTAAATGTAATTTAATTATGACAATTTTTTTTGATACAAAACAATAATTTCTAAATATATCATATATATAATTTTTAATGTCTTATTTTCTAATTAAAATTTTTCTTGGTAAATTTTATGTTATATTAAACGAATAATTTACCAATTGACATTAATAATATTTTATGAAATTAATTTACTATTAAATAAATTTAAAAACCGTAAAATTATTAATAGAGGAAAATAGGGACAATATATGAAGTAAAATAACATTTATTATACATTTATTATAATATTTTCACAATATACAAAAATTTTTACCCTTTAATATTATAAAATTCATTATAATAATTAAGGTTTATATTTTATAACTAAGGGGACAGTCAAAATGATGGAGTATAAAGTTATATAAAAACTTGTGAACATTTTATTCGATGATATATTATTGCTATATCCTTTTTATATTATATAAAATTTTATTTTCAATCATTTTATAAAAACATTGAAAAAATATATTGTAAATTTTCATGAATTTCTATCAGATCCCTTCCACTCCCATATGGGAAGACACCCTTTTCACTTTAAATTACACCTTCTCGGGTAACCTAGATAAAATTTTTTTTTACACAATTATCTTCTAAAAACCCATATCCATGTTCTATATGTTATTTTATTCCTACAAGACCAACCCTATTGCCCTTATTGAGAGATCCAAATGAGGATTCACTGAAAGAATCTAATCATCAAAACAAATCCCATTTTACATTTTTTTACACCATCAATTATTTATTATTCATTATAGTATAATAACAAATATTAAAAAAAATATTTATTTGTCCATCTGATGGTTTAATAATAATAAAAATCAATTTCCTTCTTTATTAAATGGGAAAAAACATTTTCTCTTGTGTATGAAAGACTACCTCCTCATGGATCGATGTAATTTTTGTACTTCCCTATGACAAATGGGATGTCTTAAAGAAGGTATAATGAATTTATATGGTAATTATAAAATAATATTTGTCTATAAATTTAAATTTTCATCTACATTCTATTTACTTTAACAAATTTAATATTTATGTAATCACCCATTTGTATGTACGACTCCCCATATCCATGAAGCGATTTGATTCATCTTCTGCAACACCCCAGGTAAATACAGAATATGAAATTTTTATATTTATCTATATTTGTTAATAAAATATTAATATAACTTTAAATGGGATGCTATGCTCGATGGCGTACCCAACACGCAACAACGAGTTTCTTGGGAATCTTACGTTGCACTCTAATAATAACATAATATTATTTTAAATGGTAGTTAATGCCTAGAAGTTGTAATGGTGGGAATGCACAGAAGTAACTACAAAATTATTATATATGTTTGTCAAATATTTTTACTATTTACAATAAATGTTAGAGGATTAAAAATGTGAATGAATCAAATTTGAAGTGTAGACAGTCTAATATACTTTAAAAGGTCGATTAACTGCCTTTTGATGGAGAACCTCTTTTAAATACACATTTTCACAATTTTATGTGTTATATTTGACAAAATAAAATTCTTCTTTATAATCGGGACATCAAAATTTACTTTGTTTAAATTTTTGGTATTTTTCCGAAAAAGTTCAATTTTTAATGAACAGTGAAAAATGTCGTATTTTAATTCAAAACATCTTTTTAGAATAATTTATTTATATGATTAGATTATAATTTTAATTGGTTTAAAAGTGTAGATAGAATATATTTTTACCATTTAATCCAATGGTGGTCATTGTAATTAATATTACCTTAAGATTGGACATAAATGAGTGTCAATCTTTTGAAATATATTGTTTCATAAAAACACGCTATTTGTTTTAACAGCGGGATTTAATTATAAAATTAATTAATGAAACTTCTATGTTATGAATTTTCTAAAATAGACATCATTTTTGAATTCGGATTATCAAATATAGCTTAGGGTGAATTTTTGGTATTTTTCTGAAAAACATCAATTATTGATGAATAGTGAAACCACAAAGTGGTGGTTACAAAATTTGATTTTTCATTTAAATGGGACTTTACCACTTCTGTGATTTGAATTTCAAAAATCCAATTTAAATATTTTTAATTTTTAAGTAAAATGTGGTTCAATGGGATGAAAATAATTTTTGATGAAAAGTAAATTTTAAGTTTTATTAATCGCAATTAAAGGTAATTAGTGTGATTTAAGATAAAAATGATATTATAATAAAACTAAAATATGTTTATACTTGTCCTAACCCTATTTGATGAGTTATGGCCGACAAAGACAACCCATGGGAAGATTTTTGGTACCCCATGGAGCCTCTTGGGTTTGATAATGACATTTATGCCTTTTATTTAAAGTTAAAATAAAAATGTCACAAACATGATTTGTTTTACTAAAACAATTTTTACATGTGGTTATAGAAGTCATAATTTTATCTATAAATAGTAATTGGAAAGATAAAAATATTTCCTACATCATAGTATTTTTTTTATAATATTTAGACATTAAATAAATTAAATTCTTCATGACATCACTATGATGCAGCGATGACCTCATTATTTAACGATTTAAATAAAATGGAAAGATAATGAAAAATATAGGACCTACACATGTCAAAAACCTATTGGATGGGTGGATTTCGAACCCTTATAACCTTATATTAAAAAAAACAATGTGATACCATTAAAATCCGAAAACCATTTGAAAATAAAGTAACATTTTTATACTTTTCCAAGAATGCCCCTCCTCTCCTCTTATAAAAGGCCCCCACCTCTACCACCTTACCCACACCTCTCACTCCATTGGTTCGGCCAAGATCTGATAATTTTGTATCTCCACATCCCTCTACTCATCCTAGAACCCTTAAATTAGTCAGGAATCTCTTTAAGAAACCCTTTTGGTTCAAACCAAAGGGAGTTACCCAATTTTAAGGCAACGTCTTCACTTGTGCTCTTTTGTTTTATTTTGCTTCTCCAACCCCCTAAACTATTTTTTTTCATTTCTTTTGTAACAAATCCAGTATCTTAAATATACTAGGATTTTTTTATAATAAGTATTCTAGCTACAGTTACACACACCTTCATCTAATGGTTAATGAACATGCAGTTCCTGTGGATGGCGAATTTCTGCCTCACAAAACGATGATTGTTCAACACTCATATAACACCTTCAAAGGTGACCATTAAGATGTAACTCTATTTATATATGATATAATTTATGTTTATGTTTTCCATATGCTTCTTTATTTTTCATTTGTGTATACCTTTATGTTTTCCATTGTGGGTAAACACGATAATTTCATTTTAGGAAGTGCGGACTACTGCCCCCTTATAGTGATTTGATTCGTTAATGCCATATGTGGAACGTATAAAGGATGGATTTAAAGTTATTATATATGATTTTATACTGGAATTATAATATACCTCTATATCATTATTATTTCCTTCCATTAAAGTATGAGATATAAATGAAAGTAGCATTCATGCGTACGTACGGATTACCATCTCCATGAACGGTGCATTTCATTTCTTATCCTCAAATGTAATGTACTATTATATGTACATATATTAGATATATATGATGTATAATAAATCTAAAGGATGAATATAATTCTGGAATTAATAATACACACATCTCTCATTTAGTTTTAATTCCATTAATATGACATAGAAATGAAAGTAGCGTTCATGGTGTACGTACGACTTACCATCTCCATAAACGATTCATTTCATTTCGTACCTCTAAATGATTATGTAATATTATAAATACATGTATATTCTGGATATATATGATATATATGATATCAGAATCAGGAATGTCATTCTGGATATAAAGAACCTTTGACCACATGAACAACATGTAATTGTAAGAAGTCGGCTTTTGACTTAAGAACCAAATATCGACAAAACAAACATTATTAACTTAAATGATTACAAAATGTTTATAACATGTAAATAATTGATATAAAAGGGATAATTAACTTTATAAATGTTATTAAGGAATTAGAAATTAACTCATGTTTATTATTCAGGACATTAAAGAACGATCGTGTCAAGTCGGACCCTAGGTAAGGGATCCTACTCCTCTCTTACTTTTTATGTACGCTCTTTTATGTCATTCCTTGAAAAGATCATATTTCTTGTTATTGGGATGTTATTTTATATTACTCTTACTGTAATTTTTATGTTTATATGATGAGAGACCCTATTCTCTCTCATCAATTAATTTTGGATGTTTTGAGTGGCGCTGTTAGGCTGCCGAATTTTCGTAAGAGATATAACCTCTCTCTTTCTTTTTAAGCACTCTCCTTTATGTCACTTCTTTTAAGCCCCTCTTTGTTATGTTGGGGGATGTTATTTTATATTCCTATTTCTATAAACATTATGTTAATATGATGAGATACACTGTTTGATCTCATCAATCCATTTTTGGTATGTTTTATGTGGCGCCGTTAGGCTGCCGAGTTTTCGTAAGGGATTTTTCATCTCACTTTTATTCCCGTGGGATTTATTCTACATTTTCCACAATTTCCTTTGAGTGGTGTATGTAATGCCCATTATTTTACTAATTGTGTAATATAATTTCATTTATAAGTATTTACATCAATGTTGTATTGTCTTTCTTTCACGGGGTGTATGTTTTGAAAGTTACCCAACTCGGTAAGGGGACATTTCACCCTCTTTTTTTAAAATAATTATTTTGTTATGTCTTTTAATTCACATAATATTATGTTGGGATATGTTCTTCAATATCCTTAATTATGTAAATTTTATGTCCAAGTTTTGAGATCCCCTTTATCTCTCTCATCAACCATTTTGGTAAAATTTTATGTGACGCCGTTAGGCTGTCGAATTTTACCAGGGGAACTTCTTAACCCAATTTCGATTTCTTTGGGTTCAACATGTAGTTATTGAATATGTCATCCTTTGAATATGTGTGAATATATTTTTATTGTTTTACACTTAATATCCACTTATATTGAGTGTATTTATATTTTTCACACATAATTATGAGATTGATTTATCCTTAATTTAAGGATACCTTCTTTATAATGGATTCCATCTCATTTTACATTTCTTTTGAGACTTCGTTGTTGTTATGCACCAATTCACTCTTATATGGTGTTTATACTGTCCTTTGACATATTATATCATTAGTCCCTTTATTGTCATGATATTATAAAGTTCGGATTAAATGTTATTCCTCTATTATTTGTATTCAAGAGTCTCTCATTTTGTTAAAGACAATTTAACAAAAATATCGTTTTAAATGTTTTAAAGATTTATTATTCTAAATTTTTTTCTTTAATGTCCATGTTTTCAAAATGGTTTTCAGTATTTATTTATATGGAAATTAATGTATTAAAATTATAATTCCAATAAAATCTTCAATGTGGCATGGGACACTTTGATTCAAAAATATATTTTAAATGATTTTTGAAAATGGATTGATTAATTCAATATCATGGAATTACTTATTTTGATTGGAAATTAAATGTTGTTATTGAAATGTTTATATTTTCAATATTTTATGTGCAATTATGGTACTTGGACATTTTACGGGTGGTTACATGATAAACCATATAACGGGTGGTGTCGTGAATACCAGGACGGGTGGTTACGTTATAACCTCCAATGCATTGGGTATGGAAGTCGGCCGTATGGCTATTCCATTAAGTATGTATGGAAGTTGGCTGAATGGATATTCCATTAAGTGATATGTGTGGAAGTCGTCCTTATGTTTATTCCACTTAATTATGTTTATGTCCCAAGTTTCCTTTATATGTTATGTGATCTTTATATGGGTTTTATGGTAATCTTTTGGTTACAGAAGGGCAAGTAATGAACTTTTATTCAGTGAAGAGTGTTTACTACTTCGAAAAGGTGAAAAGTATTGCATTTATAATGTATACATGGTTTAATTGTTGTTTACTGAGCTTTTTATGCTCATCCCATGTTTTTGAAATGCTTTTCACCGGACTTAATGTGGAATATGGTCAAGGATGGGATCAAGGGAAAGTCATGCAAGCTAAAACATGGAACTGGACATGTTCTTTTTAAAAGTTTTTATTTTATGGAAACTTATTAAATGTTTCTACTTTGTAATCTTTTGAGATGTAAAAGTTATGTCCTAATTCTATTAAACTCTAAACCTGAAAATATCCTCAATGTGAATTATTAATTTAATTCAATATTAAGTAAGGTTTAAGGCCGGGGCCTTATAGTTGGTATCAGAGGTCGGTTTAGACAACTTTAGGGATTAGGAGTTTTTGTTAGACACATGATTTGTCCCTATATCTATTATTTCAGTTAAATCCTTGTTTTATAAATTTTTTTCAGGACAAGTAAAGTCGGTTACGAATGGAAGGAGAAGGATCTCAAACAACATTCCTAACTCTTCCTGATGACACGCTTGCAATAATTATTGAAAAGTCATGTTCGGATGATTGTGAATATTTTTCTAGCATACAACTCACTTGCAAGAAGTTGTTTGAGATATCAAACACCTCCACTATACCTCGTTATCATCATGGATCATGGGTTTTTTTAGACAAATACTATTTTCACAACATTCTCATATTTTCAAGAAAGGTAAATATTATCAAGGTATTTTCAAATATTTTACCTTATCACAAGAATTTGAAGCATATTGTGATTTTAAAAATGTTGCTGAGGAAGGAGACCCTTGCGCAACCTATTTATATTTGATTTTAAAATATAGTCTCTGAGAACATACTTATGGTATTTTAAAAGGACCAATAATAGAATGTTTCAACTCAGATTTTGTCCGACTATTTTATAGAAATCATGTTTTATCAGATGTTTTGGAATTATATGTCATACATGATTCTTTTTCAAAACTTTTTTTCTATGAACACCCATATGACCCATGTTGTACAAGGTGTATTTGGATGGAGGAAGCAAATGATTTTGAAGGATCTCTAAATCATTGTTGTAAAGCATGGGACTTCTACCTATGTGAGCAAGATGACGATGAAACCGAGTGGACTCCATGATCAAGGTATGATGTTATTCATTTTGGGAATCATTTTATTTTATCTTATGGTGGTGAAATAAGACTTCAAGAATTAAGATGCTGAGATCGTAATGAATTTGGATGAAAATGAGAGGAATAAGGAAACTATTAAGGTTAAAACATGTTAGGGTTATTTTTGGAGTTTTATAAAAAGAAAAACACGCAGACCGTGTGACAACCTGTCGTGTCGGACAAAGCTGCGGGAATCGAACCCACAACCAAAGTGCGATTGGTAATTATCGCCTACCACTAGACTACGTGAAGTCTCTGGTTAGTTTGAATGATTCCTTTTAGTTAGATGATTTTATGAATTAAGAGTAAGTTGATTTTGGGTTATCTATGGAAATTTATTAACCTATTATGGAGGATATGTGATTAGGTTAATTACCTTTCAATACGAGACATTAAGAGCAACTAATGTTGTTTGGAGAGAAATGTTATGATTTAATTTGGAAGACTATGTGACTAAATGCTTTAAATATTTGAGTTTCAATTTTATTTTGGTTTACTTTGAAGAATTTTATGGACAAATTGTTTATCTAATGGTCCTTATTGAACTTTGGGTTTTGATGGAAAAATTTTGGAGATTAAGAATCTATTTTCTTTTTTTATAAAGGGTTATCCTTTTCTGGATTATCTGATCTTGTACTAACCTTTTTAGTTTTGGTTTTCGTTAAAGTCTAAAGACATAGGAAATATATAGTTATATTTTGTGTATTATGGGGTTCTCTATTAGTTGATTATAGTACTGTTAATGTGAACAGGTCTTCCTAAATACTCATCTTTTGGAGAAAAAATGAGTTTGATTAAGGAATCTAGTAAAAGTTGGAATTCTACGTGACAAGTAAGTATGTTTCATTATGATTTAGTTAGGCTCAAAAATAAATTCCTCAATGAAGACTAACTTAAAACAAAAATGATGTCTATTAATTTTTCTTACTGGAGAATCGAATACCATTTAACCCATCACAAGTTTGTGATTTTCTTATGGTTAACTTTCTCCTAGACATGTTTACTATCACACTCCATCAGAAATGACCCTTTATTTTTTCCTCCATGTCCATATTATCATACTTGGAATCCTAGTATGGGTTATCTCGGGTGACCTCTATACTTATATTTCTTTATTTTAAAGATATTGTTTTACCGACTCTTGTTCCGATGTGGGACTTTCAAGGATATTTCCATGCCCAATTTTAAAATTGCGAGGAGGCAATTCCCAAAAGGGGGGAGGGATGTAACACCATAGGTAAATAAAGAAAATGAAATTTTTATATTTATCCATATTTGTGAATAAAATATTAATATAACTTTAAAAGGGATGCTATGCTCGATGGCGTACCCAACACGCAATAACGATTTTCTTGGGAATCTTACTTTTCACTCTAATAATAAAATAATATTATTTTAAATGGTAGTTAATGCCTAGCCGTTGTAATGGCAGGAATGCACAGAACTGACTAAAAAATTTGATATATGTTTGTCAAATATTTTTACTCTTTACAATAAATGTTAGAGGATTAAAAATGCGAATGAATCAAATTTTAAGCGTAGACAGTCTAATATTCTTTGAAGGGTCGATTAACCGCCTTTTGATGGAGAAACTCTTTTAAATCCAATTTTTGACAATTTTATGTGTTATATTTGACAAAATAAAATTCTTTTTTATAATCAAGACATCAATATTTACTTTGTGTAAATTTTTGGTATTTTTCATAAATAGTTCAATTTATAATGAATAGTAAAAAATGTTGTATTTTAATTCAAAACCTCTTTTTCATCTAATTTATTTATATGATTAGATTATCATTTTAATTGGTTTTAAAGTCTAAATAGAATATATTTTTACCATTTAATCCAATGGTGGTCATTTTAATTAATATCACTTTAAGATTGGACATAAACCAGTGTCAATCTTTTGAAAGTTATTGTTTGATAAAAACACACTATTTGTTTTAACAGCGGGATTTAATTATAAAATTAATTAATGAAACTTCTATGTAATGAATTTTTTAAAATAGAGATCATTTTTTGAATTCGGAATATCAAATATAGCCTAGGGTGAATTCTTGATATTTTTTTGGAAAAACATCAATTTTTGATGAATAATGACACCACAAAGTAGTGGTTACAATATTTGATTTTTCGTTTAAATGGGACTTTACCACTTCTATGATTTGAATTTAAAAATTCCAATTTAATTTTTTTAATTGTTAAGTAAAATGTGTTTCAATGGGATGAAAATAATTTTTGATGAAAAGTAACTTTTAAGTTTTAATAATCGCGATTAAAGGTAATTAGTGTGATTTAAGGTAAAAATGACATTATAATAAAATGAAAATATATTTACACTTGTCCTAACCATATTGGATGAGTCATGGCCGACCAAGACAACCCATGGGACGATTTTTGGTACCCCATGGAGCCACTTGGGTTTGATAATGACATTTATGCCTTTTATTTAAGGTTAGAATAAAAATGTCACAAACATTATTTGATTTACTAAAACATTTTTTACATGTGGTTGTACAAGTCAGAATTTTTATTATAAATAGTAATTGGAATGCTAAAACGATTTCCTACATCATAGTATTTTTTTATATTTTTTAGACATTAAATAAATTAAATTCATTATGACATCATGATGATGCAGCGATGACCTCATTATTTAACGATTTAAAAAAAATGGAAAGATATTGAAAAATATAGGACCTAAAAATGTCAAAAACCTATTTAATGGGTGGATTTCTAACCCTAATCACCTTATATTCGAAACACATAAATGTGGGACAATTCAAATCCAAAAACCATTTGAAAATAAAGTAACATTTTTATACTTTTCCACAAATTCCCCTCCTCTCCTCTTATAAAAGGCACCCACCTCTACCACAGTACCCACACCTCTCAAACCTTTGGTTCAGCCAAAATCTGATAATTTTGTCTCTACACATCCCTATCCTCATCCTATAATCCTTAACATAGGCAGGAATCTCTTCAAGATACCCTTTTGGTTCAAACCAAAGGGAGTTACCCAATTTTAAGGTAACGTCTTCACTTGTGCTCTTCTGTTTTATTTTGCTTCTCCAACCACCTAAACTATTTTTATTCATTTATTTTGTAACAAATAAAGTATAATAAATATACTAGTATGTTGTTATAATAAGTATTCGAGCTACACATACACACACATTAGTCTAACGGTTAAATAACATACAGTTTCTGTGGATGGAGAATTTCTGCCTCACGAAACGATGATTGTTCAACACTCATATAACACCTTCAAAGATGGCCATTAAGATGTCGCTATATTTATATATTATATATATTATTTTTATGTTTTCCTTATTCTTCTGTATTTTTCATTTTTGGTACACCTTTATGGTTTCTATTGTGGGTAAACACGATAATTTCATTTTAGGAAGTGCAGACTACCACCCCCTCAAAGTGATTTGATTCGTTAATGCCATATGTGGGACATATAAAGGATGGATTTAAAGTTATTATATATGATGCTATACTAGAATTATAATATACCTCTATATAATTATTATTTCATTCCATTAAAGTATGAGATAGAAATGAAAGTAGCGTTCATGCATACGTACAGCTTACAGTCTCCATGAACGGTGCATTTCATTTCTTATCCTCAAATGTAATGTACTATTATAAGTACATATAATGGATATATATGATGTATGATACATCAAGAGGATGAATATAATTCTGTAATTAAAAATACACACATCTCTCATTTAGTTTTAATTCCATTAATATGACATAGAAATGAGAGTAGTGTTCATGAGTACGTACGGCTTACCGTCTCCATGAACGGTGCATTTTATTTCGTACCTCAAAATGATTATGTAATATTATAAATACATTTATATGCTGGATATATATGATATATATGATATCCGAATCGGGAATTTCATTCTGTATATAAAGAACCTTTGACCACACGAACAACATGTAATTGTAAGAATTCCACTTTTGACTGAAGAACCAAATATCGACAAAACAAACATTATTAACATAATTGATTACATAATGTTTATAAAATGTCAATAAGTGATATAAAAGGAATAATGAAATTGAAAAAGGTTCTTAAGCAAGTATAAATTAACTCAAGTTTATTATTCAGGACGTTAAAGAATGATCGAGTCAAGTTAGACCCGAGGTAAGGGATCCTACTCCTCACTTTCTTTTTAAGTACTCTCTTTTATGTCATTCCTTTAAAAGATCATCTTTCTTGTTATTGGGATGTTATTTTATATTACTCTTACTGTATTTTTTATGTTCATATTATGAGATAACCTATTCTCTCTCATTAATTCATTTTGGAAGTTTTGAGTGGTGCCATTAGGCTGCCGAATTTTCGTAAGAGATCTAACCTCTCTCTTTCTTTTTAAGTACTCTTCTTTATGTCACTTATTTTAAGCTCCTCTTTTTTATGTTGGGGGATGTTATTTTATATTACTCTATATATAATCTTTATGTTAATATGATGAGATACCCTATTTTATCTCATCAATCCATTTTTTGTATGTTTTATGTGGCGCCGTTAGGCTGCCGAGTTTTCGTAAGGGATTTTTCATCTCAGTTTTATTCTCGTCGGATTTATTCTACATTTTCCACAATTTCCATTGAGTGTTGAATGTACTGACCATTATTTTACTAATTGTGTAATATAATTTCAATTATGATTATTTACATCAATGTTGTATTGTCTTTCTTTCACAGGGTGTATGTTTCGAAAGTTACCCAACTCTGTTATGGGACCTTTCACCCTCTTTTTTTAAGACTTCTTTTGTTATGCCTTTTAATTCACATAATATTATGTTTGGATATGTTCTTAAATATCCTTAATTATGTAAATTTTATGTCCATGTGATGATTATCTCTCTCATCAACCATTTTTGTAAAATTTTATGTGACGCCGTTAGGCTGTCGAATTTTACCAGGGGAACTCCATAACCCAATTTCGATTTCTTTGGGTTCAACATGTAGTTATTGAATTTGTCATCCTTTAAATATGTGTGAATAGACTTTTATTGTTTTACACTTAATATCCACTAATATGTGGTGTATTTATATTTTTCACACATAATTTTGAGATTGATTTATCCTTAATTTAATGATACCTTCTTTATAATGGATTCCATCTCATTTTACATTTCTTTTGAGACTTTATTGTTGTTATGCACCAATTCACTCTTATATGGTGTGTATACTATCCTTTGACATATTATATCATGAATACATTTATTTTCATGATATTATAAATTTCATATTAAATTTTATTCCGATATTATTTGTATTCAAGAGTCTCTCATTTTGTTAATGACTATTTAACAAAAATATCATTTTAAATGTTTTAAAGATTTATTATTCTAAATATTTTTCATTAATGACCATGTTTTCAAAATGGTTTTCAGTATTTATTTATATGGACATTAATGTTTTAAAATTATAATTCCAATAAAAGCTTCAAAGTGGTATGGGACACTTTAATTCAAAAATCCCTTTTAAATTATTTTTTAAAATGGATTGATTAATTCAATATCTTGGAATTACTTATTTTGATTGGAAATAAAATTTTGTTATTGAAATGTTTATATTTTCAATATTTTATGTGTAATTATGGTACTTGGACATTTTACGGGTGGTAACGTGATAAACCATATGACGGGTGGTGCCGTGAATACCAGGACTGGTGGTAACGTTATAACCTCCAATACATTGGGTATGGAAGTTGGCCGTATGGTATTCCATTAAGTATGTATGGAAGAAGCCCGAATGGCTATTCCATTATGTGATATGCGTGGAAGTTGACCTTATGGTTATTCCACTTAAGTATGTTTATGTCCCAAGTTACCTTTATATGTTATGTGATCTTTAAATGGGTTTTATGGTAATCTTTTGGTTTCAGAAGGGTAAGTAATGAACTTTTATTCAGTGAAGAATTTTTACTACATCGAAAAGGTGAAAAGTATTACTTTGATAAGGTATACATGGTTTACATGTTGTGTTGAAAAACTAACAGTTTTCATTCTTTGTGTATCCCTTACTGAGCTTTTTATGCTCATCCCATGTTTTTGAAATGTTTTTCACAGGACTTAATGTGGAATAGGGTCAAGGATGGGATCAAGGGAAAGTCATGAAACCTAAAACATGGAACTGGAATGTTCTTTTTAAGAGTTTTTATTTTATGGAAACATAGTAAATGTTTCTACATTGTAATATTTTTAGATGTAATACTTATGTCCTAATTCTCTAAAACTCGAAACCTGAAAAGATCGTCAATGTGAATTATTCATTTAATTCAATATTAAGTAATATTTAAGGTCGGGGCCTTATATCTTCCTTGTCCACAATTCAATAATATTGTAAAAATAATTCTATAAATAAATTTATATAATGAATATATTTGATTTTTTGTCATTTGTATTATAATCATGATTGTAAACTATGATCAATATACCGGGGTTAAAATACAAGAAGGTAACATCAATGAAAATTCAAATAGTTAACACACAGAAATGATGATTTTAAAAGAACTATTAATAAATGGGAGTTCAAATATTATAATTGGTTAACATATGAAATTATAAATATTATTAAATATATATAATAATTTAATAACATATTTAATACTATTATACATGATGTTACAACACATAAAATAATGTGGAAGTGTAATGTAATATGTTTGTTATCTGAATCTCCATTCATTGTTCTAAATAACCTTTTCATCGATTATATAATTCCATGATTGTTTGAAAATGACATTTTGGAATAATTTTTTTAAAATTTTATCTTTAATGTTTATGTAATAACATTTTTAACATATAATTTATCATTTTCATAATTATAAATTCATTAATATGATCAATAAAAGTGATTTAATTACACCTTTTTTTTAATTGGAATACATTACTTAGTTATGATTTATATATTTCCTGATAATGTGAAAACGTCTATATTATTATATAATTTATTATTTAAAATTATTGTATATGGTTATAAATTTGTTATAGATAATTAATTTATTGATATATAGAGACATTAATTATATGGTCCTTGTAAATTATTTTTTCTCAATCTCTGCCACATTGAGACAGATACGACAATAAGAACCTATATATTTTTGTTCATTGTATACACATACCATTATGTGGGGATAATATAGTTATATATTTATTAATAATGATTATATTGTAAAATAAACATTCTTATTTCAAGGGGTTACAATATAAAAGTTACTAAAGTGGTGAAAATTTATTTCTGATTTTTTTCTATGATGGATTATATTTCTTGAAATTTTAATATTATAATTTGTCCCAAAAATAGTCCACATATTTATCTTATTTTATAATTATTTTAGTATCTTATTTGTTATAATTAAACTTCATAATTAATTGAAAATAGGAGCACGTAATAAATTTTTATAAAATATTATCTTATTTAAGTTTTTTTTCGAAAATAGTTTTATTCCATGTCTATATTTTTCATAATTTATTTACAATAATTCTTTTTATTTACTCAAATGATTTAATATATAAATTTTATGTTATCATTGAAATTTTTCAATGTCTTAATTGATTTTTTATAAAGAATAAATTATAAAACCACTTATAAAAATTCAATATAAATATTTTATTAAAAAAAGTGTGCTAATGGATTTACCCACACCAAAACTGATTTATGATATTTAACATCACAGTTATTTTTTAAATGGATATAAATAATAAATTCTCTGTAATGGGAATATATTTATATGGTTTTCTTTAATTTCATGTTATTATATATAATGTAGAAAATTATTACAGAACCAATATTTGAAATGAAGTTGTGGCCATATTTTATCTCTTATTAATTTTTAGTAGTAATCATTGTAGAAAAACATTCACACTCATATGATAATAATTAATTAGTTATTGAATTAATTAAAAATATCTATATATTTTATATCATGGTTATTATTATTTCCTATTACAAATACCTTTTACAAATATGAATGTTTACTATCAATGATATGTTATTAACTATTTAAATATTGATATTCAATATTATTTTCTCAATACTGATATTTATTATTATGGAATATTATCTATGAATTAAATGTATCATTAAATATATGATAATTGAATTGTAAAACTCAATAACAGAGGCCTCAAAAATTAAGTAGACCCTCGATTCATCGATAGAAATAATGAGGGAAAACAGATGGGTGGCCTTATTAAATTGGATTTTCGTGTAAACCAACCCCTTAATTAAACTATCTTGGGATGAGGCATTAATGAAAAAGATATATCGATTTGTGAGATAATGATATCCAATATTAATTATTTCATTCATTAGAAATTCTATTTGAATTTAGTTTTAATTTTACATGATATTGCAACACTGATAATACACATTTATCAATTTCATGATCATGTTATTGATTAGAAGACATGTGTTTTCTAGTTAATAACATTAAAAAATTGATTATTCCTTAATTAATAATAAATGTTTTAACTCTATAAAACATTCATTGGGAATATAATTTGAAACTTAATTTTCCTTCACTTCAATAGAATATAATGAATTTTTTATTGAGTCTGAGTATACATACTTTTTTCTATTACAATGTTTTTTATTTAAATTATAATGTTAATATAATTAGAATAATGTACATATATAGTTAATAAAGAGTATTAATATTTTACCTCATTTGGGAAGTGATAACAAGTATCTTATGCCAGTGTAAAAATATATCCTATAGTATTAGTATACTAGTAATGTGGTCATTATTATTGGTATCATAAAATGTGTAGTTGAATACTTGGGAACTAAATTTACTAAATCATAGATTATGGAAAATAACCCTATAAAAATTATTTACGATGTTTCTAATTATAGGATAATATCAGATTCATTTTCTTAGTTAGATATTATGTGGTTTTCGTTGAAATATATCTTATCCATTGTAAAATAAGTGGATGTGGTTTTGGAACATATGAATATTGGGGTAATAACCACAAAAGTGTTGGTCTAATATATCTCATCCATCATTTTGATTCATATTGAGAATACACTTATAGTTCAACATGTTTTTCTCTCAATGGGGAATTTTTTATGATTAATACACATTTATTTATAAACCATTATGATTAATGAGATAATAGATCCCATGGAAGCCTGTAAAATTCCATAGTGATATTTAATATACCAAAAAGTGTATTATTTTGATAAATCTATGGTTTATCATATGTTTAATGGAATAGATACTCCTTTAATGTTTCATAGAATGGGATTTTAACAATATTATGGAAATTTTGGTAGAAATTTATGGTAATACAACATGTTTTAATATATGCTTCATTAAAATGGATACATAAATAATAATACTATTATATGATTGAAAATAAGTTTAATTTTATTAATAACATTTATTATAAATAGGGTCATTGATTTTGAGGTAACTATGGTAGATTGGGATTAACTATCATGTGCATTTTGGGAATATATATTATAGATAATAATTGGAATTAATGTTGATTTAGTGTATATGTGATTAATGATAGGTACAATGCATTAGGTATATTAAATGATTATGTTAAATATATTTTTAGTAATTATGATTGAGTTAATTTATGGGATCATATATGATTTTATAGTGTAATTTATAGTGATTCGAGATATTTATGGAAGCAATTAGCATATTGTGGGAGTATATGAATTATGTTTTTAATTTGTTTTGTTTACAACCATATGGAAGATTTTTATTATTTGAAAATAATAGTTAGGCTGATATCAATATATATATGTATATTTGTAAGTATCTGGTTTTGAATTTGGATTTAAAAATTTTGGAGGAGGAATATGGTTAACAATTTTTTTAATGGATCATGAAGAAAATTTAGGGTATTGTTGTGGTTTTAGATAATAATGATTAATATATAGCCATATTAGAGAAACTATTATAATAATTAGGGTTCTTGAAAATATTTGTTGATTATAGGTATGAATTGTATTTATTTTTTATATCTTATGACCCAAAAAATGTTTATTTAAGTTATATATGCATGAAAATGTATCATGAATTTTTAATTGAAGGATTATGATTTGATGTTACAATTTATAAAGAACCACAAAATGAAGAAATTGTGATTATAAAGTATAAATTAATCATTAAGAGAAGTATTTCTATTTTCTCTATATTAACCATAATAAAATCCCTCAACATTAGGAAAATAATCCTCAAATTTAAATATTACCCTTTTTCCTACATTTCGGATGAATGAATGGTCTTCTCAGTACTAAATGATTTATGATTTTGTGGTCATTAAATTTATCACGGTCATATTCTATATCACTCAATATTAATCCTACAACACTAGATTTCTCCCCCATGCATATGGTTTAACATTCCACTAATATTCAATTTATCTATGAATTTCAATAAATAATATTTTAGGTAACCATAATTTTTCACAAATTATATTTTCAAATAAAAATTTATTATCCCTATGTACATTAAGGGTTTTCAAGAATGTATTAACCTATTATGGAACAAATAAGTTTTTGAGGAAACTGTAAAGACCCGTAAATTTCAAGGAAATTTTTTTCTTAATTTTTTTTGGTATTTTACAAGAGCACAGTTTCTGACGGAACCTGATTCCGTGGCCCGGTGTGCCCGGAATCATTTTCCGAAGTTTGGCTCGGGTACGTTCAGTGAACGGATGAGCGGGTTTTCTAACTTTTGAACCGGTGCTCAGAATCGAATTCTAATGGCACCGATAGAATCGCAGCGCCAGTAATTTCTTAGAAACGCCTCTTCCGGAGTTGCGTTTGCTCGAGTGTCGTTTTTAATTTTCGGGCTAAAAGTTAAGAAATAAAATAATTGTACGACAAACATTATTTTATTTCACTTAAGACACTTGGAGACCACTTGAGGCCACTTATAGCGGCATAAGCTGAGTTGATGCGGATAGGGTGCTATCCAAAAGTATCATACCCTCTTGGTAGGATATTTGTGGGGTGGGGCCCGCACGAGCCCCACCGTTTCTTTTCTGCTAAGTAACGCACTCACGAAAACCCGTCATTATGAATGTCAACTAATGCGTTTTCATAATTTCTTAACGCACCAATTAATTGGGCGGTTTTCTTCGTGAATTAAATGGGCAGTTTCTTTCGTTGGATTAATTCTACAAATTAATGGGTCGTTACTTACCTCTTTTTCGTTTGTTGGCGTAATAATAAAATAATTCCAACACCACATCTTGAGGATTTCACGTTGAGAGGCTTTTGACAGGTTTTGTGCCTTCATCCTTCTTCGCGAAGAATGAGAAGAACACGAAGAATGCGAAGAACGCGAAGAACGACGTCACCCTCAGAGTTTCATGACGCTTCATCTGAGACGTTCTTCCCCGCCCCGATCTCCAATAACCAACCGATTGAGGTAAGAGATCTTGGGTTTCTTTTTAAACTTCTTGGTGGTTTTTAACAACAAATGGATTTAATTATTTATAATTAAATCTGTTGTTTCTTGGTCCTCGGAGTTCGTCGATGCGGCACCAGATTCCGCGACGATCCCCTCCTTCCGTGACGAACCCCTCCTTCTGCGACGATCAAGTTCCGCAAAGAACGTGTGTGCGACGACTTGACAGGTAGGGATTTTATTTGGATGTTTTATATTCTCGTGTTTGTTTCCGTTCAAAATGAAGAACCCGGTTCATAAAAACAATTTTAATTCATTAAAATTGTTATTTTGGTTATGTATTCATGTGTTGAATAATTCTCCCGTTATTATTATCTAATGCGGAGGGTGCGGGCCAAACGAACATGGACCGACAACACTCCACCGTTCTTCGTGGTTGTGCGGATTTGGAAGGCGATGGAAAAAACGTGACACAAGGGCGATTTGATGATCCAGCAGTGAAGAATGGAACCCGAGAGGAACAGCGGCGTAGACGGGAAGAAAAGAGGACCACCAGAGCAACTCCAGTGGCCCGCGGAAGCTACCGGCGGTGCGGATCGCCGGCGCGGCGTCGCTGACGGCAGGAGGCGGCGGCCAGCAGACCCGCGGCCGCACGGGTCCAGGTCGCCCGCACGGGACGCGGAAGATGTCGCGTCCGCTTGTTCAGCGCGGCCCTTCGAGGGCCGCGGCTTCCTCAACCCACGGGGGTGGCGCCCCACGGATGCTGCGCACGGCCGCTCGGCAGAGCCGAGCCAGACCGGTCCGAAAGGGCCGGGTCGCGCCCTGGCCGGACCGGACCTGGTCCAGCCAGGTTGGACCGGGTCAGGTCGATCCAGTTCGGCCAACCCAGGGGGGTCGGGCCAGGTCGGCTCGGGCCGATACCCCCATCTTCGGACCGTTTTTGGTCTTTTGCCTGTAACTTGAGCTACGAGCCTCCGAACGACATGCCGTCAGCGGAAACGTGATCCTTGGATTGAGACGGTCGTTTTGGTATATCGTACTCAAGGTTTCGGATTACATTGGGTTCGTCTGGGTTGGTACGTACACGAAACCAACCGGGCCCTCGGAGCGGAAACACTCATATCTTGAGCTACGAACGTCCGATTGAAGTCCCGTCAACTTTGGTGGATTCCTCTAAGTGATACGGATCTTTTGGCATACTTCTCCCGACGTTTGGATGCAGGTGGAGTACGGTCGGGTTGGTTTTGCCTTAAAAACCAACCGGGCCCCTGGAACGAAGAAGCCAATATCTCTCAGACCGTGCGTCCGATTGACGTGCCGTCTGCTACGTTGAGTTCCTGTTGATGATACGGAACTTTTGGATACATCAACTTCGGACTCTGTTTCAGTTGATGTATCAGCCTCTCAGCTCATTGAGCGGACCCTCCCGAACGAGCTTGTTGTGTGCGGGAACCCTAGAGCTAGCTATGACTGTTACTGCGACGACGACTGTGCAGAGATCCTCAGTGGACTGCGACGACGACTGTGCAGAGATCTTCATTGGACTGCGATGACTATAGCACTCAGCGATCCCTTGTGGGTCAGTGCAACAGGTCCTGTGTGGGCCCGATCCTGTGTGTGTCTGATCCTGTGTGGGTCAGCGCTCAGCGGTTCTGTGTGAGCCAGCGCCTACAGGTCCTGTGTGGGCCCGATCCTATGTGGGTCATTGCGCGGGTTAGTTACCTATCGATCCTTTGTGGGTCCGACGACTTAGATGGATCAGTGATCATCTTTATCGTCATTCGAAGATGTATACCTATGTGAGCTGAATCCTGTGTTACTCTCCTATGTGGATTGTGTTGAGCAATCCTGTGTGGATTTACTGTTTACTCTCCTTTGTGGATTGTGTTGAGCTATTCTGTGTGGATTTATTGTTTACTCTCCTTTGTGGATTGTGTTGATCTATCCTGTGTGGATTTACTATTTACTCTCCTTTGTGGATTGTGTTGAACTATCCTGTGTGGATTTACTGTTTACTCTCCTTTGTGGATTTTGTTGAGCTATCCTGTGTTGGTATACATTTTCTTTCCTATGTGGACTGGGTTGTGCTTGGGCTCGGACGTTGGAGCCGAATGGGGATTTATGACTTAGGTATATGTATGGGCATATACCTATGTATTGTCGGTTGTTACTTCGTGATTGTATCTTTCCGTTGTGGTTTATCCTTTGTGGATTTCGGGAGACCTTCGGGGGTCTTGGGGTCCCTAATGAGTAGCTTATACTCACCCCTGCACGGGATATGCCCGCACTTAGATGTGTTGGATGAAGATGAAGGACAACGCTGATCGTGGTGGAGGCTTGCGGAGCAGGACGGTACCTAGAGGTGGACCACTGGGTGGGACATACTTGGATCGGTCAGGTGGACCTGAGGAGTAGTGGAGGCTATCTGTACCCACCCTTCAGGTGGGACTTCCAGAGGACGGCTCGACGCTGTGGCTTTTCTTTTCAGTTGCTGTTTTCCCCTTTTAGTTGTACTTTATAGTTGGGCTTATATTTCTGGCCCCTTTTACTTTTAGCACAGTTTGTTATAGTCTTTACTTAGTGTTTACTTTTCCGCTTTCTTACTCTATGGTGCTTGTTTACTTTTCAAAACCAATTCCTTCCCTTTTTCCGGAATTTATGCCTTGGTGCTAGTCGCCAGCCCCTGGCCTATGGAAGGCGGGCATGGGGTAGTCACGGCACGGGCCCCGAGGACGGGTCGTGACAAATTGGTATCAGAGGGGTCGGTTCTACCGCAGACTCTGATCTTTCTTTTATGAGAAGAAATAGTGTTTAGCGTATTGAGTGTGGTTATCAGTGCGGGGAGTCCAGTGTTGGTGCAGCGGCCGACGTATCCGTACACCAGGACCCTGACTTCTGATTTCCTACTTAATGCACGAAAACGTTGATTGCATATGTGTTTCATGTTTTCATTGTGATTACTTGTGTTAGCTCCCCAGGTATACTGTTATGACCATGGCACTTTTGATTCTTTTCAGGATGGCCCCATGATGGCAGCCAGCTAGGTTTCCGAGAGTAGAGCATGACGACAGCCCGCCGAGCGACGAGGCCTCGGTACAGGGCCCTTTGACGGCGGAGGCACCGGCGGTACCTCTACCCGCCGAGCCCCTGATTCTACCAGCACCGACCGCTGACGATGCACGTCACCTCAGAGCTTTTCACGAGTTCCAGCCCTAGAGACCACCCAGGTTTTTTGGGGAGACGGACCCCTAGGTAGCCGAGGACTGGCTGGAGGCGGTCGTCCGAGTTTTCAGGCTAGTGAGGACACCGGCAGACCTCATGGTGATCCTCGCGGCAAGCCTACTGCACGCAGCAGCAGGACGATGCTGGAGCTTGATAATCCAGGTACACGATGAGCCATCTCTTCTCTGGACGGACTTCAAGAGCCTCTTCCACTCATAGTTTTTCCTAGCCACCCTTCATGCGGTGCGCATTCAAGAGCTTCTTCAGATGCGGCAGGGAAGCTTTACGGTCGCCCAGTGTGCGGCAAGGTTTACCGATCTTTCTCGCTACTCGACAGATATGGTATGAGACCCATTCCTCCAGGCCCATACCTTTGATCAGGGTTTGAGACACGATATCAGGGCATCGCTGATCTCCCTCAGCATCCCGACCCAGGAAGGAGTGCTAGAGCGAGCCCTTCTGATCGAGAGCTTTCTGGCTGAGTCTACTTCAGCAGCGAGACCTAGCGTAGGGCGGCAGGTAGCAGAGTCTTCGGCAGCAGGTAGCCGACGGATGACTCAGGGTTCCAGGCAGACCAGACCTTCCGAAGGACGACCTCGGGACACTGGCTCAGCAGTGCGGGGCACACAGCATGGAGCCAGTCTTCCAAGAGGCAGGCAGTGCTACGCCTGCGGCGGGCAGGGCCACATGGCTCGTGACTACCTGACCCGCCGTAATGAGGAGCAGCAGACGGTGGAGGGGACACCCAGGCAGAGGCATAGGGTCGACCGTGGTGGTCCACAGGTTGGAGGTGGACGAGGAAGAGGAGTTGGGCGAGCATCAGGTGGTGGGAGACGCTTTGAGGCTCTGCTACCACCACCACCGGGAGGTCCGCCCCGACCACAGGGAGCTGGTGGGCAGAGATAGGCACAGCTCCAGCCAGTGGAGGCCTACGACCATGGCGCGCCAGAGATGATTCGAGGTACGATCTGTGTCTATTCCACCCTTTTTGCAGTTCTTATAGACACAGGAGTGAGTCACTCTTTCATAGCCACTTCCCTTGTTCGTAGCTCAGAGATTCCAACAGAGTCGTTGGCTCGATCCTTACAGCTAGAGACTCGTACGAGAGCAGAACCGACGATTGCGCACTGGTTCCGACAGTTTGAGCTTACTCTATGAGGCGAGAGTTTCGACTGGGATCTTCTTGTAGTGGCGTCGAGGCCTTACGACGTAATCTTGGGCATGGATTGGTTATCTACAATCCATGTTCAGATTGACTATTTTAGGCACAAGGTGCGATGTGTACGCACTGACGGGAGCAAGTTCACATTCACCGGCGATAAGGGAGCCTTTTCAGCACAGGAGGGACTCTCGCAGAGGAGGGGACATCCCATCACTCATCATTTGGCTAGCCTCATCCTTGGAGCAGTTGATTTGCGGAGTCCTAGTTTTCCTGCAGTGGTGGATCAGTATGCGGACATCTTCCCAGATGACGTTCCAGGGCTACCTCCTCGTAGAGAGGTAGAATTTTACATTGATATGTACCACGGGACAGCCCCGATATCCACTCCATCATATTGGATGGCCCCCACTGAGCTTCGAGAGCTGTAGGTATAGTTGGAGGACTTACAGGGCAAGGGGTTCTTCCGACCCAGTGTTTCACCGCGGGCTTCCCCGATATTGTTCGCCAAGAATCCGGATGGGAGGATGCAACTGTGTGTCGACTATCGTCGCCTGAACCAAGTGACAGTGAGAAACAAGTATCCTCTACCGAGGATTGATGACCTCTTCTATTAGCTCAAGGGAGCACAGTGGTTCTCGAAGATATACCTCTGGTCAGGCTATCATTAGCTCAGAGTTCGAGATGAGGACGTGCAAGAGATGGCCTTCAGGTGTCGGTATGGCCACAATGAGTTCTTGGTTATGCCTTTCGGCGTAACCAATGCTCTAGCAGTGTTCATGAGCCTCATGAATAGGATCATCCAGCCATACCTCGATCAATTTGTCGTGGTCTTCATCGACGACATTTTGGTGTACTCGACCACGGAGGAGGAGAATGCCTACCACTTGCGGGTTGTACTAGACACACTCCGAGAGCACCATCTTTATGAAAAGATCTCGAAGGTCCAGTTCTTGTTAAGTGAGGTCCACTTCTTGGGGCACGTCATTTCTTAGGCGGGAGTTGTGGTGGATCCCGCGAAGATCGAGGTGGTGCTAGCTTGGGAGCCACCCAGGAGCGTGATGGAGGTGCGTAGTTTCTTGGGCCTAGACGGATACAATCGGAGATTTGTGCCGGACTTTTCTAGAGTTGCGGCGCCACTCTCAACTTTGACGAAGAAGGGGAAACCATTTGTGTGGTCAGACAGATGTCAGTAGAGCTTTCAACAGGTGAGACAGAGATTGACCAGCGCACCTATCCTGAGGTTGCCTGAGGAGGGTGTTGGATACATAGTCTACTGCGATGCATCAGGGATCAGACATGGATGTGTCCTGATGCAGGAGCAGGCCGTTATTGCCTATGGATCACATCAGTTGAGGCTGTATGAGAAGAACTACGCCACGCATGACCTGGAGTTAGCAGTAGTGGTCTTCGCAATGATGACATGGCCGCACTATCTGGTGGGTGAGCGATCTACAGTCTTTTCTGACCACCAGAGTCTCTGGTACATCTTCTCTCAGAAGGACATGAACCTGAGACAACGGCGATGGCTTTAGTTCCTCCAGGACTATGACTTTGAGATAGTCTATACTCTTGGGAAGGGGAACGTAGTAGCTGATGCCCTTAGCAGGAGGACAGGTATTCAACATCATGAGGAGGAGACAGAGCAGCTAGCCGCCTTGCAGATATCCTTCGTGGATAGGTGTGGAGCAGCCTTCCTTCAGTCTCTCACAGTCTCTCCTCCACTTCTTCAGTGGGTCAGAGAGGCACAGCGTGGGGATGCTGACTGTGAGACACGACATGCACAAATATCCTCGGGACAGGAACCTGATGGTTTCTCCCTTGGAGGACAACACAACGTCCTTTTCAGAGGACGTACCTTGGAACCAGTCACTTTACGAGAGGAGGTGCTGAGAGAGTTTCACACTTCACCTTTGGCGGTACATCTTGGAGTGGCTAAAATGTACCAGGATCTCAGATGACGACACTGGTGTCCGGGCATGAAGAAGGCTATGGCAGAGTTCGTTTCACGGTGCCTCACCTGCTAGTAAGTGAAGGCGGAGCATCAGGTACCAGCGGGCATGGTACAGCCCTTGGAGGTCCCAGAGTGGAATTGGGACGGCATATCTATGGACTTCATGACTGGACTTCCATGCACTTCCAGAGGTCATGACTCCATTTGGGGGATTGTCGACCGACTCACCAAGTCGGCACACTTCTTACCCATCAGAGAACCAGGCTCTATGGAGAGTTTGGGGTATCTCTATGTTCAAGAGATTGTACGGCTTCATGGTGTGCCATCATCTATCTTCTTCGATCGGGACGCTCGCTTTACTTCCTTGCTATAGAAGGGGTTGTAGGAGGCGTTCAGGACGCAGCTACATCTGAGCACCGCCTTTCACCCTCATACGGATGGTCAGATGGAGAGGACCATTCAGACTCTCGAGGACATGCTCTGCGCATGTGTCCTCGACTTTGGTCACAGCTGGGAGGACCACCTAACCTTGGTGGAGTTCACGTACAACAATAGCTACCACTCCACTATCGGGATGGCACCATACGAGGCGTTGTATGGCAGACCTTGCAGATCTCCTTGGTGCTAGAAAGACCCTGGGGAGTCCGCATTTGTGGGACCAGAGATGGTCCGGGCCACGATAGAGAAGGTCCAGGTCATCCAGGAGTGGATGAGGACACCTCAGAGCCGACAGAAGTCTTATGCTGACAGGAGGTGGAGGCCACTAGAGTTTGAGGATGGTGACCACGTCTTCTTGTGTGTCTCACCTCGACGTGGATTATGGAGATTTGGCCGAGGCGGCAAGTTGTCTCCACGCTTCATCGGAGCTTTCCAGGTCCTCAGCAGGATTGGCGAGGTGGCTTATCTCCTGGCTCTACCACCTCAGTTGCACCGTGTGCACGACGTCTTCCATATATCTCAGTTGAGGAGATGCGTGCATGACCCGACGGACATCATTGACCATGGGGAGCTAGACGTGGATGATGGGGCGACATTTGCGGAGGTCCCGGTGGAGATCGAGGATCTATAGATCCGGGTCCTACATGGACGATCGATTCCTCTAGTGTGCATCAGATGACAGCATGGGAACCTCCAGGAGAGCACTTGGGAGCGGGAGGCTCAGATGCGTGCTCAGTACCCACATTTGTTTCCCTAGTTTATGATGTAACTTTACGGGGACGTAAAGCCCTTAGGTGGGAGTAATGTAAAGACCCATAAATTTCAAGGAATTTTTTTTCTTAATTCTCATTGGAATTTTACAAGAGCGAAGTTTCTGACGGCACCTGATTCTGAGGCCCGGTGTGCCCAGAATCATTTTCCGATGTTTGGCTCGGGTACGTTCTATGAACAGACGGGCGGGTTTTTCTAACTATTGAACCGGTGCTCGGAATCGAATTCTGAGGGCACCGATGGAATCGCAGCACCGGTAATTTCTTAGAAACGCATCTTCTGGAGTTGCGTTTGCTCAAATGTGGTTTTTAATTTTCGGGCTTAAAGTTAAGAAATAAAATAATTGTTCGACGTACGTTATTTTATTTCACTTAATCCACTTAGAAGCCACATGAGGCCACTTAATGTGGCTTAAGCTGAGATGATGCAGATAGGGTGCTATCCAAAAGTATCATACCCACTTGGTAGGATATTTGTGGGGTGGGGCCCGCACGAGCCCCACCGTTTCTTTTCCCTTAATTAACGCACCCGCGAAAACCCGTCATTATGAAAGTCAACTGATGCATTTTCTTTATTTCTTAACGCACCAATTAATTGGGCGGTTTTCTTCATGAATTAAATGGGCAGTTTCTTTCGTTGGATTAATTCTACGAATTAATGAGTCGTTACTTACCACTTTTTCGTTTGTTGACGTAATAATAAAATAAGACCAACGCCACAACTTGAGGATTTCACGTTGAGAGGATTTTGAACAGTTTTGTTCCTTCATCCTCCTTCACAAAGAACGCGAAAAACGCGAAGAACACGAAGAACGCGAAGAACGCGAAGAACGACATCACCCTCGGAGTTTGACGACGCTTCATCCGAGACGTTCTTCCTTGCCCCGATCTCCGATCACCAACTGCTTGAGGTAAGAGATCTCAGTTTTATCTTTAAACTTATTTGTGGTTTCTAAAAACACACGAATTTAATTATTTATAATTAAATCTGTTGTTTCTTGGTCCTCGGAGTTCGTCGACGCGGCGCCAGATACCGCGTTGATCCCCTCCTTCCGCGACGAACCCCTCCTTTCGCGACGATCATGTTCCGCGAAGAAATTGTGTGCGACGACTTGATAGGTAGAGATTTTATTTGGATGTTTTATATTCCTGTGTTTTTTTCCGTTCAAAATGAAGTACCCTGTTCATAAAAAAAATTAATTCATTAAAATTGTTTTTTTGGTTATGTATTCATGCGTTGAATACTTCTCCCATTATTATTATCTAACGTGGAGGGTGCAGGCCAAACGAACACGGCCCGACAACCCTCCTTCGTTCTTCGTGGTTTTGCGGATTTGGCAGGCGACGGAAAAACATGACACAAGGGCGATTTGATGATCCCGCAGTGAAGAACCAAACCCGGGAGGAACAACAGCGCAGACGGGAAGAAAAACGGACCACCAGACCAACTCCTGGGGCCCGCAGAAGCTACCGGCGGCGCGGGTCACCGGCGCGGCGGCACCGGCGGCCGGAGGCAGTGGCCAGCCGGCCCGCGGCCACGTGGGTCCGGCTTGCCGGCACGAGATGCGGCAAAAGCCGCGTCCTCTTGTCCAGCTCGGCCCTTCGAGGGCCGCGGCTTCCACAACCGGCGGGGGAGGCGCCCCGCGGCTGTCGCGGTCGGCCGCTCGGCCGAGCCGAGCCAGACCAGTCCGACCGACCGGGCCACACCCTAGCCAGACTGGACTAGTTCAACCCATGTTGGACCGGTTCGGGGCGACCCGGGTCGGCCGACCCGGGGGGGGGGGGGGGGGGGGATCGTCCCGGGTCGGCCCGGGCCCAGACCCCCTTCTTCGGACCGTTTTTGGTCATTTTCCCGTAACTTGAGCTACGGGCCTCCGAACGACACGCCGTCAATGGAAACATGATCCTTGGATCGAGACGGTTGATTCGTTATATCGCACTCAAGGTTTCAGATTACTTTGGGTTCATCCATGTTGGTTCGTACACGAAACCAACCGGGCCCTCGGAGAGGAAACGCTCATATCATGAGCTACGGATGTCTGATTGACGTGTCATCGGCTTTGGTGGATTTCTCTAAGGGAGATGGATATTTTGGCATACTCCGCCCGAGGTTTGGATGCAGGTGGAGTACGGTCGGGTTGGTTTTGCATTAAAAACCAACTGGACCCCAGGGACGAAAAAGCCAATATCTCTCAGACCGGGCGTCCGATTGACGCGCCATCTGCGACGTTGAATTCCTGTTGACGATACGGAAATTTTGGATACATCAACTTCGGACTCTGTGTCATTTGATGTATCAGCCTCTCGGCTCGTGGAGCGGACCCTCCCGAAGGATCTTGCTGGGTGCGGGAACCCTAGAGCTGGCTGCGACTGCTACTGCGACGACGACTGTGCAGAGATCCTCAGTGGACTGTGACGACGACTGTGCATGGATCCTCAGTGGACTGCGACGATGACTATGCAGAGATCCTCAGTGGACTACGACGACGACTGTATATGGATCCTTAGTCGACTGCGACGACGACTGTGCAGAGATCCTCAGTGGATTGTGACGGCGACTCTGCATAGATCCTCAGTGGACTGCGACGACTACAGCACTCAACGATCCCTTGTGGGTCAGTGCTATAGGTCATGTGTGGGCCCGATCCTGTGTGGGTCTGTTCCTGTGTGGGTTAGCGCTCAGCTGTTCTGTGTGAGCCAGCGCCTACATGTCCTGTGTGGGCCCGATCCTGTGTGGGTCATTGCGGGGGTTAGTTACCTATCGATCCTTTGTTGGTCCGATGACTTAGATGGATCAGTGATCATCTTTATCGTCATTCAAAGAAGTATACTTGTGTGAGCTAAATCCTGTGTTACACTCCTTTTTGGATTATGTTGAGCTATCATGTGTGGATTTACTGTTTACTCTCCTTTGTGGATTGTGTTGAGCTATCCTGTGTGGATTTACTGTTTACTATCCTTTGTGGATTGTGTTGAGCTATCCTGTGTGGATTTACTGTTTACTCTCCTTTGTGGATTGTGTTTAGCTATCCTGTGTGGGTATACGTTTGCTTTCCTATGTGGACTGGGTTGTGCTTGGGCTCAGACGTTGTAGCCGAACGGAGATTGATGACTTTGGTATATGTATGGGCATATACCTAAGCAGTGTCGGTTGATAGTTTATGATTGTATTTTTCCATTTTGGTTTATCCTTTGTGAATTTTGGGAGACCTTTGGGGGTCTCGGGGTCCCTAATGAGTAGCTTATACTCACCCCTGCACGGGCTATGCCAACACTTTGTTGTGTTGGATGCAGACGACGGACAACGCTGATGGTGGTTGAGACTTGAGGAGTAGGAAAGTACCTGGAGGTGGAGCACTGGGCGGGACGTACTCGGAGCGGTCAGGTGGACCATAGGAGCAGTGGAGGCTAGTTGTACCCGCCCTTCAGGTGGGACTTCCATAGGACAGCTCGACACTGCAGCTTTTCTTTTCAGTTGCTGTTTTCCCCTTTTATTTGTACTTTACAGTTGGGCTTGTATTTCCGGCCGCTTTTACATTCAGCATAGCTTGTTACAGTTTTTACTTAGTGTTTACTTTTCCGCTTTCTTACTCTGTGTTTCTTGTTTACTTTTCAAAGGAAATGCCTTCCCTTTTTCTGGAATTTACGCCTTGATGCTAGTCTCCAGCCCCTGGCCTATGGAAGGCGGGCTTGGGGTAGTCATGGCACGGGCCCCGAGGACGGGTCGTGACAAATTGGTATCAGAGGGGTCGGTTCTACAGCAGACTATGATCTTTCTTCTATGATAAGAAATAGTGTTTAGCATATTGAGTGTGGTTATCAGTGCGGGGAGTCCAGTGTTGGTGCAGCGGCCGACGTATCCGTACACCAGGACCCTGACTTCTGATTTCCGACTTAATGCACGAAAACATTGATTGTATGTGTGTTTCATGTTTTTATGTTATTACATGTGTCAGCTCCCCGGGTATACTATTCTGAACGTGTCACTCTTGTTTCCTTTTCAGGATGGCCCCACAATGGCAGCCAGCTAGGGTTCCGAGAGTATAGCGCGATGACAGCCCGGCGAGCGACGAGGCCTCGGTACAGGGCCCTTTGACGGTGGAGGCACCAGCGGTACCTCTAACCGTCGAGCCCCCGATGCTACCAGCACCGACCACTGACGATGCACATCGCCTCGGATCTCTGCATCAGTTCCAGTGCCAGCAACCACCCAGGTTTCGTGGGGAGACGGACCCCCAGGCAGCCGAGGACTGGTTGGAGGCTGTCGTCCGAGTTTTCAGGCTAGTGAGGACACCGATAGTCCTCACGGTGATCCTCGCGGCGCGCCTACTGCACGCAGCAGCATGACGATGGTGGAGCTTGATGCTCCAGGTACACGATGATGCATCTATTATCTCGACGGACTTCGAGAACCTCTTCCGCTCAGAGTTTGTCCCGGCCACCCTCCATGCAGTGCGCATTCAGGAGCTTCTTCAGTTGCGGCATGGAAGCTTGACGGTCTCCCAGTACGCGGCAAGGTTTACCGATCATTCTCGCTACTCGACAGATATGGTACGGGACCCATTCTTCCAGGCCCAGACCTTTGATCATTGTTTGAGACACGAGATCAGGGCATCACTGATCTCCCTCAGCATCCTGACCCAGGCAAGAGTGCTAGAGCGATCCCTTCTGATAGAGAGTTTTCTGGCTGATTCTACTTTAGTAGCGAGACCTACCGCAGGGCGACAGGTAGCGGAGTCTTCGGCAGCAGGTAGCCGACGGATGACTTAGGGTTCCAGGCAGACCAGACCTTCCGGCAGACGACCTCGAGACACTGGCTCAGCAATGCGGGGCACACAGCGCGGAGCCAGTCTTCCGAGAGGCAGGCAGTGCTACGCCAGCGGCGGGCAGGGCCACATGGCTTGTGACTGCCCGGCCCGCCGTACTGAGGAGAAGCAGACGGTGGAGGGGCCACCCAGGTAGAGTCAAAGGGTTGACCGTGGAAGTCCGCAGGGAGGAGGAGGATGAGGCAGAGGAGCAGGCCGAGCAGCAGGTGGTGGGCGATGCTTTGAGGCTCTACCACCACCACCACCGGGAGGTCCGCCCCGACCACAGGGAGCTGGAGGGCAGAGACAGGCACATCACCAGGCAGTGGAGGCCTACGACCATGGTGTGCCAGAGATGATTCAAGGAATGATCTCTGTCAATTAGACCCTTGCTGTAGTTCTTATAGACACAGGAGTAAGTCACTCTTTCATAGCCACTGCCCTTGTTCGGAGATCGGAGATTCCGATAGAGCCGTTGGCTCGATCCTTACGGCTAGAGACTTCTACGGGAGCAGACTCGACGATTACGCACTGGTGCCGGAAGTGTGATATTACTCTAGGAGGTGAGATCTTCGGCTGCGATCTTCTTGTAGCAGCGTCGAGGCCTTACGACATCATCTTGGGAATGGATTGGATATCTACAATCCATGCTTAGATTAACTGTTTTAGGCGCAAGGTGCGATGTATACGCACTGACGGGAGCAGGTTCACCTTCACCAGCGAGAAGGGAGCCTTTGCAGCACAGGAGAGACTCTCGCAGAGGAGGGGACATCCCATCACTCATCAGTTGGCTAGCCTCATCCTTGGAGTGGTTGACGTGCGAAGTCCTAGTTTTCCTGCAGTGGTGGATCAGTATGCGGACGTCTTCCCCGATGACGTTCCAGGGCTACCTCCTCGCAGAGAGGTAGAAGTTTAAATTGATCTTTACCCCGTGACATCCCTGATATCCCCTCCAGTGTATCAGATGTCCCCCACTGAGCTTCGAGAGCTACAGTTATAGTTGGAGGACTTTCAGGGAAAGGGGTTTATCTGACCCAGTGTTTCACCCCAGGCTTCCCTGATATTGTTCACCAAGAAGGAGGACGGGAGCATGCGACTGTGTGTCGACTATCGTCACCTGAACCAAGTGACAGTGAGAAACAAGTATCCGCTACTGAGGATTGATGACCTCTTCGATCAGCTCAAGGGAGCAAGGTGGTTCTCGAAGATAGACCTCAGGTCAGGCTATCATCAGCTAAGAGTTCGAGACGAGGACGTGCAGAAGACAGCCTTTAGGTGTCGGTATGGACACTATGAGTTCTTGGTTATGCCTTTCGGCGTAACCAATGCTCCAGCCGTGTTCATGAGCCTCATTAATAGGATCTTCCAGCCATACCCCAATCGATTTGTTGTGGTCTTCATCGATGAAATTTTGGTGTACTCGACCACGTAAGAGGAGCACACCTACCACTTGCGGGTGGTACTAGACACACTCTGAGATCACCAGCTTTATGGCAAGCTCTCGATTTTCCAGTTCTGGTTACGTGAGGTCCACTTATTGAGGCACGTCATTTTTGAGGTGGGAGTTTCGATGGATCCCGCGAAGATCGAGGCGGTGCTAGCTTGGGAGCCACCCAGGAGCGTGATGGAGGTGCGGAGTTTCTTGGGCCTACCCAGATACTATCGGAGATTTGTGACGGACTTCTCTAGAGTTTCGGCGCCACTATCAGCTTTGAAGAAGAAGTGGAAACCTTTTGTGTGGTCAGAAAGATGTCAGTAGAGCTTTCAGGAGCTGAGACAGAGATTGACCAGCATACCTACCTTGAGGTTGCCTGAGGAGGGAGTTGGATACGTAGTCTACTGCGATGCATCAGAGACCGGACTCGGATTTGTCCTGATGAAAGAGCGGGCCATGATTGCCTATGGATCATGTCAGTTGAGGCCGCATGAGAAGAACTATTCCACGCATGACCTGGAGTTAGGAGCAGTGTTCTTCGAATTGAAGACATGGCGGCACTATCTGATGGGTGAGCGCTTTACAGTCTTTTCTGACCACCAGAGTCTCCGGTACATCTTCTCTTAGAAGGACCTGAACCCGAGACAGCGGCAATGGCTCGAGTTCCTCCAGGACTATGACTTTGAGATAGTATGTACTCTTGGGAAAGGGAACGTAGTAGCTGATGCTCTCAGCAGGAGGACGATCATTTAGCTACTTGAGGAGGTGACAGAGCAGCTAGCTGCCTTGAAGATATCCTTCGTGGATAGGGACAGAGCAGACTTCCTTCAGTCTCCTACAGTCTCTCCTCCACTTCTTTAGCAGATCAGAGAGGCACAGTGTGGGGATGCTGACTGTGAGACACGACGTGCACAGATATCCTAAGGACAGGCACCTGATGGTTTCTCCCTTGGAGCAGAGCACAACGTCCTTTTCAGAGGACGTACCTTGGTACCAGTCGCTTTATGAGAGGAGGTGCTGAGAGAGTTTCACAATTCTCCTTTGGTGGTACATCCTAGAGTGGTGAAGATGTACCAGGATCTCAGACGACAGCACTGGTGGCCGGGCATCAAGAAGGCTGTGGATGAGTTCGTTTCACGGTGCCTCACCTGCCAGCAGGTGAAGGCAGAGTATCAAGTACCAGTGGGCTTGGTACAACCCTTGGAGGTCCCGGAGTGGAATTGGGACAACATATCTATGGGCTTCGGGACTGGACTTCCACGCACTTCCAGAGGTCACGACTCCATTTGGGTGATTGTCGACCGACTCACCAAGTCGGCACACTTCTTACCCATCAGAGAACAGGGCTCAGTGGAGATCTTGGGGTGTCTCTATGTTCAGGAGATTGTACGGCTTCACGGTGTGTCATCTTCTATCATCTCCGATCGGGATGCTCGATTTTCTTCCCGGCTTTGGAAGGGGTTGCAGGAGGCGTTCGAGATGCAGCTACGTCTGAGCCACCCTCAGACGGATGGTCAGATAGAGAAGACCATTCAGACTCTCGAGGACATGCTCTGCGCATGTTTCATTGACTTTGGTCGCAGCTGGGATGACCACCTAACCTTGGTGGAGTTCACGTACAACAACAGCTACCACTCCATTATCGGGATGGCACCATACAAGGCATTGTACGGCAGACCTTGTAGATCTCCTTTGTGCTGGACAGACCCTGGGGAGTCAGCACTTGTGGGACTAGAGATGGTCCGGGCCACAATAGAGAAGGTCCAGGTCATCCAAGAGCAGATGAGGATAGCTCAGAGCCGGGAGAAGTCTTATGCTGACAGGAGGCGGAGGCCACTAGAGTTCGAGGATGGAGACCACGTCTTCTTGCGTGTCTCACCTCGACGTGGATTACGGAGATTTGGCCAAGGCGACAAGTTGTCTCCACGCTTCATCGGACCTTTCTAGGTCCTCAGCAGGATTGGAAAGGTGGCATATCGCCTGGCTCTACCACATCAATTACACCGGCTGCACGACGTCTTCCACATATCTCAGCTGAGGAGATACGTGCACGACCCAGCGCACATCAATGACCATGGGGAGCTAGACGTGGATGATGGGGCGACATTTGCGGAGGTCCCGGTGGAGATCGAGGATCGATAGGAGCGGGTCCTACGTGGATGATCGATTACTCTAGTACGCATCAGATGGCAGCATGGGAACCTCTAGGAGAGCACTTGGGAGCGGGAGGCTCAGATTCGTGCTCAGTACCCACATTTGTTTCCCTAGTTTATGATGTAACTTTACGAGGACGTAAAGCCCTAAGGTGGGAGTAATGTAAAGACCCATAAATTTCAAGGAAATTTTTTTCTTAAATTTCTTTGGAATTTTACAAGAATGCAGTTTCTGACGGCACCTGATTCCGAGGCCCGGTGTGCCCGGAATCATTTTTCGATGTTTGGCTCGGGTACGTTCAGTGAACGGACGAGCGGGTTTTTCTAACTTTTGAACCATTGCTCGTAATCGAATTCTGAGGGCACCTATGGAATCGCAGCGCTGGTATTTGCTTAGAAACGCCTCTTCCAGAGTTTCCTTTGCTCGAGTGTGGTTTTTAATTTTCGGGCTTAAAGTTAAGAAATAAAATAATTGTACGACAAACTTTATTTTATTTAACTTAAGCCACTTGGAAGCCACTTGAGGCCACTTAAAGCGGCTTAAGCTGAGTTGATGTGGATATGGTGCTATCCAAAAGTATCCTACCCTCTTGGTAGGATATGTGTGGGGTGGGGCCCGCATGAGCCCCACCGTTTCTTTTCTGCTAAGTAACGCACCTGTGAAAACCCGTCAATATGAATGTCAACTGTTGCGTTTTCATAATTTCTTAACGCACCAATTAATTGGGCGGTTTTCTTTGTGAATTAAATGGGCAGTTTCTTTCGTTGGATTAATTCTACAAATTAATGGGTTGTTACTTACCTCTTTTTCGTTTGTTGGAGTAATAATAAAATATGACCAACACCACATCTTGAGGATTTCACGTTGAGAGGATTTTGACAAGTTTTGTGCCTTCATCCTCCTTCACGAAGAATGCGAAAAACCCAAAGAACGCATGGAATGCGAAGAACGCAAAGAACGCGAAGAACGCCATCACCCTCAGATTTTGACGACGCTTCATCCGAGACGTTCTTCCCCACCCCGATCTCCGATCACCAACTTCTTGAGGTAAGAGATCTCGTGTTTCTTTTTAAACTTTTTTGTGGTTTATAACAACACACGGATTTAATTATTTATAATTAAATCTGTTGTTTCTTGGTCCTCGGAGTTCGTAGACGTGACGCTGGATACCGCGACGATCCCCTCCTTCTGCGATGAACCCCTCTTTCCATGACGATCATGTTCCGCGAAGAACGCTCGTGCGACGACTTGATAGGTAGGGATTTAATTTGGATGTTTTATATTCTCGTGTTTGTTTCCGTTCAAAATGAAGAACCTTGTTCATAAAAACAATTTTAATTCATTAAAATTACTTTTTTTGTTATGTATTCATGTGTTGAATAAATCTCATGTTATTATTATCTAACACGGATGGTACGGGCCAAACGAACACGGCCCGACAACCCTCTGCCATTCTTTGTGGTAGTGCGGATTTGGCGGGCGACAAAAAAATGTGACGCAAGGGCGATTTGATGAACCCGCAGTGAAGAATGGTACCCGGGAGGAACAGCGGCGCAGACGGGAAGAAAAACGGACCACTGGAGCAACTCCGGTGGCCCGCGGAAGCTACAGGCGGCGCCATGGTGCACCGCCGCGTCTGCTTGTCTAGCACGGCCCTTCTAGGGCCGCGACTTCCTCAACTCGCGGGGGCGGCGCCTCGCGGCAGCCGCGCTCGGCCGCTCGGCCGAGCCAAGCCAGACCGGTCCGACCGGCCGGGCAGCGCCCTGGCAGGACCGGACTGGGTCCAGCCGGGTTGGACTGGGTCGGGTCGACCCGGTTCGGCCGACCCTGGGTGGGTCGGGCCGGGTCGGCCCGTGCCCAGACCGCCGTCTTCGGACCGTTTTTGGTCTTTTCCCGTAACTTGAGCTACGGGCCTCCGAACGACGCGCCGTTAGCGGCAACACGATCCTTGGATCGAGATGGTCGTTTCGGTATATCACAATCGAGGTTTCAGATTGCTTTGGGTTCGGCTGGGTTGGTTCGTACACGAAACCAACCGTTCCCTCGGAGCGGAAACACTCATATCTTGAGTTACGGACGTCTGATTGACGTGTCATCGGCTTTGGTGGATTCCTCTAAGTGAGACAAGTCTTTTGGAATACTCCGCCCGAGGTTTGGACGCAGGTGGAGTATGGTCGAGTTGGTTTTGCCTTAAAAACCAACCGGGCCCCTGGGACAAAAAAGCCAATATCTCTCAGACCGGGCGTCCGATTGACGCGTCGTTGGCGACGTTGAGTTCCTGTTGACGATACGGAACTTTTGGATACATCAACATCGGACTTTGTGTCAGTTGATGTATCAGCCTCTCGGCTCATGGAACAGACCCTCCCGAACGAGCTTGCTGTGTGTGGGAACCCTAGAGCTGGCTGCGACTGCTACTGCGACGACGACTGTGCAGAGATCCTCAGTGGACTACGACGACGACTGTGCAGAGATCTTTAGTGGACTGCGAAGGCGACTGTGCAGAGATCCTCAGTGGACTGCGACGACTACAACATTCAGCGATCCCTTATGGGTCACTGCTACAGGTCCTGTGTGGGCCCGATCCTGTGTGGGTCTGATCCTGTGCGGGTCAGCGCTCAGCGGTTCTGTGTGAGCCAGCGCCTACAGGTCCTGTGTGGGCTCGATCCTATGTGGGTCATTGCGGGGGTTAGTTACCTATAGATCCTTTGTTGGTCCGACGACTTAGATGGATCAGTGATCACCTTTATCATCATTCGAGGAATTATATCTGTGTGAGCCGAATCCTATGTTACTCTCCTTTGTGGATTGTGTTGAGATATCCTGTGTGGATTTACTGTTTACTCTCCTTTGTGGATTGTGTTGAGCTATCCTGTGTAGATTTAATATTTACTCTCCTTTGTAGATTGTGTTGAGCTATCCTGGGTGGATTTACTTTTTACTCTCCAATATGGATTGTGTTGAGCTATCCTGTGTGGATTTACTGTTTACTCTCCTTTGTGGATTGGGTTGAGCTATCATGTGTGGGTATATGTTTGCTTTCCTGTGTGGACTAGGTTGTACTTGGGCTCGGACGTTGGAGCCGAACGAGGATTGATGAATTAGGTATATGTATGGGCATATACCTAAGCAGTTTCGGTTGTTACTTCGTGATTGTATCTTTCCGTTGTGGTTTATCCTTTGTGGATTTCGGGAGTCCTTCGGGGGTCTTGGAGTCCCTACAGAGTAGCTTATACTCACCCCTGCACGGGCTATGCCCGCACTTTGTTGTGTTGGATGCAGACGACGGACATCGCTGATCGTGGTGGAGGCTTGCAGAGCAGGACGATACCTGGAGTTGGACCACTAGGCAGGATGTACTCGGAGCGGTCAGGTGGACCTGAGGAACAGTGGAGGCTATCTGTACCCACCCTTCAGGTGGGACTTCCAGAGGACAGCTCGACGCTGTGACTTTTCTTTTCAGTTGCTGTTTTCCCCTTTTAGTTGTACTTTACAGTTGGGCTTATATTTCCGTCCACTTTTACTTTCAGCACAGCTTGTTACAATTTTTACATAGTGTTTACTTTTCCACTTGCTTACTCTGTGGTGTTTGTTTACTTTTCAAAGGCAATGCCTTCCCTTTTTCCGGAATTTACGCCTTGGTACTAGTTTCCAGCCCCTAGCCTATGGAAGGCGGGCTTGGGGTAGTTACGGCACGGGCCCCGAGGATGGGTCATGATAGAAACATATTATTAAAGGGGGTTAAATGTAATTCATTGATATATTCAAATATATGTCCATTTGAATTGATTTAATTTTTTGATAGCCTGCACTATGTGCAACACCTATTATAAATAAACCATTATATTCATTCAAAATACATTCATTTAAAAGTGACCACTATAATGAATTTTTTAAAATTCGAATTAAGAATAAGAAAAACCACCTTATGAAAAATTTTACATAAGGTTTTATGTTTTATAAATGTAATTTTTAATTTATAATAAATAACAACTAAATTTTTAGTAAAATAATTTGATTGAAATATTTTATTTAATTATTTTTTTGAGTAAATATTATAATTAATTTATGGAATAGTAATCTATTTTATTAAATTAAAAATTAAAAAATATACATTTGAATGTGAAATTTTTATTGGGGTGAATTTATAGTATTTTTCTGAATATATAATTTTTTCTGAAAAATGAAAAAAATAAATTTCTTTTGAACTGTCATGTATTTTAATTGAATAAATCCCAAAATAAATTTTATTTAATAATTATTTAAAATATATTCATATATTTAAAAATTTTATAATACATTATATCAGAATGATCATTATACCAGATTTTTTATTAAATAATTTTTCATCTTAAAACCTTATTTTTCATAAAAAATATATATTTTCAAGTAGTTTGTAATTTTTATATTAAAAACATTCATCCTCTTCTTTGAATAAAATTTGAAAGAATTAATTACATATTTGGAATTAAAATGTTTTAATTTTTTAAAATAGGATCATTTTAATTTTTTTCATTATCTATAGTAACCATAGTTGATATTTTTCACATCGATTAGGATAAAAAATTTGAAATACAGAAAAACAATTGTATAAGGAATTATAATTTCATTAAAACATGAATTTATCGTATTATATAAATTTACTTCATCATTATCAATAAATTTTTTTAAATATGAATATTTCATGTTTTATTTCAAATATATTTGCATATATATTATATTTTGAAAAGTTTTAAAAAACCATTACTCAATGTTGACTTTAATATATATAATATTTTTCTATAAGGATAATTTTTTTAAATATAATTCAAAATATTAATGAATTTTATTTATTATGTTAATTTAGTATTAATTTTTAGTGATTGAATAGTTACATTAAATTCAAATGTAATTTTGACCCAATATTTATTCAATTAATAGAAAAGTAATCTTTTTTTAATAAATATGAAATGAAATATTATTTTTAATAATTCTTTTGTTAAACAAATTAAATATATGACTATAAAATAGCCGGGATATTTTAATGTTTTATTTCAAAATAAATTTTTATCTTGGTGTCATCAATGTCAAATTATATTAATTGAGTTGAAAATTACATTAAGGATATTTTATGAAAATAATATTTTACAAAATTATTAAAAACCATAAAATCAATGAAAGTGGAAAAATAGTTATATATATTAATAAAGATTTTACTTTTTTACTTTTTTTCCAAATTTTCACCTTCTATGTGAAATTATTATCCATTAATAATTTAAAATGCAATGTCACATATACAATTAAAACATATTAACCATGTGGATAATAAAAATGATAATTCATAAATTGATATCAATAATTTACAAATTTTATGAGTTGATTTTTTTAGGATTATAAACTCCACAAATTAAAATATATTATTGCTTAGAAATAGATTACATGAGTTAAAAAAATATTATATTATAATATATAATTAATTTCCAAACATAACCCTCTGCCCAATTAAAAATGGATACTCGTTATCTTTTTTATTGACAAATTATTGAGTAAAATGGATTGAACAAAACCTAAAAAATTATATTCTAAAAATTACTATTCATGTAATATAGGTACTATTATTCTGAAATTACCACCTATATGTTCCATAACAAGAGATCCAAATGTGGTTTCTATGAGATATAATAATCATCTTAATGAAGCTCTTTTATAATCATCTTATACTACATTGTATTATATCCTAAAAATTTGAATATAGTATCACTTGTATCCCCCACATACTAAAATGTAATTCTTATTATTTCATAATATTTATCAAAATCTAACCATTTTAAATGGAAATAATATCAAAGCTTGTATGAATGGTGGACTACATTATAATAAATTGAAGAAATTTGTTTTCCACAACTTCCTCACATAAATATTCATAATTATGGGACAAATGAATTTATATTATACTTATATTTATTGTTGATATAAAAAATTGATATATAATTTAATTCCTTTCCCTTTAATTCACCTATTAATCTTAATGATGCTCATACGTATGCATGAATTAACGTCTCAACTGCGCAATCAGATTAATTTTCCCAGTCCACCATTATCAAAATGTTATCAAAATGTATATTTTACATATATAATGAATATATATTATTTTAAAATAATTAATAAAATTATTAATATGAAGGATCTATAGTCAATATATATGTACTCTAACTATTAAACTGAAACATCATTGGTAAATGAATTAGGAAAAACACAAAATTGATGATGATTAAGGAATTATTTATAAATGTTTGTTTATAAACTATAAAAAGATCATATTGGATGTTATATATAAAAATATAGTTGTATAATAAGTAAACAAACAGTTTTATAAAATTATATGACATGTTAAGTCACATTAAATAAATTATATTCACGAGGTCACCCGTTTCTCAAATCAATATCCTTTAATTGGGTTTAATCCCATAATAATTGACTATATAAGACCATGATTTTGTGTTAACTGAACATTTATTTATTTATTTTTTTAAATTTTATATGAGTGTATCTCAATTTGAAACACAAATTATAAATAATAATCAATTCTAAATTTAATGATATGATCATTATAAGTAATTTCAAAATTGAATAAATTTTTATTGGGTTGTATTATGAATTTATTGATTTTTTTATTCAACAATTTTGTGTCGAATATTCTATGATTATTTTAGGTAATAATTCCAGAACATTTATTTGGTTATAATTTTTTTAGACATAATCACTTAATATTTAAATTCCATCTTCGATGGTGTCATATTTTAAATGGATTTAGTCTCAGTTCCCACCAACATGAGAAAAATTTGTTATTATTCACCACTTTATTTTTATGTTGATTACATAAAACTCAATTAATTTCATTAATATCAATTTCTATTTATTCATAATTATTTAATTTTTATTTCATATTTATCATTTCATGGGGTTATATTTAATAGGGTTCTAATGTGTTAAATTATTTTTTATATTCTCATTTTTATGGGATTTCTTATTGTTTTCATTAGTGTAATTAAATAATATAGTATACATAAACTCGATATATTTTCTTTTTCATTAAATATCTAAGGTGTTTCTATTTTTTACCCCAAATTTTCATCTATATTTTACTTGAATAAGAAAAAAATTAAAAAAATATATTCTTTCCCCTTTTCATAATGTATATTTTTCTTCCTGGTCTATATTTTTCAAATTATATTTAAAAAATATATTTTTTATGTATAGATCGATTTATTATAAAAATTATATTATATAATTTATTTTTGTAAAATTTTAAGATATTATTTATAATTTTATAAAAAATGATAGTTTTCTACATCAATTATAAAAATCTCTGTAAAACCCCAAGATTTTGTGAAATTTATTTTTTGAATTAATTTAATCCTTTTATATTTTACATTCCACAAAACACAGAATTTTTTTGTTAAATCATGATATAAAAAATTTCATTTGACATAGCACTAAATTGGCATAAATTACCTAGAATATCAACATGGTATATGGTACGTTAAATGATAACATGGCTTATGTTATACCGAACACCAACATGGCATATGTTACATGAAACACTGAGTTTCTATGGAACTATATTTTATTATTATAATTATTTAAACATTATAATTATAACTAAGCCATTATACTTTGTAATATGAATAGTAATATGTATTTTTCAATTATTTTATATAATGGTTTTATATAAATAAAACTTATTGACAATGAAGGATATAATATTTGGTAAAGTTTATATATGTTTAAAAATACTATTTTCTGAAATAAACTCCTTCTAATGTTATTAGTTTAAAATAATAAAATTAATTTCATATATAATGATAAATTATATTTCATTATTTAATATTCCTTTATTCATTAAGAATTTATAAATTATACTAGATAAATCTTGTGGTAATTTTATGGGTAAATTCTTTTTTCAACCAATAGTGAAAAATACAAGATTTTTACTCTATAATTCCTTTTCATATAATATATGTACAAAATAAATTTATATTTTAATATTTTAAAATGATTAATTATTTTATATATTTATCAAATAATCAAATTTAGGTGATTGGAATAAATTTTACATTAAAATTGGGAATAAATACATATGAAACTTTTTAATTGTTTTTCATTTTAAACTTATACTATCATCAAATCATTGAAATTAATTTCTAGTTAATTTATACCAATTTTAAGAAAATGAGTATTTAAAATAGATTCTATTTTTTTGAATAATAATAATTTATAATGATTAATAAAATAAAATTAGTATTTGAACAAAAAAATAGTGAATGTTGTTATAATTTTTAACGATGGTTAAGAGAAAAATTATGTTTGTAATGTAATAAACCTAAAATTTAAGAGCCAAAATGACATATACACTGGTAAAAAACCCTTTTTATGAACATTATTCAGTCATTAAACATCCTATATTTTTTTGGGTTGGTGGGAATTTTTTTAATTAAAAACATTGGTACATGTCACTTGTTTTAAAAAAAATATAGGTGTTTACATTCCCTTCCTTTAAAAAATAATCCTCCTATCTCTCTTATTTACACCACTAAAACAAAATTAGCTTGAAAAATATATTTTCAATATACTTTCAAAAAATAACTTCATTACTCCATGAAGCATTTATTTTTTCATAAAAAGTACAGTGAAGCATTTTGGCACAATCTATAACCAGTTACCATATAAAGAGGTAACAACTTCTCTCAAACTTCGTTCTTCTATTTCCTTTCTCTGAAAACTAAAAAATAAAAAATAAATGATATAATAAAAACCATAATCTTAAATATAATAGTTTAATTTTGTGATACTATTTTTACACTTACATACACATAGACCTATCTAAAGGTTATCGAACATAATATTTATGTGTTCAATGAACTACCACCTAACTAAAAATTGATAAATCATTTTTCCTTTACCACATATCATGATGTATATTATGATAGAAAATATAATTAAATATTTCATATATTATATTAATTGTTTATTTTATCATATGTATTTTATTTACAACACATTCCATTTTTCTTTCCTTTTGGTATAAATTTGAAAATTTCCTTTGAGGAAATGATGACTACTACCCCCTCAAAGGAATGTGATATATTCATACATAACATAGAATTTATTAAAAATTTGTGTACTGATATTATATGATATATAGATATAATAATTATACTTTAATAATTATATAAAAATATAAAGAAACATATATGTCTATTTTATTTCTTTCATTCAATATAACAAAAAAATGGAAACAACGTTCATGCGTATTATGACATACCATCTCCAAGAACTATGTCATCAATTTTAAATATATATATATATTTTTAATATATTAATATAATACCATTATAATGTATATAATACCTTTATAATATATATAAATAAAATTTATCTTATTTTTAAATTATATAAATCAATATATAAGTGTTTGGACAAAAGATATAATAAATTATGACAAATGCGATGAACAAAGTGAATATTACCCATAGTTAAAGCATAACATAGGATTATTAAAATGTGGGTTATATAAGGTATTAATAATTATATATATGTTATTAGATAATTGTTTTTGGAAAAATATGTAAAATAAACATAAAATTATTATACAGGAATCTAGTAAGAGTGTAAGGAGAGTCATGAAACTATGATTGGGAAACTCATGTGACTTTTTATTTTTGTGTGATTCATGTCATTTTCACCACTATTTACATATGAGTGGTATGTATACATCCCATAAATGTAATATATTAATAATATTATTAAAATTTGTGTATTTAAATATATATATTTTATCTTTCATTCATTGGTTTTATGTTTAAAAAGTCAACAAATTGGTAAAATAGTTTTTCTCATTTTTTCATCTTCGGTACATATGAATTCTTATGCACCAAAATTCATTTCGATTTTTTATATAATTCCATTTTATATGTAATATCATGAATCTAATTATTCTAATAATAGTTTAATCTTCATGTAATTTCCCTTTCATACATGAATAGTATGATCCCAAGTTACCATGTGAAATGTGTTAATGAAACAATATCATATCTTTACGAGATTATTAATAATTATACTTCATTAATGATATAATATGAAAAATCTCTCAATAAAACATGGGAGGTCCTTTATACTCTGTTTATTATATATATATTCATTTATTAGTCCCTTTTTAAAACAATTTTGTACATAAGATAATTAATTAAAAAATTATGAAAATATGACTACATCTCTCTCATGGTTATGAAATTTGTTTTATTATAATAACTATGTTTCTCAAAAAAAAAATTAAACCCTATTTTACATTAATCCATGAATATAATTTTTGTGGAAGAAATATTTCACCTCTTTTTGTATTTCTCAAATCATACTTTATAATTTTTTAAATATATTTTCCAAAAAAATGTTTTGAATCTTATTTTATCTTTTATATAGAAAAATAGATTTGAAAATGTTTTAAAACTGTTTTATAATTTATCATGGAATATTTTTTTCATGTTGATTTGAAGACAAATTTCCATGTTTTTAATTTACATTTAAGGAAATTGTTTTCAAAAGCTTTTAATAATTAAAGAGAACAAATCTATAAATAATGTATATATTCATTATGAAAGGTTTTGAAAAGATCATTCCATATTATTATACATCTAAGATTAAATTAGTTGATTTTAATCAAGACCTTATGGACAATGACCCAATGGTTCCATTAATAATATTTATTAAATGGCCTATGTTTTTAATGAATTATTATTATGACACTTTTTTCTATTCCATAGGTTATATGCCTTTGAAACCTGCATTTTTTCCTGGGTTGTTATTTGATGAAATGGTTTTGAAACCTATATATTTACCATTGGTTAGGATGCGATTAAATGTTAATGATTCCAATACTATTTCTTCGTTTATAATTTTATTATTATAATACATATGACTTTTTATGGTTTGTGGTATGATTCATTGTCACATGTATGATTGTTATTTTAATGAGGTGGGTGAGGCCTATATCTCTTTCTAATTTATTGGGTAATGATGAAAAAAATCATGTGTGTATTTTTATGATTGTACATGATTTCATTTTCACAATGTTATGACTGAATATTATAGTAGGTTTACAATGTTATGTATAGACATATTTCTATGTCAATAAGTTTATGTATGATCTTGATTAAATTATCCTAGTTATATGAGTATGCCTTATTATGTGTTAAAATTAATCTATATAGACCAGGTTTCATATCCACATGTTTATTTGTGAACCTAATTACATGTTCCAAATCTTGTGATTGATCCTAATTAGATGTTACCAATTTCATTAAAGGACCTTTTTCATGTCAATATGGTTATGCATAAACCTGATTACACATTTTCAATGTTATGTATTGACCTAGTTTCAAGTCTATAAGTTGATGTGGGGGCCCTATTTTTAGTCTTTGAAATAATGAGCGATCTTTTTTCTATATATACATGTTCACAATGTAATAAAAAATTAACATGCTAAAAATACAAGTCTTATTCTTATGTTATTCTCATATAATTTTTTCAAATAATTATCTTATGATCAATATATAATGCACCTAAAATCAATATTATTATATCTAATATGAATGCAATGATCATTACATGTAATTCATGTGTTTCATACCCTTTTTTCATGTAATTATTACACATTTCCTATATTTACCTTTACTGGGAATATGATCTCACCCCTTTCTTTTGTTTCCTCTCCCAAGGATAAGAATAAATATTTTAGGTAGATGTACTAAAGGTTGATATTTTTATTGGTGATATTGAACATCTTTCATTTTGATATATGTTATTGATTATATTTTCTTAAAAACAACAAAAGTTTATGGTACTTAGGCATGGTTATTTTTAATGTTATGAAAATTATCTAAATTGATGTAATATCCATGTACGTAATGCCTAGGTCACTTAATTCCAAATATAGAATTCTGTGACGTATAGTTTTTCTACCTAATTTCCTACTACTACAACCATTTTATTATATTTATATACATCTACATGTTTCCAATTATTATTAAAATAATAACCATAAATGAAAACATATTTAAATGTGTCTCATCCATTTTTTTATTATCAAAAATTTAATCTTTTTTTAAAAAACCTATATTTCTATGAAATTAATCTTCACAATTTAACACTTTGTAATATTGTGGTCATTATATTTTTCTTGAAATATCCATATTATTATGGTCATTAGTCTTTAGACTTTTCTTTTCTATTAAATATTCCAATTAATATTATCATGGTAACCCTTATAGTATAAATAGTTTACTATTTTAAATTTGTTTTTAATATGAATATATCTAGCAATGGTGAATACCATTTATTAAATAATGGTCAAGATAGAGTTTAAGGGCGGTGGGGAAATTTCATGACATCATTACTATTAAAAAATCAAACATCCTAAGAATGGGCACTCATACTATGAAAAGATCCTCTTCCACCCCAACCAAGAGGATATCAACCCATTATCCCAGTCTTTACATACATCCAAGGACCACCTATATCATTGATAGACTCATCAAAAATTACATTTATATATTCACTTTCCCTAAAAGCACTAATACATCTTTAGGAGTCATCCTCATTCTTTTTATAGTAATGAAATTAAAATGGGTTAGATGTGGAGGCCATTACTCCCAAAAATGATTATCATTTTATAGATTCATTTCATGTTCATCTTTTTTGCAAACACTAAGGAAGTTTTATTGATGATGAAGATTAGTGGAAAATAAATTTGAATTCCACGGTGCTTTAAGTTACATTAGATGGACCTATATCATCATAAAATGGTGAAAGAATTTTTTATTATTACATATATGTATAATCCATAGTGAAAATGGTTTTTGAAGTATCAAAATAATATTATATGTTAATGAAGCTACAAATTTTCCATGTTTCCATTTTATTAACTGCAACATGACTATCCAGAGTCACTGATTTCTCAGAAGAAGGTTATTAACATGTATGTTCAACCACTATATGCCCAACATGGTATGTTCTCTAGCTTGCATGTAATTCTAAATTTTTTTTCTTACCGTGGGGGACATTGTTATGATCAATATTCTACCTTAAATTCGTTGAAGAGGAATACCCAAAAATATTTCTCATTGATTTTAGAAGTAGCTAATGCAATCTCATTTTTCAATTTGAAATCAACATCATCTTGGGAAACATTCTCATCATCACATTGACTATCATGTAAACAAATAAGGAATTTCTATAATACTATCTATATAAAATACACATCATTAAACAAATTATCTCCATAGAAAACTACATATCAACTTTTGTTTTCTGATATGGAATCCCGACAACTTGATTCAATTTGATGTAGTGAATGGGGAGATAGCTTAAAATAAATCCCATGAAATGGAGGGTGCATATTGATCTGATAAAATATTAAAATCACATACCAATTGGGATATTTATATAGCCATAAATATCCCTCCTATCTTGGGTTGTCTTACCTTTCACCTACAATTGTGAATCATGATGTTTAGTAAAGGAAGAAATATATAAATTGATCTTATTTCAAGAACTAGTGATTTAATGTCCAATAAACTTACAAGGATAACAAACACAAAGGACCCTATCATAAAAATATCTCCACATAAATACATCAACAATTTTAGAGAGGCAACCCTTAACAATCAATGTGGATCAATAATCAACTACTATCAACCTGAAATCAGACAAGACAAATTTGACATGATTAGTAATAAATTTTATTTATGGATACTAGAGAAAATAATTATCATAAATGATCATATGATTCTATAAAATACATTTTAAACCATAATCTGAGACATATAACGGAACTATAGATCCACTATCTATATGAAAATTTGGGATCAAATACCTTGAATATTCAAGAATCCAAACACAAGATAAATCAAACTAAACCCCAATTATTTTATATATAATTAACAAAAAATTATTTATAAAACCTATAAATGTAAAATGAAATACAATTAAAATTATTTAGTAGGTAGAAAAATAATTATTTATAAAATAATTTTCCATAAGAATGTTTATAACTCAATGAATGAAGAATTATTGGGAAATGACCCTTCAAATTTACATAATCATTGAGTTAATAATCTTTTAATCAAACATATTGATGGAATAATTAAAATACATAGTAAATAAGGATAAAATACTATAAAATTAGTAAATTATTTAATCCAAAAAAATTAAGGAATATAATTCAATATGAATGTTCATAACATGAGGGAAAAAATTGAGTTAGCATCGACATTTACCTAAACTGCATCATAGAAAAACTACCTTATAACATCTTATTTATCAAATATAAATATATTAATCAAACATTACAACCCAATTTTAACACAATAATCATTTATAAAGATTAATTATAATTATTATCTATTGGTACTCTCATAACATGACCTAGAAAACCCACCTAAATAGGCATCCAACTCGTCTATAGAAAGGCCTGAAGCACACTACTAATTTTAATGATATGAAAACTAAGAATCAAAAATCCATAAAAAAACTATTGGACGAAATTTTATTATCCTAAAATTGGAGACTTTTAATAAGAAAGACAAGGAAGGTGAAAAATTAATAATTCCTAAAATTAGTGTCACAAGAGTATATATACATTCTAAAGGTAGTAAGAAAAAAACTAAAGGAACATGTCCGAAATAAATTAATAAGGAAACCCAAACAAACCAAAATATACTACATATTTTAAATGGGTGATTTACCACAATCTAAACTATATCTACCAATACCCAGCTGACATATACATAATTGTCTTACATTATAACCTTCTAAACTCTAGTATTGAATAAAACATGGTCTACACACACCAAAGGTATTTTTTTTAGAATGATGGCTAAATAGACACAATACGTTTCCAATTATAAAATTATTATATTATCAATTAAAAATATAACATAAAAAGATAATAATTTTTAACATTTATTTAAAAATCATGATATACTTGTTCCCCTATTTCATAATTCCAAAACAAGAATGAAGTCATAGTTTAATATAATATTGAAAATATTCCACTTAATGTATCAAAGAATGAAACATATCCTATCAAATCCAAAATAGCATTATCTGGGAGAAATAGAGATCACACCGTGGACTACATAGGTTGGTATAGTCAGGTGACTTATACAACAATAAAAACCATGACTAGTTAGCACTATAAATGTTACCTAGAATAACATGGGCTAGGTAATGGGGGAGCATTCCCTAATGAACCCCTATAATGTTAATAATTATTATTTCGCCATTGGATCTATGATAATGGAATAGAGGAATCCCCTAGTGGGACACCTGATATATGAAATTTCGATTCTTGTGCATTACATTATTAAATTTTCAGGATTACATGGAATGAAATCCGAAAGAACGAATCTGATTCTAAATTTTTGAAATAAAGTTTAGATTTATGAATTCCATATTATATTAAGAAATGTAGAATAATACATGATACATAATAAATTTAGATGAATGGTATCCATGATTATTTATTAAAATATTTTTATTCATAACTATGGAGAGGGAAACATAAAAAGCCTGAGATAAAATTCTTTATACGGGTATGTAAAGAGGATGTGATAATTAATTGATGAGAAAAAATGTTATGAAATGTTAAATAACTGAAAAAATTATATTAACATTACTAAATATGGAAATATTAATATAAGTAGGTAAATAAATGATAATATGAACAATTAAAATAACTAGATATTGATATATCAATATTTAATGGTAAAATCTCAAAGTATAGGCCATTTAATCAATAAAATCATAACAGAATTCATTAATATATATTTCAATAAAAAATTATCATTGATAAAAATTAACAAAATCACAATAAAAAAATTGTTAGTTATTTGATGACATGTTTCCTAATTATATTGCACCTTCACCATCAGTACAATTAAATAAAATATTTTTAATATCTCAGGAAAAACCCCATTTAATTTTTCCAAGAGATTCATCTCATGGGACTTCTAGTCTATTGAGTTGATATTGATAGCTATGACTCACCCATATCATACATTTCCGAATAATTAATCATATATCTAATAATAAATTTATTCCATGAAAAATTGGCATTATCGAATTTCATTATTTTATAAAAAACATATAATTATCTACAATTCCTTAGTTAATCAAATAATTGTCAAAGTGAACACCATATGTAAAATGGTATATAGTTTTTCCAATAATAATTTCCCATAGACGAGAATATGGATACATAATAAACATTTAATGAACCATAAGAATATTCATAATAATTTTTTTATTTAAGGATATTGTTAACAATATCAAAATATAGTGAAATTATAATGGTTACCATTATAAATAATAATGATGAAAATAATCTTTAAATATCTTAATGTGTCCCATACAACTTTGAATTTTTTTAATTATAATCCCCATGAAGGAATAACATTAATTAAATGTTTTGAACTATATTAATATTAAAATATATAATTATATAATATATCATAATGGTATTTATATACACCACACAAATTATATAAGCGGTGAATAAGAAATTTATCTCATAGATGAAAAAATTGAGAAGAAAATACCTTAACTTTATTTTTTTATGAAAGGAAATTAACATCATGTATAATGGTTTTAATTATGTTACTAAATTATTAATGAACCATATTAATGTTTAAAATATTATATATTATCTTATTATCGTATCTTATGTCCTATTTGATGATAAAATTTCATTATTATAACTTTTTCTCATATTAATTTCCTTGTTTTTTTCAAGTATGTTTTAACTTGATTTAATGATCTTAAAATTTTAATAATTTTTAAATCCAAAAAAAATTATTTAAATATAATATTTATTCATTATATATATATTTATAATAATTTATAATATTTTGAAAAAGGGAATAACAATTACTATTCATTAATACGTTAGGTCAAACACATGCATGAATACTATAATAATTTTTATTCTATATTAAAAGAAGGAAATTTAAAAGGTATATATGTATTTTTATAACTAAAATATAAAATATATGTCTTCTATTTTTATTAGGTATATTAAAACAATCATTTAAATTTTCTATGTACATAATGAACAAATTACATTGCTTTGAGGTGGTGGTAGTCCACACATCCACGAACAATGTTTTCATATTTACACAAAATAGAATTAATAATAGTATGTGTTATATAATAGTTTCATAATAATAATGAAATTATAAATATTATAAATCTCTTATATTAATACTATTTCCCTCATTATTCCAATCTATGAATGGTGGTAATGGAAAAACAAACAACATTTTTTCATGAGGATATAGTTCATCACACAGAAGAAAGGTATATTTGTTACCCATTATATTGAAGTGTGTGTACATGATTATAAATAAATTAACATGTATAAGTATCAATATATTGAGGATACATTTGTTATCATATAATAATTTAATAAGTATAATTTAATTAGTGGATAAAGAAATAAAAATAAATAGATTAAGGACTGTTGTAAACTCTTATTCGGGTAACTCATTTTTGTTTTCACTAAAGGGATTCCACAATATGATTTATGAACATGTTTTTAATTATATGATTATGGGATGAGTTTTGAATAGATATTTCGAATTATAGTAGTCAATCCATAGTGTCTTAATATGTTTGAGTAAGCGGGAGGTGTGAGTTCCTTTTTAAAGTAGAGGAAGATTGACATTCTAGTAAGGTTTTGGAAAGGGAATTCCAAATACATTTCTCTAAATAAAAATTGATACAATAATGGTATAATGGTTATAAAGGGTATTATAGGTTTTAAATATGGACATCCATTGTATTTTTTTACATTTTTCTATGTTATTTTGTCCCTTATGTTTAACGATTAGTCCCTTGATGAGCTAATTTTTCTTTAAATCATTGTAATTAATTTTTATCACCTTCAATAGTATTTTTGGTAAAAAACCAAGTAAGAATTAATATAAATTATAAATAATTATATTTAAAAATTAAAAATACATTTTTCCCAATTCCAATAACATATATAAGAAAAAATTAATTTAAAATCAATCCCACATACGGGATGACAAATCGTGTTTTGAATGTAAAAAAGGTTCAAACATTTGTTAGGTTTTTAATTTCAATTTAAAGGAAAAATCTATTAAAATGACCTAAACAAGATTTATATATATATAATTTATAATATTTTAACTGAAAAACTATTAAAATATTTATATATTTATATAAATAAATTAAATGTAAAATCTTTTTTAAATAAAAAATTATTATATTCCATTATTCGTCAAAAAATGAAGATTCTTCAAAAAATAACAATTCATTATATCCAAATATTAATGTTCATCATTACAAAAATAAGTTTTTTCAAATATAAAATATATAAATTTTACAATATTCCAATTTATATAATGATCACGATTAAATCGTGATGAAACTACTATTATAAAAATAGAGAGTTTTATACAGAAAATCAGGTTTTTCTATCTTATTCAAATAAAATATACTGAATGAATTTAAGAATTTATTATTATATATATAATATTTAAATTTAATTTATAACCTCTATAAAAGAGTTATAATTCAATTTTCTATACAAATCATGGTTAAATATTGTTTTTTTAAATCTGGTGTTATGTGTACAACAATGCTATCAATAAAGTAATACAGATTCTAAATGAAAAATATAGTAAAATATGGGGTGATTCATTATTCTGTACTAAATTAATTTCATCCTCATATTTATTTTTTCATTTACATAAAAATTACATTGTTTCTTCTACATAATAGGATCTTATGGTTGCCAATTGTTTCTTCCTTTTTTGGAATTCTAGTGTGAACTTATCCAAGATGAGTAATCTGATTCCTTCACACGTTCACTTTAGTATAATGATTCTGGATGGGTTATTTATGGAATGAATGTTTTTGTTCTATATCAATCTCACTAGAGGAAATCAAATGTGTTCGGTCAAGCATGTGCCTTAATAAAATTTTTATATCGAACACATCATTTACCTTTGATAAAATTAGTGTCATTTTTAAATAATAGGAAGAAAATCCAATTTTATAGAATCTCATATGGTTTGATGTACATGGGACATAGTTTTAATTTATTATTGAAACATATAACACCCTTCCAAAGAAAAAATTTCAATAAAACATGATATATAACTTATTTCACTAAATAATTTCTATGATTATCATCATTATTTTTTTTCATACATTGAGCAACTTTAATATGGTCCTGAAGATGCAATACATTTTTTTCCATTAACATGTTCTTTGCTGGTGAATTTACTTCCTCCATCTTCATCCTAGCGTATTGGAGTATGAAATATAGTTCCATATAATGTATTATGAGGATCCATTTTAATACTCAATGAAAACTATTATTATTATAAAACACTAAAAAATGTAATTGTTTCTCCCATATTACGTGAATGTCAAGTGATCATGTCACCCAACATGTGATCCATTTTTTGAAACTTTCTATCAGTCTATCCATAATTTTTATGATGGTAGGATTTTCCAGTATGAATCTTAAATAAAATATCTTATTGAATAGATTTCATGTATTTTGTTGAAATATGAGGATCTTGAATAGAAAAAATTGATATAGGTGCATTGTGATGTCTTAAAAAATCAATAAAATAGAGAATTTCACGGAAATGAAAAATAAATTATTTTATTATAGAAAGAAAATATTTTTATTTGGTTAGGTGATCAAATTTAACCCATATTTCATCATTAATTGTTGGATTACTTGGTAGTCTTGAATTAATTTCAGTAGTAATTTTATCCCATTTACACATAGTAAAAAGAATAGATTATAGTATGTATACATCTATGTTTATTCAGTATGTATAGAGAAATTTGAGATATGATCATAGTTGACAAAGTCACTTTTTGTAACAGGTATTGATGGAACACATATTCATATTCCAATTTTAGAGCCCGAACATCACAATCAATTTCTGATAATTTTCCATCATTCACATATTTGAATATTATTTTGAAATATATCATAATTTGATTAAAATATTTATACTCTCTAATAATGATGGGTTTTAAATCTTTTTATAAATGATTGAGGAATCCCCTTTCTTAAAAAATTCCATATATATATATCCTTCCTATACCCATAAACAAGTGATATTTATCAATCCTTATTTTGGATGGATCTCAATAATACTTCCTACTCAATGCATCTACTACCTAATTATATAACACTAGGATGTTTTGTATTCAGTAATCCTAATCCTGGATAAATACATATTCATATATTTTTAATCTTGTTGATATATTTCTATGAGATGTGGTACTTTCTTCTTTTAGGATCTTTGTACATCTCATATCATCTTTCATATAGATATTATCTATATATTTTGAAATTGAAGATCACAACTACTAACTCAACATCATAGTTTTGATAGTTTTATTCCTAAGACATCAATTTCTTTGATGCATATGAAATAACATTAAATTTTTCCCTTAGGAAATAACCACATTCCTTCTTCGATGCATCATAATATATGAAAAAACTCGCATCCCATATAGTAGAGTCAAAATCAATGCATTAAATAATTATCTCATTAGCTCATCAAATAATTCTTTAGATTCTTTTTTCAAATCGTACATTACACTTTTATGTGAAATCTTGTTATAATGGGTTATCCATTCAATAAAAAATCTAATAAAATCATAGATATTAACTTACTAATGAAATGAAAGGATAAAACTTTATTTTTATTATGAATTCCATTATCTGACTACGTTATTATTTGTAGAATAATTAGACATTCCATCCATGGAGAAAATATAGCTGTGAAAAGAATGTTTTTTGTATAAGAAAACCATACTTACTAAATTTCTAATATAACTATCCCATTTTAACAGTCATAAGAGTTTCCAAAATGTGATTCTCATGGTGCTCAGAGATTTTCTAATATTCCAAAATATAATCAATTAATAACACTAATAAATCATATTGTTATTCCTTGAACACTTTATTCATTTGGTCCATAAAATTAGATGGAGGATTAGTAAATCTATATGTAATTACATGAAACTCTTAATGGTTTTCCCTCATCCAAAACATGTAATCGAAATGTCTTCCTTCTTTACTCAAATTTTGTAATATCCTTAGTGAAGATAATTTAATAAAAGATATTGGGCTCCATGAAATTTATCAAACAATTCATCATTTTGAGGTAAAGGACACTAGTTCTTTATTTTAATGTCATTGATTTCCAAAATATTCACTGAATAACCACATGGATGCATATTTAATCTTAATAAATATGACGAAGGATCCCCATTGTGTTACACTAATGAGAATAAATTCTTCATCACCCAAATCTGTGAGTTTTTTATTTAACTCTACCAGTTAAAATATGGCCATTCTATAGGGAGTATTTTATAGAATCCTTCCATCAGGGATTAAATCAGAAAAAAATTAATCCTCACTCTCTAGTGGATATCCTTGTAATTGTATAAGAATTAATTCAATTAGTTACTATACAACATGCACATCATCAATTTTAGGATTACCTTATTAATTTATATCTTTTTTTTACTTCTTTATCCCCCACAATTTTATTTTGTTGAGATATTATGGGTGGATCTAGATAATAATCAAGTGAGGATGGTTCTTCTTTGAAGATGAAAGATTCATCATCTTCCTCACAAATAATAATTTCCTTTATATTGTAATAACTTTTTTCATAATATTTTTGATACAATCCATACTTAGGATTATATAAAAGTTATACATATGTATGATAATGAGGTCTCAAGAAAATTGCCTTTATGTTTCATAATTTGGACCACCAAATACATCTTCATTGCAATTATACTTCCCTTAAAAGTTCAGACATAAAAATCCTAATAATAATCAAAAGTGATATGTCTAATTGTCATAAAAATTAATCAATATAAAATAGTGTGATGATCAAAAATAATATATTTCATTGGATAAATTTAATGATAGGATTAATGTACCACACACTACCTCATTTGTTACTTCTACATCCACTATAGTGATCACGTAATCATTACCATCTCTCATTGGCCTATTAATTGGTAGATTCCATTGATGCATTGAGAATTAATTTGAATAATTACCCATCTCCATGTTGTTTTAACACTGAATATTAGTCATTTCCTTCTTCCATTTGAATTATGTAACATGATGACCTCTTCTTCCACACTTATAAAAAACATGTGTTCCCTTCAGGAATTTACAATTGTTGTTATTTTAATAGTTCTCAAATGATATGAATTATTTTGTCTTTATCTTTTTGTTATACACATTCCCATTCATCCTGGTGCTCATTATAAATTTTCTTCCATGTATTTTCATTATACTTGTATAATCAATAGAATCCCATATCCATTTTGATGGAATATAAAACTATCTCATTATATGATAAACATTTCGGGAGACCTGTTCACTTAAAAGACATGGATTAATCCCTTCAAAGAAGTGATAAATCTTCTACTCTATGTAGGGTATATAATTATTATAATAATTACGTATGAATTTAGAGGTATCATCAAAATATGAAATTATTTCATCTTTATTTTTCATTATGACAGGGAACAGTTTATATGTCTAAATTTAAGGATTATGTGGGAAGTAATTGTTAATGAATTTCTCCTTAAAAGTAATTTATTCCATGAGTTCTATAACTTATTACTCCTTACTAATTTTTATCATTTACATCCATTGCTCCACATCAACTTGATTCCAATTGACCATATGTGTACCATTTTCCGAATAATTACATCCTACGCTCATAAATGGATTATCTGAATACTTAATATTTTTCAAATCAATAATCGAATTAGTAGTACCACTAAATTATGGGGGATTCTATTACATAAATCATCCTATAATATAATGTTCTCTATATAGAATAGGTTTCGAAATATAGGTAATACAATTTTTTATTAACTGGCTATGATTCCCTAGATTATCCATAATTTTATCCATTCTAATACTAGTTTTTTTTGTTTTCCCCCATAGGTTAATATCTATTTTTTATGAGTATTGATGTCATTTTTCCCTCAAGGGTGAATTACATAACAATGGAATAAATAATAATATATCATAAATTCATAATATATATATATATATATCTAAATATATTATAGCACATAAAATAAATTTATGCATTGTAAATATTAGAATCATAAACATTGGATTATATGGGGATGGTAATACCATCAAATCCATAAAAATGGTTTCTAATTTAAATGAAAAATATACTAGGTGTATCCCCGAGGAGTATCCAACTAGTTTTGTAGTAAGTTTCATTTTCATATACTAGGTTACACGGAGTCATTCCTGACACACCATGTTGATGTTGTTTCCACTAAGTATATATGTTCCAGTTACATGTCCTTGTGTTTTATCAAAATATAAATGAATTTCCAAGAATACCCACATAATCTATGATTACAAAATTCTAGAAATTTATCATAAACTTTTCCCTTAATTTCAATATTAGGGATATATTCCCTGAACAATATTATCTAAATCTAGTTTCCATGATTTCTGTTAATATTCCACTAATACCAACTGTAATGACCTTACTATAGAAACCCCATAGCCAAAGGATTTATTTATTGAATTGGAATGTATAAAATTAATGAAATCTCTTTGAACCTCTTAGTTTAGAATTTTTGGAATACCATATTAACATTAAAATACCTTTATTACATCCATAAATTATAAAAAACATGATACCTAATAAAATGATATAAAAAGTATCTGTGAAATATTATTCCAATATTTATTCTTCATAACTTTGGTAAAATAATAGTAATATGTTGAGCAGAAATTATCTAGAAGGTTATGTAAAGTGGAAGGAAAAATGAAATGATGAAAATAATCGATATAGTTAGGTAAATAACTAGTATCACATGTCTTTCAAATAACATGATAAATTAATATCAATATATAATTTTATATAAATGATAAAAAATTAAAATAAAATTACCTGATAATGTAATAACAATACAAAAGACATTGAACTAAAATTCATTCAATTTAATCATTAAACTATTTATTTCATTCCACCATATATATGTAAATGAATAACCACATGGATAAATAATAACTGAATTTAATTGTAAGAAATTATTGGTTATTTGAATCCATGTTTCTGAATTATATGTTTCAATTATCATTCAAGACCATTAAAAAGATGTATTATTACATGTTAGGTAAAAACTCATCTAAATTGGCCATTATTTTTAAATCATGAGACTACCATGGAATCTTTGGGATGTCTATAACTGGGATCCACCCGTGTATTATAATTCTAATGAATAAATCCTATATCAAAGAATATATTCAAATCCAGAACAATATAAATTATCAAAAATCCTTATCGAATAAAATAAATTGGTCGGTAAATATTTCTTTAGTCAGTCAAATAAATATCAAATATGACACTGTATGTGAAAAGGTCCTCAATTTAGGCAATAAAAATATCCATTTTATGAGAATGTAGTTTTTTAAGATAAATTTTATGTAACTTATAAAATAATCACAATAAATTTATTGTTTCATGTGAAATTTAACAATCACAAAAGAATGTGATATTTCAATGTTAATAATTAAACACATTCTTGAGTAAAATAATCGTTAATCGTTATAGTGTCAAATCCAAAATTGAAACATTTAAATGACAATCCCTATGAAGGAATATATTAAATTTTTTTGGATACCATGATGATTAAATTGGTTAAAGATATAATATATCAAATGAGGAATTAAAAACACCACATGAAATATTTATTTGGTCATTATGACATTTATCTTATAGATTTACAAAGTGAGGTGAAAATAACTTACCTTGTGTTTAATTATGTGTTATCAAAACATAAATTAATTTATATTTGTTTCATGATTGTAAATAAAATATTACGGAACCATATTATTTTTTATAATATCATATATTATCTTTTTATACTATTTCATTACTCATTTCATAATAATAAATTATTATTTGCACTATTATTTTATATTTATTACATAGTTTGTCAAGTATTTTTAAACATATTACAAGTCCTTATTATTAATTATAACATCGTTTCATCATAATATGATTTTAAAACATGTTTTAAATATCAAATATTTTTATCATATTTTTATATTTAATAATTAATAATATTTGGAGATAGGTAATTAAATTCAACGGTCATACATATGAGAGGGCATACATATGTATTAATGCTACATTCATTTGTTTTTTGTATAAAAAGAACAAAATATAAACAATAAATAAGTATATTTATAAATATATTATCATATATCTTTCATATATGTTACCTATTATTATTCAGAATAACATTTTTAAATATAATGTATAGCATTAATGAATAACATCGCTTCAATAGTGTGGTAGTTCACACTTCCACACATGATGTCATCGTATTTATAAAAAATAGAATGAATAAAGGTATGTTTTATATAAGAATTAAATAATATAAAAAACATTATAAATATTATATATATATATATATTATATAAATAGTGTATATATACAAATACCCAACCATGAATGGGGGTAAAGGAATAATGAACAACTTTATTCTGTTTGGTTATAGTACAACATAAACAACAACAACTAGTTTTTTTTCCCATTGAATGGAAGTGTGTGTATGTTTAGTTATAACCTATAACATAAAAAATAACATTATATTTAGGATACCTGTAACACCCCGAGATTTTATGAAAAATATTCTTTTTAATTTCATTAATGTCTTATGTTGTACGCTACACCAAAAGGAGCTTGCACAACACGCATCCTTGACATTCCTTTCATTAAATGCAATCACGACCTTCCTCGATAGCGTGTGTACTACGCAATACCGAGTTTCACTAAACAACGATATGCTATTAACATTTTATTAAAACTAGCCGTTATGAATAGTAATAACCACTTTTTGAAATATTTTAAATTATATTTTTCAAAATGGACTTCATTTTTGGATTCAGAATATCTAAATTAACTTTGGGTAAAATTTTGGTACTTTTCGGATAACTTTCATATTCTGATGAATAGTGAAAATTACTAAATTTTTATTAAAAACAACTTTTTTAATCGAAATAATTAATAGTGATAAATTATTAATCTGAGCTGTTTTAAAGTATATTTAAAATATATTTTTACAATTTAATACAATGTTGGTCATTGGATGTAATTTCACATTTAAACCAGACATAAACAAGTGTCAATCTTTTGATAGTTATTATCTCTTAAGAACACGCTATTTGTTTTGACAATGGGGATTAATTTTTAAATTAATAAATGCAACTGATATGTTTTGAATTTGGTAAAATAGACATCATTTTTGAGTTCATAATATCAAATAAATCTTAGGCATAATTTCTGGTATTTTTCTGGAAACTTTCATTTTTTGATGAATAGTGAAACCACTAAGTGGTAGTTAAAAAAACTGAATCTTTCATAAAACATAATTTTACCGCTTCTGTGAGTGGAATTTCAAAAATCTGAGAGACACGGTCGATGTCAGTAAGAAAAATATGGTTCAATGAGATTAAAATAATTTTTGGTGAATATTAACTTTTTACTTTTTTTACCACTGTTAAAAGTAAATAGGGTAATTAAGGTTAAAAATGATATTATTATTACCATAACACATGTCCTAATTCTATTGTACAAGTGTAATTCGACCAAAAACAACCTTATAAATATCATATGACCATTTAGGCCCACTGGGATTAGATTAGGACATTTATTATTAATTTATTTAAAGAAGGGTTAAAATAGTTAAAATCAATGTTTAATAAGTAAACCATTTTTAATATGGGGTTATACATAAGATAAATTCTACTATAAATATTAATTATAAAGATAAAAATGTTCCATACATAAATTTAGTTTATTTGTAATTTTTAGACATTAAATAATTTAATTTATTAATGACACAATGATGATGCAGTAATTATCTTATTTATGAAATATTGACATAATTGATGTTATAAATACCCAAATAAATTTAATTTGAGAATTTTTATGAATTCCACTTATTTTATAGTTTAATATGATATTTTATTATTGATTTGATTAACTTTTTTCGAACTAATCATTCTGTTATGATTTTCACAAAAATCAATTACTAAATAGTGTCAAAATTGACATAAAATAGTTTTTAAAACAAATATTATATTATTAATTGTTATTTTATTCCTAAAAATATAAAGTTTGGAAAAATGACTTAGATAAGGTTATATATATTAATAACAAACAACTTGGGGTTCGTTTTGCTTGTTATAGTAAGTTTATTAACCTTATATTGTAAGAACCCAAAAAGACACGGTAAAAGTAAAATTATTTACCTTAATGTTAAATTTAAATGATAAGGTTAAAATAGGAACCTAAACTTGTCTGAATTCAATTTTATGAAAGTATTTAGACCAATACCCAACTTATCTTCGAAATAAATCAATTTGGAGCTATTTCAAACCGAATATGACTTTATAATAAAATAATAATTTTAGTTTTCCAAAGGAGCCCCTCACCTCCCTTATAAAAGGGCACCTCCTCCCCCTCTTCCTCACACCACATTGAGCCTTCATGCTCGGCCAAACCCTGCCAATTTCTTCTCCCCACTTCCCTAGAAACATCCTAGAGGTTCTGGTCTTTTTCAAAGACCCCTTTTAGTGCCCTAAAAGGAGGTCTCAAATAAGCACTTCAAAGAAGAGGTAATGTCCGTTACCGATTCTTTCATCTTTATTTCTTCTTCCACTTCTTCTTCTTTAGTTGTTTTATTATGAAGTAATAATATCAGTATCACTCATGTACTTATATTTTATTATAATTATGAAACAACCCTATTTCACCATCTATCCATCCTACGGAAAAAGAAATCACCGCACGTGCGTACGTACGGAATACCGTCTCCACACCGTGGTGCAATCAATTTTCCACCACCACCATACATGGATGGGTATAATGGTGTAAATAATGACTATATATGACTATTATAAAGTGGTAATGATTCTGAAATAGTATACAGACACTCCAATGAAATTCCACGATCATATAAACGATATCATCACTCGTGCGTATGTACAGAATACCGTCTCCACGATGTGATGCGACTCGTTCTACATGATCTTCATTTCATAATTATTATATAAATGAATTTAATGAATGAATATGATATATATTACACTAATACCATTCTGTAAATGAGGTATCTAAAACCTAAAGAGAAGAATAAGAATTTATTCGACAAACATGCATAAGAACAAAAAAGTAATAAACACCCGAATAACAAGTAGTAATGAAATATTACTAATAATAAGCTAAAAATATGACCATATATGATATAATAACAACAAGTGTGATTCTGGAATAAGTAAATAAAATTATTTAAAACATTTTACAGGAGGTTTGGACACTTACGAAGCAAATCAGACCTAAGGTAAGGGAAAATATCACAATCTCATTTTTATCCGAGATTGTTTAAACATTGGTATTTACTGGGGTGTATTTTATCATCCACATCCATGTTTCCTCAATATGTAATATTATTTCAATCCACCTACATATGTTTAAATCCAATTTTACCCTTCGGTGAGTTTTTAGTAAAAGATATGAAAGGAATATTTTGTTGTTTTTCATACGAGGTACATTTTTGACTTTTCCGACAAAAGTACGAGAAGAATGTTTTTTTAACTTATACGGAATGAATGGATTTTTAAAACATTATTTAAAAGAAGATTCCATTATAAGTTTTCAAGTTTATTTTTAATCAACTTCTTTTAGTTTATAATTGTACGACATGTTAAGAAAGGAAAAGTGTTTTTGAAGCAGAAAGGATATTTTCCTCAAGAATGGAGTTCAAGTGTTTTATCAAAATTATTTTCCATCTAAGATAATAAAGGGTTCTGTTTCTGTCCCTATTATTAAATTGATTTGATTATTTTGTGATGGAATTATTTTTATGAATTCCTTCATCTTATATGAATTGTTTTATGATGTCACAATGTTTAAGATTCCCATTTTTATTTCATGGGTTATGCTATGATGTATGGTTTATGATTTTGTGGAACACATAAGAATGGTATCATTATGAGATGGATGTGACCTATATCTCCCTCCAATGCATTGGGTAAAGATTTTATATCTCATGAGATAGACATGGATGGAATGGTAGGTTATACCGGTTCAGTGAAACAGGACTGAAACGAGGGTGACTCGGTTCAGAAATAGACTTTGTCCACTAAGATAGTCTTAGCAATGAGTCTTGACTAATAAGAAATGATTCTCTATGATTATGTGTGTATGCCACCAAGTTTCATGTTTTATGTTATGATTATTGGGATTTCATTTCACTACTATGATTTATCCCATGTTATGAAATTATGATCTCTTTTGTAGGTTAAGATTTCCAAAATGTTATGTTCTTATGAATATGATGTGATTGATATTTCTTTTGTTTACACTTATTGAGCATTTGAGCTCACCCTTTTATGTTTTCTTTTCCCCAGGATATAAAGAAAGGTTTTAGGTAAAAATAGAAGATCTTTATGGGATATGTTGAAGTTCTTTCACCACGATTAGAAGATTATATTCCGAGTTTCCAAAGACACTAAACTATTACGATCCTTGTGTGTGTGTTTTTGTTATGTACTAAGTATTCCGCAAAAGTAATGTAATGTCCATGTACGTCAAGCTTCGGGTCTCTACAGTTGGTATCAGAGGAAAGGTTTAGTCAACCTTTGGAAACTAGGATGCGAAAATGTTAGTGTGATCCCTAGAGATATTTCTAAGGTACGTCTAGGGATGTCCCTAAGGATAAGTATATGTATAGGATATAGTCCTAGAACTATGGTAACGATATTATATTAAACCAAAGATGTTAGATATTGATGTTACTCCCCTTTTTTTATGATTTTTGCCTCTCACACTATTCTTTTTGTGTTTTAGAAAATGGCTAGAAAAAATATGATTCACAATAATGGAGGACATGATGGACAATGGAACGATATTCTTCATGAGCAACCAAATGAAATGGGATTTGGAAGGCCAAACATCATTATTATGCCGAATCAACAATGTCATAATATGATCAATAAAGTAAAATTTGGTAAGTTTTTTGACTGGACTAATAAGAGAAAGATAAAGTTTCATGATGATCATAGAGGAAAGAAAGTTCAATTTCCCCTATGTAAATCATGTGGGACGAGGCATCAAGGAGAATGTTTCAAAGGAACTGGAAGATGCTTTGGGTGTGGAAAAGAAGGACACAAAGCCAGTAAGTTCAAAGGAAAAGGTTCAGTTAACACTAGTGATGAGGATAATGGTATTGCTACGACATCAACAATGGTTAAATGTTTTAAATGTGGAATGTACGAGCATTATGCAAACCAATGCCCTAAGGGAAAGTCTCATGAAGAGAATCAGTATAGTCGTATGGGTAGTATTTATGTTGATGATGATGGAGAGACTACAAATGATATGTGAGATGAAAGAATTGTTGAAGCTCAGTCAATAGTTTAAGAATGTAGTGGAATCATGTGTAATGTTGTATAAGTAATCTCATGGTACTATGGAATAAAGAGACATCTAAGGATTGTTACACAGTTGACTTTCCTTGAGTTTTGAAAGTATATGATTAATGGTAACAGTATCCATGAAAGGTTATTCAAATATTTTTGGAATATATGTGCATAATGAAGGGATAAGGAGAAAATTAAATTTTTGATAGTATTAATGAGCTCATGACTGGTATAAGGAGAAGGTTATATCATGGTTTGAGTATATAGAATTTTTGGATTTTGGAATGAGGAAAGAGTTAAATTTTAACAGCATTTATGTATTCACTAAGGTTTAATGGGTATTCATTTTGCAAGAGAATACATGATTATGGCCTTAGAATATTTGGAATGTGACCAACAAGACATATCTTATGATATATGGGGATCAATGATGGTATTAAAATTCTTGTTATATGAAATCTCTAGTAATCCTTTTCACTATATTATGAGAGTGGACTGCAGTATTTTAGATAAGCCTAAATATTGGAATGTATTATGTTAACCATAAGTTAGTATTGGTTAAGGATAAAACTTTTTTTTGATATTATTTATGTAATTTAGTTTTAGAAAAAGGACAACCTGCAGGACGGGCGATAGCCCATCGCGTCGGACAAGGCTGTGGGAATCGAACCCACAACCGAAATGCGACTGGCCTTTATCTCCTACCACTTGCCTACAGGAAGTCCCTGTTTAGTAGAAACTAGTTTTATTTTATTAAGCGGTATTATATATGAAGTATAAGTTCATTTTTGGAACCATATATGATTAATCAAACCATAAGATGGACTTATAACTTTTTATAACCTTTTTTTTGAAAGAGATGGAATGACCCATCATGCTATCACCTGATATGTTAACACTTCATGAATAACAAATTCAAATTCATTTCTTTAAGAGATGAATTGGAAATTGTTCAATTCACGAACAACAGTGAGATTGTACCAAAATCATGTATGTATTTCTTTTAATTCATCAACTTTAGGGAAATGATCTTGATAACCAAAAATGTTGTCCTAGTACCCTTATATCCGATGAGTTAGATGGTACCCTAGATCATCACAAATTTATGGCTTTGTGATTTCTGGTTTTTCCATATCCATGTTCTCTACCACTCTCTATCAGAACGTGATGGTTATATTTTTCTTCCATATCAATATTTTCACCTATATTCTCCTACGTGGAAACCCAGTGATGAGTTACATTGGGTAGTCATTACGTTTCATACTTTAGTTTTTAAAATTAAGTTTCAGTATTCCTTTTTACGATGTCAGTTTCTATGAATAGTAAATGATTTATAACACCAACGAATTGCGAGGGCGAAATTCATTTTAAGGGGGGTAGAATGTAACACCCCAAGATTTTATGAAAAATATTCTTTTTAATTTCATTAATGTCTTGTGTTGTACGCTACACCAAAAGGATCTTGCACAACATGTATCCTTGACTTTCCTTTCATTACACGCAATCGTGACCTTCCTTGATAGCGTGCGTAGTATGCAATACTGAGTTTCACTAAACAATGATATGTTATTAAAATATTATTAAAACTAGCCGTTATGAATAGTAATAACCACTTTTTGAAATTTTTTAAATTTTATTTTTCAAAATAGACTTCATTTTTGGATTCGTAAAATCAAAATTAGCTTAGGGTGAAATTTTGGTACTTTTCAGATAACTTTCATATTCTGATGAATAGTTAAAATTACTAAATTTCAATTAAAAACAACCTTTTTTAATCGAAAAAATTAATAGTGATAAATTATTAATTTGAGTGGTTTAAAAGTATATTTAGAATATATTTTCACAATTTAATACAATGTAGGTCATTGGATGTAATTTTACATTTAAACCAGACATAAACAAGTGTCAATCTTTTGATAGTTATTATCTCTTAAAAATACGCTATTTTTTTTACGACGGGGATTAATTTTTAAATTAATTAATGCAACTGATATGTTTTTAATTTGGTAAAATAGACATCATTTTTGAGTTCATAATATCAAATATAGATTAGGCCTAATTTCTGGTATTTTTCTGGAAACTTTCATTTTTTGATGAATAGTGAAACCACTAAGTGGTAGTTAAAAAAATTGAATCCTTCATAAAACATAATTTTACCACTTATGTGAGTGGAATTTCAAAACTCTGAGAGACAAGGTTTATGTCAGTATGTATAATGTGGTTCAATGAGATGAAAATAATTATTGGTGAATAGTAACTTTTTAATTTTTTTTCCCACGGTTAAAAGTAAATTGGGAAATTAAGGATAAAAATGATATTATTATTACCCTAAAACGTGTACTAATTCTATTGGATAAGTATAATTCGACCAAAAACAACCTTAGGAATAAAATATTACCATTTAGGCCCACATGTATTAGATAAGAACATTTATTGTTAATTTATTTAAAGAAGGGTTAAAATAGTTAAAATCAATGTTTAATAAGTAAAACATTTTTAATATGGGATTATACATAAGATAAATTCGACTATAAATATTAATTATAAATCTAAAAAAATTCCCTACATAATGGTAAATTATTTGTAATTTTTATACATTAAATAAGTTAACTTATTTATGACACAATGATGATGCAGTAATTTTCTTATTAATGAAATATTGACATAATTGATGTTATAAATACTCAAATAAATGTAATTTGAGACTTTTTATGAATTACACTTATTTTATAGGTTAATATGACATGTTATTATTGATTTAATTAACTTTTTTCGAACTAATCATTCTATTATGATTTTCAAAAAAATCAATTACTAAATAGTGTCAAAATTGACATAAAATAGTTTTTAAAACAAATATTATATTATTAATTGTTATTTTACTCATAAAAATCTAAGTTTCGGCCAAATGACTTATATAAGGTTATATATATTAATAATATACAACTTTGGGTTCGTTTGTCTTGTTATAGTAAGTTTATTAACCTTATAGTGTAAGAACACAAGAAGATACGGTAAAAGTAAAATTATTTACCTTAATGTTAAATCTTAATGATAAGGTTAAAATAGGAACCTAAACTTGTCTAAATTCTATTGGATGAGAGTATTTAGACACATACCCACCTTAGATTCTAAATAAATCAATTTTGAGCTATTTAAAACTGAATATGACTTTATAATAAAATAATATTTTTAGTTTTCAAAAGGAGCCCCTCTCCTCCCTTATAAAAGGGCACCTCCTCCCCCTCTTCCTCACACCACTTTGAGCCTTCAAGATCGGCCAAAACCTGACAATTTCTTCTCTCCACTTCCCTATAAACATACTAGAGGTTCTGGTATTTTTCAAAGACCCATTTTAGTGCCCTAAAAGGAGGACTCAAAGAAGCACTTCAAAGAAGAGGTAATGTCTGTTACTGATTCTTTCTTCTTTATTTCTTCTTCCACTTCTTCTTCTTTAGTTGTTTCATTATGAAGTAATAAAATCAGTATCACTCACATAATTATATGTTATTATAAGTATGAAACAACCCTATTTCACCATCTATCCATCCTATGGAAAAAGAAATGACCGCGTGTGCGTACGTACGAAATACCGTCTCCACGCCGTGGTATAATCTATTTTCCACCACCACCTTACATGGATGGGTATAATGGTGTAAATAATGACTATATATTACTGTTATAAAGTGATACTGATTATTAAATAGTATACATACACTCTAATAAAATTCCACGATCATATGAACGATAGCATCACTCGTGCGTACGTACGGAATACCGTATCCACGATGTGATGCGACTCGTTCTACATGATCTTCATTTCATAATGATTATATAAATGAATTGAATGAATTAATATGATATATATTACACTAATAACATTCTGTACATGAGGTATATATAACCTAAAGAGAAGAATAAGAATTTATACGGCAAACACGCATAAGAACAAAAAAGTAATAAACACCTGAATGACAAGTAGTAATGAAATATTACTAATAATAAGCTAAGAATATGACCATATATGATATCATAACAATAATTATGATTCTGTAATAAGTAAATAACATTATTTAAATCATTATACAGGAGGTTTGGAAAATTACAAAGCAAATCGGAACTAAGGTAACAGAAATTATCACAATCTCATTTTTATCCGAGATTGTTTATACTTTAGTATTTAATGGGGTGTATTTTATCATCCACATCCATGTTTCCTCAATATGTAATATTATTTCAATCCACCTACAATTTTTTAAATCCAATTTTACCCTTCGGTGAGTTTTTAGTAAAAGATATGAAAGAAATCTTTTGTCGTTTTTCGTACAAGGTACTTTTTGAATTTTCCGACAAAAGTACGAGAAGAATGTTTTTTTAATGTATACGACATGAATGGATTTTTAAAAAATTATTTACAAGAAGGTTCCTTTACAAGTTTTCAAGTTTATTTTTAATCAACTTCATTTAGATTATAATTGTACGACATGTTAAGAAAGGAAAATTGTTTTTGAAGTAGAAAGGATATTTTCCTCAAGAATGGAGTTCAAGTGTTTTATCAAAATTATTCCCCATCTAAGATAATAAAGGGTTCTGTTTCTATCCCTATTATTACATTGATTTGATTATGTTGTGATGGAATTATTTTTATGAATTTCTTTATCGTATATGAATTGTTTTATGATGTCACATTGTTTAAGATTCCCATTTTTATTTCATGGGTTATGCTATGATGTATGGTTTATGATTTTGTGGTACACATAAGAATGGTATCATTATGAGATGGGTGGGACCTATATCTCCCTCCAATGCATTGGGTAAAGATTTTATATCTCATTAGATAGACATGGATGGAATGGTAGGTTATACCGGTTCAGTGAAACAGGACTGAAATGAGGGTGACTCAGTTCATAAATTGACTTTTTCCACTATGATATTCTTGGAAACGAGTCTTGACTAATAAGAAATGATTCTCTATGATTATGTGTGTATGCCAAAAATTTTCGTGTTTTATGTTGTGGTTAATGGGACATCATTTCTCTACTATTATTTATCCCATGTTATGAAATTATGCTCTCTTTTGCAGGTTAATATTTCCAAAATGTTATGTTCTTATGAATATGATGTGATTGATTTTTCTTTTGTTTAGCCTTACTGAGTATTTGAGCTCTCCCTTTTATGGTTTCTTTTCCCCAGGATATAAATAAAGGTTTTAGGTAAAAAAAAGGAAGATCTTTATGGGAGATGTTGAAGATCTTTTACCACGATTAGAAGATTATATTCCGAGTTTCCAAAGACACTAAACTATTACGATCCTTGTGTGTGTGTTTTTGTTATGTACTATGTATACCGCAAAAGTAATGTAATGTCCATGTAAGTCAAGATATGTGTCTCTACAATACCTGTGTTGTTATATAATTATATAATAAGGATTATTGAATGGGTGGGGAAAGAAAAAAAACTAATGATCTTTAAGAAGAATGTTACCTCTTATTTGTGTATATCATTTTATTTTTCACCAATGATATTTCTTAGTTTGATTAATGAAAAATGTGAGGATTAAAGTGTTAGCGTATGAATATTAAGAATATATTTTGTAATATATTTGTCAATACAAATTTTCTTGAGATTTTTGAGGTAGTGGGATGGTGAGATCTTTTTAATATTGGAGGAGTGGGATTTATGTAAATGTATCGGAATGAGGATTCCACGAATGTTTTTCTTATGAATCATGACCCCAATAATGTTAAAATGTATTTACAAGGGATTATAGGGTATAAATATAGATATCCAATAAATTTTGTACAAGTTTCATGTTCATTTTGAACCTTATAAATATGGTTTAGTCCCTTGTGAATGTAATTTTCCTCTTAATCTCTATAAATAATTTTAATCACTTTTGCAAATATTTTTGTTAAAAACAAAGTTGAACTTATTATAAATAATTAATTACTCATATTAAAAAAAATTAATCATATTTTACAATTCATAATCAAATAATTGGATGAAATTAATTCAAAATTAATCCCCCAAATAGGACACCAAAGCAGGTATTTAAAGTAAAAATATAAAAAATATTATAATGTTTTTATTTCCAATTTAAATATAAAATTGATTAAAATGATATAATTTTGATAAATTTATGTATAATTAATATAATTTGACATTAATTCCTAATTAAAAATGTGTTTTTTTATATATAAATTAGACTAAAAATGAGTTTTGAATTAAAATTCCATATTTTCCAATATTCAATAAAAATTGAAACTTGTAAAAAATTAAAAAAATATACCCTAACCAAAATTCAAAACTAAACATTATAAAATAATTTATATTTTGACCTATAAATTTTATAAGTGTTTTTACTATTATATTTTTTAATAGGATCTCCATTAAAAGGTGAAAAACTACCTTTATAAAAATATAATTTTTTAATGTCAAAAATTGGGATTGTTTTACTATATTCATTTTACTCCTCACATGTAGTTTTTCTTCTAAATTATTTATTAGTAATTATTTTCTATTAATATTATAAATCTATTCTATTGAAATATTAATTTTAATGAAAAACTATTATATTTTTTGTAATCCAAAGATCCAAATTATATTATGTGAATTATTTTGGATTTTTTTTTGAAATGATTGATTTTATTTTTAATATTTAAAACTAATGGTTTTCATTTAAAACTATATTTTTGATTCAGAAATATTTAGAGATAATTATTAATATAAAAATATATAAAGTTAATGTTTTTTATTATATTATTAATAATTAAATTAAGAGAATTTTAATCAATTTTATTACAGAAATTGGCATAAAATAATTTTTATACTAAAAAGGGATTTTTTTTAAAGACCTTCATTTCATTTTGTGTTTTTTCGTAAATTAAGTAATGAATAATCTAAAAACTATGTCTCAATATATGGATTCTATATTCTGAATAATTGGTTTGACATTTTTAAAAATGGCCCCTTTTATTTTTTGTTAACAAAAATTGTAACAATAATAAATTTCTTTTGTTAATGTAATGGTACGAAGGGTTAAATATGGTTAAAAATAATTTAATATTGTTTTAAATAATATTAAATATGACTTTATCACATTTAATGATTCATTTTTTCCCAAAATCATAAAAACGTAGAAAAATCCCATTTTGTGCCATTTGAAAATTATTTTTTCATTTAGAATCTTTAAACAAAATATTATATTAAAAATATAAATTTATCAATTTTAATAACTATACTATTTTTTGAAGTGATTAAATAAATATTTGGATAGGTTTCATGACCCAGGTATTTATAGAATAATACATTATCATATTCATAAATATTTATGAATAATAAATAAATTTAACGTTTAAAAGGATAAATTTTTCGATAGTGTACTCAACACACAACAACATGTTTCTTTGTAATCATACATTTCAAAAAACATTGAGTTATACCAAAAAATAATATAATATTATTATTATTTTAAATGATAGTTACTACCTATTTTTTTATTGGTGATAACGAACAAAACTAACTACAATATGATTATTAAATATCTTTACACTTATACAACAAATTTTAGAGGCTTAAAATAATAATTAATCTCATTTTAAGTATGAAAAAGTATACTATTTTTTAAAGGGTATTTTTGCACCTTTTGATGATGAACCCTTGTTAAATCAAGTTTCTATCACTTTTATAATATCTATTTGAAAAATTAATATTTCTATTTAGAATAGGTATATCAAAAATTACTTTGGATGATCTTTTTGTATTTTTGGGATGCAGTTTATTTTTTAATGAACAGTTATAAATACTGATTTTTAATTCAAAAATGCAGTGTAATCTAATTTATTATTATAACTCTATTGTACTTTTATTTTGTTTTAAAGATTAATTGGATTACATTTTTACCATTTAATCCAATGTTGGTCATTGGAAATAATTTTTCTACAAAATTTCACATAAATTCATTTCAATATTTTGGTTGTTTTTACTTCCTAAAACAAGATTTTTGGTTTTGACAACGTGAATTAATTTGAAATAAATATCTGAAACTTTTTTGTTTGGAAATTGGAAAAAGTTATTCCATATTTTGAATCAGGAATCCTAATTTTGTAAATATGTAACATTTATTTTTAGACATTGTAAATAGTTACATTAGTAAATATTTTATTTACCATGGTTAAAGGATAAATCGGGTGAATAAGGGAAAAAAATAATATTATAGTAACATTAAATTTCCCTGACACATATCCTAACCATATTGAATGAGATATTTCTTACCATGGAAACCCATGGATTGATTTTAAGACCCCATGGAGAAACTTGTGTTTGTAAATGACATTTAATTACTTATAATGTAATGTCAAGAAAAATATAACCTACAAAATTATATTTTAATAAATAAATTATTATATGGGGTTTTATAGGTGATATCGTGAATTGTAAATATTTACATGAAATGTAAATATATTTTCAAAATCATGGTATTTTATTTATAATTTTTAGATATTAAATAAATAAATTTAATTATGATACAATGTTGATGAAGTTATTGCTTCATTAATAAAGGATTTAAAAAATGATATTATAAATGCTAAAATATATTTAATTTGGTAATTCCGATATCATAAACGAATTCTTTAGATGATTTTTCAATGTTATATTTTTATTAATGAAGTTTTTTTATGTACCTAAGTATTTATTGATTTATAAACAATTCATGATTTGAATAGTCTCGAAATTGACAATATTCATATTTTAAAATAGAAAATATTTTATTAAATATTAAAAAATTCAAAAAAAATCTTCCAATAAGTTATCATATGTCTAAAATTCTATTATTCGATCTCAAATTGGAAATTTTTAATGTTTTGGTAACTATTTTAAATCTCAAAGTGTAAAATGATTGATAAAATGGAAAGTGTAAAAAATGGTTAAAAAAGATAAGGATTAAAAATATTTAAAAACTTTATAATTTTTTTTGGATGATTTTATTTGAAATTATATTCATATTATATTATAAATAAAAGAAATTTTACTCATTTATAATTGATATTTAATTTATAATAAAATAATATTTCATGATATTTCTTAGGTGCCCCTCCTCCCTTTTAGAAAAGGCAACCACCTCTAACCCATACTCACACCTCTCAAGCCCCCTTGGATCATCCGTCCTATGCGCAAATATGCTCATAAAGTACTCTATTACTTTTATAATCATTTTCATGGGAAAAATGAAATTTAATAATGGTTTTAATGTTAAATCAATGGGAGTTACCTAATTTAAATTAATGACTTATCTTAAGATTCATCTATTTATTTTACATCTCCATCTCCCTAAACTCTATTTATTCCATTATTTTATAACAAATTCAGTAATATAAATAAACTAGAATGTTTATATGATATTTATTCAATCTACACTTCTAAACACCTCAAAATAGTGGATACAAATATACTATTTCTGTGGATGGTGAACTAATGCCTCATTAAACGATGATTGTTTAATTATCTCATACCACCTCCCAATTTTTCCATTGTAATGGAAATGAAATTAAATATGATATATATTATATTTATTGTATCTCTGGGATTTTGTAATTATCATTTTTATCATCTCTTTATTCTTTTTCTTGTCGTATAAAAATTATAATATCATCATAGAAGTGCAGAATACCGCCCTCTCAGAGTGATATGACATGTTCATGCTAAACATGAAACATATAATGGATAGAATTAATGAAATTATGTATCATATATATCATATTTATTATATTTTAATTATAATATGCCAATGTATCATTTAGTTTTCATCCCATTAAAAATGAAAAATGAAATGAAAGTAGCATTAAAGTGTATGCACAGATTACCGTCCCTATGAACTGTACATTTCATTTTTTTTATATCCTAATGTTATAGAATATTGTAAAATTAATATATAATGTACATAAGTACATATATTTTAAGAACCCATGTTTTTAGAAACGAGTCAAAATCCTGACCATGTTTGAACTATTGACTATTTTCTGAGAAGTCTGGAAAACCTAGGCAGTTTCTAGAAATTTTCTAGACTACACGCGATGTACATTAATTACACGTCGTATATGTGTTAATCAAGTGACCGGCCTTGTGCTCACTGAGTAAATGTCCTGTGATGACCGTGTAGAATTTTCTTACTACACGGTGTGTATTTATAGACATGCCAAGTATCCCTAACTGTGCAAGGCCAAGCTCATGTCATGTGGTTACATGTGTAAATTTCTATCTACACGGTGTGTAGTCTTCGTTGGCACGCTGTGTAAACTTGATACGTTTAGAGGCCATGTCCCTAGCTGTGTGTTGACCATGTACATGGTCTAAGACTTCTCCTAGACACTGCCTAAGTCGGAGTACGGAAACAAATCTACACAGCATGTAATTTAGAAATACATGTCATGTCTTTTTATTTTTATTTGATCGTCTGAGATGCTGTTGTGTCTTATTTTGGGAAAAAACATCATATTCCCCATTGGATGAAAGGTTTGTCCAAGAACCTCGGAGAAACTCAAACCCTCTTAGATTCTTCATACGTTGTTTGTTCTTTGATTCGTTGGAGGTTGCAAGATCGCATCAAAAAGGATATCCCCACACACCCTTCTTCGTCCTTCATCCCTCACTTGTTCCTCCACATATTCCATATGAACGGAGTTTCCGGATTTGAAAGATATGCAGATCAACCACGATTTAGACAGATTCGGAGGCTTATATCAAAGGACTATCATCGTACGAGTACGAGGTTGGTGGTGCATTCCTTATTTAATGTTTTTGTAGACTTTTGGGGGTTTCGACCGTCGGGCACAACTTGGGGTATTGATTGAAACCATTGTTTAATTATCTTTAATAGTTTATCTACATTGTGGGATGCCTCTGGATATTCCCTGACCCTTCTTGTGCTTGAGCGAGGCAAGTTTAGAGGTCATAGCTCGTTTGGGGCAATTCGGTCAGGGGTGCCGAAATACAGATGAATCGGACCATTATTTAAACTGTCATGTTTAGACTGCTTATTGAATATTTGTGTTAAACTACTAAGTTTAATTATAAAATTAATAATGAGTGAGGTGCTGGTATGAGATATCACAAGTTAGGTCAATTTAATTATTTAACTATTTCCTATTTCATGTGATGATTTATGTATATTTATGCAATGTGTGATTTTTCCTATGTAGAACTACCTGTTATATTGGGGAATTCCCAGATGTATTGTTGAGTGATGGGGATCACAGGTTGGGATTTTTCTCAGTTTACATTGGGTGGTTCCTACTATAGGATTGGGCGTCATGGACGTTAGTTAACGCAGTTGGACTGTTATGTTGGGATTTAGCTTGGGTTACTTGGATAGCGAGGTCATCATACATGAGAGATAGGTTCGCAGGGGCACAAGGTGTCAGAAGATTTGGGGCTTGTGAACTCTTTTAGGATATTACTGCTCAATGGGTACTTTTGAGTAGTGTGCAAAAAGATAGACTCTGAGATGAGGTTGTATGGACACTCGCTAGGTAGAGGCCACCGGTAGATATGGTTAGGTATATTTGGATTGTGGGTGCTTTCCACAGGACGACACGTAGAAGTTATGGAGCCTTCGAGAGACAGCATTGAGGCGGTCGGGTTGGGGGCCAGAGGCTCACTGTGATTTGAGGGCAGACATCGTTGGCCCTCCAGTGATCTTTCGAGGAAAGGTATCGTTGTTCCTCCGGTTGTTGTGCCATGGAAAAGGTGAGCTTCCGAGTTGAATTATGATTGTTGGGAGTGCCTTAGGGATGTCGATACTTTGGACACATGGTGTCAGGTGGCACGTAGTGCCGTGTTGCGTCCAGAAACTCCAATGTTTTTCGAAGTAGGTGACACTTCCTGGTGGCTGCTGTGAACCAGTGAAGTTTGTGTTTACTTTTGGGCATTGTAATGTTTTATATTTTCTTATATAAGCATGTCTTCCTAAAAACTAATATTAGGTACGCACCCTTGGGTGGTTTCTTACGGAGACTTGTCTCACACCCTACACAGGCCTTTCGGGATGCGTGTATACTTTATGAAATTGCATGCAGGTTGAGGGTCAGCCTCAAGAGCTAGACCTTAGTGCCTTTTTCCATGGAGACTGGCATGGACCATGAAGTCATGTCATACTGGAGTTACTTGTTTAGTTTTTCTTTTCATGTATCAGCTTGATTAATTTATATTGTAGCTACTGTTGTTTATCCATTAGCATCATCAAATACATAGTGATTTGTATGACTTGCTTTGGATGCAAGCTTGGTTGTTTAGCAGTTATTGCAGTTGAGTGCTGCCATGTTGGTGCTTACCTTCTGTTTCTGTTTTTTCTATGTTGCTTCTGATGTTTATTGATATTGAATGTGCCTCCGATGCGGGTCTGGTTCGAGTATGCTCGGTCGTTTATTTTTTGCTGCATTTTTTTAATATTTTACACGAACCGGTACCATTTTATTCCTCCGATAGGGTATATAATTCCCACTATAACTATTCAGACCATCGCTGCTAGTTAGCAGCCTTTGTCATTTGGGGGAGGTGTGCCTATAATAGTGAAACATGACCCATTTGGCACTGTTCGGGTGGCTGGCTGGGTCCGATACGTTACAATGTGGTATCATAGGAGTTCTTGACCAGGAATTAGTAGCATTTCTTTTCCAGCTACTAATGAGTTTGAGACTTCTATATTATTTTCTGCAGGGCTCACTATTTGGGATATGGTAGAATGGAGATAGGTGGTTGTTGTATCTGAATTTTTAACTCATTCTTGGGTGCCTATAGCACCTTGTACGAGGGATGGATTGAGTTTCTATGGGTGGGAATTTCTATTTTTCATTGTTTAGATTAAGGTTTTTGTGATTTCCACCGTGGTGGCTCACTTGTTGTGTGATGTTATTGATTCTGATATGTAAACCTTGGCCATTATGGCAAGGGTTTCTTTCTTGGCTTTTTATCGGTACATTTTAAGGTATTTAGATTTCATAACTCCACATATGCTTTGTGAATTGATAACACCATGTGAAAAAAATATCAATTTCCTTGCTAGGTATGCTCTAAAATGTGAATAGGTGAAACTTCTGATAGAATTACTTGTTCATTGAAATGTTTATGTCATGCTTTGTATTTTGTATAATTTCATGTGCAGGATATTTTGGTTTGGATCTTATGAGAGCAGGTAGGTACTATGGGTGAGGCAGTGTAACTATCAGGATTGGGTGACTCGGTCATCGGGTTTGAGTCAACGTTTGTTGTCAGGACGGGCATGGCATAATGTACTGTTGATACTTGGATCTGTTGAGGGCAGGTAAGGAGGCCATGAGGCCGGGATGTCATGGGGCATGGGTTGAGGTGAGGGGGAGTGGGGGTAGTTGTTATGAACATCCATTTACTTCTTTCTTTATCTGTGTATAATATATTGATATATATATATGGGTTGTCTCACCATCTATGGTATTCAGTGTGTTACTCCTTCACGACTCGATGGAGCATCAGGCAGAAGATGATACATTTCCGCATGATCAGCTATAGAATCCGGTGCAGGCAGAGCATGAGCCGCAGGTACAGGCACAGGGACAAAACCAGGTTCAGGATCCAGTGCAGGCAGGGCAGTAACCAGGTTTGGCAGAGTTTGGACCGTGGCTTGATGAGTAGCTCCGAGCTAGCCTGGTACGTGTCTGTCAGGGGTTTGACAGAGGAGCGCATTGTGCTGGGCCTTCTATGGAATATCTTACATGGGAGTTCCAGTCATAGCACCTGCTGCTTTTTTAGGGTGAGGGTGGTGCATAGGCCACGGATAACTAGATAAAGAGTATGTAGATGATCTTCGAGTAACTCGAGATGCCTCCAGTGTGGAGGGAAAAGTTGGCGACGTACATGCTGAGAGGATAGAAGAAGAGTTGGTGGGATATATAGGTTCAAGATTGAATGTACGAGGGACTGGAATGGATGGAATTCGAGGACTGGTTCTTCGAGCACATTTACCCAGATACGTTGAGGGCAGAGAGAGCTCGGGAGTTCTTTAGTCTTCAGTAGGGAGATATTTCTGTTATGGCGATGCAGCTACCATCACAGAGTTGTCTCACATTGCACCTGGTATGGTAAGCGATGATGTAGCTAGGGTGAGGCACTTCGGGGATGGATTATGACACGCCATTTAAATTCAGGTAAACATCTTCAGGCTGGGTTCCTTCTCCAAGGCAGTGAATCAGGCGCTCATATCTGAGGTCAACGAGAGGGAGAAATCTCGTTTTGGAAACATGATAGCTTCAAGTGTTGGTCTGGATAGTAGAAAGCGAGGTATAGATGACTTCCAATAGGGCAGGCATGCCAAGGACTCAGCTAGGTCACCTCATGGTAGTTCATCAGTGTTTTTCATTCAGTGTGAGTGGCCAGGACATGTTCGGCCTCAGTGTGATTGGCCCCTAATAGAGTTTCGGGCGTGTGGAAAGGTTGGGCATCTAGAGTTGTTTTGCAGGAAACCTTCTCAGATAGCCAGAAGGTAGGGACCAGGACAGACGGTGGCATCATTTGTTGGTTTTGGTTTGGTACTAGGAGATAGTAGTCTAGGTTCAGCTGCACACGGTGGACGTGACAAGTGTAGCGGGATCTAGCTAAGGGGCTAGTGGCCGGTGACTAGAGTAGCACCGTAGGGAGGCCATGCATCATGCAGTTGGGATTCAGGCCAGGTGCATGCTGTGGAGCTACCAGGGATTGAGTAGGCTGGAGAGCTAATAACGGTGGCAGGTACACCCCGTGTGTGGCCGTGAGTTTCTTTTCTTTCTTTTGGAAAGACCTCTCGAGTCGTGTCTGGTTGAGTACACGAGTTGCACAAGCCACTTCTAGGCTGACAAGATACTAGTTAGTGGATTGGCATCATATCGGATGAATTATATATTTTATTATATATTTGAGAGGCGTAGTATCTGGAGCTTCATAGATGCAGGTTATGTGTGGTGTCGTTGGAATCGGGGCATCGTAGATGCGGGTTACTTGAGGTTAAGGGAACCGGGTTTTGAATGGATCATCTACGAGATGAAAGACCGCTTGGAGGCGGACGCCAAAGCGGTGAGGGTTACGTTGGGTGTCAGATGTTTCCCAGGAGAACTGAGGAGGTGCAAGGGTGACGATGCATCACAGAAGGACCATGGGACCAGGAAATAGGTCACTGGGCCATGTTTCATTATTTTTTTTGGTTTGATCCTTGTTGGTTGAGACCGAGTATGCAATTACTAAAGTGGGGAGCCCCTTAAAAATTTAGATAGCACCTTGAGACCTGGGTAGTCCGGGTTGGTTAACTGGGATTAGTGTGTTCATTGCCATCTCCTGGATTCGTTCGGTATCTCGGGGACGAGCTATGTGAAGGTCGGGAGTTTGTAAGAACCTGGTTTTTTAGAAACGGGTCAAAATCCTGACCCTGTTTAAACTTTTGACTATTTTTTGAGATGTCTGGAAAACCTAGGCATTTTTTGGAAATTTCCACAATACAGGCTCTGTAATTTAAGTACACATCGTGTATGTGTTATCCATGTGACCGATTGTGTGCTCACTGAGTACATGTCGTGTGATGACTGTGTAGAAGTTTTTTACTACACAGCGTTTATATATAGACACTCCATGTATCCTTAACCGTGAAAGGCCAAGTGCATGTCGTGTGGTGCCAGGTGTAAATTTCCATCTACACGGCATGTAGTCATCCTTGGCACATCGTTTATCCTTGTTCTATGTGGAGGCCAAGTCCCTGGTCGTGTGTTGACCGTGTACACGGTCCAATCCATGTGCTGGACTAGCCGAAGTCAGAGTGCGGAAACACATCTACACGGAATGTACATTGAAAATACACACGATGTCCTTTTATTTTTATTTGATCATCTGAGACGTCGTCACATCTTATTTTGGGAAAACACTTATTCTTCCCTGTTCGATGAATAGTTCATCTGAGAACCTCCATAAAATCAAACCCCCCAAGATTCTTCATACGTTGTTCGTTCTACGATCCATTGGTGGCTGTGAGAACGAATCGGAAAGGCTAACCCCACTCACCCTTCTTCTTCCTTGATCCCTAACCTGTTCCTCTGCATATTAAATCGGAATGGAGTTTTCGGATTTGATGAAAACGAAGATCTACCACGATTCAGACCGATTCTGAGGCTAAAATCAAAGGAGTATCCTCATATGAGTACAAGGTGGGTGGTGCATACCTTTTTCACATTTTATTAGAATTTTGGGGGTTGCGACTATCAGGCGCAACATGGGGTATTGAGTGAATCCCTTGATTAAATATTTTTAATAGTTTATCTGCATTGTGGGATGCCTATGGGTATTCCATGAACATTCTTGTGCTTGAGCGATGTCGGGTTGGAGGTCATAGCTTGTTTGGGGAAATTCGGCTGGGGGTTCTGAAATGTGGATGAATCAGACCATTATTTAAACTACCATGTTTAGAATGTTTATTGAATATTGAGTTAAACTACTAAGTTGAATTTTTAAATTATGAAAGAGTGTGGTGCTAGTATGAGACAACACAAGTTAGTGCAATTTAATTATTTAGCAATTTCCTGTTTCAAGTGATTCTTTGAGTATAGTTATGCAATGTGTGATTTTGCTTATGTTGATCTTCTTGTTGTGTTGGGCAAGGACCAGATGTATTGTTGAGTGATGGGGATCACAGGTTAGTGATTTTTCTTGGTTTACATTCGGTGGTTGCTACCACGGGATTGGGCATCATGGATGTCGATTGAGTTAGTGGCACTATCGGGTTGGGATTTTCCCTAGGTTACATGAATGGCGAGGCCATCAGACATCATAGACAGGTTCACAAGGGAATGAGTTATCAGAAGAGTTGTGTCTTGGGAACTTATTGAGGTGATTACCTCTTACCGAGTACTTTTGAGTAGAGTGCACACAGATAGACTCTGAGATGAGGTGGTACGGACACTCGCTGGGTAGAGGCCTCTGGTAGATGTGGTTAGGTATATTTGGTTTGGGGCTTCTTGCCATAGGAAGCCCTGTGGAACATGAGGAGCCTTCCAGAGATAGCTTTGAGGTGGTAGGGTTGCGGGCCAAGGCTCGCCGTGATTTGAGGTTAGACATCGCTGTCCCTCCAGTTAGCTTTTGAGGACAGTTATCATTGTTCCTCCAGTTGTTGTTCCATGGGCAGGATGATCATTCAAGCTGGGTTACGATTGTTGGGCGTGCCTTCGAGACATCATTACTTTGGACACATAGTGTCAGGTGGCACGTAGTGCCGGGTTGCATCTAGAAATTTCGGCGCTGGTCGAAGCAGGTGACACTTCCTTGTGGCTGCTAAGCACCAGTGAAGATTGTGTTTAGTTTTGGGCATTGTACTGTTTGGAGTTTTATTATATAAGCATGTCTGCCTAAACACATATATTAGGTACGCACCCTTGGGTAGTATCCTACTAAGACGTGTCTCACATACGATAAAGGACCTTTGGGACGCGTGTATACTTTTTGAAATTGTGTGCACGTAGAGGGTCAGACTTAGGAGCTGGACTATATTATTGTTTGCATGGAGACTAGCATGGTCATTGTGGTTGTTTCGTACTGGAGTTACTTGTTTAGTTTTACTTTTATTGTATCAGAATGCTTACTTTATATTGTAGCTACTGCTGGTTAGCCATTGACACCGTCATATACATATTTATTTGTACGACTTGCTTTGGATGCATGATTGGTTGTTTTGCAGTTAATGCAGTTGAGTGCTTCCATGTTGGTTCATACCTTCCATTGATGTTGTTTCTATACTGATTCCACTGTTTATTGATATTGAATGTGCTTTCTCTATGCGGGTCTGGTTCGAGTATACTGCTTCATTTATTTTCTGCTGCATTTTGTTACTATTATACTTAGACTGGTACCATTTTATTCCTCTAAAAGGGTATATCCTCCCCACTATACCTACTCAGGACCTCGCTTCTAGTTGGCAGCCTTTGGCGTTCAGGGGAGGTGCCCCCAAGGTAGTGACTCTCAACCCGTTAGGCACTGTTCGGGTGGATGGCTGGGTTCGGGCCGTTAAATATATACTAGATGTATATTATATTTCAATCATCAATACCATTTTTGAGATAATAGTCTTTTGACCACATGTAATTTTTTTAATTATAACAAGTTCATTTTTGACTCATTTACTGAACATCGAAGAAAAGACCGATATGAGCATGAATAAGTATTATAATGTAATATAAGGATAATAAATAATATAAAATGAATAATAAATATGAAAAAGGTTTTGAAGATTTTATAATTAAGTTATTTTTATTAGTCATGGAGGTAATGAATGAGGAATACATGCCATACTGAACGTAAGGAAACCTTTCAACGTTAACTTTTAGTCAAATACATCTTTTATGTTATATTTAGAAATGTTCTTGTATATCCTAATTTCTATAAATTTTATATCCATGTGATGAGATACGATTTATTCTCTCATTAATGTTTTGTGTATTTTTATGTGTTGTCGTTAGGCTGCTAAATTTTGGTAAGGGAATTTCTAATCTCAATTTCCACTTTTTTGGTTTTACGCATACTTCGTTGATTATATAATGACAATATTTTGTATTGAATCAATGATTATTTATTTATTTTTTAATTTACACTTAATATTTTCTATATATAATATACCTACACATAATTAATCTATTTATAAATTCTTACTTCATTTATACAAACTTTTCCATGGAAATATTAACTCAATCTCATTTCATTGAGATAAATATCAATGTCATTTGTTTTGTTTTTCCATGAGTATGTGTGAATGAAATCTGATTGTTTTACAAATAATATCAACTCATTTTGTTTATATTTATATTTTTCACACAACATTATTTCATTTATTTTCCCTCAATCTAATGATACAACCTTTGGAAGGGATTTTGTCTCAATTTACATTCTAGAATTATTTATTTTTATTCACCAATTCACTATTCTAGTATGTATATAATAACCTTTGAAATATTATATCATGAATATTATTATTCTCATGATATTATAATTTTTTTTATTCTTTAATTATTATTATGAATGGGTTTCTCAATTGTTATGTGACTCTTTAACTAAATCATCATTTTAAATGATTTAAATAATTAATATTTTAAATATTTCACAATAGTGTCTATGTTTTATATATTGTTTTAAGGATTTATTTATATAGAAATTAATGTATCAAGATGTTAATTCTTTTAAATGATTCAATGTGGTATGGAATTCTTTGATTAAAAAATATCTTTTTAAAAAAATTTAAATGATATTGGAAGTGGTTTTGACAAAGCGTTGATTATGTCAATAACTTGAAATGATATATTGTCCCTGAAATGTTGAAATGCTATCCTTCCATTAAGAATTTTTATGTATTATCATCATGTTATGGTTTTAGGTAATTGTTTACATATACAGGTGGTTCAGTGATAAACCTAGGGAAGGTGAGACTGATATAACTCTCCAATAAATTGGGTAACATGAAGGAGGTAAACATTGGTGTTTCTCCTAAGAGATTTAGAGAATATATTAGGATGGGTATTCAAAACGTAACTTCATATGTATCTTAGAATGATACTATATACGTATGATATGGATGCCACATGTATCCCTTAGGATTTATGATTTTTATGTGTTTCTCATAAATATTATTATTTTGTGAGGTATGTTAATGAGATTATGTTTCATGATTGAAAAGTATGATTTTATTGATTTGTATGTATTTTTGTACTAATGTTCTATTTCCTTATATTATAACTATTACTCAGAATTTTATGCTCATACCGTGTTTTGGTAATGTTTTTTCATAGTGTATAAGGATGTTTATGGGAATTGAAAAATTAAAGGAGATTTATATCATGAAAAGAATTCGTGTTTAATTTATAGAGTTATTTTATTGTCAAAAATTGGATAGAGTATAAGTTTCTACATTATAATCATTTGATATTTAATGTAATAGTTACAGCCTAATTATCTAATATTATAAACTTGAAAAAATCCTCAATGTGAATTCATGGATTAAATCACGATTATGTAATGTTTAATGATGCAGCTAGTATTATGTTCACCTTTTTTATAAAATTTGAATGAATTTTATTATTATGGTAATTCTTAACATTTTTATTTATGATATAATTACCTTAAATACTTATTCATCATCAACACTATGTTGGTGAATGTAGTATAAAACACAATTATATGATTTTATAAAAATTAAAAGTAATTATTTTTTAGTTAGTTATAGCTTCTAAATATTTTTTTTGATAAATATAACATATAAAACATGTGTTCAATTTTTATTGGAATTCAATTGTTTTCATGTTGTTTTCAAATGAAAATTTATTGATTTATTTAAAAATGAAATTAATTTTAATTTTTAATAAACAATATTTTACTAAAAGATTTAAAATACATAGAAATACAATAACTACACAATTTAATGGGATATTGTTTTTAAATATCTTATATTTTATATTTATAAGTCACTTTTCCTTCTATCAAAACACTCCTAACACGTAATGTGTATAAAAAATTGATATATTGGTAATTGTATAAAGGGATTAATGGGGATAAAACTAAGACACATTGGTAACTATATAACAAATACATGTTTAAAATTTTCCCAAATAATTTATTTATACTCATCCTCATCATATATTATTATTATATCTATTTTTATCAATTTACCCATTAATAATAATTTATATTAATTTAATACATTAATAAATTACTAGAGTGGCCCTCCCTTATATTATAAATTAGAACCCCCATTCATTAAACATGTATAATGTTTTGGCCATATATCATAGAAAATAACTTTTCTAATATCATTATATAACCCTTCAACACATTAAATAGATTTTGATCTTACAAGCATAACATTACATCAAGGACTATGGTTTAATACAATAATGGTTTCCAAAATAATATTTACAACCATTAAAATTACTTTTTTAATTTTATTTATTTTTATAACACCTCTATGTCCATGGAAGACATTATAAAATAATGAATTAGGTATCAAAACTATATCGAATATATATTATTATGATGTACAAAATTATTATCCATTTTCTTCCAATGTGTTTGAAAATAATGACATCTATTCTATATACGTGTGATATAAATTCCTAATAATTCATTATTTATTATATAAGAGGCTTGAAAATGTATGAATAAATATGTGATTTTAGGTAAGGGATTTTAGTCTCAATCCCATTTCAATTCATTATAGAATATTATTGAATTTTAATTGTGGATATGGAGTGGTCATTATAAGATAATTAAAAAGTATTTTTTTCTCGTATGTTTTTTCTAAGGAATAAATGATTTTGAGGATTTTTCCTCACATTAAGTAGATAAGAGACCAAAAATATTGTTTTAGGAAAAAAACAATATTTCAATATTTGGTCTGGATTATTATTCATACATGTCTATGTTTTATTTAAAATGTAATCAATTTTTCATTATTATTTTCTAATGATTAAAAAAATAAAATTTTACACATTATTGATATTCCACAAAATTGAATAGAATATTCATATAAATTATTCACTGGGGTGTGTTTTTAATATAATAAATATATTAATGGAATGATTTTTCATTATATAAGGCATGAAATAAATATTCCACTATCAAGACTACATTAATTTTTGAATAGTATATTATAAGGTTTAATTTTTAATTTCTATTAAAAATATTTCATCAATATGATGAAAACATTATGATTTTAAAAATGTAATTTCATAATGGAACATTTATTGTAATCATGAAATATTCTAGGGATAATTAACGATAATTTTAACATAGGATAATATTCAGTGAAGCCAATTATGATCTAATACAATTATAAACCAATTATTGAATTGTTATCCATTCTCAGTATGATGTATATTTATATTGATTAGTTATTTCTAGAATATAGTTTATTTTCCATGTGTCTTTTTGAGATAAATTAATGAATTATTTATGAGATCTAATTTCATTAAAAATGTTTTATGTGAATATGTGATAAATGTTTAGGATCACGTGGTACACATATATCTCTTTATAATTATGTAATTGGTAGGCCATGAACCTTATAACCCTCCAATAACTACTAAATATATGGGATATACACATGAACCTATAGAAATCGTTTTCATAATCTTTTGGTATAGGGGATCCAATCCCAGTGTTTTAGTATAGGAATTGGGATACAAATTTTTATCTCAAGGATAATCATAATGTTCTTTAAATTTTTGGGATAAATATGTTTATACCATTAGTTTTTAAAACTATTAGTGTTGAGATGGATATACCAGTATAATTAAAAATCATTGGCAAAAGATTTCTAAAATTACAATAATCATTCATGATCTCCAAAACAAAATGTCATTCACACCTAGAGTACCCTACCACCGTAGAAATTACATTCTCATCCATATCCATGAAGATCTCTTCTTTTTTTATATTTTTATTCCAATTTTATTCAATATTACATTCTTCACATCTTAATAATTCAGTTATTATATCAACAATCAATTTCTATATTATTTTCGGTTTAAACACTATTGTAGATTTATTATATTATCTAAATTTACTTTTTTTATAAGCTAATTTTTCCCGGGGATGTTAAAATGATGTTTGTTTATATATGAAACAAAAATAAATTTTCTATTTTTATATTTTTTTCATTGTTTATTTCTCTTTTTTATATATAGACTAATTTTATCTATATAATGTTAGTTTTTATTGTATTTTTATCATTTATTAATCCCGATAAGGGACTTATTTTGTGATAGGTTACTCACAGTAATAATCGGTCTTTCATTTCTTTGTGGTACATGACATAACAATTTTGGAATTTTTTTAAATTTTTTTAAATTTTAGTTTTTCACTAATATTATAAAAATTATCCACATTAAAAACACTCACCATGTGATGTGTTTATCACTATAATCATCCCAATGTCTATTTTTTTCACTTATATCTAATTATTCACTATTACATATTGAAAGGGAGAGTCACTAAGGAATATATATATATATGTAATTTATCCCCCATAAATTTATTTAATAAATGAAAAATCATTTATATAACAATTCGAGTTATTTAAATTTTTTACGGTATGTTATCATAATTAACTTCTTGGACCTCTCATAATAGAGAATCAATTATATTTCATCATTTCACCATGGATATGGCACATTATATGATTAAACTTCATATATATCATCATAAAATATAAAATTCATTAATTTTAAGAAGGTTCGATTAAAAATGTGGAGAGACATAAAATATCAATATCAATATAGGATCATGAAAAATAATTAAGGGTTTCTTTAAATACAAAACTATATTATAAGTGAATGAATTATCTTTTAAAGAATAATCTATTATTCTCTTTATATGTCTATAAAAGTGTAGTAGTTATTTTTATCACATATAAAGACATATCTCATGTGATGAGATACACAAACACTAATTAGAAAAAATACAATAACCAATCAATTTATTATAATTTATCATACAATCTGGATATATAATTGAGTAATCATATTACACTAAAATTTTGGTTAACAAACTATGGATAGTTTATAAAATACTCCCAAAATTATCTTAGGAAAAATCCACATCACTGATAAAACAATCTAAAACCACTCTAAGAAAATTTAATTTAAAAAAAACACACAACATACCTATAATGAAACAACCTCTTATGGCTTGAAAAAGTCATCATGGGAATTGTTCAACAAAATACACATGAAAGTCCTATATAAATTAGGTTACTAAACTATAATATATCATCTACAAAAGATAATGTATTTCATTATCTAATGGAACTACCCAAAACAAGACTCCACAATCAGGGTCTAATTTAGAGCTATAACACTCATTTCCATTACTTAATCATATTGAAACTCATTTAATTATGTCCAGTAAGATTATTTGTAAATCTACCAACTCACTCAATCCAAATTTATGAATTATATACTATAAAAATTTAATATCATCTCTCATATGTATTAAATAAGAAATTAGAAAATTGTCACTTTTCCATGAATTGTTCCCAAACATTTTAATAATTAATCAAAAAGTATATATCACATTATTAACGATACTATAACATTCATTACATGGTTCTTGTATTATTTTATAGCTAACCACATACCATTATATGTAAAATAAATGGTAATGACTCATCAATATTACCATTATAAAAACATTTGATATCCTCCATTGAATCCCATGTAAATAACTAAATTACTATCTGATTACATTAGATGTAATTCTAAAATTTCTCAATAAAGTAATTGATTTATGAACCCAAAAATATATATTATATTCATTGTATGATTATTTACATCGAAAATAAAAATCATGATCTCACCCGATGAAACTAAAATCCTTTGATTGAACACATGTTTATTCCCCAATTTACCAAATGTCATCTAATGAAATCAATTCATTACCCTCCGAGAATAATTAGAAAATAACAATTGGAAACTACCAAAGTAAATTATTAAGTTTGTTTATACCATAAAATAAAAAATTATGTTATCCCCGTAATAAGGTTTTTCTAATAACTGTTCCGTAGTTAAAACTCAAATGGTTTCTTCCTCACACATTTTTCTTTCCTGCAATTCTAATCCCAATGAATTATCAATTAATGATCAATATTATCTCATGGATGGATCTATCTATAAACTATAACTCGTAATATATTTCAACCATAACCATTATTACATCCCTAAGACAATAAATTGTATTAATGCTGCTATGCATGCAGACATCACTGTTAAAATGAATATCAAATATACTAAAAATTGATTTTTTCTACTATATAACACAACATTTGTATCATGTAAATATAACATTGACCCCCAATATCCTTTATTAGTAAACTGTTTACACTACCATAATACCAAAACAAATTCATATAGAATGACACATTTGATGTGTTTGGTTTTCACATAGATTACATAAAAATTTAATGTTTTCACATAGTTATGTAACTGGATTATGAATCTAGTCCCACTCTCTAATATTCACATGAAACATATCATTAGATCACTCAAATAAACTAATAACCATGATAATAGTAAATTTTAGTTACATATAAAACAATATATAAGATTCCCCTTTGAAATTATATCTCTCACTCACTCTAATATATACCACGTGCACACCCACTACCATAGAAAAAATTTATAATCCCTAAAATCAAATCAAAAATTCTCTACTATATATTTACACATAAAGACTCATCATCAACCATATAATTGAAAACCCAAAATCAAAAAGTCTACAGTTTTATGAATACAAATTATCCATACTTAAAAAAAATTGATACCATGACACTTCAACTAAAGGTTCATTACTCATTTAAATCCATGAAATAATCATACCTATAAAATATATTGAGGAACCATTTATCATTTATCCCAAAAAAATGAAGAATAAACTTTATCATCCCCCAATGTGATTAATTTGTATTTATGGATTTATCTAACCTAAATTATAAAATTATATTTGTTTTAGAATAATCTGACATAGAAATACTAATATTCTATAAATTTATCTAGAGAATAATAATAGTATAAGATAGAAAGTGGAAAAATAAGAAAAAAAAATTATTAAAAAATTGTGTAGTATTATGTAATTTTATTACTCAGTAATATAATGTATATTAATGTCACTATTTTATATTTATAGTATTATCTTATATATATATATTATTTTTTTCAATTATATTTTGATAATCATATTGAGTAGTATTGTAGTAATTGTTTCATGTAGTATGAAAAATTATCATATCCTTAAATGTATTTTCGATTTATCTTCAATATTATTTAATTTCATAAATTAAATAAAATATTTTTTATATATTTTATAGAATATAGTTGTTTTGAAGTATTTTAATCCCACAAAATTTTAAAAACATGTTATAGAGTATTTAATGTTTCCCTTTGAAAAATTATTCATACAGTTGTAATATACAATACCAACCTCACAATTTTGGTGGAATATGTTAGTTAAGTCTGAATAAATCTAGATACAATATAAAAAATATATATTTCAAATATAATACTATGTCAAGAATAAAAATCGATAGAAAATGAATATTATAATATTAATTATTTTTATGAGAGGATTGGATCAGATTATTTATTAGATGGATGGTTTTGAGTACTCTTTATCATGATAAAGAAAATAGGTGACCTAAGAAGACATTGATAAGAGAAAATTTTTTGCATGTAAAGAAAATTATGATATTAATAGGGTGAAAACGTAAATAATTACTCCACAACAATAATATATAAGAAATAACGTAAATGGAAAAAAATTTATTTTTTCATCCAACAAATTCATGGGATAACTATTAATGAGGTTTCTAATATTGTTTTCAATTTTATATTTAACTTTTTAAGGAATTACAACCAAGGGATTTTGTTATTCCCTTAGAAATTATATAGAATTGAGGTTTTATAAAGAAATATTTATTTTTAATATCTAAATTCATGACATCTAGAAATAATGATGCTTATTTTGGGAATAAACTAAAAAATGAAATGGTTTTTTTCAAATGTGGGAAATCTATATGTAGGAAAAATTGACAATGGAACACCATCTTGTGCACCAAAAAAAAGTAATGCAAAACATTCCTATGACACATAGAATCCATAATATTTTCACTTTTAATTAAATATCAATTAGCAATTGTTAGTATTATATTTAGATACAGAAGAATAATTATAAAATTAATCATACAGTATTTGTATATTATTGGTTGATATTAGATTCATGAAATACTAATTTTATTGATGAAATGAATATTGTGGGGTTTTTCCTATCATGTGATTTTTTAATCATTTTGGGTGTATTCTTACTTCTCACAACACATGGATGATTTTCATACACATTAATTACCTTCCACTATATATGTGGATGAAAATTTTCTTCACTTTTATGAGTATACATTAATATATACCTTTTGATCCATTAAATGCTATTGATGTATACATTAAGAAATTAATTAAAGGTTTTAAAAATATTTTGAATGAGTTTGATCACTAATTTTATTAATGTTGGAAAGACGTATTTTATATTTGTTTTGTGCTTATTTGGAAGATAAATAATTTTCTTGTATTTGTAATGATTTATGTCTAAATGACAAAAGGAAGAAAGTGATGTCTTGTTTGATTGAATAATACATGTTCCATTTCACTAAAATTTCATTATAGTTTTAGTATAATTAAACATCAAGAATTACAGATATTTAAACTTCTATATAGGAATAATTTTCAAAGGATTTAAAAAACCATGGAAACTGATAATCCTATTTATCTTTTCACTGAAAGTGATGTTCTTAATAAATTATAAGATTTTTTTTCATTCTGTATGGATTAAATGAAATATATCAATAAAAAGAATGTTTTTACTTAATACAATTAGAATATAAATAAGAATATTATCTTCATTTAGTTTATATATTATTCATCCAATGGTTTACATCATTTCAATGACAAAAATAACATTATTTTTTTTTGAAATTTTGGTTTCAATTCTTCAAAATGATTATGTAAATGTAAAATATTATTTACTATCATTTTGTGGCATAATGGATTGGGATATCAGACCATAGTTGAATCCTATTTGTATCATTCAAATTAATGTGAAATTTTGTGCACTTATTCTGTTATTATTGCTGTAGAAAAAAAAAATTGATTGAAGTAATTGATACTAGTAATTTTCTTAATGGATATTCATGGAATGAATCAAACTGAAACAATAAATGATTTTTGAAGATGAAATAATTTGGGAATCATGATTATCACATCTTTCTATATGACTTGATTTCAACATCAATCTGTCGTCTACAGTCCTATAATGTATGGTTGGTAGTAATTTATTTGATATATTTTTTATATATACTTTTTTAAGAAGATGTAATGATGTTTATATAAAACAAGAATTTGAATAAGATCTATTAATTCTGTGTTACATAGATAAAATATTTCGTCCATATTTTTTCTCATTCACGCCATATCTAATTATCCTTATTCCAATAATATGTATTATTGTAGTCCATGTTTATTTTAATTAGATAAAACCCTTTCTGTGAAATATGTACACGTTGATTTTTTTATTTCATTAATATGAATCATACTGAAGGTTCTATCATAAAACGATACATTGCTCAATAATGTATAAGTTTATATTCAATGTATTTTTTTTGACATGAATATGTGATGAAAGAGACTAATGGAAAACTAAAAAGCGTATTTTGAGATAATTAATCCTTGTTTTTTAATCACATAAGTAAATAGATGTAATTCCCCTAAAATATAAATTGACTACATTAATCTGTGAATATCATAAAAGGAACATCTCATATTTTTTTAACTGTGATTTGTTTGACGACTATAACTAGTATGTAAATTAGACATGTATATTTTATCTCACCTCATGTAATTTAAAATATATTCTAAACCCCTTATAACCTTTTTAGGGAAAATGAAAAAAATAATATATATTAATCATCATTTTTTATCTTTCAAAAGGATATATATAATTTTAAAATAAAAGTGTTTTCATCAAGGGTGAAATTATGTGTTCTAGTATTACTATAATAAATTAATAAATTTATTATTTATTTATTTTTAATATTCATTTATATTATAGTTATTTAATTTTTCTATGGAAATTGTATTTGATGAAGAAAATATTTTTCCCTTTTCTCAATACTGTTCTTCTTGAATACAAATCATTTTAGATCAATAGATTCGAATATAGTATCACTAAATGATCAAGGAACATTAGAACAAATAATAATGGGGTAATTGTAACTACCACTATAAATTATTATTACTAGGAATCTGATATTATCACTCAATTTGAAAAGGTAAATTATTATAGAGTCATGTAGAATATTCAATAAATGGTTTATTACTATCATCTTCGAGTAACTTTGATTTAATTAATGTTGTGTGATTTGATGAAAATTAATGGAACATTTATTTATGATTGTAGATTTTGTGTTATATTCATAAATCACACTCTTGATACTGATGAGAAAAAGGCATTAGTATCAATGGGAAAACATGTTTTCATTGTGAATGAACATCCATGATCAGAATTTGTTTTCATTGTTGAAGTAATATCAATATATGTTTTTATAACGATTCTAATGAAATTGACAAATCCATTAATCCCCTTATGCCTAATTAATTAAATTCTTATGACCACTCTAATTGTACTATTGTAATGATGAATGTGGGAATCACTTTTTGGTGGTAAATATATTGAATCAATCATTTTTGTTTTCAATTACATTATTTTCTTGACTTGGGTAGTTCATGTTGGTAGTATACAAATAGATTTGTAGAAATTACAAATATTTTGTACCAAAATTTTACATCATGTTAATTTTCAATTATTGATGGTCATACTTTTCATTATTATGTATTTTATATTATTAAATAGAAATATATTAGAACCTAAAAAACAAATCAAAACAAAATAAAACTCAATTAGAGAAAAAACAAGATTAATTGAATTGATACCTATAAACATAATTTTAATGAATATAAAACCCAGTTAGAAAATAAAATAAGAAAAATAATTTAAAAATAAACATAACCAAAATATTAACTGATTTAGATAACCCAAAAAATAGACAAATGACATAATAAATTTACAAAAATAATCCAAAGAATCAAACAAAAAATAAATTGGATAGAATCAAAAATAGAAGAAAACTATATCCTACTCATCTAAAGCCTTTTAATTAGAAGAAATTTATATTTCTATGACATATGATTTATGTTTTCACATTATTCCCACTAAATATAATATGATTTTGTTATATCATTATGTATCATTTATTTTAGTACAAAATTATTATAACATAATTAATTGATGTCCCATATTAATTCTTGTTTGGAATACACATTAGTTATGACATCAAAATTAATTCAATATTTTTTTTCAAATTTTAGATTTGAAAAATATTAAAGTGATATAAAAGAAGAAGATGATTGTAATTAATCTCCACCCAAAAGAGATTGGAATTAATTTTTTGGTTCTTATATTGATTATTTTATTTCAAATATATATATATCAATATCGTATAATTTCATTTTATTAATTTCATTTTATGTTTTAATTAGGATCGACCAATCCTTATAACATTATTATCTAATGATTATAGTAAAAGTAGTGCTCATCTATATGTTGTGTGGGTTGTGGTACAAAAGATATAGGATCCACATTCTTGTAACCAATGATAACATCTTCCTTATATATTTATTCTATATATATAAAAATCTTATCCCACAATTTCATTATTGGAATAAGAGATATTTTCCACACCAATATTTTTTCCACCATTTGCATTTTATGCTTTCCTTATTTTATTCCCATATATGATTGTAAAACCCACTCCCCATCTTCATCATATTTTTCCATAACAGTTTATACCATCTTATTTTCTTTCTATTTATTTCTCGATGAGATTATATCATCATTCTCTTTCAATATATACTACAAAAAATTCTAACCCTCTAGAGTCAAAATTGAATCACATTCCTACTGTATAGGTTGACAATTATTGGGAACCTAGGAATCCAGTATCACCCATTAATCATACAATCTCAATTATATTTATATAACCCTAGAATAAAAATAAACATAATTTATTTTAAATATAGTATTTATTTATATTATATTTTTTCTTCCACATAATGATATTCCCCTGTATGAAATGGTTGTACATGTATGCATGAGGTGTTGAACCACCATTAAAAAATAATGGTTGAGTTAAATTAGTATATTAAAATTATCATAAAAATAAGACAAGCATCATGAATTTTAACAGAAAATATTTCCCAATAATCTGACATCATTTTTATTAGGACACTCTGCTTGAGGAGCTATCAATGTGATTTAAAGGACAATTCAAGGATGTAAATATAGGTAAGAAAATTAATTTGATTATATGTTATATTTTTATTGTATTTATATGAATTAATATTGTAGTCCAAGGATTGTTATAAATTTTTTGATGGTGAGGCTTTTAGGAGCACACAAATTATTTAATTAGATTATTTCTTGAGAGAAAATAAGCAAGAGTTGTATAATTTATAGTGTTCTAGGGTTGGTACCAATTTAACGTCCCAACTATTCAAGAATAAGTGTCCATTAAAACATTATAAAAAAATAATGCCTTATTTTAAGAGTACCAATATTGTGGTAGTAATAATATTTTTTTCTTTTAAATGAATATTATCATCATTTTCTTCAATACATTGTAATTAATTAATTAAAATTATTATTTAGGATGCATCAAAAAAAATCAAGAATACATATTCTATGAAATACATCGATACATTAGGGTTGATTGTGATGCTAAAACACTAGGTGAAGAAGCTATGACACTCCTTTAAATTTTTTATGTTTAAATAAAAATTAAAATAAAATTTCATGGTAATATATTATATAGGTTCATTAAATTTTTTATTTAGTTATATATATATATAACAATTAAATTTTTTTGGATATGTTAGAGATATCATTATTATAGGTAAGTGTAATTAGGGGTTTAGAAATATATATTTTCATTTATAATACCATATAACCTCTGAATAATTATGACATTAGAGATATTTCTGGAACCTATTCATGTGGTGTCATATATATTCTATAAAACATGAATTTATTTAGTGAAAAATAATAATTTTCATGATAATATAATAGAAAACAATTCACTCTATCTAAAGTAAATTCATTGATTTAAACCCTTATAGGGTAATTAGATATATATATTACAGGGTCAGTGGATGGTAGGAATCATGTGTGCATTTTATTTGTCTTAGATACTATACTATCAGTAAAAAATGAGCGGTTCAACTTATGAGGTAATTGAAATGTGGTTACAGATAAATGGATTTGATATGTGTTAATGATATCAAACATGTCTAAATATTATTGAATCATAAAACCAATCAAAAATACAATTTTTTTAGAAAAATTTTAAATGAGTATAAAGACAATAAATACAACAAGATTTCTATCCATTAATCATTATCATAGTAGATAGATGATGATCACATAAACTAACCTATATATTCTTGATTCATAAGGTAATCCGCCAAATTTTAAATATCTTAACAACAATATAACGATCTTATTTATATCCAGAAGTATTTTAGTAACACATATTGAGTAAGGGAAGTAATGAAATTAACAATGAATCAATTATCATAAATAAATATATTTTATACATATAGTTAAATTAATCAAGGAAACCCCTACTATAAGACACATTCATTAATAAATTTTCCATTAAATGATTTTAACCTTTCATAAATAAAGAAATTGAAATATACCTTCATTGAATACATCACTACTATAAATATATATCATATATTATAATATAAACAAATTACGTAAATTATATGATTCAATAGTGTTATCAGTTTCTATTATATATTCCATCAACATTGGAAACATAGAAAACGTTTAAATATAGATCCATTTTATAAATAAAAAACTACATTGATATCATATATTATCCTTCTTAATTTATATTCTACTCTCAATGTAACTATTCAAAATTTTAGCATACTCACCTTTAATGAAAAAGGAATCAACATTAATTATTCTTACATATTTATGTATATTATTACAATTACCATGATAAATTTACCAAATTTATATTTTTATTGAATATTTATAAGAAAATAAAATAAAATTAATAGATTAGAATAGAACATGGTTCACATGATTAGTCATATTAGAAAAACATTAGTGAAATCATACATATGTATCCATCCTATATATACTGATGTTGATATATTTTATAACAACATACACCATATAACAGTAGTAAAAAATCTATACTGTTGTAATATATGGTAAACCTATTTTAAATCATATCAATATAAATGTTCTAACTCAGACTATGAATCCACATAAATAAATCTATATAATTACATATACATATTATCTATAATGTTTCTCTATCGTTGTTAATCGAAAATCATCGTCTGAACTAATCTTATAAAATAAACCTACAAGGGGATTCATTTTAACATGTTGGCATTCATATATATATAATTATTTTTTATTGTACTTTATGTTACACACATATATATCCAATATTTAATTCATTTATTATGAAACTAATAACATTTAATATATCCATAAAATATATATACCAAACCTGGGATGATTTATCTAATACATCAAAGAACTATCAGAACATAAATGCCCCTGCTTCACTATTTGTAAACTCAAAACCATTATGTTATACCATACAAACATCCATGGAATGAATTTTATTAAATAATATATTTTTTAAATCCATTTTATGTTTTCATAATAATAATAAGATAATATAAAAACCAAAAAATCTTATATTAATTAATCATCTCAAGCCCAATAAATTATGTATTTATACTACCCAAATTATTAATAAAAATTCTTGGAAATCAACAATGGACTTTAAGAATTTGAATAAGATTATAGGATGTTATTCCTTACATTCTATCATTAAATATTTCAGAAATTTATATATAAATACTTCATTAAAAATACATATTATAAACATTATATAAAACAAAATCTCTATTAAAACTCACAAATTATTATGTTACCTATAAAACTCCTAATGTCATGTTTTAAATATATTTCAGCATTGTAAACAATTTATTCTACCAAAAAACAGATTAAATCATTTAAAATACCATTTACATGTCAAAATCTAGGCGATGATTTAATAAATTCATTATATGTCATTAATAATCACTAAACACACAAACAACATAATTAAAACAAAAATTTCCTATACATAAATATGAATTACCTTAAATAATTCATTAAATTGAAACATTAATGGCCCTTAAATAATATTCCATCCATTTAACCCTCTAGAACACATTGAACAAGTATTAAATACCATATAATAATATTTAAACATTATATATTAATGATGATAAAACATCACCATCTTTTCATTAAACATAATGAAAACACAAAATTGTATTTTTTACTATTCACTGAAAAGAATACTATTTTAGAAAACTATCATAAATTTAAACTAAACTAATTTAGACATTATGATATAAAAAATAATGTTTATTTGATCATTATAATTCTATATTTATGATAATTCCACTTTAGATAAAAAAACCATATTTTTTATATATTATAAAGGACAAAAATTCATTGTAAAATTTCTCACACTTGAAAAAAATTAAAGTTTTATATCATTTAAATTTAAATAAGTTCCTTCTAATAATAATATTTTATCAAGATAAACATTATTAATAATTATTATAATATGTATAACTTTTCTGAAAAGTAAAATTTTAGTCAAAAAAATATCAATTTATCAAATTCGGCATATTTTTTTAAGTAAAACAAAAATCAAAATGGAATTGATGGAAGAAATATTATATTTTTATAAAAATAGACTATATATTTAGTAACTAATGTCTTATCATATAACCCCTTATAACATCAACATATTACCTAAGGGTTATGTGTGTGAAAGTGACTGACTTATGGTGTATCCTATCTAACATGGCGCAATTGATAATCTCCACAGAATTTAACATTTACCATATGTGATTGCCTTGAATCAAAACTTGTTGATTCTTGACTTGGTCTTGGTAATGGTACCATTCTAGAGATGATACCTCCCTCCAATGTTCTGATAAATAGATTTCCTCTGGCATGAATCTACTAGATAAGGTCATCGACTATTCATTCTGCATTAATTAGCCGATATCATTTCTATTTATAATACTAATTTTAAAGTAAAAATAATTATTTAGTGTATTTTTTCCAAAAAATCGTATTGAACAATTGTCATTATTATCCAATTTTTATATAATAGTCGAATCCGGATGGTCACATTTCAAATTAAACTCACATAATTATAAAAAATATATATTTTTAAGGAGTCTAAAATAATATATATTCTTTTGGAAAACTAATTTTTTTAAATTGGTTTGCTCATTACATTCTTCCCACCTTATGAAATTTGTTCACTGAAATTTAAACTTGTACAAATCGAAGTGAAATGGTGTGGGTACTTGTTCATTATAATGTTCTCTAATTCATACATAGATTCATCATATTTGGGGTTCCTATAAATATATTAAATTGGTTGGTAGTCTTGTTGAGTAAAACATTTTCTCTACGGTCCAGGTTCTCCACCGCCTACTCATCATAAAAGTGTTTATATTCCAATTGTACCACCTCCTTATTCAGTACCTGTGAAGGTCAAGGTAGGTAGTTCATCAATATAGATATATGGAAAACATCATTAACTTGAGCTAGATGTGTTGGACATCTAAGACAATAGGCCACTGATCCTATGCTATCACGGATTTCATATAGGTCAATGTACTTGTCAACAAGCATCCCTTTCTTTCCAAACTGCATAACTATCTCCCAATGTAACTATAATAGTAAAAAATTATGTCCAACATGAAATTACAATTCCCTTCGATGTTAGTTATCATTGATCTTTTCCCTACTCTGGGGATCATTTATGTGTTGTTGGATGGAATCATATTTTTCTATCATCTCTTGCACAATATCACCACAAGAAGAATTATCTCACCATACTCATCCAAAAAATTAGGTGTTATACATCACATTTTTATATAACATCATGGGCTTCCATTTTAATACTTTAACTAAAATATTTGTGAATAAGTTACCCCAGACATCCTTACCACTTCCTTCATGTAAATATTTCTAGTTTATAAATATAGAAGTATTCTAGATTGGAGACAATATGGTTAGTCTTGGTGAGATGGTCATCTACAACCAATATCACATTATTTCCTTTGGAAGGTCCCAAAATACTTGTGAAAATGTATAGAGTGACATTATCCATGTTCCATACTGGTGTGGTAATTAGATGTAAAACCCAATTTAAGAAGTTGTTCCTCTTATTTAACTTATTGACAAATAAGGCACCTTTTATTTTAGTTGGAAGTCTTTATTTTCATGTTATCGCACCAAAAATGATCACAAAGGTACTAATACATTTTCTTTCTTCCATGATTTTTCGTGTAAGTAGATCTCAGAGCTACATCCATAATATCCTTCATTATTTCTCGAATAGATTGAAGAAATAACCCTAAATGAAATTTTAGTTTACATACATGATCAATATTGAAGTCAAGAAACATCCCATTCATCTTGAGTTATATCTTTTTTATATCAAAGGATATTTTCATATATATTTAGTGATCTTCTCTAGTAATGATTCCTGAGATATTATTTGGGATGGGGTTGATTATTTCCCTTTACTTACAGTTCACTTGTCATGTATTACTTGGTCTTTGATCAAAGGATCTCCTTGATTCCTCATCATTTCATCCATAATATAGTATTTTATACTTAATTCATTAGTGAATTTTTTTGGTATCAAATATTGATAAAAATTTAAAAATATTAGTATTTAAGATGATCCAACCTTCTGCTTTGTATCATGTTTAATTCATTTTGTTTTGAAAAATACTTCAAAATGTTATATGATTTATATATATCACATTTTTCTCCATAATGACATTGCCTCTAAATATTTAGAGCAAAAAAACCATAGGCATCTCCATGTCACTTGTAATATAGTTCAAATCATATGGCTACAAGTATTTAAATTCACATAAAATCACGTTTTAATTTTTTAATGTGGACTCAACCAAGACCTTATAGAGATGTGTCACTAAAAATAATGGATCTTTCTCTGATAGAGGGTAGTGTTAATGGGGGTTCAATAACCAATCATTTCCATTGCACATTGAATTTTTTTAGACGTATTTGTTTGTATTAATATGACCCCTTTTTAGTTAAAAACATTAGTGGATTAGATTGTAATGAAATATTATTCTCAAAAATCAAATAATATCATGGTAATCCTTTGAAACTATGATGATCAGTTATGGTTTTAGGGTGAGGAATCTCTACCATAACATTTTTCCTTGTAGGGTCAACTATAATTCCATCGTTAGTTATAAATGTACCAAGTAAGTATATTTTTTAACTAGAAAAATTCATCTCCACTACATTCTATATAACATCTCCTTCCAAAAATTTTGTAATATAACCCTAAAATGATCCTCATGCTCCTCATGAATTTTTCAATATATTATAATATCATCAATAAAACTACCAAAAAATTATCCATGTAGTCCTTAATAAATATATTCATCAAATATATAAAAATACAAGAAGCATTTTGCAAGATAGTGGTCATAACAACAAACTCATAATGCTCATAACTTGATAACAAGTGTTTCATTGGAATATCATTTTTCTTCAACATGAAATGATGACGAACTGATCAATGATCAATCTATGTGAAGAATTTCACCTCACAAATTTTCTCAAATAAATCTTCAATTCTTTGAAGAAGGGGCATGTTCTTTACCATGATCTTAATATGTTCACTATAATCTATTAATATACTCATTGATCCATCCTTCTTCTTTATAAATAGAATATATTCCCCCAATGAGTCAATCATTTTTAGATAAACCCCATCTTTATAGGATCATGGAGTTGAGTTTAATAATTCCTTCATCTCCACATTTTACATTCAATATGGGGTATCTGATATCAACATGGATCTAGTAATATTTTCAATGTAGATATATACATCTTTTTATAAACGAGGTCAAAGTAAATCATCATGAAATACATCAATTAATGCCTAAATAAATGGTACATTATTTATTTGTATGACTCATTTTCCTTCTTTATATTCCCTCATAATTTCCATTAAAAAGTCTTCAATTGGTTCTTCTATAAAAAACTACAATTTAGATATGTCTCCATCATAAAAAGCATTATGTTTCCCAATAAAGGATTTTGAGACTTCCATGCTTCTACATATGATCATAGAATTATTATTTTCAATCAAGTACATCTCTAGAATAATTTTAATTTATTGGATGTGAATAACTACTATATTTTAGATGAGGTAATTCTTTCCAATTTCAATAAAATAGTTTCTATGAACTATTTATTCCTATATAACCCAACGACGAGGCTTAACTAATAATTATACTTCTATTTGTTCAACGATTTATTATATATTCATTTTAAACATAGAGGAAATAAAAGAATGTATATGACAATTGTAAAATAATGTACTTGATATATTTTAAATAATAATGAGGGAACCTAACACCACGTCATTTGAAGAACTAAATTCAGACATCATGATAACATATTAAACCTTTTTCACTTTTCCTATGTTTATATTGATAGTGATTCACTTCTACTGCACTTTGAATTTTACAGTGACTGTAAAATATCCCATGTTTTATACTCATGAAGAATTGGACATCCGTAAGGCCCGACACCATCATCACATTTCAATTTTTGGTGAAAAATGTGGCTATACCTCACAATGATAGTTTTGAGTAATATAATTCTGTCTTCCACACATGTATCATTTCATGATCTCGAGTAAGCAGTTACTCAAATTATTTTTCCCACGCATTTCACATGTGAAATGTTTCATATTATTTACTCTTCATTTATCATATACTTTACCTTTACTTTGATAAATTTATCTCTACTTTTCATTTGATTGATGAGTCCCCCGCATCTCTCAAAACATAATTTCAACTTTTATATTACATCAAGCTATCTATTTTTTTTCATAGTCTCTATTTGATAGATTCTTATGTAGATGGGGTCTTAGTCCCCCAATAAAATATGTAAACTAATACATTTGGATCCATTAATAAACTATAGGTAAAAAGATAGATTCAAATCATTTTTATCTCTAAGCTTCCCATAGATTTATTTTCCTTCTACATCAACTATAGGAATCCATTCACAATTTTTTTCTCACTTTGAATGGGGAAAACATTTTTCGGAACATGGTTCCTATGTACTATTCTAACATTATCTCTTCAATCTCCATTATTGGATTCATTTTTCTAATCTGAGTCCACCATTGATCTTCTTACCCCTCTGAAAGGTACGCAGATTGGGTTACTTCCTTTGGTTCTGAGCAGTTATGTAAGGAAAAAATCATTTCTATTGAGCTTTACCATTATTCAGTAAGAAACGGATCCGTAGATCAACTGAATTTTTTTGGTCATTGACACATAATGGACTCCAAAAAAATATATTCCCTTCATGGATAATATGGTCTCTCAAGTGGATTAATGTTATTTCTCATAACATGAGTATGATGATTCATCATTCTCATGAATTTTTCTATTCCAACATCTATAGGAAGGATGTCAGTTCCTAGTCTGTTTTACTCACGATTTATTATGTTTTTCCTATTTCCTTACATTTTATAAAATAAACAACTATTAGTGATAAATGTGTTCCATTTTATAATATTATAACTCTAAAATAATTTTTATATACTAAAACATCATGTATAAATACATTACACATTAATAATAACAAATTTTTCCACAAATCCTTCATAAACGTTCATAAATAACTTGTGATTAAGAAAACATATTCCTCGAGTGTTTAAAAAATGAGTATATAAAAGACCATTATAATATAATAAGTTTTTATGATTTAGTCTTAGCACAACTTAAGAGTTGTTACCCCATGGTATATCTATTCCATATTGACATCCACTTGTTCGTATCCAGACTGGGATTTCTATTCTCAACAACTAATTATGAAATATATTGAAAAAATCCCCTCATAGGTGCCTATATTTTAGGTTTCACTTAGGGTTTATCCTAAATTATTAATGTAATCATTGACACAAATAAATAAATCCTTTTTTAGAAACAATGAAATATATTTTATTATTATATAACATTAAATATCATTTTACAAAACCTCTGAACTTTTGTGTTTTAGTGTATTTCAAATAAAGTACATATTATATTAAACCAAAAAAATTTATTCTATTCCAATTGAAAGTATTCTTCATAGGTTAATACTAATAAATATTATAATATCTAATAAATTTGGAAAATAAATAAAAGTAAAGGGTGACCATAAGGTTGTGTACGGGAAAGAAACAGATAAAATTCACTTTTTAGTATGAGAATTATCGATAAGAACATAATTAATTTCATATGGTAATGATAAATTGTAAAATTGGAATATCATATTAAGAAGAATATATATCATAAAAAATAAATATGTATATTAAATTTAATTTAGTCATTCCTAAGAATATCAATAAGTTTCATCACTGAGGTAACATAAAAACTACCTTGGTTATTCACAAACATATTGTAAAAAATTTCATCTCAAGAGATTAAATTATCAACATAATACATTATGGAATATTAAAGGATAACTCTTTATATTTATAAATTAATGTGATCCACATATATCAAAATAATTATTTTTAAGTAACCCATTTATTATAAAATAAAGTGGTTTCATATAATAATCATGGTGTTTTAGAAATATTTTAAAATCCTGATCTTTTTGTCCTTTTAAACCCACATAAAATGAATGAGGGGTTAATGTATGTTAATCCTAAAATAAAATATATAATTTTAACAAATACTTTAATAAGATTATAGAATAAATATTTTTGGGTCTTCATAAATGAAAATAAATTAATTTCGTGAGAAAAAATAGAGAAATGTTAATATGTAAATTCTACTGCATAACAAGAAAAAAATGTGTTTTAGAATATATTAAAAATAGTGTCAAAAGTATATATACTTTGTAGTGGTATCTTAATAAATTAATGGTATAGAATAAAATGGTCATAATAAAATGAAATTAATATTTTAAAGGCATGCTATATAAAAAGGAATCCTGAAAGGAAACGAGATGATGTGATTCCTCATACATTGAAGAGTGACCTGTAAAACACAAAGAGAATGACTTTTGGGGATAGAGTAAACCATGGAAAGACACCGCAGAAGGTTATAATTAGACAAATTCCTGAAAAATTAATTTGTAATTAATGTAAACAATTAAATATTTAGGTATTAATGAAAAAGTAATGTTATTTTTAATTAATTACCTCTGCCACGTTAGTATTTGTATATGAAAAACTGTGGGCTTTCCCATGGTATTGGACACATGGGAAACCTATTATATTATTTTAATTTATTAGAGTCACAAAAAATTTTATATAACTTATTACATCATTATTATCTACTTAAAAATAAGAAAAATGAAAAATTTGATTTACTATTCACTGGAAAATAAAATATTTTATAAAATTTATATTAAATTAAACCAAATCAAATTATATAGTGCTAATTTCAAAATTGAAGATTATTTTTTCGGGATAATTTTATAATTTTGAGAAATTTATCATTTTTTATAAAAAAAATCATTATTTATTGAATATAAGAGTGGACAGAAAATGTAATGTAAAATGAATTGAAAATTTACCAACACTTGAAAATATGAAATTTATTTTGTCATATAATTTTAAATAATATATTTCTAATCATAAAATTTTATTAAAAATAAAATTATTTCCAGTTATAATAATTGTTATATTGATTTTAATAAGAATAATTTCCTTCCAAACATAAATTTATCAAGTCATTAATATTTTTTATGAAATACTAAACTCAAAATGGAATTTATTTTAAAAAATTAATTTATTCATATTGAATATACAATACGTAACTAAAAAATTAGGACATAACCCATTTTGGTACCTTTATACAACATAAGGGCGAGGTATATGATATTAATATACTCATGGGGTGGCTATACTAACATAACATTAGTGGTAATCCCAACTAACTAGAAATACATCCATATTCCATTTCATTCCAACATAACATATTGAAGATTGGATTGGGATCAGTCAATAATAAATTCCAAAGATTCTACCTCTCTATGATGTTATGAAAAATGGTATCCATACTATATAAATCTAGTGGATGTGTCCATTGACTTCTCTTTCATCATTAATTATCCATTATCATTTCCATTTATAATAATTATTATATTGATAAAAATATTTTTTAGTGTATAGTTTCTAATGGTCATATTGACCAATAGTCATAGTTGAACAATAGCCTTTTTACGATAGAATCGCAAGGTTAAAATTTAATATTAAACTCAATTCAGCATTAATGATTTATATTTTGGTTGAGTACAAGATAATATAACACACATTTTTTGGAAATTGTTTATTTAAAATGGTTGGTTGATTACATTCTCTCCCCCTTAAAAACATTTGATCCCGAAATTTCAACATTTTCAATCAAATCTTAAAAGGTTTGGCGTACATCAAATTCGCTATTTAATCTATTTCCCATATGGATACTTCATATATATGGTTCCTACAAAAAACATTAATTAGTTGGGTAGTCTTTTTGAATTGAACCTTGATTCTATTGTAGTGACCCGTATCCTGACGTACATGGACATTACATTACATTTGCGGAATACTTAGTACATAACAAAAACACACACTAAAGGATCGTAATAGTTTAGTGTCTTTGGAAACTCGGAACATAATCTTCTAATCCTGGTGAAAGATCTTCAATATCTCCCATAAAGATCTTCCATTTTATTTACCTAAAACCTTTCTTTATATCCTGGGGAAAAGAAAACATAAAAGGGTGAGCTCAAATGCTCAGTAAGGGTATACAAAAGAAATAAAAATCATATCATATCTTTTTGAAAATCATAACCTGCAAAAGAGATCATAATATCTTAACATGGAACAAATCATAGAAGTGAAAATGAGATCCCCATAATCATAACATAATACTTGAAACTTTGTGGCATGCACACATAATCATGGAAAATCATTTCTTGTTAGTCATGACTCATTGCCAAGACTATCTTAGTGGACAAAGTCCCTTTCTGAATCGAGTAATCCTCGTTTCAGTCCTGTTTCACTGAACCGGTATAACCTACCATTCCAGCCATGTCTATCTCATGAGATATAAAATCTTTACCCAATGCATTGGAGGGAGATATAGGTCCCACCCATCTTATAATGAATCCTTTCTTATGTGTGCCACATAATCATAAAACATACATCATCGCATAACACATGTAACAAAAATGGGATTCTTGAAACATCATGACATCATAAATCAATTCATATAAGATAAAGGAATTCATAAACATAATTCCATCACAACATAGTCAAATCAATGTAAAAATATGGATAGAAACAGAACCCTTTATTATCTTAGATGGAAAATAATTTTGATAAAACACTTGAATTGAATTCTTGAGGAAAATATCCTTTCTTCTTCAAAATCAATTTCTTTTCACAAAACATCATGTAATTTTAAAAGAAAGAGATTTTATTGAAAATAGTTATGAAATCTTTTAGAGGAAGCTTCATGAAAATAAGGCTTTATAAAACAGTAGAAATCCGTTCGTTCCGTATAAGTTAAAAAAAACATTCTTCGTACTTTTGTCGGAAAAGTCAAATTGTACCTCGTATGACAAAAGATTCCTTTCATAGATATTACTAAAAACTCACCGAAGGGTAAAAATGGATTTAAACAATTGTAGGTGGATGGAAATAATATTACATATTGATGAAACATGGATGTGGATGATAAAATACACCCCAGTAAATACTTATGAATAAACAATCTCGGATAAAAATGAGATTGTGATATTTTCCTTACCTTAGGTCCGACTTGCTTTGTAAGTGTCCGAACCTCCTGTATAATGATTTAAATCATGTTATTGACTTATTACAGAATCATATTCATTGTTATGATATCATATATGGTTCACTTATGACATTATATTACCCGTTCTTTTGTAAATTCCATGTTAAAGAAGCGTTTTGGGTAAAATCGTTTCATTTATCGTAGGTGTTTTGACTTGTTGTTCTTGACATCGTTATTACTTATATCATGATTTACTTACTTCCAGAATATAAAATATGATTTATATATCATATATATTCAGTATATATATATATATAATAGGTAGATAAATAAAATGAAAACACCGTTCATGGAGACGGTAGTCCGTACGTACGCATGAACGCTGTTTTCCTTTCCTTATTGTCTTGAAATGGAAGTAAGTAGATGACATACATATGTATATATATACATAAATACAGTAGCTTTATAATGTAATATATTTCATTATTATTTCTTATATATACTTTATAATCATTCTTAAATGGTTAACATGGAGAATGAATCTCATCGCGTCGTGGAGACGGTAGTCCGTACGTACGCACGAGCGATGATATCATTTCTATAAATATTGAATTGAATTGGAGTGGATTATACAATATATCAGAATCAATATGATGTTGTAATAACTATGTATAGTTATTCTTTACACCATTATACCCATCCATGTAAGGTGGTGGTGGAAAATAGATTACACCACGGCGTGGAGACGGTATTCCGTACGTACGCACGCGCGGTGATTTCTTTTTCCGTAGGATGGATAGATAGTGAAATAGGGTTGTTTCATACTTATAATAACATATCAGTACAGGAGTGATACTGATGTTATTACTTCATAATGAAACAACCTAAGAAGAAGAAGTGGAAGAAGAAATAAAGATGAAAGAATTGGTAACGGTAATTACCTCTTCTTTGAAGCGCCTCTTTGAGACCTCCTCTTAGGGCACTAAAATTGGTCTTTGAGGAAGACCAGAACCTCTAGGATGTTGCTAGGGAAGTGGAGAAGAGATTTTGGCAGGGGTTGGCCGAGCTTGAGTTCTCAAATTGGAGTGAGGAGGAGGGGGAGGAGGTGTCCTTTTATAGGGGAGGAGAGGGGCACCTTAGAAATATCTCAAAATATTATTTTATATTAAAGTCAAAATCGGTTTATAATGGTTCCAAAGGGTCTTATTTCGAAGATAAGGTGGGGAGGGGTCTAAATCCTATCAACCAATAGAATTTAGACAAGTTTAGAATATTATTTTAACCTTATCAATTAAATTTAACTCTAAGTTAAATAATTTAACTTTTACCATGTCTTTTTGTTTTCTTTCACTATATGGTTAATAAACTTACTATAACATGCCAAACGAACCCCAAATTGTTTATTATTAATATATATATCCTTATCTAAGTCATTTGGCCGAACCTTAGATTTTTAGGAATACATTAACAATTAATAATATAATATTTTATTTAAAAACTATTTTGTGTCAATTTTGACACTATTTGATATATGATTTTTGTGAAAGTCATAACAGAATTAAATGTTCGAAACAAGTTGATTAAATCAACATTAATATATCATAGTAACCTATAAAATTAGTGGAATTCATAAAAAATCTCAAATTACATTTATTTTGGTGTTTATAACATCAATTATGTCAATATTTCATTAATAAGATAATTACTGCATCATCGTTGTGTCATAAATAAATTAAATTATTTTATGTCTACAAAATTACAAATAAAATACCATCATGTACGAAATCTTTTTAGCTTTCTAATGAATATTTACAATCGAATTTATCTTATGTATAACCCCATATTAAAAATGATTTACTTATTAAACTTTGATTTTAACTATTTTAACCTTTCTTTAAATAAATTAATAATAAATGTCCTAATCTAATCCAAGTGGGCCTAAATGGTCATATTTTATTCCTAAGTTTGTTTTTGGTCGAATTACACTTGTCCAATAGAATTAGGACATGTGTTAGGGTAATAGTAATATCATATTTACCCTTAGTTACCCTATTTACTATTAACCGCGGTAAAAAAGTAAAAAGTTACTATTCACCAAAAAATTATTTTCATCTCATTGAACAACATTTTAGTCCTTGATATTAACCGTGTCTCTCGGATTTTCGAAATTCCATTCACAGAAGCGGAAAAATTAAGTTTTATGAAAAATTTAGTTTTTTTAACTACCACTTAGTAGTTTCACTATTCATCAAAAATTGATGTTTTTCAGAACAATGCCAAAATTTCATCCTAAGCTATATTTCATATTCCGAATTCAAAAATGAAATCTATTTTACCAAATTCATAACATAGAAGTTGCATTAATTAATTTTATAATTAAATCCCGCTGTTAAAATAAATAGCGTGTTTTTAGGAAACAATATATATCAAAAGATTGACACTTGATTATGTCTGGTTTAAATGTGAAATTACAACCAATGACCAACATTGTATTAAATTGTAAAAATATATTCTAAATATACTTTAAAACCACTCAAATTAATAATTTATCACTATTAGTTATTTCGATTAAAAAGGTTGTTTTTAATTATAATTTAGTAATTTTTCACTATTCATCAGAATATGAAAGTTATCCGAAAAGTACCAAAATTTCACCTTAGGCTAAATTCGATACTCCGAATCCAAGAATGAAGTTCATTTTGAAAAATAAGATTTACAGAATTTTAAAAAGTGGTTATTACTATTCATAACGGCTAGTTTTAATAATATTTTAATAGCACATCGTTGTTTAGTGAATCTCGGTATTGCGTATTACACACGCTATCGAGGAAGGTCGCGATTGCGTGTAATGCAAGGCAAGACAAGGATGCATGTTGTGAAAGCTCCTTTTGGTGTAGCGTACAACACAAGACATTAATAAAATTAAAAAGAATATTTCTTTATAAAATCTTGGGCTGTTACATTCTACCCCCCTTAAAATGAATTTCGCCCTCGAAATTCGTCGGGGTTATAAATGGTTTACTATTTGAAAGTTTCTTTAATAGAAACCCACATCATAAAAGGGAATACAAAAACTTGGCTAACTAAAGTATGAAATGTAACGATTACCCAAATAAACTAATCACTGGGTTTCCACATAGGTGAAAATATGGATATGGAAGAGAAATCTAACCATCATGTTCTGATGGAGAGTGGTAGAGAACATGGCTATGGAAAATCCAGTAATCACAAATCCATAGATTTGTGATGATATAAGGTACCATCTGATTCATCAGGTATAAGATCACTAGGACAACATTTTTGGTTTTCAAGATCATTTCCCTAAAGTTGAAAATTTGTTTAGAATAAATACTTACTTTATTTTGGTACAATCTCACTTTTGTTCGTGCCTTGAACAATTTCTACTTCATCTCTTAAATAAATGAAGTTGAATTTGTTATTTGTGAAGTGGTAGCAGATCATGTGATAGAATGACTGTTCATTCCATCTGTCTCAAACAAAAGGCTAGCAAAAGTTATTAAATATACATAAGTCATTCTATAGTGAGATTAATCATATATGGTTCCTAAAATGGACTTATACTTCATATATCATGCTGCTTAATATAATAAAACTAGTTTCTACTAAACAGGGACTTCCTGTAGGCCAGTGGTAGGCGATAAAGGCCAGTCGCACTTTGGTTGTGGGTTCGATTCCTACAGCCTTGTCCGAAGCGATGGGCTGTCGCCCGTCCTGCAGGTTGTCATTTTTCTAAAACTATATTACTATAACATCCCATCAATAATATCGAAAAAAAACTTCTATCCTTAAACAATACTAACTTATATCCAACATAAACCATTCCAATCTTTAGGCTCATAATACTGCAGTCCATTCTCATAACATAGTGAAAACGATTACCAGAGATTTAATACCATCGGTGATCCCCATATATCATAAGATATATCTTGTTGGTCACATTCCAAACATTCAAAGGCCTTAATCTTGTACTCTCTTGAATACCCATTGAACCTTAGTGAAAACATGAATGCAGTTAAAAGTTAACACTTTTCACATACCGAAATCCTCAAAATTCTATATACTCAAACCATGATATCACTTAGTCCTTATATCAATCATGAGCTCATGAATACTATCAAACATTTAATTTTCTCCTTATCCCTTCATTATGCGCATATCATCTACATTCCAAAAATATATGAATAACCTTTCATGGATACTGGTAACATTAATCATACACTTTCAAAACACAAGGAAAGACAACAGTGCAACAATCCTTAGATGTCTCTTTATTCCAAAATTACACATGATAAACATGTAATCATTCCACTACATTCTCAAACCATTGACCGAGCTTCAAAAATTCTTTCATCTCACATATCATTTGTAGTCTCCTCATCATCATCCACATAAATACTACCCATATGACCATACTGATTCTCTTCATGAGTCTTTCCCTTAGGGCATTTGTTTGCATAATGCCCATACATTCCACATTTAAAACACTTAACCATTTTTGATGTCGTAGCAATACCATTATCCTCATCCATGGTGTTAACCGACCCTTTTCCTTTGCACTTACTTGCTTTGTGTCCTTCTTTTCCACACCCAAAGCATCTTCCAGTTCCCTTGAAACATTCTCCTTGATGCCTCTTCCCACATGATTTACATAGGGGAAATTGAACTTTCTTTCTTCTATGATCATCATGGAACTCCATCTTTCTCTTATTAGTCGAGTCAGGAAACTTACCAAATTTTACTTTATTGATCATATTATGTGATTGCTGATTCGGCATAATAATGATGTTTGGACTTCCAAATCCTATTTCATTTGGTTGCTCATAAAGAATATCATTCCATTGTCCATCATATCCTCCATTATCGTGAATCATCTTGTTTCCAGCCATATTCTAAAACCCAAAAAGAATAGTGTGAGAGGAAAAAATCATAATAAAGGGGGAGTAACTTAAATATATATCATCTTTGGTTTAATCTAATATCGTTACCATAGTTCTAGAACTATATCCTATACGTATACTTATCCTTAGGGGCATCCCTAGACATACCTTAGAAATATCTCTAGGGATCTTACTAACGTTTTCGCATCCTAGTTTCCAAAGGTTGACTAAACCTTTCCTCTGATACCAACTGTAGTGACCCATATCCTGACGTACATGGACATTACATTACATTTGCGGAATACTTAGTACATAACAAAAACACACACTAAAGGATCGTAATAGTTTAGTGTCTTTGGAAACTCGGAACATAATCTTCTAATCCTGGTGAAAGATCTTCAATATCTCCCACAAAGATCTTCCATTTTATTTACCTAAAACCTTTCTTTATATCCTGGGGAAAAGAAAACATGAAAGGGTGAGCTCAAATGCTCAGTAAGGGTATACAAAAGAAATAAAAATCATATCATATCTTTTTGAAAATCATAACCTGCAAAAGAGATCATAATATCTTAACATGGAACAAATCATAGAAGTGAAAATGAGATCCCCATAATCATAACATAAGACTTGAAACTTTGTGGCATGCACACATAATCATGGAAAATTATTTCTTGTTAGTCATGACTCATTGCCAAGACTATCTTAGTGGACAAAGTCCCTTTCTGAATCGAGTAATCCTCGTTTCAGTCCTGTTTCACTGAACCGGTATAACCTACCATTCCAGCCATGTCTATCTCATGAGATATAAAATCTTTACCCAATGCATTGGAGGGAGATATAGGTCCCACCCATCTTATAATGAATCCTTTCTTATGTGTGCCACATAATCATAAAACATACATCATCGCATAACACATGTAACAAAAATGGGATTCTTGAAACATCATGACATCATAAATCAATTCATATAAGATAAAGGAATTCATAAACATAATTCCATCACAACATAGTCAAATCAATGTAAAAATATGGATAGAAACAGAACCCTTTATTATCTTAGATGGAAAATAATTTTGATAAAACACTTGAATTGAATTCTTGAGGAAAGTATCCTTTCTTCTTCAAAATCAATTTCTTTTCACAAAACATCATGTAATTTTAAAAGAAAGAGATTTTATTGAAAATAGTCATGAAATCTTTTAGAGGAAGCTTCATGAAAATAAGGCTTTATAAAACAGTAGAAATCCGTTCGTTCCGTATAAGTTAAAAAAACATTCTTCGTACTTTTGTCGGAAAAGTCAAATTGTACCTCGTATGACAAAAGATTCCTTTCATAGATATTACTAAAAACTCACCGAAGGGTAAAAATGGATTTAAACAATTGTAGGTGGATGTAAATAATATTACATATTGATGAAACATGGATGTGGATGATAAAATACACCCCAGTAAATACTTATGAATAAACAATCTCGGATAAAAATGAGATTGTGATATTTTCCTTACCTTAGGTCCGACTTTCTTTGTAAGTGTCCGAACCTCCTGTATAATGATTTAAATCATGTTATTGACTTATTAAAGAATCATATTCATTGTTATGATATCATATATGGTTCACTTATGACATTATATTACCCGTTCTTTTGTAAATTCCATGTTAAAGAAGCGTTTTGGGTAAAATCGTTTCATTTATCGTAGGTGTTTTGACTTGTTGTTCTTGACATCGTTATTACTTATATCATGATTTACTTACTTCCAGAATATAAAATATGATTTATATATCATATATATTCAGTATATATATATATATAATAGGTAGATAAATAAAATGAAAACACCGTTCATGGAGACGGTAGTCCGTACGTACGCATGAACGCTGTTTTCCTTTCCTTATTGTCTTGAAATGGAAGTAAGTAGATGACATACATATGTATATATATACATAAATCCAGTAGCTTTATAATGTAATATATTTCATTATTATTTCTTATATATACTTTATAATCATTCTTAAATGGTTAACATGGAGAATGAATCTCATCGCGTTGTGGAGACGGTAGTCCGTACGTACGCACGAGCGATGATATCATTTCTATAAATATTGAATTGAATTGGAGTGGATTATACAATATATCAGAATCAATATGATGTTGTAATAACTATGTATAGTTATTATTTACACCATTATACCCATCCATGTAAGGTGGTGGTGGAAAATAGATTACACCACGGCGTGGAGACGGTATTCCGTACGTACGCACGCGCGGTGATTTCTTTTTCCGTAGGATGGAAAGATAGTGAAATAGGGTTGTTTCATACTTATAATAACATATCAGTATAGGAGTGATACTGATGTTATTACTTCATAATGAAACAACCTAAGAAGAAGAAGTGGAAGAAGAAATAAAGATGAAAGAATTGGTAACGGTAATTACCTCTTCTTTGAAGCGCCTCTTTGAGACCTCCTCTTAGGGCACTAAAATTGGTCTTTGAGGAAGACCAGAACCTCTAGGATGTTTCTAGGGAAGTGGAGAAGAGATTTGGGCAGGGGTTGGCCGAGCTTGAGTTCTCAAATTGGAGTGAGGAGGAGGGGGAGGAGGTGTCCTTTTATAGGGGAGGAGAGGGGCACCTTAGGAATATCTCAAAATATTATTTTATATTAAAGTCAAAATCGGTTTATAATGGTTCCAAAGGGTCTTATTTCGAAGATAAGGTGGGGAGGGGTCTAAATCCTATCAACCAATAGAATTTAGACAAGTTTAGAATATTATTTTAACCTTATCAATTAAATTTAACTCTAAGTTAAATAATTTAACTTTTACCATGTCTTTTTGTTTTCTTTCACTATATGGTTAATAAACTTACTATAACATGCCAAACGAACCCCAAATTGTTTATTATTAATATATATATCCTTATCTAAGTCATTTGGCCGAACCTTAGATTTTTAGGAATACAATAACAATTAATAATATAATATTTGATTTAAAAACTATTTTGTGTCAATTTTGACACTATTTGATATATGATTTTTGTGAAAGTCATAACAGAATTAAATGTTCGAAACAAGTTGATTAAATCAACATTAATATATCATAGTAACCTATAAAATTAGTGGAATTCATAAAAAATCTCAAATTACATTTATTTTTGTGTTTATAACATCAATTATGTCAATATTTCATTAATAAGATAATTACTGCATCATCGTTGTGTCATAAATAAATTAAATTATTTTATGTCTAAAAATTACAAATAAAATACCATCATGTAGGAAATCTTTTTAGCTTTCTAATGAATATTTACAATCGAATTTATCTTATGTATAACCCCATATTAAAAATGATTTACTTATTAAACTTTGATTTTAACTATTTTAACCTTTCTTTAAATAAATTAATAATAAATGTCCTAATCTAATCCAAGTGGGCCTAAATGGTCATATTTTATTCCTAAGTTTGTTTTTGGTCGAATTACACTTGTCCAATAGAATTAGGACATGTGTTAGGGTAATAGTAATATCATATTTACCCTTAGTTACCCTATTTACTATTAACCGCGGTAAAAAAGTAAAAAGTTACTATTCACCAAAAAATTATTTTCATCTCATTGAACCACATTTTAGTCCTTGATATTAACCGTGTCTCTCGGATTTTCGAAATTCCATTCACAGAAGCGGAAAAATTAAGTTTTATGAAAAATTTAGTTTTTTTAACTACCACTTAGTAGTTTCACTATTCATCAAAAATTGATGTTTTTCAGAACAATGCCAAAATTTCATCCTAAGCTATATTTCATATTCCGAATTCAAAAATGAAATCTATTTTACCAAATTCATAACATAGAAGTTGCATTAATTAATTTTATAATTAAATCCCGCTGTTAAAATAAATAGCGTGTTTTTAGGAAACAATATATATCAAAAGATTGACACTTGATTATGTCTGGTTTAAATGTGAAATTACAACCAATGACCAACATTGTATTAAATTGTAAAAATATATTCTAAATATACTTTAAAACCACTCAAATTAATAATTTATCACTATTAGTTATTTCGATTAAAAAGGTTGTTTTTAATTATAATTTAGTAATTTTTCACTATTCATCAGAATATGAAAGTTATCCGAAAAGTACCAAAATTTCACCTTAGGCTAAATTCGATACTCCGAATCCAAGAATGAAGTTCATTTTGAAAAATAAGATTTACAGAATTTTAAAAAGTGGTTATTACTATTCATAACGGCTAGTTTTAATAATATTTTAATAGCACATCGTTGTTTAGTGAAACTCGGTATTGCGTATTACACACGCTATCGAGGAAGGTCGCGATTGCGTGTAATGCAAGGCAAGACAAGGATGCATGTTGTGAAAGCTCCTTTTGGTGTAGCGTACAACACAAGACATTAATAAAATTAAAAAAAATATTTCTTTATAAAATCTTGGGCTGTTACATCTATGGTCCAAAATCTCTCATGCTTCTCTTTATAAGAGAGTTCATGTTCCAAATGTACCACCTCTGGATTCATTATATGTGATGGGTTAGGTAAAAACTTCCTCAAGACAGATACATAAATAATATCATGAACATGATATATATTTTGTGGATGTTCAAGATGATACGCCAATAATCCTATTCAATCAAAGATTTCATATGGGACAATGTACATGGGGATGAGATTCCCTTTCTTCCCCTACCACATGACTCTCTTCCAAGGTGAAACTCAAAATAAGACTTTATCTCCATGTTCAAAATCTGGGCCCATTTGACTTTTATCATTATATCTCTTTAACCAACTCTAATTTGATTTTATGTGTTTTATGAATGGAATGAAAATTTTATATCATCTCTTCTAAATGATCGGTCTGAAAAATCATTCTCTCACCATTTTTATAACAAGTAGTAGTTCTAAAACTCATTCCATATACAGCTTCATAAGGAGACATTTTAACACAACATTGGAAGATTTTATGTATGAGATCACATCAAATGGTAGATATTGACCACATCCACCTTTAAATTCCATTATGGATTTTCTCATCATATACTCAAGTGTCCCAATTGTAATTTTAGGTTAGACAACATTTTTTGGATGATAGACTATACTAAAATTCAATTATGTATATATATCATGTTGAATACATCTGTATAATTTTTATGTGACACTTAGATCATGATCTTAAATATAAATAGTGGTTCTCCATGCATATTTACCACTTTTTTCACATATATCATGCAAGTTGGTCTAGGGAGAAATATTCTCATATAGATATAAAATGTGCAGTCCTTGTTACATGGTCCACAATAACCCATATATCATTTATTACCTTGAAATTTCTTATGAGAATAGTTTGGGTAATTGTTTTAATACAACCTTTTAATTTTTTCACTCTACCTTCACTTGTTGACACACTAGGAAATTTTTAGTGTAGTCGGAAATCTTCATTTTTATATTATCCTACCAACAATGATCATAAAGGTCCATATACATTTTAGTGAATCCATGATTTATATATTAATTAGAACCGTGACTTTCATCCATCATATACTTTTTTATTTCCAAAATAGATGGAATATATAGCCTTGTAAAAAATTTAATTACCCCATCATGATCAATATTAAACTCTATAAACATAACATTATTCAAAATATCTATCTTTTTTTCACAAAAGGATATTCACATTAATATTTATTGATTATATCTAGTAATGATCATTGAAAAATCATTTGGGATAGGGTTGATGATGTCCCATCCATTATGGTTCCCATGTCATGTTTTAGTATCTCTTTCATAAACTATCTCTCTGAATCCTCATCATTTCCAACATAATGGGTAATTTCCTACTTAATTCACAACCAAATATCTTTTTTCTTCTGGGGGATAATTAATTGAACATTCATAGGCTTTAAGAAGATCCAACAAATTATTTTTTATCATGTTTAATTCCTATTATGTGACAATATAATTCAATATTTGATGGTCTATGTATTTATCACATTTTCCCCCATAAAGATATTGAGTCTATATCTTCAGATCTAAATAACAACAACATTAATCTTTAGGTCATTATTAATATAGTTCTACTCAGGAGCCTTTATCTGTCAAGACACATAAGTAGTAATTAATGACCCAAAACCATTATTAATTGAAATGATCACATGTTATAGTAATTTCTTATATTATAAATCACATTAATTCACATATAGACCATACTAAAAGATTTTTTAAATAGTAATTAATGATATGAAAAGAATTTTTATATGTTAAGGAACATATATTAATAAAATAGTTATTTGACTTGAAGAATAGTAATATGACCATGATGAATAGTAAACAATAAAAATAAAACGTAACCTGAAACATTAAAGTATAAATAATATTTATAAATCTTATAAATAAAAATATTATTTTGTTTTATAATTTTACATGTATATTAATATTTTAATAATAATTAACTATATGTTGTCATTTTTGTAAGTCATAAATAATTAATTAAAATTTTATGATCAATTTAATAATTAAAATGAAGAATTATTTACAAAAAAAGTTCTCCATAAACTAATATTTTTATTTATTATTAATTTAAGATAATTTAATGAGGCCTTAAGAAAATTTCCAAAGTGTTATAAAAATCAGTTATAATTTTACAATCTGTATTTTCCTATGAATGATGATTTTAAAGGGAAAATAAATTACACATATTTAGATAATTATGTTTCTAATATAGGTTTTATTTTTTTATTCTAATCGTCAGAAAATGGTTAGGGAGAATTTTGGGTTCTTTAAATAATACTTGATTTTTTTATGAATAGTAAAATATTATAATTTTCGATAAACTGTAAAAACATGTATTTTTTGGTCATTGTTGATGTAATTATGCAGTAATCACAATAATATCGAACCATCATTCAATATTATAATATATTTAGCAATAATTCTCAAACTATTAATTTTTTTGAGATGAAATAAGAAAATAATGAATATAATAATGAAAAAAGACTCCTCTCCTCCACTTTAAATAACACCCCTCACACCCTCTTCTACTTGCACATCTCAGGCATTGGACCTTGTGCATGATATCTCCAATAATCTTGCCATGAACATTTCTCATGTTCTAGAGAACATGGTCACGATACAATATCTTAACCATTTCCAAAGGAGGTTCTGAAAGAGGTAAATCCAAGAGGTAAAATAATCATCATTTTTGCTTTTAATTTCATTTCATTTTCATTTTCTTTCTTTCTTATAATGACATTTTATTATCCTAATGGAATGATAACTAAATTATGTTTCATATAATATTATTATATCATGTCATTAGAACATTATTCACTTATCTCATCCCCTTCTATATGTCCCCTTTTTAATTAAAATGATATTGTTGTCGGTGATGTGTCAATTTGGTGACATCATGGGTGATGCAATTTAATTTTAATAAATTTAAATATAGTTTATTAATTTAACTAATATATTGTTGAAATAATATTTTAAATTTTATTTTATAACACTTTTTAAGCTTTAGAACTAAATTATATACATAATACTAAATGTTAAAACAAAATGATATCATTGTGATCAAAATACGCCAAAATAATCCTAAAAATATCATCATTATCATTAATAATATTATTCGTCCTCATAACATCTTAACAAAATATTTATACGATATTTTTTTCTTTGGGAATATCAATAAAACATTTTATAACAATTCGGATTATTTATCCTCATTTTAAACAAACTTTTAATCATGTATACCTGTGAACCGATCATGAATAATAAGAAAATGCACACATATGAACGACGAAATTAAACTAAATAACTCATTAAATAGCTCATAATTGAACTTAATAAAAACATAATGAATCAAATTAATGTTTAAAAGGATTTTTTATATGTTAATTAATTACTCTAATATGATTTTAGATGAAATTAATTTGAAGAATGAATTCAGACCCAAGGTAAGGGGAATTCTCAAACCCTACTCTCTTTATTTGGGGTTTCCCTATTACACCCCATTAAAAGTTTTGATATTCCATATATATATTTTATAAATAATTATCATACCTTTTATGTGATAAACATGTTATTAAATGAGATAATTACAAACACAATGTTTTCCAAAAGAAATCTTCTTTTAAAAAACACACATTTTACAACCCAATATCATTTCTTCTTCTTCCAAGGTTGTTGATTCATAAATAATGTATTTTATTATGTATTTTTTAGGAACCCATATTTTATGAAAGTATTCTTATTAAAATAAACCCATTACTTTTCATTTGTAATTTTATATTCATTATTGATATATGTTCTATGAGGCATGGATGATAATTTAAATGTTGTGTTGTGACGGGTGCACCCAACATTATATAGTCAAATATAAATGTTATGATGTGAACAATGTTATAGAAATTATATAAATATCCAATGAATTGGTTAATGTGATGTATCTTATAATAAGAGTGAAATATGTGTGAACATGATTATTTCATTGTTCACAACTTTGTGTGGTAGTTGACCACCAAGACATTATGTCTCATTTTTATACATTGCCACATTCCATTCCATTATCAAAATGATTTATTTCATGAATATTGTATTTTGATAATGTTATGATGATAATTAATTTTCGCTTCGAAAATTATATTGTTCCATGTTCTTATTTATCCTCCTACTGGTCTTTTAGCTCTTTTATTTTTGATGTATCTTTTCAGGTGACTACATGTACTAAAGATAATTAAAGGGAAAATAAAAATATATTGGAGAATGAATTAAAAAATGATTAAGTTTTATATTATAAATATGATCCATATTCATAATTTTTAAAGGAAAATAAAATTTTAATAAATGCCTTGTAATTATTTTTATGTTTTTGTCATAAAAAATATTGAATAGTTATGGAAGAAAAATCGGTGCCCCTAGAGTTGGTTTCAGAGCACGATATAGTTTATCTTCGAATTATGATTGGAGAACCTCAGTGAAAACCCTAAATATGAGACAGGGTATTTGTAATATTAGAAGAAGATTATATAAACATAGGGATCCCATAAGATAGTCCTATAAACTAAATTTGACAATGAAATAAATTTCATATTCATGACTTATAGGCTTCTCTTTTGATCTAAATTTTCATTTTTTATAAAACTATGGGAACTAGGAGAAACCATTGCAACAAACCAGGTCTGAGATAGTGTAGTGAGAAGACAATTAACATTTCCAATGCATTGAGAGGTAGATTTAAGAATATCATGCTGAGGTTTACCCAGCTGTCTCGGGTTATGGAAAATATCCGGAATAATGTGGAATATATAACTTTACCTCAGATGGCACAACTGGATAACAATTGTGTTATGTGGAGATGATCACCACTGTTTAGTTGATCTTTTGATCCACTGTTCCAATAATAGTTTGTCAAATCAATGAATAAAATATTTTCTGGTCATTAATGTTTTGTGATAGATTAGGTGACTCAGGTTAGCTAACATTTACATGGAGAGGCCGATCAATGGTGGTCATTGATTAAGAACACCAAGCCAAAAAATGATTATATTGAGTTGAAAGATATTATGAATATTTTTCATAACAATTATTTCCCTCAAACTCTTCAACCATTGATGGGGAGAGAATTCATAGAGTAGAAGAAAAATCTAAATGAATCTTTCTAAGAAAAAGAATAAAATTTCACAATTCATACAAGGTATTATTCTAGTTGTGTTATAAAAAATATGGAATATTTTAAATATTCTTTAGTGGGTCAAAACCACAACATTTTATGTATGAATAATTATGATACATTTGCGGTAATAAATTTTTTTTATGTTCTCCCAATGTGGTGAATGAGTATTGAGAATGGTCCCATGAATATGGTGATATGAAATGAAAGGTGGAGTTTCATGATGGGTGATATAATAAGAAATATGAAAGATAACCCAACCACCACCATATCTAAAATGTGGGAAAAAGCATCATGGTTACTAGTTGAATGGGATGGTTAAATGATTCATGTGTGGGCGAGAAGTCCACCAAGCTGATGAATGATTTAAACACATAAGGAATCATGATAATGTGATTCTAGAGAGGAGATCACCACTAATTGTAAAATGGTACACCTATTGAGATAATGTAAACCATTAAATATAGTTCACTAATCCCTGATTCCTCATGGATAATTAGTGTCAGCATCCACCAAATACAAATGAGAAAGGAAATGATTTTTTCATCACTACCATGAATCTGCAGACTGAAAATTAAATCATCCAAGGTACAACACTCATTCCCCCAAGTATGAAATTTGTCATTTTGGATTCTTATTGTACAGATTATTTTATATCAAATATTTCTTCCAAAAATGTTGAATCAATCCCCCAAAACCTGAAAATGGAGATATCCATAAAAAACATTATGGTTTAATCATTTCATGTCAATTGATGGAATCTTATCATATTCATGAATGTGGGAAGATTCATCAATTTAATATCAAAATATATTACTTAGTTTAATTAGAAATTATACTAGGGATTTATTTGATCGTGTATTATAGAGAACATATGAAATTTCAAGAAAAGGAAATAACTTTTTATATTAAAACCATCCCATGCTCCTCTAGAAAAGAAAGAAAGATCGGGAATCTTGTTTGGAAAATCCTTAAATGGTGTGGGTGTTGATCCCAGGTTAATAATAATACCTCACTCAAGTGGTTGAGTTAATGTAAAGAGTGAAACTTGAGTAAATACCCATCGTGGGGGAATAAAATGATGTATTTCTAGAAGAGTTACCAAGACATCACCATGATATAGAGGTATATTTCTCAGTAGAACTCACTCTGAGATTTCCTATATCAATGTGTACATATAGAGTGGAACCTATATAAATGGAGGAGATAAATAAAAAGCTACAAGAGAAATTGGAAAATGGGTTCATACACTCTTGTGGATCTCTTTGGGGTGGTCTAATGCTCTTTGAAAGAATATGGATGGATCGATGTGGCATTGTATCGATAATGGAAACTCAACAAGATCACAGTAAATAAGAAGTATCATATTACTTGGATAGATGACTTGTTCGATAAGTTATGAGGATCTCAATACTTATCAAAGTTGTATTTTTTTCTAGATATCATCAGCAAAATATGAAGATGGAAGATATTAAGAATACTACATTTCTCACAAGGTATGGGCACTAGGAGTTTATAGTGATGAACTTTATAGTTACTTATGCCACTATAATCTTCCTGGATTTCAATAATATAGTATTTAGATATTTCCTTGATATTTTTTTATAATTTTTTATTTAGGATATTCAAAAATACTCAGAGAGAAATGGGGAACCTGAAGAACATTTGAGGATTTTGTTGATGACATTATAGAAGGATGATTTGTACTCCATGTCCATAAATTGTAAATTTTTTATACATAAATTCATATTCAGAGTAAATATGATCCCATGTGAGGGAATTTATATAAAACCTTAAAAAAGGTAATTGATGAATGGATTAGACACTTTATTGTCAAAAGCATATACAGATTTCTTTGATTAACAAAGATCTATTGTCATTAATTGAGAAATTTCTCATGATTATCATGTGTGGTGTCTATGTTATCAAGGAATGGGATATGGTATGTTTGGATTGAAGAATGCGAGGAATGATTCAAGTATATAAAGAAGTGGTTGATCACTACAAATGTACTCATAGTACTAAAAAATGGAGAATATTTTTTGATATACATTGATGCTTCAAAGGGAGAATTTGGGTGTTCGGTAATGAAAAATAATAATGTGATTACATATTTCTCACAAAAGTTTATGATCAATGAGAAAAATTACCCAATTCCTGATCTAGACCTAGAATACGTAATTTTTGCATGAAAATATGGCATCATTACCGCTATGGTGAGTAGTGTGACATATATACCGATCACAATAGCCTAAAGTATTTATTCCAATAAAATGAGCTTGTAATGGGTAAAATGATATGGTTTGAGGTAATTAAGGACTAAAATAACTCTATTAAATATCATCATGACAAGGTGATCATGATAGACTATTCTCTTAGCTAAAAATTACATTCTACTAAATCCATGATGTTGATTAAGAAAGACATTATCTTTATGGATATGAAAATGATGGATTTAGAAATCATAATGAGGGGAATAAATCATACCTAACCAAAATTATTTTCCAACCTTCTATCCAATAGAAGATTAATGAGTCACAATGGGATGATCTAGAGTTATAATGAACATGAATGCAGTAAAGGAAGTGGAGCTACATAGGTCCCATATTGAAGACTACGGTTTGATTAGTTTTATAACAAGGTTTTTATGCCTTCATAATTTTGGATAAATAACAAGCTATTGGATAACGCAGATATCTCAACATTCTATATTGATCATAGGTGTAGAAATATGCACCATAATCTCCGAGAGCAATTTTTGTGGGAAAACATAAATATGGATATTTCATAGTATATATCAAGGTTTATTATTTGAAAAAAAAGTAAAATCAGAGAAAACACAAACCATTTGGGATGATTCAACCATTTTCGATAATCATGGGCATATAGGAGAATGTCACATTGGATGTTTTCACATGTCATTGAATACATCCAAAGGAAATAGTGCGATATGGGTTGTGGCAGACAAAATCACCACGACCGCCCACATTATCACTATTTTGATTGATCTCTCCCTTGAATAACAATAAATTATATATGTGAATAATATGTTGAGACTGCAGGGGGTTCAACTCCTTGTTTTTTAAAATTGTGATCCCAGGAATTCATCTATGTTCTGGAGGAGCCTCCAACATGATTTGAGAGCTGATTTAAATATCTAAATTACATATAACCTCCAAAATTATTGTCAAAATGAAAGAAATATTAATATAGTAAATGATATTCTAAGAGAATAAATATTATAATTAAATGTCGGATGGGATCATAATCTCCCATTGGTTGAGTTATCAAATAACAACAGCTTTCATTCCATTATTCAGATGGCTCTATATGAAGCCCTATATAAAAAGATGTGTAGAACTCTTACCTGTTGGGGTGAGGATGGAGAAATAAATCTACTTACATATGCTGTTGTAAAATGGAAGATCGATAATGTTAAATCCATCCAGTAACATATCAATGTTTCTTAGAGTCGGCAAATGATCTATTCCTACAATTATCGAAGTGTATTGGAGTTCGAAAATTGGAGGTATTGTCTTCCTTTGAATATCACCATAGAAGAGAGTCACATGGTTTTAATGAATGGGAAAATAATCCCTTGGAACATTGGACCCTTTGAGATCCCTTATCGCATTAGAGTTATGGCTTATTGCTTTTCACTTCCTGTGAATATGAATCATGTTCATGATGTGTTTCACATAACACTATTGAATAAGTACATACCAGATCCATCTCATGCCATGAACTCAGATGTGAAATAGAAGGAAGAATATCTCTCATATGACGTGAATCTATTAATGATTTTGGACTAAGGAGACAAGTCTCTACACAAAAACTCAACCTGCCTTTTTCAGTTTTTTGTGGACAAACCATAATTATGAAGAAGTATCATGGGAATCGGAAGAGGCGATGCTGGAGAAGTATCTGCACCTATTTATGTAAAATGGAATTTCAATGAAAAATTTTCAACACGGGGGGATGTAATGACCCAAAAATTTTATCAATTGAATTTATCATTTCATATTTTAATTTCATATACTATAATGCATATATAATCACTTAGATACTATAATAAAATCAATATAATTGAACAAATAACTAAATAAGAAGTATTTCTAGACATTAATGAACCAATACCGATGAAATAATCACTAAATCATTGGAATAATTATATGACCCTTATGAATAGTAATGATTCCAAATGAATTGTATCTATACCCATTAATGTATAAAATAAATTATGCATCACATAATAAAAACTATAATATAATTATATCATATTATAAGTAATTATTTTAAAAATTATTAATTAAGTTTTGGTTTTTTGATTTTATAAATATTTAATTAAAATTTTATGATTAATTAAAAAAATTGACTGTAATAATATTTTCATAAAATTTATCCATAAATTTATATTTTCATATCTTGTGATTTTATGAAAATTTAGTGACCCCTGTGTAATTTTTCAAAGGGTTATAAAATTTGTTATAATACTAAAATATATATTTCCATGTAAATGTTTATTTTAATTAAAAAATATAGTACTAATATTTTGAAAATTATATTCATAAAATGGAATTCATTCCTGATTTCAAAATATTCAAAAAATTTTATGGGAAATTTTTTTGAATTTTCTGAAATATTTGTTTAGGAATTGTAAAATACGATATTTTTTAATAAATGATTAATACATGAATTTTTAGTCAATGATTATTTAAGGATGATGTAAGAACTTAAATCTCAGACAATAATTCATTATTTTAACATATTTATAGATAATTCTCAAACTATTTGTTCTTTTGATCAAAAATAATATACTAATTGACATAATAATAAGGAAACACCCCACTCCTCTATTATTTATACCACGCCTCATTCCCCCTTCTCATCACACCTCTTAAGGCTTGATCCATGACTGAATTTATACCTAATAGTCTCTCTAAGTCCATATACCACATCTAAGATCTCTAGTTGACACAAAAAGAGGTAAAATCTTTTTAAGAAGCTTCTTAGTGAGGATAAATCAAAGATGAAAAATCCTCTTCCATTTTATTTAAATTTTATTTCAAATTCATTTATTTTCTTATATTATGAACTACATATCTTATAAAAATTTAATTATAAATATATTATGTTTTTTATAATTTTATTCTATCATTTTAGTGTAAAATTATTTATATACGGTAGAGTAAGGGAGATATCATGGTGTCTATGGGGAGACGAATAGGTTATTTTGATGAATCCCTTGGCTAGGGATCCGGATCTACTGACCATTGATGATCACATAGTGCATAGTGGTCTCTATTCCCCTTGGGCTCCAAAATTCCACGATTTTGAATTGTGGTTCGGCTGGGACGACATCTGATTTGTAGAATAATTTCACAGAAGTAGTCAAATCTTCCGCAATTCCATTTTTCACAGATATTGTATACCCTTCTCTGAGAAGGTTGATTATGAAAGGTAGTATTATGCATGATTCTACAAATGATAATGATGTTGAATAAAGGGTCAACCACTCTAGGTTTTCAATCATCGCACTTGTATTTACCCAAAAAGGTGAGTGTATGTGGTGATTTGATGAGGTGAATAAGAAAATTTCCACTGCGTGGGGCTTTGAGGAATGGAAAATGACCACAATAAGAAGGGGTTTCTTCCATGTTGTGATTCCCAATTATTATTTCAAGATGAGTGCTTAGAAATTAAAATCTATCTCCATAAATCTGGTTATTCTATGAATTCAGGAATGGGAACATAATATTGACCCCATCAATTTCATCAATACTCATGTGCATGTATGGGTTTGAATTTATAATCTTAATTAATTGTATTGTAATCCTGAAATTTTATGGGACATTACTTTATTTATTTTCAATCAAATTATAATGGATCGTCATATTGACAATCCCAGATTTGGAAACTTTTTGCATGTCCTGATTGAGATTTATATGTCAAGAACACTAGTGGAGGAAGTGATCCTTACAACAGGGGATGACAACATCTCAATGGAAATATTCTATGAAAGTAAGATAATGTTCTAAAGGGTGTGAAACTTATTTGATAACCTCTCTGAGGAGTGCAATATGGATAAAAGATGTTACTTCTACAATTTAAAGCTCCATGATGACTCGATCTGCATGAAGGCTTCTATTAAAAGACAAAAATATACCTGCACCTTTTCTGACACGAGACAAGTGGGAAATGAGGAAAATAATATATATTCTAAATGACTCTTTCTTGCTTAAATTATGGACATTGAGTAGGTGGCCAAGTATTTTTCCCTCATGATGGTTTCATATCCATTGGACTAAGTGTGGATTTCATTGGATTGGAAGTTAACTAGTAGGATCATGAAGACAATTCCCGTTCTAGAATTTTATAGAATGATATTGAGATGTCTCTGCATGATAATGATAATCTCTTACATGATTCTGATATGGCCCTAAAAGATACAGTTCAACAGTAACTATTGAGTGGCTCACCAGCCACTAAAAAAACTGTCCAGTTACCTTATGAACCATTTGATGAAGCCCATCATGAAATGAAAAAACATCATCTAACCTTTAATTTTAAGGGTCCGACTATTTAGTCAACTGATGAACCCTCTATTGTAGTCCATCATTGTATTACACATCGTTAGACAACCTTTAAAGCTAAGGTTTCGATGTCCCATCATGCGGGGATTATGTTTATGAGTGATTCACTAGATACTAAAATACTGGACTCCACCCTGTTTTCCAGTGGTAATAAAGATGCACTTGATATGGGATTTTCATTGGATTGGATGGTGAACCTTATAACTGATCCAAATGATGTAATTTTGGGTGTGGATGGAAATTTCACTCAGATTCTATTAAGCAGTGATGTAAGAGGAGAAAAAATTATAAATCTGTTGGGGGAATTCAATACCCTGATAAATTTAGACCACTTTCTCGGGTGTTTTGGTATAATGATTTTGGGGATTATCAGTCTAATGGCAGTTCAGATGATGAATTAAAAGACCCTAAATCAGAGATTATCCATGAGGGTAATCATATAATTAAAAAATGGGGAATTGAAACAAGTCCATGAAAGAAGTCACTGGGGGGGTCACAAATAAGGGCAGTGGTAGCCCACCATAATTGAAGATTCTCTTTTGGAATTATCATGGGCATGGTATTTCTATCACTGTCAAGGCCATTAGACATATATTCAGGACATACAAAACATTATTTATTGGATTTGATGAGCCAAGGATAAAAATATTTAATTGGAAAGCCTTCCTATCGGAATCTCTTTGTTACACATTTGTTGATCAAAATATGAATTAGGATAATGTGGATAGCCATTGGGTTTTGAAGCATGATTTTATCAATCTTATTTCTCATACCCAATTACATCTAGTGTTCATAGTTACTGTTAGTATTTAGGGGGAATTTTTCTATGTCTTGTGTCATTTTTGATAATTCCAACATAAAAAATTTGGGAATAATGGAGTGATATTGAGTGTCCATTTTTCCATGTGCCTCAAAATTGGATAATATTTGATGACTTAAATATAGTTCTCCATCATAAAGAGAAAAAAGGATCCATTATTAATTTATATACATCCAATGAATTCTCTCAATGTGTTGAGCATTGTAACCTGATTGAAGTTTCTATAGTTTTTGATGACATTACTTGGGGCAGATACACCCTTAATGATCGTAAATTCATCAAAATGGATAGGTGTTCATTTCAATATTATGATAGAAATAAAAATTATAGTTCCATTTCTATTATGCTTTCAGAAAATCTTTTTGACCACATCCTCTTTGTGGATGATATTTACATTAGTGGTGCTCGGGTGGACCCTATTCTATTCAAATTCAACAAAGCTTGGCTTCCTCTTCTAGGGGGTTGGGAGACTATCATTGATGCCTGCAATTATGTGACTATGGGACCTACTTTCTATATTTTGTCATCCTAACTGAAAAATATAAATACGTGGTTGATGGAATAGAACACGATCTCTTCCTCTAGGTTGGATGAGGACATCAAGTTAACTAAAAATCATCTTTTGGGCTACCGGAATATCAATTAGCTTATATTGATGCCTTACATTGACGAGTTTCAAGCTTCATCATATCTTGATGAGTTTCTCAACACTAATGAACATTTGGCCAGAACATTGTGTAATGTTATGTGGATAAATTAATGGTATATTAACTTCTGTTTCTTTCATAGAAATCACAATTAATGAAAAATACTAAGGGTAGCCACTACCTTAAATATTAATAGATATTTTCTCACATATGATAATGACATCTCCAATGCAGTTATTTGTTATTTAGATGACCATTATTTTAAAAATGAGGTGGATACAACACACTTTATTATGAATAATATCACCAAAATAATCGATGATCATATAAATTAATAATTGGTGGATCGACCTAGGGTAACGAAGATTAGTTGAGCCCTATTTTCTCTAAACATTGATAGTGTGGTAGGTCGAAATGGTTTCACAAATAATTTTTTCATGATTAATCGTTGGATTGTTCTTGGTGAAGATATCAATGCTCTGAGATTGTTCTTTCTTAATGATTTCATAAAGTATAGTTCCAAATACATCTTCATTTCTCTCATTCCAAAGAAGAAGAATGTTGTGAACATTAAATAAATTATACCAGTTGTAATTAGAAACAACATTCCATAGATCATCATTAAAATCATTACTACAAGACTAGGGAATGTGGTTACGGGAATCATCACCTCGAATGAGTTTGGTTATTTTTTCAAGAAGGAAAATTCAAACCTTTATTTTCATTGAATCTGAATGTATTAATGTTACGAGAAGAATGCTAAAATAAGGAAATTTTCAGGTGAAGGTTTTTATTTCTAAGGCCTTAGATACCATGAAATGGAGTTTTATCTTATCTCTTCTAAGATTGAATAGCTTTTCCACTAGGTTCATTAACCAAGTTCATGCCCTTATTAAATGTTTTAGGCATTCAATTTTGGTCAATAGTTCTTCTATGGTTTACTTTCTTTTCTCCATGGGTGTTTGACAATGGGGCCCCCTTTCTAGAATATTAATTTCTCATGCTAGAGATTATTAAAGTCTTTCCCTTAATAGTCTTGTTCATGCTGGTTTGTATAGTAATATTAATGATGGAGGGGATCATTATGCCCCTACCTATATTTTCTATGATGATGATATTATTTTGTTTGTAATGTCTAATTCAAGGATTGTTTCTTCGATCAAGGCTATATGTGTGAATTACGAGTATGTGGCTGGACATCCTATCAATTGGATGACAAATATTGTTGTTTTTAGGGAGGGAGTGACCATTGGAAAATAGAATATGGTCAAAAGGCCTCTTGGGGTTAAGAACATCCCATGTCACTTTTATTATAGTGAAGTTCCTTTATTTTGGGGAATAGTGAAAAAAATATCACCTTGATTCTATTTTCTCTTTTATTATTGAAAAAATGGAATTGTGGAATGGGAATGATATTTATCAAGCTGGGAGAATCCTACCTATTAATTTTTTGATTACTGCTCTTATTTTTTATAGGTTATCTATATAAAAGGGGGCCAAGAATCTCATCAAGGATCTCCAAAGTCTCATCAGGAACATCATATGGACTGTATCCATTAATAAGAAGAAGATTGTTGTTGAGGTATTGAAGGAATGTAATAATCCAGTTGATATAGGTATTCATAGGCATAATGTATTTTTGACTTTTAAATGAGGATTTTTTCACCATGTTTTTGTGGAGTCTATTCACTTATAATAAAATTTCAGTGGACTTTATTTCATATAGATTTATTCTCATACATTTTCCTGGATATTCTTACAATCTCTGTTCGAAAATAGATACTACTCTGAAGAACACTTTTATTGGGATTGTTATTTGTTCTATTTGGTTTATTTGTTGGAATTATTTGTTGAATTCCTAGAGCACCCCTGGTTTACTAGACCAAAACCATAGGATGCTGAAATTCCACCTGACCTACATCATAGATCGATTAACTCTGTTCATGATGCATATTTGGGTACCTATGATTTCATTCCTTTACATATTGAAAGTGAAATTAAATTATATCATTATATTTAAAGAGACACTCTTTATTGGAAGATGGTCTCCACTGGTGTTTTAAGTACATAAACATTGTATATGTCTTTATGTGATCAGATGATCATCACCCCTAAATGGTTGTTGGCTTTCCGAACTCTCGTTATCCCACGAGATGACTATTTTTTGTTATGGAGGATCAGAAAATGCATGATTCCAGTGCAGAATCCCATTAAAAAGGATTAAATTCAACATGGATCATCATTCCCACTATGTTTTGAAATCGATGAGATAGTGGATCATGTATTTCAGTCATGTTTTATTAATTGCAGGTTCTGGATATATATATATGATGTTACTGTGTGTCATCTAGAGATGCAGAGCTTCGAGAAACTGCTTCCCTTTATCGTTGACGCATAGTTTAGTGAATAGGTAAGAATCCTACTGCAAGTTGCAACTCCTTCCACCATTGGATTCGTCTAGAAGGCATGAAATGGCCTGGTCTTGGAGGATATCATGCCTACCTTGTAGTCAGGTGTTCAGTTTATTCATAGGGTAGTAAGTAGGACTTCTGAGGTACCAGTTGGCTTCATGAGTAATGAATTAGTTGATCTTGTCCTACTGAAGAACATTGGAGTCTCTAAAAAAAACTTTTGGTGCTGAAATCGATTAGGTGGATTCCTCTCATTCCATCTTTAGTGAAATTCACTATTGATGGGGTGACCACAGGTCCACCCGGGCCTTCGGGCTATAGTGGTGTATTCCGTACCTATTGGGGATTCATTAAGGGGTGTTTTTATAATAATATTGGGTACATCACTTCCATTTATTCTAAGATATGGGAGACTATGAAATCTATCACTTATACAGTTATTCATGGTTGGTGCTTTCTTTGGCTAGAAATAGATTCAATGGTGGATGTTGTAATTATTTAAATCCAGTCTAGGAATGTCCTAGGGGTGATGATTCTTTCTTGGATTGAATGTCTGCAGCTACTTAGTGGTCTCACCCAAGATGTGACACATGTTTACAGGGAGTCTAACCAGGTTGATGATTCTTTTTCAAAGTAGTCCATTAAGGATTCATATTCAGAGTGGTCTTTCATGGGCCTAGAATATTGATGATGTTTTTTATGGGGAATGGATGTGGCACTTTTTTTACTAGGTTACATAAATATCGCTTGTGATATTTTGACATTGTTTTTTAATTTTATTAATAATGTTGGGTAGGAGATGTCCTAACTCGCCCCAAGGACGTTTGAGTGATTTATGATTATTTTTTTTTAAAATTTTCCCCCTCTCATTCTTGTATTTTAAAAATGAAATCGTCACCCGTGATGTGTCCATTTACCTATATCATGGGAGATACACTCTGATTTTCCATTAATGGCTTCATTTATATAGATAAATCAATTAAATGGTTGAAAAAATATTGTTAATTTTATTTTATAACACCTTTATTTTTTTAAATAACTTATATACGTAATACTAAAATATACAACAAAAATAGTGTGTTGTGAACAAGGAACCTCCAAAATTAAACAAAAATGATCATAATTAACTTTTATTTAATGAATCTTAATCATAAAATATTACCAAATTATTTATAATATAAATTAAATTAATAAATAACATTAACAACATGCCTAAATATTCTGATCATTTATTCACATTTTACAATATCTTCGACTCATTTATACAAGTGAACTAATCTTGAAAATTGAGAAAACAAACACACCGTAATGATGAAATTAAACTCTATATCTCATATAAAATCTCATAATCAAAATTAATAAAACATAAATGAATAATATTCATGTATAAAAGGTTTTTGATTTGTAAATTAATGAATCTAATGTGATTATACAAGATATTAAATTGAAGAAAGTATTCTTACACAAGGTAAGATGAATTCTTGAACCCAACTCTCCTTCATTGGGTTTACCTTATTTAACCACATTTTGAGTATGGATATTAAATATATATAATTTATTCATAATTATATTAAATTTTATTGGAAATAATTTTTTTCTACATTAGTCTGTGAAAAACATATTGTTTTTCAAAATAAAACTTCTTTAAAAAAACACACATTTTATTTATCAAGATTGATCCTTTTTCCCTGAAGGATAGTGATTCTTATATCAAGTATGTTATTCCATATTTAATTTGGTAACACAATTTTTAAAAATGTATTTCTATTAATGGAAAACAATTCATCAAAAGAATTTTTTTCTTTAAATATTGATTTATGTTCATTAGGGAATGCATGATAATGAGAATATTGTGTGTGATAGGTGCACCCAGAATTATAGCACGCAACGTAAATGTTTTGATATGAGGTGTGTTCCTAGTATTGTATAGTGCCCTAATTTTTTGGTAATTTGATTTATCTCACGAGAAGTGTGAACTATGTGTGAACATGACTGTATCTTTCTGCGCAACTATGTGTGGCAGTTTCCCACTAAGACTTGATGTTTTGTATTTATGCATTAGAACATTCCATACCTTTATTTAAATTCTTCATATCAATATTATGACCCTATTCTTATCTTATGATGATAATAATTTTTCTCGAACCATTTTATATTGTATAATGTTATCATATATCCTGTTACTAGGATTTTATATCACCCCTTTTTGATGTATATCCCCAAGTGAATACTTGTACTAAGAAGAAATAAAGGGCCAAAAACGAGTTATAGAATAAGGAATTAAATAAATTATATTGTTTTATTTTTTAAATATTATGTATGGTCTTAATTTTCCCAATAAACTATACCTTCTTATCTTAGTTTGTATGGATTTTTATTTTATTTATCATTAAAATTATGAAATAGAAATGTCATAAAAATCATGGTCATTATAAAAGCATGATATACTTTATCACGAAGACGTACACGAGCCCTTTAATAGATTCATCGCTAATAATAATGAATACCTATCTAAAATATGTTACATTTATTATAGGTGGAGTTACCAATATATTCTTCATCTATTGAGAATCATTTCTCAAGCACTTCATCAAAAGATGAACCAGACCCCTTATCATGTTAACTAGGTTAGTGGATTAGAATTTTGTGAAATATTTTTAACAATACTACTATAATATCTTGATAAAAAAAAGAAGCTATAATTCTTCATTACTATTTTATGGAGAAACTACTCTTCGTAAACATTTTTCGTTGTAGTGCCTATTGAGATTCCATAGTTATTTGATTTCTTCACCAATAACATAACCTGTTGTAACCATAATTCACATTTTATGAACATTACAAATAACCTCTAATTCCTAATAGTTTTATGAATAACCATTCTATGATACTCATTCCCCATAATATTTCGGTATATATCAGAATATCATTAATAAAAACAACTAAAACTTTATAAAGGTAGTACATAAAGACTCTATCGATAAAATATATAAAAATAGTAGAAGAATTAGTCAATCAAATAGGAATAACTACAAACTCATAATTATTATATATAGATCTAAATGAATTATTTGGAATATATTATTTTTTTCCCATTAATTAATGATAACTATATCTAAGACCACTATTGGAGAACAATTGAACTTCACGAATCTGGTCAAATAAATCATCTATTCATGGAGGAAGGTTCTTTTTATTCACAATGATCCTATTATGTTATCTATTATCAATTTATAACCACATTGATCCATACATCTTCTTCAAAATGAGATCATGTTCTCCCCATGGAGACCCAATTTGTTGGATAAACCCCTTCATCAAAAGATTTTAGAGTTTCTTCTTTAAATACTCTAGCTCCACATTTTCCATTTTCTATGGGGTCTTTTATATCCTCATAGATTGAGTCATATGTTCAATGGATAACTATAACTCTATTTTAAGGGGAGATCTAGGTATCTCCTCATGAAATATAACAATTTATTCTTTATTTATGGGAAAATTATCTATTCATATACATTCATTTCCTTTATCATCTTCAAAAATAATATCAATAAAGAAGGATATATGTGGAGTCTGTAGAAGATTTTTAGTTAGATATATCCCTCAATTGAAAAAAATACTAGTTTCCCATTCAAAACAAGTGAGTTTTCTTGCTAATACATTTGATCTTATCATTATAAATCTAGAGCTACTCCATTCCTAGTATTTTGTTTAATTCTAGCAATGGAATGAAAAAAAGAATAATGATCAGGTTGTGCTCACCAATGAAAATACTATAGTTTCTATACACTATATATGCTTTGATAATACCACCAGGAATCACAGATTGTAGAGACCCGAAGCTTGACGTACATTGACATTACATTACATTTGCGGAATACATAGTACATAACAAACACACACACACAAGGATCGTAATAGTTTAGTGTCTTTGAAAACTCGGAATATAATCTTCTAATCATGGTGAAATATCTTCAACTTATCCCATAAATATCTTCTTTTTTTTACCTAAAACCATTCTTTATATCCTGGGGAAAAGAAAACATAAAAGGGTGAGCTCAAATGCTCAGTAAGGGTCAACAAAAGAAATATCAATCACATCATATACATAAGAACATAACTTTTGGAAATCTTAACCTTCAAAAGAGATCATAATTTCATAACATGGGGTAAATCATTGCAGTGAAATGTAATCACAATAATCATAACTTAAAACATGAAACTTTGTGGCATTCACACATAATCATAGAGAATAATTTCTAGTTAGTCAATACTCATTTCCAAGACTATCTTAGTGGACAAATTCCCTTTCTGAACCGAGTCACCCTCGTTTCGGTCCTGTTTCACTGAACCGGTATAACCTACCATTCCAGCCATGTCTATCTCACGAGATATAAAATCTTTACCCAATGCATTGGAGGGAGATATAGGTCCCACCCATCTAATAATTATACCATTCTTATGTGTTCCACAAAATCATAAACCATACATCATTGCATAACCCATGTAATAAAAATGGGAATCTTAAACATCATGACATCATAAAAAAATTCATATAAGATAAAGGAATTCATAAAAATAATTCCATCACAACACAATCAAATCAATGTAATAATAGGGATAAAATAAGAACCCTTTATTATCTTAGATGTAAAATAATTTTGATAAAACACTTGAACATCATTCTTGAGGAAAATATCCTTTCTACTTCAAAAACACATTTCCTTTCTTAACATGTCATAAAATTTTAAACTAAAAGAAGTTGATTAAAAATTAACTTGAAAACTTGTAAAGTAAGATTCTTGTAATTAATGTTTTAAAAATCCATTCATCCCGTATAAGTTAAAAAACATTCTTTTCATACTTTTGTTGGAAAAGTTAAAATGTACCTCGTACGAAAAACGAAAAAATATTCCTTTCATATATTTTACTAAAAACTCACCAAAGGGTAAAATATGTTTTAAACAATTGTAGGTGGATGGAAATAATATTACATATTGAGGAAACATGGATATGGATGATAAAATACACCCCATTAAATTTCAAAGTATAAACAATCTCGGATAAAAATGAGATTGTGATATTTCCCTTACCTTAGGTTTGATTTGCTTCCTAAGTGTCTGAACCTCCTGTATAATGATTTAAATAATGTCATTGACTTATTACAGAATCATATTCATTGTTATTATATCATATATGGTTCACTTATGACTTTATATTACCCGTTCTTTTGTAAATTCATGTTAATGTAGCGTTTTGGGTAAAATCATCTAATTTGTCATTCGTGTTTTAACGTGTAATTATTAATATGATTACTTTGATCATTATTACTTAATTATAGAATATAAAACATGATTTATATATAATAAATATTCAGAATATACATATATATAATGGATTGATAAATGGAAGAAATACACCGTTCATGGAGACGGTAGGCCGTACGTACGCATGAACGCTGTTTTCATTTCCTTATTGAATTGAGTGGAATTAAGTAGATGACATACATATATATACACATAAATCCAGTAGCATTATAATGTAATATATTTCATTATTATTTCTTATATATACTTTATAATCATTCTTAAATGGTTAACATGGAGAATGAATCTCATCGCGTCGTGGAGACGGTAGTCCGTACGTACGCACGAGCGATGATATCATTTCCATAATTATTGAATTGAATTGGAGTGGATGATACAATTTATCAGAATAATTATGCTGTTATAATAACTATGTATAGTTATTCTTTACACCATAATACCCATCCATGTAAGGTGTTGGTGGAAAAACAGATTACACCACGGCGTGGAGACGGTATTCCATACGTACGCACGCGCGGTGATTTTGTTTTCCGTAGGATGGATAGATGGTGAAATAGGGTTGTTTAATACTTATAATAACATATAAGTATATGTGTGATACTGATGTTATTACTTCATAATGAAATAACCTAAGAAGAAGAAGTGGAAGAAGAAATAAAGTTGAAAGAATCGGTAACGGAAATTACCTCTTCTTTGAAGAGCCTCTTTGAGACCTCCTCTTAGGGAACTAAAATTGGTCTTTGAGGAAGAATAGAACATCTAGGATGTTTCTAGGGAAGTGGATAGGAGAATTGGGCAGGGGTTGGCCGAGCATGAAGGCTCAAAGTTGTGTGAGGAAGAGAGGGAGGAGGTGCCCTTTTATAAGGGAGGAGAGGGGCACCTTTGGAATAACTAAAAATATTATTTTATTATAAAGTCAAGTTCGGTTTTAAATAGCTCAAAATTGATTTATTTTAAGGATAAGGTGGGTATGGGTCGAAATACTCTCATCCAATAGAATTTATACATGTTTAGGTTCCTATTTTAACCTTATCATTTAGATTTAACATTAAGTTAAATAATTTTACTTTTTCCGTGTCTTCTTGTGTTCTTACACTATAAGGTTAATAAACTTACTATAAGAATCCAAACGAACCCCAAATTGTTTATTATTAATATATATAACCTTATCTAAGTCATTTGGACGAACCTTAGATTTTTAGGAATAAAATGACAATTAATAATATAATATTTGTTTTAAAAACTATTTTATGTCAATTTTGACACTATTTAGTAATTGATTTTTGTGAAAATAATAACAGAATGATAAGTTCGAAAAAAGTTAATTAAATCAATACTAACATGTCATATTAACCTATAAAATTAGTTTAATTCATAAAAAGTCTTAAATTACATTTATTTTTGTATTTATAACATCAATTTTGTCAATATTTCATTAATAAGATAATTACTGCATCATCTTTGTGTCATAAATAAATTAAATTATTTGATCTCTAAAAATTACAAATAAAATACCATTATGTGTGAAATATTTTTAGCTTTCTAATGAATATTTAAAATCTAATTTATCTTATGTATAAACCTATATTAAAAATGGATTAGTAAATAAACTTTGATTTTAACTCTTTTAACCCTTCTTTAAATAAATTAATAATAAATGTCCTAATCTAATCCAAGTGGGCCTAAATGGTCATATTTTATTCCTAAGTTTGTTTTTGGTCGAATTACACTTGTCCAATATAATTAGGACATGTGTTAGGGTAATAATAATATCATTTCTACCCTTAATTACCCTATTTACTTTTAACCGTGGTAAAAAAGGTAAAAAGTTACTATTCACCAAAAAATTATTTTCATCTCATTGAACCACATTTTACTTACTGACATCAACCGTGTTTCTCGGATTTTTTAAATTCCACTCACAGAAGTGGTAAAATTAAGTTTTATAAAAAATTCTGTTTTTTAACTACCACTTAGTAGTTTCACTATTCATCAAAAATTGAAAGTTTTCAGAAAAATGCCAAAAATTAGGCCTAAGATATATTTGATATTATGAACTCAAAAATGATTTCTATTTAACCAAATTCAAAACATATCAGTTTCATTAATTAATTTAAAAATTAATTCTCGTCGTCAAAACAAATTGCGTGTTCTTAAGAGATAATAACTATCAAAAGATTGACACTTGTTTATGTCTGGTTTAAATGTGAAATTACATCCAATGACCAACATTGTTTTAAATTGTAAAAATATATTCTAAATATACTTTAAAACCACTCAAATTAATAATTTATCAATGTTTATTATTTCGATTGAAAAAGTTGTTTTTAATTAAAATTTAGTAATTTCCACTATTCATCAAAATATGAAAGTTATCCAAAAATTACCAAAATTTCACCCTAATCTAATTTCGATATTACGAATCCGAAAATGAAGTCCATTTTGAAAAATAAAAGTTACAAAATTTCAAAAAGTTGTTATTACTATTCATAACGGCTGGTTTTAATAATATTTTAATAGCATATCGTTGTTTAGCGAAACTCGTTATTGCGTACTACACACGCTATCGAGGAAGGTCGCGATTGTGTGTAATGCAAGGGAAGTCAAGGATGCGTGTTGTGAAATCTCCTTTTGGTGTAGCGTACAACACAAGACATTAGTGAAATTAAAAAGAATATTTTTTATAAAATCTCGGGGTGTTACATTCTACCCCCCTTTAAATGAATTTCTCCCTCAAAATTCGTTGGGGTTATAAATGGTTTACTATTCGAAAGTTTCTTTAATAGAAACCCACATCATAAAAAGGAATACCAAAACCAATCTTTAAAAAGAAATATGAAACGTAACGGTTACCCAAATAAACTAATCATTGGGTTTCCACATAGGTGAAAATATGGATATGGAAGAGAAATCTAACCATCATGTTCTGATGGAGAGTGGTAGAGAACATGGCTATGGAAAAGCTAGTAATCACAAAGCCATAAATTTGTGATGATCTAAGGTACCATCTGATTCATCAGATATAAGGGCACTAAGACAACATTTTTTGTTTTCAAGATCATTTCCCTAAAGTTGATGAAATTGGAATTAGAAGATACTTTCGTGATTTTGGTATATTCTCACCGTTTGTCGTTCTTTGGACAATTTCCTCTTCATCTCTTAAAGAATTGAAGTTGAATTTGTCATTCGTGATGTGTTAGCAGATCATGTGATAGAATGATGGGTCATTCCATCTCTTTCAAACAAAGGGTTAGCAAAAGTTGTAAGTCCATCTTATGGTTAATCGTATATGGTTCCAAAAATGAACTTATACTTCATATATTATACCGCTTAATAAACTAAAACTAGTTCCTACTAAACAGGGACTTCCTGTAGGCTAGTGGTAGGTGATAAAGGCCAGTCTCACTTCGGTTGTGGGTTCGATTTCCACAGACTTGTCCGACGCGATGGGCTGTCGCCCGTCCTGCATGTTGTCCTTTTTCTAAAGCTATATTACTATAACATCCCATCAATAATATCGAAAAAAATGTTTTATCCTAACTTATGTCCAAAATAATCCATTCTAATCTTTTGGATTATCTAAGATACTTCTGTCCAAGCTCATAGTATAAAGAAAACGATTACTTGAAATGTTGTCAACCAAGCATGTGAATACCATCATTTATCCCCCATATATCTTGTTGGTCACATTCCAATCATGTGAATACCTTAATGATGTATTCTCTTGAAAAATGAATACCCATTGAACCTTAGTGAAAACATGAATTCAGTCAAAAGTTAACTCTTTCCACATACCAAAATCCAAAAATTCTATATACTCAAACCATGATATAACCTTCTCCTTATATCAGTCATGAGCTCATGAATACTATCAAACATTTAATTTTCTCATTATCCCTTCATTATGTGCATATCATCTACATTCCAAAAATATCTGAATAACCTTTCATGGATACTGGTAACATTAATCATACACTTTCAAAAATCAAGGAAAGACAATAGTGTAACAATCCATAGATGTCTCTTTATTCCATAGTAGCATGAGATTACTTATACAACATTACACATGATAAACATGTAATCATTACACTACATTCTTAAACCATTAACCGTGCTTCAACAATTATTTCATCTCAAATATCATTTGTAGTCTCTTCATCATCATCTACATAAATACTACCCATATGACCATACTAATTCTCTTCATGAGACTTTCCCTTAGGGCATTGGTTTGCATAATGCGCGTACATTCCAAATTTAAAACATCTAACCATTGTTGATGTCGTAGCAATACCATTGTCCTCATCCCTGGTGTTAAATGAACCTTTTCCTTTGCACTTACTAGCTTTGTGTCCTTCTTTTCCACACCCAAAGAATCTTCCAGTTCTTTTGAAACATTATTCTTGATGCCTCTTCCCACATGATTTACATAGGGAAAACTGAACTTTCTTTCCTCTATGATCATCATGAAACTCCATCTTTCTCTTATTAGCCGAGTTAGGAAACGTACCAAATTTTACTTTATTGATCATATTATGAGATTGCTGATTCGGCATAATAATGATGTTTGGACTTCCAAATCCCATTTCATTTGGTTGCTCATGAAGAATATCATTCCATTGTTCATCATATCCTCCATTATTGTGAATCATCTTGTTTCTAGCCATTTTCTAAAACACAAAAAGAATAGTGTGAGAGGCAAAAATCATAATAAAGGGGGAGTAACTTCAATATCTAACATCTTTGGTTTAATCTAATATCGTTACCATAGTTGTAAGACTATATCTTATATGTATACTTATCCTTAGGGACATCCCTAGACATACCTTAGAAATATTTCTAGGGATCTCACTAACGTTCTCACATCCTAGTTTCCAAAGGATTACTAAACCTTTCCTCTGATACAAACTGTAGAGACCCGAAGCTTGACATACATTGACATTACATTGCATTTGCGGAATACTTAGTACATAACAAACACACAAACACAAGGATTGTAATAGTTTAGTGTCTTTGAAAACTCGGAATATACTCTTCTAATCCTGGTGAAAGATCTTCAACATCTCCCATAAAGATCTTCTTTTTTTTACCTAAAACCATTCTTTATATCCTAGGGAAAAGAAAACATAAAAGGGTGAGCTCAAATACTCAGTAAGTGTAAACAAAATAAATATCAATCACATCATATACATACGCACATAACTTTTGGAAATCTTAACCTGCAAAAGAGATCATAATTTCATAACATGGGGTAAATCATGGCAGTGAAATGTAATCACAATAATCATAACTTAAAACATGAAACTTTGTGGCATTCACACATAATCATAGAGAATCATTTCTTGTAAGTCAAGACTCATTGCCAAGAGTATCTTAGTGGACAAAGTCCCTTTCTGAACCGAGTCACCCTCGTTTCAGTCCAGTTTCACTGAACCGATATAACCTACCATTCCAGCCATGTCTATCTCATGAGATATAAAATCTTTACCCAATGCATCGGAGGGAGATATAGTTCCCACCCATCTCATAATGATACCATTCTTATGTGTGCCACAAAATCATAAACCATACATCATTGCATAACCCATGTAATAAAAATGGGATCTTAAACATCATGACATCATATAACAATTCATATACGATAAAGGAATTCATAAAAATAATTCCATCACAACACAATAAAATCAATGTAATAATAGGGATAAAAACAGAACCCTTTATTATCTTAGATGGAAAATAATTTTGATAAAACACTTGAACTTCATTCTTGAGGAAAATATCCTTTCTACTTCAAAAAAACTTTTCCTTTCTTAACATGTCATACAATTTTAAACTAAAACAAGTTGATTAAAAATAAACTTGAAAACTTGTAAAGGAAGCTTCTTGTAAATAATGTTTTAAAACTCCATTCATCCCATATATGTTAAAAAACATTCTTTTCATACTTTTGTCGGAAAAGTCAAAACGTACCTCGTACGAAAAACTAAAAAAGATTCCTTTCATATATTTTACTAAAAACACACCAAAGGGTAAAATAGGTTTTAAAAAATTTTAGGTGGATGGAAATAATATTACATATTGAGGAAACATGGATATGGATGATAAAATATACCCCATTAAATTTCAAAGTATAAACAATCTCGGATAAAAATGAGATTGTGATATTTCCCTTAGCTAAGGTCCGATTTGCTTCGTAAGTGTACGAACCTCATGTATAATGATTTAAATAATGTCATTGACTTATTACAGAATCATATTCATTGTTATTATATCATATATGGTTCACTTATGACTTTATATTATCCATTCTTTTGTAAATTAATGTTAAAGTATCGTTTTGGGTAAAATCGTCTCATTTGTCATTCGTGTTTTAACTTGTAATTATTCATATGATTACTTAGATAATTATTACTTAATTATAGAATATTAAACATGATTTTTTTATATAATATATATTCAGAATATACATATATATAATGGATTGATAAATGGAAGGAAATACACCGTTCATGGAGACGGTAGGTCGTACGTACGCATGAACGCTGTTTTCGTTTCCTTATTGAATTGAGTGGAATTAAGTAGATGACATACATATATATAAACATAAATCCAGTATCTTTATAATGTCATATATTTCATTATTATTTCTTATATATACTTTATAATCATTCTTAAATGGTTAACATGGAGAATGATTCTCATCGCGTCGTGGAGACGGTAGTCCGTACGTACGCATGAGCGATGATATCATTTCCATAATTATTGAATTGAATTGGAGTGGATGATACAATATATAAGCATAATTGTGATGTTATAATTACTATGTATATTTATTCTTTACACCATAATACCCATCCATGTAAGGTGTTGGTGGAAAAACAGATTACACCACGGCGTGGAGACGGTATTCCGTACGTACGCACGCGCAGTGATTTTGTTTTTCGTAGGATGGATAGATGGTGAAATAGGGTTGTTTCATACTTATAATAACATATCAGTATATGAGTGATACTGATGTTATTACTTCATAATGAAACAACATAAGAAGAAGAAGTGGAAGAAGAAATAAAGTTGAAAGAATCGGTAACGGAAATTACCTCTTCTTTGAAGCGCCTCTTTGAGACCTCCTCTTAGGGCACTAAAATTGGTCTTTGAGGAAGACTATAACCTCTAGGATGTTTCTAGGGAAGTGGAGAGGAGAATTGGGCAGGGTTTGGCCGAGATTGAAGGCTCAAAGTTGTGTGAGGAAGAGGGGGAGGAGGTTCCCTTTTATAAGGGAGGAGAGGGGCACCTTTGAAATAACTAAAAATATTATTTTATTATGAAGTCATGTTCGGTTTTAAATAGCTCAAAATTGATTTATTTCGAAGATAAGGTGGGGATGGGTCGAAATCCTCTCATCCAATAGAATTTAGACAAGTTTAGGTTTCTATTTTAACCTTATCATTTAGATTTAACATTAAGTTAAATAATTTTACTTTTACCGTGTCTTTTTGTGTTCTTACACTATAAGGTTAATAAACTTACAATAAGAATCCAAACGAACCCCAAATTGTTTATTATTAATATATATAACCGTATCTAAGTCATTTTGACGAACCTTAGATTTTTAGGAATAAAATAACAATTAATAATATAATATTCGTTTTAAAAACTATTTTATGTCAATTTTGACACTATTTAGTAATTGATTTTTGTGAAAATCATAACAGAATGATAATTTACAAAAAATTAATTAAATCATTACTAACATGTCATATTAACCTATAAAATTAGTTTAATTCATAAAAAGTCTTAAATTACATTTATTTTGGTATTTATAACATCAATTATGTCAATATTTCATTAATAAGATAATTACTGCATCATCTTTGTGTCATAAATAAATTAAATTATTTGTTGTCTAAAAATTACAAATAAAATACCATTATGTAGGAAATCTTTTTATCTTTCTAATGAATATTTAAAATAGAATTTATATTATTTATAAAACTATATTAAAAATAGTTTAGTAAATAAACATTGATTTTAACTCTTTTAACCCTTCTTTAAATAAATTAATAATAAATGCCCTAATCTAATCCAAGTGGGCCTAAATGGTCATATTTTATTCCTAAGTTTGTTTTTGGTCGAATTACACTTGTCTAATAGAATTAGGACTTGTGTTAGGGTAATAATAATATCATTTCTACCTTTAATTACCCTATTTACTTTTAACCGTGGTAAAAAAGGTAAAAAGTTACTATTCACCAAAAAATTATTTTCATCTCATTGAACCACATTTTACTTATTGACACCAACCGTGTCTCTCGGATTTTTGAAATTCCACTCACAAAAGCAACAAAATTATGTTTTATGAAAAATTCAGTTTTTTAACTACCACTTAGTAGTTTCACTATTCATCAAAAATTGAAAGTTTTCAGAAAAATGCCAAAAATTAGGCCTAAGATATATTTGATATTATGAACTCAAAAATGATTTCTATTTTACCAAATTAAAAATATATCAGTTGCATTAATTAATTTAAAAATTAATTCCCGTCGACAAAACAAATAGCGTGTTCTTAAGAGATAATAACTATCAAAAGATTGACACTTGTTTATGTCTGGTTTAAATGTGAAATTACATCCAATGACCATCATTGTTTTAAATTGTAAAAATATATTATAAATATACTTTAAAACAAATCTAATTAATAATTTATCACTATTAATTATTTCGATTGAAAAAGTTGTTTTTAATTAAAATTTAGTAATTTCCACTATTCATCAATATATGAAAGTTATCCGAAAATTACCAAAATTTCCCCCTAAGCTAATTTTGATATTACGAATCCAAAAATGAAGTCCATTTTGAAAAATAAAATTTACAAAATTTCAAAAAGTGGTTATTACTATTCATAACGGCTAGTTTTAATAATATTTTAATAGCATATCGTTGTTTAGCGAAACTCGTTGTTGCGTACTACACATGCTATCGAGGAAGGTCGCGATTGTGTGTAATGCAAGGCATGTCAACGATGCGTGTTGTGCAATATCCTTTTGGTGTAGCGTACAACACAATACATTAGTGAAATTAAAAGGAATATTTTTCATAAAATCTCAGGGTGTTGCACAGATGATAACTCACATTATATTAGTTCATGTATTGAATCTAAATTCTTTGAAAAAATGGACGAACTTAAGGAATTAATTAAACATGAATCAAACACTGTGCATAATATCATTGAGTGAAAAATGAGAGTACCCTAAACCACATTATTTTGGAATCAAATTCAGATGAATTGATAGAAAATCATTCCCATGCTCCCTTTCTAAATAATGTGGTCGATCGTGATTCTCATCCACTAACCTAATATTTGGATAGTGATTGGAAAAGTGATAATGTTGTACACACCTAAATAATTGGACTTCATTCAAGGACTCGACCATCTTCCCTTTTTAATTTTTGATGAGAAGTTCGCGATTCTCTTAATTATTAATGCTTGGGGTGATATGTCCATCTCTTCATAACTTGTAACATTTGCATTCCAGAGCATGCAGTCAACTGAATTCTTCATCCCTCATTTCTCACATGTGAAAGTATAATGTTCATTCATACTCACTTATGATCAAATCTCCTCTTTATTATTGGATATAATGATATCTTCTTCTCATGCGATCAATGGGGTCACTATATATATTTTCACATTGATTCATCCTTCATAGCACTACTTACTATCTCCCACTAGATTTCATTCTCTCGATTGTCTAGATTCATTCTTAGATGTGGAATAGTACACTAAAAATAACTATCATCCTTTCAAATAGAATTCTTTCAAAAGAAAAAAGTGTAATGAAAATTTTCTGTGAAGTTCATCTCATAGCTTTGAACATATCCATTTTTTCTTCAGATCTATTAATTCCATATCCATTATCATTTTCATCGAAAATGTAAATATTTTTTGAAAATGATACCCATGAACTCTATCCACTTTATAACTTCAAAATATCTTCTTGGCTATTTTTTTAATCAGTTTACAACTCTAATTAGATTCCCCCTCAATGTGGTACACATCTAGACTTACATTCTCTTTTTTGGGTAATGATTTATAGAAAATATATATTTTATTGATCGTATCCATTGTTGTGTAATCTATGGGTTTGTATATCCCCCTAATGTTGGTGGTCCTTGATACATAAAGGACTCAAAATTCTGTTGTTTCCTTTATAGTGAATCTAGTCTCATAGATTTATTCAAGTTATTAATCATTACTTGAGTAAGATGATTCATCATTCTCATGATGTTTTCTAGTCTGGATTCCTTCGGATGATCCCTAACACATGGTCTATTACACTAACCAGTTGTGAGGTTTCTCCTATTTCACAGCATCTTCTAACTGAATAAAACCATACTAAGAACTTCTGTCATTTAATATTCTTATAACTCTCATAGAGTTTTTATAACATGAAACATAATTATTAATGGCGTTTCCCATTAACAGAAATTACATTTTCTATAAATCCATCATAATGTATCAAAAAAATCTTGTGATTTTCCAAACATCTCAACTTGGAGGGTAAAAATAGGATTGCATCATGTTTTAATCTCTTTTATCAAGTTAATAAGAGTTAGGCTCGATGAATATTTTTAGTGTTGTTACCCAGAAGTACATCTATTCTATAGCCATATCCACTTGTTTGTGTCCATACAAGGATTGATTTTGTCAGACACCACATTCATAATACTGTACCAAAATACTCATATGTTCTCCAATGATCTAGATTGTTTTTGGGATCTTCTTAATGTTCTCCTATCCAAATTTACATAAATAAGTAAACCTTACATTTATACCAAACATGGAATTATTCATTTTTACTACATAAAATTACATATCATTTTACAAAATAGATGATCATTTAATGTGTAGTGTCATGGATAAATATTATATAATACACAAAAACATGAAAAAATTATTCTAATATACCTCAAAGACTTCATCATAGGTTCACCCAAGGTATAATTATTTCATCTATTAACCTTGGTACATATACCAAATGATAGGGTGAGCATATGGTCTAGTTAGGGAATGTCAAGGAAATTGTTTACGTGTAATTATGAAAATTACCGAAAATAACATAAGGAATATCATAATGGATTGTCAAATGGTAAAAAATGAAAATAATAATTAAAACAACATGATTAATAAGAATTAAAAATTTATAAAGTACTTATTATAGTCATTCATAAACATATAACCATGGTTCGTCACTACTATGTCATTGTAATTATAAACGTTATTCACCCTGGTATAGTAAAACTTGTCCTCTATAGAGATTAAATTATTTAACCAATGCATTGGATTATAATCAAGGCACACTATTTATATGTCAGAAATAATGTGTTCCACATATATGATTATAAAAATTTCAAAAATAACCTATGTTGAATAATTAAATGTTTTTTATATCAAAATTATGGGGTTTTGGAAAGATCATAAAAAAATATTTTTGACATTTCAAACCCAAAATAATGAATCTTATTTCATGTATGATTATAAAATAATAAAATAGATAATTTTCACATCTAGTTTAATATCACATACAAATAAATTTATCTGGTTGTTCAAGAAATAAAATAAAATAATTTCTAGGGAAAAATAGGGAAATTTTGAGATGTAAAATCAACAAAAGTATCATTATAAAACGCGGTGTTAGATAATATTAAAATGGGAGGGGAAAGGGTATACCATTAATAAAATAATCAAAATAAAAAATTTTGATATAATAAAATGGATAATAGAACATGATATTTAAATTTTAAAGACAGACCACATATAATAGAAGTAAGAAAGGAATATAGTTGTTGAGATTCCCTTTACCTTCAAGAGTGACTCCTAAAACTTGATGATCAGGACCATGGTATATTAATGAAATGATTGGATGAAACCTACCAAGGTAAAATTATAATAAATTTATGGAGAATAAATTTTTAATTAAAGTAAATGAAGAAATTGGTGGATATTTATAGAATTGTTGAGGGATTTTATTTATTAATGTACTTGGACACCTCAATAGTTGTATAAGAAAAACCATGTGATTTCTCACAGTATTTGTCATTTGTGATAGCTATTAAATTATGAAAATCCAAAAGAGTCTAAAATAATTTTATATAACATGTTAAATAATTTTTATGTATTTAAACATTAAGAGAACAAAATATTTTTTTTTATTCACCAAAAAATAAATTATTTTAGAATATTCGTATAAATTCACCGTAACCAAATTTCAATATTACTATTTATAAAATGAAACTTATTTTACCATAATAATTCTTTAAGTATGATATATTTAATATTAAAATAAAAAAACAATTTTAATAAAAATCATAGCGGACCAAAATGAATAGTAAAACACATAGTAAAATTTATACCAATGGAAAAAATGAAATTATTATATAATTTAAATTAAAATAATAGTATATTAATCACAATATTTAATAAAATAATAATAATAATGAATAATAATAATAATAATTACTTCTTTTCTAAAAAGTCCAATTTTTTCCCAAAAAAATCAATTTATAAAATTCATTATATTTTTTATGAAAAAATAACTCAAAATAGAATTGAAAGAAAAAAATTATATTTATAAAAATGGATTATAAAATAATTAATTATGTTCACGAAACATAACCCCTTATAATACCAACATATGACCTATGGGTGAGTTATGCGATATTGATTGACTAATGAGGCATCTCCGCTAACATTTCCCATGATGTAACCTCCACTAATAGAAACATTTCCTTTAGGTGATATCATTCTACCATAACATATTAAATAATTTCATGGGTGTGGTAAATCATGAATCTCTATGATGTATCTCCATCCCATGTTCTGAGAAATGGGCTTCGTATGACATGATAATACCATATTTGTCCATAGACTCTTTCAACATTAATTTCCCTATCTCATTTCTATTAATAATGATAATTAAAATGTTAAAGTTATTATTTATATTATAGTTTATAGTGTCTATATTGACCAATAGTCACAATTGACGAATGATAATAATTTACCAACAATCATATAACTATCAAAACTTAATATTCAAATATTTAATTATACTCACTTCATTATTAAGGAGATATATTTATTTGGGGTAAAAAATAATATAACACAAATTTTCTAGAAGAAAGTTTATAAAAAAGTATAGGTCATTACATATTATCAACTCAATAATATCAAATTCCTTATTTTATTTTAGATATATCCACTATTTTATATATAATTATTGTTATATTGGTCTCAAATTATTATCATCTTGATTTGATATTGAGTTAGTGATGAATACTCTAAATGGTATGATGTTCTCGTTTCATATATGTAGTTCCTATTTAAAAATTATTATATGAATTTTCCTCTTAAAAAGTTTAATATTCATCCCGTAGTTTAATATTATGTGATTATAGTAATGGATTGGATTTCAAAATATGGTTACCATTATAATTCTGATAAAGGGAAGTCACATTTCATAATCCAAATAAACATTTGATTATTTTTTGGTGGGACGATGAATATGAAATTCCAATATATATAAATTAAATCTTGTGGGTATTAATATTAATCCTTGAATGTTATCTCTCTTAGATGACTAGAGAGAAAAATAATATTGGGTATATTCCGAATATTGGGTAGATTTGTTTTTAACATTCTATACTAATTTTATTGTCTTACACTGAATCATTGATGTGAATTTTTAATAAAAATTATCCATTATAATATATATATTTTATATTTCATTTATAAAATTTACCAAATTTACTTGTATGAATTAATTATGAAAATCCAAAATAACCCTGATAACAGATTCAATCACCTTCTTGCATCACCATGGGGTAATCCTTTTATTTTTATAAGAATAACTATGGTTCAATGTATATTTTTATTGATTATTTAATACTTTATATAACCATTATAAAAAAAATATCACCTACCTCATATCAATAACTTTACTGATAATGTTTTGGAGGTCAATAAATTTAAAATAATGAACTTTGTTCTTAATTTAGCACCCTAGAAAAATACAGGGACAAAATGATTATATGATATGACTCTTGTTGGTGAGAGAAGATTTCTCAAGAGGGGGGGGGGTGGTTAATTGTGTATCTAAAAAAATTTCTAGTTTAAATGTATTCTTAAAATGTTTTCCACAATATGGTTAAATATATCCCAGTTAATCATGCTTTTATTGTTATGAATGTTTGACTGTTCGAATAAGTTCATTGAATATAGATTAACTCTTCGTGATATTAAGATTTGATATAAAGATTACATTCGAAGTTGTTATACTGAGGAAAATCAATTATAACTTCTTTCCATGATTAAATATCGATGTGAATTTAGTGATATCTGAATTATATAGTAAAGGAGTAAAACAAAAAACACTAAATTAAGCAGTATTATGGATATAAACAAGTGGTTCAGTCTCAAGCCTCGACCTAATCTGTTCCACATGGTGATCACATACCACCAAGATGTTTATAAAACTAAACTTGATCCACACCATGGATCGGGGTTAACAATAGTACATATGATTTTCTGCGTCAGTTGTCCTCTTACATAGTTCTTCATGGGTACAAATTACCAGGACACGCATGGACCTCTTCCATAATTATCAATGGTTATACAAGTGTAAAATGATGTTTGATATAGGATATCTTGTATCCTTCAATTTAATGAAGGAGACATAGTTTGTTGTTATAAAAATGTACACACATCTCAAAAGATAATAAAATGATACACAAAAGAGTAGAAATTTTTGGAATAATTTTAGAAGTGTTATGAGTGTTAGTCATTGCAGATCTGGACTTCTGAGATGATGCAGATGAAAAAATCACATCCTCATATGGAAATCAGAGTGTTGCAAGTCAAACAGATCTCTCTTGTGACCTTCATGATGTTTTATAGTACTAAGATGATCTCAATTCTGGGATTCAAGTATTCTTCGTGTTTTATTCAACATCGTAAAGTGTCATGTGACAATTCTTTCTTAAAAAATTATCTATGTGTGTTATTTTTTATTATCCTTCATCCTTTTTCCTATATTTCATCTATATATTGTTTCTAGGCTGCACTACCCTTTTATCTTGGAGTGCAAGTGTTGGAGCCTGCATGTTGCATGTATTCAGCACCTCGTACCTCATACTGTCAGGTGACATGTCTACAAAGAAAAATTGATTATGTATGTTTCTTTAAAAGCTTCAAATATGACCGTTAGAGAGTAAATTGAAAACCGACCAAGCAGATTGAGAAATGGTGTCACAATATGTCATGAAAACAATGACTCCTTCAAACAGTGTTTGGATTAGTAACAGTGTCTCCTTAACAGTGTTTGGCTTGGGGTGTCTGGTTCACGATGTCTCATTCATGGTGTCTCATGGTTCACGATGCCTTGTTCATGGGGTCTCATGGTTCACAGTGTCAGGATCATAGTGTCTATTTCATAGTGTCTCGATCATGGAGTTTCATGGTTAATCGTGTCTCATTCATGGTGTCTCATTGTCATGATGTCTCATTACTATTCCATAAAAACCTAACTGGTGGGAGAATCACGGTTTCTCAGACATAGCCAAATATATGTATTCCGACAAAGTGAAGATATTCATAGAATGGGATAGACTTATTCATTCATCAAAAAAATTATAAAGTAAGTCAAACGACAGTGTACAGTAACCAATGTGAGTGTATAACACTTAATAAATTTGGATAACATTTACTAAACTGTACATTTGATGTGAGATAGATTACATAGAGTGGATAGGGTTTATAGACTTAATAGGATTTTTGATCATTAAAACATGACTAATACATGAGGATTGCAATGATCTCCCCCATTTTGATGATCACAAATCATGTATATTTAGAGGGTACATTTGTCCCAACAACATATTTCCAATATTCATATAACATATATATAGTTTTGTCCTATAGATATTTTTCCACAGATATTTCTCCCCATTTTGGGATTATCAAAAATATTGAATAATGACTAGACAAAAAAAAGGATACAATTGATTTAGAGAAAAATAAAATTTTAGTACAAATAGTCAATGAAACCACATTCCAATCAAAGGAGAGTAATAACTATTCTTCATCACCAGATGGTCTTCACTTTTTTCCTTAGAAGAAGAATTGGATGAAGAATCCATAGAAGTGGGGATTGTGGTAGATGAAGGGAGAGATCATTTTGACAGAGAAGGTGAAGGAAGACTTTCGAAGACAGAGGGTGCTAGTGTATGTATAGTAGAAGACCTAGGAAATTTTCTAGCAATGATTACAAACCTGATATGACTTAGTGCAGGACAGATAGACATAGAGGTGGAGGATAAGACAGTGGTAAAGGTAGGAAAACTACATCTCAGAGGTGCATCTGCTGGACCAACTTTGTAATTACTCACTACATGAAAATATGTCCTCATAAGATTGATAAAATCATAAATGATCTCTCTACTATAGTGTATGGATTTTTAATAGTCATCATTGTTTTCCATAAACTTATCCAATAGACGAGTGAACTCTATGAGCTCTGGGACTTGAGTCTTGAAAGCTTGATTAATAAGAAGAATCCTCAGATTTTCTAGAGGGTACATGAAATGATGGGTTATCAGCCTTTGAGTAGATTCAGTTGTAGTATAAATTCGCTTTCAGGGAAATTTCTTGACAAGCTTCATTAGAAATTTTGAAATGGATTTAGACCAGATCATAAACTCTATCACAGTTCATGAAAAATTCAGATAGGGAATCCTTAGTGAAGGTACTAAGCATAGTCTAAAGTTCATCTTTGACCACTCTTCTAAGTAGGTCAATTCCTACGAAAGGTTGATATGATTTTCTAGATGCATTAGAAGAATAGACATCAATGGTAAAAGATATAAATTGATTTTTTACTTTTTAAAGTCTCCCCATATACTCGTTAGTGAGCATTTTAAGACCAACAACATGTTTAGGCATCTCTTTCACTATATGTTTGTTTTATTCAGCTACCATTTTGGCTAATGATGAAAAATGTGGTTGAATGATATAAGCAATAGCTTGTGGGATTTGAGGAACAAAAGGCTCAACAAGATGAGAAGAGAGATCTGATCATGAATTCATCACAATATGTACGTCATAAATCATACCCCTTAGAGTATTAACTTTTTCACTATGTATTCTATTCTCAATGATGTATTCCTGAATATCATAGAGCATTTTGGGTTGAATCAGCCAAATGAATTTTTACAACAACAGTGAGGAATATCACTTTCTCTTAGATTTTTTACAGGAGATGGTTGGGTATTCAAGATTTTTTCTACCCCAACAGAAACGGTAGCTCCAAAGTATTTTAGGTCATCTATACATACCAAGGATGGTTGTTCTGATGAACTTTCAGAGAAATGGACTGAGACAGGCTCTGGTTTATTGGAAGAGATAACTTTACGACTAGATGACATTTTCATCTGAAATACAGTGTAGAGGTCATGGCCTTTTACCGAGACTTAGTGATATTAATTCAAATCAATGTAACCAGGAAATTTATACCATGTGTCTACTGATCAGGGATCAATTGGGATTAGCACTTAAATAGATTTTGGATTGGGGGGCCACTCCCCCTCAATAGTTGCATCCTTCTCCGGACTGAGAAGCATATGATATTAATTTAACTCCATTAATTCATCCCTTAGTTCTTCACCCATTTTTTGTCTGGATAACTGAAAAGCATGCCCCACCCTCTCATCAGCCGAATGAATGACTTCAGGAATAGATTGTTCTGCTAGATGTTCATCATGGGCCACTTCTTGTGTAACAATAATTTATTCTTCTATATGTTCTTCCATAGCATCATTTTCTATTTCATTGGAAACAAATTTTATGAATCAACAATGGGTTGATCTTCAAGATCATCAAAATATCTAAGAACATGGATTTATTTTTCAATTACTACATGAGGAACAAGAGCAGTGTCTTCCTTATCCAAAACAGTTTCACTAACAGGCTCGGTAGCCTCTTCTTCTTCTTCTTCTTCTTCAGAATACTCAACTGCTTCATCTAGTTCAAAACCTAGATCAAAAATACTTTTTTGTCTTCAGGTATGTTCCACTAGATTAAACATTTCATAGATCCTATTATTTTCTTACACCCATGCCTTTTTCCAAGGATTCCAATTGATCTTCATCATTTTGATAAAGGCATTTGAAAGACAGATCTCAATATCCTTGATAACATCTTAATTTGGTCCAACCAATCCTTTGGCATGTAGCACATATGAGATAAGCATAGAATAGAATAGATAGGTCGAATTGGATGTGGTCTTGGTCAATTCATAAATTTCGTGTTTGACATTCTTACAAATATTGATATTATTTTCACTTTTCATAAGATGAATCAAAAATATATCTTGATATTTATGTTCAAAATAATTACCTTTTTATGGGAAAATCATGTTTTGAAGAAATATAAACAGAATTCTAGATTCACTCTCTAGTTCAGTAGCAATAGCTCTCCTATTCGTGTAATTTCTAGTTAAACATTTCAAAGCATCTTCCAAAACAAAGAATTCACTATTAGGTGGATGTCCTCTCTGATAGTCCTCACAAATACCTTCATGAGGTATCCTAATTCATGTAACCAATAACCTCAAAGAAATAGAGTATCTCTGGATATTTATCTAACTCCATACAACATATCCACTTTCTAAATCAATCAAAAATTGTACAAACTGATATAATTGTGCAACTATATTCCTGTAGATATATCTATATTTTGTTAAAAACAATTCCACCTAGCCTTGATCTTTTAATACTTTCAAAACCAGAGACTTTATCGACTTAAGAATGTTAAGGCATACTTCTTTCTCAAGTACTACAGTCAGTTCACCAAATATCAGTTTAGAAGAACTATGTGTGCTAACTCAGGTGAGTTTTTCTTCTTCAATGAACTATGTTTCTTAGGAGTCTAATACAAAGGGAGTTTCATCCTAGGAATTCACTAAAGGTTCGAGAGAGAGAAGGGTTAAAATTTTCAAAAAGATTAATGGTATGAAATAATATAAGGGCGGTCGATTGAAGAATGAGTGAATCATCCTTTTTTATCATTTAGTAATAAAAAATGTAATAAAAACATAATTGCTATAAATAAATAACTAATTACCATGATACGAGTTATAATTTATAAATAATGTAACAAGAATTTTTTTTGGTGAGATAGTAACTGACTCTCATAGTGAGAAATTAACAATTGTTTTATGGTGAGAAAGTAACAAGTGTTTTACAGTGAGACAATAACAATGAAATAATAACTCTAAGACTGTAAACATGACATAGTAAGATATAAAATAGTAAGACATAAAATAGTAAGACAATTACATAAGGTTTATCTTGCATAGTTCATGTGTGATGTAGTACATTATTTTAGAATTTATTGGTTTAGTGAATTTATCAGCCAACTGATATTCAGTTCCAATGAATTCAAGAGTGATATCACCTTTTTTAATAATGATCTCTCAAAAAGTAATTCTTTACATCAATATGTGTTTTCCTAGAGTGTGAAACATGATTTTTCAAGATATTAATAGCCTTTTTGTTGTCACAATTTATAGGTACATGCCTGAATTGGTATCTATAATCTCGTAATGTGTGTTTCATCCACATAATTTTTGAACAACAGCTACTACTAGCTATGTATTCAGCTTAGGCAGTACATAATGCAACAAATTTTTTTAAAACAATAACATGATAATAATGACTTGCCTAAAAGGTGACATGTTTTAGAGGTGCTTTTTTCTATCTAACATACAACCATTTAAGTCAGCATGTTAACAACTAAATAACTCAAATGACATTCCTCTAGGATAGAACAATCAATGATTGGGTGTATTCTTGATGCATGTGAAAATTCCTTGTAAAACATTTAGAATAGAATATTTAGGATTTGGTTGAAAACAATCAAACATACACACACTGAACATATTCTCAGGTCATCTAGTTGTTAAGTAGAGTAAACTTACAATCATTCCACTATAAGTGGTTTGATCAACAAGTTTTCCATCATCATCAGGATCCAACATACAAGTGGTACACATTGGAGTGTCACTAATTTTAGTGCTATCCAATCCAAAATGTTTTATAATATCTCTGGTGTATTCACTTTGATTTAAAATAAAACCATCATTATTTTAAATGATTATAAATTCGGAAAGAGTTTTTGATCACCAAATAAACTCATTTCAAATTAATTTTGCATCATTTTTGAAAAATCAATATATAAAAAATTACATGAAAATCCAAAGATAATGTCATCTATATAGATTTGAACAAATAAAACATCATTAAAAATTATTTTTATAAAAAGGGTAGGATCAACTATTCCTTTTGTAAAACCATTGGAAATACAAAAAGTACTCAGCCTATCATACCTAGCTCTTGGTTCTTGTTTTCAACCATATAAAGATGTTGATAATTTAAAAATATGATTTGGAAAATTAGGATTTATAAAATTAGGAGGTTTCTCAAGAAAGGCATCCATAGAAATATACCCATTTAGGAATGCACTGTTAACATCAATTTGATATAGTTTGAAACACAGATGTGAAGCATAAGAAAGTAGAATTATGATGTCTTCATGTCTACGTATTGGTGAAAATGTTTCTTCATAGTCAATTCCTTCATTTTGACTATAGCCTTGTGTAACCAATCTATCCTGTTTTCTAACTTTGTTACCAGCTTCATCTAACTTATTTGTAAGAACCCATTTAGTGCATATGGTGAATATGTCCTTGGGTCATTCTACAAGTTTCCAAACATTGTTTCATTCAAAATTATTATATTCTTCTTGCATATCCCTCATCCAAAAAAAATCATTGATTGAATCACTAATGTTTTTAGGTTTATGTTATCACAAGAATACTTGATGGTCAACATTATTTATAAGAGAATATCTAGTTTGAGTTCCATTGTTTAGGTCTCCTACAATAGCATCTAAAGGATGGTTATTAAGAGTTATAACAGCTCTAGAGAATGAATGACTACAGATATCAGGTTCATCAATTGGTTTATGTTTATTGTGACTTGAGTCTATGGAATTTCTAGAATTGGATGTTTTCACATTTTCATTCATAGAATGTTTTGAGGATTTTGAATTAATGTTCTTATTTGATACATCATCCTCCAGGTCTTCTAGAATGGATTACGCTTAGCTGGATCTGTTTCATCAAATTTTACATGAATAGATTCTTCCATGCAATTATTTCTTTTATTGTATACTCTTTTGGCTTCACTGGAATTGGAAACTCCAAAAAATGATGCCTTCATCACTCTTGGAAGAAATTTTTTCATGATTTTCCTTAGGATTAAGGATTTAGACTTTTTTACCGTAAGCTTTGAAGTAGTTAACTTTGTGTTTTAATTTATTCTATAGCTCATATGGAGTCTTTTATTGAATAGGTCTGATCAACACTCTATTTATTATGTTGCATATTTCATTTACTTCTTCAGCCCAAAAAATAAAGAGGTAGATCATATTCACTAATCATTGTTCAACAAATCTCTTTTATAGTTCTATTTATTCTTTCTAAAACACCATTTTGTTGAGGTGTTTGTGGGACATTGAAATTAATACTTTAGCCATTTTCAGAGAAAAAGAATTCAAAATCTTGATTTTCAAACTCACGACCCTGACCAATTCATAAGGATTTAATCCTATGTCCGGAAAGATATTCTACAGACTTGGAATATTTAGGAAAATATGAGCAGGTTCAAATTTTGTGAGCCAAAATGAAGGTCCATGTATATCTAGAAAAGTCATCTACAATACCATAAACGTAGTTCTTCCCATTTAAACAAGAAAATATAGATGGATGAGAAATATTCATGTTATCCAGTTATAGAGGTTGAGAAGTTGAAACTTCTTTCTTTTCCTTGAATGATATTTTGTGTTTTTCCCTTTTGATATGGATTACCCAATTTATCATTTGAGAACACAAGTTTTGGTAGTTCTTTGACTAGGATTTTTCTAGTTAACTTTTTAAGGGAGTGAATATTATACTACCCTAGTCTACAAAGCCAATCCCAATACTCTTTATGTAATACACTTAAGTATGAAGCATTTTTAGGAACTAAATAATCTATGTTAAACGAATAATCTTTTTCATTTCATAGTGAAAAAAACACTAACTCTTATTTATAATTAAAGACATTACAAGATTCATTTTTAAATAAAACATGAAATCCATCATCACATAATTGTGAGATATTATGTAGATTATATTTCAAAAAATTAGAAAACAATACAGAGAATTCAAAACTGAGTTATAGTTACTGATTTGGCCCAGGCCAATAATCTTTCCTTTTGCATTGTCACCAAATGTGACATGTCCTCTATAGATTATTACTACATTATTGAAGCAAGAGTATTATACTACCATATTTCTTGAACATCCACTGTTAAAATACAATAAACCATTACAAGATCTCTTCAAGATGATTTCCTACAAGATGATCACGCAAAAACATATTTTGGTACCCATACTTGTTTGGGTCTAGGAACATTAGTGATATGTGCTTTAATAACCCATATTGGCCGCATAGGTTTCTTATTAGAATGGTGTTATATATTTTAAAAATAAATGTTATTCGGTCCAAAAAATCATAAAACAGTAGAAACTATTTCATAACATGAACTAGTTTTTTTGTGTCCAGAAGTGGGTGTAAAACTATATGTCCATGATTTAGAAACAAATTTTGTTCTACCAAGATTTATTTTGTGTGGTTGATAACCAATTTCAGTGTGGTATTTAGGGGTAATTTTTTTACCATGAATTTGAGTACGAGTATTTTAACCATTTATAGACTTTTCTAAGTCATTCTTCAATTTCTCATTACACATTTTTAATTCATTGTTCTCTTTGAGCAGTTGAACAGTTTTATCTTTTTAAGTTGTGTGTTTAAATTTATCTATCACAGTAAAAGCATACCGTTTCATCAAAGATATATATTTATATTTTATTTCATTGCATGTTTCTTCAAGAATGTTATAGTATTAAAACATTTTTTTTTCATTAGTCATATTTTCAGAGTCACTCTCATCTCTAGAATAGTATGAATTGGGTAGAGAGTCCATTGTTACCTCAGATATGTTTGTCCCAAACACAAATCGGCTTTGTTAGCATGTTCATCATATGATGTTTCTAAACCTCTTGAACTATCCTCAGAAGCACTATTGGATGCTTTCATTGCCTTTTTATACATCTTGTCATTGTCCTCATATCTCTTTTTGTACTTGACATTTGGACAATCATCCTTGATATTTACTTTTCCCTTAAGTTCAAAGAAAACAATCACATCAGTCTTGTCACTTCTATTCCAATACTTCTCCCAACATCCTTGTGGGTCATATCATCCCTTAAAGTTATGATTTCTAAATAAGTTCTTATTCTTTCAAAATCTTTTAAATCTTTTGGCCAATTGATCCATCTCCTCATCACTATTAGGTTAAGACTTTTCACTACGAGAACATTCTACAAAAGCTTCCAATTTACCTTTGTCATTGTGTTTAGAGGTGGTGGTCTTGAATGAAACATATTTCATTTCTGGTTCATCCTTAGCTTCCTTGTTGAATTTAAACTCTTATTCATACATCATCATTTTCCCAATGAGTTCTTTTACATGTATCATGTTGATATTGCATGATTCTATAATAGATACAGAGGTTCTTCTCCATCTCTTAGGCAAACATATGAGAATTCTCATGATCTATTCCATGGTAGTGAAATCTCTTCCCAGAGAAATCATTATGTAGACAATCTCATTGAACTTGAGATTCTTGTTAGATATAGGTTCATCAGGTTTCATTTTAAAGTTATCATATTAAATAGTATAACTATTAAGTATCATTTTTTCTCACTATATGTTCCTTCATGTGAAATAGACAGCGTATCCCTAATTTCATGGGAAGTTTTACAAGAAGAATTTCTATTGAATTCATAATCTCTTAAAGAGAAATATAATGAGCTCATATCATTGAAATTTTTATTATAGGTAGTATTGGTAGGTTCATTCTATGTGATTATATCAGTATGAGGAATCTTATATTCATATACAATGGAAGACCAAATTTCAAAACCCATACATTCTAAATGCATTTTCATTTTAATATTCCATTGATCATTGTTAGTTCAATTAAATAATAGTGGTCTATTGTTTGCAGGACCAACCAAAATATTATTCATAATAAAGAAATACATTGAAAGATCAAGAAATTTAAAATTAACATAAATATATATATCATTAATGTAAAACTACAATCACAGTTGAATAAGGATAAAAAGAGTATTTAATAAACATCCTATGATACCAAATTTCGGTCAGAGTATATAACTCAATAGGGGGTGAATTGAGTATCTATAAAAAATTTGGTTTAAGAGTATTTTTAATAAGGATTGGCCAATAGGGTTAAATACAACCTAGTTTATTCAGGTTATACTAATATGAAAATTTGACTATTTGAATAACTTCTTAGAAGAATGGTTAATTCTCAGTATTCTTATGATCAATTATTATGATTACTTTTGAAGTTATTCTGATATGGAAAAAAATTATTACTTCCTTCCAAGATTAACTATCAAAGAGAATTTAGTGATTTTGAATTATAGTGTAAAGCAGTAAAATAGAGAAGACTAAATTAAGCATTACATCGGATATAAAACAAGTGGTTCGGTCTCAAGATGATACCAAATGCACTCCACTTTGTGATCACCTTCCACCAAGCAGTTTATATAAATAAACATGATCCACAATTTGGATCGAGGTTAACAACAGTACTTAGGTCTTTCCAAGTCACTTGGCCTCTTCCACAGTTTGTCGTGGGTACAAACTACCATGCCATACAGGGACCTCTTTCACACATATCCATGGGTATAAAAGTGTAAAAAGATGTTCATGAAAGGATACCTATTATCCTTCAGTTTTTTTGACCTCACCTGTTTTGAAAATCCCAATTATGCTTTCATATACTTTGATAATCTCAATATAATGTTTTTCAATGTTTTAATTCATTCAATCTGTGATCAAGATTATAATAATATTAAAATAATCCCCGAGATATGTTAATCTTTGTTTATCCATGGTTATATAAGTTCTGAAATAATTCTAACCCAATCAGATGTGTTTTTCATAAAAACAAACACATGTAATCTACTGATATTCACATAGCTACTGATAAAGAGCTACCAGTACTCAGTCTACCGATCGACTTACTCTACCGATAGACAGAGTAACCGATAAGATAAGGTCACTAATATAAACAGAGTTACCAGTAAGCAGACAGTCTACCGACATGACATATGAGCTACTGATGTGCATGTCTACCTATAGTTACTAATGTAGTAAGACTACTGATACGAGTACTGACAATCACAAACCAGAGATACCGATATGAGGAAGTCTACTGATAAACCAGTCTACTGAGCTATCGACTAACAAACACACCAGGGCTACTGACAGACAAGAGCTACCGATAGATAGAAGTCTACCGATAGAGTCAATTCACACAACGTAGATACATCGAGCTACTGATAGCTCAAGAGCTACCGATGGAGTAAGAGCTTCCGATGGAGATAAACTGTTATATTGAGCTACATATGAAATAGTAAGACCTACCGATTGAAGATCCTACAATGCCATGCACTATTACCAACACGAGCCACTAATGATTGACTAACCATTCAAACTCTATATTCTATACTCTCAATACTTTTTTCTTATTAAGATAACGGATACATTTGATGTTTTTAATGTATTTAATGTTATTTAATGATCTATGTTTCCATGTCAGGGAACCGTACCTAGTACCCATGCAGAAAGTAATTATTCTTTTCTGCATAAGCTGAATGCTATAAAGGGACAGCTAAAAAAGGATCGTGCATATACAACACTTTTTGAAAGGAAGAGAATCAAGGAACTAATAAGACACACGAAGGGTGAAAGAGACAAGAGCTGAACATAATTCAAATGTGGAGCATCTTTTAATAGTCAACATCCATACTCCAAGAATCCTGGACATACACGAAGGATCTTATTCTAGAGGAGAACACAAGCTGCATCTTGAGTGAAGAACTACAACAAGCATTTCATGCACTCATGCTGCTAAACTGAACTGTGAACCAAGGAAGAAAACGACACTCTCTTTTCTGAACAAGAAACCAGAGAAATACTTAGAAGATTTTCTGATAAACCAAATGAGTCCAGAGCTGCACTGCTAATCACGAAATCATTTCTAAACTCAATCATATTCATCTTAGTGATTCTTTTTATTTACATTTCAAGTAGTGTGTTTACCCTGTTTATTCTACACACATACTGACTCCTCTACTAAGATAGAGGATTCTTAAATCCTCACTCAAACTTTATAACCCTTTTTTTCCCACTGTGGAACGTGGTAGAGGTCGAGTAAGACCTGAACAACTTGTGTGATATTGTTTGCTTTTCCCACGAATAATTGTGGTAGAGGTCTTTGAACATGAACAATAGTGTACTGTTGTTTACCTCTGATCCAGGGTGTGGATCAATTTATATAAATTGGTGAGAGGACTAAGTCTTGGCTTGAGACTGAACCTCTTGGTTATTTCTATTGTGCATTTTAATTTAAGTCTATAAGTATACTTTATATTTATTTCATATTCCGCTGCTAGAACTTTGAAATAAAAAACTATTTTAATGCTACATTGATAGTTAAATTAGAAAGTGTTTATAATTATTGTAAACCCGTAAGTTAGTTTCAAAAGTTAATATAATCTTCAGATTTAGTCAACTAAGACCTAATCAATCTTTGAGAAACTGATTGATCATTTACACTCTTTATAGATTTGCTACAATTTAACATTGTTTTTAAATTGGGGGATTTTAAGTGAAATAATTTTAACAGAATTTTTTTTTGGAAATCAATTCACCCCCTCTTCAGTATCCACTCCGAGCAACATTTGGTATCAGAGGTTTTTTTGGTTAATGAATTTTTGAAATACTATGTTTTTCAACAGTGATTTTAGTTGCATCATTAATGATCTTAAATTTCTGTTAGTTTTAAATTATACCTCTTTAAAACTATTTTCTAAAATCTACCTATGGATAATAGACTAGGGGGTGCTTCTACTAACTGGACACCATTCTTTAATGGAGCAAACTATTCCCAGTGGAAACATAAGATGAAAATACATTTGGAATGTATGGGTTTTTATATTTGGACAGCTATATTATCTCAACATAAAATTCCAGAAACTGAAAGAACAACTTGGTATGAACCTATAATGACTGCTTACAATAATAACTGTAATGCCATGAATACCATGTACTATGATTTAGGAGATAAAGAGTTTAATATAATATCTTATTGCAAAAATTCTTATGAAATTTGGCATAATTTGGGTATTTCTCATTAAGGAACAACTAATGTCAAAGAAATGTGATTGAATACTTACACAATTAAATATGTCAATTTAAAAATGAAGACTGATGAACCTATTCTGATATGTATCTCAGCTTTAATGAGATAGTCAATACAATGAGTTCACTTGGAAAAGCTATTCCTAGTAAGGAACAAATTATGAGGATACTGAGATGTCTTCCAGAACGATGGAGAGGAACTTCTGTTTCAATCAGAAAGTCATGTGACATTGTTGAACTCCCTGTAAAACAGCTTATTGTTAAATTAATGATTTATGAGGATGAACACATAGCAGATAAAGAAGATGATGATGTAACCAAGAGAAAATCCGCAGCTTTCAAGACTACTGCTTCAAAGAGCAATGACAATGAAAAAGCTCAAATACAAATTGATAGTTCAACCAGTGAAAGTTAAGACTCTGAAAGTGATGCTAAAATGGGTCAAATAGATATTAGATTCAAGAAGTTATAAAGGAAGAAGAAATTATTCAGAATATATAACTACAATGGAAAGTATGATAATAAGGGGCAGTGGAAGAAGGTTTGGAAGAATGCTGACAAGAATGATGATGTACTCCGCTATGAGTGGAAAAGGAAAGGACACATCAAAGATGATTGTCCAAAATTATAAGTCAAAAAGAAATATGATTATAAAGACAAGAAGTACAAGAAAGATATTAAAGAAACTGGGAGTGCTTCAGAGGACATCATAAGTGAATCTGAAGTTTCTGATTCTGAGAAGAATCATGCTAACATGTGTTTCATAACCAACACATCTGAGGTAACCGTAGATACTCATGTTTTAAAGTCTTATTATTTTGGAGATGATGTAGACTCTGATTAAGATTCTGAAAACCTGACATGTGAGGAATTATTTGAATACTGCAACATGCTAGAAGAAACATTTGATGAACTTAAAGATAAATACACGTCACTAATGAAACAACATGCTCTTACTGCCAATGTAAAATCTGCCTTTGATATAGAAAAAGAGAAGAATGCTCAACTGTTAAAGGAAAATAAAAAACTAAAAATGACAAATGAAAAACTTATAAAGGACTTAGAAAAGATCACAAATGGAAAAGATACTCTAACTCAAATGTTAGGAAATCATGTTGAACCAAAATACACTACTGGAATAGGCTACAATCCTAGACAGATACAACTTATTATGAATAGAGTTATTCCTAAATCTTGATAGAATACTTCTAGTTCACGTTCTGAAAATCCCTATGATCCAACCAGTTATTCATATGGTTATAGATCAACTAATGTTTATCTTTCAAAATCTATTGATTCTGTAAATTATATGAGACCCATAAGACAAATATGGGTACCTAAAGCATTGATTTCTAACCTATCTGGACCCAAGAAGATCTTGGTATCACAATCATTTTTTATCTAAATCTGTTTTGTAGGAAACATGATTAAAGATTTATCGCAAGAAGGTATGGTACATGGATAGTGGATGTTCAAGACACATGTCTAGAGATTATTCATGTTTCAAGAGCTTAATAAAGGTTGATGGAGTCCTCGTCAAATTTGGTGATAATTCTAAAGGAAAACTCATCGGCCTGGGCCAAATTGGTAATACTGATTCAGTTTTAATTTATAATGTGTTATTTGTTGATGGACTTAAGTATAACCTATTATGTATTTCTCAATTATCTAATGAAGAATTTAATGTGAAATTTTAAAATGATTCATGTAATGTTTTTAATTATCAAAATATTTTAGTATTTTATGCTTTATAAAATAAAAATGATTATGTTGTTGATTTAAATGCTTTAGATAAACAACATGTTACATGTTAAATGAATTTCATAAAGAATCATGGATTTGGCACAGATAATTAGGAAACTGCAACATCTATTCACTTAGAAAATTTACTAGTATGAACTTAGTTAGTGACCTAACTAAGCTTGAATTACCAAATGAAAATGTTTGAAATCCCTGTCAAAAGGAAAGGCAACATAAATTTTCTTTTAAATCAAAGAAAGAAGTTTCAACTTCTCAACCACTCGAGTTGGTTCACATGGACTTGTTTGGACCTTCAAGATTTTTTAGTTTAAATGGGAAGCACTATGTATATGTTCTAGTAGATGACTTTTATAGATATACTTGGGTATATTTCTAAGCTCACAAAAGTGAATCTTGTTCTGACTTTGGTAAAGACACCAAATCAGTAGAAAATATTAGTGGACTTAAGATTAAATCCATGAGAAGTGATCAGGGCCGTGAGTTTGAAAATCAAGAGTTTGAATATTATTTCTCACAAAATGGCTATAGTCACAACATTTCTGCTCCTAAGACACCTCGGCAAAATGATGTAGTAGAAAGAAGGAATAGAACCCTTTATGAAATAGCTAGAACCATGCTTAATGTATATAATCTGCCTATTTACTTTTGGGCTGAAGCTGTGAATACAAATTTCTATATTAATAATAGTGTTTTAATTAGACTAGTTCTTAAGAATACCCCATATGATTTTTGGAATAATAGAAAACCTAAAGTTAGTTACTTTAGAGTCTTTTGCTGCAAATTTTTTATTCTTAATACAATGGATAACTTGGACAAGTTTTTTTTCTAAGTGTGATGAAGGAATTTTAATTTGTTATTCTTTAACTAGTAAAGCCTATAGAGTCCTTAATAAGTGAACCAAATGTGTGGAAGAATCTATTCACATAAATTTTGATAATACTGATCCACATGAGCCTAAAACCTCTCTTGAAAATCTTGAATAAGATTTGAGTGTTCTGGACCTTAATGACAAATCTAAAGAACCTTCTATAAAAACATCCAATTCTGGACATATTCCAGAATCTTTTTCTATTGAACAGGAACATGGAGATGAACCTTAAATTTCAAGTCCTACCTTTACTAGATCAACAAGGATTCTAAATAATCATCCTTTGGATGCTGTTGTTGGTAATCTTGATAGAGGGACACAAACTATAGCTTCTCTAAGAAACCAGGTTGAACATAAAGCCTTTCTTTCATAGCTAGAACCTAAAAATTTCAATGATGCTATCAATGATGAATTTTGGGTAATGGCTATGCATGAAGAGTTAAATCAATTTGAAAGAAACAAAGTCTGGAAATTAGTCGATAGACCTAAGGACACTTTAACAATAGGCACTAAATGGGTTTTTAGAAACAAATTTGATGAGTCTGGAAACATAGTTAGAAAAAAATCTAGTTTAGTTGCACAAGGATATAGTCAAGAGGAAGGTATAGACTATGAAGAAGACTTTGCACCTGTATCCAGATCTGAAGCCATTAGGATCTTACTTTCCTATGCTCCTCATCTGAATTTCAATTTGTATCAAATTGATGTCCAAAGATCTTTTCTAAAATGATGTATTGCTGAAGATGTTTTTGTTGAACAACCACCTGGATTTACTAATACTTATTTTCCAAATCATGTTATTAAACATTCTGAAGCTATATATTGTTTAAAACAAGCTCCAAGAGCATGGTATGATAGACATAGTAATTTTCTTATTTCCAAAAGTTTTACTAAAGGGATTGCTGATCAACTCTTTTTATTAAAATATTTTCTAAAGATCTTTTAATAGTACAAATCTATGTTTATGATAAAGTTTTTGGATCTTCCAAACACTCTTTATGTACTAATTTTTCAAAAAGTATGAAAAATGAGATTGAAATGAGTTTAATGGGAGAACATAACTATTTTCTTGGATTTCTGGTTTTTCAAAATGAAAATGGTATTATTCTGAATAAAAATAATTATAAAAAGGATATCTTAAAATGTAATGGTTTGGATATTATTAAAGAAAGTGAAACTCCTATGAGTACAGCTTGTAAATTGGATGCAGATGAAACTGGGAAACTAGTGGATCAAACCAAATACATAGGTATGATTAGAAGCTTACTTTTCCTTACTTCTAGTCGACCAGATATTATGTTTAGTGTGTGTATGTGTGCAAGAGTTCAAGATAATCCAAAATAATCTCATTTACTTGTCGTTAAACGAATTTTTATGAATCTTAAACATACTGTAAACTTAGGTTTGTTTTACTCAAAAGGACAACCCTTTTAGTTAATGAGTTATTCAGATGCTGATTTTGTTTGTTGCAAGTTGGAAAGAAAAATCACTTAGGGAACATGTAACCTATTGGGAAAATCCTTAGTATCATGGTGTTGTAAAAAGCTGAATTCTGTAGCATTATCTACTATCGAAGCATAGTACATAGCTGCTGGTAGTTGCTGTGAACAAATTTTGTGGATGAAACACACTCTTTTGGGATATGGATATGACTTTAAGAATGTTTAAATCAACTGTGACAACACTAGTGAAAAAAATATCTCGAAGAAACCTATGTCTCACTCTAGGACCAAACACATTGATGTAAGGCACCATTTCTTGAGAGATCATTACCAAAAGGGTGATATAATTCTTGAGTTTATAGGTACTAAACAACAATTAGCCGTTATTTTCACTAAACCTTTGTGGTCAGAAAGGTTAAGTTACATTAGACATGAGTTAGGTATGTTTAATCTTGATTTGTATCTAACCTCACCGATTTGAAATTCTAACCCATGCAAAATTCTCACCGATGTGAAATTCTCACTGATTTGAAATTCTCACCAATGTAAAATTTTCACTGATGGGAATCCTCACCGATAGAAATTCTCACTGATGTGTGCGCTATTTTAAAATTTTTTCTACCACCATAATCTCTATCATTTTTTACATTATTTTTATTATTTATTTTATGATTCCTAAGTGATAAAACTATTGTCAAAGCTACTTCTAAATCCACCGAGCCTCAAACCTTAACACTAAAACCTTACCTCTTGAATCCTTCGAGAACCAAAAATCCTTCGAACCAGCGATGGAAAAAACCATACTTCCTACTATCAGAGATGACTCTGTTGAGCTGAAAACAAAAAAGAATAGGACCGAGAAAGAAGCAAGTGGTAGTGGTAGTGTTTCTAGAACTAGGTCGGGGAGACCACTAGTGAATCCACATCTGCAAAATCGATTTATTGTGATTGAAAAAGAGGTGTGTGCAGAATGAATTCTTCCTAGAAAATCCTTATTGCTCAAAGTTCATGAAGATAAAAAATGGGTAGATTGTTTTTTGAACAATAATGGCCCCTATTTTCCAAATTTAGTGAAACATTTCAACAATTTTGTAACCTTTGAGAAATCAGATAATGAAAATAGAGTAACCTCTTTTGTGAATTGAAAGAAGATGTCATTTTCATCTGTTGAGTGGGATGAGTGCTTCAAAGTCCCACATGAAGGTGTATCTGGTTATGTATCTAGATCCATGCCACCTACCAGTGATATTTTCGATTATGAAACAACTTTGGAAGAGCTAACTGGTGATGGAAGTCAAAGAGAAGTATTTGTTGCTGAATTGGATTGAGAGAAAAAATTGATGTTCAAATTCATTCAACATGTCCTGATACAGAGGATATGAGGCTTTTCCAATTTTAGATATCAGAATATCAATCTCTTGTACCTATTAAGACATTTTGTAAAGGTAAATTTGTGCAGATTGCTGATGATCCAAATGGAAGACATGACTAGGCTGAAATCAAAGACAAATGACCTATTAATTTCTAAATTGATCTATGTGATGATTAAAGTAAAAGGGGTAGCTGAGCCTCAAGATGAGACAGTAGTAGTTAATAATAAATTTTGTATCTCCTCCACAGTGTGCAAATACATGAGGATCAATTGGAACCCTTGGAGAGGAGAATGGGTCAATGATGACCAGAAGGTATATGAAAAATTCAATCATGTTGGTCATCCTTCAAGACCAAAGGATGTGAGGGATCCAGTTCTAGGACCTGGTGAAGTGGAGCCAGAATACAGTGATGATTCAGAAAAGGGATAGTCCTTTGCTGATAAAGGAGGAAACCCTGACTAACATCCTAGCCCAACTCGTTAAAATCATGACCAATAGAAATGAGATAAGGAAGAAGCTTATTTAGAGGTTGTTGAAGAGGTTACTGTATAGAATAAGGGAGATGTTCATGAGTGTGAAGCATGTCTGTCAGCTGATTTGAGTCCTAGTCTAGTGATTAGACAATCCATAATGACTGCTAATGATGCAAATGAAGTTGACATTCCCTTTCTGATTTTGGAAAACCCTCCAGTTGTTTCAGATGAAGAATTGATAGTGGAAAATTCTTCTCAGGATGAAATTACTATTGATAATGTTGCTGATATTATTGTTATCCTAATTGAGGATGCACCAGTTGAGGGGGAGCATCAAACCAATTTTTGAAGTGTTAATATGGATGATGGAATTGAAGATTGGGAAGAAGACCCAGGTTTTATAGTCTGTGGTTTAGATTATCCTGATTTAGATAATGAAGCATCTCTTAATAGACCTAAGATTACTTATGATGTCGATTCTGAGTTATTACCTAAAGATGCGGTCAAAATGAATGACCTGGATTCTTTAAAGAAAAAGCTTAAGGACAGTTTTGTGGAATAAGTAATGAATATGGAAGTTTCTATGGTAACTTTAGTTCAATCGATTATGACTGACTCAGTGGTCAGTTTAGCATCTGAAACATTACCTACTGTAGTTTTACATGCCGATATGATCACAAGGGCTGATCTGGAATCAATGAAGGACAATCTAAAAGAATCTTTTAATGCCTCAGTTGTTGAGATGAGGCACAGTTTTTCTGAAGATATGAGTATGTTGGAAAGTTCTTTTGAACTCTCTCTAGGTTTTAATTTTTCAACCTTTATGGGTGAAATAGTTGAAGAAGTTATAGAATGTCAGGATCAAGTTTCTAGACTTGAAGCATATCTTTAAGCCTTAAAAAAATTATTTATCTCTTTGGAATCTTATATGAGCTCAAAATCCAAATCAGACAAGGACTTAGCCTATGTCAATAGTGTGGTAAGCAAGATGGTTTCATTGTTTGAAAGTTTCAAAACTTTTATGAAAGATCATATTAAAACCCAGGATTCCCACATTCAAAATCTTATCAGTGGGTTGACCAAAATCTTCAAAGAGACTATATCTTTTTTTATTGGTTCACTTTCATCCAAACCATCCATTGATTTTAATCAGTTTAGAGCTGTGATGAAGGAGGAGCTTGGCCAAGCTTTAACCAGTGGTTTTGTGGACTCATCTGAGATGAGCAGAGTTGTGCTTTCTACCATAGATTCAGCGAGATAGATGATGAATATAGTTCAAGACTACATGAGAGAAGCATCTACCTCTCAGATAGATGTGAAAAATAAGGTGGACTCATATTTCTCTAAGATTTTCACCAAAAATCAACTCAATAATCACATCATACTTCTGTTATAAAATATGAAGATGCATCCTTTCAATCAAGCTTGTAGAGAACAAGTTAGTAAGCTAAGGGAATTGACTCCATAATTGGACAAGTTTATTGAGAAGAAGGATGAGTTTATATCCGCTATTGAGAGAGGAGGAGGAATAATTATGGATTTTAGAAATCTGTTGTTGCCTTTTCTGCATGTTGATGCTAGGCAAGTAATTTCCCCTCCTGCTTTGCCTGCCTCTACCTCTGCTGCTTCTCCAGTTCAGATGACTCCTACCCAAGAAAATCAAATCCTCAAACCTTTGATCAAACAATGTACTCCTCAGTATAGACTAGGATCAGTTTATGTGGCTCAGCATCCTTTAATCATTTCCAGAATTCTTAATCCCTCACCTGTTTCCACTTCAACTGAATCCTATTCTGCTTCCAAAGGAAAATCTCTTATTGAGGATTTAAATTGAAAACAGGGAAGACTATATGATAGGAATTCCTTGTACTTTGTTTTATGTCTCTGTACCTTTTTAAAATATCTAATACAACTGGCATTCCTTCCCTTCTCATTGTTCTATTTTTTTTTTATTTTTTACCACTTTTTGATTATCACAAAGGGGAGAAATATTTTACCAAGCTTTTACAAATGGGGAGAAATACTTACAAAGTATCAAAGAGGGAGAAACATTCACCTAGGGGGAGATATATTAATGAAAGGGGGAGAAATTTTATCTAAGGAAAATCTATCATACATTACTCTTCTGATACTGTTACATTTTTTCCTCTGTTACTATTTTATCTAACTCTCTAATTCCACTAAACTTTACTTTTGATATCACTACAAATAATTTTATCTCTGATACTATCACATTTTCTTCCAAATATGATCCTTTATGTTCTATAATATATTGTTTCTCTGAGATAATTGCATTTAATGATATATCCTCAGATAGAACAGCTCGTTATTTTAAAACTATAATTTTATAAGTTGTGATTATCAAAAGGGGGAGATTGTTGAAATCACCTGTTTTAATAATCCCAATTATGCTTTAATTTAATTTGATAATATCAATATAATGATTTTCAATGTTTTAATTCTTTCAATCTGTGATCAAGATGATAATAATATTAAAATAATCCCTGAGATATGTTAATCTTTGTTTATCCATGGTTATATAAGTTCTGAAATAATTCTAACCCAATCAGATGTGTTTTGCATAAAAACAGACAAGTGAAAGTTACTTATCTGTACACAACTACTGATAAAGAGCTACATGTACTTAGTCTACCGATAGACTTAGTCTACCGATAGACAGGTTCACCGATAAGCTATGGTCACTGATATAAACAGAGTTACCTGTAAGCTGACAGTCTACCGACAAAACAGACAATCTACTGATGTGCATGTCTACCAGTAGTTACCGATAGACGTAGCCAACTGATATGAGTACTGACAATCACAATCCAGAGCTACCCATATGAAGAAGTCTACCGATAGAACCTATCTACCGAGCTACCGACTAAAAAACACACTAGAGCTACTGACAAACAAGAGCTACCGATAGACAGAAGTCTACCAATAGATCGAATTCACACATACAGATACATTGAGCTACCGATAGCTCAAGAGCTACAGATGGAGCAAGAGCTACCGATGGAGAGGAACTGTAATATATAGCTTTTGATGGAAGAGAAAGAGCTACTGATTAAAGATCCTACAACATCATGTACTTTTACCAACATGAGCTACTAATGATTTACCAACCAGTCAAACACTATACTCTATACTATCAATACTATTTTTTATTAAGCTAACGACTAAATTTGATGTTTTAATAGAGTTAATGTTATTTAATGATCTCTATTTCCATGTCAGGGAACCATACCTAGTACCCATTCAAGAAGTAATTATTCTTTTCTGCATAAGCTGAAATCTATAAAGGGGTATATAAAAAAGGATCATGCATATACAACACTTTTTGAAAGGAAGAGACTCAAGGCACTAAGAAGACACATGAAGGGTGAAAGTGCCAAGAGCTGAACAACATTCAAATATGGAGAATTTTTCACTAGTCAACATCCACAATCCATGAATCCTGGACATACACGAAGAAAGTAATTCTAGAGGAGAACACAAGAATCATCTTTAGTGAAGAAAATAAACATAAATTTCATGTACTCTAGCTACTAAACTGGACTGGGAACCAAGGAAGAAAATGACACTCTATTTTCTGGACAGTTGTGTATTGTTGTTTACCCCCGAAATAGGATGTGGATCAATTTATATAAATTTTCGAGATGACTATGTCTCGTCTTGAGACTGAACCTCTTGGTTATTTCTGTTGTGCATATTAATTTAAGTCTATAAGTATACTGTATATTTATTTCATATTAAACTCTTATTACTTTGAAATAAAAATCTGTTTTAAATCTGCTTTGATAGTTAAATTAGCAAGTGTTTATACTTATTGTAAACCAGTATGTTAGTTTCAAAAGTTAATTTAATCTTCAGATTAAGTCAACTGAGACATAATCAATCTTTGAGAAACTGATTGAACATTTACAATCTATATAGATTCACTACAGTTTAACATTGTTTTTAAATTGGGGGATTTTAAGGGAAATAATTTTAACAGAAATTTTTATTGGAAATCAATTCACCCCCTATTGAGTATCCACTACGACTAACATGTTCAATTCTGGAGACAGAGTGTGTTGTTTTAAAAATACACACAGTAATCTAATGCTAATAAAATTACACACAATAGAGCATAAATAATGAAATAATTTTAGTAGTGCTCAGAGTGTTTGTATTTGTAGCTATAGACTTCTGAGATGAAGTTGATGCAAAAATCAAGTTCTCGTATGAAAAATAGAGTGTATCAAGTCATGAAATCCGGCTTGTGTATCCCGTGATGCATGACAGGGAAAAGATGTTCTTGATTCTGGGATTCAAGTATTCTTTGTGAGTTCTTCTTCAATGTCGAGTTACATGTGACAATTCATTATTCAGAAATTCTATAAGTGTTTTCTTCATTATATTCATTTTTCTTTTTTTCCTCTCTTTCAACTATATAATGTTTCTGGGCCGCAGTAATCTTTTATCATGGAGTGCGTGTGTTGGATCTGATAGGTTGCATTTATTCTGCACCTCATACCTTGTAATTTCAGGTTTAATGTCTACAAAGAAACATTAATTATGTTAGTGCATTTAAAATATTCAAATATGAACATTAGAGAGTAAATTTTAAAATGAAAATGAATATTAAGAAATGGTGTCACAGTATGTCATGTAAATGATGTCTCCATCAAATGGTATTTGGATTGGTCACAATGTCTTGTTCACGATGGCAGGATTGTGGTGTCTATTTCATGGTGTATCATTAATGGCGTCACATTGTATATGATGTCTCCTTCATGGTGTCTCATGGTCCATAGTGTCTAGTTCGCAGTGTCTGGTTCATAGTTTCTCATTCATGCTATCTCATAGTTCACGGTGTCTTGTTCACAGTGACTTGTGGTCACGATGTCTCATTACATTTCTATAAAAACAAAACCTTTGGTATGATCACAGTGTCTCTGACATATCCAAATATCATTATTTATACATAAGTATAGATATTAATTGAATTGGATAGAATTAATCATTTGTCAAAGAATTTATAAAGTAAATCAAAAGATAGTGTACAGTAACCAAACCGAGTGTATAACACTTAATAGCATTGGATAGATTTTACTAAACAACTGTTTGTTTGATATGAGGTATATTACATAGAGTTAATTGTGATTTTAGACTGAATAAGATTTCTGATCATTAAAACATGATTAATACATGAGGATTCCAACAACTCTTTTCCACAATGTTATATTATTTTGAGAGCCAGCATGATTATAATTATAATGTTATGAGTACATATCCTAGAGTAATTATTGGGAAGGGTGGCCATTTAGGAAGTTACATAGTATATTTTTTTCTAAATAAAAATAATGTTGGAAAGAATATGTACTAGATTATAGTTATATTAATTAAACTAATGAAAAATTAAATAATGTAGGAGGGCCCCATGTAGGGGACATGTGTTTGGGACAACTGGCTCTACCCAATGGGCCATGAAATGAATTACATGTTATGGTGGGGTGAATGTGTTGTCACTCCATCCCATTTTTTACATTGGTATGAGAGGATGAATGCAATTTTATGTGTGAAGGAGCCTTATTGGTTTAGGTTTAGGGTATATAATGAGGATGTTATATTCCAAATGGGGCTATATGTGGTAGCCCAGAATGAAAAATGGTGAAAATAACCAATTGATATTACTCATTTCAATATGATGACCCTTTATTTTCAGTATAATAGATAATTATAACTCCAAAGTTTTGAATTCTTGGAATAGAATAGTGATTAAGATGGATGACCTCTATAGTTAAGTGTCCTTGGTCTAGAATAATGATCAGGATAATCGACCTTCTGGAATGTTTCTAAGGATGTATCTGAGTAAGGAAAATGTACAATATAATTAACATGTGTAGGATTTTGGGGATATTAATTAGTCTAGTGACCCATTTGGGAATTTGGGTGGGCCCATTGGATTTTACCATGTGTATGGGTGGCCAATTTTTACATCTCTATCAAATGTAGATCCAATCCATATGATTGGTTATTCTGCTTGGGCTGAGATGTAGGGTTTGCAATGAGGATGTTTTTGACATTCAGGATAATGTGGTATCCCTTAATAAAAAATGTCTTAAATGGATAAATAATATGAAACTTTTCAATAAGTTGCACATTTATTTTCAAGACCCTGACTAATTATAAATCTATAGTTAAGTGGTATTGTCCTGTAGTGGTGATCTGGATATATGACCTGTAGAGTTATAAATGATTTAAATGGTGTAGTAATTATATTGGTAAACTTTTTGGGATGTTTTCTAGGACTTTTTTCAGTGAATAGAAAAAAAATGTACAAAACATGTGTTTTCATATAGGTACATTCAGTAGTTTGAAGACCCATTCAGACATGTGATTGGCCGATATGGTGGTGAGCATGTGTCTAGGGGGATCTCCAAGAAACTGGAGCGAAAAGGCCCTGTGACCATGTTAAACTTGGGTGTTTTTCAAATAAGTGGTTCCTAGTTGTTACACATGATTCATATTTTCATAGTATGATAGAGGATATACAAAAATCATCATTATGTATATTTATTTTTAATTATATAGGTATTGTTATTCTATTTGTACTAACTAATTACACTATTATCTTCATGTTTTTAATGAATATAGTTTTTAAGGGTTATCTTGACTAATTTTTGATATCCATAATAGTTTATATTCTTATATATTTTTTCAGTAAATCATAATATGAATTTCAATTTGGAATTTTACTTAATTCAAAAAATAATGATAAGATATATAAAAAATATACCAACCATGAGTCTTAGATTATTAATGTACAATTATTTTGTTGTATAATTTATTATGGTGGTTTTTTAGTGGATCCGTTTAGATGGAATATATTTATAAATATACCAAAAAAGTAAATATTTAATAAGATTCATATTTTTTATTCTGTTGGATATATATTAACAATTATTTAGGATATATTAGTTTTTTAGAAGGTGACATGAATTGAATTCCCAATTCATGCCAAATAAATTTATTAAATCAAAGTTTTACAATGAAATCTCAAGGTGTAATGCATTTACACCATCATAATGAAAAAGAAGTGATACAAATGAAACATGATTTTTACTCATGAATAATTAAAAGGTGACAAATTATGCCCCACATAAATTGAAAATTCATGAGAAATATTACATGAAATTGTGTTAGGAACTAATAGTGATATAGATTTCATTATAGATTCAGAGGAATTATATATATGTTGAATTATTTGACATATATACATATCAAAAATCCTGAAGAATATATTCACATAGAAATAGATGAATATCAAAAAGAGAATAATGTTTTAATTAATTAAAGACAATGACTACTTAACATGTTACCATAATTAGATATAGAAAATACTGGTTAATGAATTTAGATAGAAAGACTATAATACTTTGTCAATGATAATGATTTGAAATGATCCAATCCTTATATATTTGAAAATTAAGGAAAATGAAATCCCAAGGAAATGGGAAAGATCAAATATTTCTTATATGAATGTTTATCAATCCATTTATATAGAGATAATATGTATAATTGGGGATGAAGGTATGTGAATCACATGTGTTCAAACATTAATGTTATGGAATTATAATTTTTTAGAATTGTTTATGTGCCTTATCAATACTAGAATTGATGAAGGAACTATTAGATGGTGATCAAAAATCATTAGTTTCTATTACCCTATGAGTAAAAATATGTATAGATATTTGAAATTATATTTATTTTCTAGAAAATATTTTTAAGTATACTATAGTGTGTGTATATTTATTTCTAGTATGTTTCCAAGGTAATTTAAAGATAAAACCTTTCAATGGGATATTAAAACCATAATCTGTACTAGAACTGAAATTAAAAAACATCAGGATGTATTTTTTATCATACTACTAGTACCATCATGTTAGGAAATTTCTATATGGGTCATACTCTATCAAAATATGAAGACATTACACTTTATTTACATAAATGAATACATATCTTGATAATACCATTTGTTTATTTATTAATGAAGTAGTGATATTTCATTGATTAACAAAATCTATTTTATCGAATCATTATCCCTGGATAACAATAAATATCTTTGGATGTATTTATAAATTTATATACTAATAATTATGTTTCCATAATTATTATCGTCCGCATATATATGAATAGTCTAGAATTACTATTCATACCCAAGAATGTATGTTGATAACTTTTTTCAATATTTAAATTGTGGTTTCAATTTACTCTTTTCTCTAGTTATGTTTCATTATGAAAATAACATTCACCTGATGATTCAGATGGACCATTTTGGATCTGACTATAGTAGTATGTTTATAATTCCAACATATTGCGATGAAGTTGAATATAGAACCACAGTACAACGTGATCTGGTTTAGGATATCGTAGAAAAATTTATATCCATTAAAAACCATATAGGGGAAAATCAAAGTTAATAAATTGTTATGGTGAAATGTATTGGTGATATCTAGAATTGAATGTTAGTGAAAATTAATTCCTATGAATATTTCTTTGTTATAAGGTCATGATATTTGGAATGAATGTAATGTTGAGACTGTGATATGATAATCTATTTGACATTATTATTCTGTTAGGATTGTAGATTACCCTTTTAGACATTACTGAATATGTCTCATGTTCATGATGTGTACGACGTATCCCTCTTGAAGAAGTACATCTCTTTTACTTCATAGGTAATGAACATATTGGTCATACAACTAAGTAATATCACAGTAATAAGAAAAAATATAGGATTTTATATATCATGGTGATAATGTTCTATGATACAGTAACACTCACTTGGTCGAAGGTGAATTTTGAAAAACCTTAAATTAGTGGAAGCATTGTAGGTATAAGGGGATATGATGAAATAGTGACATCATCAACTATTTTTATCAGAGTGATATAACTAATATGGGTAACATATTTTTGGGGGGTTATAATACAAAATCTAAGGAATTTATGATATAGATCTCAATTAATAAATTTTATTTCACATATATATATTATTATATTAAACACCTAGTTTAAAAAAACTACGTTATACTATTGATGTATTAATATTTAATATGAAAATTTTTAGCTAGGATTTGAATTGGTGGGTATGAATAGAATTGGAAAAAATATTAAATATAAATAATTGGTATATGAAATACAATTATATCAAATAATTCTAAAGATATAATATCTCAATTTAATTTATTATTGTTTTATTCTTAAGAAATGGTTTCATTTCATTTTGTGAGTTCATATTTTAATAAATTTTAAGAAAATATGGAAATTTTATAACTGAAAAACTATAATATTTTTAATCAAAAATTTTATACTATCTTATAGAGAAATTTTAATAATTTCTATGAAGATTGATTTTCTAGTTAGCGCTCAAAATACATATTTTTATAGAAAACTATGTTTTTCTGTAAAATAATTACAATGTTCCATCTTGGTTTTAAATTGAATTAATGTACAATTTGATATCATATAATATTTGTAATAATTAATTAATTTTAATTAATTTTTTTTTTATTTTTTAGAAAAACATATCAATAAATTAAATTTTTTAAGAAACTATTTTCAGTTTTGTTTTTTTAATAATAAATTAAATTCTAAATGTTGTGAAAATATATTAATGATTATAGAATTCAATTTTTTCTATGAGATACAAAATTAGTAAATATGAAACTTTTTTTATTGGCTTATATGAACAGTATCAATATGAAAAATCAACACATTAATGTTGTAATTGGTTAATTATGTTCTAAATTATTGTGATAAATATTCCAATTTATTCAATTACATGAATTTTTTCATTGTATGATTATATTTATTCCATAATAATCCATCAAGTGATAATATGACTACTTCCAATTAACTCATATTTTGACTGTTATAATATATAAGAGAATGATAATGTAAAAATTATCACATTGTGGCTTTAAATATCAGTAATAATTTCTGACTATGACAAAAAAACATACATTCAGTTTTATATTTTTATTTCAGTTAATAATGTATTATTTTTTTCATGGAAAATATTTTCTAATATTCAGTGATTTAATACTCCTCTAATATGATTACACAACAGAAACATAGTGCTTGTTAATGTAGTGTAAAAAAAGTAAATTATTATAAAAAATATAAAAGTATTTTTTAGACTAAATTATTGGGTACCAAAAATTATATATATATAAATATAAAATATTATAGTAATTTTGTAGGTTTATTATTGATTTTATTTTTTGTAATGTTTTTTCATTATAAATTTAAATGAATAGTTTCAAAAATGAAATTAGAGATATATTATCAAAAATTATATTATATTTAATAATTTATATTTATAACAACCCTATATTATACATTATAAATGGTATATGCTTAAAAATATAATGAAACGTCTATTTTACGAATAAATATTTCATTTTATTATAACATTTTGTACAATTAATATTTAATATATATTGATTTTTTGATAGTTGATTTTTAATGGGGTCACTTGGCCTAAAGTATAGAACCCAATTATTGAATGAAAATGATATTACTTGAGTTTAGACAATGTTCTTTAATACCAATCATTCCCTTTAAAGGGTTGTAGATTATATGGTAACTCCTCCAACCACATGAGCTATTTGTTTATTCAATTGTTAACAAGGATGTCTTCCACCATGTTCGCTTCACGATAAACATGACTGTTGATATATTTTTGCATCATGAGGTTAGAAAATAGTTCTTATCCATCTCACAAGGAGTTTATAATTTTATTGATTTATGACATTCTGAATATACTGGACAGTAATGTTAGAGTCGCTTTCAAGACAAAAGTTATTCCACCCTATTTGTTTATTAATTTGAATTGTATGAATAATTATTAACATTTTATCCTACAAGGAGGAAGAAATTACACAAGTTCCCCCAAAATCCACATGACATTCTATTATTTTATCAAAAAAAACACCACAACCCACATATCCTAGGTCACCTAAAGAGGCCACATCCACATTGATTTTTATCCATCCTCATAGATTTTTTTATAATATGGTTAAGGCTCGAGGGACTCTTTATTAAAGAAATTTAAAAAAGTCTAAGAGGGACATACAAAGACATAACATTCCAAAACAAAATAAGGTGAGGGGATCAAGTAATTCGAGACTTGGTGCTCATACTGTGGTGTGGGAGTCTCCCACCTTAGCCACGAGGAGGTCTTACTCTTCTCCCAGTTTTGGCCATCAACCATGGTCCACCTCCATCATCCAAGAGTTAATCATCATTTACTGTCATCATTTCATTCGCAGCGAGTGTAAATTAAGATTTTTGTACTTCTTCATCACTGTTTGTGGAGGCAAGAAAATAAAATGAGTTGAAAGTATTCAATTTAGAGTGAAATTTGTCCCTAGATTATAAATAAGTTCTTCCAAGAGCAGAATGGCCATCTCCTTCCTCTTTAGATTGGCAGGTGACAGTATTAATGAGAACCCTATTGCCTTGTTGACGCCCAGAAGAAGAGATTTTTTGAACTTGATGGAGAGTAAATGTCCTGCCACAATGAACAGAGGTCTTTTCTCTATCATCCTCATGGTCTGGAATATCTATAGACCCCCTGCACTGCTTGGAAGCTGAAGCCATTGATGTAGAACTGCTGTTAAACACTGGGTGAAATAAATCTTTGGAAGAGCAAGCAGTTCCAAACCCCTCGCCCTACTCAGAAGGAGCAGCCAAATCTGGATCTTGAAGGGAAATTGTAACTGGATTAATACCGTTGTTTGGTTCAGCAAAAGACGCACATGGACGGATTTTGTTTCTAGGGTCACCTACTCTATTCCCATAAAGATAATAGGAGGGCCTTACGGGAGAAGGTTTCACCATTTTAGCTATGATTGTCATTGACTTCCCTTTATGAGCTTTGTCATCAACCATTTTTCTTTCCTGCAACAAGTTGAAATCCACTTCATCCTGAACTGATACCTCTTTTTTAGCCTGACTGTCAAAAAAATCTACCTCATCATACTCATTCACATGTTATTTATATAATGTATCTCTAAAAGAGCCAATTATACAAGGATTATTATTATCATCAACCAAATCAGCCCATGTGTTTTTGGTTACAGGGCATTCCTCCAATTTTTCCTATACTCGGAGGAGGGAAGTATACCCATGTTTAGTTTTATCAATAGGTTTTAACTTCTTGTTTGAGGTTTCTAATTCAGTCATTGTCTCTAACTGAGGGGGCTAGGATAGAGTCAATGATGGTGCAACAACACTTTGGTCCTTGGGCAAATCTGCTGCAAGCATATCATTTTCATTCTTTGGTTTCCTACTACAGTGAGTTGATTCATGGCCTTTATTATCATAATTGGAGCAGATAGTGCTGGACCTAAAACCTCAATAGAGTGACCCACTATGAAACATGATTCAAAGAAGGGGGGAATATTTTCATATTCAATTTGTAAACATTCCTCTTCTTGATTCATGGAAAGAATCACCTTATGAATGAGAGAAGTAATGAGGTCAATTTCGACCAGTACATTATCGTAGTGTCTCAAACTCACCCTCTCCATACCCAAATACATTCTAATTGGGACTCCTATTGCTGAAGTATTGTCAATCAGTATCTCAGGGTGCCAAAGAACCCAGCTTAAACCATAAACTTTCACCCATACTTGGGAACATGTTTCCTTAAAATCATTCAAGTTAAAGTTCAAACTCCAATTATGGATTCTCAATATCCCTGATCTCAAATTAACTATACAAGAACTCCATGCTCTTCCCTTCAACTCCGCATATGGGAAAAGAACATGGATGAAACCTCTTCCGAGTGAAATGCATTTGAAATCTGAGAATCCCCAAACATACGAAAGATGAGAAATCAGATCGTTTTGTTTCCAGGGTTTCATACCTTTCGAGAGAGAAATACGGGCAATGAAATAATATTTTCATAAATACATTTGCTCAGAAATTACTCATTTAAAGATCGATACATGTGATTTATCTCCTTTGTGGATAATTATTTATGGGACTCATTCCATGATTAGGGAAAATAAACTGCTCGAGAATTCAGAGAAAGAAGAGAAGCCGACCGATTCACATCCATTTTTCACCTTATGGGTCGTTGATCTGAAATTCTCTGAGTGATTATTAGCAATATAGGAGAATAGGTTGAGACACTATGGATGATCTGAGCCAACGAGATCTGCGAAGAGTTCCAGTGGTTTGCCCTCCCGTTCCATCATTCTGTCTATCCACACAGATGATCCTTCTATAAGACGTTGAAGAAACCTTCATGTATTTGGTAAATACCAATAATAATAATTTTTTGGATTAACTGAAAACAATGTATAGTTTTATCACAATTTTATGATTCAATATTTTTATCCTTTAGGGTTTCATAAATTATCTAAACAAGGGAATATTTCCAAGATTGGGGTTTCTTATTATGAATCATAGCATTATGTCCCTTCCATATGGGATGAAATAGTTCTGAAATAGCCATTAAAAAATTATTTTTATTTGGGATGTTATTTGGATTGTAGTATAGTGGTAGAACCTATATTCAATGTAGTGAAGATTAGATGGTGTGTGAATAAATATATCTTACATGTCCTTCTATAGAGTAGCGGTAGTGGCACAAGAGGTAATGAGTGAATATAACCAATATATATGCAATTAAAGACAACCAAAACATGATACATGTTTATTATATGACCATTTTATTACTATTAAACATATTATTTATAAATAATAAATACATGGAACCATTTTACCATTAAAATTGTTTTATATTAATTTAATACTTTATATAATACTCAGACTGTCCTCTAATCACTCTAAATGGGGTACATCCTCTTCATCAATTTGTACAATTCTTGCTGCTTATAGATCATCAAATACATTAACTAATATCAACACAACTCCCATAACCACATCATATAAAATCTAGTCATTTCAAATTACAATTCCTTCAGGATTTATGGTGTTTGGAAAATATGTATTCTCAATAATGATGTGTAACTCTAAACCAATGGTTTTCAACTATATTCGTTCTTATTCTACTTCAAAATCCATGGTATACATTATAAAATTATGAAAAATTATATCTTCAATATGCATAAATATTATTTTGATGATGGAAAGACACTTAACAACATTACTTCCATCTATTAGATGATGATAATGTCATGCGTGCGTATGTGAGGACTATCCCATCCAATATTTGACGTGACTCTTTCATTATTTCAACATTACATTGACCATAATAACTATCAATTTTATTAATATATGTAGAATATATTATATAATAATTATTAATTAAGGGTGAATAAGAATATATAACTCTTTCATTCCATACAATGAGTAGTGATAACAACGTTCAGGTGTATGTATGGCTTACCATCAAGAGAAAAAATGTAATTACTTTTTTGAACTCTTCCATTTAAGAAAAAATCTAAATATATATATAATAAATAACTATGATATTATTGTCATTATTATATTTTGGGAAATTATTTAACTATGGTTAATTTACATGATTTAGGACTATTGAACTGAAATATGCATGAGAAATGAAGTATTTGTCACATGTAATGTTGATTTAATCATGAAATGGATAATAAATGGGTGAAAAAATGTTCTAATTGTATCATATATTTTAGGAAAATATATATTAGTATGTATATGGAAAACATGTATAATAAAAATTCATATTTTTAAAGAGGTTGTTCAAACTCATACAATAAAACATTAGATTTGAGGTAGTGGATTTAAGGCTAGGTCACATTTTATTTAGGAATATATATTCATGATTATACATTTAAGAAATTATATGATAATTATTTCATTAAAAATTAAATTAGTATTGTCTTATAGATTATTATTTTATATAAATTTTTTCCATTCATTTTCATCACATTATTTTCTCAACATAACAAAAGAATATTATTAAGACGATCTGACTATGATTTTTTATTCGGATGAGAATATTTTTATTCTGTGGAATATTTATCCTTAAAATGATTTTCATGATTTTTTTTATTTTCTAATTTTCAATAAAATTAATTTTTATAGATTTTAATTTCTATAATATTTTCAAATGTAATCTTATTATATTTTTTTAATCTATGTACTTCTTGATTTTTAATTATTATGTTTCTAGAATCATTGTTTTCATTTATATGAAATGAAAAAAGTTTAACATATTAATGCACACTCAATGTTTTTACGATTTACATAAAGCATTCAATTTCACATTTCAAATAAACTGATTTCTTTAATAAGTAAGTAATATTATAATTTTAAACCATAAATTTTAAATTGAAAAGTGTATTTTTGACAAGAAATATTCTAGGGGACCGTTAATAAATTTAGTATCTTAGTTATTATAATTTAATGTTAGTTATGATTTACTAGACCTATGATCCACCGATAAAATTAATATAATTTCCTTATATATTTTCTAATTTTTTTTGAAGATTACAAAACCCATTTATTCAACACAGATTATATTTCGGTTGAATTTGAGAAATGTTAATGAACCTCATTTACATTACACTTGTTATGATATGATGTTATGATGAATGTTATATGATCTTTACTAACATATATTTATGTTTTTCATTGTGTGTTGGGTGAAAAAAATTGTATAGACCCTTGAGTCATTGGATAATGTTTTATATTTCTTTAGATAATTATGGGAAACAAGATAATGTGTTTGATCCACGAAAGGAAACAGTAAAAGATGAATGATTTAAAATTGGAAAATTTGAGGATTCATTGTTCATTATGACTTGGGAAACATTTTTTGATTCATGATACATAATTGTATGATGATATAGATAATTAAACGTTGCATATGAAATGATTTATGTACCTATGATGGTGCCACACAATTATTCAATATATTTATTCTAATGATATGAACATTTGGTTCATTACTATAATAAGATAATCCTCAATCATATAATTAATGTCTTATTAAATTATATTAATTTATGATATTACTCCATATTGTAATAAATGATTGATTGGTTATAATAATTTGATATTATCATTATGGATCCATACTATTGTTCTTAACTTATTCTTGATTCTGATAAAATTTTTATATCTCATGGTGTTTCCCTTACTGAGTATCTAGGATTTCAATTTCATAAGTATACTTTATCTAGGATATAATGAATGATTAAATGTAGGGTATTTCAAGAAGGGGTTTTACTAAGAAGAACATTATGAGATATTTTTAAGGATATAATTATATTTGATGTTCATTTATACAGTCCCAAAATAAACATATCCTTTATTGTATTTTTATGGTCATTTTCTAATGTATTGAATATTCATAAAAATATATATTTTATTTTATTTTATAAATTACAAGGATCACAAAAAAAATCTACCACCTTGTTACCAATTTCTCTATTTTAATGCATTTATCAAATTATTACAGAGGACTTTTCAAACATTGTAATAAAATTCCAATAATCATTATCATCATAATCATATTTTCAAAACTATTTAAAAAACAAATATAAATTATTGGAAATGAATACATATTTTACAAATATAATGGGGAAACCATTCATATCAAAACAAAATATATTGATACATATCGAAAAATTTCTGAATCATTCCAATTTTAATTTTTAACACCATTTAGAATACATATATCATTAATTATTCATGAAAAATAGTCTAGATACAAACATACTACCTCAAATTCAGTTAAAAATTTTACCACAAAAGATCCTAATATCTAATAGAATGGGAAAACATACCAAATTTATTGGAGGCCATAAAAAATGATTCAAAATAAATTTAATTATGTTTATAACGGAAAAAGGATTCTAGATGGAGATTTTTTAAATCATACCATCTCAATAATAAGTATTGTACCACAAAAAATATGAGATATTGAGTCATGGTGATGAAATAATGAAGGATATATAAGAAAAGAATAATGTATCACAACTAAAATGGTAGATCATGCCTATATGCTTTATAATCTCTTATAATTCACATTAGAGTTGAAGAATGTGAAGAGAAGTTGTCATACATACTAATTCATTTATAACTAATAAAATTAGGATTAAAACAACCTATGGGAATGATTGGAAGAGATTTTAACTCTAAGGAAGAAACTATTTAGGGTAACTAGATAAGTTAGGTTTCATGAAATGATGTTATTATGATAATATAAGTATTAGTGGCTCACAATTTCTAAATCAATTTCACTTAATAGGACCAACCAAAGGCTATTTTATGATTATTGGTGGTCACTAAAACAGTGCTGTGGGATATTTCCAACCATTATATGGGACTATAGCTATAGAAATAATTCATATTTTCATGTTCTCCCAACAAGTGGGATTTTGGAATCCCATGGCATGGTCGGTTTTCTTCTAGTGAGAACCTAGAATTACCAACATACCACCAAGTGGCCAGTTACATTATGTAGCCACAAAATAATCCCATAACACCTAGAAACATGGCCATGTCCCCTATAATTATTCATAAACTAAAAATACTACCTATCATGTATAAATTGTTACACAGTTTGACTCGTATGTTTTAATTTTCACCATCATTGGACTTTCCATATCCATAATTTTACATGGAATATAGATTCTATAGAAAGATGTGTTTCCTATTTTCCCTGGGAAAATATTCACATTCATTGGTTTCGTGAGTATGTAATTTTTACACCATAACACTTTAGACAGTATAATATAATTACCATGTAGACATTTCTTCTTAGAGTCAATGATTTCTACTAACTCTAACAAAACTAAAATGTCTTGTTCCAACTAATACTCCTCCCAACTAATTACATGTAATGGTTTGAGATGATACATATTATCATTTATATATTGAAAAAAATATCATTAACTATGAACTGATATTGTAATTCAATCCATGAAGAAAATTGATGTATCTATTCAGTAATCTCAAATGGTTAAATATATCTAAACCCCTTCTTCCATTGTTTACCCAATATATTTCGAACCAATCTATGTTAAAAATTATATATTACTTTTTCACAAATGAAAAAATCGCATAGATGGTGTTGATGATTGGTATAAAATTTATTATTACATTGATGATTAACTATGTGTTATAGTATATATTGATTCTTGATTAATGTCTTCTTAAATGTGACTTGGTCCCATAATAAAGGTTTTACCCACATACAACCGAAAATAATTTATGTGAATAGAAGAACATAACGAACCATGATGATATATATTTTGATAGATGACTATGTACTTTTAACTCAATAAATATCAACGTTTTCTAGATGGAAATCACTTGTTCCAAAAAATTACAAGGAATTGGAATTTGTTATATCCTCTCTGATTATAATACTATGCTCTATCTGACCATCCATATTTTGATGGTATGAATTAAACCTCATTTCATGAATCACCATCACATATTAGAGACTTTTTAATTATTATAATGTGAACATGTGATGTCAATATGATAGAATAGTAGATGAAACTGCATGTAACATCAAAATCACATGCATGTACCTCTTACACATATCATTAATATTTTTTGATTCCTAAAATAAATTATATGAAAAAATTTAGTTTACCAATCAATTACCAATCTAATGGAATTATTTCAATGATAATTTATTTTTTTAATAATATGATGTCCATAGACACCTCTTCCCATTTTTATGCATTCACAAGTTGGTACTAGATTAGAGAAGGGGGCTAGAGGTTCTATTCTTTAATATATGGGTAAATGTATCAATCAGAAATGTAATAGAAAATCTAATGATTCATAACATCACACTTAAAATAATGTATCAGTTTGTAAAACAAATTTATACTACTATGATGACTTTTACTATAATAACAATGACACCTAAGAAGCACAAAATTATAGGAAAATGAAATGATGACAAACAAATTTGAGTGGGATTAATTCTATCAGAGGGGGAACATAGATTATCTCTCCACACCATATAATTATTCAATAACACTATTGAACTCATCATACTACTATTAGTCATGAAAAAATATACTCATTGGAAAATGATTAAAACTTGACACATTATGGATCGAAATTTGAATCATCCTCTTATGAATCTATATAAAATTGATCAAAAATATTCATATGCTTCACTACTCTATAAATTTTAATATATAACGAGAAGGTAATTTCAAAATGAGAGAAAAAAATATTATTCTCCTCCCCTAGGCTGTAGGTGATGTCTAATTTATACATCTGAAGTCATTACACCAATCACCTCAAAACTATGTCCATTTATTTCTAGTAATAAATGTTATTGAGGATCATATGTTTAGAAAATAAAGTAAACATTTAAATAATAAGATATTGTCACTAAGTCATAAGTGAATTCTAGAAATAATTTAGATCTTGGTAATGAGTGGTGTAATTCGTCTCATGTAGTTGAAGTTATCATGAACTTTACACCATGACAAGGTAATTCTACCTAACTATTCTCCAAAAAAACACAATAATCATTATAATATACCACATTTCCCATTCCAGGTTCCAAATAGTTCAATATATTATATGATGATATACATCATCTCAACTCATAAAATATATGCCTACTACATTACATCATAAATTAATTAAACACATTTAATGGTAATATTTATAAATGGTCCTCTAAATCCATGTAAAACACTATTGTTTGACATCTAGACATATGAATCTCTTTTTTAAAATTATATAAATTGGTTCATCCCATTAAAATAAAACCTTCACATTTTTAAACTCAATATAGTGGACTTATAAAAAATCATGTGCCTAGATAATATCTCCTCCTTGGTCCATAAATTACACATTAAATTCCTCCAATAATGGTGGGGACACATTAGGTATTCTTAAACAACAATATGATGGATCACTTTCTCATTTTCTTATCAAAATAACACTATAATATCTTCATGAAAATAAAAAATGAAATAATTAAGATAGTTGTGTAATATATCGATTATCAAAGTCATAGAAACTGTAGGAGAATTTTTCAGGCCAAAGGGCATCCCAAGATAGTCAAGATGAACATGCCTACATCGAGAAGTAGTTTATGGGATATTTGATTCCTTAACTATAAGCAAATGAAAACCAATCAAAAGATCAGTTATAGAATAACTATTTTCCACTATCAATTGATAAAATATGCTATTGATAAATAGAAATGGATATTTTTTATATATTAATACCCAATAAAAATTATCATAGTTTATGCATCAAAAAATATACCATCATTCTTCATGGAAAATAGAAGTGTGGTATAGAATAGTGAACCCCTTGGGGAAAATCCCTTCTAAAAAATGTCCTTCAGTATAACGTTATTCTCCTTAATCTCTATATGAACTATATACTATGAGGGAATAATTATATTTTGAGTACCTAACACCAGATAGAGGAAACAGTCTTCTAAACACTCTATTGGAAGACTGTAGATGTTATTTGGAAGTCCTTAGTAAAATTTCAAATAGACAAGGAAATATCAACATGAATAGAATCATCATCGATATTAAATAAAATGATATGGAACAATAATTTTAGCTTAGAATGGAATCATCCTTCATGACCAGACCATAGATCCCACATTCCATGGAACACATAAGACCTCACATTGATAGAAGATAATAAAACACAATATTCATAACAATAAGCATCATCTTAATTGATAACAATCTCATACATCCAAATTATGATCTCTATCAGATCCATATTAATAACTGTAAAGACCTCTTCTAACTCTATAAAAAATATCAAAATAAATATTTATGTAAAACGACGCACCTTCTCTTTTATCTCATTTTGTGGTGTTTTAATCTACATTAAAAATGACATCATTATTTTTTATTATTTTCATCATATCAACAAATTAGGATTGTAAAAATGTGTATGAGGAACCTCTATTAAACAAATTAGTTTCAATAAATATTGAAAAAATTATATCATTGTATAGTATATCCTATATCAATTCTAGTAAAAAATCATCATATTTATAAAGGTACATAAATCCTAAGGCATGTTTATATGACCATGTTGAAATGTAATATTCTGATAGCACCATAATGAAACATGGATAAAATGACCCTAGAAATTACAAGGTCTAAAAAGATCCTGATATAACCATTATAGAAGACCATAGTGTCAATAAGAACTACAACTAGTATGAGGGGAATCGAATTTTATTTGAGTGTACATAATCTTTCCACACTGGTATCGTTTAAACATAACATTACTAGCCACTATTTTTTGAGTGTAGATATTACACTATTGAAAAAAAACCTCTTCCAATTTTTCTTATAGCATAAAAATACCACTTCTTCCCCTATATACAAATTAAATTTCACTAGGTGGAAGAAAAAATCTAAACAAGGCTCGTATTCCTACCATATATGATTATATTTTTAGTTCCCAATATATTATATAATTATATGTTACATGATTCATTATATATATATATATGATCAAATCATGGGATGAAATAACAACCTGCCTTTTAAATACATCATGTGATCTTTCATCACCAACATTAAAAAAAAATACTAAAATACATGAAATGTATTTTGGAAATTATCAAATAACACTCAAAAATATATAGGGAGGAAAATACCATATACCTTTTCAACATTAGAAATTATAAATTGATATACTAAAGGAATATGTTCTTGATTTTGTTTTACTCAATGAATAAAAGTTCAAGTTCTTAAACCATATAATACCACAACACTTTATTTGGACTCTACATAATAATCATTTAGAATATTCCCTTCATTGAAACAAGTTTCTACAAGATAAAAAATTCCTGATTGATCTCTAGCTAGTAATTTCCCCCATGAGATTCATTCGTACCCTTAATGCATGAGGACTTACCATGTTAGTGATCACATGTTTGATCCTTATATCCTCCAGCTATTTGATGTGTATCGATAACAACATTTTAAACATGTGGTGAATAACATTACTTCTCTAAAACACCCCCATGAAATCTTATAGAAGATTCTAATTGTGAGGAGGATTTTAGTATGGTTCATCATTTACTGCACCCTATAGAGGAATACATGGATGATGTCTCACATATGGATTCAAAAAAAATTGAAAAGAGGAAAAATATCAGAAAATGATGAGACAACATTTTATAATCAAATGATCAATAGATAAAACAAAGACTATAATGAAACCTAACATAGGATATATGAAACCAAACATCATATGAAAAAATTAGTCTAATCATGAAAATAGATGGTAAATAACTCACAAATCTCACTAATAAATTCCTAAAACTGTAATCTAGTCCATAAACATCCCATGATTACGAATAACCATGTGATGATACCTAATTTTCAATACTATAACTAGACATCCCAACCAACTTGTCCCTGAACTAGATTTTAGAATGACCTATAGGTCATTCTTAATCCCCAAGGACAGGTGACTAGATCCAGAGAAACTAACCAAAAGAAGAGAGAACAATATTCCAAATGTGAAACAAGATATATGATTTAAAAATATAAATATAACCATGAATAAATATTTCATAAACTAAAAGATAAAATTGTTTAGTTACACCAAATGTGTATTAGAAAAACACTCATGTAACATGTCAACAAATATCCAAAATGGGACACCAAAACAACCAACAAATACTGCTTGGGAAACATAGGAAATTCCAAATTATCTCACCTCAAGATACCCAAACCCTGCAAAAATAAATCCCAAAACATAACTATAGTGCCTATCAAATTAATAAATAAGAAACAATAAGGCCCATACACCTCAAATGAGAGTGTTCAATGAGTTATCTAGTCATACTCAGTATGATCCAAGTTAGGTGTTTTATAACTTGTGTCTACCAAAAAATCCGAATACACTAAATTTTAAATTATATGTATCGTGAAAATAGATTTCACATTGATATATAAATAATTGAAAATATTTAAACTTTTCATAGTTAAAAAAAATAAATATACCACATTATAATATTATATAGAAAATTATCAGTTAAAAATATTCAAAGAACACATCTGTCCAAATAAAAGACAATGTAGTGAAAGACAAGAACAATAGTGACCTCTAAAATAATAACATAGGTTTAGAATTATATGTCACTTATTCCACAAAAATATCATGTAATGTTTTAAATATAAATTTTAAATATAAAATCAGTTAATGCGGAATAGCGTGTCCCATTATTAGTGAACACAAACTGATGTAAATCATGCAGATAGAGATTTTCGATCTATGATTAAAAATCAAAGGAATTCCTATGCATTTTAACCTCAAATAGAGTCAAAGGGAGAGACCCAATAATAAAACCTCTAAATAGTTTCCCTAGTTTCCATTGTTAAAATTTTATAAAATAATTTTATGTGGATTATAACATATCACTATAAAACTCCAAATTACCATTTTCACAAAATCATTATTTAAAAAACCATTCTTAAACCGTTTAAAAATTATTTGGAACCCATAATTCTTTTACAAAGAAAAGTGTTAGAATCTTGTTTAATCACAAACCAATTTATGAAAACATATAAAAAATCTCCATTAATATTAAAATTTTCATTTATAAAAACATTTTTAAATTAAATAGAATCTTCATTTTATCAGATATAGACTCATTATGGAACACCATACCTCAATCTAAAGCCACACACGAACCTGGATGAGATCCATTTCCATTAATGAAATGGAACAGAAAAAATATATTGATGGAAAAATTCATATATTAAATTAAACAATGATATAAAAAATTGAATCATCGTTTCATAGGAAAATGTGTCAGTGGAGAATATAAATGAACACATACCTCCTGAATGACAAGTAATAGACAAAAAGTAAAATTATATTCAGTCATTGGGAGATAATTTATATATCTATATAAGAACCAAATAATTAATCATCTTTTGATTGATATATATAACCAATTCATTATATAACTCCAAAATATTCCAAAGTACGTTTAAAAGAGAAAATATTTGATCCAATTATTAGACCTATTGATAACCAATTGATATGAGATTGAAAAAAAATCAAAAAATACCGAAGGATTTTATATAACCAATGGAGAACCTGCTTGAAAATATTTTCAGATTAGATTTTATAAATACTCTTTTGGATTCAAATTAGTTATTTTTATTGATTTAATTTATTTAAAATTGTTAATTAACTATACCTACCTAGTTCCCCCGGCTACACGATAGTGGCCACTAGCTAGCCAGTTGATACTAAATTAATATTGTGGGTCTTAGTCATCCCCTTAGTATTTATATGGAGTAATATTAGTAGGATATTAGTTAATGTATGGAAATTTATATTTTTGGCCTTTCTATCATTCAACTAATAGACTCTGATGGGCTAGTTCACAGTCTCCTACAATAATAAAACAAGTTCGAGGACCAAATGTCCCCATTGAATCCTACCCCAACAAATATAATACCTATTATAAATAAATTGTTCTTGTTCAAAGACTAGTATTATAAATTTAAATAAGTTAGTTATTGTTTATTTTCTATAATTAGTGTGTGTAATCTTGGTTGATTTCAAATAGTTTCATAATTGTGACAATATTCTTCATTCTACTCCCATAAAAAATCATTACATGATCATATATGGTATTATAATACATGTTTATAAATTTTTTATATTAATTAAATTTTATTTTAATAATGATTTGTTATGATCTATTTAGATAAAATCTATGATGACAATGTTTTAGTGATTTTTCTTTAACAAACCATGAAATTTTTCTATTGAGTTATAAATTAATGTAACCTTGAAAGCACACAATAAAATATTTAATTTTTATTTAAGTAATATATTATTATTAATTAACATCTCATTGACATCAATGAGATTATTTTATATCATTTTTAAAGTAGGAAGTTAAACCGACACAAACAAGAACATATAATAATTAATGGATGATTATGAAATCATTTAGATGGGATATCATTATTCCCAAAAAATAACCTTATTTAGTCTTTATTAGTGTAATATATATGAATATAGTATATTTAAATGTAGAAAATAATATATATCATGTTATTACATAGTATGAATAAATTTTCTTTTCATATTAGAATACTCACTTGGGCTGTTGAATTTACCAAGGTTGTATAATCCTTATATTTTTAATTAGTTTTTTAAACTAGTCTAAATTTAGCATTAATTATATAATAACTTTCAATTAAAAAATTATATTCAAATTTATTTTACTTAATGAATAAAATAATATAATTAAAAAATAGAAATGAATCACTATTTGATGGTGAGACTTCTCATGTACGCTTGGTGAATGATTAAATTTTCTATTGATTGAGGGAAATTTTTAATTTTTTTTATCAGTTTATAATATTTTTAAAATATAATAATTATTTTATGTATTTATTAATTTTTTAATACATGTTTGGTGGGAATGGATAAATGAATCATGATGTTTTCCGAAGCTTGTATTTCACTCACATGCGAAACTTTTTATATTCTTTTCCTGATAAAAAAATTAGAAAGGGGTTTATTGTTTTTAACATAGAAAAATAAATTTTTCCATACATATAATACATATTTAATTATATTTTTGTGTAAAAAAATTTATTTACAAAAATGATATGTATTGGATAAGAAATTAGGAAAAATTAGTACTCACATTTATGTATTGGGAATTCTGATAATTGAATCATTGGAAAGTGGTGGATTTGGAGAAGAGAATGTGAATAGAAAATTGTAAGTCTAAATTTTTATTATATAGGGCTTGATAATGGAAAATCATAAATAGTAAATGGAATTATTTATTGGTATTAAATGGTTGGTGATAGGCCCCACTTATAAGTTGTAAGAATGGAATTTTGTTACAAAAATTTAACTTAATATAAAGGGAGAGTATTTTTCAAAAGTCAATAAGCATCAAAAATTAGAAATAAATTAATAGTGGATGTGATATTTTCGATATTTACTCCCCATTAATTTACACCCATATTTTAAAAATAGTTATAAATAAATTACTCCGAGAATATTAATTATTTCCATTTTAAAACCATGTTAATAAGTTTTAACGTTTTGTATTTTAATATAAATGAAAAAATATTAAAATTAACAAAGTAGATAATTTAGACCAAATAACATCAATTGTTAAATATATATTTTATTAAAAAAAATTCTTTATCAAAAATTTATTTTTAAAAAATAATACATGTAACATGAATAAATGTGCTTTTATGAAATGTTCATTTTTAAGCTTACAACATATCTGTAGTATAAAATAATAAATTATTTAAATTATAATTAAATAAAATATTTTTTCTAAAAAAAATACAGTAAAATAATGTGAAACACAAATTTAAAAAATTGAAATTTTATTATATATTACCAAAACATTTTTTTAGAAAATATTTCTGAGGATACTAAAATATTATAAATATAAATAATATTTAGAAATGAATATTATTATTAATTATATACAAATGTAATAAATTAATGTGATTTTTTACATCTAGGTCTTATAGATTGAGATATTTATAAAATTTATTGCTTCGGGAATAACTATCATTTCCACTATTTACCAAAAAATAAATTGTATTAGTAATTTACCAAAACCAGGAATTTTAAAAATATTGTAATAATGAATCAAAAATTAATCTTATTTTGATAAATTATTAATATAATTAATGAGAATGAAACAGTTCTACAAAAAATATAATAACCAAAATATTTTTAGGTTATAAAATAATTATGTTTATTAATATTGACTATTATTATTCACAACTCAAGGTAATAATTAATTAAGTTGGTTGTAATTTTTTATTTATACCAACAGTATAATTAATCAATAACTTATCTATTACATTAAAATAATGAACAAAAAAATCATATTGTTTGAATTCTTATATTTCTAAGCATATTTCATTGTTATAAATTTTTTATATGAACTAATTACTGAATGAAAATTAATTTTTTTTATTATCAAAACTTTTGAGGAAAAAGTGTGAAACCAAAACATCCATCATTACAAAAAAACCATTAAAAAGATAATTATGATCAAGACTACAGAATGTTCCCCTCCCCTACGAATACACCAAGATGTCAAGCCTTCACAATCCCATGACCACTCAACAAGTAGTCTCGTGCAGTGTTGCATGGGCACGGAACGGATGGCAGAGCCATACCCTCTCGAACTTCCAAATCCAAATGACATGAGAATGTGAATGCTTATTGCTCTGATCCTCATCTAGTGCAGATACATGTAGAAATTTGTTTTCAATATTATCCCAAATCCACCTCCGAACCGCAACACCATCAGGAGCTTCAGCTTCATCATAACATCACCACTACATCCAAAAAATCACCACTGATTCCTCAAAAATCACCACTGCAAATAAAATCACCACTGCATCCTGAAAATATCACCACTACAACACCACCATGAGAATCTACTTCAACAGGAGATCAACACTGAAAAGCATCGTGCGTCCTTCACAATTGAACTAATTACATTTCTCAATATCCAAACAAAGATAATGACCATTATTTTTCATTATATATTTAATAATCAATTTTATATATTTTTTCCTAAAAGATAATAAACTATATTTTAATAGTTCTATACTATTTCATGTGTTTTTGAGGATTTGGGTTGTTTGTATTAAACGATACTGAAGATATTAAGTCTTAATGGAATATCTTGTTTAAAAACATTTTAGTGTTGAACTCTACTCTCATAAATTAATTTCATCCTCAAAAATTTACTCATTAATCATCGATGATATTAGGTGACAATATTCAATAAAATATTATTTTTGATAATATTTCTAATATGATTTCAACTATGCAATATTATACCAGATTAATATATATTTCAAACTTCAAAAAACATTAATCATTTTTATAATTATATACTCATGTATGTATATAGACTATTAGTATTTTTTAAAATATAATCATTTCCCTAAATAATCTAAATTACTATAAAATTAAACCATACTGTACCCATGTATTCATCTATAAAAGGATACAATTATCAATCCTATGAAGATATTAATTTCAATGAAAAAAATCACACACAATGAAATATGTAAAATAATCCCAAAATGATGTGAACTACTCAAAAATATCCGTAATAAATTATTTTTCATAATGTTAATAAATCTATCTTACATATTTATTTAAATTCAATCATAACTAAATTATCTAGACATCATATCCACGATAAACCTAACAATTATAGCTCCCCCAATCATGTTTTCATCAATATATATACAAAAAAGTATATAATTTTTTATATGATGACATTTCAATGTAATTAAGACCAATTAATATTTTTATAAACCATAAATAAAGAAAATCCCAAATAAATATATTTATATTCTTGATACAATCCTTATAACATTGAAAATATACCATAGTTACCTGATAAATTTGGGTCACAAATATAATTATGAAATAGTTTCAAGATTTAATTTCATTTAAGATATAAACATCACTAAATTATTAAATACTATTAAATTCACCTTTAAAATCATAAATGGAAAGTGATAATATTCTCAAAATTTTTAGTATATTTCTTATTTGGTAATAAGTCATAATGGTCTTATAATATAAATAATTTCAACTTAATATTTATGAAAATGTACCCACAAAATATTTAAACCAAAATTTTAATGATAATATCCAAAAAATGAATATTAAAACATCAATAATAATATTGTTTCCACAATGAAACATTCGTTTTGAAAGTATAACATTTTTTGTTCATCCTATAAATCTTTTTGTCAACAATTTTTTACCGAAGATTAATTCTATTTTATGTTATCTAGAATAATTACTAAACATCATAATTGATGCTCTCATAGTGGTTCTAAAATAATATGTTTTTAACTAAATTATATCCCCAAGGAGTATCGAAATAGTTGTGTAGTTAAGTACTTATATGAATCACTCGGTTGAAATGGAGTTAATACCAATTTCTATCTATTAATGTTAACATCTTCTAATTTTATATGTAGTAGAAAATAAATCAACTTATCATATTAGTTTATATATTTAATAATAATGGGAACCCTACGATCTCCAATTTTTAAACAGTTCATGATGTTATTTTATACAAACACATATCTCATTATCTTATCCTTTGGGTTAAACTAAATATATAATATTGTAATAAATAAAACATTCCATATTACCACATCTATATAAAGGGTTAAATATTCTATTGAAATCACTAACAACCATAACTTATCAAATCATAATGTTAATTAAAATTGTTAAAATATTGTCAACAAATGAAATCCTAATCATTTAAGTAATCTAAACTCTAATTTGATAACATATTTGGAACCCAGATCCTATATAAAAAAATACCTTGTTAATAAACACATTAATTATGAAATTATATTACAATGAATAGAAGAGACCCAATTTTAACCAAGAATAATTTGAGTATCAAATACATATTGAGACATATTCAATCAAATAACCATTTATGTTTAATGTTCTAAAGAGTTAAGAATAATTTTTCAGAAAAATTTACCTCCTTCTTCTCATTAAATAGAATTATTTCCCACTATATAAGAATCCACTTAATCGATAATAATTCGTAACATAACCTACTACATTCTCCGCATAATCTATTTTATTAGATCTATCTGGTGAAATAATTTTCATCTAAATGTAGATAAATTGAAACATTATAAGGGAGAGAAAAAATTATTAGTAAGGGTAAACATGAGAAATAATAATCAAATATCAACATATAGTATAATATTATAAAAAATAATATGTCAACAATATATAATCAAAAAAATCTATAATCAGTGAAAACCTATTGCATAACATATACATGGCTAACTTGGTAATAAATAAATTGATGGATATTAATAATTGTATACTTAGTAATGAAATCCATAAAGTTGAATATTGAATTCTATGATATAAAAAGATAAATCCTCATTTAAGACATCATCCTCATACCATCAAGTCCTTCTACATAGGAAATATATTGTTTTATATTGTAATACATAAAAATACCATAATGAATTTGTGCCAGGAGACATTTCATGCCACTATGGAATATTTCATGGCCCACATAACCCAAAATGAGTCTAATGAATTCACTACTTAATAGAATAAATAATTTATAAAATACATCAGCATAATACCTTAATTTTCAATAAACATTTGTATTGGAATACAATATAGATATATTTTTAATATTTCCCATATAAATAATGTGAAAAAATCATTTTATGAATCCATAAAAACCACTATATAGAGAAGATTCATATGGATACTTCAATAAATTACTCAATAAATATTTTTATGGAATCTTGGTAAACAAGAATCAGTACTTGGAGAGAAATATAAATTATTCACAAAGGTAAGGTGTTGGATAAGAAATTTATTTATATAAAAAAGATATATTTTGAAGTAGAAAGTATAGTGTGAGAATTTTCTGATTCTAATACCTTAAAAAATTTAATATACTATGATTTAAAATGTAATGTATGGTCAATATATATAACCCAAAAATAAAAAAATGTGGTGAACAAAAATGATATCTCTGTGAAGAAATATTGATATACCAAGAACCTTGAAGGGTCCTGAAAATTCCGCAAATGGGAAATACCATTACTACAAGACTTAGAAAAGGACTGAACTGATCCCCGCGCCTGCTCCCAACAACAACACGCAGCCGATTCGGCAGACCGCCCTCTTGAAATTCTACGGCCCAACATCATCTGTGAAATAGAGGCGGGGACCCTCCACGGGTGCGAAGCAAGACGAGAACCTGGCTGTTCCACCATCGCGAACCCCATCGTTCACAGAACAGAAGCAGAGAGGTGCAAGACTGTGGAGAAATTCCACAAAACTCGGTTCCAAAACTCCATGTTGACAGAGTCATTCACGGGTGTGGGGGTTCCTTCATGGGCTTCCGCAAAATGTGTCATGAGCCCATCAATATTTCCCCATCGCGACTCTATAAATATTCACAGAGGGGCACCAAAATTACAGAGGAGAAGGAAGTATGGGTGAAAACCCATGGGGAGACACTGGAGGAATCGCTCCCAGTGGTGTTCCGCAGCCATCCGCGGACCCCATATCATCCGTGGATGAACTCTTCCGTGTAGAGGACAAACTGAACCATGAACCACATGCGACCACCTCCTTCGCGGATGGAAACCTCCTTCGCGGATGACCATCTCCTCCACGGACCAGTGTCGTTTGAGAAATGGAGGCCGAACCCCTCCGCGGGTGTGAAGTAGGACGGGTGCCAGCCCCATTGCGAACAAAACCCTTCGTAGATGACCATCTCCACCACAGACAACATCTTTCGTGGACAGCCTCCTTCGCGGACGTCCATCTCCTCTGCGGCCTGCTCCTCCACAGACACCCTTCTTGGGCAACTAAACCGTGAACCACATGAGGCTCCATCAAAGCCAGTCCTTTGTAGCCAGTCCCTCATGGCTGGCACCTAGGGGCCAGCTCCTATGCGGCCTTCCCCCTGCAGAAAACACCATGAAATCGCTAGTCTATAACCCCCATGAAAAATGGACAGTCGCACCACGAGCTTTTCGGGCTACGATGTCAGGATTTTCCATTGCACCCTTGTACTGCCCTAACATCCATCCTGTACATTCAATGAGTTGAGGTACTCCTCCTGACTCTCATTTAACCCCATATCCTTGCTCCTTTTTCTATGTTCATCCAGAAAGGGCGGCCCTTGCATAAGTCCCACACCAACCATTGCTAGGTATCTCGTACCTAGTCGTCCTATACACATGACGTTAAACTGTATAGAAACAGTCTGCTCTACATGACTGTGAACTGTAGCATTCCCTATCATTCAATAATTGGATGATTCTTACCCTGTGCAAGAGATTCATTATGCTTTATTTACATTGGCATAATTTCAAGAGTGTTGGAATCCATTCAAACATTACATCACTCCGCCTCACGCTTTGTGTGTCCTTCATTTGGATCTTCATACTCTTCCATGTATGATGGGACCCACTAACGGCCTATCCTCAAGCCTCATTGGCTTACCTAATGTCCTGGGTCAACGCCGTGGAAGACTTTGGAAAACACTTCGAGATAAGTCCAATTTTTCGAACATGGTCAACTGTCAACCCTCATTTGTCTATCCACCTTTCAGGCTAACGTGATATGGATGATGTGTTTTGAAATTGGTCAGCAGTTATCCTCTATCACCAAGCCACCCTCATTGTGTTCCAAATTTCAGGCATGTAATTCACACTTTTCATCTCCCTTTGTTCGGACTGATTCCAATGCCCATGGTGTTATCCCGGTTGTGATGTTGCGCATCGTTGTATGCCTCAATTATATCCCTCAACCCACTGGTAAGTTTGGATTCCCTCATGGAAAGACATGAAGAAGACATTACGGGAGTCCATCTCATAGTAATCCCCAACCTCATGGGTTGCCCGCATGTGTCAGCCCCACTCCACTTCTCACGAACGCACCTCTCGCGACGTGATCCTCTGGTTCCTGCTGCCTATTGTTTCTCACACCGAGCATGGCTCATGTGGTCTTAGAGTAAGCATCGACCATGACATCTTCACTATGGGCCTCCTCATAGTGTAAGTCCCAATCCATTATTTTGGGCTTCCTCATAGCATAATTACCAAGACATTGCAAACTACGTGAACTTTGATCCCTACCTCCTAGGTAGTGTACGTAGGAAGCCTCCCTGAGGTTCAAGCCCAATAACGGGTCATTGTGACCCCCATTTCATTTCGGTTTACCAACATCATGGGACTCCTCAGAGTGTAATCCCCAATCCATTATTTTGGGCCTCCTCAAAGGGTAAGCCCCAAGCCAAAGCGAACTACGGGGACTTTGATCCAAGCCAATGCAAGGTACGTAGGAAGCCTCCATGAGGTTCAAGCCCACCACTCATTCGTTTCTTCACGTCTAGTTCCACCCTCGTCCAACATGACGTTAAACTGTATATACGAACTACGTGGACTTTGATCCCTGCCACAGAAGCAGGGTACGTAGGAAGCCTCCCAGAGGTTCAAGCCCAATAACCGGTCGATCCAATCATCTCCACACCGGTTCACCGCGTCACTCCTAGTGACGCCTCAAGCGAGTTCCAACCCTTCAGGGTCATTAATCCAACGAGGGATGGTAAAACTCGGACATAAATGATTCTGAACCCCTGCTTCCAGTTGACCCTTTCCCCCCAAGGTTAAATATGTGGATAAAATGTTTGGGTATAAACCAAATATTCATGAACTTATGAATACGTCTTAAATCTATAAGAGAGTCCCGAAATAGGAAATAATTCCCCCCAAAATGGTGTGATGAGCCCGACTTCACATCCTCTTGACCAATGTGAGTTTGTAAGAGTCTCTAGTCAGAATTTCCGGTGAACGCCTGCCTTTGGAAATTAGGTCCATCAATCATTGGATATAGAGCTGTTGAGCGTTTTGTGGCTGAAAACCAGAATGAAAAAAACCTTACGATCTAACATACGAATAAAAATAATTGGAGTGGAATTACATGAAACATTAATATAATTAAATAAATTACATTCATTTTATTTTAAGATAAGATGACATATAATAAACCATATTAAATATATTGTGTGAAATATCAAAAAATCCCATGAAAATTAAAACATAGTAAAAAATATTGACTGAATATGGAATATATAAATAAATTTAAAACATTCATCAAAATATTTTTTCTTAATTTTATTGATATAAAATGTTTTTATATGTAGAAAATATTTTTCTTACAAAAGTTGTTCCTTTATTCTCAAGTAGTTCATACTTTCATTTATTACTAATTGATAACAAAATGATTACATTCATATACTTGTATAAGCAATTGTTTTAGAATATAATATATCTCATTCATATATTCCATTAAAATCGATAGGTGATAATTATAATAATATGCTAATAATATTAATCATATTGTATTTTAGTTTGGTAAAACAATATCTTATGTGTAATATAATCTATCGAAGGGACTTTTTATTGTTTGTGACATAAGACAATAATAGTGTTTCATGTAAAAAATGCGACTATATGTGATTTCTGTATTGAGTTATTTATATGGTGTTCCCCATAAGGAAAATAAAACATGGTACCTTCATTTAAAACAAGTTAAATTTATTGTTTTGTGAAATGATAAATATCAAAAACATTAAATTATTTTGAAAAAAATATATTTAACAAAATCACATGGTGTAATATTCTACCCCACATAAAATTAAATTTTACAATGAAATTCATCATGGTTATTATTTGTTTAATTAATTAATGTTTATTTAATAGAATCATACATCCTAAAAATTATTATTAAATCATCATTTGAAAAAGGAATGTTGGATGAATAAATGTTACCCAAAGTCACACGTAACTAGGTTCCCACATATTTTACCAAAGGATGGGATTGAATTCTAGACATGGAAGAAAACATAAATAATTATAGAGATTTATAAAGATAATTACTAAAACAATTAACAAAAATTAGAATGTTAATACACTAAAAAAATATATCAATGATGATTTATAAGACCATTAGTTAAAAAATAAAAGTATTACGGTAATTACTTTCCAATATCATTTTTCTATATTTAATGAATTATTCAAAAGAATATATACATAATTTATTTAATTTCATTCAATATGAATAATATCACCCTTTGGTTATTCCTTGATCAATTACCACATAATATCTTAATCTTGGGAATGAAGGTGAAATTTGAATTCCTAAATAATTATTATATCATGAGATCCATAATATAAATTATAGTTATTCCATCAATCATTATAATATAAAATGTTTATCACATGTTTTCCAATATGCATAGATCCTTATATGGAGAGATAATAAATGAATCTCCAAAACCTCGTCGGATGTTTATCATAAAACATTTCTAAAATGGTGGACATTATAACACTTTTAAAAGATGAAATTATATTAATTTATATGGTATTTTAATGTATAATCATAAAATTGGTCCCCGGTATAACATAAATTAGCTCTTGGTTGTAAAATTCCAATCATGTGAATACCCTCATCATATATTCTATTGAAACGTAGTAATAACCCGAATTCCCAAAACACATTTTAGAAAATATAAATTATTCAGTATCCTTAATATTACAGGATATATTATTTAAATCCATGTTATATTTAAAATCATCGATTATTATATAAACCACATATTTCATAAATTTTAAATTTGAAGAAAGGCCATCCATAATATCTAATTTAAATTATCCATGTCAATCATCTCTATAACCATGATAAACACTTTTTTCCCTATACAGTGATAGTTACCATACCTTAATCAAAATCATACATTTTCATTAAATAACATTCTATGTTGCCAGAACCAATTTTCATGTCATTTATATTCATTTATGAAAAATATATAAAGGAAATATGTTTAAATTTTTTATATATATAACATAATCGTTTAATTTCAATACATAATTAATTATTTTATATAACCTTATTCATATACCATTTATTAAGGTTTTCATCTTATTCATTAATTTCCCTTTTCAGGAATATGAAATATAAATATTTTTTTGGGTTATTCAGCGTTAATTTAATATTGTTTCTAACATTTAATTTAATCAATAATATTAAAATATCTAATACCTTTCACATATAATTCATGATTTCTTCATGTTCAATAGTATAACCAAAACTCGTTGATCTTTTTATTCACTTCATGAGGTTTCTGATTTGGAGATATATTTTAATAATTCTTATACTTTCCACATATAAAAAATTCAATTTTAACCTTATTTATGTCTATCTCTACAAATTTATAGAAACCAAAATGCATAGTGTGAGAAAGAGATATCATAATAGAAAACCATGTAATATTTAAAATCTAATTATAAGTTTCATAAATCACGAAACAAAATTATTTAATTTGTTACAACATAGTTTTAACCTAGATAATTCATTGTCATATTATAATAAAATCATTCAAGATGGTATTTAATGAGTTTTTTGGTTCCCAAGGAAAATCCCTAAGAAGATTTAGTCTAGGTGTGCTACAAGACCCACAGATGTGCACCCGTAAGATCATACCCTCCAATAGGTGGGCATCGATGCATATTAAGGGTAATAAAATGAGATTTAAAATCAAAACTTGATCATAAGATTATGAGAACCTGATCATTACTTTATATTATCATACCCTTCATATCAAAGATCATAATCAAGAGTCATGAAATAAATATTACCAGTTCATAAGAAATGGGCTGGCTTTGATTCCTAATAAGGGTATTAAAACAAGATATATAAGCACAACAAGAACATATGTTTATGAGGACATGATCATTAAATAATAAAACTATACTCTTCATATCAAAGATCATAATCACGATTTGTGACATAAATATTACCAGTTCATACAAAAATATTCATAAGGGTGATAAGAAATCCAAAATCGATCAAGAAATATAATCTCATTTCATATAACTATAGAAGTAGTATACATATATTAAACCATTTCATATGTAAATGTTTACTACCAAGAAAAAAACATAGTGCATTGGGACAAACTTGTTTACACATTGTTTATCATCACACACTTGTTTCCCGTAGTGGATTTGGAAAACCTTTTTCTTATAGTGGACAAGAACACACATGTGTCCCATAGTGGATTCAGAAATAGTTGTTTCATATTTTGGATTCGGACATACCTACATCCCATTTTGGATTATGAGACACCAATTTACCATTGTTGATCAAGATCATCGACTTGTTTCAGATCATTATCTCATGAGATATAAATTTATATCCAATTCATTGGAGATATATATTGGTCCCACCCATCACATAATATAATAATAAATACGTTTTCCATATGATAATAAATATTTCACCATATCATGATGCATAAAAAAGCGATTTTTTTCAGAAACATTATATCATAACCCCTAAAATGAAATGGTTATCATAATAATTTCATCATATCATTACCTATAGTAAAGGGATATGTATTATAATCATTTTATCAATTCATAACTCAAAAAAATAATTGATTTTGAAAATCATATAACTCATGGAAGAGAAATGAGGGTCACAAGAATCATTCCATCAAAACATAAACCATTAATGAAAAAATATTAATTTACTTCAAGGATAATTTCCATAGAAAATCATAAATGATATCAATGTATTTCATCATTTATGGACAAGTATTTTGAATGATTTAATGGAAAATTTATTAAGGAAAATATTATTTCCTTGAAACTAACCTTATAAATCATGAAACATTTTTAGAATTAGTTTCTTTGAAATCCTCTTTGAATAAAATAAAATATATTTTTTTAAGAACCTCTAAAACATTTCATGAGTATAAAATACTTTCTTCTTTTAAGAATTTTATTTAAAACATGATACATTTTTGAAAACCAATTTAATTTCATATAACATTGAATCTAATAATAGAATCATTAAAAACACTTGAAAAACATTTTCTTTGAAAACTTATAGAAGAATACTGAAAAACATTTAAAAACAATATTCATTAAAATATTATAAAATAATATTAAAAAAATGTTGAAAATTTTTTTCCATGTAAAATGATAAAATTCTTGAAAAAAATTAATACACATTTAAAACATAATTGTTTTTAAAACCATTTTATAAAACTTGTTTTCAAAGAATTGAAATTCTGACCAAAAAGAGAAATTATGTGGGATTTTCACAAAACGTTATTAATAATATTATGTAACAATGAGTAAAAAAATTTAAAAATAAACTAATATATCATGGATAACAATAGGATAAAGATATATTTAATATTCATTGGAAATGTATCATAATATTTCATCAATGGAAAAATATTCCTAAATAATCTTGGTAAATGAAGAGATTTTAGAAATAACTATTAACACTTTGGTATCATTAAAGAATACAATAAATTAGGTAATAAAAATAAATTAATATAAATATATAAACAAATAATGGTATTTGAGATATAAATTCTCAAAGAAAACGATATATACCTTTTAGAATATTATTGGGGCATAACATGTCATGTACCACAATGGAGGAAAATTGAGACAAAATTTCTTAAACGATTTGATAACTTTTTAACATAAACTAACTGAAATACTGATAAAAATGGATATTTGAATTTCTATATAATTAATTGTTTATATCATTTAATAAATTCATGGGTGGTATATACACCACACACACAAATGAAGTGGTAAACGTGGATTATACCTCAATAATATAGAAAGTGAGATGTGAAAACCCTAACCTTGTTTGTTGATGTTCTACAAACACATTCAATATTATGGTATAATAAATATAAGATTATTATACAGCTACAAAAATCCACATTACTATATATAATACTATATAAAATGTTTGTATTAGTCTATGTTACCCATTCATAAACAACTCCATATTTATGTTAAGTTATATGTAATATCGGCTTTGTTTTTCTTATATGTTTTCACTTGTTATTCTTGATCCACTTACATATAATATGATTTACTTATATAAGGAACATAAATGATGATATAATTTTCATATATATTTATTATATTTGTATTTATAATAATCATTAAAATACATAATTATGCAATATATTACAGCGTTTATGGAGACGATATGTCTTACATAGGCATGAACACTGATATATTTAATTTTTTGTTGAAAAATAGTGTAATTAAAATATATGTATAAATATAATACCATTTAATTTAAAATATAATTTCATATATAACATATAATTTCATTAATCAAACCCTTAACTAATTAAATGTAATGTGTGTATGGATTACATCACTTTGAAGAGGGGTAGTCCACACCTCCACAAACAATGTTATAATTTTTATAAAAAATGGGAATACTAAAAATAATTATATAATAATTCCATATTCAAAAATAAATAATAAATAAAATATATATAAAAAAATATAGTTTCGACCACAATTCATAGTCTTGATATGTGTTAATTAAAAAATGAACCACATCATTTCATGAGGCGATAGTTAACCATACACAAGAACTGTAAGTCCATTACCTATTAGAAGGAAGTGTTTGTATTTATTGGTTTAACCCTTACAAAAAAAACCTATAATTGAAAGGGTATATAGGTTATTATATAATTAAGGCATAATAATAATTTTGGTGTTAGAGAATAAAAATAAAATAAAAGAGTTTGTGGAAGAATAATACCTATTTTTTGAGTAACTCAATTTTATTTTCACCAAAGGGATTTTTGGGATTTTCTTATTTCGTAATTGTGGATTCTATTATATATGGATATATTTTTTGATGTTTTTTTATATTTTTAGTCTATCCAAGGGGTTATTAATGGTTATAGAAAATAGGAACGGTGAGTTCTTTTTTATTGTGGAGGGGGAGTTTCATTCTTGTAAATATAAAAATCTAATCACTATTGAGATGTCTCCCATAAATCACAAGACAACAATAATAATAAAAATTATATCCAAGAAGTTATATAGTCTAATAATTTTCATCAAATAGGTTCGGACATGTTTCTCGGTCATTTGGACTCATAATAATAAAAGTTAACCACTATGTAAACACAATTTAACATTAATTACCGTAATTCATTTTATTCACTTTCAGTAATGTTTTCATTATAAAAATTATAACTTATTATAAATTATAAAAAATTACGATTAAAAATATTTTATCAATTTTACCATGATGAAATCAAAAAAGTGGCATAAATTAATGTAAAATTAGTGTTACAGATGGGATGTCATTGTGGGGCTTTTTAGTAAAAATGTTAAAAATTTGGTAATTCATTATATCTATATTAAATGTGAACATCATTAAAATGACATATATAACAATTTATGATATAAGATTTAAATAATTTTACATTTTAAATTAAACATAAATTTACTATATATATATATATTTTTAAAAATCAAATTTTCACAATTCAGTATTTTTCACTATTGAACAAAATATTAAAGTTCCCATAAAGATACAAAAAACGGTAAATTTTGATACGTATCATTCAAAAATTAATTTTATATTTCCATATAAAAATTAATAATTTTTCAAGAATTATATTTTAAATAGTGTCTCTATTAAAATGTTATGAAATTACATTTTATAAAATGCATCTTTTTATTCAAATAATTGATTTAATTAATATCTTATGTTTATAAAATATATTATATGATATAGAAAATTATTTTTTAAATATGTATTATATAAATTTTATATTGAACATTCATAATATTTTTTTTTTCATTTTATTGAGATAAATTGATGTTTGTTTTTTAATAATTGGTTTAATTAGAAAATGACTTCCATTATAATCAAATAGTTATTACATTAATTTCAATATAATTGATAAACAAAATATTCATTTTATATATATGTTCAAACCATATTTTTATAAAATAGTCACTATATTTCAACTCCTCCATTCTAACAGTTAGGTGATAATTATAAATATATTTCAATAATAATATTCGTAGTATATTTTAGTTTGGTAAATATTATTCTCAAGTGTAACCGAAGATATCTAAGGGACTCTGTATTGTTTACGACAAAAGACTATAATTCCATTGTGTGTACCTCAAGGAACTATATTATATTCGTTTAGTGCATAATCAAATTGGTATGTGTACGAAGAGAGGATAACATGGTACATTCATATAACACATGATAAATTCTAAAGTGTGTGAAATGGAAAATATCATAAAGACTAAATTTATTTAAAAAATATATTCCAAAAAAACATTGGGAGTTAGAGGAACTCCATCCCCGAAAAATTGGGTGTAATTTACTTCTCTAACAAGAATTTCATCTCTTTCATATATGGGGATTCATTTGGTTCTCCCTAAAAGTTATATATATAGAGATTAAATGACTCATGGTATTGTACCTCAACACCTACATCTGGTAAAATATTAGTCACTTATATGTAATAATAGGAGGATCTACAAGTAGCCCATGGACCAATACCTCCAAATAATCATCAAGTCTACCATCCTAGTTTACTATTAGAGGTATTCACGGTGGAAAGTTTCTACAATAAAAAACACACACCCGATAGAATATTGATAAACAAATGTTCGTCACTAAAATAATTTTATGGTAAAAAACCATATTATAAACATGTTTAACCCCACAACCTCCTCCTCATGCAAGGACTAGTTAAATTAAAAAATCATAAACATCACTAGATAAACAACCTAATTCCCACTCAAATGTTGGGTTAATTTCATGTTTTATATTTCATAATTCAATTTAATTTATTGTAACATTTTTATAAAAATTATTATTCATGGATTGAACTAAATGGTTCACATCTCCAGATCCAAAAGGTCCCACAGAATTCATGTATTTAAATATGTTATCTATCTAATCTCAAAATATCAAATTTTTGTCCGTATAACCAATGGGTCCGGAATAAAAATTATATAGTTCACTTATTAGGGTGTATGAGGTAGCCTAAATAGGAAAACACTAAATATGACAAAACAAGAACTCTATGTACCAATTATCTTTCCCATTTCATTGAAATAACACTAGAAGGATGACCAATATATCACAATGGTATCATATAATAAAGTTATTATGTAAATAAATTCATCACATATGGTCTGGGATAATACATTTAATTTGAATCTTATGAAGTGTCTAAAATGGATCATAAGATGCATACACTCATCTCATCATGAAATTGTAAAAAAAATCTAAATCATAACAACAATAACCTCAAAATCTATGTTCATCACCCAATGGTGGAACCTAGTAAACTGTAATATGAAAAATATAAAAACGTTTGTTCCATTTAAGGAGAATTTTTTCTTTCCAATATGTTTGTAACATACTCCCATTGACATCTCACATATTTATTCCAATTCATTCTTAATCCTTGTCTATTATCAAAAAACATTAAGGCTTGATAGGAAAGACCTTTTGTGTAATATTTTAACATAATGAACCAAATTCTAGTAAATGGTTCCCCATGTGTATGGGTCACATGTCCACAAGGACAACTACCTTTTTTCCAAAGGACTCTGACTATTAGTGAGGACCTAGGCTTTGTCCATAGGATTATTATTCCAAATTTTAGAGTGTATAAATTCTGTAGTAAACATATCATTCAATAATGAATGCAATAGTTTATTAGAAAAGAAATTAAACATCCAATATATGAATATATTAACAATTTCAAAGGTTGTCACATATAAAAAATATTTTTTCATAAAATGTAACAAAAAATCTTTAAAATAGGTATACATAAATCTATTTCAATATATGTACCAAAATACTAAAATAAAAAAAAGTGTATCCTATATAGTATCATGAGCCAAGATATATCTTATGATCTCATACTCCTAGGAATATAAAAAATAAACCATTGTATTATGGAATCCTACCCATGTCACTACATTCATCCATGATGTCATTCTAGGTACCCAAAAATATACCAAATAGTGTGTGAAATAATAATCATTAGGCCACAACCAATGTTGTATATAACTAATCCAGTATGTGTGACATAAAAATAAGAAGTGTGCAATATATCTTAGGTAAAAATTACTAAAATTAAAGTGATATTTTATATCTAAAAATTTATCCACTCAAACAATATTCAATATGCTATAATAAGGGCCTCAGTAAATCAAAAATGATATTGAAATATTCATTAGTCTACCTACTATAGTCAAAAAAGTTATAATATCCAATATACCCACTAGTGAAAAACACCAATATCGGGGCTATCTATAAGAATAGAAAAATATCCATTATATCCATGTCCTATACAAGTGTAATAATTTCCATATTAACATTCTTCTATAAGTATAGAATACCCATAATGTATGATCCAAATAACTCAGATCATCCATAACTATCATTTCATGTAATCAAAAGTATTGGGCCATAATGGGTTGGATCGAATATATTGATGACCAAAGAATCCATATCATGTCCCAGAAGTGTATCACTATAATCTCAGTAAATAAAACTATTGATTCTATAGAGTATATCAACCTCATATTTCTAATTCGCGTCTGAGAGATCTAAATCCATGTGGAATAAACTCCCAAGTCATACAATAAAATCAAATGCAATAAGAAACAATGTCTAAGGTCACTAATACCACAATCAACATCCATGGATGATTCATTTGATAAATCTAATTGAATTTTATCCAATTTAAACCATCCACATCATCCACAACCATTTCATATCATCATCTCATTCCAATTACTAATTACCGATAAATTTTATATCATGAATTTATCAAATCATGTCAAAATTTTATATTAAAACCATTTATGAAATTAACTCAATTGGAAAATTGTAATCACAATGAAAAGTAGTAAAACCATAACATAATAACTCCATTCAATTCACATAAATTTATAAATTTATTCCACTAACTAGGAATAATCACATGCACCCCATTAGTGGTAGAAAAATGGAAAACAAAAAAGGAATGACCCCTGAGTTTCTTATATTGGGGAAAAAACCTCAAAACTAATTAAAAGAAATAATGGGAATCCATAATAGTTCCCAATATATTTAATCATTGAATTTAATTAATTTTATGGGAAACACCAAAAATTTGGAATGAGGAAAGACAAAATCATTAAATATAAAACACCAAACCATGTGGGAATAGATTAAACCATATACCGTAGGTCCGTATTTAGACACTAATCTAGTATCAGCTTCTGATTTGATCAAAATTAGTATAAAATTTAAAATTTAAAAAATTTAAAAATTACGGTGTATTAGATTACACATAAATTAAATAGTTGATACCATGGAAAAAATAATAGAACAAATGGAATATATAACACACTGATGCATGTATAACACCATCGATGGTGTAGAAAATGATGACAAGGTCATGGAATGGAACTATTTCCTGGGTATAGGAATCTTTTTGTGGCCTTAACTGATATTGAATGGATGATTTTTTGGATTTTTCCAAAAAATAGAGTCCATGTCTCTATTTATAAAAACTGACCTTCAAAATTTACATGTTGGGGTTTTAATATGAACTTAATGTAATGCTAGAGGGGTTTTTCTTAGGGGGTACCCATTACATAGAATAAAATTCCCTTCTAAAGTCATTACAAAAGTTGTATTCCAATCACATGGAATATAAGTGGGCTTCACCTAGCCTATAGTCCTCCTTTATGATCCTTTCCGATAAATACCCAATCTGATCATAGTTGGGAATAGGGTTTAATTAAAAAAGATAACATAAATAAGAGTCTAACAAAAAAAATAATGATACCTCATAATAAACCATTGATCCTAAAAAAATTCATTAAAACATATGTATTCATGACAGAATATAAAAAATTATCATGAAATATATTGAATAATTAAAAGAAATAATTAAAGTATTAATATGTAATAAATTCTTCCATAAAAAATATAAACATGTGCTAAAAATAAAACATTTTATGTATATAACATTGAATTCTTTTAAACATTAATATTATATCACAATACCATGTGTTACATGGAACCCATCAAATTTTATTTTTTCATAATAAGAGCCACTAAAATATTTATCCCCCATTATCAACGAATTATTATCATACAATAAGTATAATATATCTAGGAATGAAATGGTACCAAAATAATTTTGGGTTATATTTTTTTCACATATTCAACATTTTACATATTCAATTTAAATTGAATATCTTTAAATAATTTATATGCCAGATCATATATAATAGATACAACTTAAGATAAATCTAAAATGGTAGCCCTCAATAAAGTGAATTTTTTTATAAAAATATAGAATTAATCAAATAGAATATATATATATCCTGAACAAGGATTGACATAAATAATTTAAAATAAAATTTCATGATTCAGTTAATTATTGTGAGAAATTTATTATGTGCGAGATTAATGTTATCAATGTTTAAATTTTATTAATGAAACAATTATACTACTGGATATATTATAATTAAGAAATGATTCAACAAATTCCATATCCCATTTACTAACAATTCCTTTATAAAAATATTATATGTCCTCTATATTTAATTTATATTGAGTATATAAAATTGATTAATAAAGAATATCTCAATTGATCATTATTTATATTAAATTTTCAGTGGTGTTAGTGTTATGCATCATATAGTTTGGGTCCATATTTTATATACACAAGATATGTTGTACTTTAAAAAAATAGAACCCCTCTAGTAGAAACATCAAATAAAAAATATCAAAAAAAAGACATAAATTAGATTTATACAAAATATAAATAATATAATCGGAGAATGTTGATATATTAACATTATGAGTATATGTTAAAGTATAAATTTTTTGACTTCAAGTATAAAAAAACACATTACTGAGTCTTGGAGCCCTAGAAACCTAAAAATGGTAAAATTAATACACATATATAGTAAATTAACACAATTCATATTCTATAGTTCAACTTATCAAATAGAATTGGGTAAATTATTTTTTTATAATTTAGTGAAATTCAATTCTAATTGAGTTTTAACAAGTAGTTAATATTTATTGATTTTGTAAACACTTATTCTAATATTTACAAAATCCAAATATATACTTTCAAACATCAAATTGACATTCCAACACTGTAGTTCTGTTTTTGATAAAGTTCTTAATGGTGAAAAATATAATTTTTAATCTATTATTATTATCCCAAATACAGATAGTTCTTCATTTTATAAAATCTTGCCATTAGAAAATCATTTCCCTGTAAATTCTTTATTATACAACTAACAATATTCTATCAATATTTTTTGTTAAACACAATATTGATAATAGAGATTTGTGGCATTCTTAATGGGTGAAAATATATTATCTTATGGATAAATCATATCATGTTTCAATAGAGATCAAATAATTATACATAGACATTTATGAAATATATAAACTCGAAACTCTTATTTATTTATACACCAGTAATCATTTAAATTGGTTTTTAATTAAAAATTATTAAATTGTAATATATTTAATTATTTAATAATTCTTTTTTTGTCAATTATTAACAACATCAATTTTTAGTGATTGTATATAATATTTCTCCCTATATAAATTTGTAATAGCTAATCTCTATATAAATAATCTAAATATATTTTATTATTATCAAACCATTATCATTTATATCCTATACATATAATTTAGTGTCTATATTAACAAAAATAATTGTTCCATTATTCAACATAATCTATATTTCTAATGAAATTAATTTATATGTGATTCACAATGCCTTGTGGGTAAAATTATTTTTTTTAGTGATCTGGATCAATTGATGGTTGGAGAGAGTGATGATGATGGGTCCCTAAATTAGATACCTTAGATTGGATTTTTTGTCAAATTCAATGATTTGTGATTGAGGGGGATGGTGGTACCTAATGTCTAGGTCCAATGGGAAATTGTGAAAATGATGGAATATCTACATGAAATAAATAGTGTTAATAATAGATGGAATAGATGAAATATAGTTTGGAGAAAGTGTTGTATGTATAAGGATGTTAAATCAATGTGAGAGATTTTGGTGGAAAATTATGAATTGTTAATGAAATCACTAATTGTGCAATAAATGTTAAAAATTCCACAACAATACCTATATTCAAAGGCCACACATTGCAACAAGTTTTAGTTTATAACTGGTGTTTAAATAGAGATTAAAATAGTAAAACATTATATATCTCTAGTGCAGATATTTTATCAGAAATCAATAATGTTTAGGATTATAGTGTTTAATTAATATATCAGGGTGTGTAGTTTTGTAAAATTGTTCATGTCAAACTGAGAAATACTGTATATGAAGTTCTAAAGTACATTCTCATTATACTTCATGGAATTATATTTATTTAAAAAATAATTATATGAGTAAATATTCAAAAATTAATGATAAATATTTTTCTTCTATGTTATCTATGTGGTCCTCAAATAAATATTGATCCTTGAAATTCATATAACAAGAATTACATTTCATATAATACATCTCATGTTGGAGGGACAACTATATTTCATTTAGAATAAAATATGGATGACCTCTTATATAATCTAGTGATACTTAACATGGATGAATAATGAAAATATACTTATTTTTTACTCCATAGTGGTAAATTAGTTCATGCAAAGTGGATTTCATATAAACACTCTCATAAATCAAACTTTTACATTTAATAGTGTAATGAATAATTTCATAGAATCATATTATATGATGAGTTAATTTAGAAAATTATTCAATTTATTCATATGGAACCCAAAAAAGTCAAAAATCATATTTCCTTGATATGAAAATTATAAAAATTTATTTCTCATAGAAGTATCCATACCGGAACATGTTATGGAATCATAATTTTCTCAACTATGAGATTTTTCATTTAAGGATGTAAATCATCCAGCAACTACCAAAAAAAATTAAGAAGTATTTATAATATAGTATTCAATTTTATTAAATTTCATCAACATTATATTTCTAAAAAACAATATAAACTATACTTAAAAGTTATATTTCCTAATAATATACCACTCCGTGTATAGAGAAGATTTCAAAATGGATTCAACACATTATTTCTAGAAAATTTTAACGATTGATCAGATCATACCAATAATTATATTTGATGAATTTTTTCATTGTGTGAAGCATTAATTTTTCACTAATAGGTACCAATATTCCCACATTAGTCAAGATAAACTTTCTAATCCTATGTTCTTTATGATGATCCTAATGAAAAAACAACAGTAATATTAATTTATGTAACCTTAACTTCTTAATATACTCAACCTACATAATAATTCTATCACTATAAAATCTTTAAATAAATGGTAAATAAACATTATAAATTATCAAATAAAATCTATAATATGTTATACATTTAAAAAAGATATAAATTATTCACATGTATCAATTAAATCAAAGAGAAAAATATTGACTATTAAAAATAGAGTTAGATATTTGAGAATATAATTTTTATGATAAATTAATGTTTATATGGAAACATAATCCCTAAGAGGTTGGGTGTGTCCCCTGTAGAAATATAAATTTGGAGGGCTTAACTTTGATTCCAGAAATCAAACAAATTAAATCAAAATATACCATTTATATTACCTTGAAAATGATTTCTACCACGTGATAATGAGTTGAATATATTCAGATATCACTACTCATTTCTCAAATTATTACTTTAATAAAAGATATTGCCATTAAATTTTCATGTTTCTAAAAATATAATAACAACATTATATAAGATTTACAGAAATAAATTTTAGAGACTTGAGAGAAATATCATACAAGACGTTAACTCCATTTTCAAAAATATGATTCATTATCTATATCAATCAAGACAATCTTAAGTAGATGTTATATATTATTCTTACATAGTACTTAAATAGATAAAATATTTCTTCCTTATTAGATCATAAATGAAATAATTTCCATGACATAAATCACAACCTTAGTATTGGTATTAGTGTTACACCAATAATTCTTAATCTATATCCCTAAATAAAATTTTCTATCATTGTTTTATACTATAATTAAAGCACTCAATATCTGCTAATTGTTTATTGTTTTGAAAAATAAATCTCACATCATATAAATTAATTTTATTAGGAAACATTTGATAACTATCAGAATATTATGTTCCAAATATCATGTTTCATTAAGAGTCTTTCATATATATAAAACATGCAATGATTTTTATATAAATATTCATTTAGATACTCTTGCATTCCCCATTCATCAAAAACATCATTCAGGTGAACACTATAATTATCATTGGCCTTCATTCATCGATTTGGATTGTTTTAGGAAACACAATAACATATTTGGTGTAAGAAAATAATGTCTTATTATTTATTTGGCTCAGAATCATGATAAGGAAATAGGATCACCAATTAATGAATTTTCAAATTCACACAGTATTCATTATGAAAATAATTTCCTTTGGTGGTAATCTGATCGTAAAAATTTATATCATCCTAGTAAATAAGTAACACAATATGACTATAATTCTTCTCATTTATATATAATATGTTATTAAACCCCAACATTAAAATTCTAATCCTCTAGAGACACTTATCTGGTAGAGTGAACAAGGCCCTTGGCGATTTCATTATCACAAAGAAGTATTTATTCTATTTTCACACCTTTTATTCATTTCATTGATAATAAAACCATCTCATTGATAATTTTAAATATCAACATTGATAAATGCATCTATTATTACAAATTATACCGCCAATTAATGTATTTTTAATCATTCTTTCACTTCTATAGATTAAAATAATCCTTTTGTTTGAAGCATGTCCATGACATAAAATATATCATCTATATCAGTTCCTTATGTTATAAAATATCCTTTATTGATTAAATGTTTCTTGTTAATTTTCAAATTTACATATTGAAATATTTGTTATTCTAATATTCACATTTATATGATAAAAAATCCATTAGTAAACTTGTAAAAATATCCCATGTTTTATTCTTTTAGATTTGGTCAATTTTATCATTCATTAACTTCTCAAAAGACTAAATCTTAGTTTCGATGTCAATTATTTTATTTTTATCTAGATATAAATTACATTTTGGATATACTTTATCCATCGTGGTAAAAAGAGGATAGTCCTGTTGGAAAAAATGTTTTCTTATGTGATTTCTTCCATGCTAGACCATGTATTTGTTTAATCTATTTCTTCTTTATCATCAATGCTATTAGATAATTTATATGATCATTATATATCTTCTTGAAATACCCTTAATTTTCACCATTATAAATCACATTAATCTCCAAAAAATTAGTTTTTCTTTTGTGAAATCATCTCATAAAAATAAAAATGTTGTTTTCTATTTCATTAAAATATCTTTTTCAATGACTATTACATTTTTTCCTTGATTTATATTTATAAACCCTTGTATTTTTTATAAAAAAAACCTTACTCAAGAATGATTATCCAAGTTAAAATTCATAATCACTAGAATATTCAGAAATCATATTCCTCTATTGAGTAATAATTGTAAACATACTTCCAAACATTCATATTTTGTTTAATGTAATACTATTTTAATTAAAAATTTCATAGGAGTCGTATCCTTATTCAAATATATAAATGAAAATTTTGGTATCATAACAAATTCTGCATATAAATTCATTTTGATATTTAATTGGAAGGTTTTTTATTATAATCATAGTTTATGAAATGATATTAAAATTTAGATTACATTAATCACTGAATCAACTTTTCGAAGGTTCTCTCAACAATAACGCATTATGTTAAATAAAATCATTATAAAGATAGTCTTCCAAAATATTGTTATTAAATTTCATTTCATTCATAGGGAATATTTTGAAAATTTTAATCCCAAAATAAATTCATCTTTACCCAATTATCCAGGAAGTAAGATTAATATATAATATGTTTGGGTAATAAACACATGAAAATCTATTATATTATAATATACTATTATCAATAAAGGTCTCCCCTCTAATTTTTCATATTTTTCTCAATTATCCTACACATATCCACATGAAACAGCATAAGAAATATCTATTAATATCATTTAATAAAAACATTGTTCATCATTGAAATATTTCATTGTAATGTGAGTTTTATAATATATAAATTTGCAAATATTTTGATTTTCTTGATATTTTAAGAAACCTTAAAAAAAATTGCAAAACATTCCATGACCTAGAGCCATAGTTGATTTGATATTTCTTTTCACCACTTACATATATTTTATTAATTAGTGAGGCTATTATACCTCAAATATTTCCTTCAAAAGATAATTGACCCTTTAATTTTTGGAAGACTATGTCCCTTTCATGAATCCACCTTCATTCCCTATGTAACATAAATCAAATTCAAATTGGATTTTTTTTCATTTGTACATGATTATATATATCCACCAAAAATATTTTTCTCCATACAAAGCCTTTCTATAGAACAAAATATTGACAGTCACGTTATTTAAAAATTAAATAAGTCATATTTTTCATAATTTATTCTCATGAAGGGGTCCTATTTTATATTAATATGTGATGTTCATCCACTAAAAAAATTCATGCATTATATATGTGTGTAACCACGAATTTAATTTAATTTTATATGTCATTATCAGAATATATTTTCACCACAATGAAAATAAATATGTATTTTCCAATGGTTAGTTAGCATTTATATAATTTATATCTAGAGAATCTTTTTAATAATCGATGACATATTTTTTCCATGTGTTTTTAATTAATATGAATTTGTTTTTGTATTTTATTTCCCTCTATAGATCTACCATTGTACCTTATTTTTCATTTTTATGAAAAAAATTATTTTCTAATTCCAAAAAATCAAATATAATGGCCTCACTTTTATGAGGAAAAGAGAATTAAAAAATAATATTGAATTTTTTTTACAATTCATAAACCCTAACATTTATTTTATTAACAAAGAACAAGTATTAGGTGTGGGTAAACATTCAAAATTAGTATCACTATATATTCTAATCCATATTCTAAAAAAATCATCAACATATGTCTTATAATTCTTATGAAATTAAATCTTATTTTAGGTTTTCCATTCCTACGGTTATGGACATATATTTTAATATTAATTCATTTGATCATTATATATGATATATCTACAATTTTTATTTAATCATTTTAATAATGAAATATTAATATATTTTTTGGTGAAAAACCAGTGTATCATAATATTACATCAAAATTATTTTTAATTTTAGGTATTTATTTAATTTTATCATTTATATTTTTTTTAAAGGTGAACTAGGATTAAATTTATAAAAATTAATGGTATTGAATATGGAACCCTGTTCTAAAATAGATTGTTTCCACCATGATATTTTTGAAAGGCCATTAGTTTCCAATAAGGTTGATTTTGATGATTATATAATGTATTTATTCATTGTGATGAAAAAAATTCCAAGGTATTATGTGACTATAAAGATCCCCTACATAGTTGCATAGAAATTTTTAAAATCATTGTTTCAAACCATTAAATATTCCCATATTTGAGTTTTTTTGAAATGATAAAAATTCACTCCACTATTTTTAAATATAATGATATCACTCTTCCAATGTTGACAAGGCACACCAAAGGAGGATCCTGAAGAATGAAAAACCCTACACTATGAATGTATTTCATAGAAACCTATCATGATTTAGTAGGGTTTATTCATGGTTAGGGATCAATATCTCTTTGTCTCTATATTAATTACTAGATTTTATTCTTATAAATTCATAGGAACCATATTGTACCGACTCTAGGGTTTGAGTATGAGAATTATATTGTTTCTATTTGTATTTAATATCTACGATTCTTATTATGAGTCATAATTTAGTTTCATTTGTTTATGAATATGAGTTTAAATCATGTTTAAGATCAGTGGAATTATTAATAATTCATTAAATATATGACCAATGAATACGTGATATTTAAAAAATAAATATTTAATATCTATAACCCTAATAAAATAATAATTATTTATTTCAATAAATAGGTTGGTTTATACTGAGTTTCATGGAATGTTCATGAATTTCATAGTCATTTTTTTCAATTTTATTATTGTAGGATCATGTATGACACGTGTTTGATGAAATTAATTTGTGTCTCATTGAATTCATCTGGTAAATATTGAATTGGATATTTGTTACAAGTTATCTCAAAAAGACCATTTTGTAATTCTAAAATATTTTCAATGGTTTTTGTTTTTTGTTTAGTTATAAGATAGGTGGAAAAAATGTATAACTATTAGAATATAACATGGGGGCGTCCTTTTCATTTATTATTTTAGTAATTATGATTATTGATTTATGTGATTGTTTTATTATAATTTTTGAGGATGTGGGTAGTGTTTTACGTGTTATTTTATACTTGTGTTATCAATTCTAGCTTATACATATACCTACAATTTTATTCATCATGGTAACCACGAGGATAGGGTAATATATTCTAGGATAATTACTTCTAAGAAATGTTAATCTACTTAAATCCTTCCAAGAATACATACAACACTAACAAATATATTATTCATAATCAAAACAATTATAGTTTATAACATATCTCTACACAAAAGATATATACTCAATAGTGGATTTGTATGTACATGGAAGTCACTTTTCAGGGAGCCACAACAAAAATAAAGCCATATAATTTAATACTCAGTGTCTCGAGCTTGAAATTTTATGTAGTTTGACTAAATTATTTTTGGTAACTCTATCATAGGGTAATATTACCATTGATTCAAGGGAAAATATAATGAATACTCATTTCAATTAGTTTATATTTTTTTAATGGTTTTTTATATTTTCTCCTTAAGTTATTCTCTAATTAAAAAACTCTTATATTCCCTATAGATGTTGATTTAATATTTTTATTTTACCACCACCTTTTGTTTTTATAATAATAAAATATTTTAGGGTGTATTTAAATGTGTATTGTCTTCATTGTTATGCCAAATGTAAATAGATTAAATTGATAATGTATTTTAATTTTATTCCATTCATTGTTTCCCATTTTTTTAAAATTTTTGAATATTATTTTCGATTAATGAAATAAAAATTTGTTTCAAAATAAAATTTATTTTTATGATAAATATATATCATAATATTATAATCATAATAGAAATCTAAATTTATTTTGTAATTTTAAATTATATTGAAATGGAATTCATTTTTAAAGATTGTTTATGAGGTGTTTATTTTTTGTACTTGTATAGAATTAAAAATAATTCTCATATTGAAATATTAGTTTTATGTTTATTATCATTGAGAAAGTCCTTTTTGAAAACATATTAGATTGATCAAAAAATAGATTATGTGTGTTATAATGTGATCATGGGCCATAGGGATGTTACTTTTTTTCATGTTTCCCTTTTCTATTGTTCATATTATATCATGGATGTATCAACCAAATTATCATATTTAACATAATTGTTTTTGTTTAGTATAATTTCAAATTTTTTATAATATATATTAATTTTTTATTATTTTCTATTACTCCCTTTTATATTGAATGTATTTATATGTAATTGTCTCTTTGTTGTGGAATTTCAACATATAATTGATCAATGTTTGACTTATCACTACATTATATTTCATCACAACTAATATTTATGAGATGAATTTTTTTACAAGAATGAATTTACTTACCTACCACTATTTTATATCTCAAAGTGATTTGGAATTTTCCATATGTATATCTGATTTGGGCATGGGATCATATGCAATGGAAAACCACAGTTGGTTCATGAAAAAAATAGAATAATACAATAGTTTCATAAATGATATTTTTTAGAATCCATATGTTTTTATATGGTTCTGTCAAATAGATATTGATAGTATTTTCAAGATTCATGATATTGTTAAAATATTATAGTTACCCAACCTTGAATGATCCCGGTGTTGATGGCTACAAGAATTAAATTGTAATTTTTACAAGGATTAAAATATTATGGAATCATGGAGTTTAGTAGCCTAAGTAAACCAGATACATACGTAAATATTGTATTAAAAATGAATAAAATAATTAAAATAATTTTTATATTTCAAGTATAAAAACATTATTCAATCTAGTATATCTCTTTATGGAATTCATAGTATGCTTCTAACATTACTATAAGAAGGGAAAAAAATAAGGATGTGCTGAAATTCTCAATGTAACGTCTCGACCCAATATACCTTGGAACCGATAGCCGGACTAGTCATCCCAAAAACTCATGTACGCGTCCCCATATACCCGAGGCTACTATCTAATAGCGAGGGTCTATGGATAATCAGTGAGGATACTATACCCTTGTATTTAGAGTGCTCAATGGAAATTGATAATAAACTCAGAAAACAACATAATTTTATATAAATGAATAATTAAATAAATAATGAATGTGGAAAATTCCAGTTTATAAAATGCATGCATTTTTTTGTCGTACATATCATAATTAATTAAAAATAAAATCATGATTTACATCTCAATAAATGAATAAGGAAAAGGATAAAATCCCCAAGGGAAATCTCTACAAGCATCCTGATCTCCTGTTCAGACTTTTTCTCCTAACTCTCAAGTAAAATTAAACAACAAGAATGATCAAAGTTCCTACAAACAAGTAGAGACTACTCGCATAACCTAGTGCAATGGTGGACTGATTGTGGTGTGAGTATAAATCATGGTAGGTTATCACCATCGGTGTATTTCTCAATCAAGATAATTGAGTATAATTAAAAATTGTACCGTTATAACGAAGTAATACCAGAACAGAATATGTAAAGAACAACACATCTAGGTTCATAACAAACACATAATAGAGATACCTTCTACACGTTTTAGCCATAAATAAGTTTCTAAACATGAAATATATATAGATTTAATAAATAGAATATCTAAAACATTATTTGATATTTTTTATTTAACCAAAAAATCCCTCAACTCCCCTGGACAACCGTGTCTCAATAATTATCTTAGTTTTTCCAAAGATTAACTATTTCATATATTCATTTCACAAATCATTTAATGACATCATATTTCAGTAACCATTTATTTCACTTAATGTATTCTTAAATTTACCAATAGGTTGATGTCAATTAATGGTTGTAGAACATCATGTCTAGCACACTTTTGTGTGTTTAGAGAATTATTCGTTGTCTCCCGACCCATGGGATTTTAGAGTATCATTCCATATCCCATAAAATGATATTTTTATTAATTATTTTTATTAAACTCCATGTCTATCACAACTTTAGTATTTGGAATTCATTCCCTATATCAAAAGGTATTTATCATATATATATATATATCATTGGTGTAGAATGTCATGTATTTTACCACAATATCCATTAAATTAATTAATTTATATATTAATTAATCAAGTCTGGTAATTAATTCAATAACTAATTAACAACATAACAATAACTAAAAACACAACATATTTTTAAACACGAGAATTCTATTTGTTAACTAAATAATTAGCTAATAATTACTGCAACATTAACCAATTCAACCATTAATTAATCTCATAAATTTATCTAATTAATTTATCAATTAATTAATAAAATGGAAACCATATCAAATTTACATAATTAATTTACATAAAAATTATATCAATGAAACCATCCCAATATCACATATTTTATTCACATATTTATTATCTCTAAATAAACTACTTCAAAATAACATAATTAATTCACAAAATAATTATCTCAACATAGCGTAAAATAATATCTTCTAATTAACCCCTGATTAATAATATTTATTATAATCTCATAAAACATAATTAATTTATAATTAATTATCTCAACATAACATGTTTAATATCTCATAATTAGACCCCCAATCAGTTTTCATATCAAAGAACATAGTTAATTCATAATTAATTATCGCAGTATAACCAAATTAATATCTCATAAATAATCCCCAGATTAATTATTATCTCAATGAACAGAACTAATTCATTATTAACTATTTCATCCTACCCAAATTAATATCTCATAATTAATTCCTCAATGAATAATCCTCTCAAAGGACATAATTAATTCATAATTAATTATCTCAACTTAAACAAATTAATTTATCATAATTAATATATCGATTAATTATCATCTTGAATAACATTATTATTTCAGAATTAATTATCTCTACATAACCAAATTAATTACTCATAATTTTTACCACAATTAATTATCATTTCAAATATCATAATTAATTCACAATTAATTATTTAAACATATAAAATTTAATATCTCATAATTAATAACCCGATTAATTGCATTTTTTACAAACTAAAATCATGAAATTAATTCATATTTAATCATCTCATTCCCCTAGAGAAAAGTTTAATCCAACATTTTTTTCAATACTATAAAAATAAATAATTCAAAACATCAGCATTTTATAAAGTAGGAAATGTTTAGAACCCTACCTCATTGAATGTGGGCGAACGAGAGCTTCCTAACTCAAATTGTGACCCGATCATGTACACGCACCATAATAAAATCATATGGAAACATGAATTATATCATCGCACCAAAAAAATAATATGCTCCCATAATTAGTGCAGCGGGGACCAATTCTCACCCAAAACATTGATCGCAATACTAAACAACCATAGGAATCTAAATAAATGGGTGTGAAACAAATTTTGGAGTTTATAAACATACCCTAAAATGATGGAGGTGAACCGATTTGAGCTGAAATTAATCTCTTTTAGGGATTGTCATTGAAATATAAACCGACGTGTCTGGAGACATCTTTTTCACCACCATGAACAAGATGAAAAAAACTAAATTTAACCTAAAATAAGGGTTTTGTTCTAATGATGACCAAGAGATGGAGAGTCGTAACATTTAATGTGAATAATTAATACCATGGATAAGTATTCACCACATAATGACTGAAAACTTCAATGAAGAGACCACCAAGAACCAAAATAATAAAATAAACTCATACAAAAACAAAACTAGATATCAAGAAATACTCAATTAAATAAAGATGGAATCCAACACGAGTTTATAAAATGCTTGAATTTTATTCTAATACATATCTATAGTGGTAAATAAAATAATTATACACATCTCATTAAAAAAATATGGAATGTAGAAAAATCCCCTTGGACAACCTCTACAAGAATCTCGAGCTCCCACATGGTCGATTTCTCCTAAATCTAAAGTATAAGAAAACATAAACAAAAAATAATAATGGTCCTCCATTCAAATATATTCTTATTGGGAACCATAGTGTAATGGAAGCTCAAATAGGGTGTGAGATATAAATCATAGTAGGCTGGGACCATCGGTGTCTAGCTCAATCATGACAATTCAATATAATTCAATAGTTTATAGGTATAACGAAGTAATAATATAATTGAATAAGTAAACTAATACACATCTGGTTTCTTATAGGACACCTAATTGAGATAACTGTTATGGATCATTTCCCGAAGTATGTGTGTGAATATGAACTATATATATAATGTATTAATAAATGATTTAGCATGTTCCATCATAGTCATTATTTAACTGAAAAAATGTGAAGTTTCCCATGGACATCCTTATCTCAATACCAATCTCGGAAAATCTAGAGTTTGAACCATTTTACATATTCTATTAAAATATCATTACATCAAATCATATTTCATTAACCATTTAATTGAATTCATGTACAACCAATTGGACACACAGTCCAATATCAATTAGTGGGTGTAGAATAACATGTATAGCACCCTCGAGAGTATTGGGAGCATCTTTCCTAGTCTCACAACCCATAATTATTTTGAGAATTAGTACATATCCCATAAATGAAATGTTTCATTTATGCTAGGTATAGAATGCAATGTTTATAACCCTGTGAGTATTTGGAGCATCAGTCACAGTCTCACAACCCATTAATCAATAATATATATTTATATATTGGGTTTGTAATGTCATGTATTGCTCTTGAGGATCTCGCCCATTCATCAATTTATAAATTAAATTGTTGAGTCCATTAATTAATTCGATAACTAATTAACAACATTGAATTAAATACTAGATCAACAAAATTTTAAACACAATAGTTCCATTAGTTAACAAAATAATTTACTAATAATTAATAAAAAATTAATTAATTAAACAATTAAGTAATCTAATTAATTTATCTAGTTTATTATACAATTTACTAATAAAAAAATCCATCTCTCTATTAAATAATAAATATAAAAAATAATTTTCTCAAAACAACCATCATTATGTCACATAATTAATATACAAATGAATTATCTCTAAATAAATGGTTTCAAATTTTCATAATTAATTCACAAATAAATTATCTCAACTTAGACCAAATCAGTATCTCATTATTATCCCCTTGTTAATTATATATATATATATATATATATAATAATCTAATAAAACATAATTAATTCATAATTAATTATTTCAATATAATCAGTTTAATACCTCGTCATTAATCCCCTGATTAATTATCATCTCAAGGCACATAATTAATTCACAATCAATTACCTCATCATAATAAAATTAATATCCCATAATTAATCCACAGATTAATTATCTTTTCAAAACACTATATTAATTAATAATTAATTATTTTGACATTACAAAATTAATAAATCATGGTTAATTCCCAAATTAATTATCATCTCAAAGAACTTAATTAATTAATTAATAATTATCTTATATTAACCAAATTTTTGACTCATCATTAATCCCTTGAATAATTATCTTCTTGAATCACATAATTACTTAATTAATAATTATTTAAACATAACCAAATTAATTAATCATAATTAAAACGCTGATTAATTATAATTTCAAAGAACATAATTAAATCATAATTAATTATTTCAAGTTACCTTATTAATTACTCATAATTAATAACCTGATTAATCATATATTTTACAACCATAAAGCATGAAATTAATTGGTAATTAGTCATATAATGACCCAGACTTATTACATTACATAATCTTGATTTTCAGTCAAAAACTCGCTAACATTCATATTGATGATCTTTTCTTGTTTAGAGTTTTGGATAACAGGGATATAATACATTCATAACATCTCACATTTATATATATATAATATACCAAAACAGAGTATATTTTTCATCTGAAATATAAAACATTTCAAATAATTCATGTTTTCATTAAAAAATCTTCATATCATTTAACTAGTCCTCCTATATCATTTTCGTACACACCCCGTTTAAGCTATGAAAATAATTTAAAAACTTAAGATGATCACTAAAAGCATATTAAGGGATATAAAAAGATGGGAATATGACATAATCCCAAAAATACTTGTAATGTATGAAATCATTTTCAAAAAGGCGTAATTGTCTCCCATATAAACCTTCTTTTTGAAAATTGAGATTTATAGTTAACATGTTGATCATAAAAAGTAACATAAATGTATCTTTGGGTATTTAAAACATAATATTTTAACCCGATCGGTTTCCTTGAAATTTATAACCCTCATGGCTATTGTATAGTGTAACCATCAAAACTACATTATTGTCTAACCATCACAGTTACACTTGGAGTAACCATATGGCCAACCTCCAACATAAACATACCCAATTCATTTAAGAGAGACATAGGTAACACAATAAATAAATAAAAATTTCAATAACCATAAAATAATCATCCAATGTGAATTTTTGCTTAAAAACATTCAAATTAAATTTTGTGGTACTGGATGTTTAAAAGAGGATTTTATTAGAAAAGTCATGTACGAATAAAAATTAATTTAAATGTGAATCAATAGGATGAAATAAATATTTTTATATATAGTATATGTATATATAAAAATTATTTCAACAAATATGCATCATACAAATGATGTTAAACCCACACAATTAATTAATTATAAGGTTAACCCAAAAAATGGAAATAATGTTATCAATTCCATTACATCAAGATTGTTTTAATTAAAACATGTTTAAAAATGTAGTATAATGGTTAAAAGAGTGTTATTAATATCTCAAATAAATATATTTATGTTTATAAAACTTTATATGGTAATTTTATAACATCATTTGACACATTAATTATCAGTATTTTGTTCCTTACATTGTTTTGGGTGCATTTTTTACAAGATATCCATGGCCGATTTGTATTTGAATTTCTTATAGAATGAAAAATAAATTCTTGAATCAGAATCAAATTGTATTAATATTTTTCAAAATTATACAATTTTTCAATAAATTACATTATTATCAAATATTATTATGGATCATTAGATGAAGCATTAATGATATTTTTTAGATCATTTTTGTGGTTCTTGGATAATCTTGAACATGTTTCATTATATAATTTAATGTCATAAATATAAGTTCATTATAGATCAAAAAATAAGATAAATTATAAAAATTACATTATTTTTAAAATATTAAAATCGTTTTCTGATCATCTTTGATGTATTTAATTGAAATTGAAAAGTCGTCACCCCTAATTTTGGTAAATCAGCACATCACAGATGCTGTTATTAATTTTAGAAAACGAGGGAAGTTAATGAATAAATGTGATTATTTTATTTTAGTAACATGATAATATATAGAATATATAAAATTATGTTGATTTTATGGATTTGGGATATTTTTTTGGGATGAGAGTATAAGTAAATAATTTTATTGAAAAGAGAACTTTTGAAAAATGAAGTTGATTCTTAACTATTGATCTCTTCTCCTTGAGATCCTCTTTAAGGATAATGGTTTCTAGAATTTTGGTGAGATAATATGGTATTGAACATGCGGATGATCCTTGGTAAGTGTATTTTCAAGAAAATAGACATTTCTCAAGGATTGAGAGGTGTGTGAGGGACAATGATATGAGGGTGGTATTTATAATGGAATAGATGAGAGATTTTACATTATTTTATTCATTACTATAATATTTTTGTCAAGACTATGAATATTCTAGATTAATGTGATGAAAAATAGTAATAATTTCATGTGTGTTGAAACTATACATTGTTACATAATCCTCGCTTCACCTATTATATAGTAAATCAAGTGTTTAGCATTAATCATAATGTATCGTATATTATAATTCATAAAAAATTCCAAAATTCTAAAAAAATCCCAAAAATTTACCCTAAACATTTATAAATTATTGGAATAAAAAATAAAAAACAATTTTTTGGAAATAATTTTCTAAATATTATTAATTAAAGCTTTATATAAATAATTATTTATTCAAAAATAACAGCATTGAATATATAACTCATTTATAACACCATGAAAAATTAATCAATACATCATTATCATATAACCTTATGAAAATAAAATAATAATATAATTTACTATTCAGAAGGGTAATATTACCATTCATATTATTATTCATATTAGTATGTTACTATTCACCAAAATAACAAGTTAGTTCTATCAGATATCAAATAACTTACTGATCAAAACTGAAGACGACAATTTTTGGATATTTAATTCATTGAAGTAGAAATATTATATTTAATATAAGGTTATAACTATCTACTTCAAACAATGTTCTATGAATTTTAATATATTTAGTTTAAATCCTTGGGGTGTTACATTATCCACTACTTATAAAAATTGTGCACTCACTATCTTATTTACTTTTTTAAAAGTGATGGTACATTTGTCTCCTGGCACATTCAAATTCCCATGTTGATTCAACAACCATGTGATTTCTCCAAAAACCCACTACATGGGGGGTTACCTTATTATAAAATACATTTTTTCTTTTCCCAAGAATTTGAATAGGTTTTCATTCATAATAAAGGTTCTCCACAAGTTGAACTCCATATAGTCTCAATACATTTGGTGAGTATGGAACATACATTGTCAATATCGAAACATGAAAAATATTTTGTACCTGAGATAAACTCGGAAGAAAAGCTACATGGTAGGTGACTGGTCCAACATTCTCTTGAATTTTATAAGGTCCAATGAACTGTGGACATAGCTTTCATTTTTTACCAAAACACATAACACTTTTATATTGCGAGATTCTATAAAAATCATGATCACCCACCTCAAAATAATAGTCTTTCCTCCTATTGTCTACCTATAATTTATGCCTCCTCTAAGATTTCCCCAGGTATTTTTGGATCATATTACCTTTATTAGCCACTTCCTCAACAAATTATGTTCCCATCAACATCATTTTCCTGACATCATCCCAAAAAGCTGATGTTCCATATTGCTTCCAATACAATTCCTTGAACGGTTCCATCTATATACTCGACTGAAAACCTTTATTATAAGAAAAATTAACTAAAGAAAGAAAGAGATCCCAACTTCCCAATATTTTTTTGAAAATTATTGAAGCATATCCTCCAAATCCTAGATAATTTGTTCCGATAACCCATGTGATTGAGAGTTAAATGATATACTAAAATTTAATTCTAAGCCAGCAAACTTCTGAAAGGCCTTTCTAATGTTATATGTGATCTTGGGATCCTATTCAGTTAAAATGGAAAGAGGTACTACATGTATGTGGACAATATCATTGATGTGAAATTGAGAATGTTGATCTAAAGACAATGTATCTCAAATTGGGATAAAATTTGAAGATTCAGTCAGTCTTTAAACAATTTCCCATGTTGCATTGTTACCTCTCGAATTATTTGGAAGTTCCATAATGAATTCCATAGATATATTCTCCTATTTTCACTATGTATTAGGAAAAGGATGAATCATCCCCATTAGTAACTTCCTCTGTTGTTTAACATGTTGACATGTCACACATTTCATGGTAAAATCATAAATACCCTTTTTCAATCCATCCCATAAGTAATACTCATAATAGTATTTTTAAAAATAACTACTACCAGGATAAACTGAAAATTGTGAACTATGAGATTCACATAACTATTACGTCTTCACCTGGTACATAAAAGGCACACATAAAATTTCTCCAAATCAGGAAACACAATCATTATCATAGTTAAATTCTAGAAACGTATGCATTTTAACCAATTAAACATTTCTCTATAGATCAGAGTCTTCCTTCAATGTGTTCTTAATACATTATGATAATGATGAATACATAGAAACCTAAAACAAAATAGGTTTATATCATAAAACAATAACTTATAATCCAAATTAATCAAATCATTAATCATGGGACTATATTCTTAATGTAACATGTTTAATATTGCATAATGTATGTGAATTTTTACATATACCACATTGTTTTCTTTTTCTGGATGATAATTAAACATGCCATCATAATCCTTTATCAGTTCAAACAATTTTCTATTCCTCATGTTAAATTTCATCACAGTGAAAATATATATCGGTATTTTGTGGTCAATATATATTTCACATTAGGATCTTTGTATATGAGGCCTCCAAATTTTAAAAGAAAAAACCATATCTACCAATTCTATATCATGTGTGGGATAATTTATCTCATTAGGTTTTAGTTGTCTTGAGGCATAATAAATTACTTAATAATTCTGCTTCAAAACACAACCATGTTCCATCAATGAAGCATCATTGTACATAAAATAAATTCACATTTTATGAAGGAAAGTAAAAAAACTTGATCATTCACCATTCTCTTTTTCACTTCATAGAAAAATACATCACATTATTCATTCCAAATAAATTTAACCTCTTTTCATGTTAACTTAGATAGAGGGCTAGATAACTGTGAAATATTTTTTAAAAAAATCAGTAATAACCTGCTAATCTAGCAAAACTATGAATATTTGTAAAATTTGTATATTCTGCCCATTAATGAACCACAAATGTTTTCGTAGGATCAATTGTTATTCCATCCTTATTTATAATATTCCCAATAAAAGAATCCTTTTTCCATAAAAAACACATTTCTTGAATTATCCATATTTTTTATTTCCCTATAAGGTTTAAAAATAATAATTTGTGTTTCATGATCCACTTTACTAATAATAAATTCATTAATTTACTCAATAAATAGGACTAAAAACATATCGAAGAAGTCATTAAATATTTTATTCATAAGATCCATGAAAATATACTGTGTATTAGTTCACCCAAATGTAATAACCAAAAATTAATATTTCTTATATCTATATTGAAAAGATATTTTCATGAGGTCATCCTCCTTCACCTTGTGCTGATGGTATCCAGATCTCAAGTCAATCGTGGAACAGTAATGTGCTCCCTAGAGCTAATCAAATACATCCTAAATATCAGTAAAAGGATACACATTTTTTATAGTTATGTTATGCAAGTATCTATAATCAATGCAATGTCTTATGTAACTATCATTAATTATATGGAAAAAATAATAGGAGGGAACATTGGTGAAATGCTAGGATGAATGAATCTTTTATCAAGCAATGCCTAAAATGATTTCTTAATTCAATAAGTTCCATTTAAGACATTAGATATGGGGGTTTGGAATTTGTATTATCATTAGGAACAATTTCAATTTTGAGTTTTAATTATCAATCAGGTTTGACATCGGGTAACTTATCAAAAAACATCAAATTATTCATTAACCACTAGCACATCATTAATCTACAAATTTCACTTTTATTCAAAAATAAAATCAAGATAACAATCATTTACATATTTCAATAATTCTTTAGCTTCTTGATATGTTATCAACTGTTTGGGTTCATTATTTTATACACATTGGAAGTCTTTCCGAAAGGAATTCATTAACACTATACTCAATATTATCTTGTTAACTAGAATGCCAATCCTTTCCTAAAATGACATCAAACCCAACTGAGGTTTAAACAAGGAGTTTTTTATGTATTGTATTTCTGAATACTACAATATAATGATTATTATAATTACTCTTGGCTATAATATTCTCCCTAGGGTTTTAACAATATTTTCTAGTCTCATTTGGAGATGTGGAATTTCCAATAAACCAGAAAATTATGTAAAAAACAAAGGTGTAGACCACATATCGAACGAAAAGTTAACAAAATCTGAGTAAACAGACATGGTACATGATACACAAACGTTGGATAGCATGAAATTTGTTGACATAGTTGCGAAGGATCTCACTAAACCATTATGCTTATATTCTAGCTTATTTACATCACTCCAATCTCTCTATAGGTAGGAATTTGTGTAATGCTCCATCTCTCCACATTTAAAAAACTCAACAGTTTTCTAGTCTGGATTTATCTTAAGTTTATTTTCATTATAATCTTACGAAAAATTTCCAAACATACCACATGGACAACATTTACCAATTTTAGGAAGGAATTCCCTATATTGTTTTTTACTAATATTTTCATAATCAAGAAACTGGAATTTCTTACCCTTAAATTTCATTATTTGATTCTTACCCTTCACTTGCCATCTTTACCCCTTCATCAACTTTTTCTCAATGTTAACAAGATAATCATAAAATTCCATCTCTACACTCTAATAACATCTGACAAGTTTCTCTAACATTTTAATTCATGGAAGTCCAATTCACTTCAATACCTTGGCTTTAATCTTGAGTCAACGTGGTTGATTTTCCTGTCAATAACCAAAATAATATTTGGAGCATACCATTCAATTCCATTGAATATTTCTTCATACACTACCACTAAATCTTCTTTATTATTGTTTTATTCAATGAATTGCTTCTCAATCTTATGTCTCGACACCATAGGAAAATGTTTTTCATCAAAAATACTTTTAAATTCATCACATAAAAGGATTGAATATCCCCTCTATAACTGATATTTTTGACCATTGACCACCAATTGAGAGGATTCACCTTAAAAATAATAAATGGAATGACAGATATTTTTATTATCTAAAAATAACATAACATCGAATATCATTTCAATGGATTTAATCCATCTTGTTGCTGTTATTGGGTCAGATGATCCACTGAAAGTATGAGGTTGATACCTCATAATATATTCCTCTATCATCATGTTCTATTGTGTTATCTCTAGTTCTCCTCTTTCATGGAAGACATAATAATTTATTTATAGTGTTAGCTGACCAATTATTGTCAAAAACAAATTAGTTCTAATAGCTACTATTTTGGACCCTAGATTTAGAAGGTAATCATTATGTACGTGCCTCCCTTAATCAGGTTCACTATTTCTTCAATGGAAAACCATTCAATGAAAAATATCTTTGACGATGAAAAATGGTAACATTTAAATTCTATGTCATTTCAAATTATCCATAGAGTAAAGAAATTTATTTCATTCAATTTAGATCATCTTTACCCATAATGTTATCCAAACCATCCTCTGATACTAACTTTAAATATCGATCCATGTTACATTTGATAATCATGAATTTTTATCAAGAACTAAATTCTTTTCATGTTTAAAAATTTAGTGAATTGGTTTATAATACATACATAATAGTATACATTCTTATAGATAATATACCACAATAATAGTATCCATTTATTCGGAAATTTAAAAATATTCAAATAAAACCTGTTTTTATTGAAAAAATTTCATAACATTTAACATGGATTCCTTATTTGTCTTACACATTTTTAGGTCCTATGAAAATCAGTAAAAAAATTTTTATGATCACAAAAATATCATTATGGGATATATAACATAAGAAAGAAAACATTATCCCATGGATACTTGTAACATATTAAATCATTTTCAAAATGAAATACATATCACCCAAATAAAGCATCTTTGTGAATATTGATGTTTCCAAAAAAACATATTGAAAATAAATTGAATTAATAAGTTATCCTAGGAAATTACATATATAATCGTTTAACAATCTCATATACCTTATAAATTTCACCCTCATGGCTACTATACAATGTAACCCTCATGTCTACCTTATTGTGTAAACCCAGCAATTACACTTGGAATAACCATATGGATGACCTATAACATACCCATACCCGATGCATTGGAGAGTGATATATGTCCCACCCTAAAGCCAAAAAAACTCTGATGATCCATAACACATTCATCAAACAATAATACTTTCATAAAAACAATCACATTGAATTTTGTAAAACTAGAAGTTTAAAAAGGATTTTATAAGAAAAGTAACATACAAAAAACAAAAAATTTATATGAGTATCAATAGAACAAAATAAATTTGTTTATAGACTGTAATTATACTTAATAAAACCTAATATATAAAAATTCATCTCACAAATGATTTTAAAACAAGTCAATTATTGATATAGAAGGTTTAACCAAATATTGGAAATTAGGATAATTATATACTTACGTTAAGTTTCCATTACATCAGAATTGTCTGAACCACTATATAATGGTTTGAATAGTTTTATTAATATCTTATAAAAAAATATTCATATTTATAACTCCTTGGATGATTATTTCGAAAAATCATTCACCCTTTAATTTTTATAATTTTGTTCCTTCCATTGTTTTTGGTACATTCTTTACATGATTTCCATGTCAAGTTTGTATTTTATTTTATTGTGGCATGGATATGAAATTACCGATGTGGAATGAAATGGTATTCATATGTTTCCATAATATATAATAAAACATGAAATAATTTTGTAATAATTTATGATGATGGATCATTAGATAAAACATTAAAGATATTGGTTTTGATATGGTTTTGATGTTCCTCGATAATCAAGAAATTTTTTCATTATATAAAATAATTTCATGCATAGATGTTCCTCACAAAACAAAAATAGGTTAAATAATACTATTTTAAATTCACTATCAACCATTACTAGGGTTTTATTATCATATTTTAAGGATGTAATTGAAATTGAAAACACGTCATCTATGATTTTAGTAAATCGACACATCATGGATGGTTTTTTTATTTTTAGAATAAGATAGAGAGGAGTGTAAGAAAGATTATTATTATTTTACATGAACATTAAAACATACAAGATATTGAATAATCTAGATATTTCATACCTCCATGATATGTTCATGGGAATTTATTATAAGAAACGATATGGACTGAAAAGGAAACACGTGAAATGGAAGATGATTCTTTCATATTGATATCTTATCCTCGAGAACCTACATAAGACCACTAGTTCTAGCCTTTTGGTGAGATAAACTGGTCTTGGACATGGAAAAGATACATTGAACGGGGATTTGGAAGATCCTAGAAAATTCTCAATTCATGATAAATATGTGAGGAAGAGGGAAATGATTGTGGTATTTATAGTGGAGGAGAGGAGGGATTTTACATTATTTTAACCATTTTTATAATATTATATCTCATGAATGTGTACATTCATGATTCATGTGACCCAAAATAGTAATAATTTCATTTTAGTTCAAAATAAGTTTTCTTAAATTACCCATGAATCAACTATGATGAATTAAATCTGGTATTTATCATTTATCATAATTTATCTTATTCTACTAATCATCAAAAATTAAGAATTACATAAAAATACCAAAAATTCACCTAAAACATTTTTCAAGACATATAATATAAAAATTACCACCATTATTTGAAAATAATATTAATAATTTTATTAATTAATATTTTATATAAAATTATTATTTATTTAAAAATGAGATTTTTAAATCCATATCTCATTTTTAACACTTTGATATTTTAATCAACATCTCATTATCATATAAACATAAGGAAATAATATATAATTATTAATTACTATTCTTAAGGGTAATATTAATATTTATATGAATATTCAAAAATGTATGTTTCTATTCACAGAAATAAAAATTTTATACTAGTCAACTTCAAATAACATACTTATCAAAATCATAGATGAATAATTTTTGAAATTAAAATCATAGAAGTGAAAAAATTGTGTTTGAATTAATTTTATAACTATATAAATAAATAAAAATTATACACATTATTTTTTTTTGAAAAACCCTGGGGTGTTACAATAATCTCATTCCCACAACAAAAAATTTAATCAATCATTTTTGTCAACTGTATCAAAATAATTAAATCAACCAAATGTTATTTTATTAATTAAGAAATGTTTAGAACCCTTCTTCAATGATCCAATCCCAATATTACTCACTTAAACCAAAAATATATCATATAAACACACCTCAATAAAACCACACACACACTCAAAATTGATCGTCGCACCCAACAACCATTTACCCGCACCCATAATTAGTGAGGTGGGGACTAAAACACACCAAAAACATTAACCAAAATACATAAAAACCATAATAATATTATTCCATGGTTGAGAAACCAATTATAGAGTTTATAAAAATACCCAAAAATAAAGGCGGAGAACCGATTTGATCCCAACTTCTTCATCATTGACATAAGTCTTCAGAATATAGACTAATGGATCCAGAGACATCTTCTACACCCCCTAAAAAGAGATGAAAATAATAATTCGAATTAAAACCGACTAGGTAGTTTCATCCTATAAGATACTGGGTGATGGAGAGCTGAAGCAACTAATGTAAACATTGAAAATCATTTATAAGGACTCATATCACCATGAATAACTACTTCTATGAAGAGATAACCATGATCTGGTGTGCAAAGAAGGAGTAAGGAGGATCAGTGGTGCTCCACCCATGGGTGATGCACCATGGGTGCGTCGTAGACAACATAGAGTCCAAACTGCCAATTCAAACCACAAAATTCAAGAATAATGTCTCTCCTCTCCATGATATACAACATATATGAACATACCACCATGATCTGGTGTGTAGAGATAGGGCCTGGAGGATGTGTGGTGTGCCACTCATGGGAGAGCCGAGACGTGGGGTCCCACCTCCCGCAGGCTGTGCACCTCTCCCCCATTATTTTCCATCAAATAATTTTAAAAATAACAACAATAATAATATAACTCATGTTATAATTATTATCATTTAATTAAAATATTTATTCGATAAACACATAACACCCCATTTATACATCATTTACAACTCATTTATTTTAATAATATTTAACAGTACTTAATTAAATAAATTATCCAACTCATCATTATTTAATTAAATTATCTCACAAAATTAAATTAAAAAAACCCTCATTTTTAATCAAATAAATAAATTCCTCTTATCCTTGAATTTAATTATATAAAACCCCAACAACACATTCGACATGTCATTTAATTAAATTATTATCTAACAAATGTAATTAAATAAATTATCCATGACATCATTATTTAATTAAATTCTCACAATTTTATTTAAATATATAAATCCCCAATTTTCCAAAAATAATTAAATTCAACTTCTCTATATATTTAATTAGATAAAACCATGACTCCACATTTAACTCGTCATTTAATTCAATGCTTCTCTAATAAATTTTATTAAATAATTTCATCAAACCGTCATTTATAATTTAAATTCTCTCAAAATAAGTTAATTATGTAGAACCCATGTTTCACGTTATATAATTTGATTCATTTCAAATAAACATTATTACATAAATTGTCTATTTCATCATCATTTAAATAAATTCTCTCACCTTTAATTTAATTATTTAATACTCATATTCCTCATTAAATATTTAAATTATTTTCAACTGAATATAATTAAATAAATTCTCCAATTTATCCTCAAATAAGTAAATTCATTTTAATCCAAAATTTAATTAAATAAATTAACATGGAACATAATATAGGGTTTTCCTGACGGTTTGACTGACATTGTCTAACATACCATGCACAGACTATGCCTCTGCTACTGGACACACATTTTAACATGCACAGCTAAATCGTATAGTTTGGCTAACCATGCATATCCATTGCATTCATTATTATCAATTATTGGTAACAAAGATAGTTAATAATATAGATAGGTAAATAATTAATAAAAAATTACATTCGAATAACTAGATAAATTAAATAATTATGGAATAGTCAGTAACTAAGACATATTAAATTTAATAATTGAATTGTGAATGAGATAAATACACTGATATGTTGTAAAAAAATATCATGGATAAATAATATTTGAATCAAATAGAAGGAAAATACTAATTATATGACAACATGTCTATGGAACATAAAAACCCTTACTTCCAAAAGTATATACCCTACACAGTTTAGAATAATGGGTAGAGCCCCTCCTACTCTGATTGGAAATAAACATAAAAGATTTGTATGCAAACAATTAAATCACACGAGACTACCTAATCAATAAGATTCATATATTAACTTTTCCCCAACCCTTATGTAATTACTTATATTGTCTCCAACTCATGTCGGTCGTATCTATAGAATTTCACATACCAACTAAATAATTTTACTTATCAAATATCTGTATTGAATAAATGATAACATTTAGTCATATTTCCACAAATAATATTATAACATTAATTGTAAACACTATAAGAAAAATGGTATTTGTTTTATGCAATAATCATACTCAAAAATAATTATTTAGATATTTAGGGGAAATTAAATTTCAATTTTTCTTAGGAAATTAATATATTCTTGAGGAATTAAAGGAATCATTGATGTAAATATTAATAATACACTTATCCAAATAGATCATAAAACAACTAGAAGAAAATTATTGATGTTACAAATATAAAATATTCCATTTTAATTAAAATAAAGGGTTTTTTCATTGACGAGTTGAAATACTATAAAATATACATTAAAAACATTCTTATGGAAAATATATTTGTTTGATCTGAAAATATTTTTCTTTAAAAATAAATTTTGAAATCAATTTATTTAAAAATAAACTTGTTAAAAATTCAGATTATGTTTCAAATAAAATAATTTCATTAAATTTTTATATCTTATATAAGGTAAAAAAGAACATTCCTTATGTAGAATAAAAGGTTATAAAATTCATTGTTCAGAAAGGGACAAGAAGATTCCATTAACAAATGGGTAATTCTAAAAAAGGTTAAAAATTTCATTACTAAATAATTTTAAAAAATTTAGCACAATATTTTAAACATTTTGAGGGGACTTTTTTTCGAACTAATGTGATAAATGAAGACATGTTTTATTTAAAAAATTATTAGAAAATTTTTAGTAAAATAGAGTTGAATAAGATTAAAATACTTAAAAATGTAATGAATAAACAAAAGAGTGTGAAATGAAAGGAATAATGTGAAAAATGTCATTTAATTTCCTCATATGGAAATGAAATTCCATTAAAATTATTCTTGAGAAAAATAATCATTAATCAATCCAAAGTATCCCATACCACTTTGAAACATTGGAATCATAATATCCTGGATGCAGTAAAATTAAATGAATTATATAATATCATGATAAATAAATGTAATCATGATATTACTTTTTAATGGGAGTTATATACACCATATAAAATTATTTATGTCCATAAGAAAAAATATCTCCCAATAAGATTTAAATTGAGAGGAAATACATTACCTTGTGTCCCAGTTAGGGTGAACATAATTTAGTGTCTTCTAATATAGGTTTATAATTTTTAATACCTAATAATATTACAATAATAATATTTATAAAACCATATATATATATATATATATTAAAATCATATTACTCTTTGTTGAATAACATTTCAATATTTAAATATTTTGGGTATCAATTGATATTTTTTTGAGAGTGTTTTAAATTTTTACATATTATTTCTCTTAATTGGATCATGAATACATCATATCAAAATTATTAAACATTATTTAATTATAATAAATATTTATTATATATGGATTTATAATAATTTATAACAATCAAAGATAATTAATAAAATGCATAGTTCATGGAGTCTGTAGGTCGTAGTTACACATGTATACTAGTTCTATATCATTAATATTTTTAATGAATACAATATCAATAATATATATCTATATTATAATATTATTATAATACCTAGGTTTTAAATTTTATATAGTTTTGTTAAATAAATTTTTTATGTGTTCCCTATATATGGTGAACTAATCACATCTCTTTGAGATGCTATAGTCCACACATAAACAAGCGATGTTATCTTAATCAGAAAAGATAGAAAGCATAATGTTACGTTTTATATAAAAATTATAGAATCTTAATGAAATTATAAATATCAAATATATAATATATAAATATTTTTTCCGTTATAATTACTTCCCCGAGATGTGGTAATGGAATAATGAAAAAATTTGTTTTATGTGGCGGTAGTTCCCTGCACACATAAATGGAATGTTTGTTACCCATTAGATAGAAGTTTAATAAGTATATGTTTAAACCTTAACATAAAAAAATAATTGTATATTAAGGAATTTTCTTATATAATAATGGATTAAATAAATTGTATGTGGTTAAGTTAGGGCATAAAACAGAAAATCTTGATTATATATGTATCCTCTTTTCGGTTAATTTTTTTATTTCATCAAATGTATTTCTTTTATATATTTATGCCCAAGATGTGTATAATTGGATTATTGTAGTGGTGATTAGGATATATTTTATAATATCTTGGTTGGAACAATTTTTCTTTGAGAGGTTTGAGGAAGTGGGATAAAAGTATTCCATTTATATTAGAGGAGGAGTGGCACTTTTGTTGATTTTGGAGAATGGAATTCCACTAAGACTTTTTCGATTTAAATATGATTTAATAATATTATGAATCTATAGAAGGGATTATATGGTCTAAATATGACCACCAATGGATTTTGGAAAATTTAACGCTCATTTTTTTCCATGATATTATGGTTTTTCCCTAGTTATGTTTAATTTGACTTTAATCCTTATAATAAGTCTTAATAAACATCACAAATATTTTTTTTGGAAAAAAGTATTTTAAACATAGTATTCATTATAAATTTTTCTGATTCAAAATATGAAGTCAATTTTTTAAAATTCCCACAACATATATCTTATAAATTAATACAAAAATAATCGTATTGATAGGAGACAAAGTGTGTTTATTATGTAAAAACACCCATATATTTTCTATGTTTTTATATCCAATTAAAATTTAAAAATATTATTAATAAATAAAAAATTATTCAAATTATACATTAAATCACATTAAAAATATAATTCCAACCTATATATAAATAATATAGAAATTAATTTTTGAAATAAAATTTAGAATTATTCATTATTTATTAAAAAATGTACCGCAAAAGGAAAAGATAATAATAATAATAACATAATTTATAAGCCTAAAATTAATGTATTTTGTTAATTTTTACATATATGATTTATAAATGTTCCATATAGTGGGCATTAAAAGAGGTTCCACATTAAAAGGTGATCAAAGTGACTTTATAATAATATAAATTTTATGCCTAAAATTAATATTTTTCTTCCATTATTAATGTAAAATATATTAGATGTAAATAAAAAATATTTTAGTGAATATATATTATAAATATATAAATTACACTAAAATAAATCAATAATTTAAATTAAATTAATTTACTAGTATAAAAAATCTTTTTATGAAAAACAATTACTTTCTATAAAAAATCACTTTTCATTAAATTGGTTATTATATTCATTTCTAATTAATTTGTTACAAATGAGATCATTTAATGTTTTATATAATCCCTATATTTTCCTAAAATTATTAATACTATCCAAAATCACTATTTTTTAACTTATTTGATTAAAAAAATAATATTTTAATAATAAATTCGTGTGCATTAAAAATTGGAATTTATTGTAATAAAAGCCATAAAATATTAATTATTGTGTGGCACGTAGACTAACATTGTTTTATTTTCATTGAAATATTTAAAATATAATTAATTTATTAAAAATAGTAAATCTTCTATAAATCCAAAAGATATTATATTCCTTTGTGCACTTCGCATTTCATTTCATACACGTTATTGAATATAATGTTCTTACATTAGATTTTTGGGGCGTTACATTCCTCCCAACTTAATTTAAATGTGTACTTTGAATTTAATCGAAATATTTGTGCTATATTACTTGATATTTCATTTTTTTTGAAACACCACTTCTCTAGACGGGTTCCTAAAAATTCCCATTGAAAAAAAGATAATAATGTAAAAAGGTCGTATAAAATAACATATAATTAGGTATTTATGTGGGAAAACATTAATTTAAATTTAAGATATATAAATCAAAGAAAAAAAATTATTTTAGGGATATTTTGAGGGATTCAATCACATACAATTGAATGATCAATGGAATGTTGATGGCCTCATAGAAATAAATATGTTATGATTTAGATTACAATAGGTTCAAAAATAATTATGTTATTGGGAAAATTGTTTTTTAATAAAATTTTCATCATGTGGGGAAATACATTTACAGCCTATGAATATATGGAACATAACTTACACGGTATTTTTTAATTTGATAAGAAAAATTCTATATTTTGGTCTTGATACTTTCAAATTCTAATTCATCCATTACTTTATGAAATGGGTATCTAAATATTAACCTTGATCCTTGAAGAACAGAAAATATAAATTTAACAGATCATAAGCCCATAAAAGAGTTAAATACCCTTATATATCTCTTAAACTATCCCATAAGTTAATATAGATGATATTTTAATCTTTGATCCCAAAAATGTATACTACTAGTTAATAAAAAAAATTATCAATAAAATTGTTTCACCAAAAACAATGTTATATTAACAAGGACATGACATGGGTCTATGGTTGGAATAAATCCCCTATCATCTTTCAATCATGGGATCGTGTCCTGTATCATTTCCATACTTAATTTTTTGTCACCAGGAATATAGGTTGTCCTTTTCTAAAATCATATAAATAAAATTTCCAAAATAAATGCGTTGAACATCTTGGAAATAAGGTAAATCACTATATATCGTTTCTTTGAGGTTCCCAATGTAACCCAAACACATAAATACTTTTCCATTTATATTTTCATAAGTCCTTCTATGGTCCAGGTTTTATCCTAGTTCATTAATGGTAATTTTACATTCAAATAATTTGTATTAATTTTTATTAAAAATTTGAATAATCTTATGAATATTCCCCAACACTATTAAACCATGTGCATAGAAAGGCCCATTATCATGTACCCAATTATGTCATATCCTGACCTAAACATCTTCTCAAAGTTGTTAATCCTAGCTACGTTAGTACCCAAACCACGTCAACATGTAGTTTCCATAAATGGATTTATTACTAAGAAAACCCACATAATATCTACTTTACCAATGTTCTGTGGGATTATCTTATACTTATCATCAAATTATGTCGTAGGGTTATGTTATTTAATTTATGTATTCACAAATCTAGAAGCTATGGTTTCTACCAAACATCAACTAATACTAATAGTAGGGACCTGACCCCAGAGAGCCCAAATACAATGTATACTACCATTACATTTAAATCATTACACGGAATCAAATCCTACTACATTTAAGAGTTTAGTAGTCACAATTAACAAAATATATTCACTATTATATTATTAGAAATGAAAACAGTATTTACAGTATATTTTTTTTGGACAATAATATTTTAATAACAAGTGTATCACTTCATATATTTCAATGAATGCTTCTTAGATTCCTATGTAAATGAAAAAAATTGATAATGAAATTAAATTCTTAGTACGGGTAAAATATAAAGGAATCAATAATGTGATATGAATAATAATAAATATGGTACGGTGAGTATCTGAAAACACATGTCATGTAATCAATACCAGATAAGAATGTGAGAAAATAATATAAAAAGGTAAATAATTGATAACTGTTGTCACTAAAATAACTTGATAAAGAAAAAAATAAATAGGGTTATGTATGAAACTTAAACAAATTCCATTTAATCAACGAACTGGAAATGAAATAAATGGGGATATATGTTGAAAAAAAATATTAGGGATAAATAATTACATAATCAAAATGATGGAAATGATTAATTATTGTACACCATGTATAAGGAATATGAATACCTCAATAGTTATGATATATCTTCCGAAAAATTTATAAGTAAATTTATAAAATCATCTATTCTACTTGGAATCAAAATCCAATAGTTTTTTCCAAACTAATATAATCTCATGAGATTGTCAATGCATTAAGGGGATTATATTAACTGGTTTCTAACCCATAAGTAATTAATTAAATGGTCCACAACACACTCCTTTCATGTCCTAAGAATTCCTCATATCTAATAACCAATATTTCTTAACCAATATACATATTCAATAAACGATATGAATTTATCAATATTTCCCCAAATAATAAAATAACATTTATTGTACACACAATGTGAAAAATGGTATATGGATAAAGCTATAATCATATTCGGGAAAAATTATACGGTTATTTAGTGGGAATTAAATGGAAAATGACAATAGGAAATTGAATATTTCAATGGGACTTAAAGAAAAAAATGAAGTATTTGTGAATAATACATATAGAAACAATAATAATAAACTAATTTCAAAAATATTAAGGATGTTATCAACAAAAAATATCACAAGAGTAGTTAAATAAAAGGCTTATTTTTTTAATTGGAGTACGATGAAAATATTTTTTTTTGAAAAGCATGTTGAAACTATTTTTAATTTAAAATCACTTTTTAAATTTTTTTAACAAAAATTGAACTTTTAGAAATGAAAATATAGATTCAATGTATTGATGATGGGTAAATTATTTTAAGTTTTACAAGGTAATATGAATATTCATTTTTCATTGTAAAAGGATAACAAAATTACTTTTCTGGTAGGAGGAAAGAAGATTCAATAGATAAAATGGGTAAAATAAAAAAAATGATAAAATGTATTTAATAAATTGATTTCAAAATGATAAAAACATTTTTGAAATAATTTTAATAAAAAATTTCTTTTAGGAATAAAATTATTTATCTGAGAAATGTGATAAACGGTGTAGGGATTTATAAAACAATTCTAAAACATTATAAATACTAAAGAGTGGAAAATATTAAATATACTTGGAAAATGCCATGAATAACTATAGTGACAAATTTAATGGATAATGGATAAATTTTCATATTATTTACCAATATAGAAATAAAGTATAATTGAAATTATTCATGTAGAAAATAATCATTAACCACTCAAAAGTGTCTCATACCACATTGAAACATTTGAATCATAATAAATGTGAATAGTAACATTAAAAGAAACATATAATATCATAAATATAAAATTGATTCATTATATAATATATTAATCAGTAGTATTTTCACCATATAGAATAAAATAGGTATACAAAAAAATTAAATATCAATAAAATTTAAATTGAGTCAAAATCCTATACCTGGTGTTTTATTTAGGTTCTAAATCGTTTAACCATCTATATAACAGATTTTAAAATTTCACTAACTTATAAGAGAACCAAAATCATATTTATAATATCATATAACTTTTTTTATTATCTTATTATTCATTTTTTAATAACATTTCATTGCCTTAACAAATTGATGTGTTAAATTCATAGTTTCGCAACAATGATTTCAAATGTTACATGTTTTTCTGGATAATTAGATAATGATTACATCATAAAAAAATGTAAACCAAGATTTTATTATAATATATATTCATTATATATTCATTTACAATAATTCATAAAATTTAGAGATAAAAATGAAATGCATCGTTCATAGAGACTGTAGGTCATACATGTGCATGAATAGTACATACATTTTTTTCATTTTAAAAGTAATAAATGTAAATTATATATATTTATATTATAATTAATGTATAATATATATGTCATTTATGTCATGCAGGTCTATTAATATCATCCTTTATATGTTCCATGTATAGTGTGAATGATTCACATCGCTTCGATGGGTTGGTAGTCCACACATCCACCAACGATGTTATCGTATTACCACAATATAGAAAGTGTTAAGGTATATTCTACATAAAACATATAGAATAAAAAATAAATTATAAATGTATATCATAAAAAATATAGATTCTATTATAATTACCAAAATGATTGGTAGAAAAAAATAATGAATAACTTCTTTTCGTGAGGTGGTAGTTCACCATACATATACACAATTAGTTCATCACCAATTTGATGGAAGTGTTTGAGAATTTTAGGATAAAATATACCAATAAAACATCCATATATATATAATATCATGTTTTTATATAATAATATAATAAGAATAGTTGAGGTTGTGATGAATGGGAAAAAAATTAAAGTCCTTAAAGAGAGATGTCACTTCTTTTTCTGGAAAATCCTTTTGGATTGCACTATATGGCTTCCTAGAATGAATTTATACACAATTTGGGGCTTCTAGGTTGACGTTTCCGATGATTAGGAGCTATGTTTTAGATATTTGTTTAGAAAAAATGGATTTACAGTTGTGAAGATGTGGTAAGAGAGGATGCCTTTTATATTGGAGGAGGAGTGACACTATTGTTTTTCCAATTGATAGTGGATCCAGTAAAGTAAAAAATATATAAACATGATTATTGGGTTTATATATGACCATACAATACATTTTGGACAAGTTTTGTAGTTATATTGGGTACTAATTTAATGGTTTTGTCCCTTAATAAGACTAATTTCACCGTAATCATTGTAATTAGTTTTAATTACCTTGTAAATTTTTTTTCATAAAAAACCTACATAAACTCATTATACATTATATATAACCAAAATTCCTAATATGGATTACCTATATATAAATTCTATCCAATTAATTTGTAGAAAATTATTTAAAATTAATCTCATAGACAAAGTAGAAATGTGGGATTTTAAATTAAAAGGGTCCCAATTTTCTCAATGTTTTTACATCATATTTTAATTTGAATTTGAAAAAAACAACCTAAATTAGATTACTTAATAAAAAACTAATCTAAGAAGACTTTGAAACCAATTTAAAATATAATTTATCCCCACGAATAATTAGATGAAAAGAATGTTCTAAATTAAAATTTTATATTTTTAACTATGTTTTCAAAAAAGAACATTCATAGAAAAATAAAACAATTGAAACCTAACCTAATTTTTTTTATAATTAATTTATTATGTGTAATTTTACGTATAATATTTATAAATGTTACAAAATTTTATTTCAAAATCATTTCTCTGGGAAAACAACGAAAAAGTACCTTAATAAAAATATAATATTTTTTGTGTAATAATGGGTTTTTTTATCTTATCCTTATCGAATACATTGAATGAATATAAAAAATAATTTATAAAATATATGATATATATTAAATTAATATAAATTAATAATTTTAATTAATTTAGTTTATCACTCTAAATTAGTTTTTTGCACATAAAAATAGTTTTCAATAAAAACATTCCCCTTATTTTAAACTGGTCCTATATTCATTTATAATAAAATTTTAACCAATTAATTTGTTTTATATTTTTTGCAAATAAAAAGTTTTCATAATTTAAATAATAATATTCATAATGGATACTTTATAACCTATAGTATTACATAATAATATTTTAATGATAACTTTTTGTTTGGTAAAAATCAGTCTTGCGTGTAATGAAAGCCATTAAAGAAAGATGTTATTGCATGTGATGTACGCTAACTCAGTGTATCAGGCATTAAAAGCTATAAAATATATTAAATTTATTTAAAATAGTAAATATATTATAAATTTTCATTATATTATATTCTCTTATGCACTTGGTTTTACGTGTTGTACATGTTGTCGGATAAAATGTGCATACATTAGATTTTCAGGAAATTATAGGAATTTTTTAGCTTGATCATTCCCTTTATGAATATAAATATTTCATGTTATGTAATTATTTTAGTTGGGGATAAATATTTTTGTTATATTTTGATTAATGTTTATTGTAATAATTATTTATATTATTATTTTACATATATCTATGACATTGGGATAAAATTTGGAGTTGACCTGGTGGAACATAGTGCGTATAAATTAAAAATAAATCATAGTAGAGAACATATTTATGTTTTTATATTAATATTTAGGTAAGTTGAATTATTGTTCCATGTTTTACAAATCATTGTAGCCATGTTATTAATAGTCACTAATCACATCTCAATTGGAACTGTGTTTCTTCTGATAATTGACTTATTTTTGTTAATTATTGTTTTGAAAATTCATTGAGTTTAAATATTACATTAACATTATGTTATAATTATTTCAAACAAAAAACAATTTGTTAAAAGAAAAATTTCTAAGGGGAGGATTATAAATATTTAATGTTATTTTTGAGTTTATAAAAATTACATTTTATGATTGTTAAATTCTTTTTGGATGTTTTTATAGGGAAATACGTATGAATAAACATATGATAATGTGGATGATATTGCATTAATATATATTAAGGTGGTTTTACAAATAAATATTTTTTAATTCAGTTTATTGGTATTTTAAAATGATTTATGAAGTATTTTTGAATGATTTTAATTGTGTTTTAAAATGGGTAATTATATGTCAGAATTTAAGGCTACGTGAAGAAATGATTGTATGTAATTTGGAACATCATTCATTTATATATTTTGTAATAAATAAATGTGATCATTTGTTTATTTTTAATAAAATAATAATTTAAATTATAAAAGTTTTGGATTCAAATATTTAACAATGTTTTTCTATCAAATTTATATTGATTATATTTGTACATATTTATTATTCATTTTGATATAAAACTTATGGTATAAAATTTTGGTGTGTAAGAATTTTAAAAATACAGATTTATTTTTTTAATTATTATGATCCCATACATAGTGGTTTTGAAAATTCATTTTTAGGTTTTTATTTTGTTATTTATTACATAGTTTATTATGATTTAATTTCATGAGTGTATCTTTTTGCTCTAATGATACTATTATAACAATTTGATCCACCCTGAAATATCAGAGAGTGTTGGGTTACTTTTTTATTCATTGGATTCTTTTAATTTTGTTTCTTTGGTTTAAGTATGTTTTAATATTTTGGTTTACATTCTTACCAATAATTCAGGTATATTGGTAATGATAAATTATTATGAATTATGGATCCTTGTAAAATAATTATATATTAGATTCAATTGTTTTTTTTCATTGTGGAAAAACATTATCTAATATTTATAGTTATGAAAACTTCTAATGGTAAATATTTATAAGGTAAATACATCCTAATTTTTAATGGAATTGTTTCCTCATTATAAAACTCTATTTTATTATTTGATCCACCGGTTCATGAAAATGGAGTTGATTTCTAGGGCAAGCCTTGGATGGTTGGTTACTAAGATTAATTCAGTCTCGGGGAAGGTCTCCTATGCAATTCCTAAAAATCTATTGTTTGGTAATGTGTGAGTGGATAAAATTTTCTATGATTAATACCCCCATATGTCAAATTTTAATGGAGGATATTTGGATTGTTTCAAATGACCTTCCTTTTGAATATGCAGATGTTGTAATACTCTATACAAATGTATTCATAGATACCTAATCAATTTATTTTATGATACTAGGGATGTATCTTTTTATAAGTCTCTTATATAATTTTTTAGATTTAATGTATATTAAGATTTTTTTCTCTCCCATGGAATATTATAGGTTTTTACAGACCTTATACCTTAGTGGAATGTCTATTGACTGGAGAATAAATATTTTTTGAGATATAGAGATGATATTAAATTATCTATTTTTTAATCATAGATATACATTAAAATAATAATAAATAAGACAATCTAAGTCACGGTGGTCTGAAAGGATGGATACACACGTTTATAATCCTTAAAGATGAGATTATATTCAATATAAAAGGATCTGAAACATGGGAATAAAATCAATCTATTTCCTTGGATCCCTTTCCCTAGCCAATAAATGAGGAAAAATTTCAATTCCCTCTAGGCATGAAAACATGAATATATTGGACAACCTTTAATCTACATTTCATGAAGAAGTATGACAACAACCACAGTCAATTTCCCCTCACCTGATATAGTAGGGACAATATAGTATAATATGATTCATCCTTGTTAATATTTATTTTTTAAATCATGCACTAACATGACACCCGTTTTCAAATACATTACATATTTTAAAGTTAAATTTCATTTGATGTCCATTCTTTGGGGGGGGGGGGTCCTATGATTTTGTGGAAAAACAATGAGTTTTTAGGAATTGGGCCAAATTGTGATCCCAATTCCAGATTATAAAATAAATTTTCATTCCTTTATAACTCCATAATTTTTCATCATTTCTCATCCATTTTAATTCCTAATTGTTATCCCCTGACCTATTAACAACACCATATTAATTTTGACCATTTAGGAATCCATAATCATGGTGGATATGGGTTTTTATTTAAAAGATTGGGCCTACTCAAAAGTCCATTTTTTTCCATTAAAATTATTTTTTAATTCATTAATATATCCTTTAATATTTAAGTTTTCCTAAGATTCCAACTTCCCCCTAAGTCCACATACCCATGGAAGGCCACTATGCTCTGCTCCCCCTCTTTGGAGCTCGATTCATCACAAAATTGGATAACAAATCTATAAATTTCTCAAATCATCCAGATTGGAAGAGGTAAATTGATTAGTTCATAAATCCTTCATTTTCACTCGTTTCCCCCATTATAGTTCCTAAATGATTTCTTCAACCATTTTCTCACATCCCATGAATGGTTGGATATTCAAAAAATCAGATAATGTTGTATTTGGGGTGATTTTATCAATATTTTTTAAGGTAAGTGATTCCTTCTTGGTTTCTTTATTTTCTCTTTCGGTTTTCTCCCTCTTTCAGTATATTCTAAAATGACCTAATGTTAGGGTTTGAACCTATACTTTTATATTCTATCTTTTTTTGTCAGATTTTGTGGTTTAGGGATGGATGCATCTTCTTTGTGGTGTGGCAGTGGTGCGGTTGATGTTTTGCACCATGTTTTGAGGGATTCGACACTTTCGGTAGGTTATTCAATGGTTAAACATTATTTTATGTGTTATTTTTCCTATTTTACTATTTTTTCATGTTCTACATATGTTTTGTGTGGTGATAAAACCATTTTTTGGGATTTGGATTAGGATTTGATTTTATAATTCGATTTTTCATGAAGTTGTAAACATTTTGATTATAACTCATGTGGAATCTTTTGTGTTAGTTTTATAAAATAAGAAATTAAATTAATAGTTGTTGAAAGTGGCTACAAATTCTGTTTTTTTAATTCTTTAGTGTCATGAGGGCCTTGGAAGGGGGTATTTGGAATATTTTTGGTGTGTAATACATTGATATAATTCCTAAGATCAGTTTATGAAAATGAGTGTTTTCATGAGTATCTTTCGTGGTATAATCCATGGTGATCTTATAACATATGAAAGTGGTTATATAAATGTCTATAGGGCTTCCAATTCTACATTTTTTGTGTTTTGGTGTGGTTTTATCCTAGATATATGGTTTTGAAACGGGTTTTATGAGCAATGATTGGGTATACTCATTAAAATTGTTTAATGAAATATTTGAATGATATAATGATTTATGTAAGTGGTGAATCCATATTGGAAAAATGTTTTGAAGTCTTTATATTCTGAAATGTTACATTTTAAATGTAATAGGGCTTGGTTTGTGATGTGTTCCATCTTGGAAATGTTTTACAGAAATGATTGATGGATTTACTAAAGTGTGTAAGAGATGTGAATGTTATGTGGGGTGTTTTCTGTGATTGTGATGTGCAAAATGGATTTTGGTTATGAAAAAGGCTATTATTTAACATGTGAGTGGGATTTTATGTGAGTTTTAATATATTGGAATTTTTTTATAAATTTTTTTATTGGATTTGATGAAGTTTAAAATAAATGTGGAAAGTGTTGTGGGATATTTTGGTGTGAGTCAGATTTCAAATAAATTTGAATGAAACGTGGTCTTTTGTGACTTCTATGGTATACATGTGGGCTGTTTGGTGAATTTTTTATGAGAAAATTATATTTTCATTTGGAAAATATATTTCTTGACTTGTTTAACTTCTATGAGAACAAAGGAAAAACCCATGTATTTAGGTGGGTGGATGTGTACTAGTATGTTAGTCAGTCCATTGGGATTGGCCACAGTTTCATATAGCATGATTGACACTTACAACTCTAACTGAACTATGATTATGATGGTTGGGGACCACTAGTATATGGATATGTTCAATACTAGTTTCTCGTGAATGAGAATAGATATTTTTTATGGTTACTCTCACCGAGATACGAGGTACCTGGGACCCACAACAAGCTTGTTCCTTGGGGTTATTTATTATTGCATGTTATCATTAGATCCATTATACATACCATTAGAATATGGTATATTTGGATGGAAAATTAATTATATTTGGAATTTATTTTAAATGTGTTAGTTCATTAAATTGTCCCACTTGAAAACAATTTTTTTTAAGATGCATCTTTTAAAAATTTTAACTAGGAATTACATGATTTTGAAAACATTCCTGCTTTTAATCTTTGAATGTTTATCGAATTGAATCTATTAGTGGTTGTATCATACTAAGATCTTTCTCACCACCTACTAACACCATGAGGATTAAGTATACTTGGTTATTTGTTTGTTTCAGGTTAGGTTACAAAATTTGTGCCAACAGTTCGGGTTTTTATCTGTCGTCTGTGATGCGGTTTTGTGGAGATGGATTAAGGGAGGTTCCTCTTTCCATGTAGTGGTTCTTGGGATATCCTTATTTGATTTCATACAATTTTAATATTATTTAAACATAGTTTTAAAATATTTAATTTACTTCTGAAATTTTGGAAATGATGGTTATAGTTGAAAAATCCTGGTTTTTTTATTGAGTTTTTTGTTGTTTATTATTTATAAACTCAGGTAAATAATTCCCAAAACACATTTTATGACACTCATTCTCTTGTGACAACCAATTTTGATGTTCTCTCTCGTTAGGTAATGCTATTTTTGTTGTAGTCCGGATAGTACCAAGTTAGGATTTTCAGGAATTTTTTTTCCGAATATGATTAATGTGGCTAATCACCACATCACATGAAGTGATTCAAGTCCCAAGGAAAGGACGATACTTTTCAGAGTCCTTCTGTTTTCATGGTTTTATAATTATTAGGGGAAATGAAAATAGAGTTTGGTTAATGCTCTCAATGAGCTCGCAGGGTCTATCATGGCATGTGGAGTCAGAGATATTTTTCTTTAACACTCTCTATGATGGTAAAGGGATTGGTGTATGGATGCCACCTATATTTCCAAGTCACCCACAAATTCTAATATCCCCAAGAATTGTCTTCTGTCCTTTAGTTTTGAAATCTTGGATGTTAGGTTTTAAAACAAAAATGACAAGGTTTTATGAAAAGAATGTTTTTTTGTCTTTGTTTTTATGAAAATATTTTATAATTAATATATATGGGTTTTATTTTTCAAATGACAAAACTGACTCGTTAGAATCATTTTGAAATGGAAAATCGAGTGTTTACGCCTCTTTTGAAAGTAGAAAATTGTGTTAATGTGGGTTTTGAAAAAGTTTTTCCAATTTAGTTTTCTAAACATTTGAGAGGTGTTTTAATGGGATGAGGTGTTTTGATATTAATGTGTATGAATTGAATGTGAGTTTTTATTTAAATGAATGTTTTTTTCTAAAAATCATGGTAAGATGTAATTTGGGTATGACTTCATGGTTATTGGTTTTTAGTAAAAGGAGTTATTGGTTAACTGATTTGATTTGAAAAGCCGAAATTTTTTTTATCATTTTTTATTTCCATGAGTGACCACATGCATGGGGTTATATGGGATGATGGAATTTCTGGATGAGATCGAGGATGGATATGAGGAGGATTCCCATTGTGGCACAGAAACATGCATGTGTGAGGCCCATGGGGTACCATTGGTGGATACGATAACCGTTGAACCATTTATTTTCAAAAATATAATTTTAAAGGAGAATATTGATTTTTTAATGACTATTTTGGGATGGTGTGTATTATTTGTTTTTTATGTTGATTTTGTGGGATGTTTTGAGTCCAAGAATCCCTCCTGTTTGTACTATGTTTTTGGGTTTTGTTTGGTATGTAAGTTGGGTTGAAGGGATGGTTAGTTTTTTCCTATGAGAATAGTTTAGTAAGCCTCTATGGTGTTTTCCCTCATCTTTTGGGTCTAGTTGATGTATGTATTGACCAATGGACCCGGTTTGATGAGTCCTTGTGTTGTATCATTGGATTTGGTATGCCCCCATTAAGTGTAGGTGTACAACTAAAGTGCAGCCCATGTTGTTTCGCCGTTGGAATATCCTCCAGTTGATCAATATAAGGAATATTTTTCTTGAGATTTTTATATTTATTCTACACAGTTTCCATAATTTATTTTTTTGTATCCTCTTCTAGTGGGATAGTGATCTTGGAATGTTTAAAGAGACCTTTGCTTCTTATGATTCCTGATTTGCTGAAGGTGGAAGTGGCCTAGGGTTATTAGCATGGAAGAGTATCTGGATAGTTTCTACGAGGTCCTCTCAGTCCTTCATAGTCATTTAGTAAAATTAGTTCATATTAAACTATATGTGTGAGAAATCTATTCATGAGAGGATATTGTGGCCACTTTATACAATTTTGTGTTGTTTTGAGATGTTTTAGGAGGTCACTCTCCATCTGTTGTTTATATCAGCCTCCATGGTCTTGTTCAAGGATGCCTTGTGATGTCATGTGCTCGATTGACCGCAAAGGTGAAATTCATGTAATCCTATAAGAGTCCCTATAATGTTGGGAGAATGTCTCCGTTGAAAAAACTTCAAAATATTCCATTTTATAGGAAAGTGATTATAGGTGTTCTTTACTTTTGTTTTTTCTCACATGAAGAAACAAGGTGTGATCTGTGTGCATCCTATATGCCCTAATATTAGTGAAATATTGGGTTAGTGTAAAGTGAGTTTGGAATGAGTTATGTCTTGGAAATCTAATCGTGGATTGCAGTTTAGTTGAAAGTGGCCCTGAAAGAAGATTTCTCATTTATGGGGTTTCCAAAGCCTAACTGGCAGTCTAAAGATGCTTCAATCATTTGAGCTCCAACTATACTTCTAGAAGAGAAACTGGTTCATATTCAGGGGAAATAATAGGGTCAATTAAACCTCTGGTTTCATTATATTTTTTATATTGTTCCCATTCAGTGGAAATTGGTTTACGAACTTGTACACTTTTCATCACATAACGCCATTCCCTACCCCTTCGGTTTCTATTGAGTCATTAGAAAAAGGTTGAAAATTTAGATATACGTTCTGAAGACATATTTTGTGCATAATTAGTAGTTACTGTGTTCCATGAAGACATGTAGAAATAATTATATGAAAAATTAGCGCACGGGTTCCCAAACCATACAGACTAACCCTCTGCCCTTCCAAAATCAATAATTGTTTTTGGTATTTATGTGTCATCCCATGATGGTTGATTAAAATGGTTAGTTCTTATGGGGGGAAGACCCACTATTATTATCATGTATGTTCCTTCATAAACATTAAAGGAAATTCTACCTTTTTACTAGGGATTCCATTCCGGCCTCACCCTTTTAGTGTCTGGATTCTGTCTCAAAAAAATATAGGTTGCCTCTTATGGTGGGTTGGCAATTTGTGGCCCCTTTTACAATTAGATAATATTTATTTATGGATTTTGTTTGGAAATAGGTATTCTCCTTCGGAACTATCTAGAAACCAACATCTTTGTTGATTAAATGTTGGGAATAGAGAAGACCCAATGGTTTTGTTAAAGTAAGTTAAGTGTAACATTTTTCAAAGTTGTTGTTCGTTTGAGTCAATTTCTTGAGTCTTGTTCATAATGTGTTTGAGTAGTTTTCTATTGGGATAATGTATAAAGGAGATTGATCATTTTAGGAATGTGGTCTATGTTTGGGTTGTGAGATTAATACTTCATTAATTGATCACTGGTGGTGTTTTGGACCTTTGTGGAGAAGCATGGAAAAGAAGCACATCTTGGTTTACTGGTTGGTTTTTGTATCTGTATTTGGCCTTACTGTGGCTTTTCTGGGATGGGATGTATTCATGGTGTGGAATATTTTCACAATAAAGACTTATTTTAAAGTTAAATTTCATTTTATTTCCACTCATTCGTTATTTTGGGGGTTTCCCATGCTTTTATGGAGTAATGGGTGAGTTTTCATAAATTGGGCCAAAACGTGAGCCCGATTCCAGATTTAAAAATAAATTTTTATTCCTTTATAACTCCTTCAATTTTCAAAAGTTGTCATCCATTATAATTCTTACATGTCATCACCTGACCCATTATCTACAAAAAATTAATTCGGACCATTTAGGAATTCATAATCATGATGGATATGGGTTTTTATTTAAAGGATTGGGCCAACCTGAAAGCCCATATCCTACATTAAAAATATTTTTTTATTTGATTAATATATCATTCAATATTTACGTTTTTTGTGATTCCAACTCTCCCTCAAACCACATACCCATGATGGCCCCCATGCTCTCCTCCCCCTTTTTAGAGCTTAGTTGCATCGTGAATTTGGAGGAAACTTCTCTGAATTTCTCAAATCATCCAGATTTGAAAGAGTTATTTGATTATTTCACAACTCCTTAATTTCTCACTCAATTCCCCCATTCCAGTTACTAAATTATCTATTCAACCTTGTTTCAATATCACTTGATTGTTTTGTTGTCTTAAGATTCATATACTAGTGTATTTGGGGTGATTTCTTCAATATTTTTGATGGAAAGTGATTCTTCTTGGTTTATTCCATTTCCCTTAGGGTTTCCTCCATCATTAATTATGTTCAAAAATGTACATAAGTTAGGGTTCAATACTCGGGTTTTATTTAGTGTCTTTTTTGTCAGATATTGTGGTCTATGACTAGATTTAACCTCCTTGTGGTGCGGCGGTGGTGTGGCTGATGTTTTGCAAAATGTTTTAGGGGATTCGAAAAATTCAGTAGGTGATTCCATGGTTAACCATTCCATTATGAGTTAGTTTTCTTTAATTAATGGGTTTTCATATTCCCCATATGATTCTTATGGTGTGAAAACCTTTTTTGGGAGATCTGGTTAAGCATTTAATTTTATAACTGCATTTTTGTTGAAGTTGTGAACTCTTCGAATGTAACACATGGGGTATCATTTGTGGTAGTTTCATAAAATATGAAATTGATTTATTAGTTTGATGAAAAGTGATGAAAATCCAGTTTTCTTATCTCCTTATTGTCATGTGGTCCTTAGATGGGTGTTTTTGGAATAGTTTTGTTATGTAAAACATAGTTATAGTTCATGAGGTAATTTTATCAAAATGAGTGTTTTCATTTGTATCATTCCTGTTATTATACAAGGTGATTTTATAACACTTGAAAGTGGTTTTATAAATGTCTCTAGGTCTTAAAATGGTACTTTTTTAGTTTTTGGTGCGGTTTTGTCCTTGAAATATGGTTTTGAAATGGGTGTTATGAGCAGAGATTGGGTATAATCTTTGGAATTGTTCTATGAAAATTTTTATTGATTTAATGATTTATGTAAGTAGTGAAACCATATTGAAAAAATGTTCTGGAGTTTGTATATTCTAAAATGGTGCATTTTAAATTTGAGATGGTCTATTTTGTTATGAGTTCAATATTAGATATGTTTTACCAAAATATTTGAATGATTTACTAAAGTGTGTAAGAGATGTGAAAGGGATGTTGGATGATTTTTGTGAGTGTGATGTGAAAAATGGATATTGGTTATGAAAAATGGTATTATGTAACATTTTAGTGGTCTGTAATGTTAGTTTTATTATATTCTAATGGATTTATAATGTCATTTAATGGTTTTATAGAATTTTTAGAGGAATGTGAAAAGTGTTGTGGGCTTTTTTGGGTTGAGTTAGATTTCAAATCAATTTGAATAAATAGTGTTCTTCTGTGAATTTTGTAGAATACATATGGGATTTTTGGTGAATTATTTATGATAAAATGATATTTTCATGTGAAAAAATATATTTCTGGACTTATTGAACTTGTTTAATCAAAAAAGGGAAAAGCCCAATATCTAGGTGGGTGGACGTATACTAGTATACTAGTGAATCTGTGGGGTTTGGCTATAGTTTCATTTAGCAGGACTGACGTATACAACTCTAACTAAACTATAATGATGATGATTGGTGACCAATATGTTATGGGTATGTTACCTACTAGTGGCTAATGAATGAGAACAGATATTTTTAATGGCTACTCTCACAGAGATATGAGGTACCTGGGACCCACTGAAAGCTATCCTAGGGGTTATTTCTTGTAGCCTGTGGACATTATATCCTTTATACTTACCAATGGAATATGGTATATTTAGCTAGAAAATTCAGTATCTTTGGAATTTATTTTAACTCTGTTGATTCTTTAAATTATCCCACTTAAAAACTAATTTTTTTAAGTTTCATCGAAATTATGAGTTTTAGAAAACATTAATACCTTTCATTTTGAATGTTTATCACATAGAATATCTCTATGGTGGTTTCCTACTAGGATTTTTCTCAAACCCTACTTACACCTCTGGGTGTAAGTAAGCTTGGTTATTTTTTTGTTACAGGTTTGGGTACAACTTTTTGTGCCAATAGTTCGGGTTTTTACCGGTCGTGTGTGATGTGGTGTTATGGAGATGGCTTGAGGGAGGTGCCTCTATCCATGTTGTGCTTATTGGGATATCCATATTTGGTTTTGTACCATTTTATTAATCATTAAACATAGTTTTAACTTATGTAATTCTGTCTTAAAATTTTTTAAATATGGGTTTTAGTTCAAAAATACAGAAATTTTTATTGAGTTTGTTTGTTGTTTAATGTTTATTAACTCTATTAAATCATTTCCAAACATAATTTCATGATACCTGGGAACTTTTTCCACCCCTAAAATCATTTTATAAATACACAAGACATAAATATTACATTTTATCTACATATTAATTGGCTTACAATAGTCCCATATTCCTTGATTTCCTCAAAAATATTACATATTCATTAATGGACAATGATGAATCCTTCTGTGACACCTATTTGGCATATCTCTATTTAAAAACTACCCTAGTTTTGTGAAAATCACATTAACATAAACATAAAAGATGTTTTTGATGTTTCGTTTTCCTTCACTTACATTATTATAGAAACTAAATGGATCTAACACACAAAAATGGATGTCATACATCAGAACATAATTTTCACACCATATTAACCAGCTCCCAAATAGAATTCCTTGATAACATCTTCTATTTAATACCATTTTAAACATGTGGACTTTTTTGTCTTTGGGGTGTAGTATAATTCAGAGAGTCTTATTTTGGATCAAATTTTGGGTTTGGAAATGGGAATCTATGTGATATTGGAGACATGTAGCAACACCATGAGATATTAGGGGAATAATTCAAATAAATTTACTTTAATCATTAACTTGTGCAAAATTAAACACTGTGATTAGCTTGTGCTACATGTAACACTTAGTTTTAACAATACAAGGCAGACTATCAAAATATTAGTGATTAAATTGATAGTTATCTATTAATCATTGGGATGGTGGTAATGTATTTTATTATATAATCTATTAACATATATGAGTACTAATATATATATATATATATAATGAATTATGTGATAACTAATAAATTATAAAAAACTAATATAAAATAAATGAAATATTTTTTGGAAAAACAATTTTTATACACATAATTGTGTATTACATTAATAAAAAAACTCTTTATTGAATTATTCAATTTCTATGTTTATATTATATATTAAATCAAATATTTTTAAATTTTTTTATTTATTTTCAAGAAATTATATAAGAATATATCTAATTTTATGCTTCAAACTATACTTTTATTAAAATAAGTTTTATCACCTTCTGATCAATTATTTTAAATTTTAAATTTCCAAAATATCGAAAATTAATTTTAAAATAAAAAATCTATTTTCTAAATAATAATTTAAGAATTATATTTGTGTAAATTTTGTATAATTTTTTTTAAAATATAAATGTTTCGATTAATAATGAAAAATATTTGGTTTTATTGTAATTAACAATTAATTTAAATAATTTGAAAACATAAAAAATATTTTAATAGGTTTTTAAAAGTAAATATATTTATATTATATATCTTTTAATAATTTTTAATGAATATTATTTTAATTTCCATTTAAATTTTATATAATTTTTTTGGACATTTGAATCTTTTCTTATTCGAATACTGAATTTTCATTGCATCTATATGATTAATTTAAAATTAACATTTAAGACATATGTGAAAGTAATTAATAAAAAATAATTCAATATTTTTAATAAGACTAGTTTATAGTATTAATATGGTAAGATAAGTTTATTACCATAATTAATAGAAGAAATAGATAAAAAATTTGGTTCTTATGTTTAACCATGGTTAACTAGGGTTAAACTAAAAAGATAAAGTGTAAAATGAAGAATAAACTTGTCTAGAACACCTTTTTTTGACATATATGGACCATATAACATGTAATTTTTTATAATTGACAAATATTTAGGATGTTTTCATGTAAAAATTGTTTTACTATTTTTTCAAACATTATAAGTCTGAAACTCACTTCACTTATAAAATTACACCCCCTATACTCTCCTCATCACACATACGACGCCTTTTGAATTAAACAAGAAATGACCAACTGTCTTAACTAATTCCCTATTACTATATTATATGTGTTTTTATAACAAAAACATAGTCTAATAAATTTTTTGGATAAACATAACAAACATTTGTATATAAGTTGTAATGTTTTAAACTAAGTGTTTTTATTTTACATATTCTTGTATCTCGTTAAAATATTTGAAAAATTATCATTATATATTAAAAAGGGAAAATAATAGATTCCAATATGTTATTATGACAATTAAATAACCTATATTCATCTCTAATTCTGTTAAATGGGATACATGATCATCATTCTTGTGTATGCCGAACAATCGTCGTGCAAAGTGATGTCATTCATTTTCCATCACCACCATTCACAAATGAATATATTTATATATTTAATGATTATATATAATTTTTATTAATTTATTATACATCATGAAATATAATAATAAATCTACCTTCTTACCTCCAAACCTATTGGAAATAAATAATATCACTCATATGTAAGACAGACTATTGCCTCACAAAGCGATGTGATTTGTTTTTCACTAACAATTATCAACGGATGTAATATGTGAAAATTTAATTTAAATATTTGATATATATAATATAAAAATGAATCTGGAATTTTAATTTAATATTTAGATTTATTTCAAATCATCAATCAAGAAAATGAAAAACATTCATCTATACATACTGTATACCATCTCGATGATGGTGTATTTTTTTTTCTATTTATATTTCTCATTGATTAATATATATATATGTACACTAAATATATATCAGATTTATGTCATTTTTAAAATTATGGAGATTATTTAACCATAATCTAATTAATAGGGAACAATATACCTAACTAAATCTTATATATAAAAAATAGTAGTTATGCCAAACATGAAGTTATCAAAATTTTATTAATAATTGGGAAATAAAAGGTCATAAGTAAATAATGTATAGTATTATAAAAATGGTAATGGCAATTTAATTAATTTATATTAATATTATATTAATAATACATGTGTTACAAATGTGTATGAATAAATCACATAATTATGGTAAGGGATTTTTCATCCAACTTTTCCATTCATGAGATACATGCCAGATTCAAAAATTATGTTTTATATGTGGTGTATATAATTACCATGAATGTATTTTATATTATATTTTTTGAATATAAATAATATTGACGTATCCATTTGAGTATTTTTCTTTTATGGTGTTTATAGTTCCAATGATACCAATGTAGTATGTGATTTTTGTCTTCATTAGACTTCATTGGGTCATATGTTATGTTATGAACTAAAATATTTTATGAGGTTAATATATGTCTTCTATGAAATGAAATATCATGAGTTTATTTCTTCTCCTTGTCACGACCCATCCTTGGGGCTCGTGTCGTGACTACCCCAAGCCCACCTTCCATACGCCAGGGGCTGGCGACTAGCACCAAGGCGTAAATCCCGGTAAAAAATGTAAGGAATTTCCTTTGTAAAGTAAAAAAACACCACAGAGCAAGAAAGCAGTAGAGGTAAACACAAATTAAAAACTGAGTACAATAGTAAGTGCGGAAAAGTAAGTGGGCTTGTATACAAACCCAAATTGAAAGTAATGTATAACTGGAAGGGAAAACAGCAACTAAAAAGTAATGCTGCAGCGTCGAGCCGTCCACTGGAAGTCCCACTTGAAGGGTGGGTACAGATAGCCTCCACTGCTCCTCAGGTCCAGCAGACCGCTCCGAGTACATTCCGCCCAGTGGTCCACCTCCAGGTGCTATCCTACTACGCAAGCCTCAACCACGATCAGCGTTGTCAGTCCTCTATAAACAATGCAACTTAGTGCGTGCATAGCCCATACAGGGGTGAGTATAAGCTACTCAGTAGGGACCCCGAGACCCCCGAAGGTCTCCCAGAATCGTCAAAGGATAATCCACAAAGGAAGGATACAATTATTAAGTAACAGCTGACAATGTTTAGGTATATGTCCATACATATACCTAAGTCATCAATTCACGCTCGACTCCAACATCCGAGCCCATGTACAACCCAGTCAACATAGGAAAGCAAAACGTAAATCCACCCAAGATAGCCCAACACAATCCATATAAGAAAGAAAAACAGGATTCACCTCACACAGGTATACTTCTTCAAAAGATGATAGAGATGATCAGATATTGCCACTAATTCATCTAATTCATCGGACCCACAAAGGATCGATAGGTACTTACCCCCGCAATGACCCACAAAGGATCGATAGGTAACTAACCCCCTCAATGTCCCAGAAAGGATCTGACCCACAAAGGATCGAAAGGTAACTAACCCCTGCAAAGAACCACACAGGATTGGATCCACATAGGATCTGTAGGCGCTGGCTCACATAGAACCGCTGAGTGATGACACACACAGGATCAGACCCACATAGGATATGTAGCACTGATCCACAGAAGATCACTGAGTGCTGATGTCGTCACCGTCGAATCCACTGAGGATCTATGTACAATCGTCATCGTCATAGTCGCAAACGCAGCCAGATCGAGGGTTCCCGCACAGATCAAGCTCATTCGGGAGGGTCCGCTACACGAGCCGAGAGGCTGATACATCAACTGACACATAGTTCAGATTTGATGTATCAAAAAGTTCTGTATCGTCAACAGGAACTCAATGTCGCAGACGGCGCGTCAATCGGACGCCCGGTCTGAGAGTTATTTTCTTTTTCGTCCGAGGGGCCCGGTTGGTTTTTAAGTCAAAACCAACCCGATCGTACTCCACCTTCATCTAAACCTTGGGCTGATTAAGCCAAATGATCCGTCTCACTTAGAGGAATCCATCAATGTCGACAGTACGTCAATCGGACGTCCGTAGCTCAAGATATTAGTGTTTCCGCTCTGAGGGACCGGTTGGTTTCGTGTACGAACCAACTCAGCCGAACCCCATGTATTCTGAAACCTTGAGTGCGATATACCGAAACGAACATCTAGATACCAGTATTGCATCACAACTGATGCAGCATCGATCGGAGGCCCATAGCACATGTTATGGGCGTTCGACCGGAAGAGATTCGGTATTAAGGGGTTCGGGCCCGGTCCGACCCGGCCCGATACCCCCGGGGTCGACCCGAACCGGGTCCGGGTCCTGTCTGCTTGGGTACGGCCCAGCCCGGCCAGCGCGCCGCAACCCGGCCTGGCGGACCAGCCAGGCAGCCGGTCCGGCCTGGGCGTGCTGGCCAGGTGCTCGGCAAAACGGTCGAGCCGTTGAGAAGGGGGGTTCCTGCCCCCCTGGTTTGTAACCGCGGTCCCCCTTAATGGGGGCCACTCAGCTGGCCGGCCGGGGGTTTGAACACCCGGCTTTCCCTTGTCTAGCCGGACCGCCCCGGCCGGCCGGTTTCTACCACCACGAGACCGTCGACGGCCGGTCCCCTCCCTCCTCTGACACCGATGGCCCGTTTTCCAGCCACCAGTTCCCATGCTCCGCCGCGGCCCCACTCCGGCCGCAGTGTCTTGGGGTTTCTCTGAGGCGGCGCGACAGCGTCGTGTCCTTGTTCGATTTCATGGCGCAGCGTGATGGCGCCGCGCATTCCTTGCCGCACGATCCCGTACGGTGCGACGGCACCGTGCCATTCCTGTTTCAATCCAAAATATAAAAAAATGACATGGATAAGGGAGGACGGTCAGCCGTTTTTGTGCATTCCAGCCCCCTCTCATTAATCGATAGCAAATGGTCGCATTTTTCATGAAGAATGACAAGGTAGTATTCAAGAAAAAAATAAATAAACAAATAAACACGTACTTGTGTTTGGCTTGAACGGAGGTTCATCGAACGAGGATTCATCACGGAAAGAGGCGTCACAGAAGGAGATGTCGCGGAAGGAGACGTCGACATCCGAGGAATCTAGCGTTCTTCGCATTCTTTGCATTCTTCGTGTTCTTCGATGAATAGGATGAAGAAACTGAAGACTCCCTTAGTTTTTTGCTCACAAAGCTCTCAAGCCAACAAGACTCCATCCACAAATAAAATAAGACACTTACTTATTTTATTAACACAACATAAGGTTTGAAATTCAAAAGTTTGAATTAAACCTCATAAATAAATTACAGAAGTTGTCATAATTTATGAAGGGTTATGGAAGGATAGGGAAGGTGAAGGGGTAGGGTTTCTGTGGGCCCCACCACCTTAATAACCTACAAATGGAAGTTGGGTGGTTTTTCCGAACTTCCACCCAATTCTTAATACACTTAATGTAAAAATAAAAATTGTTGCATAATTTTTATTTTTACCTTTCACACAAATTAACAACTTTTCTCCTGTAAACGCAACTCCGAAAAAGGCATTTCAAAGCAATTACCGGCGCTACGGTTCCATCGGTGCCCTCAGAATTTGATTCTGAGCACCGGTTCAAAAGATATAAAATCCTGCTCGTTCGCTCACTGAACGTACCCGAGCTAAACATCGGATAGGAAATCCGGGCACATCGGGACTCAGAATCAAGTTCCGTTAGAAACTGCGTTCTTGTAAAATCCCAAAGAAAATTAAGAAAAAAATTTCATTGAATTTTATGGGTCTTTACATTACTCCCACCTCAGGGATTTACGCCCCCGTAAAGATACATCGAAACTCAGGAAACAAATGTGGGTACTGAGCATGCATCTGAGCCTCCCACTCCCAAGTGCTCTCCTGGAGGTCACGTGCTGCCACCTGATGCGCACTAGAGGAATCGACCATCTACGTAGGACCCACTCATGTTGATCCTCAATCTCCACTAGGACCTCCGTAAAAGTCACCCCATCATCAATGTCCATCTCCCCATGGTCAATGATATTTGTCGGGTCGTGCACCTATCTCCTCAGCTGGGATACGTGGAACACGTCGTTCACCTGGTACAACTAAGGTTGTAGAGCCAGGTGATAAGCTACCTCTCTAATCCTGCTGAGGACCTAGAACAGTCCGATGAAGCATGGCGACAACTTTCCACCTCGTCCAAATCTCTGTAATCCACGTCGAGGTGAGACACACAAGAAGATGTGGTCTCCATCCTCGAACTCTAGTGGCCTCCACCTCTTGTCGCCATAAGACTTTTTCTGGATCTAAGCTGTCCTCATCTTCTCCTAGATGACCTGGACCTTCTCTGTCATGGCCTAGACCATCTCTGGTCCCACAAGTGCTGACTCCCCAGTGTTTGTCCAGCACAAATGAGATCTGCATGGTCGGTCGTACAACGCATCGTATGGTGCCATCCCGATGGTGGAGTGCTAGATGTTGTTGTACGCAAACTCTACCAAGGGTAGGTGGTCCTCCCAGCTGCGACCAAAGTCAAGGACACATGCTCGGAGCATGTCCTCGAGAGTTTATATGGTCATCTCTGTCTGACCATCCGTTTGAGGGTGAAAGGCGGTGCTCAAATGTAGCTGCGTCCCGAACGCCTCCTACAACCCCTTCCAAAGCCGGGAAGTAAAGCGATCATCTCGATTGGAGACGGTAGATGATGGAACACCATGAAGCCTCACAATCTCTTGAAGGTAAAGACGTCCCAAACTCTCCACTGAGCCCTGTTCTCTGATAGGTAAGAAGTGTGCTGACTTGGTTAGTCGGTCGACAATCACCCAAATGGAGTCGTGACCTCTGGATGTGCGTGGAAGTCCAGTCATGAATCCATAGATATTTTGTCCCACTTCCACTTCGGGACCTCCAAGGGCAGTACCAAGCCTGCTTTGTACCTGGTGCTCTGCCTTCACCTGCTGGCAGGTGAGGCATCAAGAAACGAATTCTCCCATAGCATTCTTCATACATGGCCACCAGTGCTGTCGTCTAAGATCCTGGTACATCTTCGCCACTCTAGGATGTACCGCCAAAGGAGAAGTGTAAAACTCTCCTAGAACATCCTCCCGTAAAGTAACTGGTACCGAGGTACGTCCTCTGAAAAGGACGCCGTGCTCTGCTCGAAAGGAGTAACCATCAGGTGACTGTCCTGAGGATATCTGTGCACGCCGCGTCTCACAGTCAGCATCCCCACGCTGTGCCTCCCTGACCCGCTGTTGTAGTGGAGGAGAGACTATGAGATACTGAATGAAGGCTGATCCATCTCTATCCATGAATGATATCTACAAAGAGGCTAGATGCTCTGTCACCTCCTCAAGTAGCTGAATGCATGTCCTCCTGCTGAGAGCATCGGCTACTACGTTCCCCTTCCCAGGAGTATAGACTATCTATAAGTCATAGTCCTGGAGGAACTCAATCCATCGTCATTGTCTCAGGTTTAGGTACTTCTGAGAGAAGATGTACCTGAGACTCGGATGGTCAGAAAAGACTGTAAAGCGCTCTCCCATCAGGTAGTGTCACCATGTCTTCAGAGTGAAGACCACTGCTGCTAACTCCAGGTCATGGGTAGTGTAGTTCTCCTCATGCGGCCTCAACTGACGTGATCCATAGGCAATCACAGCTTTCTCCTGCATCAAGACACATCTGATTCCATTCCCTGATGCATCGTAGTAGACAACGTACCATACTCCCTCCTCAAGCAACCTCAAGATAGGGGCGCTGGTCAATCTCTATCTCAACTCCTGGAAGCTCTACTGACATCTGTCTGACCACACAAAGGGTTTCCCCTTATTCGTCAAAGATGAGAGTGGTGTGTCAACTCTAGAGAAGTCTGACACAAATCTCTGGAAGTATCCAGCTAGTCCCAAGAAACTCCGCACCTCCGTCACGCTCCGGGGTGGCTCCCAAGCTTGCACCGCCTCGATCTTCGCATGATCCACTGCAACTCCCACCTCAGAGTTGATGTTCCCCAAGAAGAGGACCTCGCGTATCTAGAACTGACACTTCGATATATTTTTATAAAGCTGGTTCTCTTAGAGTGTGTCCAGTACAACTTGCAAGTGGTAGGCGTGCTCCTCCTCAATCGTCGAGTATATCAAAATGTCGTCAATGAAGACCACGACAAATCGATTGCAGTATGGCTCAAAGATCCTATTCGTGAGGACCATGAACACTACTGGAGAGTTTTTTACGCCGAATGGAAAAACTAAGAACTCATTGTGGCCATACCGACATCTGAAGGTCATCTTCTTCGTGTCCTCGTCCCGAACTCTGAGCTGATGATAGCCTGACCTGAGGTTTATCTTTGAGAACCACTGTTCTCCCTTGAGCTGATCAAAGAGGTCATCAATCCTCGGTAGCAGATACTTGTTCCTCACTGCCACCTGGTTTAGGAGACGATAGTCGACACAAAGTCTCAAGCTCTCGCATGCCTTCTTGGTGAACAAAATTAGGGAAGCCCAGGGTGAAACACTGGGTCTGATGAAACCCTTGCACTGCAAGTCCTCCAAATGTACCCGTAACTCTCACAGCTCAGCAGGGGCCATCTGATATGATGGAGTGGATATCGGGGCTATCCAGGGGTTCAAACCAATATAAAAGTCTACCTCTCTATGAGGAGGTACTCCTTGAACGTCATTGGGGAAAACGTCCGCACACTGATCCACCACTGCAGGAAAACTAGGACTCCACACGTCAACTACTCCTAGGATGTGGCTAGCCAACTGATTAGTGATGGGCTGTCCTCTCCTCTGTGGAAGTCCATCCTATGCTCCGAAGGCTCCCTTTTCATCGGTGAAGGTGAACATGCTCCCGTCAGTGCGTACACATCGAACCTTGCTCCTAATACAGTCAATATGATCATGGACTGTAGATAACCAATCCATGCCCAGGATGACGTCGTAAGGCCTCAACGCCGCTACAAAAATATTCCAGCCGAATCTCACGCCTCCTAGAGTAAGCTAACACTATAGGCTCCAGGGCGTAATCATCTAGTCTGCTCCTGTATGAGTCTCTAGCCGTAAGGATCGAGCCAACGACTCTGTCAGAATCTCCAAGATCCAAACAAGGGCAACAACTATAAAATAATAACTCACTCCAGTGTCTATAAGAACTGCAATAAGGATGGAATAGACATAGATAGTACCTCTAATCATCTTGAGCGCGTCGTGGTCGTAGGCCACCACTGCCTGGAGCTGTGCCTGTCTCTGCCCGCTAGCTCCCTGTGGTCGGGGTGGACCTCCTGGTGGTGGTGGTGGTAGGGCCTCAAAGCGTCGCCCACCACCTTCTGCTTGGCTAGCTCCTCTGCCTGGGTGGTCCCTCAACTGTCTACTGCTCCTCGGCATGGCGGGTCGGGCAGTCACGAGCCATGTGGCCTTGTCCGCCGCATGTGTAGCACCGCCTGCCTCTCGAAAGACTGGCTCCGCGCTGTGTGCCTCGCACTGCTGAGCCAGTGTCCTGAGGTCGTCTACCTGAGGGTCTGGTCTGCCTGGACACATGAGTCATCTGCCAAATTCCTACTGCATAAGTCTCTGCTACGTGCCTCCCCACGGTAGGTCTCACTGGTGATGAAGGCTCAGCAAGAAATCTCTCGATCAAAAGGGCTCTCTCCAGTACTCCTGCCTGAGTCGGAATGCTGAGGGAGATCAGTGATGCCCTGATCTCATGCCTCAATCCCTGATCAAAGGTCTGGGCCCAGAAGAATGGGTCCCGTACCATGTCGGTCGAGTATCGCGAGAGATCGGTAAATCTCGTCGAGTACTGTGCGACCGTCAAGCTGCCCTGCCGCAGCTGTAGGAGCTCATGGATGCGCACTGCATGGAGGTTGGCTGGAAAGAACTCTGAGCAAAAGAGGATCTCAAAGTCTGTCCAGAGAAGAGATGCCTCATAGTGAAACTGGAGCATCAAACTCCACCATCGACCCACTGCCGCGTGCAGTAAGGTCATTGAGAGGATCACCATGAGTTCTGCTGGTGTCCTCACTAACCTGAAAACTCGTACGACTTATTACAGCCAGTCCTCGGCTTCCTGGGGGTACATCTCCCCATGGAACCTGGGCGGTCGTTGGTGATGAAACTCGTGGAGTGCAGTAAGGTGAAGTGCATCATCAACGTCTGGAGCTGGTAGCATCGATGTCTCGACAGGTATAGGTACCACTGGTGCCCTTACTATCAAAGGGCCCTACACCGAGGCCTCATCGCTCGGCGGGCTGTCGTTACGCTCAACTCTTGGAACCCTAGCTGGCTGCCGTCGTGGGGCCATCCTGAAAAGGAAACAGTTGCGCCACAGTTAGAACAGTACACCTGGTGATCTGACATAATGTAATCACAAAGAAAACGTGAAACACACATGCAATCAATGTTTCCGTCCATTATGTTGGAAATCAGAAGTCAGGGTCCTGGTGTATGGATTCGTCGGCCACTGCACCATCACTGGACCTCCTGGACTGATAACCACACCCAATACGCTTAAAACTATTTCTTCACATAGAAAACGATTCGATTCCAAAGTTTTGCGGTAGAACCGAACTCCTCTAATACCAATTTTTCATGACCCGTCCTCGGGGTCCGTGCCGTGACTACCCCAAGCCCGCCTTACATAGGCCAGGGGTTGGCGACTAGCACCAAGGAGTAAATCCCGGTTAAAAGGAAAGGCATTGCCTTTTTAGAGTAAACAAACACCACAGAGCAAGAAAGCAGTAGATGTATACACTATGTAAAAACTTAGTACAATAGTAAGTGCGGAAAATAAGTTGGCTAGTATACAATCCCCAAATGAAAGTAAAGTACAACTGGAAGGGAAAACATCAACTAAAAAGTAAAGGTGCGGCATCAAGCCGTCCACTGGAAGTCCCACATGAAGTGTGGGTACAGAGAGCCTCCACTGCTCCTCGGGTCCAGCCGACCGCTCCGAGTACATTTCACCCAGTGGTCCACCTCCATGCACCATCCTGCTTCGTAAGCCTCAACCACGATCAGCGTTGTCCGTCATCTGCAACCAACACAATGTAGTGTGGGAATAGCCCGTGTAGCGGTGAGTATAAGCTACTCAGTAGGGACCCCGAGAACCCCGAAGTTCCTCCAGAAACCTCAAAGGATAATCCACAAAGGAAGCATACAATCACGAAGTAACATCTGACAATGCTTAGGTATATGCCCATTCATATACCTAAGTCATCAATTCACGCTCGACTCCATCATCCGATCCCAAGTACAACCCAGTCGACACAAGAATGCAAAAGGTAAATCCACACAGGATAGCACAACACAATCCATATACGAAAGAAAAACAGGATTCAGCACACATAGGTATACTACTTTAAAAGATGATAGAGATGATCATATATTGCCACTGATTCATCTAAGCCATTGGACCCACAAAGGATCGATAGGTACTAACCCCCGCAATGAACAACAAAGGATCTGTCCCACAAAGTATCGATAGGTAACTACCCCCTGCAATGACCCACAAAGGATCTGACCCACAAAGGATTGATAGGTAACTAACCCCCGCAATGACCCACACAGGATCAGAACCATAAAGGATCTATAGGGATTTGCTCACATAGAACCACTGAGCGTTGACCCACACGGGATTAGACCCACATAGGATCTGTAGCACTGATCCACGAAGGATATCTGAGTACTGATTTCATCGCCATCGAATCCACTGAGGATCTCTGTACAGTCGTCGTCATCACAGTCGCAAATGCAGCCAGCTCTTGGGTTCCTGCACACCGCAAGCTCATTCAGGTGGGTCCACTCCACGAACCTATAGGCTGATACATCAACTAACACATAGTCCATAGTTGATGTATCCAAAAGTCTTGTGTTGTCAACAGGAACTCAACGTCGCAGACGGCGTGTCAATCAGACGCCCGGTCTGAGAGTTATTGGCTTTTTCATCCCAGGGGACCGGTTGGTTTTTAGTTCAAAACCAACCCGACCGTACTCCAACTACATCCAAACCTCGGGAGGAGTAAGCCAAAAGATTCGTCTCACTTAGAGGAATTAATCAATGTAGGCGGTACGTCAATCGGACGTCCGGACCCCAAGATATGAGTGTTTCCGCTCAGAGGGCCCGGTTGGTTTCGTGTACGAACAAACTCGGCCGAACCCCAAGTATTCCGAAACCTTGAGTGTGATATAAAGAAACTACTGTCTCGATCCAAGGATCGCATCGCAACTGACAGTGCATCGATCGGAGGCTCGTAGCACAAGTTATGGGTGTCCGACCTGAAGAGATTCAGTATTAAGGGTTGCGGGCCCGGTCCGACCCTACCCGATACCCCCGGGGTCAACCCGAACCAGGTCCGGGTCCAGCCCGCTTGGGCGCGGCCTGGCTCGGCTGGCACGGCTCGGCCTGGGCGCGGTGCGCTAGGCGCACTGGCCAGGCGCTCGGCCAAATGGCCGAGCCGTTGAGGAGGGGGGCACCTGCCCCCCTGGTTTAAAACCGCAGCCCCCTTTAATTGGGGCCGCTCAGCTGGTCGGCCGGGGGTTTGAACCCCCAACTTTCCCTTGTCCCCCCGACCTGCCCCGGCCGGCCGGTTTCTGCCACCACGGGAGCGGCGACGGTCGGTCCCCTCCCTGCTCCGACACCAGCGACCCATTTTCCGGCCACCGGTTCCCATGCTCCACCGCGTCCCGGTACGAGTCGCGACCTTGGTTCATCTGGAACAGCATGACGGCGCAGCGCCCCTCCGCTGTGGCCCCGCTCCGGCCGCAATGTCTTCGGTTTTCTCCGACGCGGCGTGACATCGTCGCATCCTTGTTCGATTTCACGGCGCGGTGCGACGGCGCCTCGCATTCGTTGCCACACGATCCCGCGCGGTGCGACGACACTGCGCCATTCCCGTTTCAATCCACAATCGAAAAAAAGACATGGATAAGGGAGGAAGTTTGGCTGTTTTTGTGCGGTTCGGCCCCCTCTCATTAATCGATAGCAAATAGTTGTATTTTTAAAATGAACGACAAGGTAGTATTCACGAACTAAATAAATAAACAAATAAACCACTACTTGAGCGTGGATTAAACAGAGGTTCTTCGAACGAGGATTCGGTGCGAAAAAAGGTGTCGCGGAAGGAGACGTCGCGGAAGGAGACGTCGACCTCCGAGGAATCCGGTGTTCTTCGCGTTCTTCACGTTCTTCATGTTCTTCGACGAAGAGGATGAAGAAACTCAAGACTCCCTTAGTTTTTTTCTCCCAAAGCTCTCAAGGAAACAAGACTCCAACAAAACATAAAATAGGACACTTACTTATTTTATTAACACAACATAAGGTTTTAAAATCAAAAGTTTGAATTAAACCACAAAATTAAATTACAAAAGTTCTCATAATTTATGAAGGTTTATGGAAGGTTAGGGATGGTAAAGGGGTAGGGTTCGTGTGGGCCCCACAACCTTCATAACCTACAAATGAATGTTGGGTGGTTTAGCCCAACTTCCACCCAATGCTTAATCCACTTAAAGTAAAAATAAAAATTATTGCATAATTTTTATTTTTCCCTTCCACATAAATTAACAACTTCTCGCGTGTAAACGAAACTCCAGAAATGGAGTTCCTAAGTAATTACCAGTGCTACCGTTCCATCGGTGCCCTCAAAATTTGATTTCGAGCACCGGTTCAAAAGTGAGAAATTCCCACTCGTTCGCTCACTGAACATACCCGAGCTAAACTTCAGATAGGAATTCCAGGCACACCGGGCCTCGGAATCATGTGCCGTCAGAAACTGCATTCTTGTAAAATCCCAAAGAATATTAAGAAAAAAATTTCCTTGAATTTTATAGGTGTTAACACTCCTGATATTTTATGTTTCATTAAATTTCATTCAATTATTGGGATTGTGGTTTAAATCTACCAAAGTGGTAGTGGTTTCGTGATAAAATCTCATCATCTATCGAGATTGTATATTTCTATGATTATGATGATGAAGTATTAAGACGTAAAAATCATTAATATCATTATTTGTGTTACAATAATTATATTTCATGATAATAAATGTTCTATTTAATTTTAATTTATAAGTTTTTTCATGATTCAAAAAAAGCTTGAAATAAAAATGTTGTTATTTTTCCCTTTGGTTGAAAACCCTTTTCTTCAGCCGTATCCATGTTTTCAAAAAATGTTTTCAAAAATTTTTTATGTTCCATTGGGATTGTTTGTTGTCATTTTTACCCATGTTTTACTATTTAGAAAATTATTGAAAAGTAATCTTCATGTCATTTTCAAAATAATTCAAATTTTGATTTTATTAAAAATGGTAATGGAAACATTAATCTAACAGGTAAGAAATTTTATGCAATTATGACAAAAAATTTATTAAAATAATACATTATTTGTCTCAATGGTTATCTTCAGAGAAAAGGATTTCAAAAAACATTTATGTTCTGAGCCATATTTTTTAAAAATTTTAAATTATATTATCCCTAAAAAATGTTATGAATGAATTTTAAAGATACCATTATAAATTTTCAATGTATATTTTAAAAAATTATTATTTTAATAATGTATTATGTTTCCAAATGTGGTGTTCAAAATAATAAAATTATTTTCCAAAAAATACTATTCAAATTTTTTTCAAAATCATTTTCCATCCAAGATGATATCCTTTTTTGTTACATAGGCTTTACCAAGGATCTGATCAAATGATATCATCATTATTCTTTATCAATGTTTCCAAGGATTGCTATGAAAAGATTTTTATGGAACAAATTTATTTCCATTGGTTATATTATAGTGAAATATTTATGAAACTAGTCCCTTTTTTATGGTTGATGGTTTTATGAATGTTTTATGATCCTAGGGATCACATATGTATAGATTATGTGTTTTTTTAGGCTTATTCATTAAATTATTACATTAAAAAATTGGGAAACTCATGAGTAAATATATTATGTGTGAACATGATTATATTTTCATAATGTTGTGTGTAAACAAGATTACTTGTTCACAATGTTATGTATGAACCTGATGACAGATTTAAAAAATTATGTGTGACCGAGAATATAATTTCATAGTGTTATGGTTGGACGTAGATTAAATTTTAATTAGGTTATGTATGAATATTGTTTCATGTTAATAAGTTTATTTGAGGGCATGATTTCAAGTCCTTAATTTTATGGGTGAATATATTTTAATTTATACATGTTCATAAAATTATAAGGTAGTCTGTATCCCATAAACGAGTGTATTGTTCAAATGTGATGTTCCCATTACCCATGTTCCTTGATTAGATTTCAATTTTTGTCTTATAAAATAGAATATTTGTTCTATGACACAATATATTTAGTATTAATATACACGCTCTGGGCTTCATATGATTTTATAATATTCTAATATCTGTATTCTCATGTTATATTTATTTATTTTCCATCATTACCCATAATGAGAATCTAAGATCACCATTTTTATTTATTGCTTACCCATGTTATAGATATTTTGTTTTTTGGGGTGTGATTACGAATATTAAAAACGGGGAAGATAATTATGGGAGATGTTTATGATCATTCCCTATATAAATTTGAATCTTGTCTGTGATGTAACTAAAACATTGTGATTGCCTGACCAAAATGAAAAATACCCAAAGGGGAGATTAATCAACTTATGATAGATTTAAACTACACCCCGTTTTGATCTTGTTTTATCATTAAACAAAAAAATTATATTATCCCATATCAAAATAAGAACATAAATTATATCATGAAACTGATACCAAAATTTTACCTAGTTCTCTCTCACAGGGTTATATCTGGGGAGTAGAAAACGTAAATGTTTTGATGTACCAAATACAATAAAGCTCACTAACAATTTCATGAAACCCTCCCCACAAGGTGTACCCCTTCTGGGTTGACAATGTATGGAAGGAGATAATGACCCCCCGAGTCCCACCTCTAGTAGGTCCTGGGATGGAGACTATCAACAAGGGTATAACAAACACACATATGGGAGGCATTCCCCTCTAAAATAACAAATGAAAAATAGAGATATAATATAGACACCAACCAAATCCATCTCAGACAGAAATATAAATTAAAACCCAAGTTTACATATGTAATTTCCTGCTAAACTACTACAACTGGATGGGGAAAAAACAAGTACCCATAATATATTTAAAATAGAAGCAACCACAAGCCTGAACAGCTCATGAAAAACCAGGCTTGAAGAAACTAGATTGATCTCCAACTTATCTGAGTGACTTGAAAATAGTTTATATATACATAGGGTGAGTATAAAAGTATACTCAATAGGATCTTCCCTAAAGCCTCTCATGCAAATTCAATGAAAGATTCTAAATAATGGTGAACAAAAAGTGAAAATTACTCATCACCTAAATATGTATAATGAGTTTTTAGCTTCACCAAAGCTACAATTACCAAGTAACACATACAAGTGTATATAACATAATAATGATTATCAAGGGTACCCCGCTACTGCTTCCCCACAATTTTTCAGATTTTCCCTAATGTCGCAAGTCATAAGAATCTCTCTCAAAAATAACTTGCCTATATACACCATGGTGAAGGACCAAAATATGAACCTTGTGCAACAAAACCACCACATCTACACAAGAAAGTAACTATGTAGTTTCAAGGATCCACCAAAGCTCATATAATGTGTATCATATGTCGAGTAATATACCTCAAGCCATTACGGCCCATACACTAGGTAATGATCCTCAAGATATCGCAACCTATACACATTACACCTATAGTAGTCCACAAGATACCATATCTAGAATATATGTGTGTGAATAAGCACAAGCCCTTACATCCCACTACACACATATATGAGGAAAACTAACCATTGTTCCTACCAGAACAAGTAACTACTGAGAGAAAGGAGTGGGGACAAAGGGGGTAGTCATCCACCCATCCTCCCATTGGAATGTTGTGGAAAATCCCCCAAAGGTATTAGAATCCCCAGGGTATCAGTTTCCCTAAATAATAGGGCAGTTTAGAGTATAGAAACACAAAACGTACAAAATATACTATATCTCACAATCACACTATTGGCATAACCTAGTCATAGAATCATGTGTAGCTAACGTCTCTTGGACTCCTAGCTGCCACTTCTAAGACTATGTATCCTATGAGAACATAACCTTTTAAAGTAATTTGTTACCTTACTTCATTCCTTTTTTATCATTTCCACTGTACATTAATTAATTATTTAAACATTAATTAACCATTAACAATTCTGAAGTAAATTTCATTAGCATCAGACCAATAGTCCAATGTCCCCTTAAAAATTGTAACCTCAACATTTCGTTTCTACAAGATCCAACCCCATGGATTAACATCATTTATACAATTATTTATTTACATCATTACATTCCCATAATCCCAAGAATTATAGAAAAATAATCTAGGATACTAAACACATGTGGGATCAACTTCATGAGTATATGAGCTAGTCATCTGGTCTTTGTTGGTTATAGAATGTGAGTAGACCCACCCTCCCATGAATAGATAGACACGTAAAGCATGTGGAATACCTCACACATTATCACCACTTTCAGAAGAAGGGTGTGAAAAAACCAACTTCCTTGAGCAGTGGGAAATGTAATTTAGATAAACCAATAATAAGAAACTACCATCATCCAAACATTCACGTCCAACCTGTTCTATCATCTATGGTGTCCTCCCCAATACGCACATGCATAAACGGACACATCTCGCCACTCTGGGAATCAACTGCAATAACAACCAATATGTACCCCTTCCCCCACATATCACAAAAACCATCCAAGCACACATCAAAACACAAGAAGCCTGAATACCCGACATATTATCAATTGGGAACATGAACCTCAAATAAGAAAAAGGGTACCTCAGAACCCTAAAAGTATTATCTTCTTATCAAATAACTTGTTCTTTAATCTATCATGGATTAACCGATTTATTATTCATAGGTTCCAACATTGGGAAACATACACAGTAAGATATCATAAATAATTAAACATGCTTACTGCACCAATTTGAATAACATAAAATTACAACAAGAAGAACCATATTCATTTACTTGCCTCTTTATCTTTAGCCAAACAATTATCAATTAATTCCGGATTTACGTTCCTTAACAATTTCCATCAATAAAAATAATATAAAAAATAAATCATTGATATCACAATGTCGTGAAAAACAAGTGCCAATAAAATATAATCTATATCAATTTATTTATCTGATTCCAATATTTATTATGTCAATTCCATTGTAATCCGGTGGGATAAATCATGATAACTATAAATTTTCTAATAAGAAATTAGAATCAAAGAATCCCCTACCTCAAATAGTTCTTAATGTTCTTTATAAGTGAACAAGCCACACAACAGGTTATGATCTCCTCCCCTGTGAAAACTATATCCACTCGAGGATGAAGAGACACCACCACATCGGCCAACACCCATTAAAATCCCATTAGAAATATTGGATAAAAATTCAATAATATGGTAAATGAGAAAGAAGGAGATGAATCGAAAATAATGACGATAGATCATACCTTATATCGAAGACTAGTCTATATTTCATCTTTTCATCAAAATAGAGTGGAACAAATCCTAGGAAGAATGTTTGATTGCACAGATCCTATGGGAATATATGGGATGTTCAAGCATCTCACACTTGAGAAAAAGGAGGAAGAACTATGGTGGAAGATGTATTATCCCTTTAGATTATTTAACCGAGCATTTTTTTAAGACACCATGGGTACTTCATTAAAATGGATCACATTAAACCACGTGGTTTGACCAAGTAAAAGTATGTTGAGCCTTAAGGGAAATTAATATAGGAGTTACGACTGTTGGATCACCCTTATAGTCTTTAAAAGAAGGCATTAAATGCATTTTACGTCAATAGAACTGTTAATGGGGAACAACTATAAGAAGTTGGAATCAATATTCACAAACTCAAAATTTGGAAAAGGAAAAACATTATTCATTAACCTCACAGTTGGAACATCACCGTTCTGGAAACACTGTTCATGCATCTCTTCATTAGAACGTCACCATTGGAACCTCACGGTTATAGAAAAACTGTTCGTGAACTCAAAATTTGGCAAAGGAAAAAGGTCTCCGTTGGACCCTACCAGTTTGGAAATAGTATTCAAGATCTCCAAACATCGCAAAGGAAAAATGTCACCATTAGAACCTCACCATTCAAGTAACACTATTCATGAACTAAAATGATGTTAATGGAAAAAGGTCATCGTTTGAACCTCACCAATTAGGAAACATTATTCATGAACTCAAAATTTGGAAAAGAATAAATTCCACCATTGGATGCTCACTATTTCACCATTCACATAAGGTCGCCAATGTCAATATTCACCGAAGGTCACTGATGACATTGTTCACATAATTTCACTGATGTCACTATTTACAGAAGTTCGTCGTTTCACTTTTCACTGAAGGTCACAGATGACACAGTTCACAGAAGGTCACCTTTGTTACTATTTACATAATATCACCATGACATTGTTCACATAAGGATACCGATGACACTATTCACATAAGGTCACCGATGAAACTGTTCACAGAATGTTACAGATGCAATGTTCACAACGGTCAACTATTGTAACTGTTCAACGATGGAAGTACTCACATGAATGGAAATTTGAAAAAGTGTTGGGGATAAGTCACCATGACCTCCCAAAATGCCTCATAAACCTGATTTTTAGAAAGGAATGGACCAGAGATGTCCCCGACATTACATTAGATACCTCTCAAAACATTATCATCCTTGAGCATTGAAAACCCACCTAAAGGGAAAACAAAACTGTGTCCAAACAACCAACCATCAAGATACCACTAAAAAGAGAGCCAGTCACAAGAATCAAAAAAGAAATCAATATTATAAACATGAATGGTCTATGACCACAATGTCTTCATCGATACATGAAATGAGTTAAACATCAAACAACATAGTGTATTAAACACGTATCTCTGACTCATGTTCTAAGGTACTCTCCTTCATGCCACCGTGTCACTAAAAGATATAATCCAAGGGGATAGAATGCCCATGCAACACCTTCTCTTTTCAACCTAGGTTTTTCACAGGTCACTCCTAGAAGGTCTCATCATCTTCACCATGGATCTCTTCCCAATTGATGACGTGAGAGTCATCATGAAGATAATGACAGAGCTGTAATACATGGAAAAAATCAGGTATCCGACTCATCTGTGGAGGAATTGATACATGATATGCCACAACTCCAACATGAGCTAACACCTCGAAAGATCCAACAAAATGGGGAGAAATCATACTCCCATGTCCAAACCTTCACTGCCCATGATGGGGAATCACCTTCATAAAGACATGATCCCTAACATCAAAGTCCAATGGTATCCTCCTTCAATCGACATATGATATAGGATGAACTTTCAATATCGTTATCCTCTCAAAAATCACCTATGCCATCTCTATTGTATTATTCACTAGTTCTGGTATGAGAATTTCTGACTCTCTAACCCTATTCCAGCACGATAGATAATGGCTAGGTCGGCCATACAAGGATTAAAATGGTTCCATACAGATGGGGGAGTGAAAACTATTATTGTAAGAAAAATTCCCCAAGGGCAGGTGCCTCATCCATGAACCTCAAAAATCTTGGATAGAAGATCATAACATGACTTCAATATTATCGATGGTTCACTCTGTCTGAGCTTCCGTTTGAGGATGAAACGCAGCGCTAAGTCATAGTTGAGAACCAAAAGCATGTTGAAGGCCTCTCCACACCAATGAGTTAAAATGGGGATCTTAATCCAAAATTTTTATCTATGGGAATCCAAGAAGTCTCACCATCACCTCCATATACTGCCTCGAGAAAACATCCACTATGCTTGACACATTGATTACAACGAAGTGGGCCGATTTTGATAAATGATCGACTACCACTAAAATAGCATCATGTATTCCCTAAGCTCGAGGTAAACCAGAAACAAAGTATATTGAGATGTCCTCCTACTTCCTTTTAGAAACATCAAATAGCTGGAGTAGAAAAACTAGAACAAGGTTTTCAGCCTTCACATTCTAGATGACCAAACATTGAGAGACAAACTCCGCAACAGATTGCTTCAGCCTAGTCCACCATCTCTGGCTCCACAAGGCTCGGTACAACATTATCAAGCTAGGATGCACCCCTAAAGGAGAACTATGGATCTCTATGAGAATTGTCTCTCACATCATCAAAGGATCGAAAAGACTACCATGATATAACACTCATTGTTGTTCATCCTCGACCAATCATCAGGGGTTATTCCACAAACAACTCAGTCTCCCCAAACCTCCAACTCTCAATCCCACAACTGGGACTCTTATACCTTCTTCACTAGAGATGACAGCACCATCATCTGAAAAATACATCCTCTGCTCCCAATTTCTCCCATATCAAGATGTAATGATGAAATTTCTTCCATTAATCTCTATGAGTCACCTGATTCTTGAACATTATCACTATGTGAATTCCGACTCAGCTCATCAGCTACAACATTCCCCTTACCAGGTATATACGATATTTTTATGTCTTATTATTGTAAGAACTACGTCTACTAACACTATCATAAGTTCAAGTCACACTTGGAGAATACATACCTCAGCCTCTTAACATTGTTGAAAAACACAAATTTCTCGCTAATGTTTTAATGTATCCTAAACTTCATATCAAACACCACGACTGCGAACTAAAGATCATGGGTTTCATAGTTACATTCATGAGGATGCAACTATCGAGGCCCAAAAGAATCAACTGATCTCTACTGCATCAGGACATAACCTAAACCTAGATGTGAAGCTTCCTAGAAAAAATCTATCTGAACGTCCTCTATAAGAAGAAAATGAACTACAACACTAACAATCATCACTTTTAGATACTCGAATTCTACTTGACACAGATCAGTCTATATGAATTCCTGATCCTTCATGGTAAAATTGGTGTGATGAGTATCATCCGAAGAGAAATAGGCCATTAACCTCCTGTTGTAGCCTGTGAGACCATGGAAACATCACAAATCTGATACTGTCATGGGGGCTACCCAAGACAAAACCTCTTCTATCTTCGTTGGATCAACAGCTACTCCCTGTTGGGAGACATCATGCCCCATGAAATGAACATCTCGATCCAAAATGTCACACTTTGACAACATACCAAAAAGCTAATATTGATGAAGATCTCCCAAAACGGCATGTGGATTCTCTACATGATCTTATTTAGATGTGGAGTACACAATGATGTCATCGATGAAAACTACAACGAACATATCCAAGATCTCACAGAACATATAATTCATAAATCCCATGAACATAGCTAGAGAATTTTTCATGATGAATGGAATTACAATGTACTTATAATTCCAATGATGACAATGGAATGTAGTCCTTGAGATATCCTAATTTTTCACACACATATAATGATATCATGACTACAATTTGATCTTTTAAAACCAACTTCCACCATTCAGTTGATCGAATAATTCATCAATCTATAGAAGACGATAGCGATAATTTTCACTTTTATCAAGAGATGATAATAAAAAAAACCTCATTGTAATATACAATCATGATATATACCTTGATATCGTAACTCCAAAGGGTCCATTATATAAGGATACATATATTTATGAGACACTCTTTGTTTAGCTCGGTCCCAAACTTCATCTCTCGTCGAGGGGGTAATTCTACAACCTCTTCTAGAAATACATTAGGATACTCATCTATGACACTTGGAAATTCCAACTGCTGAACATTTGATAAACAAAACATCATATCAGCCATCATTTAAGACAAGGATAGAACACGCCTATAACCCATCCGAGGATCTTTGTCACCAAAAAACACCATCAGCTCTCCATATAAATTGATGAAAATGACCTCATTCCTGAAGTAACTCACAGTAGAATACATAGAATAAAACCAATTCATGTAGAGGATGACATCATATGGTTGTATTTGTAAACATAGGAAATATCCCCAAGAGCAGTGCTACCCCAACACTAGATCACAGTCTCTAAATACTTAAAATAGGTCATCTTGGCCTCTAACTGGCGTAGTTTACATCAATGTCACTTGATGTTTCTCTACCTCATGACCCAAATAATTGACAAGGTAATGTGATATGATGGAGTGGGTATCTCTTGAATCAAGCAATGCATACACTAAGGTACAAAACAATAAATGGGTACCATGAATAACTTCTGGCTCACCTAGAGCTTGTAACGTTAAAGCATGATGCTGACCACGACCTCTCGGACCATAATGACGAACACAACCACCATGGATATGCTATTATCTCTAAGGATGGGGAGTGTCACGTGGCTATCCTTTGCATGCCCCATCTACACTCAACTGATCTAAAGCAAGTGCAACCTGCTTCTGCTGCCTTGTCTGGAACTGCCTATATGGAGGAACCTGGAGAGGAACACCGATTGCACGACGACTGCTATGAAAGGTCTAGAACTCTCGCTACTATTGAACATGACCACAAAAAGAGAAACAACCACATGATCCCATGGAATAGGCCTTAGAGATGATACCCCCAGAGAAATGACATGGTGAGGGTTGGGAACTACCCCTAGCTGAATAGAGAATATTGTACCCTAGAAACCGAAAACCACAAACCACAACTCGGATTCGTGATAAATCATGATGACTCCCCTCTCATGAAGATCCAGTTTTATCCAATGTAATCTCGATGACCTATGCCCTCTCCAGAACCTCATGATATGTCTTCAACATAAATGGGGTGACCAGGAGCTAGATTTTGGATTCAAAGCTGCCTTCAAATGCCTCACCCAAGATTCTTTATCTGAAAATAGGTCTGAAGCATATCGCCTAAGGTTCCTGAAATGGATTCCATACACTCACACACTTGAGCTCCCCTATCGAAGGGTAAGAAGCTCCTGGAGACTAAATTCCTTCACGTTCAAGGAATTAAACTCGACTCTAAACATGTCTTAGAACTCCTCCAATGAGATCGTTGACACCTCACGAACCCTGAGGAACACGAACGAGCACTGCCTCGCTGCTCCATGCAGCATTGCCATAACCAAGGAAACCCAGTGATCCTTCTTAGAATGAATCAAACTGAACCTTATCTCGACCTCCTCCAACCAGCCTTCCATGACTGCATCTGAAACCGATCCCTCTTACTTCTACAGACCCTAGAACCGAAACTCTCATAGTTTTCTTCTCCATGATTCATCATCATTAACCTCTATCATGTGGCAATCTGATTACAGAACCTACTATACCTCTTCTGTGCAAACCTAATTAAGACGTTGACCTATAACCATGCATATAAAAAAAATCGTTATAGCTCCTAAACCTTGAATATGGAAGACTCAAAATAAATTATTAATTGCTTTTTAGGTTACCCTATCCCAAGGTAAACCCATACAAACACAATCATAAAAGAAAATGATGCATGAACCTTTTCTAGGTCTCTACCCTTAAAACAATATCACCTTGTTTAGTATCCATTGTGAACATATAGGATTTTACATCAGATCATAGGGGGCCCTAAACATCTTTGTCTCAGATGGTCACTTGTGTTTACATCACATGCTAAACATGACTGACAATATTTCCATACCAACCCATGAAACCTCGCATGTGCCTAACACTAAACTCCATTCTATCCCTAAACATTCCTCGTACACCACTCTCTCTCGACCCCCTCCACACAAGGTGTACCCTTCCTGGGATGGAAATCTGAAAAGAGAGATAATAACCGCCGAGTCATGACTCCAGTAGCCCACGGGTTGGTGACTAGTATCAAGGGTATAATAAACTCACAAATGGTTGGAATTACCCTCTATGAGTACACATGAGAAAGAGAGAGATATGATAAACACAAACCAAATACAACTAAGATTGAAATATAAATGAAAATTGAAGTCCACATATTTAATTTCATGAAAAAATACATCAACTAGTAGATGAAAACTACATGTAACCTAATGAAAATAGAAATAGCAGCTACCATAAGCCCGAACCGCTCTTGCAACCCCAAGGTCGTAGAAATGATCTTGATCACTAACCTGCTTTAGGTGACTAGAAAAACAATTCATATATACATAGGGTGAGTATAACAATATACATAGTTGGATCCTCCCTGGATCCTCTCATGGAAAAGTAGAGAATTCATGCTAAAACATAGTGAACAATAAGTGAATCTGTCTCTCCCACCTATACATGTATACTATGTTCCCTACATCACCTTTTCTACTCTCACCATGTAATTCATAAAAGTGTATATAATATAATAATGATTATCAAGGGTACACCACTAATACTTCTCCACTGGTTTGTTGCTTGGACCTAACGACTCACGTCCAATGAATCTCTCTTCAAAAAGGCTTTCCCACAGACACCTAGGAAAAGCACCACAATATGCACCTAGGGCAAAAAAACCCACCACATTCATGAAATAAAGTAACTAGGTAGTTTTGGGGAGCCACCAAAGCTCCTATAATGTGTATCATAATTAGGGTATTTTACCACATGCAATTATATCCCATGCACTGAGTAAGGATCCTCATTCCATCACAACCTATTCGCGTCCCACCTATAGTATTCCATAGGATTCTATATATGGAATATATGGGTGAGAATAACCACAAGACATTACAAACCTCTACACACATATATGTGTAAATCTAATAATTGTATCTACCAGGACATGTATCTACCAAGAGAAGAGATCAGGGCTTAATTGGTTAGTCAGCCCTCCATCCTCCCAACATAATGATGGGGAAAACACACCCCATGGATCAAAACCCCAGGGGTGTCAGTTTCCCTAACTAATAGGGTAGAGTAGAAAATATAAAAACAAAAAATACAGAATGCACTATATCTCACCACCACACTATGGGGATAGAAATGTCTTAGACTCAACTGCAGCTAACATCTCTTAGATTGCCGACGTCCACTTCTACGATTAGGTATCCTATAAGCACACAAAAATTAACTGAGATTTATTTCCTTACATCATTACTTTTTTTATCTATTCCACTTTAAATTAATTAGTTTTTAAAAATTAATTATCTATTAACAATTCCACATTACATTTAATTAGCATCACACCGTAAGCCCACTGTCCCATTGAAAAGTGTAACCTCAACATTTTTTTTAGCAAGATCCAACCCCATAGGTTCACATCAAAAATTCAATTAATTATTTACACCAATTCTTTCCAAAAATCCCAAGAGTTATTGAAAAATATTATATACTACAAAACAAAAGGTGGCTCAACCTAGTGAGTATATGAACTACCTATCAAGTCTTTTCTTCCTATAGGAAGAGCATAGACCCATCCTCCCTTCAGAAGCTAAACACAGAAACCACGTGGTATACCCAGAGCATATTTTCCCCTTTCAGAGGAATGGGATATAAAATGAGCTGCCTTGAATAGTGAAAAATTTTAAGCAGATAAACAACCAATAAGAAACAACCACCATCCAAACATTCATATCCTACCGGTTCCATCATCCATAGTGTCATCCTTAACACCCACATTCATAAACTGATTCATCTCTCCACTCTAGTCTTTAGCTGCTACCACAACCAATAATCCTCCCTACCCCCACATATCTCAACAGCCATCTAGGCTCACATCACAACACCATAAATAGGAAAAACAAACATCTTATTAATTGGCATCATTAAGCAAAAACAGAAAAGATGGTAACTCAGAGCCCTACATGTATTATATTTTCTCAAACAACTCGTTCTTTGATCCATCTTGGATTTACCGATTTATTATTCTTACGTTCAATTTTGGGAAACCTAAATAGTAAGCTGTCTCAAATAATTAAACATGATTACTCCACCAATTTGATTAACATCCAGTTACAACAAGGAGAACCAGATTCATTTACATGAAAATTTATCTTTTTTCAAATAAATATAGATCAATTCCATCATTATGTTCCTTACCAATATCCATCAAGAACGAAATGAAAAACAAATCAATCATAAATATCACACTATCTAGACCAACAAGGGGAAATAACATACAATCGATATCAATTTATTTATCTGGTTCAAATATTTATTATGTCAATTCCATTATCATTTAGTGGGATAAAACTTACAAACTGTACAATTTCACATAATATAAAATAGAAGAAAAGAATCCCCTACCTCAAATAGTTCTTGATGTTCCTTATACGAGAATGAGCCATACAAGGTGTTACGATCTCCTCCCCTATGACAACTATATCTACCTGAGGATGCAAGGACACCACCACATCGGCTAACAACCACGAAAATCCCATTAGGAAAAAGTGGTAAACAATTAAATAAAAAGGGGAAGGAGAAATAAGGAGATGAACATGGAATAATGAAGATAGGTTATACCTTATATCAAGGACTCCTTAATATTGCTTGATTTCATCAAAACATAGAGGAACAAATCCTAGGAGGAATGTTTTATTGGACATAACTTAGAGGATAGAATGAGATGTTTGAGTGTCTCACACAAGAGATTAAGGAGGAAGTACTAGGGAAGAAGATTTCTCATCCCATTTGATATTTTAATAGAGAACTGGTTTCACATATTCTAGGTTTTCCATTAAAAGAATTTCGCATTAGAACATGTTGTTTGACAATGTAAAAACATTTTGAGCCTTTATAGAAATTAATATTGGAGTTATGGCCTTTTTAATCATCCTTATATTCCTTAAAACAAGGATTTAAATTCATTTTATGTCAAAGGAGATGTTGAAGGGTTGAAACCATAGGAAGCTGGAAACACTGTTCACGAACTCGATATTTGGAAATAGAAAAGCACTATTCATGAACCTTGCTGTTAGAACCTAACCATTCTAGAAAGAATTTTCATGAACATCACCGTTGGAACCTTACCATTCTTGAAACACTGTTCATGAACTCAAAATTTGGCAGTGGAAAAAGGTCATCGTTGGAACCTCACCATTCTGGAAACACTGTTCATGAACCTCACCATTCTAAAATCACTATTAATGAAATCAATATTTGGAAAAGGAAAAAGGTCACCATTGGAACATCACCTTTCTAGAAATACGGATCATGAACTCAAAATTTGGCAGAAAAAACAATGTCACTATTGCATCCTCACTGTTATGAAAACACTATTCATGAACTCAAAATTTGGAAATGGAAAGAGGTCACTATCAGAACCTCACCATTGAACTATTCACATTAGGTTACTGATGGAAATCTTCACAGAAGGTCACTAATGACACTGTTCACATAAATTCACTGATGCCACTAATCTCATAAGGTCAATGTTGTAGTGTTCAAAGAAGGTCATCGATGACACTGTTCACATAAGGTCACCGATGTCACTATTCACATAAGGTCACTATTACACTATTCACAAAAGGTAATTGATGAAACTGTTTACATAAGGTCACCGATGAGACTATTCAAAAAAGGGTACCATTTCACTTTTCACAACGGTCTACCGTTGGAACTGTTCACCGATAGAACTATTCACATGAATGGAAATTTGGAAAAGTGTTGGGGATAAGTCACCATGACCTCCCAAAAAACATCATAAACATTATTTTTTCAAGAAAAAAGTCTTGATAAGTCTGATCCATTACAAAAAGTTACAAGGATTAGGCTAGATCACTTATATGAATAGGATCACTTACTTTACAAAGATCAGGGTTAGCTAACAAATTTTCCAAGGGTCAATCCCTATGTGTCATTCTGTGTCTAACATATAGTGGAAAGGAACAAAATCATCCTCTGCCTTTTCTCACTGCTCTTGGAATGGATCCAATCACATTTTATAGACTTGAAGGTATATTCATTTTTTATAAATGAATGAATCCTATATAATATGTTTATGATCAGTTGATGTTCCGCATTCCGCCACTAAAGAATACTTCCCTAAAATAGATGTAAAAGGAATCAACAATCATTCCCACATCCTTTGGGTGACGTGTGTGCAACCTTAATTCCTTGAGCGGAACTTTTTTCCTTTGTCATACAATATTAACTAGAATGGAAATTTAAAATTACACATAACTCTATAAATTCATGCCATTCCCTTTTAATATTCAACTCCATGTTTACATGCAACACCCTTCATACGAGATAATCTTATCTGCAACTATCTGCCTACTCAAAACTCCATTCTGGCAAAAAATTATATAAATATGTGAAACTCCATTCTTGAATGAAACATAAATCATGCGTGACTCAGAAATCAAATTTTTATTAACTGTTGATCAATAGAAAATGATGGGGGTATCTACCTATTTATATGAAATTTTGTCATTGGTTGAAACTTCACATAACATTTCCATGTATGTAGAAGTGTCATTCCCAAATGTCTTTTTCAAGATAACTCACATATCACATAAAATAATAATTATTTTTGTAGTTATTTATTTTTGCATATTTTTATATAGGGATCATAAAAATATGCATTTTGTGCAACATTAGAATCTTCATTAAATTTTTTCAAAAAACCCTTTCTCTCTTTTTCCGATTTTTTAAAGGAAAATATTGGCATACACTAGAAAATAGTTCCACCTTCAATATGATATTTTTGTACCACCTATAGAGAAACCATTTTATAGACATTGATATTTTTAAACAAATTTTGTAATAAAATATCATTGGAATAGTACAACATATCAGGAAACCCAAATTTGTCAATAAAAAATCATTCTAATAATGTATCAAGGTAACCTTGAGGTATTATTTCCCAACTGTAACACCCCAAGCTTCCATGGTACATTTCCATTTGAATAATACAATAGCTTATATTTTACGCAAGTTTGAGTTTAAACACCCCACAACCAATCAATCAAGACGTTATGAATATTAATACCTACTTTTTGAAATTTTATTAATTTTATTTTTCAATGTAGACTTCATTTTTAGATTTGGAGTATCATAATTATCTTACAGTGCTTTTTTATTTTTCTAAAAACATTCAATTTTTTATGAGTAGAAAAAACACTATGTTTTTTATTTAAATAATTATTTATTTTATTAAAATTTATTATATCTCAAGATAGATACATAATACCTATATTAGTTCAATTCAATTCATTGGATTTATTTTTTAATAAAATTAGATGAATAAGATTTTACTGAATTTGATAATGTCTACTACCCACCTTCTAGGTATGTTAGCAAATTTCCATAAAACAGAATTTCACCACTTCTGTGAATTGAATTTTAAAATTCTGAGAGACATGGTTGATATCAATAAGTAAAATGTGGTTCAACATGATAATAATAATTTTTGGTGAATAGTAAAATTTGAATTTTTCTACCATGGTTAAAAGTAAATAGAGTAATTAATAATAAATATGTTATTATTGTTACCCTAACACATGTATTAATTCTATTGGATATGTGTATTTAGTCGAAAATAAATCTTATAAATAAAATATGATCCTTCTGTTCAACATGGATTATATTAAGACATTTATTATTATTTTATTTAATGAAGAGCTAAATGTGTAAACTTCAAATTATCATAATTAAAACATTTTAAATATAGGGTTTCAAATAAGATAAATTTGACTATAAATATTCATTATAAATATAAAAATTTCTCATGCATATTTCTATTTTATTTATAATTTTTAGATTTTAAATAATAAAATTTATTTAGGAAACAATGATGATGCAGTAATAACCTTATTAATGAAAGATAAAAAAATTAATATTATAAATATCCAAATAAATGTAAATTAAGGCTTTTGAAGAATTTAAATATTGTTTTAGGTTACTATGACATGTTAATTTTGACTAAATAATATTTTTCGATGTAATCAAGTTGTTATGACTATAACTAAAATCAAATAAAAAATTGTGTCAAAATTGATATCAATGAGTTTTTTAAACAAATATGATATTATAAAATATTATGATAGTCTTAAAAATATATGGATTGTAAAATGTACTTATATAATAATATATATGTCATTAATGAAACAGTTGGGGTTCTATTGTCATTTTATTTTAATTTTATTTTCCATATAATATAAATATTTCAGGATACATGGTAAATGATAAACTATTTAACCAAGATTTAAATATAGAAGATAAAGTTAATATGAGGACATAAACATGTCTAAAACCAATTGGTTTAGATTTTTTCATCCCACAACAACCATATCCTTCAAATAAATCATTTTTAACCCATTATAAACAGAATATAATTGCACAATAAAATAATATTTCAAGCTTATCCTAAAGTAACCATCACCTCTCTTATAAAAGGGTACTTTACCTTGTCTCAAAATCACACCTCCAAAGATATTTGGATCAGCCAGAACCTAATAAAATATCCTCCCAAATACCGTCACTTCCTCCTTGAGGCCATACATTGATTATAAATCTATCTTAAGGAGCCCTTTTTATCAACTCAAAAGGAAACCACTGAGAAATATGTAATAATTTCACCACCTCTTTGAAAGTTATTTTCCTCTTCCACATCCTTTTCCTTTTGTTGTTTCCATTGAGAAATAATAAATCCAATACCTTATGTATACTTTTATGTTATTATAAATATGATAAAACCATATTAATTATTCAATCCAACCTATGAATGACAAGTCACCATAGATGTGTACGTACGACTTACTGTCTCTATGTCATGGTGTAGTATCTTATTCAAACACTTCATTGTTTGGATGGGTATAATAATGATTATAGATGATGTAAATAATAAATATAACATGTTAATTATTATGTATATATGATATACAATACAATTACATATGATTTCACAATCAATAGAATGATATTTTCGCTCATGCATACATACAGATTACCGCATCCTCGAACGCGATAAGATTCGTACCCCATTATAACCATTGACGAATAATTTTTAATTTATGATTATAAATAATGTTTATAAACTTAATATCATTCTTGAAATTAATCAAATACATCATATCCATAACAAACATGGCTTACATAACCAATCATATAAAATTAAATGAATTAGTTAACACCTGAAATGAAGATACTACTAAAATATGATTAATGAAATATTAAAAGATAATATATTATATCATAATTATGTATGTGTTTATCATATAATTTTATAAAAATTATTTAACTATTATATAAGATGTTAATGTAACCTCCACTAAGGAGAAGTACCACTTAAGGTTTAAATCTATAATAACGTCATTATCCGAGGTTGATTATACATGAGTATCTACTGGGACCTCTTTATCATCTATAACTATGTTTCAAAAAAATTAGTTTTTACTATTTCCTAGAATATTGGTTAATTTTATTAATACCATTATTTTAATTTTTAAAATATTTTATAAGGAATATTTCCATCATTTTCCAAAGAAGGTCCTTTACAATTTTTTTGAAATAATTAAAAAAGTATATATTTTAACTTATATGGTGAGTGTGACTATTTTCTTCCCTTATAACACCATAGAATCTTCCCTAACAGGCTTATATAAATATTTTAAAAATAAGTGTTTTATTTTAATACAATGTGACATTTCAATGATTTTAAGATGTAATTATTTATTTTGTTCAAATAATTATTATTTCATCTATGTAAACATCCTTTGATGGATTTTAAACCTGTTTTAAGTTGATTTATTATGTTCCAAATCATCCATATTTACCTGAAGGTTTTGTGATTTTTTTGACTGTTGATGTGTTGTTATTATACCATTCATAGTTTATGATTAAATTATTGACATTTTCTATGCTATTTTTAATGTATATGTTTTTTTATGTTTAAACCTTTTCAGATGAAGAATTCATTGTACTTAGTATGTGACGTGTGGAGCCCGCTATAGCTCCTAGATGCATCAAATGGTCTCATGATAAAAACATGAGTATTGGCACAAGGCCTTGAATAAAATATTATTTGTAGTCTTGGCACGAGGCCATGACTATGGGGTTATTAAGTCTGGCATAATGCATTCAATCATTATGAAATTGGTTGTTGATATTTCATGTGATTATTAGACTAGTAGAATATCCATGTGAAAAAGTAAATAGAATTATTTGATTTATATTAGATATATTATTATTAATATTAATGTTAAAAGGATTATTTCTTAGTCATATACATTTCCTTAAATGTTTTTTCTTATTTATGACAGTTTCCATTATATTTTTATCCTTAGTGACCATCTGATCTCACCCCTTCCTTTGTTTTATTTTACCCCGGATGTAAAAAAGTTTTTTATGGTTGATCTTCAGGGATATGCTCCGGGATATATGTTTTTTCAATGAGGATTAAATTTGGTTGTTGTTTTTATTTCAGGATTGAATGTAAAACCTATCAATGTATCTAGTACATCCAAGGATACAAAAACTAATCGGTCTTTTGAGACCTAATCTCTTAAAATCATTATAATGTTATGTAATAATGCACTTACGCTGGGTAACTGGTTTTGGGGAGTTACAGTTGATACCAGACGATGTTTAGTACAAACCCTGGGAAACTAGATTTAGAAAAACTCAGATTAAAGAACATTACCCTAAGAAATACATTGAGGATTAATATAGAAGAACTTCCTAAAATTTTGGTAATGTAGAAGTTTTGTGTGTTTTCAAAGTAATACATCATAGTCTGGATATGAGAAGGTAGAGGCAGCTCTGGAATATATGTACCTAAGAGTGAAAACATCGACAAGGAATGTTGGGATTGACTCGGGGTATCCAGATACATGACAACGGGCCTTGCTTCACTCGTGGTTATGACCCTCCTAGGGGATTTGTTTTGGATAATTCACATTTTATTTACAAACAATTATAAAGGATTTATGAGTATACACCTCCTCAAAGAAAGCATTTTTATGATTCTGGATTATATCCATAAACTGTTTAATTTATGGTAAGGGTTTTACAAGTTTGGAATTATGTATTGTGATTCATAAATTAATCTATTCTATGGAATTTTTTAGAAATGGTGCCTATATGAATGAATGGAAACTCTATCAACGTACATAATCTATGTAGGTATTTCCCTCATACTCAATATATTTATATTGGAGTTGGTGATCAAACTTTTGCTGATCATCGAAGCACCATACTTGGAAAACATACGTAGTTTATGAATAATAACCTTACCCATATAGAGCACCCTGATCCCCAACGCGGAAGATCATTGTCAGACCACTTCTGAGAGGGAACAAACACCAAGATTAAATGATACTACAAATCCAATTATAGGTGATCAATAGATAAGTTCCTTGGAGAAAATATTTCATGGATTGGGGTGTAGCGAAAAGGAAAATATTTTCATTGCTGTTTATTGCTTCACGGTAGATGAAAATCAATGGCAGTCATTAATTCAAAACCCAAAATAAAATGAAGAAATATAAAATATGGAATAAATGGATTTTAATGATATTTTATTCAAAGACAATTTCAATGTCTCAATCGAGCGGATATGGAAAGGCAATTTCTGAGTCTGAGGAAAAAGAAGGATGAGAAATTTGCAAAGATAATGCTCATTTTTTATAGTTATAAAGGCATGAAGTAGATTATATAGGTAACCCAAGGAGTAAAATTTATTGATTATTTTATGGGTTAAAACCATTTCGTTGTCGAGAATTAGTTTCATTAACCTTCTCATCTTTCAAACATATTTTATTATTTGCTATCAATAAAGAAAAATAATTATCTTATTCTTATGAATTTAAAACAAAATCAAGAGAAGAAGAGATATGATGGACACTCTAAAAATGGAAATAAGGGGAAGAAGTGAAAATATTTATATCCAACCTATGGTAAATGAGTGAAGAAACACCTTGGTACTTGCCTGAAATTGAATGGGATTCTATTATAAGTGTGGTGAAAAGTCCACCAAGCTCATGATTGCAAGGGAATGAAATATGATGTTAATGTTGAATGCTACAATTGCAGAGAGATGGGGAATTATGAAAATTAATTCCAAAAGAGCCAATGAAACATTCCTTAGAAAATTCCATGGAGCAAGGCCAAGCTTATGCAATCATTACTACTACGGTTGAAGAATGAATAGACAAGGTGGCAGGTAATTTAATGGTTTCCTAATGTTTAGAAAATGTTTTGTTTTATTCTGGATAATTGAATTGTTTCATATCCTTCTAGTTTTTTATGAAAATTATATATTCCCCATTTGATTTAACAAGGGAGTGGTCAGTCATAACTCTTAAAGAAAATTATCATTGCAACAAGGTTTTGTGAATCAGTCCCCATTAGGGAAAATAAATGTTCTTCATCCCCTGATCTCATCATCATACTTATGATATAATTTTATATAATCCTTATTATGTATTGGATTATGGAACATGATATGAAACATTATCTTCAGAGGAATGAGGTTTCAATTTTCGATGATAATAAGAAGTACCTTATCATTAAAAAAAATGTCCCCTGATGATTCTTATATATGTTGACCCCTAGTAGATCAACTAATGTCGATTATTTCGGAGGAATAAAATTAATTAACAATGGTTGAGGAAAATAATCTTTCAATAGAGGATGTTTTTATTGTACCAGAATATGTTGATGTGTTTCTAGAGGATTTACCTGGACATCCTCTAGAATGAGAAACTGAGTTTTCCATTGATTCAATTCCTGGGTCAAGGTCTATATTGAATACCCCTTATAGAATGTCCAATTTTGACTTTTTCGAACTAAATAAACAACTATAGGAATTGAATAATAACAGATTTATTCACAATATTGTTTCTCGATGGAGAGCCCAATTCATTTTGTTAAGAAGAAATATGGATCTATGAGGTTGTGCATTAAATATAGGGAGATAAATGTTATTATAATAAAGAACAAGTATCCCCAAACATGAATTGATGATTTATATGAAAAACTTCATGGTGAAAAATATTTATCAAATATTGACCTTCAATCTGGATATCATCAGTTCTGTGTGAAGGAGTACATTCTTAAAATAGAATTTCGAACTAGGTACAGGCATTACGAGTTTACAGTAATGCCTTTTTTACTTATTAATGCACTATTTTTTCATGGGTCTAATGAATAGATTTTTTAAGGAATATTTTGGAGATGTTTTAGTAGTATTTATTAATGATATCTTGGAATACTCAAAAATCTACGAAGATCATGAAAATCACTTGCACACTATTATGAAAAATCTTAGAAGAGATGAATTATATTTGACGTTTAGAAATTGTGAATTCCGGCTTCAAGATATTTATATTCATGGACATATTTTCTCTATGTATGGAATGTATATTGATCCTTCTATGAGATGAGTAATAAATGAATGGACAGAACTGATGAGTATAAATAAGGTACACTGTTTTATTATTCTAGTAGGTTATTATCAATGTTTTGTCCATAATATTTCCTTATTAGAAAAATCATTATCAAAACTCACATGTAAATGGGTTAAATTTTTTGGACAAAAAATTTTGAAGAATGTTTGATGAAATAAATAGAATATTAGTCAATCCTCATATCTTGACACTACCATCAGGGAATTATGGGTTTGTTATTTATAGTGATACATCAAAGAAATGACATTGTTGTGTCCTTATTCGGAGTGATAGATTTATTGCCTATGCATCATGACAGCTAAAGATTCATGACCAAAACTATCTTACTCATGATCTTGAGTAATGAGCTATAATCATTTCTCTGAAGATATGGATAAAATATATCTATGGTGAAAATTGTGAAATATATACTGATCAAAAGTGTTTGAAATATATTTTATCATAGAAATTACTCAACATGAGGAAAATATAATGGTGAGAACTACTCTGGGATAATTATTTCACAATACACTACCACCCAGAGATGAAAAATATGGCGGCATATTCTTTGAGCAGAAAAGATAATGGAGTTTTGAACAAGATGAGAGTTTAAAGGGATCCAATGATCATGGATCTAGTAAAGATGTATATTGGAATAATCAGGGATGGTGAAATATCAATACTTTTTAAATGGATTCTAAAAAATCTTTATTAGAAAGGATAAAAAGTTCTTAGACTGATGATGAGGAAATAAAAAAGAAAATCAAAGCTTTGAATGCTAGAAGATTGATTTACTTTGTATATGAAGATGGAATTTTGATATTTTGGAAGATAATTTGTGTTCCAGATATACCTGATCTAAAAAGAGAATTGTTGGTTGATGCTCATAGATCTAATTTTCTTATACACCCTAGTTGCACTATGATTTATAGAGATTTGGAGGATAATTTTTTGTGGGACAACATCAAGAGAGATATTTTTGATTATGTATCAAGATGTATGGTTTTTCAATAAGTGAAAGTTTGATGACAACATCCTAGAAGATTCTTGATACCTCCTACCATACCAAAGTGTAAATGTGATGATATTAAGATGGCTATTTTCATGGTACTTCTAAAGACTCTGATAAGGATTGATGCAATATGGGTAATTTTTTAACATCTTTCCTAGTCATCACATTTATGTGATATAAGATAAGACCTACAAATTCAATGTCTAGAAAGACTATATATCAACGAAGTTTCACAACATCATGAAGTACCCCTTTCGATAGATTCTGTCTATGATCCCTATTTTACATCAAGATTATGGAAAATTATTTAATATTCCGTTGATACGATAATTCATTTGAGAACTCCCTACCACCCTCAAACTGATGGAAAATTAAAACAAACTATTCAAACCTTAAATACATGATGATATCATTCTCACATGACTTTCAAGGTATGTGGGATCAATATTTACCTCTGGTAGAATTTTTTTATAACAATTTCTTCTATTCAAGTATCCTAATAGAACTATATGAAGGGTTATATGGAAATAGATGTCACACACCATCTTGTTGGATGATGTTGGTGAAAGAAAACTCATAGTCTAATAACATGATGAAGAAACAATAGAAAGGATAAAGATTATCCAACCCCACAACAAAGCAGCTCAATGTAGGCAGTTGATCTATGCCGATAATCGAACGAAGGATTTGGAATTTCAAGTAGGAGATCAAGTTTTATTAAAGGTAATTCAATGGAAGGGTTTTATACATTTTGGTAATAAGGGTAAATTAAGTCCCTAGTGCATCACACCTTTGAAAAATATAGAACGATTTGGAGTTTTAGATTATCGTTTGGCAATCCCACCCCGTCTCTCCAAAGATCATTATGTGTTCCACATATCACTGTTGAGAAAATACATGCCTAACCTAATGAATGTACTCACCATTGAAGAAATAGAATAGGAACCCGAACTATCTTATTGCAAAGAGGCTATCCAAATTCTTGATCCTGGAGAACAAGTATTGAGAAACCGGGCGACTCGTCTGGAAATTGTTCTGTGGATAAACCATATGATGGAAGAGTAAATGTGATAACCCAATGAACTAATTATGAAGAACCACCCAAATCATTTTATGAAGTAATATTATAAAAATTACAAGGACGAAATTTTTTGAAGGAGGGGAGAATGTAACACTTCATGCTTCCATGGTATGTTTCCATTTGAATAATTCAATATTTTGTGTTGTACGCAACATGGAGTTTTAACACACCATGACCAATAAAACTATCTTTAATAATATTAATTCCCAGTTATTGAAATATTATCAATTTTATTTTTTAAAATGGACTTCATTTTTGCATTCAGAATATCAAAATCAGCATGTAGTGAAGTTTTGATATTTTTCTGAAAACTATTATTATTTGATGAATAGTAAAAAAAACCATTTTATTGTTTAAACCCAATTTTTTATTAAAATCATTTTCTATTTTATTTAAATATATAATAAATCCAAATAGATGTATATAACCTATATTAGTTTAATGCAATTCATTGGAGTCATTTTATAATAAAATTAGATGGATAGTTTTTTTTTGAATTTTTAATCGTATTTTACCCACATTCTAGGCTTGATAGAATCATTTTATAAAACATGTTTTTACCTTGTCTATGAATTTAATTTAAATAATCTTTGGGAAAATATTGATATTATTAAGTAAAATTTTGTTCACTGAGATTAAAATATTTTTTGGTAAATTGTTATTTTTGACTTTTATTTACCCTGGTTAAAATTAAATAGGGTTATTAATGGTAAGAATAATATTATTATTATCCTAAAACATGTCCCAATTCTATTCGATAAATGTATTTCATCAAAAAAAATTAAGAAAAATATATGATCATTTTTCCACATGGATTTGATTGAGACATTTATTATTATTTTATTAAAAGAAGAGATAAAAGTGTTAAATTTAAATTTTCATAACTAAATAATTTTTAATAGAGGAATACTCATAAGATGAATTCGACTATAAATATTTATTAGAATGTTAAAAATAATTCCAACATTATTTCATTTAATTTATAATTATTTTTACATTAAATAATAAAATATATTCCAAACACAATGATGATGCAGTAATTACCTTATTGATGAATGATTAAAATATTTTATATTATAAATATCCAAATAAATATAAATTGAGACATTTGATTAATTAGAAAAATATTATTGGATAAAATGTCATTTTAGGTTTGATTAAATTAATTTATTTCAATGTAATCAAGTTACTAATTTAAAAATAATCAAATACTAAATAGTGTCAAAATTGAAATAAATGAGTTTTAAAATAAATAATATATTATTAAATGATATAACATTCTAAATAACTATTAATTGGCCAAAATAATTATATAATAATAGATATTTCATTAGTGAAGCAGTTTCTGTTTTCATGGCATTTTATAGTATGATTATTAACCTGATAATAAAAAGATACAAGGAGACGCGGTATATGTTGAACTATTTAACCAAGTGTTAAATATAAAGTATAAAGTTAATATGATGACCTAAACCTATCTAAATCCTATTGGATGAAATGTTATCGACCCATCTCCACTTTACCCTCTAAATAAATAATTTTTGAACCAATATAAACCTAATATGATTGTATAATAATATAATATTTCATGATTTTCCTAAAGCAACCCTCACCTCTCTTATAAAAGGGTACTTCCCCTACTCTCATAATCAAACATCCAAATAAATTTGGCTTGGCCATATCCAACTCAAATATTCTCCCAACTACCACCACTTTGATATAGAGGCCTAACTTTGGTCAGAAATAAAACTTATGGTGCCCTTTTGATCAACTAAAAAGGAGTCACCTGAAGAATAGGTAATAATTTCACCACCTCTTTCAATGTACCTTTCTTCTTCCAAATCCACTTTTATTGTTGTTTATAAACCAAAATAATAACACCAATACCTTATAAATACTATGATTTTATTATAAATAATTCAAAACCATATTAATTATTCTACATATCCTATCAATGATATGTCACCATACATATGTGTGTACGGCATAGCCTCTCCACATCGTGGTGTAGTTTGTTATCCAATCACCTCATTGTTTGGATGGTTATAATAATTAATACAACATATGTAAATTAAAAATATAACATGCTATATATTTGGAATATTATATACCATCCAATTTTTTTATTTCACAATCTATAGAATGATATTGTTGCTCATGCGTACGTACGGATTACCATCTCTAAGAACATGAAAAGATTAATAGCCCATTGTAACCATTCATAGATAATTTTTATTTTGTTATTAAAAATAATGATAAAGAATTTAATTTAATTCTTGATATGATTAAAATACATCCTATCCATAAAAAACATGTCTTATGTAACCACACTTATAATGTAAAATGAATCAGTTAAAACTCAAAATGATAATACAACTAAAATATTAAAAAATCAATATTAGGTGAAAATATATGATATCATATTTATGTATGTGGTTCTTGTATAATTTAAAAAAAATATTTAAATATTACTCATGAGGTTAACATACCATTGACCAATGAAAATTACAAGGTAAGGGTTGATTCTATAATCTCTTTATTTTCCGAGGTTGTTTATACATGTGTTTCTTCTTGGAACTCTTTATCATCCACATATGTATTTATTAAAAATAATTACAATTTCATAGACTATTAGTTAATTTAATATATACCCTTGTTTAATTTTTTATAATATTTTTATAAATTAATCTTTCTCTCATTTTCTATACAAGGTCCTTTAGTACCTTTTCGGAAATATTTTGGAAATATTGTTTTTTAACATGTATGGTGAGTGCGGCTATTTTCTTTCATAATAACACCTTTGAAGAATCCCTTACAAGCATATAAGAAAATTTTCAAACTAAATGATTTCTTTTATAATTATGTGAATTTTAAATGTTTTAAATATAAATAGGTATTTCTTTTAAATTTTTCTATTTCATCTATGTTAATATCTATTGATGTATTTAAAACTATTTTGAAGTTGATATATTAGGACCCAAATCTTCCATATTGTATTGAAGGTTTTTTGATATGTTTTACTATGGATGGGTTATTTTTATACCATTCATGGTTTATAGATAAAGTATTGACAACTTGTATTCTAGTTTTAATTCGAATGTTTATATTATGTTTAAACCTTTTCATATGAGGAATAAATTGGACTTAGTAAGTGACGAGTGGAGCCCGCTATAGCTCCTCGATGCATCGGTAGGTCTCATAAGGAAAACTAGTGTCTTGGAAGTAAGCCTTCAAAAAATCATATGTGTATTGTTGGCTAGAGGCCTTGACTCTATGCTTATGACGTCTGGCATTATTCATTCCATCAGTATGAAATTGGAAATTTATATTGCATGTTGTTATTCTACTAGTAAAATATCCATCTGAATAACTTAATGGAATTATGTGATTTATATTTTCCATATTATACCTAAGTTTATGTTTAAAAGGCTTATGAATTAGAATTATTGACCTCACCTATTTTGATAATCCCAATTTTTCTTTCATATACTTTGATAATCTCAATATATGTTTTTCTATATATTAATTCTTTCAATCTGTTCTCATGATGATAATAATATTAAAATAGTCTCTGAGATAGTTTAATCTTTGTTTATACATGTTTATATAAGTTCTGAAGTAATTGTAACCCATTTGGATATGTTGTGTATGAAACAGATATGTATTTAGTCACTGATATGCGTTTAAGCTATGGGTGCTCAGTCTATCGATATGCTTAGTCTACCGATATACAGAGTCACCGATACACTAAGGTCACCGATATATACAGAGCTACTGACAGACAACCAGAGCTACCGATATGAGGAAGTCTACTGATAGAACCAGTCTACCGACCTACTGATACAAAACAGACCATAGCCACTGATAGACAGAAGTCTACCGATAGAAGTTTGCTGATAGTTTAAGTCTACTGATAGAAGTATGCTCATATTACAAGTATACTGATACGTGCAAACAGCTACTGATGCAAAGATCTACCGATGGAGAGACAGCTACCGATGGAACTAAAGTCACTGGTATATGAGCTACTGATATATATTTAAAAGAGCTACAGATGGAAGGTTCTACAACGAAGTCCACGGTGCACGTCTACCAATAAAACGCTATTAATGCTTGACCCACTAGTCAAACCCTATACTCTTCATACTATTTATTTATTTAGCTAATGGTTACATTTGATTGTTTTAATGCAGTTAATGTTGGTTAATGATTTCTATTGCATGTCCGGGAAACGTACCTTGTTCCCATGAAAAAGGATATTGTTCTTTTCTGCCGAAGCTGAAACCTATAAAGTGATTGAAATAGAACACTTAAGTAGACAAAAGATATACATGCATATGACACTGCTAAAAAGGAAAAAATAAGACACACGAAGGGTGAAAGAAGAAGAGATGAACAAGATTTAAAATGTGGAGCATTTTTTCTTCTCTAGTCTACATATATACTCCAAGAAACTTACATACATGAAGAACTACAACATGCATCATGAGTGAAGAATAAGAACAAAAACATTTCATGCACTCAGGATGCGAAGTTGGACCAATAATCAAAGAAGAAAACAACACCCTGTTTTCTGAGAAAAACCAGAGAAGGACTCAGAAGATTTTATGATAAAACAAATGACTCTAGAGCTACACTACTAATCACTAAAGCATTTCTAAACTCAATCATACTTCTCTTACTGATTATTTCATTATATTTTGAGTAATATGTGTATCCTGTTTACTTTACACACACACTGTCTACTGTGCTAAACTGGAGGATTCATAAATCCACCCTTAAACTCCATGACTCTTTTGTCTCCCACTGTGAATAGTGGTAGTGGTCGAGTAAGACCTGGACAACCTGTGAACTATTGTTTGTTTTTTCCATGATGATCTGTGGTAGTGGTCTTTGTACCTGGATAGTAGTATACTATTGTTTACCCCCGATCCAGGGTTTGGATCAATTTATATAAATTGTTGAGAGGACTAAGTCTCGGCTTGAGACTGATCCTCTTGGTTAACATTTATGTGCTTTTATATTAAGTGTATAAGTATTACATATATATATTCTAATTCTTATTACATTTAAATACGAAACTACATTAACGATACTTTGATAGTAAAATAAAAAAGTGTTTATACTTATTGTAAACCAGTAAGTTAGTTTCAAAAGTTAATTTAATTTTTAAATTAAGTTAACTGAGACATAATCAATCTTTGTGATACTAATTGAACCTTTACACTCTGTATAGATTCACTACAGTTTAACTTTGTTTTTAAATTGGGGGATTTTAAGAGAAATATTTTTAAGAAAAATTTTAATTGGAACTCAATTCTCCCCCACCCCCTCTCACGAGTTTCCACTCTGACCAATGTTTGGTATCAAAGGTTTATTTTTGTTAAAGTATTTTTGAAATACTCTATTTTTCTACTGTGATTTTAGTTTCATCTTTCATGATCTTAAATATCGATTAGTTCTAAATTTTTATATCTTTAAAAATATTTTCTAAAATATAGTTATGGATAATATACTAGAGGGTGATGATACTAACTGGCCTCCATTCTTAAATGGCACAAACTATGTCCTGTGCAATCTGAAAATGAAAAATCATTTAGAAAGTATGGGTTTTGATATTTGGACTGCTATAGAGTCTCAATAAAAAATTCCAGAGATTGAAAGAACAAATTGGGATGAACCTACAAAGACTGCATATAATAATAATTGTAAAGATATGAATTCTATGTACTATGCTTTAGGAGATGAAGAGTTTCATATAATTTCTGCCTGTAAAAATGCCTTTGAAATATTGGATAATTTCGGTGTTTCTCGTGAAGGAACAACCAATGTTAAAGAAATGAGATTAAATAATTATACTATAAAATATGACCATTTTAAAATGAAAAATGATGAACCTATATCTGATATGTATCTCAGGTTTATTAGATAGTCAATAAAATGAGTTCACTTGGTTAAGATGTTCTAGTAAAGGAACAAATTATGTGGATACTGAGATGTCTGCTAGAACGATAGAGAGGCACCTCTATCTCAATCAGATAGTCACGTGACATTGGATCACTTCCAGTAAAGGAGATTATTGGTAAATTAATGATGTATGGGGAAGAACTCAAGGTGAATAAGGAACAAGATGATGAACCTAAAAGCAAATCTGTAGCTTTTAAGTCTACTTCCTCTAAGATTAAAGACAAGAAGATAATGCAAATACCTAATGAGAGTTCAACCAGTGAAGATTCTAATTTAGATAGTGATGATGAGATGGCTCAAATAGCCAGGAGAATCAAGAAGTTTTATAGGAAGAATAAATTATTCAGGAAATTTAACTACAAAGGAACGTATGACAACAAGGGACACTGAAAGATGGATTGGAAGATAGCTCACATGAATGATGAAATAGTCTGCTATGAGTGTAAAAGGAAAGGACACATCAAGGCTGATTGTCCAAAGTTAAAAGTCAAAAAGAAATTTTATTATAAGGACAAGAAGTACAAGAAATATATGAAGGATACCTGGAGTACATCTAAGGACATCACAAGTGAATCTGAAGTTTCTGATTCTGAGAAGAATCTTGCGAACATGTGTTTCATGACCAACACATCTGAGGTAACCTTATATACTCCTGTTTTAAATTATTATTATTCAAAAGATGATGCAGAATCTGATTCTGATTCAGAAAGCATGACTAGTAAGGAATTATTTGAATACTGCAATATGCTGGAAGAGACATGCAATGATCTTAAGGATAAATACAATTCATTAAAGAAACAACATGCTCTCACTACTACTGTTAAAAATGATCTTACTATTGAAAAAAAGAAGATTGATCAACTGTTAAAGAAAAATAAAGAACTGAAAATGTCAAATGAGCAACTTAAAAAAGACTTAGAGAAGTTTAGAAATGGAAAAGACACACATACTCAAATTTTAGGTAAGAATGTTACACCTAAATACACCACTTGTTTGGGATATCAACCTAGACAGAGACAGTTCACTAAAACTTGATTTATTTCCAAGTCTGGAAAAAAAAATTCTTATTCTGGTTCTGGAAATTCATATAGTTTAACTAGTTATTCTTATGGTTATAGGTCTAATAATGGTTTTCTTTTAAAATCTACTGATTCAATAAATTATATGAGACCCATAAAACAAATATGGGTACCTAAAATTTTGATTGGTAACCTTTCTGGACCCAAGATGATCTGGGTACCAAAATCATTTTCTATCTAAATCTGTTTTGTAGGAAACATGCTTAAAGAGATATGACAATAAGTTATGGTACTTGGATAGTGGAAGTTCAAGACATATGTCTAGAGATTATTCATGCTTCAAAAGTTTAATAACAGTTGATGGAGGACATGTCACCTTTGGTGATAATTCTAAAGGAATGATCATCGTCCTAGGCCAAATTGGTAAAACTGATTCAGTTTTAATTTCTAAAGATTTACTTGTGGATTGCCTTAAGTATAACATTTTTAGTATTTCTAAATTGTGTGATGATGGATTTAATGTTAAGTTTGAAAATTATTCTTTCAATGTATTTAATTCTAAAAATGCTTTAATATTTTCTGCTTTAAGAAATGAAAATGTTTATTCAGTTGATTTAAATTCTCTAGCTAAACAAAATGTTACTTGTTTAAATGCTTTTCATAAAGAGTCTTGGCTTTGGCGCTGAATATTAGGACACTGCAACATCTATTCACTTAGAAAACTAACTAGAAAGAACATATTTACAGTCCTACCCAAACGTGAATTCCAAAATGACAAAGTGTGTAATCCTTGTCAAAATGGAAAGCAACATAATGTTTATATTAAATCAAAGAAAGAAGTTTCAACTTCTCAACCTCTTGAGTTGGTTCACATGGACTTGTTTGCTCCATCAAGAATTACTAGTTTAAATGGGATGCACTATGTCAATGTTCTAGTAGATGACTTTTCTAGATATACTTGGGTATACTACCTAGCTCACAAAAGTGAAGAATGTTCTTACATTATTAAATACTCTAAATCTGTAGAAAGTCTTAGTGTACTTAAGATTAAAACTCTAAAAAGTGATCATGACTGTGTGTTTGAAAATCATGAATTTGAATATTATTGCTCGCACAATGGATATAGTCACAACTTCTCTGCTCCTATGACACCTCAGCAGAATGGTGTAGTAGAAAGAAGTAATAGAACCCTTCAAGAAATAGCTAGAACCATGTTTAATGAATATGACCTGCCTATTTACTTTTGGGCTGAAGCCGTGAGTACAACATGTTATATTATTAATAGACTCTTAATTAGACTAGTTCTTAAGAAGACCCCTTATGAGTTATAGAATAATATAAAACATAGAATTATTTACTTTAGAGTAATTTGATGCAAAGATTTCATTCGTAATATAAAGGATAATCTGGACAAGTTTGCTTCTAAGAGTGATAAAGGAATTTTTCGTGGTTATTCTTTAACTAGAAAAGATTATACAATCTTTAATAAAAGAACCAAATGTGTGGAAGAATCTTTTCACGTCATGTTTGATGAAACTAATCCACATGAGCCTAAAACAACTCTTGAAAATCATGAGGAAGATTTATGTATTCTGGACCTTAATAATAAATCTAAATAACCTGCTGTAAAAACATCCAGTTTTGAACATATTATAGAATCTGCTACTATAGAACCCGAACCTATAGATGAACCCGAAATTTCTAGTCCTACCTTTACTAGATCAACATAGATTATAATGAGTCATCCTTTGGATGCTGTTTTTGGTAATCTTGATAGAGGGACACAGACTAGAGCTTCTCTAAGAAATCAGGTTGAACATCAAGACTTTCTTTCATAGCTAGAACCTAAAAATATTGACGATGCGCTCAATGATGGATTTTGTGTAATGGCTATGAAAGAAGAGTTAAATCAAATTGAAAGAAACAAATTGTGGGAATTAGTTGACAGAACTGAGGACACTTTAACAATAGGCACACAATGGGTTTTTAAAATAAAGTTGATGATTCTGGAAACATAGTTAAAATCAAAGCTAGACTAGTTGCACAAGAATATAGTCCAGAAGAAGGAATAGAATTTGAGGAAACGTTTTCACCTGTAGCCAGATTAGAAGCCATTAGGATCTTACTTGCATATGCTTCTCATCTGTATTTCAAGTTATTTCAAATGGATGTAGAATGTGATTTTTTAAATGGTTTTATTATTGAAGATGTTTTTGTTGAACAACCACTTCGATTTACTAATACTAATTTTCCAAATCAATTTTTTAAATGTTTTAAAGCTTTTTATGGTTTAAAACTGGATCCAAGAGCTTGGTATGATAGACTTAGTAAATTTCTTATTTCCAAAAGTTTTACTAAAAGGATTGGTGATCCATTATTTTTATTAATGGAATTTCTAAAGAATATTTAATAGTGAAAATATATGTTGATGATATTATTTTTGGATCTTCTAAACATTATTTATGTACTGATTTTTCAAAGAGTATATAAAATGAATTTTAAATGAGTTTAATGGGAGAAAATAAATATTTTCTTAGATTTCAATTGTTTCAAAATGAAAATTGTATTGTTTTGAATCAAAATAAATATAAAAAGGATATTTTAAAACGTTTTGGTTTGGATAGTATTAAGGAAAGTGAAACTCCAATGAGTACTGTTTTTAAATTGGATGCAGATTAGACTGGGAAATTAGTGGATAATACCAATTACCGAGGTATGATTGGAAGCTTACTTTTCCTTAATGTTATTCAACTAGATATTATGTTTACTATGTGTATGTGTGCAAGATTTCAGGCTAATCCAAAAGAATGAAATTTACTTGCTGTTAAAAGAAATTTTAAATATCTTAAACAAACTGTAATCTTTGATTTTTTTTACCCAAAAGGACAACCATTTGAGTTAATGAGTTATTCAGATACGGACATTGCTGGTTGGATGATGGATAGGAAAAGTACTTCAAGAACATGTCATTTATTAGGAATGTCCTTAGTTTCTTGGTGTAGTAAAATGCAGAATTATGTAGCATTATCCACTGCCAAAGCATAGTACATAGCTACTGGTAGTTGTTGTGCACAAATTTTGTGGATGAAACACACTCTTTTGGATTATGGATATTACTTTAGGAATGTGTCAATAAACTGTGACAATACTAGGGCAATAAATATCTCATAGAACCATATGTCTCAATATAGGACAAAACACATTGATGTAAGGAATCATTTCTTGATAGATCATTACCAAAAGGGTGATATTACTCTTGAGTTTACAGGCACTGAACATCAATTAGCCTACATATTCACTAATACTTTGACTTCGGATAGGTTAAGTTACATTCGACATGAGTTAGGAATTTTTAATCTCAATCGGTAGCATTCCTCACTGATGTAACCTCACTGATAGAAAACCTCACCAATGTAACCTCACTGATAGAAAACCTCACCGATGTAACCTCACTGATAGAAAAACTCACTGATGTAACCTCACTAATAGAAAACCTCACCTATGTAACCTCGCTGATAGAAATCCTCACTGATGTAACCTCACTGATAGAAAACCTCACTGATGTAACCTCACTGATAGAAAACCTAACCGATGTAAAACCTCACTGATAGAAATTCTCACTAATGTGCACGCTATTTTAAAACTTATATCTGTGACCAGAATCTAAATCATTTACTTTATCTCATTTTGTTTATTTATTTTATGATTCCTAAATGATAAAACTAAAGTTCGAGCTACTTCAAAATCCACTGAGTCTCAAACCATAACTATCGAAACTTAGCTCCTGAATCCTTAGAGAAACCTAAATCTTTCGAACCAACGATGGAAAAAACCAAACATCCTACCATCAGAGATTACTCTGTTGAGCCGAAAACAAAGAAGCAAAGGACTGAGAAGGATGCAAGTGGCAGTGGAAGTGTTTCTAGAACTAGGTCGGGGAGACGACCAATGATTCCTCATCTGCAAAATCGAGTTATTGTGATTGAAATGAAACTGTGTGATGAATGGCTGATGCATAGCTGTTCCTTAGTGCTCGAAGTTCTTGAAGATGAAAAATGGGTAGAGTGTTTTTCGAATAACAATGGTCCTTACTTTCCAAAATTAGTGAAACAGTTTTACGCTTTTTTAACCTTTAAAGAATCAGAGAATGAAAATCGAGTAACATCTATTGTAAATGTAAAGGAGATGTCGTTGACATCTGTTGAATGGGATGAGTGCTTGAAAGTTCATCATGAAGGAGTATCTGGAAATGTCGCGATATCCATGCCACCTACCAGTGGCATTTTCAATTATGAGACTTCATTGGAAGTGTTGACTGGTGTTGGAAGTCAAAGATAAGTAGTTGTTGCAGAGATGGATGGAGAGAACTGATTGTTGTTCAAATTTGTTCAACAAGTCTTGATACCGAGGTGAGGAGAATTTTCCAATGTGAGATATCATGATATCTATCTCCTTCACCTCTTAAGACATTTTTTAATGGTTAATTTATGTAGATTTATGATGCTCCAGATGGAAGATTTGACAAGACCGAAATCAAAGAAAAATGCCCTATTCTTTGCTAAATTAATCTCTGGGATGATCAAGGTGAAAGGGGTTACTGAGTCTCAAGATGAGATAGTGGTAGTGAATAATAACTTCTGTATCACAACTAAAGTTTGTATATACACGAAAATAAATTTGATCCCTTGGAGAGGAGAATGGGTCAATGATGACCAGAGGATGTATGAAAAGTTTAATCCTATGAGTCATCATTCAAGACCAAAGGATGTGAGGGATCCAGGTCTAGGACCTGATAAAGATGATCCAGAATATAGTGATGATTCAGAAGAGGAAGATTCCTCTGCTGATGAAGGAGGAGACCTTGACTTTCCTCCTAGCCCAGCTCCTGAAAATCAATTTCAACATATATAAGATAATGAAGAAGCTATTGAAGTGGCTGCTCTAAAAAATGAAGAAGATATTCATGAGAGTGAAACATCTATGACAGCTGATTTGAGTCTGAGTCCAGTTATTGAACAAAATTTAGTACCTACTAAGGAAGAAAATGAAGTTGATATACCCTAACCTAATCCAGAAGACCCTCCACCTACTACAGTAATAGAATTGTTAGTGGAAGATTCTCCTCAGGATGAAAGTCTTGTTGAGGATGCTGCTGTGAATGATGATGAGAATGTTGTAATTCTAATTGAGGATGTACCCATTGAGGGTGAGCATCGATCTATGTTTGGAAATTTCATAGTGGCTGTTGGATTTAATGATTGGACAGAAGACCCTGGTTTTACAGTCTGTGGTTTAGACTATTCAGATTTAGATAAAGAAGCATCTCACAATAGACCTAAATTTTTTTATGATGTTGAGACTGAATTGCTACCTGAAGATGTGGTCAGAATGCATGACCTGGATACTTTGAAGAAAAATCTTAAGGACAGCTTTGTGGAAGAGGTAAAGAAGATGGATGTTTCTCTGGTATCTTCAATTCAATCAGTTATGACTGATGATGTGGTCAGTTTAGCCTCTGAAAGAGCATCTGCATTAGTTGCACCGGCTGATTTGGTTACCAAGGTTGATATGGATATCTTAAGGGATGAGTTGAAAGAATATTTTAGTGCCTTAGTTTCTATGATGAAGCATAGTTTTTCTGAAAAAATGGTTATGCTGGAATGATCTTTTGAACTATCTCTTTCCTGCAATTTATCAACCTTTATGGGTGAAATTGTTGAAGAAGTTAAAGAATGCCAGGCTCAAGTTTCTAGACTTGAAGCAGATCATGATGCTTTAAAGGAATCTGTTGTTTCTTTAGACTCTTACATGAGCTCAAAATCCCAAGCAGATAAGGACTTAGCTTATGTGAAGAGTGTTGTAAGTCAGATGGTTTTAATATTTGAAGGTTTCAAAACATCTATAAAAGATCATATTAAAACCCAGGAATCTGGTGTTCAAAATTTTATCAGTGGTTTGACCAAAAGCTTCAAAGAGACTATATCTCTCTCTGTTTGTTCTCTCGCATCTAAACCTTTGATATACTTGAATCAAATTCAAACTGTGATGAAAGAGAAGCTTGGTTCTGCCTCAACCAGTGGCTCTGTGGACTCATCTGAACTGAGCAGAGTTGTTATCTCTACCAGAGATTCAGCCAGAGAAATTATGAAGATTGTACAAGACTACATGAGAGAAGCCTATGCCTCTCAGAAGGAATTGAAATAAAAGGTGGACTCCTATTTCACCAAAATTTACACAAAGACCCAAATGACCAGACATTTTAAGCTTCTGATTGAGAATATGAAACTGCCTCCTGTCAATCAAGCCTTTAGAGAATAGGTTAGAAAGATGAGAGAATTGAATCCAGCTTTGGACAAGTTTTTGGAGAACAAGGATGACTTCATATCTTCAATGGAGAGAGGGGGTGTAAGAATGGTATAGAGTAAGATGTTTACAACCTCTGATACCAATTGTAGGATCGAAATATAATATGAGATGCTCAATATACAAGAGGGGGTGAATTGTATACTTTAAAAATTCCTTTGGAACCTTTAAAGTTAGTTATGAATAACTAGAGTTTCCTTAAGAAAAAGAAAGGTCAAAGTTTAACAAAGTTAAACTAAGTAAATTCACAACACCTCTAACACCGAACTAAACATGGAAAGAGATTCCAAAAGTAGGTTCCAGAAATATGATTCCGGAAATTGAATCTTAACAAAAGTTACAATATGAGATTCTACCTTAAAGCGTATAGAATCTAAACTAATCAGAGTAAGTAATTAAGTATATGAAAGTTATACTTTCCTTAAGATACAAATTGCAGCGGAATAAAGACAAGTAGTAAAACTACTAGTAACAAGATAATAGTCTTTTAACCCAAAGAGAAGGGTATCCAACAACCTTGGATAAAGGTCCCTTGATTTATACTTTCAAGCAACTCTGTCTTACCCACACCAGGGTAAGCCCTCGATACGAAGATCGGTGTCTCTGTCTTGCTATCCCCGCAAGCCCTCAACTTCAAGGTAGTTGGCAACCTCTGTCTTTCTCAGCAAGAAAGCCCTCGATCTTTAAGGTAGTCGGCACCTCTGTCTTCCTATCCCCGGAAGCCCTCGAATGTAATCACCAACATTCGGAGTCGCACGGAGCTTTGAGAGTTAATAAGAGCCTCTCTCTCTAGAAATCACTTCAAGCAGATTAGTCAGCCTTTCAGCAATCAGCCATCAGCACCGAGCTCTTTAAAATGAGCTCCTATTTATAGGTATGGTCAGCTCCTTCTCCAACGGTCATATTTTCCTTAAAGTTCGGAGGGACCTGTACACGTTTCACTTAGACAACGGTTAGTTTATAACAAAACAGACGACATCGTTTTATAACAAAACAACTGTAACAGAATGTACGACATCGTTTTTAAACTCTAACATAAAGGTTCGGAATGAAAACTTCGGAGTGAAAGTTCGGAGTGAATAAATTCAGAGTGTATAAAACAATGATAATCAGATTCTGTTTAATAGGTGAATTCGGAATGATAATTCGGAATAGGAATTCGTCATCAGAAATCGTAATGAGAATTCATCATTATAATTCGTAATGAGAATTCATCATCAGAATTCGTAATGAGAATTCATCATCAGAATTCGTAATGAGAATTCATCATCATAATTCGTAATGAGAATTCTTTATCAGAATTTGTAATGAGAATTCGGAATGATATTTCTTCATTAGAATTCGTAATGGGAATTATTCATTGGTATTCGTAATGAGAATTCTTCTTCAGAATTCGTAATGAGATTTCGGAATGAGATTTCTTCATTAGAATTCGTAATGAGAATTCTTATTCAGAATTCGTAATGAGAATTCTTCTTCAGAATTCGTAATGAGAATTCGGAATGAGATTTCTTCATTAGAATTCGTAATGATAATTCTTCTTCAGAATTCGTAATGAGAATTATTCTTCAGAATTCGTAATGAGAATTCGGAATGAGATTTCTTCATTAGAATTCGTAATGATAATTCTTCTTCAGAATTCGTATCCTGAACCTGGAATAGAACTTAGTCAGATATCATATCCGGAATTCGGAATGAGACTTCCTTATAGTTCTTTATCCAGAATCCGAATACTAAACAGAATGCTTTATATCTATGTTTTTATGATTCCGAGAAAATGAATCTGAAACTCATACTTAAGAAAAATATGAATGAAAATATGATAAGGATAATTTTTCTTATAAAAGCGATTTTCCTTAAAAAAGCAATTTTCCTTATAAAAGCGATTTTCCTTAAGAAAGCAATTTTCCTTAAGAAAGCAATTTTCCTTAAAGATAAGGTGTTTGTCATTTTCAAAACAAGAAGGAATGGAAATGTCATAAGGAAAACCTTATTGACTCAACAATCTCCCCCTTTTTGGAAAGCACAAACATCCTTACGAAAAAGCTATTCCAAGAAGAAATAAACACATTAAAGAGTATCTCCCTTGGTTTAAGGATGTAGATGAATACGACTAACTCCCCCTTAGGCTTTGAAACTCTAAAGATCGTATTCATATTTCCGGAGTGATATTTCATAAGAAGGTCTTCTTTAAGAAAAACTCCCCCTTAAACAAACTCTTATTAGAGTTCTTTTTCCTTGGGTATTTTTCTTTCTCCCCCATTGATAAACTCTTATTAGATTTCCTCTTTTTCTTAAGGATCTTTTCCTTCTCCCCCTTTGTGATTTTCAAAAAGAATTGGAGGGAATGGAAAAAAATAACAATGTACCTGAAAAATTAGTAATGACAACAATAGAAACAACAAGTACGACTTTCATTAAAATTGGAATCTCAACAACAAAGGAAAAAACTACAACAAAAAGATCGGATTGGTTATTTCGGATCTTTTTCCTTCGACATTAGTCCCTTAAGAATCGTCTTGATCTTCTTTAAGTCTTTGTGATCTTCCTATGCTTGCTTCTCTAAGACGACTATTCTTGCTGACTGAGCTTCAATTACTTCTTCCTGAGCCTTCAACTTTTCTTCCTGAGCTTTCATCTTCTCTTCCTGAGTCTTCATCCTTTCTTCAAACTCGATCTGATAATCCCTTTCAAATTTCCAACATTGATTAACGGAATTGAGATTTCCATTCAGATCTCTCACTTCCTGAATCCGAAAGTTCTTTTCCTCTGTCAATTTATCTTCAAAGGATGCAGTCAGCTCATTAATCTTCTTGTCTTCGGTTTCAAAGGCATCCTTAACATTATCTTGAAACTCATCAAGCAACCTCATCTCTTCAACATTCTTCATTGACCATCTTGTCATCCTCTTACAAGATCTTTTATGAGCTTCGTAACCAACAAAGAATGTCTTGAACTGAGCTTCAATCTCAACACACTTATCCATAACCATCGATACAGAGTCGGTTTTCTGATTCAACGCATGTTGGAGCATCTGGCATTTAGAGTCAATACTAGAGAAGGTTGGAATGGTTCCTACCAACTTCTTCAAAGATTGGACAACAAAATCATGCCCCAACGAAGATGACTCTGAATCTGAAATCTTTCTAGGAGAATTTTCTTCCTCAATAAGCTCCAACTTCCTCTTAGAAGAACTACCAGCTTCCTTCCTCTTTCTTACTACTGAGCTCGGAGTCTCGGTAAGAATTTTCTTTCCCTTATCTTTTTCTGGAATAGAATCTGGTTCCGGAGTTTTCTTTTCACTGTCGGAAACTTGAACAACCAAATATTCCTCATCAGCAACTTTTTGAACACCATCCTCTACGTTTCCCATCTGAGCAATATCATGTAAAAGTTGTTCTTATTCTCCATGATAGGAAACTTCTTCTTCTCCTTTCTCTTCTTCCATCACAGGAGTTACTAACTTTGAAGATTCAGCTTCTGAAGTCCGGAGTGATAAGTGTTCCGAAGGAGTTCCCTTGTACTCATCTACCTGTTTTAGCACATCTCATGTCTCACCACTTCCTTCAGCTGCCTCTTCAACTTGTTCCACTTGCTCTTCTTCCTCAGTATTCGTAGCAACATCCTCTTCCGGAGCAACAAGATTTCTTCCTGGAGTCTCAGGTAGTGATTCTAGAGAGAAAGATCTCGGAACTGGGATAGTTGCTGAAACCATTTCGTTTAACTTTAACAAGGCCTGAGCTACCTCAGCCTCAGACATTTTCTTCTTAAGCTTCTTTTCCTTAGCTTGTTTCTCAAGCTCATCAGCAGCTTTCTCCTTCAAAGCTTTAGCTTCTGCAGGGTCCAATCCGAACTGCGGATCCCCTTCTTTCCTCTTCTCTTTATCAGCTCTCCACTTAGTAACAACCTCATCAGGATAGGTCTTCTTCTTCGATGGCTTTGGAGGTGCGGAGTGGACTTCCTTAGACATGGGTTCCTCGGCTTCGACTACAACTTCATTCAGCTTTCTCTTCCTTACCGGCTTAGATGATTCCGGATCAGCAGATTTCGGAGCCACTTCTTTTTGAGGAGGCAGATCAATAAACTTCCCAGACTTCTTGTCAAAAGATATATTCATTCTTTTAAGCGTGCCATCACTAAGCAGCATGATCTTGCAATCTCTCGGCTTAGAACTGCAAGCTACCTTGAAAGATTCTAGGCACCAAACTATGAGCTTTGATAATATTGCTGGGTACATTACGATCTGAGCTCTCAGATTCCCCTTCTTCAAATTCTCAATATTAAGAAGAATATGCTTCATCAAGTTGAACTTTCTTAGATTTATCAGGAAATCTAAGATATATATCTCACTCTTCTTCAAGCTATCCTTATCACCTTTTCTCGGTACGATAAGCCCTTGCACCCATAAATCAAGAATCCGGATGTTTGTAGATAGGCTTGAAATCTTCGGAGCCTTGTCATCATCCAATCCGAGAGTTTCTAAGGCTTTTTCCTTGTTGAAGCTACCCTTGGAGTCCGGCAATACGTGAGAAATAAACTCAGCTTCACCTTCATAAGATAACCCTACCAAGCTTGCAGCCTTGGTGTAAGAAAGCTTATATGTCTTTCCATAGGATTTGAACAAAAATTTTTCTCTATTATCTTCCTCGAAGAAAGAAACTGACTCATAAAACTCAACAAGCAAATCAGAATAAACTTCATCTTGATTCCCAGTTTTAGATACCGAAACATCCTCCCAGCCATTCAACCTGATATTCTTTGAAATGATAGAATCGTAGTTTCTGAAGAAATTCGGATGTACTAACCTTTCTCTGTATACTAACCACTGAGATATAGGCTTAGTTGAAGACATTTCTTGAGAAGCTAACTCTGCAGACATTCGGATTAGAAGTTCTCTGGGAAGTTCGGAACGGAGAAGACTGAAGTTCGGAGCGGCCTTAAATTGGAGAGTCAGAGCTTCAGGACGCAAGAGCTTGAAACCGATGTGGGACAAGAAATTGGGTCCCCTTTATATAGGCAATGAGATGACCGTTCACCTTCCACAGTTGATCTAACGGTTTAGAATGATCTGAGATCAGATCTAACTGTTGAAAGCTCGAATCCGATATTTTTGAGGTTTTATTAAAGTAAAGAATTAAGAAATCCAAAAACCGAAAACAAACTTTAAGAAATTGCCAGCAAGTAAAATATGATTACGAAAACTTCAGTAAGGAAATCATACATTTCGGATTAGCTTAGGAAAGTTATTCGTAATGGGTAATATAAAGATGAATACGAAAAAACTCAATACGAGAAACTGAATATGAAAAACTCAATACGAAAATGTAAATACGAAAAACTTAATACGAAAAACAATCTTAAGAAGAAAATCAGTACGAATAATTTAGTACAAAAAATACATTTTGAAGAATTTGGTATGAAAATCCCTTTATGAAACTTCCAGTACGAAACTTTCATTCTGGAAATTTTCAACATGAATAATTCCATTCCAGAAGTGTTCTGTTCAAAAATGTCCAATCTAGAAAATTGTAGTTCCGGAAGTTCCATTCCGGAAATTTTCATTCCGAAATGTTTGAAAACAAATTTTGAAAAACTTTGATAACCAAACAATCAGATGTACTCCCCCTATAAAAAGGAGTTTATTACTGTAAGGAGACTTTTTGAACAGAAAGTTAATTAAGGAAGATTACCTTACGGTTATCATTCCTATCTTCTGTTTAATATATTCATATCTATCAGAAGGCACAGATTTTGTGAAAATATCAGCAAGTTGATCTTGTGTTCCGATAAACTGAAGAATAATATCTCCTTTGGTTTTGATAATATTTTCAAAAAAGATTTTATTACCAGTCATGTGCCGGGAACATCCACTATCCATGTACCATATATTGTTGCTGGAACTTTCGTTATTTTCCTGAAATTAAGAACAAAGTTAGATTTTCGGAATCCAAACTTGTTTGGATCCGAGATTTCCAGATAATAAAATTTTTGGAACCCACATTTTCTTAGAAAAATAAGCTTTATGAAAACCTAAGGATTGGGTTTTGTTTAAGGAACAATTTTTTTCCTAGTGACCACCACATTGACATTTAGTGAAAAATGGGGCACTCTAAGGAACAAAATAATTGTTACTGAAAACTGGTTTTTCATGGGTATAACCAAATCCGGATTTATTTCTTAAAGGTCGTATTTGGGAATACATCTTATCAAAATTTTCCTTACCATGGGTAAAGTTTGATAAACACTTCTTTAAGGAAAAAATTTCGGACTTGAGTTTTACAACCAAGTTTTTATCCTCAAAATCATTAGTTTTAGAACTAGAGTTAGGCTCGAAAACATTCTTATTAGAAATTACTTTTTCTAATTCTTTAGAAAGTTTATTCTTCTCAGAACTTACTTCCTCAAGATTTTTTGAAATACTTTCAAAATCAGCATTTTTCTTATCAAGATCTTTAGAAAGATCTGATATCTCTTTAGTAAGAATAGAATTCCTAGAGTTTGCCTTATCAAGTTTCTTGTTGAGTTTGGAATTCTCAATCTCAATAAGTTCAGCAAACCTAGAGACTTCTTCACAAGTAGGTAAAGTATTTTCCTCATCAAAAGATGACTCTTCATCAGAAGAGTTATAATACTTACTATCATTAGGATTTAAGGAAACATTGGTCAAAGATTCATCATTTCGTACCTTAGCCATAAGACAATGATTATCAATAGGTAATCTGGCTATAAGACCAAGATTCTTCTGTCCTGAAGATTCATATTCAGAAGATTCATCTGAAGAGTCACCACCACTGGCACTCCAGGTGTCATTAGCTTTCAGAACTTTCTTAGCTTTGGCTTTATAATACTTCTTCCTGTTCCTGTCTGAATGCCTTTCCTTTCTTTCTTTCTTTTTGAGCATAGGGCAATCTGGTCTAATTTGTCCAGCTCTTTTGCATTCATAACAAGTTACTTCTCCATCTTTCTTATCTTTCCTATCCTTCTTCTTATAATTGGATTGAAAGTTTCTCTGTCCAGCTATCTTGTTCATCCTTCGAGCAAGATTGGCTAATTCATTTTCTGAAACTTCACTCTCACTAGATTCGGATTGGAAAATGACTTTCTTAGACTTGGATCTGGTTACTCTCTCAGGAGTCTTAGCTTTCATCTGATTCGATGTTGGAGTAAAAGAAACAGTACCATTTCCATTCTTCTTCTTGATGTTGTCAGCATCTCTCTTCATTCTGGTTTCATGTTGTAGAAGAGTTCCAAATAATTCATCAAGAGTGATTTGAGTGACCTTCCTATTCTCATCTATAGCTGTTCTCTTGGATTCCCACTTATTGGGCATAATATCGATTATCTTGTCCACAAGAGCTTCATCATCTAAACCTTTCTCTCCCATAGATTGCAGACTGTTGACAATGTTCATAAATCTCTGTTTAACTTTACAGATAGGTTCTCCATAAGGAAAATTGAAACCATGATATTCAGCTCTAAGCATAGCTCTTCTAGTCTCAATCACCTTAGAAGTCCCAAAGTGTGTAACCTCTAACTTCTTCCATATACAGTTAGCTGCTTCACAAGAAGAAATTTGGCTATATATATTTCTAGTCATTGAACATAATAAAGTATTGTGTACCTTATAGTTAAGTTGATATTCTTGCTTCTCCTGGTTAGTAAAGGTTCTGACTTCCTTGTCAGGAATTTTATAATCACCAGTAAGCATCACAAAGTTGTCTACTCCAGTATTGATAACAAATGTCTTCATACAATCTCTCCAGTATTCATAATCATTACCATCGAAGATTGGTGGCCTTGTAGGATTAATATTGTCAATTGATCCAACATTAATTCCTGCCATACTAAAAATAACTTTGCACACAAACTTGTTAGTAGCAAAGATTCGTAATATCAAAGTTCGGTATGAGAAAAGTTCGGAATGGATAAATCGGAATGACAAAGTTCGGAATGGAAAAGTGAGCAAGAAAAACTTATATGTGAGTATAAGTATTTCAGTAACCTTGGCTCTGATACCAAATGTAAGAATGGTATAGAGTAAGAGGTTTCCAACCTCTGATACCAATTGTAGGATCGAAATATAATATGAGATGCTCAATATACAAGAGGGGGGGGGGGTGAATTGTATACATTAAAAATTCCTTTGGAACCTTTAAAGTTAGTTATGAATAACTAGAGTTTCATTAAGAAAAGGAAAGGGCTATGTTTAACAAAGTTAAACTAAGTAAATTCACAACACCTCTAACACCGAACTAAACTTGGAAAGAGATTCCAAAAGTAGGTTCCGGAAATATGATTCCGGAAATTGAAACTTAACAAAAGTTACAATATGAGATTCTACCTTAAAGCGTATAGAATCTAAACTAATCAGAGTAAGTAAGGAAGTATAAGAAAGTTATACTTTCCTTAATATACAAATTGCAGCGGAATAAAGAAAAGTAGTAAAACTACTAGTAACAAGATAATAGTTTTTTAACCCAAAGAGAAGGGTATCCAACAACCTTGGATAAAGGTCCCTTGATTTATACTTTCAAGAAAGTCTGTCTTACCCACACCAGGGTAAGCCCTCGATACAAAGATCGGTGTCTCTGTCTTGTTATCCCCGCAAGCCCTCAACTTCAAGGTAGTTGGCAACCTCTGTCTTTCTCATCAAGAAATCCCTCGATCTTTATGGTAGTAGGCACCTCTGTCATCCTATCCCCGAAAGCCCTCGAATGTAATCACCAACATTCGGAGTCGCACGAAGCTTTGAGAGTTAATAAGAGCCTCTCTATCTAGAAATCACTTCAAGCAGATTAGTCAGCCTTTCAGCAATCAGCCATCAGCACCGAGCTCTTTCAAATGAGCTCCTATTTATAGGTAAGGTCGGCTCCTTCTCCAACTGTCATATTTTCCTTAAAGTTCGGAGGGACCTGTACACGTGTCACTTAGACAACGGTTAGTTTATAACAAAACAGACGACATTGTTTTATAACAAAACAAGTGTAACAGAATGTACGACATCGTTTTTAAACTCTAACATAAAGGTTCGGAATGAAATGTTCGGAGTGAAAGTTCGGAGTGAATAAATTCAGAGTGTATAAAACAATGATAATCAGATTCTGTTTAATAGGTGAATTCGGAATGAGAATTCGGAATAGGAATTCGTCATCAGAAATCGTAATGAGAATTCATCATTAGAATTCGTAATGAGAATTCATCATCAGAATTCGTAATGAGAATTCATCATCAGAATTCGTAATGAGAATTCATCATCATAATTCGTAATGAGAATTCTTCATCAGAATTCGTAATGAGATTTCGGAATGAGATTTCTTCATTAGAATTCGTAATGGGAATTCTTCATTGGAATTCGTAATGAGAATTCTTCTTCAGAATTCGTAATGAGATTTCAGAATGAGATTTCTTCATTAGAATTCGTAATGAGAATTCTTCTTCAGAATTCGTAATGAGAATTCTTCTTCAGAATTCGTAATGAGAATTCGGAATGAGATTTCTTCATTAAAATTCGTAATGAGAATTCTTCTTCAGAATTCGTAATGAGAATTCTTCTTCAGAAATCGTAATGAGAATTTGGAATGAGATTTCTTCATTAGAATTCGTAATGAGAATTCTTCTTCAGAATTCGAATCCTAAAGCTGGAATAGAACTTAGTCAGATATCATATCCGGAATTCGGAATGAGACTTCCTTATAGTTCATTATCCAGAATCCAAATACTAAACAGAATGCTTTATATCTAAGTTTTTATGATTCCGAGAAAATGAATCTGAAACTCATACTTAAGAAAAATATGAATGAAAATATGATAAGGATAATTTTTCTTATAAAAGCGATTTTTCTTAAAAAAGAAATTTTCCTTATAAAAGCGATTTTCCTTAAGAAAGAAATTTTCCTTAAGAAAGCAATTTTCCTTAAAGATAAGGTGTTTGTGATTTTCAAAACAAGAAGGAATGGAAAATTCATAAGGAAAACCTTATTGACTCAACAGGGGAGGAATCATAATAGATTTGAGGAATCTTTTGCTACCCTTTCTGCATTTTGATGTCCTGCCCATAATTGTCCCTCCTGCTTTGCCTGCCTCTGTCTCCACTACTTCTCCAATTCAGATGACTCATGTTCAAGACATTCGAATCCTCACAACTATGATCACACAGAGGACTCCTCAATATAGGCAAGGAACACTGTCAGTTGCTCAGCATCCTGTGGTCTTTTCCGGAATTCCTAAGCCTTCACAAGAATCCTCACCACCTGAATCGTATTCTGACCCCATAGGAACATCTCACATTGAGGATGTGGATTGATCCAGTAGCTGGACAATTTGATAGGAATCCTATGGAATTTTTTTGTCTTTTCACCTATTTGTCACATTTAATACAATTGATTTTCTTCAATTCCTATTATTCCTCTTCTTTTTATTATTTCCCACTTATTGATGATCAAAAAGGGGGAGAAATATTAATGAAAAATGGAAAAAATATATCTAAGATATATCATACTTTTCCTCTTTGATACCTCTAAATTTCGTCCTCTCATATCAGTGTCTTTTCTCTCATCCTAGAATATCATTTCATTTAGTTCACAGATATTCTCTGATACATTTAATTCTATCTCTGATAGAGTATTTTTTATACCATACTGTTTTCTCTTAGAAAATTGAGCTTAATTATATATCCTATAATGTTTTTAACTGATAAAATCATAAGTTGTGATTATCAAAAAGGGGGAGATTGTTGACCTCACCTATTTTGATAATCCCAATTATGCTTTCATATATTTTGATAATCTCAATCTAATGTTTTTCTATATATTAATTCTTTCAATATGTGCTCAAAATGATAATAATATTAAAATAATCCCTCAGATAGTTTAATATTTGTTTATCCTTGTTTATATAAGTTCTAATCTAATTCTAAACCCATTTGGATATGTTGTGTATGAGACAGGTAAGTATTTAGTCACTAATTTGTGTTTAGGCTACCGGTACTCAGTCTACCGATAGTCTTAGTCTACCGATAGACAGAGTCACCGATACAATAAGTTCACCGATATATATAGAGATACCGAAAGACAACAAGAGCTACCGATATGAGGAAGTCTAATGGTAGAACCAGTCTACCGAGCTACTAATACAGAACAGACCATAGCCACCGATAGACAGAAGTCTTCCGATATAAGTCTGATGATAGTATAATTCTACCAATAGAAGTCTGCTGATAATATAAGTCTACCGATACATGCAAAAAAGTACTGATGCAATGAGCTACCGATGGAGAGACAACTACCGATGGAACTAAAGTCACCAGTATATGAGCTACCGATACAAGTTCAAAAGATATTCCAATTGAAGGTTCTGCAACAAAGTCCACTGTGCACGTCTACCAATAAAATGCTACTAATGCTTGAAAGACCAGTCAAACCCTATACTATTCATACTATTTATTTATTTAGTTAAATGTTACATTTGATTGTTTTAATATAGTTAATGTTATTTAATTATTTCTGTAAAATGTCAGGGAACTATACCTAGTACCCATGAAAAAGGTGATTGTTCTTTTCTGCCAAAGCTGAAACCTATAAAGTGATGGAAATAGAACACTTAAGTAGACAGAAGAAATAAATTCATATGAAACTCCTGAAAAAGTAGAAAGAATACACACGAAGGGTGAATGAAGAAGAGCTGAACAAACATTCAAATGTAGAGAATTTTGTCCTCTCTAGTCTACATCCATTCTCCAAGAAACATACATACACGAAGAACTACAAGTTGAATCTTGAGTGAATAACTACAACAAAAACGTTTCGTGCACTTAGGCTGCTAAGCTGGACCAAGAATCAAAGAAGAAAATGACACTCTGTTTTCCAAGAAAAACCAAAGAAGGACTCAGAAGCTTTTTTGATAAACCAAATGAGTCCATAGCTGCACTGCTATTCACTAAAGCATTTCTAGGATCAATCATACTTATCTTAGTGATTCTTTCCTTACATTTTGAGCAGTGTGTGTATCCTGTTTACTTTACACACAAACTATCTCTTGTGATAAACTGGAGGATTCTTAAATCCTCACTTAAACTCCATAACTCTTTTGATTACCACTGTGAATAGTGGTATAGGTCGAGTAAGACCTGGACAGTCTATGAGTTCTTTTTTGTTTTTCCCATGAAGAATTGTGGTAGTGGCCTTTGTACCTAGACAGCAGTGTACTGTTTTTTACCCCTGATCCATGGTGTGGATCAATTTATAAAAATTTTTGAGAGGACTAAGTCTCAGCTTGAGACTGAACCACTTGGTTAACCTTGCTGTGCTTTTATTTTAAGTCTATATGTATTACATATATATATTCCGCTACTTATTACTTTTAAATACAAAACTATTTTAAAGATACTTTTATAGTTAAATTAGCAAGTGTTTATACTTATTGTAAACCAGTACGTTATTTTCAAAAGTTAATTTAAACATTAAATTAAGTTAACTCAGACCTAATCAATCATTGAGAAACTAATTAAACCTTTACACTCTCTATAAATTCACTACAGTTTAACTTTCTTTTTAAATTGGCGGATTTTAAGAGAAATATTTTAAAATAAATTTTAATTGGAACTCAATTCACCCACCCCCCCCCCTCTTGACTCTCCACTATGACAAACAATTATTATACATTTCCTTAAAGGATAATGATTATTTATGAATATTCCTTCTATATTGATATCCTTACTGAGAATATGAGCTCTCCCCTTTCTATATTTATTTTTATCTAGTATTTGAAGAAGTATTCTATGGTTGACCTACATGGATAAGCTCCAGGTTATAAGTGTTATCAAAGGGGATATAATTTTTTAGTTGTTTTTATTTCCTAATGTAATGTTAAAAATATGTATGTATCTAGTACTTCCATGGGTATTAGACTAATCTGTCTTTCGAGATATGTTCCCTTATTATCATACCAATGTTATGTAATAATGCATCGACTCTAGGTCTCTGGGGTCAGGGAATTACACCTACAATCTTTCCCTTTAGGTTTTTTTTCAACTCATCAAATTTTGAGGACTCGTTGATGGTTCTTCTATATTATAACTCCATTCGATTCTTAAAATTAAAATAATGATCAAATACTTACACAACACACAAATTAATCACACATAATCCATCATTAGTGTGAGAAATAATATATAAATAAAATACATGAAAAAACCACCTCATTCAAAAAATTGTCAACATCATCCCTCATGAACTCTATATTTGGGGATATATAACCTTTGATCAATCATCTCTATCAAATTGAAATTTAATACTCCTCATATCTCATTCCTCCCCCTATATCACTTCTCTAAAATTCATCATATCCCGGTTCTTATAGAAAGACATTTTTCCCCTTTGGAATAACATAATATCTATCTCTTTATCATTGACATGAATGTCAAAACATCAATGAACCCAAACGAAACAACATTGTGTTCTGCAATAGGATAAAAAAATAGCAGATCGTTATGGAAAAACACATCGAACATAAGGGATAGGGGGTCCCACATCTACACTTTTTAATATGTTGAATGTAACAACCCTATAAGGCCCCGGTCATAAACATTACATTATCATGACTTAAGTCATGATTTCAAATTAAGGAAACTTTTAGATTAAGAGATTTAGAGAATTAGGAAATAACTAATATATAATAACTCATATTTGTATAATTTTGATACGAATAAAATAGTACCCATATCTTCCACAATATAAACCATTTAAATGTAAACAAGATTTTATTTTATTAATATAACTATTATTGACTTATTTTATTCTCTTATCTATCATTATACCATAAAATAAATTTAAAAAACAAGGGATGGGCACAAAAAGTTCAATAAGGGTTATAATATAAGGAAATAAAGTGGTATTCAATGAATATGATAAAACCCATGAAGTCATAAAAATCAAGAAAATCATGAAAGAAAATATAAATCACAAATGTAACATGTAGAATTCATTTCATACTTACATTTGTGTTTTCATAGCTATATATGGAGTAAACATCATGGTAATGTTTGGAATACTCGTAATAGTATATTCCCTACATCTATTAAGAGAAACATTATTTTTTTGCATTGTCTCATTACCCAATGCATTGGAGAACTACCACAGGATCAGCCATCCCCTGTTTTTCACAAAACCACCTGTAAAAAAAAGCAATTACTAAGAACCATAAAATAATCATAACAAATAAACAACGAATAAAGGAAAAATAAATCTTTCACATTGTATTCAGTAGATAATATTTAAAGTTATTAGTAAAATACATTAATTATAACAGCCATATTCAATAGAAAAATTCCTAAAATAGTAGTATGTCATTTACTTTTTAAGAAACATTACAGCATGTAGAGGAAGCCAAATACAAAATAATAGTCATGATGATAGTAAGGTTGTTATCAACACATTTGTAAAAAAATCCCTTTTTTATTTAGTAAAATAATTCATATACAAAATTATTCTTTTGTTACTTTTTGAATTAAATTAAAATTCAAAGGGTTTTATTATACAACTTATAAATGAATTTGGCCTATATAATCAATATTTGACTCAATTAAAGTAGATTGAGATGATATCCCACACAGTGAGTATGACTCATTATTTAAAATATTTATATTCCTAAATAATAAAATTATATTTTTATACATCATTGAGAAATTTTATTCATATTTAGTATTTCTATTATATATTATTTTAACATGTTATAAATATAACATAATTCTTTTTGTTTATATCTGAGGTTTTTTTCAATATTTTGTACTATTTTTGAAAATGAACATTTTTTTATGTCACATGTCCATGTGGTCATAAGTCCTTCATATCCATAGTAGTATTCATGAAATTAGAATAAATTTTATACATTAACCATAATTTCTAAATACATCCATTAATTGTGTTTATCAAAAATGAACAATGTAATATTCATGGAGACGGTATGACCTACATATGTATTATTAATGATTTAATTTTTCATTGATCATAATGGAAATAAGTTAATTATTAAATTTTATTCCCAAATTTATAATAATATTATTAAAATCATAATAATCATTTAAATATACATATATATATATTATACATGTTATGATGTGAATACAAAAGATTCATATCGCTTCCTGAAGGTGATAGATCAAACGTACACATGTATGGCATTATTTTTTCTTCTAAACAATGAAGGTAAGAAAATATTTGAAATATTATTATTTTTAAATAATAAATATGTCATTAATATCACATATTAATATCAATTCCATCAATATAATCTATGTTGGTAGAGAGTAATGGAATAAAACTAAATCGATCATGTATGTGATAATTCTCGGGTATGCACAAATGATTATTTTTATTCTCATTTTACATATATATAGATTTATTTTAGGTATTATATTAAAACAAGAACATATATGTATATTAAGAATACTAGTGTTATTATTTCATCTTTTAATAATTATATTTAGAGTGTGTGGAAGAAGAAATAAAATATAATCTTTAAAAAATTATTCCTCTTCTTGAGTTGATGACCTTTGAAGAACACATTAACACACATAAGAATGGTGTTCTACATAAAATAAGTCTTCAAGAATTTGGGTATGGATTATTGAAAGATTTATATGCATAGATTATCCTAAAAATGATTTTTATGTGTTTGTTTTAGAGAAGATAGGGTATCTTTTTATAGGAGAGGTGAGGGGTAACCTTAGAAATAAAATAATAATAAATTAATATAAATTAACAATTTAAACAAAAGATAAATGCATGAGATTAATCAATTATAATATAATTATAGTTCTTAATCCTTTCATCCAGTAATTTTGAGACATGTATTGATTTTATTTACACCTTATCATTTAATTTTACCATTAGTAAATCTCATTTAAAATTGAAAGCGTAACATTATTTTTAAATATTAAAGGTCTATAATGTTTGCTTATATAGGTTAATTTTACAATAAAGGTTAGTTTATGTGTATTTACACATTATCAAAGACATTTTTTATTTTTAAAATATTTATTGGATTTTAAAATAATTTAATAAAATAATATTTTATAGAATATCAATTATATTAATTTTGACACTATTAAATTTAAGGAAGTTTTAAAAAAAAATCCAACATAGAGATAAATTAAAACCAACCCATAGAATATTCATATATAATATCATATACACCAAGAGACATTTTTTATGACATAAATTACATCAAATAATATATATTTTAATATTTATAATATTATTGAATTGATTGTTTCATTATTAAGGAAATCACTACATCATCATTGTGTCATAATTAAAATTGACTATTTAATGTATAAAAATAAGAAATAAAATACGATGATGTGTGTAGTATTTTTTTATTTCTAATGAAAATTTATATTTGAAGATATCACTTATATAACCCAATATGAAAATTGTTTTAGCAATAAGATTCATGTTAAAGAGACATTTTTCATTACATTAAATTAAAATTTACAAATATCATAATCACAACCATGTGGCTCTAAAAGGATAAATTATAATTCCAATAGTTGTTTTGGTCGGAATTGTATCATCTAATATGATTTGATTATGTGTAAGGGTAATTTTATATTATTATATTATTATTTTTATCCTTATTTTCATTATTTACCCATTAACTGTTGTAAATAAAGTATTAATTTTACTATGAAACAAAAAATTATTTTGATCCAGTTAAATATCAATTTTCAAATGCATTACAACCATGTATATTACTTTTATAAAACTCAATTCATAAACATGGAAAAAATCTATTTAATATTTAATCTCATTGTCAGAATGAGATTATGTGTTTTGAAAAAGTAATAACCAACCAAATATTGGAATGTGTTTATGTTAAATTTTTATGTGAAATTACATCAAATAAACAACATTGTATTAAATTATTAAAACGTAGTATAAATACAATTTAAAAAAACTAAAAGGAAAACCAAACTAAAGAAATAAAGAAGATAGAAGGGTAGTTTTGAATTAAAATGTTGTAATTTTCACTATTCATAAAAAATTGATCTTTTCATAAAAATACCACAATTAATAAAAATTAAAATTTTAGGTAGCTATTATAAATAAAAAAAATTTAAAAACACGAGTATATAAAAGGGAAAAATTATTTTTAAGTAGTTATATCCATTAAAAAGTAGTAAAAACTACCTATTAAAAATATTTCATTATTTTATGCTTCAAACTGGATTTATTTTAATTTTAAGCCTATAAAATTTAATAGATAATAGAAAACGATTTTAATAAACATCTGAAAACACAATATAGTTAGATATTATTATTATTGCCAGTACAATGGTTATGTGATAACTTCCATTTAAAATAATAATACTAATAATTTTTTATTATTCGGTATAACTCTATCTTTTATGCAATAAAAGATTTCAGAGAAACCCACTTTTTCGTATCGAGTATGCTATTGTAAATTTTATTTATATTTAATTAAAATTATATATTCATAAATAATAATAGAAATGAAATATTTTTTATAATATAATTATTTGGTATTTTACATCCTTCCCTTTGGAAGATCATGTCCTTTGAATTTTATTCTCTTATTAAATAAATTGTCATATTTCTACGTCATTGAATATTCATGTAACTATGTTTTCTCTTCATCCATATGGTTTTTTCCATAAAACCTTCTCCAGATGTATCACATTATTTTGAATCCCTTTCTATCTATTCTCAATAATATGGAATTTTTGTTTCATAAAATAAATATTCTCTTCCATGTGTACTACTTCTTGATTGAAAACATAAGACGAATCTGAAAAATACATTCAACAAAGAATAAAAAAAAATTGTGTACCTAGGCTAAATACGGAGCTAATACCATTATTTAGGTAACAAATCTGACATTCTCTATAATTTTATATGTTTCAATAAACCATGGGATGAATTTCTATTCCTACAAAAGTGAATTAAATTATTCCATGGTCTATACTTGAGAAAGACATGGTCAGCTATGTCAAAAGAAATATTCTTCCTCCAAATATCTGCATAAATCTTCTTCTTGCTATGAGTTTTCCTCAAACGGTTATGAATAAAATGAACTTTATCTTCCATCTCAGCTACCAATTTTGTTCCCATCAACTTATTTTCATCTAATTCATCCCAAAAAGTCATATTTTGACATTTTTTCTATATAATACTTTAAAATGCGACATCTCTATATTGGAATGAAAACAATTATTATAAGAATAATCAACCAATGAAATATATCGATCCCAACTACCATGGTAATCCATTGATCAAAATTATAGCATATCCACCATAGTTAGAATTGTATGTTTTGACATCCCATTTAATTGAAGATTAAAAGAGGAATTTATATTTAATTTAGTTCCCAATGGATTATGAAGTAATTTCCAAATGATAAAAGTCAACATGGGATCATGATCAGATACAATAAAAATAATAACTCCATATAACCTGATTATCACTCTATGATACAACCGGAATGTCTATCTAGATATACTATATATTGAAATGGAATAAAATGACATTATTTAGTAAATCTATTTACAATCACACAAATCAATTTGATTCCTCAAGAATAAATAGGTGATCTTATTACAAAATACATGGATATATTTTCCCATTTACACTTTGGTATAAGAAAATTTTGAAGCATCCATTTTGGAAACTATCTTACATTCACCCACGGTTATGTCAAATACTTCATAGAAAAGTTAGTAATATATCATTTCATTACATCCCACTAGTAATACTCTAGTAGGCCTCTATATATCATAGTACTACTAGGTTAAAATGAAAACAAAGAATAATGAGCTATATATAATAACAATATCTTCAATTATTAATAAGAAGGCACACATAACCTCTTCCCAAATATCAAAACAAAATCATTATCAATATTAAATTTAGGAAACATTATCTTATGATCTAATTCAACCTTTTTTTGAAACTCACTATCTTCCTTCTGTAGTTACATAATTATACATCATTTAGATGATTTCACTAACACATGAAATAAAATTGAGAAATTTATGATACTAATACCTTCTAGGAAAAAAATCATCAAATAATTAACAAAATGATTAGATTGAAAATGTAGTGTGGTTAATGTACCAATAATTTCCAAATCAAAGAATCTACCACATTTTCTACTATTCTAGGATGGTAATGAATTAGGAAATAATAATCCTTTATAAGTTCAAATCATCTTCTCTATCTCAGGTTCAATTCTATATATGTTAATATAAAAATCAAACTTTTTTTGTCATTATATATTTCACATTTTTCACGATACAAATGATGAATTCATATTTGTAAATTCAAAGAAATAACATCTAATTCCAAATCATGTGTTAGGTAATCGAACTCATGATTTTTCAGCTGACATTATGCATATGCAGTTACCTTTCCATTTTCCATTAGGACACATCCATGTTCATTCAATGAAGCATCATTGTTGATAACAAAGACATCAATTTTGGAAGGCAGTTCCAAACCTGGAGCATTCACCAATATGAATTTCAATTTATAACAATATCCATCACATTCTAGTGTCTCTATGAACATCATAGATTTTTTAATTAACATTGTTAGTGGTCTAGGAAAACATGCAATATTTTCAACAAACCTATGGTAATAACCTGATATGCCAAGAAAACTATGAAACTAATTTCAACGTGTTAGTCTTGGCCATTATTTTGTAACATTTGATTCATAAAGATTAACAATTATTCCATATATATAAACAATGTAACCAATGAATGCTTTTTTTTATCCAAAACAAACACTTGTTGACATTCCCATATTGTTTTTTTATTTTATGGTTTTCAAAAAAACTCTTAAATAACATTAATTCTCTTATTTAGTTATATAATATACCAAAATTTCATAAATAAACATAATAAAAATCATATCCAAATACTCATAGAATATATTATTCATAATATCAAGGAATAAAAAACATATGTTAGTTAACCCAAAAGGAATATATAAATATTTTTAATGGCCATATATTGTATGAAACACAGTCTTCAGAATGCTTGATCTCTTTACATTCAACTAAATGTACCCATAACTCTAGTCAACCTTCAAAAAATATTGCACTCCCAAAAGGTGATCAAATAAATCGTTTATACGAGTAATAGGATACTTGTTCATAATATTTACGTTATTCAATTATCTATAATCAATTCAAAGTATCATTGAAATGTATTTATTTTAAACAAAAAATATATGGGCACCCCAAAGTTGTCTGCTTGGTCAAATAAAACTATTAACTAAAAACTCTTGAAATTTCATCATTAACTCTAAAATTTCAATATGAGCCTTTTGATAAGGGGTTTATTACCATGGAATCACATGAGGAACTAAAAAAATAGTAAATTCAACATCTCAATAGAGAATTATACTGGGTCAATCAGAAAGAAAAATGAAATGATACTAATTTTACAATGACACATCAATGATAATAACAATTTCGTTATTTTAAAAAATATCTTCTAGGTTGAATTGATTTCCATATTTTTGTACTTTTGTATCTTTCAGGTATATTATCAGAGGTATGGGTTCATACATGTATTAAAAATTAAACTATATGTAAAAAGAAACATCATTATATCTATAGTCATTCATGTCATTGTAAACAAATATCCAATCCATACCTAGACGGACATCAAACCCTACTAGAGGAAAAATAATAAGTTTTATTGGTAAATTTATTCCATATATAAGGATTCATATATTATTATAATTTCGTTTTTCCATTACTTATCCAGAATATGCTTTTACAATAACTCCATGATTTATTTTATTAGGTAGAATTTCCAATTTTCTAAAACAATCATAGAAGTGAATGAATGGGTAGACCCATAATAAAAGAAAACAATATAATAATCTCTAAAAACAAAAACAAATTACTTGAGACTACTTAATTTTATGGAACAATTTCATTTGATGAAGATTCAAATGATTTCACCGCATATTTATTTTATAGCCCGGTATCTTCCATTCATCTGAGTTCATCATCAGACACTCATTTATACAATGACACATCTCATTGCACATAAAACATTTAACATAATGTAAATTAGATTTTTTCTTAACAGTATCATTATCTTTTTTCAGTGCTATTATGATCCTTATGTCCCATCTTACCATATTTGAATCACTAAACAAAACAAAAAATGAATATCCTAGTTTTCATTTTACAACAATTTTCAAAAACTAGAAACTTAATTTTCTTACCATCAGTATTTTTTGAATAATTATTCCCTTTCACTTATATCATTGACCTCTTATTATACTATTTTAAAAAGAACACATGATCATTGGAAAATTCAATTTCCATATTATCTTTACATTGATCAAGTTTTCCCTTCTTTTATACTAAGGAGAATCTAATTCCATTTTGTTACATTGGAATTAATTCTGAGTAAAAAAAATATTTTACTATCAATATCTCAGATGAAATTTAAAGCATTACTTTCCAATCAAGTAAATTTCAATATGTATGTATCCATTGATTCATCCTTCTTCCTCAATTCAAATAAAAGTAATTCCTTCCAAAGTCGAAATACAATGAGAAAATATTTCTCAAGAAACATACCAATGAATTCATCCTAAACTAGAACATAAATCTCATCATTATCTTTTATATTATTAAACATAAAACACCTTTTATTGGTTTCACCATAAAATTGGTATACAAAAAGACTTACATTTTGATTTTCTAAATACCCCAAGAAATAAATTTTTTTTCATGTTTTTTAATTTGTGATTTTCCTATCATAAGGTCATACGATTCCTTGAATTATGGAGGATGGTTCTTGAAGAAATTATCCACTACTTTCATTTTCCTTAATTTGTAATATAGTTTATCTCATGTATGAAAACTGCTTCCATTTATATCCTTTGTCGATTGTGTCATCAATATAATAAACTATTAAGTTTTATGTCTAACCTTCTCATATTTATGATTTGGATGGTTTTTCCCCTCTGGATTTCATCCTAGAACAAATTCCATGTTTCATATTTCAAAAACCATTCTGAATAGTCATATCTAAAAATAAGAAACATCATAATCTTGAAATTCTATTTTATCTTTTCTTAATATTAGTGTAAATTTAATTTACGGATAATCTATTTATAATATCCAAAACTAAAATGTTTTTTCAAAAAACCCTTGATACCTACTATAAGGCCCCAACCTTAATCATTGAATAATCATGAGTAATGTGAAAATTTCACATTCAGTATCTTTTCATGTTTATGGTTTTTGATAATTTTTACCTATATAATACATAATAACTAAAATTTATACAATGTGGATACAAAAAAAAATTGTATCAATTTAATAAAAAATATAAAACATTTAAAATTATACATGATTTATTTTTCTTGAGAAAAATATTCATGACTTATTATTTTCTCTTACCCATCCTTATACCATTTGAAAACATTTTAGAAACTCTGGATGATCATAAATTCCTCAATAAGTGATATAAAATTTAGAATGAAAACAATAGTCGATGAATATTTATAAACCCAAGAATTCATAAATATCCTAAAAATTTCACATCAATCATAAATAATAATGGAATCATGTGGCATCTAAATCAAACTTACACTATAGCTTTCACATCTATATAGGGTGTAACCATCATGTCTATGTTTGGAATGCCCATCATAGTATATTCCATTATTATTTGAGAAGAAACCATATTATTTAATTCAATATCAATACCCAATACATTGGATAATTATCACCATCTCACCCACATTTATTTTATAATGGATCCACCTATATACATAATAAATTCACAAGATCCATTAAATAATCATAACCCATAAACCATGCATAAAGGAAAAAAATTACACATAGAAATCATAAGATACTATTTCAGGATTTTGATATAATCAATTAATTCTAAAAAAAATTTCAATACAAAAATAAATAAAAATGAATATGTTATTTAATTTTCTTTTGAAAAAATTACGCCTTATAGTGGAAGCCAAATACCAAATAATGGCCATGATGGAGAAGAGATCATTGTTTCCACATATGTTACAAAAATTACTTTTTTTAGTAAAATTATTTATATTATAAATATTCTTTCTGAAAACTATTGAATGAAATTAAAATTCAAATGGGTTTATTATAACCCATAAAAAATAATCTTGTGTATGTGATCAATATATGCCTCAATGAATGGAGATTGAGACAAAATCCCTTTATTATGACTTTGACTCATCTTGTAAAATATTTATATTCTTGAATAAAAAACCTAGTGTAATTTCTAATTTATTGTGATTCTATTTTCATGTTCATTATTTATATTATATAACTTATTAACAAGTGATAAAAATTATATAATTAATCATGTTTATATTGAATGTTTTGTTAATATTTGGTATTGATTCAAAAATGAATATGATATTGATTTTAGAATTCCATGTGGTCATAAGTCCATAATATCTTGAATAGTATTCATGAAATAATAATAACATTTATCCATTAATAATACTTTTTATATCAAACCATTAATTTTGGTTATGAAAATTGAACACCCGTATATTATTAGAGACTGTATTCTATTCATACCCATGAGTAACATGCCATTGAACTCGAACAATGCTACAGCGCCGTCGCGCCACGCCGGAAAACCACAAAGAGATGCGGTTTGTTTTCTTGGTGTACGGATCGACGGGCCACAGAGGAGTTTTGAAGGCTTTTTAAAGAATGGTAGGTCTCGGGAGGACTGCAGGAAAAGATGGAGATGAGAACGGACCACCAGAGCAACTCTGGTTGTCCGCGAAAGGGCCTGCCGACGCGCCCTGCCGCCAAGAGGCGGCGTAGCCCGCCGTGCTGTCGGGAAGGGCCATCACGCTTTCAGCCGCGTCGGCAGGCTTCTGGTCCCGCGGCCGCGTTGGACCGAGGTAGACTACAGGTTGTAACCCCCGGTGGTTACCGAACCGGCCCCCATGGGGGGGTGGAGGCTTTAATCAAGGGGGAATCCCCCCCCCCACCTCTTCTGAAACGGCACGACCAGTCTGGCCGTGCAGGTGTGTTCACGCGGGGCCAACCGGCCGCCAAAGCTGGGCCGGGCCGCCCAGGTCGGGCCGAACCGCCCAGGACAGGCCGAGCCATGCCCAGTCGGGCCGGACCCGGACCCGGGTCGGGTCGGCCCCATTCAGGCTGACCCAGGGGGGTAGGGCCGGCCCGGGCCGGTCCCAGACCCCCCCATTTCAGACTATTTCTGTTCGAATTCCCATAACATGGGCTACAGACCTCCGATCGACACACCTTTATTTGCGATGAGATCCTTCAACAGAGACGGTCATTTCGGTATATTACTCTCAAGGATTCAGATTACTTTGGGTTCGTCTGGGTTGGTTCGAACACGAAACCAACTGGGTCCTCAGAGTGGATACGCTTATATACTGAGCTCCAAACATATGATTGATGTACCATCAACTTTGTTGGATTACCCTTGATTAAATGGAACTTTTGGCATACTTCGCCTGAGATTTGGACACAGTTGGTGTATGGCCGGGTTGGATTGTACCCGAAATCCAACTGGGCCCCTAGAACGGAAAAGCTGATAACTTTCAGACTAGACGTCTGTTTGACGAACCGTCAGCTGTGTTGTTGATCACGTTGAGAAACGGTCCGTATGAGTATACCCTATAAGAGTTAGGGGTAATGTTGAGATACGGCAGAGTTGGTTCACACACGAAACCAATCAGGCTCCTGGGACAAAAAAGCTAATAACTCACAAACCAGGCATCTGATTGATGTGTCGTCTGTTGCGTTGAGAACCCTATGACGAGGCATTCATTTGAGATACTTCTTATTGGGTCTTTGAGATACTTGGAGTATCAACCTGTAGCTCGTGGAGCGGACTCTCCCAGAGACAAGCGTACAATGTACGGAGACCGTGTAGCTGGCTGAGACCTGACGACTGCTTGACCGACTCGACTTGGAGTGAGTTGACTAGCCTAGTAGATGGAGCACTACATTGTTTGAGTGTATACCCTTGGAGGACGGATCACTACTGTGTGATAGTGCAGACATGTGGTACTCGTCCGGAGTGTACCTCTATAGGCTATTAGGGGGTGTGTACTACTGTGTTTTGGTGCCATACCCCGGTGGGAAGCACAACTGTGTTTGGGTGGATAACCCGCGGTACTCAATAGGAGGAATACCTCATCAGTATTAGGTTAGTGAGCAGTAACTCAGAGTCGTGACAGGATCACTGTACACTCCAGAGATGGGGCTCTTCAGCAATTACGGTTTCGATAATAAAAATCCTGGTTTGAGCTGAGTCTATGACCTTTGTGTTTACCTCATGATTTAGATGGGTCACTTGATAACTTAGGTATATTTATGGGAATATACCTGGGTAGTGATTATCTGTTAATTTAATAATCTTTGTGTTTCCTCAGGATAGAGATGGGTTTCTGGATAACTTAGGTATAAGTATGGGCGTATACCTAATAAGGGTTATCTGTTGTGATTCTTTTTTGTGGTTATCCTTGTTGCATTTAGAGAGACCTTGGGGTTCTCGGGGTCCCTACTGAGTATCGTTATACTATCTCCTGCATGGGCAATGCCCGCACCTTGTTGTGTTGGCAGTAAAAGACAGGCAGTGCTGACGAAGACCGAGTGTTCGAAGACTGGATGGTACCCGGAGGTGGACCTCACGACGAGTCAGTATCTGGAGGTGGACTTCACGGCAAGATGATACTTGGAGGAGGTTGACCGGCAAGAGCATTTTGGAAGCTATCTGTACCTACCCTTCAGGTAGGATCCGTGGTGGACGATGCCGGAGTTGCGCTATGTGTACCTACCCTTCAGGTAGGATCTGGGGTTGATGATCCAGGAGCTGCACTATCTATACCTACCCTTATGGTAGGATTCGAGGAGGACGACCCAAGAGCTGCTTCCTTTCTTCCAGCTTTTGTCTTTTTCGGTTGTACTTTTGTTCAGTTGTAGTTGTACTTTCGATTGGGTTTGTATTCTCGCCAATTTAGTTTTCTGCACTTCCTATTGTACTTAGTGTATTAATTTCGCTTGTACTCTGTGGTGTTTGTTTACTTTCATAATGGAAATATATTCCCAGTTATTGGGAATTACACCTTTGGTGCTAGTCACCTGCTCTGATATATGGAAGGCAGGCTTCGGTTAGTCACGGCACGGGCCCCGAGGATGGGTCGTGAAAAATTGGTATCAGAGGATTTCGGTTCTACCGCCAAACTCAAGACTCTGATATTTTTCTATGTGAAGAAATAGTGTTAAGAGTACTGAGTGTGGTATTCAGTTGAGGGAGTCTAGTGTTGGTGCGGCGGCCGACGTATCCATACACCAGGACCCTGACTTCTGATTTTCGACTATGTGCACGAAAACACTGATTGCGTGTGTGTTTCCAAATGTCTTAATGTCAGCTCAAACTAGGTCAGCTCACCAGGTATAAAACGTTGAATGTGTCACATTTGTTCAGGATGTCTCCACGCAGACAGTCAGTTGGAGTTCTGAGATAGTACAAGATGACGGCCCACCGAGTGATGAGGCTCTGATGTGGGGCTCTTTTTACTATATTGGCACCCTTAGGTGGTGTACCAGTATCACAACCACCTGATGGGTAGCAGATTCCACATTCCATACTAGCAGACGGTGTATGCCGACAGAGCGCGTTGCACGAGTTCCAACAGTAGAGGCCTTTGCGGTTACGAGGTGAGGCAGATTCCCAGATAGCAGAGGACTGGCTGGAGGCGATTTCTAGAGTTTTCCTCCTAGCTGAGACACCGGTAGAGTAGATGGTAGACTTGGATAGAAGTTTTTTCTAGTGAGTGACCATGAGGATGGTCCGCATAGTGATGAGGCTTCGGTACGTAGACCGATGCCTAAGATAGTCCCTTCGGGTAGTGTGTCAGCTATACATCACTACCTGTTGGTCAGTAGTTAAAACTAGAGGTACTGGTAGGTGAAACATGTAGACTTACTGCCTTACACGTGTTCCAACATCAGATACCCTCATGTTCCGAGGCAATCCAGAATCACAGGAAGCTAAGGACTGGCTTGAGGAGGTAACTAAGTGTTTTTTAGAGCTTATACAGCTTCTGCAGGACGATGTGTCTGTAACTGAGAATTCATCGAGGCATACTAATCATTCCGGGTACTCGATGAGTACGATTCAATCAGTGATATAGATCTCTAACCTCTGAATGTGGTGTGTTTAAGGATATTCAAGCTAGTACTTTTTTCTTCTATGCATTCCTTCTCACGTTAGGGTGCTAGAGAGAACTTTGTGGTTGAATGTTCTCTAGACGAACGAATAGAGCTAGAGAATGTTAGAAGTTGGAAGGCAGTGAGCTGGTGCCAGTCTCAAAGACTGGGGCATGTGAATGTTTCAAGAATAGGAAATGTTAAGGATAGATAAATCTATAGAGCAGCAGACATGGAGGAAGAGTTAGGCGAGCAGCATGAGGTGGTGTACATTTCAACATGTTACAGCCACCTTCCATTGTTTTTCCCTCCAGGCTCAGGGAGCTGGAGGGCAGGGGAAGAGAGTAGTGGCATGCGGTCAAGGAGTGTGACCCATTGTCTCCAAGAATGATTCGAGGGATAGTCTATGTCCACTACTTGCTGTCATAGTAATAGACATTGATACGAATCATTCCATCCTTCCAAAAATCTTGTCCCAGACCTAGAGTTTCCGGTTAAGACTGTAGACTTGACCCTCACACCTGGAGATACCTTGGGAGGAGACATAATAATCAAACATACACCGACAGTGTGGTCTGACCCTCGAGGCGAGAGTTTCGGTTGGAATCTCTTGGTGGCAGCGTTGAGGCCTTATGACGTTGGTCTCGTTATGGATTGGATTCACAGTTCATGCTCAGATTGACAGTATTAAGAAAAAAGGTTGTGGTTATCTACAACGTCAGAATGGGTTTTCCTTGATCGGTGAATAGGAAACCACGGGAAACAGAGGATAAACTTTTTCATAGGAGGGTGTAGCCGATCATTCTTTGGTCGGCCAACCTTACCCTCGTGGCTGTAAGAGTTTTGAGTTTCAGTTCTAATTAGGAAAGCGAGACCTCTAGAGTTCGAGTATTATGACCACGTACTTATATGGGTCTCACCTCGATGAGGTTTATGGAGATATGGCCAAGGCGGCAAGTAATATCCGAGTTTCAGTGGATCTTTTTCAGGTCCTCAGCTGGGTAGGCGAGGTGGCTTACCGTTTGACCCATCCAACTCAGTTGCACCAGGTGCATGACGTCTTCCACGTATCTCAAGTGGGGAGATACGTGCTTGACCCGATGCATATCACCGAACATGGGGAGCTGGACATTGGTGATGGGGTGAATTTTTTGAGGTTCCAGTAGAGGCTGAGGATCAACAGGAGTGGGTCCTACAAGGACGGTCGATTCCTCTTGTGCGCTTTTGTTGACAGCCCGGGAACCTCCAAGTGGGAAAATGGGAGCGGGAGGCCCCGATGCGTCCTCATTATCACTATTGTTTCCTTATTTTGTGTTATAGCTTTATGGGGACATAAAGACCTGAGGTGGGAGTAATGTAAAGACCCATAAATTTCAAGAAATTGTTTTTTCTTAATTGCTTTGGAATTTTACGAGTACGCAGTTTCTGACGGTGCCTGATTCTGAGGCCCTGTGTGCCCATAATCAATTTCCAAAGTTTATCTCAGATACATTCAATGAATGAATGAGTGGGTTTTTCTTAATTTTGTACCGGTGCTCGGAATCAAAATATGAGGGCACCGATGTAACTGCAACACCTGTAATTTCTTAAGAGGACTTTTACTATAGATGCGTTTCGATGAGAGAAGGAGTTTAATTTTTGTGGAATGATTAAGAGGTGAATAAAATTGTGGGAAAATTTTATTATTATATCTTAAGTGGTTATAACCTCTACATGGGGATGATAGGGTGGGACCCACAGACATCTTAACTACCCATGTGAGGATAAATGTGGGTTGGGGCCCACATGAGCCCCAACCCTTCACATTTACATAACTCTCATAAACCCCCTCTTAATTTTGTTAACTCCCCTTGTAATTAATGTATAACTCACTCACTCTCCCTCTTTATTTCATGCCAACTCACTTTAAGTTAATTGATTAAACCTAATCAATTAATTTAACTAAAGAGTTTGAATTTTTGAGTTTTTGAAAAGGCCTGGAAAACATAATAAAATAAGGGGGAGGACTTATTTTATTAGGTTGGCTAGTTGTGTGAGGATATTGGGTGAGGTAGATTTCTTGTTATTTGGGAGAACTTCATCTTCTTTGGTGAAGAATGACCCCACTTCAATGAAGAATGCTATCTCTCTGAGGGAGAGCATTGACTCGGCGACTCGGATTCTTCTGTCATATTCTTCCTCCACGACCAAGGAGGAGGCACCGACACGGAAGCTCACCATTGACGCCACTTTATAATCTTCTATCCACGAAAAAGGAAGGGAGATGCCTCTTCCTCCTCGGATGTTCTCTGTTGACGTATTTGGAGCTTCACTCCACGACGTTTGACTTCCATGACTTGGATTACGTGTGACATAAATTTAAAGGTAGGGGATTTTGTTGTTTTTGTTCATGATTTCTACCATCGTCGTTCATCGTTTCAAATTGGACCGCTTGTTATCGATTAACGGGAGGGGGTCGGACCGCAAAAACCCGGTCGACCCTCGTCCCTTAATTTTGTTGTTGACCTTGTTGTGGTTTGGAATGGGTATGGCGTGGTGTCGTTGCACCGCGCGGGATCATGCGACAAGGATGCGCGGCACCGTCGCGCCGTGCCATTGAAGCCGAACAAAGCTGCGGCGTCCTCGCGACACGCCAGAAAAACAAGAAGAGACGATGTTTGTTTATTTGGCATACAGATTGACGGGCCATGGAAGAATGGGCCACATGGGCGTTTTGAAGTCTTTGCAGCGAAGGGCAGGTCTCGAGAGGACTGCAGGCGAAGACGGAGTTGAGAACGGACCACCGGAGCAACTCCGGTGGTCCGCGGAAGGGCATGTCGGCGTGCCTCGCCGGCACCGCGGCGCCAGTGGCTGGAGGCGGCGCCAGACACCGGTCGGCCGCCAGGAGGCGGCGCCCGACGCGCTGTTGGGAAGGCCCGCCGTGGCTTTAGCCTCGGCGACAGCCTACTTGTCCCGCGACCGCGTGGGACCGAGGCAGACCAGGGGTCATAACCCCCAGTGGTTAACAGAGTGGCCCCCACGTGGGGGCCTTCAATCAAGGGGGAACCCCCCCCCCCCCCCCCCTCTTCTGCAACGACACGACCAGTATAACCGTGCGGGTGTTTTCACGCCGGGCTAACCGTCCACCAAGGCTGGGCCGGGCCGGGCCACGCAACCTGTCCGGGCCGCGCCCAGCTGGGCCGGACCCAGACCCGGGTCGGGTCGACCCATGGGGGGTTCCGCCGGGCCGGGTCGGGCCCACACCCCCCATTTCAGACTGTTTCCGTTCGAATGCCCATAACATAGGCTACGGACCTTCGATAGATGCACCATCAGTTGTGATGCGATCCTTTCATCGAGATGGTCGTTTCAGTATATTACACTTAATGATTCGGAGTACTTTGGGTTCGGCCGGGTTGGTTCGAATATTAAACCAACCGGGCCCTCAGAGCGGAAAAACACTTATATCTTGAGCTCCAGATGACTGATTGACGTTCCGTCAACTTTTTTGGATTCCTCTTGATGAGATGAAACTTTTGGCATACTTCACTTGAGATTTAGACGTAGTTGGAGTATAGATGGGTTGGAATGTACCCGAAATCCAACCGGGCCCCTGAACGGAAAAGCTGATAACTTTCATACTGGACGTCCATTTGACGAACTTTCAGCGACATTGGTGATCACGTTGAGAAATGGTCCCTTTGAGTATACCATATGAGAGTTGACGTTACAGTTTTGATACGGCCGGGTTGGTTCGCACACAAAACCTACCGGGCCCCAAGGACGAAAAGGCTAATAACTCACAGACCGGGCGTCTGATTGACGCACCGCCTGTTGCGTTGAGACCCCTATGACGAGGCGGTCCATTGAGATACTTTTTCGTGGGACATTGAGATACATGGAGTATCGACCTATAGCTCGTCGAGTGGACCATCCCGGAGACGAGTGTACAGAGTATGGAGACCGTGTAGCCAGCTGAGACCCGACCACTGCTTGACCTACTCGACTTGGAATGAGTCGACTAGCCCAGTGGATTTAGCACTACTTTGTTTGGGTGCAGACCCATAGCGGACGAAGCACTACTGTGTGACAGTGCAGACCCGCGGTACTCATCTGGAGAGTACCTCTGCAGGCTATTAGGGGGTGTGCGTTATTGTGTTTGGGTGGCATACCCTGGTGGGAAGTACTACTGTGTTTGGGTGGCTGACCCGCGGTACTCAACAGGAGGAGTACCTGAGCAGTCTTTGGTTAGTGAGCATTACCTCGGAGTCATGACAGGATCACTGTACACTCCAGAGATGGGGCTCTTTAGCAGTTACATTTTCGATAATGAAAATCATGGTTTAGCTGAGTCTATGACCTCTGTGTTTACCTCATGATTGAGATGGGTCACTTGATAACTTAGGTATATGTATGGGCATATACCTTGGTAGTGGTTATCCGTGGGTTTCATAATCTCTGTGTTTAGCTCATGATTGAGATGGGTTATTGGATAACATAAATTTTTGTACCAAATAATTTTTTAATGGTTCATATATTTAATATGCTTGATCAAATTTCTAAGTGTCTATTTAAATTTAACACCTAAACCATGATGGGTGTTTATATTTCAAAACACGTATGAAATAATATTTTCATTTAACTAAAAGAAGTTCCTAGTTTTGGTTTCATTTTAATAAATACATATCAATTCATGAACGACACATTATGAAATAATAATGTAAAATTCCTTAGGATATAAAATTTAAAACATGATGCGTGTATACTAAATATATTTTTATTTTTATAATATTAATATAAGTGAGGGGTTTTTTATATGCTACCGGTTCATTTTGTTATGAATAATATTATGTACTCAACTCTCTAATTATCAGTGCTAGAAAATTATGGGCATAGATAAGGGATTTTAGCAAATGTGCTTCTGGTTAAAGGGTACCCCTCTCGAGAATTGGACAAGGATATGAAAAAAAGAAAACCATGATTTTTTGTGGGTCAAAATTTTTCATGTCATTACATTTCTATAAAAATTGGATGTTTATCGTTGCTGGATTTGTAAATAGTTGTGAGAAACCATTTTACATTTTACCATTCCACTTGGATAAGGACTATAATCCTTAGTATCTCTTAGGTGAATTGGATTTGTTTTACTCATATCATAGATGTTATGTGAAAGTTAAGGTACCTTGACTTTAGTTCCCTGGAAAAATTCCAAGAAATTTTTTTTACTTTCATTTTTTTTCTCTATTTTGGATTTATAAATTTTTCTCTATAGGCTAAAATATATTATCAAATTCATTTTATTTTTATTCACATTAATTTCATCCAATAATTGTGACATTCATACTGATGTATGTTTATGATCCTCTATTCGGAGTGTATTTCGATGATAGTTGTCCACATTTTAATTCAAAAATATATTTAGTGTAAAATTGAATTTTATTTTTAATGGTTTCATTTATATATATATATTAATAATCCATATTTTACATTGATATTTTCTTTTAATCATGATTGGTTACACATCATTTAAATTATATTAATGATCTCTTAATCCTAGATGAACTGATAAATAAATGGTACTTATAGGGGGTCATAGTTTGTAATCTAGCTAAGGTTAAAGGTATCCAACATAATTTTAAATGAATATGTTTCTCATTGATTCAAATAGAGTCAAATGTCCAAATATTGGTTAGGTATGTGTCCTTATAATCCTATGATATTTCTACCATCCTCTTGTGAGACACTTAGACGAACGTGTATAGTATTGAAATAAATTTTCTCCCATATGAAACCTACAAACCATATTATAGAGGACACTAAAAATCATATGGGTTCCTTAGAGGAATTTCCATTTCCCTTACACAACTGGATTACCACCGGTAGTCATCGTCACAGAAATTAAATTATTCAAGTCATTAAAATGAAGCTACATGCGTATATTTTCTTCCTCAAAACCCCCATTTATGATTTAATTTACTTACTATTGACATAAATCATTATTTATGATCATTGAGGCTTCTCTAGGGATTTATAAACTTGTATAGTTATTTAACTTAGTTCATTGATCCTCAGTACCATATAGATGTCTATATTTAAGAATCATTCTGTTGTATGTTGGTATGAATGATCCATATTGGAATATGTATTCTTTAATTAGAGGCATTTGGAATAAAATATATCCAAATGGTCTACATTGGTATTTAGTATTTAAAATATATTTTTTCATGTTGACATGGAATTTGTGCCTCCTTTTAAATTTGTTATTTTCATTAATGGATTCAATACTCATGCACAGGAAACACATAGATTTATTAGGATCTATTTGCAATCGAGGACAATATTTTTGGCTTCATTAGAGGTTTCTCTACCTTTGAAATTGGATTGGAACATGGAGTTAGTGAACAATTTTACACTGTAATTTTTTTTGTAATTTTTGTTTTTGAATATGGAGTGAACCCATGTGAATCTGGTCACCCTATGAAATAAAAAATTTCGACTTTGAATGAAATGTGAAATTATTCGTTATCATTATTATAATGTGAATCTAATTTGGAAGAAATTTTATATGAATTAGAATAATGAAATTAAATTAGTGATTAAATTTAATGGAAAACGTAATTTACTTGAAATAATAAAGAAAATTATTATTTGTAATTAATTAATCAATTTTAAAAATGTTATCTCAATTTTTTGGTATGGTATTTCGGTATGAATGGTTTACCAAATTCCTATATTATATGAAATGTAAAACCATTCCTTGAATGGGAATTTACATATGGTTTTATATCCTCTCAGCATGTCAGGGGGCAAATCAAGAAAATTTAGAAATGGTCCATTGATGTATTATTCTATATTGATATGGAAATGCTCCTTAATAATATGAATGTGGCTCAAGCATGTGAATTCACATATATTATAGAATCATATGGAATACAAAATACATTTTTTGAAGAGAAATATACCTTATGTTGGGATTTTAATGTTATATTGATCTTTTTAATGATAATCCACCTATTATAGCTAATTAATTTCAATAGATACATTTGGTATCAGGTCAATGAAGGTTTGGCTAACCCCAAGTGTTATCTTGATCTCTGAGGGTCAGTAATTTATCATGGTTTTGTTATTTTAATATTTCATAATTTCTAATGTGTATTGTTATATTTTAGGAAATTTTAACTCGTAAAAATTTGTTTTTACACCATTGATGAGGGCCTATTGATATTTACTTACACCATATTCAGGCCACCATTTTGAAGCTGGGAAGAAACAATGGATGTAGGTTGGAAAAATATAAAGGGTCATTTGGCTTAACCATTTGGTTTTTTCCCAAGGATTATAGATTTGATATGGGACTATAATTTTGTTTGTTTCCATTTATGTAATTTTAAATATTTTTCTAGAATTTGGGTGTTTTATTATAGTACATTTATCATAAATTTTAGTTTATCATATAGGATTGCATGACATGGTTTTATGGAACTAGATTGATTTAACATTTACCAATTTTATTTAGAGAAATTATTTATATTAATTTTATCATTATGTTTTTTGTATGTTGATTATTTCATAACATAGTGTATAATCTCACAAAAAATACACATTAGGCCATCAGTACTAGTCATTAGCCTCTACCATATGGAGAGACATGATTAAGGTCATGTGATGACCTATGTAAATCATGCGATGAGGGAATGGGATGGCTATTTTAGAATGTGGTATAAATGATGTATTTATATTTAATTTAATACATGATCATGGTAATTAATAAAATTAGATGTTTTGTATCATGGTAGCGAGTGTTTTTAGGGGATTTTCAAAACAATGTGGGGGGAAAGACATTGTTACCAAAGAATGAGACTATTGCTCTTGATATTTTCTTTTTATAGGTCTATGTTTATATCACAATGATCAATAAACATAAAATGTGTTGTTACTAATATATGTGAAACCACTCATAGGAATGAATGACATGAGGTAAATTTGATTTCATTTTTTAAGACAATTATAAATAATTTTATCATGAATTTTTCATTCGAGTTATTAAATTATTTCATTTTAAATTAAATGAAATTTATGATTAAAAGGTATAAGAACATTCTATTGAAACATGAACAACCTAATTATTATTCCAATATATAATTTTAGAATATATATATATGGTTATATATTCCCTCTTTATCATTTTTTTTATCTTGTTATGATCCTTGTGATCATAAAACTGTATTAACACATGTAGATACATTACTATTTTTTGTCCTCTAGAAAAATGTTAGGAATGTGTTAATGACAATAATCCTCACATTGTGGAATAAGTTCATCCAATAGAAAAATGAAATTATATGGATAATAAATTCCATAGTATTATCATTTTGTTCATGTTATCCATTAATAGGGAGACTAATCACATCATTACTTAAATATTTTAACTCACAAGGTTGTTCCAATAACATCACACATTGATGTTCACTTGCGAGGGAGGTAATCATACAGTACAGTACATTTACTCCAACATTTCACTTATTTTATTATTTATTTCCTAAAATTGTTTCCATATTACCTCCCAAATATGATATCACATTTATTATCTAGTTACTTCATGATGTAGAACTGGTTTCTATCCCACCATAACATATAGATCCAATTGAGCATTGACAATAAAAAATCCAATTTGGGGATGTGGATAAAAATGTAATTATATTTCCTATTAAATAATTTTTGGGTTATTTATTGTTTTTATTCATGAAATAATATTGATAATTTCTCTTATGTTTGGTTTAATAAAGGGTAATCTAGATGTCATTAACTAACTAGGAATACCATCTTTCCCATTAAAGTTATATTTGTTTATCTAAGAGGCTCCCAAAATATTCTCTAATATATACATTGAATTAAGGTATCATAAGTTGAAGTTGAGATGTTATTACCCTCCCAAGATTAATTTCCAAAATATGTATGGCCAATAAAAATTATTGTTAATGTCATTTGGTCTAAATAATGCAGTGACTTTATTTATAGCCCTAATTAATATTATATTACATATATATCTGGATTAGAATAAAATTGAATGTTTTAATAAAATTTTAGTGTACATATACTCTATAAAATAAAATTAAAGTATCTTGACATCAACCTAATTACATTAATAGAAAATTTAATATAAACCAATCTATTTAAATAAAATTTCTTGATTGATAATATTCAATTTTTGAACCACTATATCTTAGATGTTTAATTTTCACAGATATCCAAGAAAGATAAATTCATGGTATAATGAGAATGAAACATTAAATTCATCATGATTAATTTAATCCTAGGTTTTATTGGGATTACTAGTTTATCATTCAAGACTTATCCAATCCAACAGCACAAAATTTGATCTAAACTATAATGGGGAATGTTTTTATGGTCTGCTACTTCTATGTTGGAATTACAAGAATTGGATTATGTGGTTAACTTATCACTGATCCATACCTTAATTGATCTATTTATAGACTATATAATGCAATAAAATTCATCTATATTTGATCAAATACATGTTCTAATGTAGGATGTTCAAGTGTTATAATATTCATCCTAAAATCTTAGACATCATGTGTGTAATTAACCAACTCATGATCTAGAGATAGCTATGGTGGTAAAAAAATTAACATACACTATAAATTACCATCTTGGATAGATATTAATGTTATAAAATGATCATAAGGTTCTGAATTAAATATTTAAAATTTGGTCTTAATCATTTGAAAGAGGATATGTGTTATGTATTTGTAGTATAAAAAAATAGATTTATAGTATACAAATGGAAAAAGAATAGTAATTAATTATTATTTGAGTTAGAAGGCACAATCCAAGGATGTTCTTGAAACCCATTATGGCTATAGTAAGATATAATTCCTTATATAATGTTATCTTGATATTCAGAAGTCCCTTAGGCAAGAAACAATCATATCAATATCAATTTCTCGATTAATACTATATCACAAAAATAAGATCTTGTAATATAATATTTATGGTTTATAATAAATTATAATATATATCATGGCGAGATTCCATAAGTATTATTCCTAAAAAAATAAGACTATATTTATTTTCATGGTCATATTCGTGTTCCTACGAGCTTGTATGAGGGTCAGATGAGTGAATCCTAGGATTCAATGTTGGTTGTATACCCACATTTTAAAATTAAATATTTATATTTCAATGAAAATTAATTTTGGACAAAAATAAAGTGTTATTATGATATTTAGGTAATAATACATTAGTTATAAGAAAATTATTATCTAGTATCACTGCCATACTATATTGTTACATCATTTTCCCATTTTAGAATATTATAGAAAGGTAATGACCATGGGATTTGTGAAAGGATTACCTAAGAAACCACAAAAAAATTAAGGCATTTTGGTAATCTTGGGTTGAATTATGAATGTTTCATACTTGTTTTTTATTAGAAAAAGCATGGATATTGATGATTTTAGTAATCTGTATATACTGGTGACAATCTACTTTTTTGGAGTTCCGTGGAGTGAACGATCTAATTGAAATATTTGTTTTATATCATGAATAAAGTTGGTCAATAAGATGGCATTGATATCATTGGTGCTTCTATGAATAACCTGTCATCCTCACATTGAATTCTAAATTGAATAGATGATTCATATTGAAGAGTACATTTTATGGTAAGGAGTTATGAAGATCAGTGGTTTATAGGATTTGCATATAGAAATTATTGAGTTATATTATAAATATCGCTTCCAATAAATGATTCAAGTGTAAATATTTAATAAATTATATGGAATACTATATAGTTGTCAATTTTTATTTATAATGCTTATAGATTTAGTTTTTTTACATAATCTCATGTAAATTTTTTTTGTGAATGTTTTGTTGTGAAAACAATATTTTTCAATCTTACACAACAGGTAGAAATCATGTTCTTGTTGACATTGATGTCCTATAGATTTTAAATATGGTTTCCATGACATTTTATATTTCTCCCCATGTCTAGGTAAATACATATCTTCAGTCAAATAAAATTAAAACCCATGTACAAAAGGTAATCATAGATAATGGATAGGGTGTCCTGATTGACTTATCAATTGGCACATAAATAGTTCTAAAAATAGATAAATAGTTTCTTTTAGAAGTTAGAAATCATGTTCTAGTGCATGTGCAGTTGTGTCATGGGAATGTCTTGGAGGAGGCTTGGAAAGTGGAGAAAACACATGTGCAAGGTGGTTTCAGATGTTCAATAGTACATATCAGTGATGCTTTAGATCACAGATCAAGGATTTTCTATTATATATTGGGGAAGTAGTAACTCCCCATATTTTACTCATGTACTTTATATTTTTTTTGTTGAACCAAATTTAAATTATGTAAATAGGCCCTACTACTTGTTAAATATGTTATTTAGACATTCTGTGGGGCTTGTAAGAGGTGATAAAATAATGAAAATTGGAGGTTTTAATCCCTAGAAATTATATAGCACAACTGAATTGCAAGTATATTATAATATCTAAATGGTGGGTACAAAGATTGAATCATTAAAGAAATTTATGATATATTTAACATTATATAAATTTAATTTCATCGATATATTTTGATACAAACAACCTCAAGTCAAAAGGAAATTTAATATGGTACAATATTATAAAAAATCCATTTAATTGATGTTAGGAATAAGAATAATCACATTTTTAAAATTATGTACACTAGTTTTATATAAATCATATATTTTGTCAAATAGATGCTCAATTATTCATAATGTCGTTATATGGTTTAAAATTAATTTCCCCTACAAAATAATTTTTTGAATTATTTAATGATAAAATATAAAAATTTATTTCCTCAAATTTTATAATTTTTTTTGAAAAATTGAATTTTATTCATGAAATATTAATTTAAAAATTTAATTCTCGTGGAATTTTGTCATTTTTATAAAATAATTGGTTTTTCGTTCAATAGGGAAAAATATAAATTTTCAAAATAATTTAATTAAAATAATTGATTAAAAATAATTATTATATATTTTTTTTCTTCACAGAGTTATATATGATAAATTTTATTTTGAAAAATATAATTACTTGAATTTAAATTAGAAATAATCATGAATTTTATAACAATTAAATTTTTTTTCATAAAATCACAATATTGCAAAAATTATTTTCCATTTCATTTTTCACTTTTATATTATTATAGATTTATTCTATATATATATATTTAATATATAAAAAATGTTACTATATTTTTAATTAGTATGTTCAAATTTGATAAATAGATACGTTTTATTTTTTATCATTATAAATATTAATTGTCCTAAATACGTTATAATGACAAGTGTAAAATGTGAAAAATAGGGTTAAAATCCAGATATACTGTTTCATTATAATCCCAAACATATAATTATATTAATGGATTAAATAAATAATGAAATTTAATAATAGAATACTAATATATGGTTTTTTGGACCATTTTCCATTGATAACGAAATTTATATTATTTTAAGTATGTAAAATTATTAAATGTCACTCTCCAAACCATAATATCTGTAAAAGAATTACACCATTATCAAATCAGGATATGTTTAGATAATAATTATTTTAGAATATTACCGAATTTTTTACTTTAATTAATTATAAATTTCTAGTTATGAAAAAATTATTTAAATAAATACAAAATGTTTTCACTGTACTTGTGAAAACAATATAAAAATACCTTAAATGTTTTGAAAAACACAAAAAAAATTTACTTTATATTGTTTCTATAATACCCTATGATGGGAAAGGTATGTTGTTATTTATGGAGATAGAGGCACTTTACGCGAATTCCCCAGAACCCTAGATGGCGGTGGTGGCTGCTTTTCCTCCCTCTCCCCCCACGATTGGTCGGGGTCCCTGCAACCATCAAATGAAATTTGCAATCAATTCCTTCCCTTCTAAAACTAGGATTCTCTCCCATCACATCCTGTAATTTCGATTGGCCCCATGGTGTCTGATCTTTTCTAAGGGTGACCTCAGATACCCCTTTCTCTTTCGGTGTTCAATGAGGTCTCCTCTCTTCTGCGATGGACATTAATTTAGAGATTATGGGACCGTCGCTCCTCGGTGGATGAGTCCAACAGTTTTGTTTTTGGTTCGTGGAATATGCAAAATTGAGTGATGCTGGGGCTCTTGGATAGTCGTCACATCATTGTTTTATTTGACTCAGAAGAGGATTTGATCCAAGCCTGGTCTTCGACACCTCTTCATCTCAACAGACATTGTTTCATTCTTTTTTGATGGAACTAAAATATTCAATTGATATAGGATTCTCCCATGACAGCCATATGGGTCGAATTCCCATAACTTCCCCTTCCGTTCCAAAATCCCTCCATTATCTGCATGTTAGTAAATTGGGTAGGAAGATATTTATGTGCGGACAGTAAAACGAGATTGGTTGGTCATCTGGTTTCACCTAGGGTATGTGTTGAAGTCGATGTTTCATGCAGACTGGTTGATTTTATATGGATTTCTGTTGGTGAAGAATTCTGATACAATCAGCTGGTCATCTATGAATCATGGGAAAATTTTTGTGACTCTTGGAAGAAGATGTTGCAGGATCTGGGAAACTGTAGGAGTGCAGCTAAGAGTATGGCTGGTAAGCTAAAACAGTGGGTGGATGGATATAATCCAAGATTGAAGGATGTGGCACCAAGAGAATTGGTAGGACTTCGTGATAATGACTGTAGGGATGCTGGTATGATATCGAGGATGAAGTGAGGGTAGTGGGGGTGCCTTCAAACCGGATGGTGGATGTGGTGTTTGGAAGGTTGAAGCGTGATCTTGCTGTTTCCCACAAAAGAGGTTTGGGGGAAAACGAGAGTGTTGTAGATCAATCTATTGGAAATAATGCTCCAGACCTTGATGTTATAACCACATGAAAAAACGTGGATGCGGTAAACCAAAAAAATGATCTTGTTGGTGATAATGATATAATGAAGAAAATTTATATTATGGATATGTAGGTAGGTGATTCATCAGAGGTTCTTGATGGGTGGGTGAAGGTTCCTACTGGGCAGAAGTCTCACCCTGAGAATCAGGCTTGCGGTAATCAGATTGGGAACTATTTTGTGGGTTTGCTAAATATTGAAGCGGATCATGTCCCAGATCTGGCTGATTTTTTGACTACCCTTATTGCCTCTCCTATGTATCCTGGCAGGGCGTCAGTTGATGATGAACTCTATGAAAACTGATCCCAGGATGGGAAATTTCAAGAGAAGGCTGTTGGAAATAGTCCTCCAATTTTTTTGAATGGGAGGATGTCTCATCTTGGAGAGGAAATTTCTAGGAATGAAGATGACATTTTTTAGTCTGACTTGCAGCCCCAATATGATGTTTTTAATGAAGGTTCTATACAAGAAGAACTGGATGGATACAAGGATCCTGTGAATAATTTTTAATGTTTTCGATAGGTTGATGATAACAATCAATTTGAGCTTGAACAAGGTGTTCAAGATATGTATCAGGAGGTGAGGATCACTGGTAACTAGGATGATATATCTGATAGTGAAAATGCGAATGTTGGTGGCAGGGTGATGAGATCTTATAGTGACATTGTGAAGGGTGGAAATAAGGTTGTATCATGTAAGGAATAAGTTATGAATGCTCCGCCAAGACGAAGAAAATGGAAGGACAATTCACATTTTCCATAGCTGATGCCCACCAGGTCCTCTGTAAGCAAGGGAAAATGTATTCAATCTTCCAAGGAGTACCTTCTTTTAGAAAAATTAAATTTCAGAAAGAAATATATTAAGTCACAGATGTTTTATAAAATATCGGATTGGGATTCAGCCACTGCGGATGAATCAACTTGGCGTGGATATGGTGATGAATATGGTTTTTAGGATATATAAAAAAAAATTATGGACTATTTTCCATGATTGTTTTACTTTTTATTTATCTTTAATAAATGGTTGGAGACCTTGTCTTTTACTAAGCTTTCTGGTATAATATCCTATGAATTTTAAAAATATGTATTCTATAAAAAATTTGTGTGAAAATTTTAAATTTTAATTTCATTTTCGTCGGGTTGTTTTCAAATAATGTAATGTTAAAATTTCATAAAATGAAATTAATGGTATTTTATAGTAATAATATTTTTTAAAAAATTTATCAATCATAAAAATTTGGAAAGATGAAATGTAGGATCATAAATGGCCTAACATTGAATCTCAGGGCCATTTATGATCCAATTTGTTTCATTTATATAAAATTATTCCCCACTAATATTGAAAAATTCATATTATATAATAAGATTATAATTAGATTAACAAGTTTTCAAAATAAATATAATGTCTAAAAAGATTCCAAAACATGTATAAATTTCATTGCAATATGATATTTCGACATTATACAGTTTTCCTTATATTATAAGTCCCTCTGTAAACATTTTTCATGATAAATAATTTAGTCTATTTCAATCTTTTCATAATTTTGAGTGTGTAATTTCTATTCAATTTAAGAGGATACACCACCTTTATTTTCATTACCAAACATTATGCCATTTAGTTCTACGAACTACTAAATAATTCACTTAAAAAATTATTTATCCATGAATAAGATTTTTTTCATCTTAAATATTATTCTAATAGTCAAGAATAATGGATCAAAAAGAGGTATGCTGAAGGAAATTTACTCTCTCTACCAGACCTCTTAAAATTTATTTAATATTTGACCATATATTAAATTATTGTGTTAATCATAAAATACTAAAATATTTATTTTTAGAATACTGATTTTTTTGTATGTTTAACTACCATTATACAACCTATATTACATCAAATGGGAATTTATTGTATCATGTATATGTATAGGTGAACTATAGTCACCACATAGTGATACAGTTCATTCTCTATCACTATATATCATAGATTTTAATTTTTATAGTTTTAATTTTTATATATAATATTTATGAAATATTTATGATACTATAATTATATTATCATAGATACCTTATTATCTTCATATCCATTGGAAAAAAGATAATGTCTCTCGTGTGTACTTGTCAATTACATCCTCTATGAAGCATCTTGATTAATGATTGGTTTCTAAATTATGTTTATAGTAATAAATAATGTCTTACTAAATATATTCGATATATATAATGTATTTATTATTTTTAAATGTTTTATTTTTTTATCATCCATTCATTTAATCTATATAAATGTGGAAAGTGTTTTCAGGTGAACATATGATCAACTATCTCAATAAATGATGTAATTAATTTTTATATCACAAATTTATATTGAACACCCTAAATATGTTTATAATGAATAAATGTGATATTTATATAAGAAATATCAGACTAAATATGATTTATCAATGAAAAATATTAATGTATTAGGACAACCAAATTGTAAATATCTTGAAAAATAAAATAGTTAACAATCGATCACATGGATTTTAAAAGGTAATTATTAAAACATGGTTGTTCAAATTTTATAATTTGATAATATTATATGTTTTATGAATGAACATTTTTATTTTATATAATTATAATAAATTAAAAATATTATCTAATGCCCCATTTTTTTAATGGATATTAATCTATTATAAATATTTTATATAATCACATGAAAGCTCATCATGTTGAAAAACTATGTGTTATGTGACCATTAAAAATAATTTTTTCACTTTTCTGTTTTAAATTTGTAAAATCTATCATACAAAGTTGAGAACATAATGTAATTTGAAGTCTGATAAGGAAAACAAAATTTTTAGTGACTAGTAACCAACACTTATGAATATTAACCCATCATTTTGAATTTTAATATGTTCCTTATGAATAGTAAATCATCCAAAATAATAGTAACCTTACCCATTAATAATTAAATAAAATTTAGGCATCTTAGAAAGTGACGATTTGACCATAGTAAAAGTATTGATATTTATTTGTAAGTCATAATTAATTAATTAATTTAAAACAAAATTTATATTCTCAAAATGTTTTAATAAATTAAAATTTATATTTCTTCTAGTTTTATGATAATTTTATAATTCCTTACGTAATTTTTGAATGCATTATAAAATCATTTTTATTTTAAAAAACTATATTTTTTATGTAATTATTATTTTAATTTAAATTTAAATTAATCATATTTAGATAACTATTTTTAATAATTATGCATTATTTTTGGGTTTTATATGTTCAAAAATTGGTTGGGGTGAATATTTGGGATTTTTCAAAAAAAAACATTAATTTTTTATGAACAATGAAATGCCATAATATACAAAATAAGCTAAAAAAGATAATTAAAGAGTCATGCATGATGTTATACGGATGTAAGCCCAATTGGATAGGGTTCAAAAGATAACATTACAATTATTTTTCATGTAAGACTCATTATTCCATATCTTGTCGGTAAATAATAAAAAAATTAATTTTATACTGAGAAATCCAATCGCACATCCACTAAAAATACCACCATTCAAACCCCCATTCACTCACACCTCTCCAGCTTCATGACATGCCAAAATTCTACCCAAAAATCATCCCTATAACTTCCCCAACATCCAATATCTTCTATTACAATCAAATTTCTAATCCTAGATCCGTTAAGGATGATGCAAATAAGTGGATTCAAGAGGCAATTTCTCTCCCTCATTTCCTTTAATTTCATTTAAATTTCAAGTTTTTTCTTATTCTCTACCAAACTGTTTTTATTATAATGAAATGGTAACACAACTATCATACATATACTATAATGTTATGATACTAAAGGGATATTATAAAATCCAACCCCCTTCACTTCTTCTATTTATTTTATAAAAGAAAACATTGTCCGTGGGGTGTTAATCTATCACCTTCAAGAACGACATATTTTTAATTTTCATTAATAATTTCAGATCATGTAATGAAACCATTTTTATTGTTGAACCAGATTATATTATATTTGTTTTATCCTATTTCATGATCTATAAATAACATTTGTACATATTAATATATGATTAATCAAAAAAATTTCATTGTGGTAAAAAAGCTGCCCAAATTAACTCAAATAATAATCATTTAATTCTTGTTTATTTATTAATCCACATGGTATAAAATATAATTCATTATAAGATTTTTTAAACTTCTATAATTTCATTAATAACTTGGAATATTTGTTTTGTATGTTTACCCATGTTCTACATGAACCTCCATTTATTAATGCATGTGAACCGCTCAAGAAAACCATAAAAATGAACATTCCAGAAGAATTATTTTTAACACTATAACTCATAAAAGGACCATAAATTAACTTAATGAAATCATAATTAACTGTATTCATGTAAAAAATTTCATTTAATTATCAATTAATGAATATAATGTGGTTATACAAGACATTAAAGTGAAGAAAGCATTTCAATACAAGGTAATGGAAAATCTTGAACCCAACATTATTTCTTCAAGTTCTCCCTGTTTCACTCCACTTTTAGTATGGTCACTCCATAAGATATTTTTTTCATCATTATCATTCCTTTTCTGATATATAAATGTTTTCTATTGATGTTTATATAAAACAAATTCTTTCCAAAAGAACAATTCATTCAAAAACAGAAGTTTTACTTCTCACTCAAGGTTGATGGATATCGTATCAAGTATGTTATTCCCAATTGATTTGGGGACCCCATTTTTAATGAATGTTTTATTATGGGTTTAAAATCATTACATTACATGGGTTACATTTGTTCATTATGGCATGCTAGAACAATGATAATGTTATGATGTTAGAGGTGCAACGAGAAATATACAATGCTCTAATGCAATGGGTAATGTGATGTATGTCACGAATTAATGTGTAATGATGTGTGAAAAAGATGATATCTTTTTCATAAGTATGTGTGGAATTTAACCACTAAGACATGAATTTTCATTATTATGCATTTGCACATTTCATGTCTCTTATTAATTTTTCCCCTCATTTTCATTATGCTTTCCCTATGTTAAGGTTATGCTCGCCCATTGTTATATTGTTCTTATACATCATCTTTTTGGGATTTTAGCTAACCCATTTTTTTATATCTTTTAGTTACTACAGGTACTAAGGAGAGAACAAGTTCCAATAAAAATCTAGAAAATAATGAATTAAATAAATTGTTATTCTTGATGTTGTAATTTTTATGTATGGTCTTAGTTTTCCAAATACACTAAAACATTGGATCCACTATGTGTAATAATATAATGTTTTTCAACTTTAAAATAATGTAATAGTATTTTAAGAAAAGGCTGGGTCACAATATTTGGAATAAAATTCATGTTTTAGTTAATTTTGGAATTAATATTAGTGAACCCTTGAGAAATACTCTAGCTTGATACTATGTACAAATATGCATTGAAAAATCATTTCATAGGGATCCCGTATGTTTTTCTTATCGTATAAATTGTACAAATGAAAATGTTATTCATAACATGTTTACTTATGTTTTGTTCTAACAATTTCTATTTTATAAATGGTGGTAACCAGGAGAAACCAGATAAACAACTCATACAAGGTCCAATGTAATGATTGCCTAAATGAACTCCCCGATGATTTGGGAGGTGGAGTTCAAAAAATTATGTAGATGCTTTCCCAACTATCTCAGGATATTAATAATAACCATAATAATGGAGAATTTCCTCCTTCACCAAAGAGGGAGAAACTAGCTATTAAGTTATTCATGAGGCAATGACCACCGATGTTTAGTGGATCTTTATATCCACTAGTTGCGGAGCAGTGGGTCAACTCCATGGAGAATATCTTTTTTGTGCTTCGGTATTCTGAGATAGAGAATGTGACACTAGCCATTTATCATCTAGTTGGATAGGCCGATCAATTCTAGGCTTTGATCAAGAACAATAATCCAAGGGTGTAAATTGAATAGATGAAATTAGAAGACTTTTAAGATCATGTTTCTTAACTAGTATTTCCAAATGACTCTTCACATAAAGATTGAGAGTGAATTCATAGTGCTCATGATAAAATAAGTAGAATATGTCATATCCTATGAAGTGAATTTCACAAGTCATGAAAGGTACTATTTTTTTATCTACAATGATATAAACATTTATAGATTCTATATTGGATTAAAACCACTCCTTTGAAAGGCTCTTTCAATTCGAGAAATTAGGAGTAATGAAAATGTTTTTCGATGTTCTCTAAAAGTGGAGATAGAGTTTGGAGACTAGAACAATGGCTATGGTGATACAAAATGAAAGATAGATTTCCAAGACAATGGATCTAATGAATAATGTGGGAAAAAACTCAATGACCCACATGAAAAAAAGGTTGGAAGTTGCACCATTGTAACAACCTCAATTAGATGGAGAAGTGATTCATGTGTGGGAATGAAGGTCACCATGCTCAAGAGTGTTTGAAATACATGAAAATTAAGGAGAATGTAGTGAATGAATGGAGATAAAAACCAATATTTCAATGATTCAACTGTAGGGAGCATGGGCACTATGAAAGATAGTGCACTAAACCATGAGTTATTGAGGGTAATCAGCGTCAATAGACAATAAAGACAAAGGAAAAAAGGGATGTATTATGCCATAACTACTGTGGAAGTTGAGCAAAATAATGAAGTCATACAAGGTACAATTATTATTCACTCAAGAATGGAAGTATCAATTTGATTCGGGATGTAAGGATCCATTAATATCTTCCATCATTTCTAGAAGTGTAGAATTAATTCCCTAAAACTGTGAATTAGAGATATAAACTTAATCACAAAGTGATGAAATAATTGCAGCCCATGTGTTTCACTCTTCTCCTATTGGCATATGTGGGAGGATTCTTCTAGAAAATCTTATAATACATGTCTTGGTAGAATCCGACTCTATAATGGGAATATATTTTCTCTCATCATATAGAGAACATATCAACTATCAGAAAAATGAAATATCTTTTCATATTCAGAACCATCACATGTTCCTCTACAAATGCAAGGAACATCATGAATCTACATTAAAACTCATTAAATGGTGTGGGTGTTGATTTCTTATGAAGAATAATACCTTTCCCAAATTTTTGTGTCAATGGATAGTACCAACCATGATGGAATGTCTATCATGAGTTAATACAGTGATGTATTTCCAAAAGAGTTACCCGAAATCCCTCCAAATTGTTCAGTAGTGTTCTCAATAAAAATCATTCCTAGAGCTACTCCTATCTCCATGTGTCCATATAGGATGGATCATATCGAACTGGATGAGTTGATGAAGCAGTTGAAAGATAATATATACAATGGTTTCATACTCCCCAGTGCATCACCTTAGGGTGTCCCAGTGCTCTGTGAAGAAGAAGGTTGGAACATTGCAGTTGTGTATCAATTATTAGGAAATCAACAAGATCACCATAATGAACAACTATCCTCTTTGAAGTATTGATTAATTGTTTTTTCAGTTTAGGGGAGATAAATACTTATCAATGGTTGATCTTTGCTCAAGATATCATAAAAAAATGGTGAACATGGACGGTATACAAAAGACTAATTTCTTTACAATGTATGGCTACTATGTGTTTCTGGTGATGCCATTCAGACTTATTAATGCCTATGTAATCTTCATGGATTTGATGAATACACTAATTAGACATTACCTCGATAAATTATTGTTAGTTTTTATATTTTAAATTCTAATATATTCAAAGATCAAGGAGGAAGAAGAAGAATATCTAAGACATGTGTTGGAAACATTGAGAAAAGAGAAGTTTTCTTCCATGTTCAGAAAGTGTGACTTTTGGATGAATCAAGTCACGTTATTCGGAAATGTTATCATAAGTTAGGGAATTTGTATGGACCCTTTAATGACTAAATTTATTGATGAATGGACTTGGACCTATAGTGTCACAAAAATCAATAGTTTTCTTGGATAAGCTGGGCACTACCGACGTTTTGTGAGAAATTTATCATGATTAACAAGACCAATGACAACATTAACAAGGAATGTGGTAATGTATGACAAGACAAAATAATGTGAAGGAACATTCATGGATCTAAAGAGATGGGTTTTCACTACACCTATAATCACACTACTAAAAAGATGAGAATGTTTTATGATATATAGTGATGCTTCAAAGAAATCCATATTTTGGGAACTCATGAAAAATTAAAATGTGATAGCCTACTCCTCACATCAATTGAAGATCAATGAGGAGAACTACCCGAAACATTATCTAGAGTATGAAGTTGTGATTTTTTCCTTGAATATCCACCAGCACTACCATTATGGAGAGATGTGAGACATATACACTGACCACAATATCCTAAAGTATATATTCACACAAAAGGAGATCAAGATGCATCAAATGAGATGGTTAGAGATAATAAGGTATTACAATTTATCTATTTACTGTCATCCTAGAAAGAAGAACATGGTGAATACTGATCTAATTACAAAAAAACATGCTACTCTATCTATGAAACAGATTGAGAAAGACCTTATCATTCTAGATATAAAAATGATGATTTTAGAGTTCTTAAGGGAAGGGGAAACATCCTACTTTTCCAAAATTCCATCCATCTAATAAATGATTATGATTGAACAATGTGATGAGGTTGGGCTTCAAAAGTTTGTGAATGCAGTAATGGAAAGGAAGTGGCAGGAGTTCCATATCGATGATGATGGTGTGATTCAGTTTGGAATGCATCATTGTGTTCCTTCATCACCTGAGATAAAAATTAATTATTGTACAATGCACATTGCTCAACATTATCTATCGGTCATGGGAGTACCTAGATGTACAGTGATTTATGGGAACACTTTCTATGGAATAACATGATGATGGGGATCAGAGAATATATATCAAGGTGCTTGGTATGTCAGTAGGTTAAAGTAGAGTGGAAAAAATCTCAAGGGATGATACATTCATTGCATATAGACATGTGGACATGGGAGAATGTAACTATAAGCATGGTCAATGGTCTCCCGCAGACATCAATGGGAAATAATGTTATATGGGTTTCGGTTTACTGAATCAACCAGACATCCCAATTTATCACTATTAGAGATAACCTCTCACTTGAACAACATTAAATGTTATTTGTGATAAATTGTTTGAGAAACCATGGAGTTCCACGCTTGATTGTCTCTGATCGTGATCCATGTATCCCATCTAAATTTGGGAGGAGTCTTCAACATTCATTTAGTACATAATTAAATTCCAACACTACATATCACTCCCAAACTAATTGAAAATTTTAATAGACTATTAAGAGGCTTGAAGATATTCTAAGAGAATTCTCTCTAGATATCAAAGGTTGATGGGATCAGAATCTCCCATAGGTTGAGTTCTCATACAAAAATATCATCCACGCGAGTATTAAGATGGCATCGTATGAAGAATTGTATTGAAAGAGATGTAGAACTCCAATCTATTGGGATAAATTTGGAGAACGAAAGCTACTTGAGCCAGATCTTGTGAATGTGGTGATACAGATTGTTCAAGTCCGGCAAAAACACATCACTGTTTTTTAGAGTTGGAAAAATAACTACATTGGAAACTGTCGAAGGGACTTGTAGTTCGATGTTGGAGACAATGTATTTTCTCTAATATAACGATGTAAGAAAGTCATGCAGTTTGGATATAAAGGGAAGTTAAGCCCATGGTACATTTTCCCCTTTGAGATCCTTGAACACATATGATTTGTGGACTATAGGCATAAAATTCCACCAAATATGGCTCAAGTTCTTGTTGTTCATCATGTATCACTCTTAGTGAAGTACATACCTGATCACTCACATGTTCTAAACTCAGAAGTTGTATAACTGTAAGATGATATCTGTTGTGACTAGTAGGGTGTTGTGATTCTAGACTAGAGAGATAAGGTTCTATGCAACCAGAAAACAAAACTTGTCAAAGTGTTATGGAGGAACCATAAGTTTGAATAATTAACATGGGAACAGGATGAGGTGATGAAAGAGATGTACCCTCACCTGTTTGGGTAATTTGAAATCTCTAGTACGAAATTTCATAATGGGGAAACAATGTAACCACCAAATGTTTTTAATAGAAATTAATATCATATAAATATATCATATAATCACATGAAAAAAACATAATGAACCACTATGTTATATGTGACCTTTAAACAAAAGATTTCCACTTTTCTGTTCTGAATTTCAAAAATCTATCATACACGGTTGCGATCAGAATGTTATTTGGAGTTCGATAAGGAAAAAATAACTTTTGATGAATAGAAACACACCCTTATGAATAGTAACCTACCATTATGAATAGTAATATTACACTTATGAATATTAAATCATCCAAACTAGGATTAACCACTCCCATGAATAATTAAATAAAATTTAGGCATCTTAGAAAGTGACAATTTGACTATAGAAGAAGTATTGGAATTTTTTGTACGTCATTTATAATTAATAATAATTAATTTATTTATTTATAATCAAATTTATTTTCTTAATTGTTTTCATAAATTAAAAATTCTATGTATTATATTTTTATGATAATGTTATATGACCTTACGTAATTTTTTATGGCAATATAAAATAAGTTTAAATTTTAAAAATAGTATTTTTCATATAAATTATATATTTAATTAAAAATAAAATTAATCATATTTATATAATTATTCATTAAAAATGGACTCCATTTTTGGATTCTAAATGTCAAATAGTTTTTGGGGTGAATTTTTTGGATATTTATGAATTACATTATTTTTTTGGAATGGTCAAATACCATAATTTACAAAATATGCTAAATAAGCTAATTATAGATTCATGAATGATGTTCTTGTGATTTAAGCCCAATTTTTTTTATTTCACATGATAAAATTAATATTAATGGTCATTTAGGACTCACGATTCTTTATCTTATGGGGAAATAATAATGTAATGAATTTCATATTGGGAAATCTCCTCTCCCCTATACTATATTTACCACCCTTCACCCTCTCATTTCCTTACACCTCTCAAAATTTAATCCTTGACTAAAATCTGCACACAAAATATTCCCTTGACCCTCATCCACTTCTGAGGGCTTCTGGTATCATAAAATACCATGCCAAGGTCCATTGAAAAGGGTCTCAAGAGGAGGATTCAAGAGGTAAATTTTCTCCCTCTTTTCCTTTTATATCCTTTCAATTTCAGGCTATTTTTTTATTCTCTCCCCACCTATATTTATGAAAATGGTATGGTGACACCAATATTATACATTTAATATAATTTTATGATATTAATGGGATATTATACCATCCAACCTATTTCTCCTTTTCCTTTTTTATAAAAGAAAATTTTGTTCATGAGGTGGTAATCTATCACATTCATGAATGACATGATTTCAATTTCATTTAAAGAATTCATATCTGGTCATGAAATAATTTTTATGGTTGAACCAGATTATATTATATGTATTACATCCTATTTTTTCTTATGGATCTAACATAGGTACATATTACTAAACTATTAAATAAAACCAGTTTGTTGTGGTAAAAACAACTGCTAAAATTAACTCAAACAGTAATTATTTAATTATTAACTAATGATTCATCCACATGGTGTAATTAATAATATAATACTTTAAAAATCATTAATATAATTAATAACATGAAATATCAGTTCTTTAGGTAAACCCATGTTCTATACAATCTTCCATTTATGAATACATGTGAACAGCTTAAGAAAAACATAAAAATGAATATCCCTGAACAATGTTTTTAAACTCTATAATTAATAGAAAAGCCAATAAAATAAAATAATGAAACCAGAAATATCCATAGATAGGAATACAAGGTTATGTAATTTTTAATTAATGATTATAATGTGGTCATACATGACATTAATGGGGAAAAAATGTTTGGAAACAAGCTAAGTCGAAATTCTCGAACCTAACATTTGTTCTCTGTGTTCTCGGTATTTCTCTCCATTTTTAGAATGGAAACTCCTTAAAAATCATTTTTTCATTATTATCATAACATTTATGGGATATAAATTTTTGTTACTGATGTTTATTTTTGAAAATTGTTTTTTAATGTAACTAGTATTTCAAAAAACAGACTTGCAGCATCTCACTCAATTTTGATGGTTATCGTATCATGTATGTTATTCCTACAAAATGTTGGGAACACAGTGTGTTTAGAAGTGTTCTTATGGGTTGAAATCCATTAAATTACTTGGGTTAGTTACCTTAATTGTTCATTTATTTTCATTGTTTCATGAATGACAAATGATTATGTTATTATGTGATGGGTTCGCCCAAAATTATACAGTTCTTCTATGCATTAGGCATATTGATGAATCTCATGAGTTAATGTTAAATGTTGTGTTAAAAAACAATATCTCTGTTAACATTTATGTGTAGTAGTAAACCAATAATTCACGATGATTCATTTTTAGGCATTTCGGAATTTCATGTCTCTTATTAATGTTTCCTCTCATGTTCTTGATTCATTGTCTATGTTATTGTTATGCTCACCCAACGATATACTGTTGTTATCTATACTCTAAATGATATTTTATCTCACCCCTTTTCATGTATATCCTCATGTGACTAGAAATTCATAAGAGAGTTCAAATTCCAATCATAATTTTAATAAGAAATAATTAAATAAATGTTTATGCTTGATGTTGTTATTGTTATGTATGTTGTTAGTTTTCCAGAGACAATAATCATTGGGATCCTATATGTGTAATAATATTATGTTTTTCATCCTGAACATGATGTAATTGAAATTTATGAAAAGTCACTATTGTCTCTCTAGGATTTTATAGCTCCTTCATTTAAATATATATTCAATATAATAGATTTATGTTATAATATAGATATTTATCATGATTATTTAAGATTAATTTTATAATGATTAAATTTTGTAATCTCATTCATGAGAATGAAATTAATATAGATATCAACTGTTTATTTATTTATAATATATACTTTCATTTAGTTTACCTCACTTTATATACTTAAGAGACCAAAGGAAGGTTATTAAAGAAAATTAAATTATTTCTATCTTCAATCGGAAATAATTTTTCTCCATATACATGTTTTAAATAAATGTTTTAAACAATGTTTTTAAAATTATCATATAATTAAAAATATAATTTAATGTAGTTTTTTCAATTTTTATTGAAATATTCTAAATGAATCTTATTATATAATTATGAATGATTTACTTCTTAATTATTACTAAAAATGTAACACGAATCAATATGTTAAAATACCAAACAAGATTGAAGTAGCGTGATGTCATGAAATTTTGAATGCTTTGTAGATTCCTATTAATGGTTAGAAGGTTATTCTATTAGAAAATTGTTTCTTTGCAATTTGTGATTTTTTTTAGATATGAAAATGCTATTTAAAAAATAAATGGATATTTTATACATGTTATATTATACTGTTATTTTTAATTAATATTCATTCTTTGGTAACATATTTTGATGAAATTTAGGATTTTCCAAGGATATCATACAATTATACAATTTTTTCCCTAGATGTTTTATCGTTATGATGATAAAATATTGATGTCACTCAATTTCTATTCCCATTGATATGTTATGAATTTTTTTATAAATTTATTTTGTATATAATAATGGATTTACGATTATGTGATGGGTGATCCTTTAATTATATAGATCATTGATAATTTAATAGAATACTAATATTATATAATATTAACGGTTTCATGTGAGTTTATAATATTATTAAAAGTGGGTAAAAATATGTTTTTATCAAAAAATAATCAGGTATACATGAACCTATCATAAGAATAATATGTTATGAATGTCTTGGTGTATAGACTATAAATTATATTTATATGACTATTATTGTTCTATAAATTATGTCACCGTTTTATGCCATGATCTAATTTCAATGTTAAGATATAATGGAATAATGTTCTTTGAAACCTTTTTGATTCATTCTTATAAATTAATAATCATTATTACATGAATAATTTTAATGATATAATAAATGTTGTTGAGATTTTTAAAGGATAATATCACATTTTCATTCACATTATGACCATGCTGTTTTTAAATTATCACTAATATATCACTTTCTACCTTTACTGAGCATCTTATCTCTCCCTTTAGTATTCTTTTTCTTTATGATATGATGAAAAGTTGTATGTATGATGTTCCAAAGTTGGGTTATAGTTTTATTTGTGATATATTCATGTACTTAAAGTTAGTAAATGTTAATTACTGTGGAATGGATGAAAAAAACTTATATAATTAATACTACTTTAATTAAATGTAATATTTATTTAAGAAGATAATGTGTCACTATAGTAGGTATTAGAGAATGTTTTAGTATAATTTAGAAACTAGGTGACAAAAAATCAATGAGAAACCTTAGGATAGTCATATATACCATTGGGAATCTTATGCTACGGTAAATATAAGATTATATAATTCCATGAAAAAATAATAATTCAATATATATTATAAGTGTAAGTTCATTTGGAAGACATGAATCTAGGGATAATAACCAAGAAAATATATGGTCGAATAAATCATAGTCATCATTCATGTCCACAGTGAGTTTTCCTTTAATTCACACTTATTTTGATACTCACATGGGATCTGGTAATGTTAAATCACATTATCAATATAAAAATTAATTATGGATTTAAATACATAATTATCATATGTGACCTTGGATATACCAAATGTGTAATAGATTGAAAATAATGTGTCATGATTTAGACATAATATAAATATTTTTTTTATGATTATGTGGTTACCCAAAATGGATACCATTTCACACGCTATGATTTTTTGTTTTATTTAAAGAATAGAACCCATAGAAACAATGTTATTTCTAAATTTGATGGACAATGGAATCATTTTTATCCTTAGAAACAAAATGTTATGGAATATGGAATCAGAAATATAATTTTTATACTTCAAAAAATATTATCAATCCATGATTCATGTTTAGATTATAAATTATATGTTTGGGGAACTACATTCTATTGAGACAACCAAGAAGAAATATACACAATATACAAGGGGATCTAATGGTCCAGTTTTTTTATTATTGTATCTATAACCATGATAACATGTTTCTCATTATATAGTGTATTGAGTATGAAAAATTACTTTTTCATATTACCCATTTGTAAGTCAATGTATATCAGTTGTGGACACTCATAATGAGCACAAAAAATTAGTATGACAATAAATTTAAATAGATGAATGTGTTTAGAATGTTATTTTAAAACATGTAATTTATTCATATTATTATTATAAAAATGTGTAAGGAGTTCCTCAAGCAATGATAGAATGAAAATCAATTTGTCAGAACCAATGAGGAAAATGTTTTTTGACTTGAAATGTCTTATTCTAATAATATATGTTTACTATAATGGAATAATGATTGATTATTCCTTGGATTTCTAAATATTCTTGGAGGGAATTAGAAATATGATACTTCAGTATTAATAACAACAAAATTCAATGTGCTACAAAGGAAAAAATGTAGAGTTCATTTACTGATCAATTTAATAGTTTTCATAAGAAAAGAAAAATAGTATTAAATTGAAATTATAATAATAAAAACCCTACATGGACGAATATGAGATGTCCATAAAATTGATTTTTTTGGATAAATGGATGAAATATACATAAGGGTTCTCGAAAATATTTTGGAAAGGATGATCATGGGTTAATAGAAAGTGGGAGTGATTATATAATGTGTAAGGTAATGATGGAAGAAAAGTACTATAAAATTAAACACCCACTATCTAGTGTTTAAAATTGAGGTATTACAGAAATTATGCTAACCAGTTCATAAATATAAAGGTTAATGATTGTGATTTATTTTAGAAACCTCTAAATCCTATAGTTAAAAGAAAATATCATACAATTTTTATTACTAATTTGGAGTATGAATAGTAAGTGTTCAAATGTATTCTTATAATATACCCTAAATTGATAATGAATTTTTTATATATTTACCCACACTTTTATATAAAAATAAATTTCAATGTATATTAAAATTCCACCTCTAATGATTGGATAATGAATCGTTAGTGAAACATCCTATTGGTAAGTTGATTTTTTCTTAATTCTATGATACTTAAATGATTGAATATTATAAGAACATGATTCTAGGAAATATCATTATAAATAATTTAATAATATTTTATCATAGGAATATAATGAAATTATAAACATAAATACACCAAAAAACATCACTCAAGGGAATTCACATTCAATATTAAATCAATCATATTATCATCTATTTGTGCGATGATACATTTGAACACATTAGTGAAATTTCATCCACTATATGGGTAATTAATCATAATCAACATGGGCCCTTTTTAAATATGGTTTGTACAAACACAACATATAATGCATTAATATTGAATGAGAGGTGGTTATTGTTTTCTAGAATATTTTTTTTGTTTTACTCATAATTGTGATGATTTTTTAGTAGGACAAGTACTGTGTGTTAATACAATTTCAAAGAGTCCATATATAATATCATTTTTTTAATTGTACAAACTATTCAATAAACTCTTCAAAAATATTAAAAAGATATTCATATAGAAATTCTCTTTACGTTATGTTGAAAAATTTATTTATTTAAGAATAATTGATATCAATGTAGCTTTGCATAGATTACTATGAATTTAACTAGATCAAAATCAATAATAATCATCATATACACCGTATTCATGATTTTGTGATAAATTATAACGATCTAAAAAATTATCAATGATTTATCATTAATATTGAAACTATAAATTTATCTTCAAAAGTGAAAAATAACAAAAATAGATTCTTATAATTTTTATCATTATTATTAATTTATTTTGTTTCCATTTGGTCTTAATAATACCATATTTATCATTATATATTTAATAAATCATTTATTTATAGATAACTCTTTTTATTTTTTGGAATCCATTGTTAGTGAAAAGTTAATATATTAAAATAGACAAGAATAGAATGATGATCAATTTATGACTATAATGATGACCATAAAGGTACAAAAGTTTAATGAAAAAATTGCAATATTTGAATTGTGGTTTCATATAGATTCATTTTTTTCGATCATATAATTTATATCAGTGGTAGATCAGTGCATCTACCCAATATTGATATTGTTGAATATTGGTCCAGACCAAAAAGTATGAATGATAAAATATTTCTTCCAATGTTAGATATATATTATCGATACATTGTTGTAAAATTACAAGGAACAAAATATAAGGTTAACAAATTAACATGTTTTTTCATTTCCCTATCATGGATAATGTTTTTTTATCTATAGTGATTAATCAGAGAATGGATTAATATGAATTATCGTGTGTACTGTTATGGTTGTAGATTATCCCTAACACTAAAATACGTTTGATAAGATAAATTACCCAACTCATGTTTTGAAGTTCCTAGTGGTAATTTTTATGAACAAAATAGTTGAATTTTCATTATGGATAATGGTGTCATATATATTCAAAAATGAAATTTTACTGTATATATTCATTTATAAAGATATGAATATTTATAAGATAATTTTTTTGAATTAGATAATTATTAAAACTACTCAACACATTACCACACAAGTAATAATGAAAAGGTGGTCAAGGATTTGAGACAAAATGATCCCACTAGCTAAATAATGATAAGGATAAAAAATGATCAATTATTTTTTGATCTTCAATGGATGGATCTTGAAATATTGAAGGAAGGGGTAAGTATTATCTTACTCTAATGAGTATTCATCCAATTATATATTCTTATATTAATGTGTTATATAAGGAAGATGTCGATCTATAGAATAAGAAGAAAAATGTTCTGGGTTCAACCTTGATTGTGACTGAATGATATGTTTTAGGAACCGTGTATGTATTCCCTCCATAACATATCTAATGAAAAAGATAATTGGTGAAACATAGAGGTTATCATTCCCAATTAATCTGGTAATAATAAATATGTATAGATATTTTAAAGAGTATTTATCGTAAGAAAACATGAGAAATGATATTGCGGAATATAAACCTCATTTCCTAGAATGTAACCAAGTTATGGTTTTGAGTAGAAATTCAACAGGGATGTTACTATAATAAACTATACAAGAATGTATTCTAGAAAATATTAAAAATGAATTCTGTCATTACACTCACCAAAATGTATAATTTCCAAAATAAAATTTCAATTATAGTTGATCACCTCAAAAGGTCATCACATATAATTTCAATTACAAAATATATATAACATGATTATATTTTGAGAATATAAATTAAATAAGATGAAATTTTTCATGGGGTACTAAATTAAAATATAAATAAATTTGATATTTGGATTACCTATAAGTTATGGAGAATTATTTATTTGTATATGATGGTAGTTATTAGTTTCAATACACCATATCTTCTGTTGTAATATTTCTATTCTATGATTAACATTAAATAACTATAAGATATGTTGAGATCCTCTTCTATGGATTTAAATGTTTGTTAGGATCAACACCATAATATATTTTATTTTTATTACAAAAATACCTCTCACTTTTATATTAATAATGTTTTTTATTATGAAAAAATTTTATTAATGTGTATAACTTCAAGGGTACGGGTAGATGTTAAATAAATAAATATACTATGACATGAGATAAATGTGTTTATTCTATAAAATTTAAAACCATTCACAGACATATCGTGGTAGATCTCAATTTATAGAACATTTATTATTAAAATCATGATATAAATCATTAATTTTAGGTTAATGAGAATTTTTTATGTTGAATTTCTATATAGAATAAGGATATAATATTAAGAAAGAATAAATATTTGAGCCTTAGGAATATTATCCCCTTTGGATTCTTGATCAAATAGTTAAAGAATCATATCACTTGGGGATTCCACCAATCCTATCTCAAGTACCTAATGTGTTATATCTATATCTACAAAGAAAGTACGTACCTGATACATAACATATAGTAAAATAATATGTAATTCCATATATGAATAATATTTCTTATGAAGAACAACTATTATAAATAACCAATCATAGATATAATGTGATACGGAACAAGGATACTCAACTTATTTAATGTTTTCTAGAGGAAACATAAATTTTATGAATCTGATAAAGAATAAGAGAATTTATCTAAAAAGAAATATCTTCATTTTTAATCAATGTGATGAAATTTGAATTTTGAAATTTATTTTAATGGGTATATAATGTAACACACCAAGATTCTATGATTTTAGTATTTTTAATTAGATTCAATTTCATCAATATCTTGTGATCCATGAATCCTCAAATCTGAATGAAAAATAAATAGTGTACTATTTTATCCAAGATGTTATTATAGAGAAATTAATTGGAATAATTTTTCTTTTATAATTATTTTTAATGGTTATTAATATATAGATTATATTTATATGTGTAGAAACAATGTTTAGTAATGAAATTATTTGTTTTATAAATATTACTCCCTCCAAAATTGTTTTAAATATTATATATGAAAATATTTAAATTAAATGATTATAATTTTAAAAAAAATTAATAATAAGTGAATAAAAAATTTAATTCATTGTATAAATGTTAACATAGGTTAAAATTATAAATTTTTTCCAAAATGATTATTTTTTCAACAAATAGTGAATATATATTTTCAAATAATGTAATTAAGTGATGTAATGTAAAATAATAATTGTATATTATATCTTTTTCATTAATATAATTATGAAATAACTTATAAAAATAACCGAATAAACTCATTTTAATAAAAAAAATATTCATGGCATTAATAATAGATAAGTTTTATGATAAAATATATATTTATCTAAAACATGTATTTTTTATATTTTACACATCTATATTAAAGAAAATTATTACACTTTTTAATATTTATCTTGAAAAATTGATACCCAATTTTGAATTATTATTTTATAATTTTTTAAATCATCGTATATTATTTTCTATCATTATTAATAGTAACTGAAGAAAATATTTGACACATTAGTAAAGGTAAAATATATAAAATCAAGTTAAAATCATGATATAAGGTCTAAAAATCAACCAAATCATCATTTTATTTCATTTTATGTAATAAATTCTACTATACACAACCTAAACTATGATAAATGTTATTTTTGTTCAATTTTCCATTGATAATGAAATTTATAATATTTTATATAATGGATATTTGTAAATAATACTATAATAATACTTTTATATGTAAAAATATATAATAATAAAATAAAATTGGATAAGTTCTTTTATAAATGTTTAATTTATAAGTAACATATTTTTTTCATAATAATAAATTTATAATTTTTATTGTAGAAATAATTACCTAAAATGATTACACAACTCCCATACAGTGAATCTATAAATAGGTAATGTAATATTAATTGGGTGAGTAGTTATAACCCATAATTTTTTAGATTAATATAATGTCTTTGAAAATTTTGATAGGTTTTTATATATCTTCGATTAATTTCATATTGTACTCAAATTCATATTACGTGAATAGGTCTTAAAAATGATTTTTATGGTATTTATTGACAAATTTTTTAATATAGTTTAAAAACATTATACTAATTTATTCTGATAATTAGGATGATAACTAAGCTAAAATTTATGTATGTGGTCATTTATGTGTTAATAAATACATTATATGAAATATAATATAATTTCATATAAGAAAGGTAAATACCATGGTCAAGATTAAAATTATTTAACCAAGAAAACAAACCAAAATATAAGGTTATAAATGAAACGATAATGAGTCTATCATTAATTATATGATAAAAATATAGAACATATCAAGATTTTATTCAAATATCTATCCATTTGTAAAAAATTAGATGGAGAATTACAATATTATATTGTAATATTTTTTGGTAATTCCATGTGTATCCATTCTCTCTAAAAGAAAAGTGAACTGTAGTCATTCCATTACTGAAAATCTATCTCTGTAGAAAAAATAATCATTGAAAATTATATTCTAATAATCCATATATATTAATTATATGTTATTTTATTCATTAAAAACAAATTCATGTTTCCATAATTAGACATCTAAAAGAATCATACAGAGGAAGACATAATCTACATAGTTGAACTATTGTAATATATTTATTATTCTTCCTTGTGTAAATATATTTCATTAATAATATATTAATAACATAAGTATAATTAAGAAGAAAATATTATTTTACGTTCATAAATATCATTTATAAGAATCATTAGGTCAAATATAATGTTCATGTATCTCTCATGTGTATGTATAGATGTTACCCTGATGATGAGATATAATTCAATTTCCATTCCCATTATTTATTGATGGTTATATTCATTTGTATAAATAGTATAAATGATATTTATGAAATAATTATTCTTAGATAATTATTATATCAAATATACCTTCTCACTTTCCTATCTATTAGAAAATGATAACATCCCTTATGTGTATGTGTGTACTGCTACCTCTACAAAGAAATGTTATTAGTTTTTTATTTATAAATAAATTGATGATAATAATTATTTATAAAAAAAATATATTATATAATAATGATTTTTTAAAGGTGAACTATTATATACATTTTATTAGTTCATTTGATTTAATGTAAATACACATATCATGCGTACGTATGGGATATTATGTTCATGAACTGTGTAATTCATTTATCAATCTATAATTTTTATTGAAGATTCCAAATGTATATATAATTATAATATGTGACATTTATATTTTAATTAAAACTTTAGTGATGATAATTCCTTGATCAAATTATAAGGACCTAAATAACTAAACATAAATTCTCATTAAAATATAAATAGTTAACATAAGAAATAATTACATTAAATATGATTTATTAATAAATTAGTGTTAAAATTATAAAAGTGGATCATATATTTTATTATGTGCCTTAAAATGAATCTGGTATATATTTAAATGAATTTCATATTTATCATATATGAGTAGAGAAAAGTTTTTAGTAATTTCATAATTGAGTTGAGGGATTTATGTTATAGTATAATTGATTATTTAGGTTTTTTATAATTATTATTCCAATGATGATATTTATGGAATTTTTCATATAAAAAATTTAATTTTCATATAATTTTTTTTATTTTTGATAATATAATTTTTTGTTCATTTTTGACACATCAAGCACTTAAAACACTAAAATAATCTATTTATGAAAAAACTAATTAGTTTTTCTCTTAATTAGAAGTCCATTAATCATGCATATCTATGTTTTCTGAAAACTACTTTCAAAAATGTTTTTTATATATTAATAATTTTTTATAAATTTATTTTTCTCAATTTTGATTGTAATAAATTGTTTAAAAGTATATTTATTGTCAATACCTAAATGAAGTAAAATTCTCATTTTACAAAAACTATAAAAGGAATTATTAGTTTAACATAAATATACTGAACTTTTTTTCTACTATCATGACTATTCATGATGTTGAATAAAATATAATATTAATGAAATTTTATTTTCTATTATTTTTTTCATAATATATACTATATTTTAATATTTTTATATAGTGTTTACGAATGAAAATTGTATTATCTTAAAAAAAAATTCCTGTAATTTTTAAATGAATTTTATATTTAGGATATGATCCTTTGATGTTACAAATAAATTACTTGTGATATGATCCAATGATACAATACTTATTCTTCATATATATTTTATTTTTGGTAATAATGATGAAATAATGATGATACACCTTTTATTTTCCATAGGTACTGTTTGGATGAATATTTGTATGATCTAATGGCATACATATGAGTGAATCTATTATTATGTGATGGTTTGGACTAGAATTTTATATAATTCCAATGAATTGGGTGAATAATTATTTCATATGGGATAAAGGGTATACAAAAAGATATCACAAGCTTCAAAGAGTCTACACATAAGGTTATCTCAATAACGAAGTAGGTGCACATGTGGTTTTCCCAAGCCTAACTTGTTATGAATTTTATAGAAAGTAGTCATAGAAAAATATTTCCATGATTATAATTATGACATAATTTATACTAATTTTTTTTGTGGCTTGATCTTATTCCAATTTTAGGTTCTAATGGATCATGTTCATAGATCCCTTTATGATTAATATCTTATAAAAACAATAATTATTCTATGATAACCCTACTATTTATTACACACATAAACAAGAATTTTTACATAAACTTTAGTAGATAAAACATATAAGATCGAGAGTTATAGTGTCTTCGTGGCATAAGATCTTTACATAAAAACATATAACATGAAATAAAACATCTTAATTGAAATCTTCTTTTATATGGACACTACATTCCCTCGTGATTAGCATTGCATATGATAACCTAATGACAAATATGAAAAAAAGGGTGAGCTATAAATTCAATTAAGGTTACTTAAATGGAATAACATGATAAATATAGTAGATTATAGACAATAGGCGTATCAATGGATCACAAGAGAAAAATTAATATATAGGCATGATAAATCATGATAATCTTAATATGGAAATTTGACAACAAAATTTAACATGATTTTAGCATGAGACAAGGCTTATTGCACATGGATCATGAGTAAACCCTCATTAAACATGAATTATAATAAATAAACCCTCATTTTACATGAAGTATCATGATACTAATCATTAACAAATTCATTGGAGTGTTCTAAGTGCACACCCTTCTTAAACATTTCATTTCATGGATAATTGGGCCACATGGATCATATAAAATTGATTGATTTAACCTTATCACGTATTCGATGATAAATTTAATTTGGAATTCATACATAAAACAATATAATCAATAATTAAATGTGAATAAAATTTACTACCATTGATAGGGAAATTTCTATGGTATTCACGACACAATGACATTGGCATGGAAAATCGTGGTACAATTTTGGTAGCGTAACGACGTGACATAAGAATTCATAAAAATGGTTCATGAGAGATAAATGGGTGTCTCGTCATTTTTAAATTAAATGGATAGTATAGTTGTCATACAGATACATGTCCGAACATATGTAATGAAATTTACATTCACAATTCCAAATAATTGATTGAATGTAAATGAGGAGAGAGATATTCTTTAATGAATTTCAGCATGGTAACAGCTGTACATGAGGGGAATTTAATGAGAGATAAAGGAGTCTCTCATCATTCAAACAAATAGATAGAATTATGGGGGAGGTTTGAAATCATACCCTAATATTTATAACTAAGAACAAAAAGGGTATAACATCATAAGGAAATTGAGAAAAAAATGAGATAAAGGGAAATCCATTACTTGAAAGTGTGATCCCAAAAGCTTGGGAGAGGCTTGAGAAAGGATTATTGGGAGCTTAGGGCACGTTTAGAGGATTCTATAGAGAGGATTGTAATGTTTTGGAAAACTCCAAAGGCATTGAGTGAAGAGTAAGTGAGATATGGGTGGGTTTATATAGGAAAGGATATGGAATACTTTAATTATTTGAATTGGGTCACCACACATTAAACTAATCAATACCACAAACTAACCCATTGTTTTCCCATGTTTCTTCCAAAGGGGAGTAACAAAAAATATTTTTTAAGGCCAATGGCCGATGATCTTAAAATATAGAGGGTTATTATGTGGAGTTGAGTCACACTCAGAAGAAAATTCTGTTAAAAAGTGAAATTTTTTTATAACTCATAGTGGGTACACTAATGTTTTATAAAATAAATCAAAAAGACATAAAATCACATTATTTTAATTTTAAAACATATATTGGCTTAAAATATATTTTATAGTATTTTCTTCCATAAATATTGAGTCATTATGATGTCTAAAACACATTATATATTTGAATGATATTTATTTTTTGCCCAAAAATTTGATTGTCTCAAAGAATTAAAAAAACTATCCATTTGATATTTTTTTACATCATGATTCAAAAAATAATATTCATTTTATATAAATAACTTTATAAAAATTTGAATTTTTTACTTTTAAAATAAAAACTGACATTTATCAAAAAATTATGGGTTTTGATAAAAATAACATTCAAATCATAATAAAAATTACAATTACTTTCAGAAAATTATATGATCATTTATATTTAATAAAAATTAATTTAATAATAATAGTATTTTATTAAAATATTATTTAATTAAAACATACATTAATTCATCAAAATTGATTTATTAGTTAAATATTAAATAAAAATACTATTTGTATATTAAAAACTATTTACAAAGTAAATATAATAAATAAATGTATATTAATTATTATATACAAAAATAATGCACATATTCATAGTGTTAAGTTCTTGTTACAAATCCCTTCTTAATACCCGCATAAGAGCGAAGGGTAATATGCGGGATGGTGATAGACTCTTGGGGTGGCTCTGATGGCATTGCTCGAGTGGTAATCTCTATCAACTTCCACTTCTATCGTAGGTAGTTCTTCTTGAGCTTAACGTAATCAATCTTGGTTTGGCCATGCTCAAGAGTGAATCCCAATTATGCCACCTCCATTCCGAGCTTTGATAAGTGGGCTTCATATGGGTAAACTCTACTCGATGAGGTCATCACTTCTTTTGTCTGGGTAAATTGGTTTTTTTAAAGTCTTATATTAATAATAATCATGTGATCACTATTGAACAGCTATATTAGGAATGATCACAGTCCTTAACGGTATTTTAAAATTAAAAAAAAACAATGAATTTAACATTTTATATAAACATTTCACATAATGAGACATTTTATTAGTTCAATAGAAATTTATACTAATGATATTTTGGGTCGTTAAAATATTCCCCCCTTAAAACAATTTCACACCCGAAATATCCTTTTACCACACTAAAATAGATATGGGTAACTATGATTCATTACTTCCTCTGATTCTCATATCTCTTCTTCAAACTAGTGGTTTCTCCACAACACCTTGATGAGGTGCATGGTATTATTTCGTAGAACTTTCTCTCTATGACCTATAGTAATTACTGGTTGCTCCTCATAAAAAAGATCATACTCTAATTGTACCACCTCTGAAGAGAGTACATGTAAAGGGTCTGGTATGTAAATCATAAAGAGGGATACATGAAATACATAATGTACTTTGGCCATGGTAGGTGGATGTGCATGTCGATAGGCCACAACCCTGACACGATCAAGAATCTTGAATGTTCTGATGTACCTAAGTCTTAACATCCCTTTCATTCCAAACCTCATGACCTTCTTCCATAGAGATATGCATATAAATACTATATCAACAACATTAAGATCAAGGTATCATCAATGGATATCTTCCTAACATTTTTGTCGACTCTAGGCTATCTTGATATGTTGCCGAACGGTTTTTACCTTCTCCACCAGCTCTTCGACCATTTCTAGTCCTAGCATCTTACGCTCACCAACTTCATCCCAACACAATGGTGTTTTGCACATTTTACCATAAAGGGCCTCATATAGATCTATTTAGATGTTCTATTGGAAAAATTTATTGTATAAGAATTCAACAAGTGGAATATTTTAGTACCATACTCCTTTTTAAGTCCATTGAGAAAGATCTCAACATGTCCTCAAGTGTTTGGATAGTGTGCTAGGATTCGCCATTGGGATGAGGATGATAGACCGTACTGAGGTTTAGTTCAGTATCTAGAGTATCTTGAATACTCTTCCAAAACATAGAAGATTAAAGTGAATTTGGTACCTCATGAAGCCTTACCACTTCCCTGATATATATTTGTGCTAGTTGATCCAGTGATAAATCCCCCCAAATTGCAATAATTGTGCAGACATTATAAGACGATAAAAAAAAACCCAAATTGCATTTTTGCCTTTGGATGTCTTCAGAAGTGCAGTGACAAATTCCATGGTGATTTTATCCTATTTACATGCTGGTATGGGTAATGGTTGCAACATCCCCTTAGACTTCTGCCTCTCTGCCTTCACTTTCATTCACCCCATGCACATTGATGTAAATTCGGTGATCTCCGACTTCATATTATCCCACAAAAAGTTCTCTCAGTGATTCTGATACATCTTTGTTCTCCCTAGGTGAATAGAGATGATTGATATATGCGATTCATCCATAAGATTTTTCTTTATCTTTGGATAAAATGGTATTCATAATCAAGACCCAAATCTCACAATTCCATCCCTTTCGACCATGAACTCAAAGGATTTTCCATTTCTAATATCTTCCTCCCTTTTTAGAATTTCCACGTCCTTTCTTTGAGCATCATTTATTTTCTCCAAAAGAAAAGGTTTAGAAATAATTTGTGATTGGATTTATGATGTTCCCTTATTTATGATTCTCAGGTCTATCTTTATCAAATTTAAGAAGATTGGATCCTTCTCAATTCTCATAAATGATAGATTTATTTGTTCCTTTCTACTTATAGCATATGCCACCTTGTTGTATTATCTAGGGTGGTAAGGGATTGAGAAATCATAGTAATTGATCAACTCTAACCATGTTCTTTGGAGTTTGTTCAACTATTTCTCTGTGAATATATACTTCAGTCTTTTTTGGTCCGTATATATTTCACACTTATACCCAAAGATTTAATGCCTCCAAATTTTTTAAGAAAAAATCATCACAACCAATTCTATATCATGTGTTGGATAATTCTTCTCTTGAACTTTTAATTTACTGGAATCCTAGAAATGAATTTGTCATTTTGTATCAACACACATACTAGGACCTTCTTTGAAGCATCTTTGAATACCACAAAAAGTTCTCCACTTGTGGGTAAAGTGAGAATGGGCGCAGTAATAAGCATCATTTTCAAATCTTTAAAGATTTCTTCACATTCATCACTCCAAGTAAAAAATTAATCTTTTCCGAGTTATCATATTAACATGGTTGGAAAATAGTGAGAAATTTCTCACAAATTGTCAATTATATCCTAAAAACCCCAAAAATCTACAGATATCTGTTACCAATGATGGCCTCGAGCATCCCTATATTGCAGCTATCTTGGAGGGATCCAGAGATATCCCAACACTTATGATGATATGTACTACGAATGGGACCTCCTTCAACCAGAACTCACACTTTTTGTACATTGAACAGATCTTATCCTACTGCAAGGTCTCTAGTACAGTTTTTAGATGCTGCTCATGATCCTCATCATATTTAGAGTATTTTTGTATATCATCTATAAATACTATCACAAATTTGACAAGGTAATCTATAAAGACCCTATTCATCAATTCTATGAATATTTCTGGAGCATTTTAATGTCTGAAAGGAATTTGTATGAATTCATAGTTCTCGTATCTTGTACGAAAAGCAGTTTTGGGGATATCTTCCTTCTACCTCGTCACCTGGTAATATCACGACCGCAAATCCACCTTCGAGAAGTATTGTGCCCCACACAGCTACTCAAACAAGTCATCCATTCTATGGAGAGGATACATGTTCATTATTTTGATTTTGTAATGCTCATGTTAATCGATGCGAAGATGCATTGACACAACCTTTTTCTTGATGAAGTGGATTGGTGCACCCCAGGGTGAAGCACCTGGGCATAAAAACCCGTTATCCAGTTTATACAGTAGTTGTTTATCAGATCCTCGATCTCCACAATAGTCATTATATACAGAGTCTTGGATATTTGTAAATCCACAGTTATAAGTTCAATTAAGAATTATACATCTCTTCAAGGTGGAAGAATAGACAATTCTTCGAGAAACTCGTCGTTGAATTCCCTCACAATAGGCATGTCATCAAGGATGGTTGCTTTCTTTGACACAATCATCTGATCCAGAAGTGCATGCTCATTGGGTAGTAATATTCACACTTGAGAGGATGGAGATAAAAAATATTCATCATCCTCCTTGCACCTGTATAGAATCAGGGGTCGATTCTCTATATGGAGAGTGATTTCCCTCTAATGGAAATTTATACTGGCTCTATATAAGGAAATCCAATCAATGCAGATAATTGTATCAAATTCCACTAAAGGGCTTATGAAGAGGTTCCCCGGGATGTTCAACCCACAAATTATGATAGAGGAGGAGTTATATTCATGGGATGTAATGATTTCCTCATTTTCCATACTCTCCCACATCATTACTTCCGTGATTTGTGGGGTGTTGAGATTGTTCTACTAAACATTCAGGATATAAATGAATGTGTAGAATTATAATCTAAAAGTATGATTGATATTATTGAAGGAATAACCAGTGTACTTATCACTACATCATTTTCGGAGTTCACTTCAGTGGTAGTAATGGCCAATGATTTCCCTTGCTTCTTCGGAGGTTGTAGGTTGCCTCTATAAACCATTGGCTTAGGGAAATGATTTGTAAAATTCCCTGGTTATTTGCAGTTGATACAATGAACAATGCACTTAGAGTTGAATGGAGCATTCCTCTCCCCTATCACAACTGCAGGTTTTCTCACTAAAAGATAATAGGCAGGTTCCCATCTCTTCTACACCAAAAAATTTCCTCGTCCCCTTCCGGCAATTTACAGTGTTCTTCTTTCCACACCATTGGCAAGTGGGGTGCTGGATCTTCTTAGCACAATTGGATTTATCCATTAGTCCTCCAACAATTAATTCCACCTTACACTTATTATCCACTTGATACCCGTGAGATTCCCCGATGTCTATTTCAACTTTGAGGGAATATCTGACAATTTCTTCATAGTTATCGATGTCATGAATCGCTAGCACTTTTTGCAGGCAAGGTTTCAACCCACCAAAGAAGCAGTCAACATTACATTCGGTGGTAACAAAAAAGCTAGATGTCTATCATGGAAGCCTTGTAATGTTTTCCTCGTACACTCTGATGGATTCATCATCATTTTGATTGAGGTCAAGGAAGTCCCTTTCCATCTTAAGATGGTCGGTTCCTAGAAAATATTTATAAAAAACATCTTTTAGAAGCCCTTTCATTCCAACACATCGATCTCCTCCTTAAGCTTATCATTTTTTATCAACGTCAACCATTGATCAGATTCACCCTCTGTAAGATATGTAGCCCGTAGAACCTTCTCTTGTTCGAAACATTGAAGGATGGAGAAGATCATTTCAATGGAGTTGATCCATTGTTCAGCGATTAATGGATTGTATGATCCATTAAAATGACGAGGCCTTTGTCTCATGAATCTCTCAATAGCTACTTGTTCTTTCATGGGGGGGGGGGGGGGGTTGAAAATTCCACTGGACCCATGTTTCTATTCAATTATTGAGTTAACTAAGAGAGAACCATATAATATTTCATTATTCCAACTCCCATATGATTGGGAATCTCATTATAATAATCATCACATTGAACTTCACATCGGTTGTTAGCCCGAGCCCTTCTATTATTATCCATTGGCTAGAATAAAACAAATGATAGGGGTAACACTTAATGGTTAATCCAAATACAAAATGGATGACACATACATTACTTTTATTTCCTTATCTTATGAATCTATTGGCTTCCGTCTATGTTATCCATGATCTAGTTTCCAACATATATTCATAGGGTCATTTTCTCTTAATAATAGTTCATAATAAGATTGTGAATTTACGAGTACATATCCCTCAAGAGTTTCATAACCTATAGTGTAGAAATGCCAATTGTTATGCACCAATTCCCTTTCATGTCTAGCTCGAAGCAGTGTTTTCGGGTTTTACCCCTACCATACATTTGGGTCAGATCCACCACTACCTGCTCGTATCAAAAATGGAATGTATTTTCATTATAAACTAATTTCTCAATACTCACTAATACTTAGGGATGTTTTTATTATACATATTCTTTCCTACATGTCTTCACTATGGTTTTCTAATCCTAATACAAAATAAATAAATATATACTCTCATACCAAAAATGACAACCCTGCTCTTTATTACACACCTAAACATGATTTATTACATAAACATCACTTGATACAACATAGATGATCGATATTTCTAGTTTATTTTGGGCTTAGGATGTTTAAATAATAACATATAACATGATATGTAACGTCTTTATTGAAAACTTCCTTTACATGACCACTACATTCTCTCGTGCTTAGCAATGCATTGGATAGGCAGAATACATGCATGAAAAATGGGTGAGATATAAATACCAATAAGGGAATAAACATGGAATAACATGAGGAATATAGTACATGATAGAAAATAAAAATTTCAATGAATCCCAAATGAATCATTAACATAAACACTTGATAAAGAAGGATTATCTTAATATGGAAATGTGGAACAAACATTTAACATGATTTTAGCATGAGAGAAGGCTCATTGAACATAGAGAACCAGTAAAACCTCGTTTCACTTGAATTATCATGATTAAACTCCCATTACACTTAAAATATCATGATATAAATCTTTACCCAATGCATTGGAGGGAAATCAGGGCACACCCTTCTTTAACATTTCATTTCATGCCTAAATGTGCCACATGGATAATATAACATTGATTAATTAAACATCATAATATATGCCATGATAAAGAAAATATGGAATTAATAATTTAAAAAATATAATCAATAAGAAAATGTGCATAATGGTTAATGCCCTTGATTGGTAAATGGGAATTCTATTCACTACACAATTACATTGGCTTGGAAAATCGTGGTGCAATTTTTGCAGTCTGACAACGTCACATGGAAATTCATAAAAATGGTTGATGAGAGATAAATGGGTGTCTCATCATATTTACATGAAATGGAACTTAAGGGGTTAATATATACACTTTTCCCAACATATGTAATGGAATTTAAATTCACAATAAAAAATAATTGCTTGAGTGTAAATGAGGAGAGAGAGATTCCTCACGGAATTTTGGCATGGTAACAGTTTTACATGATGGGCATTTAATGAGAGAGAAAGGGGTATCTCGTCATTCAATCATAGTTAGGGAAGTATGGTGGGTAAAATATTATACCCAAACATATATAATTGAGAAAAAAATGGCATAACAACATAATGAAATTGAGACAAAAATGAGAAAATAAGAAATCCTTTACTTGAAAGTCTGATCCCAAAGGATTGGGAGAGGCTTAAGAAAATATTTTTTGGAGATTGGGGAACCTAGAGAGGAATATAGATATAGGATGATAGAGTTTGGTTGAACTACAAAGGATTTGAGTGAAGAGTAAGTGGGTGCTCAGGTGGGAATATATAGGAAAGGATGGTAAATTCTTTAATATTTAGGTTTGGGTCACCAGACATTAAACTAATCAATACCACAATCCACCAAATGGTTCTTGCCCAAGGTTATTTCCAAATGGTAGAGGAAAATATATTTTATAAGGCCACTGGAAAAATTTCTTAAAATATTTAGGGTGGTTCTATGGAGGTGAGTCACACTCTCAAGGAAATTCATTTAAAAATTTAAAATTTTTTATAACTCTTGGAGGGTCCACTATAATTTTGTAAAAAATTTAAAATAAAACTAAAATAACATTATTTTTAATGGTAGAACATATATTTTCCAATCATATCATTTATTATATTTTATTACACAACTATTGGGTCATTATAATTTCCTAAAACATATTATATTTTTAAACATTATTTTATTTTTTCCAATAAATTTGACTTTCTCAGAAAATTATGAAAAATTCACCGTTGGAAAATTTCAACGTTTCCATTCCAAAATTAATATTCATTTTAGCTAAAAAAAATTATAAATAATTTATTTGTTTACATTATTAATAAAAACTGACCTTTATCGAAAAATCATGGGTTTTGATAAAAATAGATTTCAAACCTTAATAAAAATTACAATTGCCTTCATAAAATTATAAAATCATTTATATTTAATGCAAATTAATTTCATACTAATAGATTTTTATTAAAATATAAACTAATTGAAAAATACATTAATTAATCAAAATATATTTCTCAGTTCAATAACAACTAAAAATAATATTTGTATCTTAAAAACTATTTACAATGTAACAATAATTAAATCAATGTATATTATTTATTATATACAAAAATAATGCCCATATTCATAGTGCTAAGGTCTTGTTACATAACCCCTTATAAAACCCGCATATGAATGAAGGGTAATATGCGTGATGATGACAGACTCTTGGGGTGGCTCAGATAGGATTTCTCGAGTGGCAATCTCTATCAACTTCCACTTCTCTCGTAGGCGGTTCCTCTTAAGTATAACATATTCAAGCTCGGCTTGGGATTAGTAAAGTGCAAATCCCAATGAAGCCACCTCCTTTCCAAGCTCTGATAAATGGGATTCATATGGGGAAACTCTACTGGATGAGGCCATTGCTTCCTTTGTCTGGTTAAATTGGATTTTATAAAGACCTATATTTATACCAATCATGTGATCACGGTTCAACAACTATATTAGCAATGATCACAATCCTTATATGTATTCCAATAACATAAAAAATGAATTACACTTTTTATATAAACATTTTACATAATGATACATTTAATTAGATGAAGAAGAATTTTAGTTAATTAATGTTTGTGTCATTAAATATTTAATGACACATTTATATTATTTATGAATCAATATATATGATTTTAAAAGCATAATATCCTGATCCCATATCCACTATTCGCATGTCATGTTAAAATTATCATTAATATATCTGATTTTCACCCTTTATGAGAATCTGTGCACACCCTATATTATGTTCTTTACAAAGGATATAATGAAATCTTTTTTATATGATGGGTCTAATAATGGTTCTAGTTATAAAGAACATTGTGGGAGATGATGCTAATATTTTATGAATCGTGTTTTTTGTATCAATTTTTTTCCAAAGACACTATTCTTATTTAATTATATAATGGATCATAATTATTTTATTTGAATATTAAAATATTAATCTATGATATTTATGTACGTAAATTATGGTTCCCTATAGAATTACCTAACAAATCCAAGATGAGTCCCACCCAATAGACAATGGGGCCCAATAGTATGTGATTTCTATAAAAAACTGAACATACTTCCAATGGACACCACCACTGTAAAGACCCTGAAATTTCAAGGAAGTTTTTTTCTTAATGTTCTTTGTAATTTTACAAGGATGCAGTTTCTAACAGCTCATGATTCCGAGGCCCTGTGTGCCCGGAATCATTTTCCGATGTTTGGCTCAGATACTTTTAGTGAACGAACGAGCAGAGATTTCTATCTTTTGAACTGGTTCTCGGAATCGAATTCTGAGGGAACCGATGGAACCGTAGCGCCGGTAATTTCTTAGGAACACCATTTCCGAAGTTGCATTTTCATGAGGGAAGATGATAAAAATTGTGGAAGTATAATTTATAAATTAACTACAATTTTTATTTTATTTTAGTGGTTTAAGGTTTTGGGTGGAAGTTGGGTAACTACCCAACTTCCCAATAGAGGTTATGAGGGTGGTCGGGCCCACACGAACCACACCCCTTCACATTCCTTAACTCCCTGAACTCTTGTTTAAATTTAAAAACATATGAATTTATAACTTATGTTATTAATGAGGTGAGTTTAATGTGTGTGTGGGTTTGAAATTCAAACTCATGTCTAGTAAATAAATTAAGTGAGCGCATAATTTATTTTTCGTTAGTTTCTTGTGGTGGAGTAATGGGGAGAAGAAGGATATGGATTGAGGAACTTCTTCATCTTCGACGAAGAATGTGAAGAACACATCGGTCTTCGACGAAGGACGCCGATTTCTCGGAAAATGAATATGCGACGCCATGTACCGCGACGGTTCTTCCGTGACGTCTCCTTCTGCGACATCTCTACCCGCGACGAATCCTCGTTCGACGAACCTTTGTTCAATCTCGCACGAGGTTGGGGAATATTATTTTGGTGTTCACTTATCTTTTGAGAAATGAACGATGAGCGCGGACCAACCAATTCCAGGTTGATCCGCGGATCGTTCGTTCACGCGGATTGATGTAGAGGATTATTGTTTTTTCTCCGTGAATTATTTCCTGTCGTACGCCAAATTCTATTAGATGGTTGCTTTCTATCATTATAATGGGAGGAGGTTGGACTGCAAAAACATGGCCGACCCTCCTCCCCCCTTGTTGTTTGAATTTGTTGCGGCATGTGAAAGGCGGCGTGGTGTCGTTGCACCGCGCGGAAATTATGAGGAAGGGCTAAGAAGCGCGGCGCCGTCGCGCCGCGCCGATGAAGTTGAACAAGCTACGGCGCCGTCGTGCCGCACCGTAAAATTAAAAATGAAGCCGCAAAGGCGTTTTGAAGGCTTTTCAGTGAAAGTCGGGTCCCGATATGATCTCTGGCGAAGACCGCAGGAGAATCGGACCACCGGAGCGCGTCCGGTGGTCCGCAGAAGCTCCCGCCGGCGCGGCGGCGCCGGCGGTTAGGGGCGGCGGAGCCCGGAGCGCCTCCGGAAAAATCCGGCGCGGCTGAATCCGCGGTGGCGGAGCGCGTTCCCGTGACCGTGCAGGACCGGAGGGGAGCGGTGGCAAGCGACCCGCTGCCGCATCCACTGGCAAGGTCGGCCCCACACGGGGTCGCGGTTCTTCACGCGGGGGCAGCGCCCCGCTCTGCTCCGCACGGCAGTAACCGGCCGAGCCAACCCACCGGCTCGGCCGGGTCGCACCATCCGGGTCGGACCCGGACCCGGGTCGGGTCGACCCGGGGGTTTGGGCCGGGTCAGTTCGGGCCCAGACCCCCCCATTTTCGGACCCCTCACGGTCTTTCGCCCATATCTTGAGTTGTAGTCCTCCGATCGACGCACCGTCAGTGGCGATGCGATCATTGGATCGATGCGATCATTTTGGTATATCGCATTCAAGGTTTTAGAATACTTTGGGTTCGGCCGGGTTGGTTCGTACAAGAAACCAACCGGGCCCTCGGAACGGAAATTCTCATATCTTGAGCTCCGGACGTCCGATTGACATGCTGTTGACTTTGATGGATTCCTCTAAGTGAGACGGATCTTTTGGCTTATTCCACTTGAGGTTTGGAAGCCGTCGGAGTGGGGTCGGGTTGGTTCGCTAACGAAACCAACCGGGCCCCTGGAATGAAAAAGCCAATAACTCACAGACCGGGCGTCCGATTGACGTTCCGTCTGTCTCGTTGAATTCCTCTTGGTGAGACGGATCTTTAGGCTTACTCCGCTCGAGGTTTGGAAGCCATCGGAGTGCGGTCGGGTTGGTTCGCTCACGAAACTAACCGGGCCCCTGGAATGAAAATGCCAATAACTCACAGACCGAGCGTCTGATTGACACGCCATCTATCTCGTTGAATTCCTCTTGATGAGACAGAACTTTTGGCATACATTGCCCGAATTTTGGTTGCTGTTGGATAGTGGACGTGTTGGATTGTACCCGAAAACCAATCGGGCCGTTGGAACGGAAAAACTGTTCTCTTTCAGACTGGACGTCCTTTTGATGAACCATCAGCGGCGTTGGTGATCACGTTGATAAACGGTCTCTATGGGTATACCATATGAGAGTTCGGGGTGCAGTTGTGATACGGCTGGGTTGGATCACTCACGAAACCAACCGGGCCCCTATGACAAAAAGGCTAATAACTCACAGACCGGGCGTCCAATTGACGCACCGTCTGTTGTGTTGAGACCCCTAGGATAAGGCTGTCCTTTGAGATACATCATCTTGGGACTTTGTGATACTTGGAGTTTTGACCAGTAGCTCGTGGAGCGGTCCCTCCCGGAGACGAGCATACGGACTACGGAGACCGTGTAGATGACTGAGACCTGACGACTGCTTGACCGACTCGACTTGGAGTGAGTCGACTAGCCCAGTGGACGGAGCGCCCAGTATTTGGCGGAAGACCCATGGCGGACGGAGCGCCTGGTAGTTGGCAGCAGACCTGTGGTACTCGACTGGAGGAGTACCTCTGTAGGATATTAGGTGGAGCACCCGGTATTTGGCGGCAGACCCACATCGGACGGAGCACCCAATATTTGGAAGCAGACCCGTTGTACTCGACAGGAGGAGTACCTCAGAGACTTGGATTTGTGAGCAGTACCTCAGAGTCGTGACAGGACCACTGTACACTCCAGAGACGGGGCTCTTCAGTAGTTATGGTTTCGATAATGAAAATCCTGGTTTGAGCTGAGTCTATGACCTTGTGTTTGCCTCATGATTGAGATGGGTCACTTGATAACTTAGGTATATGTATGGGCATATTAATGGGTAGTGGTTATCCGTTGATTTCATAATCTTTGTGTTATCTCATGATTGAGATGGGTTACATGATAACTTAGATATATGTATGGGCACATACATAAGTAGAGATTATCTGTTGAGATCTTCTTTGTGGTTATCCTTGTTGGTTTTAGTGAGACCTTGAGGGTATCAGGGTCCCTACTGAGTATCGTTATACTCACCCCCGCACGGGCTATGCTCGAACCTCGTTGTGTTGGTTGCAGACGACGGGAAGTGCTGACAGAGGTTGAGTGTTCGAGGATTAGATGGTATCCATAGGTGGACTTCATGGTGAGACGACACTCGGAGGAGGTTAACGGGTGAGAGCGTTGTGGAGGTTATCTGTACCGACCCTTTAGGTATGATCCGTGGTGGATGATCCAGGAGCTGCGACATCTGTACCTACCATTCATGTAGGATCCGAGGAGGACGTCCCAGGAGCTGCTTCTGTTCATCCAGCTGTTTTCTTTTTCTGTTGTACTTTTATTCAGTTGTAGTTGTACTTTCAGTTGGGTTTGTTTTCTAGGCCATTTACTTATTACCACTTCTCTTTGTACTTAGTGTTTTACTTCTGCTTGTACTCTGTGGTGTTTTGTTTACTTTATAAAGGCAATTCCTTCCAAGTTATCGGGATTTGCGCCTTTGGTGCTAGTCGCCAGCCCCTGGCCTATGGAAGGCGGGCTTGGGGTAGTCACGGAACGGGCCCGGTGGACGTGTCGTGAAAAATTGGTATCAAAGGAGTCATTTCTACCAAAGAACTTATAACTCTGATACTTTCTTTCTGTGTAGCAATAGTGTTAAGAGTACCGAGTATGGTTTACAGTTCAGGGATTCTAGTGTTGGTGCGGGTGGCCGACGTATCAATACACCAGGACCCTGACAACTGATTTCCGACTTTGTGCATGAAAACACTGATTGTGTGTGTGTTTCCAGAAGTTTTTAAATGTCATCTAAAACCAGTTCAGCTCACCAGGTATAATATTTTGACTGTTTCATGTTTGTTTCTTTCAGGATGCCTCCCCGCGGATGACCAACTAGAGCCCTGAGAGTTGTTCGTACTGACAGCCCACTCAGTGACGTGGCCTCAGTACAGGGCTCTATTCTAGTTGAGGCACCAGCGGAGGCACCAGCGATACTACTACCGATTGGGCCACCGATGCCACCAGCTCCAGCAGCAGAGGGTGAACGTCGCATGAGTGCACTGCACGAGTTCCAGCGCCAGAGGCCACCCATGTTCATGGGAGAGATGGACCCGCAGGAGGCTGAGGATTAGCTAGAGGCTGTGGTGAGAGTCTTCAGGCTAGTGGGGACGCCAGCAGAATTCATGGTGATCCTTGCTGCTAGCCTTCTTCAGGAAGCAGTAGGCAGATGGTGGAGCCTGATGCTCCAGATGCATGACGAAGCGACACTTCTTTGGGCAGACGTTGTGAGCCTGTTCCAGGCAGAGTTTGTACCAGCCACCCTTCGATCAGTGCGTATACATGAGCTACTTCAGCTGCGGCAAGGCAGCATGACAGTGGCTCAGTATTCAGTGAGGTTCACAAACCTCTCGCGCTACTCCACAGATATGGTACTGGACCCATTCTTCAGGGACTAAACCTTCGAGCAGGGGCTCGGGCGAGAGATTAGAGCTTATGTTGTTTCTCACAGCATTCCGACGCAGATAGGGGTGTTGGAGAGATCCCTCTTAGAGGGGAGTTTCCTTGCTGAGCAGTCTCCAGTAGAAGGACCCACCACTAGCCGGCTTGCGACAGAGTCTTCTGCAGCAGGCAGTAGATAGATGATGCAGAGGTCCAAGAGGACTAGACCTAACGGTGGACGATTACACGACTCGGTTTCAGTTGTGCGGGGGAACCGGGGTGGAGTCAGAGCCAGTCATGCCGAGAGTGGACAGTGTTACTCCTGCGGCGGAATTGGACACATGGCACGTGACTGTCCGACCAGACATGTAGATGATCAGCAGTTAAATAAAGAACCTCCCAGGTATAGGAAGTGGTTCGATCTGGGCGGACCGCAAGGAGCAGGCGGCCATGGCAGAGGACCTGGTCGTGCAGCTGGTGGTGGACGACGCTTCGGGGTGTTGCAACCACCACCACCAGGAGGTCCGCCCCGACCGCAAGGGACATGAGGACATGGGAGAGTTCAGCCTCAGGTAGCTGAGGCCTATGGTCACGGAGCTCCGGAAGTAGATGGACATGAGCAGGACTAGCTCCAGACCTGGAGGCTATTGTTCATGTTGCATCTAGTTTTTTGATGTTTGTTTGTAGATTCTCGTGTCTTTGTACTATGAGCTGTAATAATAAAAAGACACTTATCTTTGTGATGTTTTCTTTCCTGTCCTTTTGTTTGGTTGATACTGATTGGTCCCGGTTAAGACTGTTGACTTCACCCTCACTTTCGAGATTTCTACTGGAGGAAACCTAGTGACGTCACACTGATGCTGACAGTGTGACTCGACCCTTGGAGGTGAGAGTGATAGTTGGATCTCATGGTAGTTATGTTGAGGCCTTACGATGTCATCCATAGCATGAATGCATCATTCAGGTCAGGATTAACTGTATTAGGAAATGAATGTGGTTCATCCAGGGGATGAGACTGGATTTCTCTTATCGGCAAAGAAGAAATCATAGCAGCTCTTGTGAGACTAGAGATGTTCCAGGTCATCCAAGAGCGGATGAGGATAGCACAGGGCCGACAGAAGCCTTATGCTGACAGGACTTGGAGGCCTCTAGAGTTCGAGGATGACGATCACGTCCTTATACGGCTTTCACCTCGACGAGTTTTGCGATGATGTGGCCAAGGAGGCAAGTTATCCCGAAGATTAAGTGGATGTTCTTAGGTCCTCAACTGGGTAGGTGAAGTGGTTTACCGCTTGACGCATCCACCTCAGTTGCACCAGGTACACGACGACATCCACATTTCTCAACTGAAGAGATACGTGCTCGACCCTTCGCATATCATCGACCATGGGGAGTTGGAATTTGGCGATGGGGTGACTTTCACGGAGGTTCCAGTGGGAATCGAGGATCGACAGGAGCGGATCCTATGAGGACGGACGATTCCTTGGGTGCGCATTCAGTGGATGTACAGGAAACTCTAGGTGAGCACATTGGAGCGGAAGGCCAGGATGTGTGCTCAGTACCACTTTTGTATCCCTAGTTTGTGTTGAAGCTTTACGGGGACGTAAATCCCTGAGGTGGGAGTAATGTAAAGACCCGGAAATTTCAAGGAAAATTTTTTCTTAATTTTCTTTGGAATTTTACAAGGACGCAGTTTCTGACGGCGCCTGATTCCAAGGCCCTGTGTGCCCAGAATAATTTTCTGAAGTTTGGCTCGGGTACGTTCCGTGAACGAACAAGCGGGGATTCCTATCTTTTGAACCGGTGCTTGGAATCGAATTCTGGGGGCCCCGATGGAACCGTAGTGCCGATAATTGCTTAGGAAAACCATTTCTGGAGTTACGTTTTCACGAGAGAAGATGATTAAAATTGTGGGTGTTTAATTTATAAATTATCTACAATTTTTATTTTCTTTTACTGGTTTAAGGTTTTGCGTGGAAGTTGGGTAACTACCCAACTTCCCAATGGAGGTTATGAGGGTGGTGGGGCCCACATGAACTCCACCCCTTCACATTCCTTAACTCCCTCAACTCTTGTTTAAATTTGATAACATAAGAATTTATAACTTATATTGTTAATGAGGTGATTTTAATGTGTGTGTGGGTTTGAAATTCAAACCCATGTCTAGTTAATAAATTATGTGAGAGCTTAATTTATTTTGGGTTAGTTTCTTGTGGTGGTGTCTTGGGGAGAAAAATTCTAAGGATTGAGTAACATCTTCATCTTCGACGAAGAATGCGAAGAACACATAGGTCTCCGAATAAGGACGCCGAGTTCTCGGAAACTGAATACGCGATGCCATGTAACGCGACGGTTCTTCCGCGAAATCTCCTTCCGCTACATCTCTACCCGCGCCGAATCCCCGTTCGACGAACCTCCATTCAATCTCGCACGAGGTAGGGGAATTTTCTTTTGGTGTTCACTTATCTTTTGAGAAGAGAACAACGAGCACATACCAACCAATTCCAGGTTGATCCGCGGATCGTTCGTTCATGTGGATTGATGTTGAGGATTATTGTTTTTGTCCGTGAATTATTTCTTATCGTACGTCAACTTCTATTAGATGGATGCTTGCTATCATTATAACGTGTGGCACGTGAAAGGCAGTGCGGTGCTGTTGCACCGTGCGTAAATTATGAGGAAGGGCTAAGAAGCGCGGCTCCGTCGCGCCGCACCGATGAAGTTGAACAAGCTACGGCGCCATCGTGCCGCACCGGAAAATGACAAACAATGTCGCGAAGGCGTTTTGAAGGCTTTACAGTGAAGGTCGTGTCCCGAGATGATATCTGGCGAAGACCGCAGCCGAATCGGACCACAGGAGCGCGTCTGGTGGTTCGCGGAAGCCCCCACCGGCGTGGCGGCGCCGGCGGTCGGGTGCGGCGGTGCCCGGAGCGCCTCCGGAAAAATCCGACGCAGCTTAAGCCACGGAGGAAGAGCGTGGTCCCAATACCACGCGGGACCGGAGGGGAGCGGCGGGACGCGGCCGGCTTCTGCGTCCGCTGGAAAGGGCGGCCCCACGCGAGGCCGCGGTTCATCACGCGGGGGCAGCGCCCAGCTCTGCTCCGCTCGGCCGTAATGGGTCGAGCCGACCCGCCGGTCGGGCCACCCCGGCCGGGCCGGGTCGCGCCATCTGTGTCGGAGCCGGGTCGGGTCGACCAGTTTCGGGCCCACCCAGGGGGGGGTGGGCCGGGTCAGTCCGGGCCCAGACCCCCCGTTTTCGGACCCCTCACGGTCTTTCTACCATATCATGATCTGTAGACCTCCGATCGATGCACCGTCAGCGGCAATGCTATCCTTGGATCGAGGTGGTCGTTTCGGTATATCGCAATCAAGATTTCAGAATACTTTTGGTTCGGCTGGGTTGGTTCTTACACGAAACAAACCAGGCCCTCGAGCGGAAATGCTCATATCATGAGCTCCGAGCGTCCAATTGATGTGTCGTCGACTTTGATGGATTCCTCTAAGTGAGACGGATCTTTTGGCTTACTCCACTTTAGGTATGAAGCCGTCGGAGTGCGGTTGGGTTGGTTTGCACACGAAACCAACCGGGCCCCTGGAATGAAAAAACCAATAACTCACAGACCGGGCGTCCGATTGACGCGCCGTCTATCTCGTTGAATTCCTGTTGGTGAGATAGATCTTTTGTCTTACTCCGCTCGAAGTTTGGAATCCATAGAAGTGCGGTAGGGTTGGTTTGCTCATGAAACCAACTGGGCCCCTGGAATGAAAATCCCAATAACTCACAGACCGGGCATCTGATTGACGCACCGTCTATCTCGTTGAATTCCTCTTGATGAGACGAATCTTTTGGCATACATCACCCGAATTTTGGTTTTTGTTGGATAGTGTCCTGGTTGGATTGTACCCAAAATCCAACCGGGCCCTTGGAACGGAAAAGATGTTATCTTTCAGACTGGGCGTCCTTTTGACGAACCATCAGCGGCGTTGGTGATCACGTTGAGAAACGGTCCCTATGAGTATACCCTATGAGAGTTCAGGGTACAGTTGAGATACAGATGGTTTGGTTCGATCACGAAACCAACCGGGCCCCTGGGACGAAAAGGCTAACAACTCATAGACCGGGCGTCCGATTGACGCACTGTCTGTTGCGTTGATACCTCTATGACGAGGTGGTCCTTTGAGATACATCTTCGCGGGACTTTGTGATACTTGGAGTTTTGACTAGTAGCTCGTGGAGCGGTCCCACTCGGAGATGAGCATACAGAGTATGGAGATAGTGTAGACGACTGAGACCTGACGACTGCTTGACCAACTCGACTTGGAGTGAGTCGACTAGCCCAGTGGATGGAGTGCCCGGTATTTGGCGCCAGACCCACGAAGGACGGAGCGCCTGGTAGTTGGCCACAGACCCACGGTACTCGACTGGAGGAGTACCTTTGTAGGCTATAAGGGGGAGTGCCCAGTATTTGGCGGCAGACCCACAGCGGATGAAGCGCCCAGTATTTGGCATCAGACCCGCGGTACTCAACAGGAGGAGTACCTCAAAGACTTGGATTAGCGAGCAGTACCTCGGAGTCGTGACAGGACCACTATACACTCCAGAGACGGGGCTCATCAGCAGCTACAGTATCGATAATGAAAATCCTGGTTTGAGCTGAGTCTATGACCTTGTGTTTGCCTCATGATTGAGATGGGTCACTTGATAACTGAGGTATATGTATGGGAATATACCTGGGTAGTGGTTATCCATTGATTTCATAATCTTTGTGTTTTCTAATGATTGAGATGGGTTACTTGATAACATCGGTATATGTATGGGCATATACCTAAGTAGAGGTTATCTGTTGAGCTCTTCTATGTGGTTATCCATGTTGGTTTTAGTGATACCTTGAGGGTCTCAGGGTCCCTACTGAGTATCGTTATACTCACCCCTGCACGTGCTATGCACACAACTCATTGTGTTGGTTGCAGACAACGGGCAGTGCTGACGGAGGTCGAGTGTTTGAGGACTAGATGGTATCTGGATGTGGAATTCACGGTGAGATGACACTCGGAGGAGGTTGACAGGTGAGAGTGTTGTAGAGGCTATATGTACCAACCCTTCAGGTAGGATTCATGGTGGATGATCTAGGAGCTACGCCATCTTTACTTACCCTTCAGGTAGGATCCGAGGAGGACGTCCCAGGAGCCGCTTCCATTCTTCCAGCTGTTGTCTTTTTCTGTTGTACTTTCGATCAGTTGTAGTTGTACTTTCAGTTGGGATTGTATTCTGGCCCATTTACTTTTCAGCACTTCTCTTTGTACATAGTGTTTTACGTCCGCTTGTACTCTGTGGTGTTTTGTTTAATTATAAAGGCAATGCCTTCCCAGTTATAAGGATTTATGCCTTTGGTTCTAGTCGCCAGCCCCTAGCCTCTGGAAGGCGGGATTGGGGTAGTCACGGCACAGGCCCGGTGGACGGGTCATGACAACCACCCAACATGTTGGGATTACATATGTTTATTTACACTACCTGTAACCCCCCCAAGTAGTAGGTAGAACTATTTCTTTTTTGATAACAAAGGTGAATAATTCTATTCTCCAACCAAAAATACATTTTAAGGATTTAAAATCCTCTCATTAGACCTTAAAGATATACATATATGAATGAATAATATATGAATGAATAATTCATTCAATTATATTTTTCATTTATAATGTTGTCTCTTGGTTTCTCGATTATTGTTTTGATATATAGATCTTTAATAATAAAATATGGTAGTGTGCTCTTATCTGGATGATATGTCATTGGATTTTTGTTTTTTTCTTTTGAGTTCATTGGTCTGAAACATCTTTCTACAGTTTACAATGGTTTTTAATATGTGAAAAATTTTAGTTTCTAATTTAAAACACTATTTGTGACCTTTTATAATTGTAATCCACATGAATGTATTGAATTTTCATGTATAAAGCAAACACATTTCCTGTTGGGATAATTGAGAAATTAAACATGGACTTGTGGAAACATAAAATTTATGCATATCCTCTCCTCGGTTGATAACATGGATTTTCTTTAACATAGTGACCTTATAATAGTTTTAATATATTAGTGATGATATTTTTATTGATCCATTTTTATCCTTGAAACCCTGGGGATTGAAAATTGAAATCAACACATTTTATAAAATGTGAAGCGATAATTTTTTATAATTGGATTAAAATATGAATTGATACAATTATTATTTGAATTATGATATTTTAGTAAAATATATACTTTTATTGAAGGAATAATAGAATTTAATTTTAATTTCCAAAATAAATGGTTATTTTGAATTAATTCTTCAATTTGAAATAGTATATCATGTTTCCCATATTTAGAAAAATGGAATAAATGGGATACTACATTATTTAGTAATATGAAATTTAAATTCCATAGAATCATGGGAATTTACATATGTTATGATATCATATGGAAATATAATTTTTGCAATCATGTGAATTCGCACTAGTTTCATGGATTTACAATTCTCCTTGGGAGTATGTTAGTGTATCTAGAATGGGAATTCATAGAGAGTTTATTTATATGTGGAATGTAAAATTTATCCTCAGAAAGACTATCTGTATTGGGTCATCAATTAATATGATATGATTTAATAGAATGGGTACCCACTAAGACTTATTGATGCGTATGGAGGATGAAAAATTATGTATCTGGACAATGTAGTTTTATTCAACACCCGGTGTCCACCTACATCATGAATGACACTGCGTTATATTTTTGTACATTAAATTATAACACCCTATAACTCAAAATGAGGATCACCATATTTGATATCATACAAATTCAGCAAGAATATACAAAAAAACTGCACAAAATATATTATTTAAATTTAATCTTTTTGATAGTTTATACAATACAGAACCACGAATCTAAATGTACCTAATATAGTATAAAATTATAAACTAAATGTAAAATTGGTTTTTATTAATTGTAATAACTAAATTATAAAAGGTATTTTACTCAATTTATAATAAATAAAATCTGTATCATCTAAAATAAAAAATAAATACTTTCATAAAAACTGTATTTTTTATAAATGATGATTTAGTCTAGCTCTGTAAACGAAAATAGAAATTAATTTTTACCTAATTAAAAAAATAAATTTAATAAAATCAATTTATTTATTCAAATAATAATATTAATATAATATTATGATTTCTTTTTGGGTTTTTCTAGAAATATTCATTTTTTGATGAATATTGAAAATTATAGATTTTTTTTCAAAAATTGTTTTTCATTTAATGTATTTTCAATGTTTAATTATATTATTAGTTGGTTTTAATATAAAATTAGGTTAATTTTTTTAACAGATAAATTTAGGATATTTTTTTCAATTTTATAATGAAAATTTATATAAAAATTTCATACCCATTTGAGATTTTTCTCTTTGAAATTTTTTTATCACCGCTGCTTGTATAATTGTAAATTGGAATCTATAACACATAAAAAATAAATAAAAAAATGGGGTTAAATATTTTTAATTTATATGATTTATATTACTTAATATTTTTATGTTTTTTTATTACCAAAATTAATAGCGAAAACATTTGACATTAATTTTAATGGTTAAGGTAAAAATAAGATTATCAAGCTGTAAAAAATAAAACTATAATAGTTAAAATAAAGAATTAATATGACTAAAATATATTATAACTACATATTTCTGAATTATAATTTCTATGTGTCAATAATGCTCAGTTTTGTACCATTTTCTTCTGAAAAAATTGATTATACACATTTCTTTTTGAAAATTGAATTTGTGTCACTCGCCTCACTTATAAAAGGCTACCCAAATCTTGTTGTATTCACACTCTAAAACCCTTTTTATCATACAATAGTTACCCAAATAACTTCCCAAAATTCAAACCCTTATCCTATTATCCTTTTTTAGTTATAAAAACATTCTATGAATACTTTAGGTATATTTCTAAATTGGTGGTTTGAGAAAATGTAGAATTTCTGACTATGTGTGTTTTGTTTCTTTCATATTACAAAACCTTAATATATTATTAATTTTTAATTATATATAAAAATATCCATAATACAATGAGATATTATTATATTAATTTAATTTCTTATATCCATCTCTTCTTCCCTTAAATTGTCAAAAATAATGGGGCTCTTGTTTGTGGCGGACAACTGCCTCATGAACTGATATGACTCATTTTCTATAATCACCTATCACGATTGGGTATGATGACTATTGTAAATTATATATAGGTCATTTAAAACATTATTTTACCAATTTATTCATTATATAATACATACCTTTTTTACATTCCATTCTGTATAATATATAATAATATAACTCATTTTTATTGTGTATTGAAGCCTCATAAATGGATTTGATTTGTCTTTCACAACATGTAAAATGAATATAAATAAGAATAATTATAAATAATATATATAAAATAAAATAAATAATTATGATATTAATGTAATTTCTATCATTCTAAAATTATAATATATCATTTACATTATTAACATTTCACTCACTAAAAGATGATAACATTTTTCTTGTATGTGTAGACTACCACCTTCACGAAGCGATGTGAACATATTTTTTTCACCACACCACATATATGACATATATAATTATAATTTTTTTTAATTTTATCATATTTATTTGATGATAAAATATTAAATTCCTTTTTCGAGAATGATCATTAAAAAATTTAAATGTCACTCATGTGCGTGTTTGGCATACTGACTCCATCATCGTAATATACTTCATTTCTCAAAACCATATTAAACTATTCAATATTAATGATTAATTAATTTATAAATATTAAATATATTTTATAATTATCATTTTGAATATGATTTAACTATATAATATACACTAGAATTATAACATTCATGATAAAGCGTGAATGAGAAAACATGAAAATTATAACTAGAAAAAATGAAATAATTATGAATTATTAATAAGAAGGTGATAAGATGTTATAAATGTTTCATATATGATATTATAAATAATAATATGTTTTTGATATAATTTATTAAAAATTTCATTAAAATGATATAAGAGTATAATTCATTGTTAACCAAAATTAATCATGAGGTAAGGGAATTCATCTCAATTTGCCATCACTAAGGAAAATTAAAATGTAAGGAACCTAATTTATTTTTTATGTCATATTTTTATCCACTTTTTCCTTTAATATCATGAAAAATTAATTGTTCATTGTATTGTTCATTTCTTTTTTAATTATTAAATACCAGGTAATTTTTCATGAAAATTACCATGTTATTAAGATATTAATATATCAATTTATTTTCCATGGTTTATATTATTTTTTTTTGGCATTTGATATTCAGAGTATATATGTGTAATGAATTTATAAAATCTAATTTTTTATTTAAACTTATTTTAGGATTATCTAAATTTTATAAAATTAAATGATTAATTAACTAATTATCGATTCAAAATTTTGATATTTTTAGGGTTTTGTTCACAACATCATTTTAGTTGTGATTAATCATACATAAGTTTCTATTGATTAAAGTTAATTAATATTTTTTGAAAACTAATTCATTATGTTCTCCTATAATTATTCATGAATTTTTGAAGTAATATTACCATTTTTCCAATACTGTGTTTTAAAAAAATGTATTAAAAATCGTTTTTTAAATTCATTAATATTATTTATTAAATAATTTTTTATCCATTTTTAACATTTCAAAAATATTAAAGGAATCCTCATTTCATTTTCCAAAAAATTAACATTTTAATTTTACCAAAACAGAAAAGTGAATATGTTTTTATTTTATTTGGAATGTAGAGAATTTCATACCTATATTATCAATAATTTATTTAAATCATCTTAAAAAAATTAAAAATATATTTTAAAAGAAATTTTATTTAAAAAATTTTGAACCTTTAGTATTTAAGGATTAATTTCAAAATAAAATTGAATTTATCGTCAATAATTTTTTAAAGATCTTTTTATGGTATTTTTATTCATCAAAGACAACAAAACATTATTTTATATATATTACATTAGGTATATGTTATACTGATACCATCATTGTTCTTCCTTTGGATGGTTTATTTTTATTTTGACCAAGGTAATTATTGACATTCACTTCCTTGATTTGTTTCTATAGTCATTAATATTCCATTAGATTATTCTATTTCCTTTGATCATTGAAAATTAAATTTCCCCTAAATATCCATATTATTTTTCATCGATATAGTTATTTCGTAAATCATATATCTTTTTTATATGTTGTTTTTTATATTGAAAGTCATATTATTTCTTGATAAATATTGATAATATATATTCAATTTTAAATATAGATTTTTAATAGTGGGGAATAATGTTCAGGGTTTAAATAGATTATTCAATATATGATTAATGAATCAGAAATGATGTTCAATTTCAGTCCTGGTTAAATATATACCCTTGATGTATATATATTCATATTAGGAGAATATGTAAGATTGCATTAAATTGGTTTAATCTTATTGTTTTAAACCACCTTTTGAAAACCCTTGATGGTAGAGGTATCATCATATACAAGATCATGCGGACAAATAAATAATCATTTCAATCATTGTAAATTTATTTATTAATATTCATGATATTTTCTAAAGGACATTTAATATTCATGGATTTAATTATCAGTTTGTTGATTAAATGGAATTTTTTATTAGTAATTTACCATTCTATATTGATCATACCTTATCCAATAACGATAGTCAAGTTATTGATTATTTTACATGTGTGTTTAGTTGAAATATTTCTATTTATTCTAATGTAATATCAAGATAGTTTTAATGTATTTTTTTATTTTTTTATGTACCTTATACATGGAGTAGTGGCTTGGTGTGTGTTTCGGTAAACAATTAAGGAATCCTAATGGACCGAGGGAATTGAATTTTTTGCGCATGGTTGAAAAATCGTGTGACAAACTGTGCCAAGCATACGAAACTAGAAAGAGTAGTCAGCATGGTTTGTGAAAGGATTGAGATACCATGAATCCAAAATATGAAAACTATGGAAAACTAGGTAGTGGATTCCTCACGGTTGGTGCATAGTTTTCCTTAATCATATTCCTCTTCCCAAGAAACTGTGTGGGTGGTTTTGAATATCGAAAAAACTCATTTATAACAACCAGAACCCCCCTGAGACTCCAATTTTATGGACTTAGGCATAGGCTTGTTGAATTCTATGTGTTTACAAATCATCATAGATATATTACAAGGTAATTAATAACACCTTTCATTGAGATCAAAGGCCCTAATGAATGATTTATTATCCTCCTAGTAAGTGGATTTCATCCAGTTTCATCACCCATTCATTCCTCTACACTTCTTGGATAATTTCATTTATGGTCTTCAATTTTTCATGGATCTAAATGCATGAGTTAATATATAGATCTTGGATTGTAGATCTAGATATATTTTTTTGAGATCATGATACCTTTGATCATAATTTTTTTAGAGACTTACATCTAGAGTTTGATCGACGATGTTGTGCCACTCAGATTTTAGGGATTTTTGTTGGGCTAACATCCCTCAATAAATGTATTTAGGTGGTCCAAATAGAACATCTATAGTCATGATTTATCATATTTGTTTGAGTTTATGAGTTTTCTAGTTTTCCCTTGATAATTGAATTCTTAAATTGATGTAATTATGAATATGTATTTGACTTGTGAATTTCCTTATTGATATAATTGATAATTGATTCATGAAACAAATAATGGAGGGTTTCACATATTTATATTTTGTAGATTTGATATTTTAATATTGATTTTAATTTTAATTTAGAGTGATAATTAATTGGTGGTAATAAATTATGTAATTATGTTTTTCTATGTAAGATAATTAATCGTGAGAGTCAATTATATGAAAAAAAGCTGTCTATAGATAATTAGTTGTTAAATTAATTATATACCATGATGTGACCAAATATAATAAAATGTGAGAATTAATTATGACAAGTTGGGTTTTTATATGTATAATTAATTCTGAAGAATTTGATTTGAAATGATAATTGTGTAGATTGATTAATTTATTGATGAAATATTTAATGGGTTATATGCTTAGTTAATAGTTGAATTAACTAATGGCCTTTGATATATTTAACTAATCATTGGATTAGTAATTGAATAATGTGGAAAATTATTATGATTTAAATAATGACTAAATGTCTGAAATTCTATAGTGTTAGGCATGGTATTATAGATAGATTAGAATTTGGGACATGCAGACATAATTCCTCTAAAATAGTTATACAAGCATGAGATTTAGGGTGCTAGGCATGATGAACGACACTGAATGTTAATAAAAGTGCAATGAATGATGAGCTAAATTCATGAGATTTGTGGTGAAATTCATGTCCTTCTACACCAAAAGATTAATGATAATAATTAATGATGATCCGATTGAGATTCAGGGTGCTATGCAAGATGACCTAAACCAAATGATGATTCAAATGAGAAAAATAAATTGAACATGGCCTCATGTGATGATTAATGATTAAATGAAAAAGTTATAATAGTTTATTTTATTCATTATATTTATTTATTTATTATATTACATGAATTTTATTTTGACTGGACTCATTATAGATATTTTTGGTGGTGGCCTATTGAGTTTTACTCAATCCCTATTCGGGCCACCTAATCAGCACCAGAAAAGTATTTGTTATTGTATGACAAGATAAGGAAAAGGCCTTGGGATAGATTTCTGTTTGGGTTTGGAGAATGAGCGAGGGATCCAGAAGTATCTCGGGACCCATTTTGGAGTCTTTGTGTCCTTACATTTAGTTTCATTGTAAAATGAAATTTACCTTTTTTTTATTTCCAATCACAATTAAATAAAGTGAGAAAATTCACACCCCTTAAACGTCACTAGAAAACGTCTTAAAAAACTCACAAAACAAGAACATCCAGTACAACCAAAAACCAAAAAACAACATATAACTACATATCATAATATCAATAATAATATCTACATCACACACTAGACTCCCTTCTATCGTAGTTGATTCCCATTCAGAATATTATTTCTATCACATTAAAAGATAATCACTTTTCTCCCGGATCATAATCTGGTCCAATAAAAGATGCACTGGGTAAGGCTTCTTGATCAAGCAGAATTTTTTGAATGAAAGAATCGACCCGCTATCCCGATTAAAGGAAGTTATGGTACTCACCAGTCAAGGTAGGTAAGAGAATTCCATTCATGTTCGTCTTCATGGTGTAGCAGACAATGCTCCTTAACAATAAGTCCTCATTTTTTTTCAAATTCTGGACAATTTAATTGTAGGAATGTTAGTCCAAACCACATACATATTCTTTAACACCGATATAGAGGTCTATCCTTTTGTTCTTCAAAGCATTATCCATGAATCCATTATTATTTCACCTTCTTTTGTATTGAGTGTTACTATCTATCGTTGGGTTGGCCACATCGGAATTTGGTCTCTTTCCCCCGACCCTTTTTTCCTTCACCATTTTCTTCCCATCCTTGCACTGCTCCAAATGATCCTCCTTATAGACTGATAAATTATCCTCTCGGGAATTGGGATTAGATGAGCCCTCCAAAACCTAGTGCATCCTACTAAACACTTCTACTAACTTCAAGTTAAACAGACTCAACCTATTACTCAGTAGTTTAGAACCATGAACATCCTCTATAGTCACCTTATAGTCATCGTCTGAGAGATCCTTCACCACTAGAATCAATGAATGTGGAGCCCTGTCTCTTCCTATTGACCGCAAAGCCTCCAGAACCTGACCTTATATCACACCAACATTAGGATCCTTACACATTCATGCATCCCCACTTATTTTAGAAACCTTTTACACATGATTATGAACCTGCATCACATGAGTGGGTGTTACCCAATGAAAAACCTCCAAAGGATGTCCCAAACGATTGCAAGTTGAGCATAAATCTATCCAATTTTCATAAATCACCATTTTTTACACCTATATTCCTTACCAATATTGGTCCACACATAATCGATGGGTGAATGAGAAGCATCCATTTTGACAAAACCCCAAGGGTTAACTGGGTGGCACATGGCATCAGTGTAGCTATCAGAGAAAAGATGTATTCTTATTATATTTCCAAACATTAGAATAACAAAAGGGTTCTGAAAAGGTAACGGGTTATTGGTATATCATACCCAACCCATCGTAGAATAAAATTGTCGTTCATGTGAAAATTGAAAGACCAGTGTAAGAGGAAAAACAAAATACATTGAAGCTACGAGGTTCCCACAACCATGCTTTGGTGAAGTCCACCTCTAATTCAAACTGAATCATGGTATGGTGAATTTCAAGGAATCCAAAAATCACTATTTCTTGAAGGTCCTAATATCCAAAGACGAATCAGTAAAATTCATTTACTGAAGTCCTCTTTTTCATAATGTGAGACACCTTAGTGAGATTCAAGATAACTGTGGTTTCTAAAAACTAAAATTCGATATCTTAAGGTTAGGGAATCCATAGAGCAGATCTGAAGCATTAGGGAATAATAAAGCTATCGGAAATGAGAAGAAATTAAGGGTTGGATAATGGATGGAAGAATCCTAATCTCTCATAGGATGACGAATCCCCCCCCCCCCTGAGGGGGAGGGGCCGAAGCTAATACCGCCACCATCACTATTGGGAAGAGATCATCAAATGAAGGTCTTGGTCCAGTGTACATCCAACAATCACCTAGATTCACTGTTTAGACATGGAACATTCATTGTCATTTCATGATTAACCTTTCAGTTGAATATTGTATTTTTTGGTTTTTTACTATCTTATATCAGGGATCTATTCTTTTTTATTTAGATATTCTTCCGCACTTCGTTATTTGTTATTTTCTTCTACTGGTGTTTGATTATGATAATAGAGGGTATAGTCTAACCAAGACTAACATACGTGACCCTCACTTCTAGCTCGCACCCTCTAGCATATGGGTAGGCATACCTGAGGTCATGTGGCATACCGGCTCAAGGAACCATTCTGGGTCATCAAAAAGTGGTATCAATGGTGTTTTTATTCTTATATTTCCATAATATTTTTGTAATAGGTAGATAAGAGACTAGAAATAGTGGGGCATAGTAATGAGCTCATGGATTGGAGTTGCAAACCCATGTATGAGGGAATATCTGAGTACGTAGGGAGGGATTATTGTGGTTGTTCGTTGTTGTTAAAGTTGTATATTATTTCACCCTAGGTGACACACTTGTGGTGTGATGTGATATTTGTTTTGTAAATTGATGAATTTTGATTTGTCACCTAAAGAGGCATGATAGTTGAGTCTGCATGCATCATTATAGGCCCTCATGGTATTCGTGACATGAAATATTCGTGGAAGTCAAAGCAAAATTGGTTATGGGTTTGTTGTTAATCTTGAGCATTTTTCCTTGATGTGATATTGAATCAATGATACAAAATGAGAATATTTTGGTGTCTAATTAGAATCAAGATTGATGAAATGGGAATAATAAATTAATTAATTATTTAGTTGATTAATTTGAATTAATGTGATTTACTAATGGATAAATTAATTTATGGGAATGAATATTCCCTTGTTAACCATGAACTAGGAGAAGGATGGTTAAGGGTAGTGAAAATTCCTTGGTGTTGACCATCTGGAGAGAAAAAGGGGGAATAGGTATTTTGAAACTTGTTGGATTAGTTTCTCATCTTATGTAAATGTTAGAAGATTGTGTTATGAGACTAAAGAGGTGCATTTGGCTTTGTTGTAATATTCCGTCGCAATGCTTATTGAGGGAGTTACCTAGGGGTATAGCCCTAAATGAACTTCTAGATAAGGAGCATGAGCCACCATTCGTGTAAGATGAGGAAGAATGAGGGACGATATATGAGAACATTTCTCATTTATGGAAATTCTTGGTGAGAGACCTAGGGCGGGTTCTAGAAATCTTGTATGAGTTGATAAGGGAGTTTGAGATATAGCAACGTCCTTCTATTATTAAATATTGTGTACATGAGAGAGTTGAATTCTGTATTGAATACATGGAGATGATACAAGACCATTTAGAGACTCCAGGAAAGAGGAGGGTCATGTTGACTTCTTATATGCAATAGGGTTCAGCGAAATGATGGTGGGAGATTCAGGTACGATCTTGAAAGACTGAAGAAATGTTATGGAAGGTCATTTTGGATATTTTATTAGACCACCTCTATCAAGACATGCTGAGGAAATATAAGGCTTCAGATTGTATGCATCAGACAAAAGGAAGAATGTCTAAAATGGACTTCACTAAACATTTCACATATTTACAGTGTTTTTATCCACCATAGGTGGAATAAGATGAATCATTGAAAAAATGATTTTCGGATGAAATTATTTGTGAAATTAAGTCATATGTGAATATCTTTAGGCTGAAGAAATTTTCATAAGTGGATAATCAGACTCTCATTTCATAGGGGAATGTGAACGATGTTTCCAGTTCTAGACAGGTAGCTGGATGATCAGGGAGTGTGCATTATGAAAGAAGGAACCACAGTCACGACAATCTTAGTTAGGATAGTGGAATGAAAGGAAAATAGTTTGAAGAAACAATTACTCCATATCATTAACATGTTATTTTCCACCAGTGTGGTAGGTAGGGATATTATCTTACACATTGTCCTTGAACCCTAGTGGAGATCTAGTTTTATGGAAAGAAGGAACACCTATAAATGTGTTGTAGGAAGCCGCAACATGCCATTGCTTAGGGTAAAGCTATACAATGTTAGAGAATTGGAAGGGGGTATACTACACTATATTGGTTTGGCATCTATAGTGCTACTCTTAAAGGCAGTAGAAGAAGTGGGTGTGGTGATTTTGGGTTTGAGCCTCCGTACCTGCAAAGTGGTACTAATGAGGGGAGTCAGACGACACCATAAGGAAGAGGGCCAAGATAGTTACACGTAGTGTAGCATACACCTATAGAGATTGAGGAAGTCCATTGGTAGTGAGAGGTACTATTATAGTTTCTTATACTTTAGATATTGTCTTCTTTGATACTCTTTCATCAAATTCTTTTATATCTGAAAAAATTTTAATGGATTGATCCTCAAGGTGGAGTCTATTAGAGGTATGGTGAATATCAATACATAGATGGAACTTAGACTAGAGGTATATGTTTCTATAAGGGATATTCTCTAGAGATCAGAGTGTATCACTTATTTTTGGATATCTACGTCCATGATATGACGAGCTTCAAGTTGATTGTGGTTATGGGCTAGCGAGTCACATACTGAGCCCACGTAGATTTGTACCAAACGAGAGTGACTTTGAATATTTTTATGGTGACCAATATGTAATTATTTTAGAATACGATATCAATGGAGGTTACTCTGGGCCAATTACTCAGCATATAGGTGAGTTCATAGCCCAATTATCTAGTCTTTTTTGGATGATGGGAGTGGTAGAGAAGAAATCCTTCAACCAGTAGTAGATCTATTTTATGATCTATTTCCTAAAGAATTTTCAGGGTTTTCACCTAAGAGAGATTTGGAATTCACTATTGAGATCATGTTGAGGTATATGAAAGTATCTATTCTACCTTATAGAATGGAACCGACTAAGGATCAGGAGCTCAAAACATATTTCAGAGTGTTATGGGATAAAGGGTTTATCCTTCCAAGTACATCAACTTGGAGATCAACTGTTTTGTTATCAAATAAGTCCAAAGAGAGTCAACACTTGTGTTTTGACTATCAGAAGATGAATAAAATTATTGGGAAGAACCGATATCCTCTTCCATATATCAACTATTTATTTGACCAGATTTAGGGGGATAGTGTTTTCTCAAATATTGATCTGAGATCAAGGTATCATCAGATGATATTTTTAACATATGATATAAGAATAAATGCTTTCAAGAGTATGTTTTGGATTTTATGATTTTGTTATAATGTTTTTTGGGTCAACAGATGCTCTGAAAGAATTTATGGAATTAATGAACATGATCTTTCATCTGTATTAAGAATAGTTTGTGGTGGTATTTTGGGATGATATTATAGTGTACTCTAATACTCATGAAGATCATTCCTAACATACTGACATTGTGCTAAGTCCACTTAGAGATTATTGGTTTTATTCCGTGCTATCTAAATGTCATTTTTTGGATTGACATGGTACACTTTTTTGGGAACATCATCTCAGATGAAGGTCTGGCAGTGGACTGAGAAAAATTGAAGGCAATAATATCACGGGAGGATCCCAACTTTGTTTTCTATATTTGAAGTTTTTTAGAATTTTTTGGTTATTAAATAGATTCGTCCTGGATTTTTCCCAGTTGAATACACCCCTTTTTGGGTTGACTTTGAAATATGTAAATAGTTTTTGGGAAAAAGAATGATAGAATGATTTCTAGGATTAGAAAAAGCACTTCTCTTCGGATACTATTTTGGTCTTACCATATATAGGTGAGGAGAAATCAATGTATTGTGATGCTTCTAGGTTGGACTCAGAGATGTGTTGATGCAGGGGGTAGAGTTGTTACTTATGGGTCTCAAAATTTGAGGCCATATAAATGAAATTACCATATGCATGAACTTGATTTGGAAGTAGTGGTTTATGATCATTTTTATTGGAGACACTATCTGTTATGTGAAAAGTTTACAGTTCTTATAGATCGCAATAAATTGAAGTATATCTTTTCACAACGCGACTTGAATCTTCAGTAGCGAAGATATGTGCCGTATATGAAGTCCTTTGTTATTGAACTATAACATACACATAGAAAGGGGAATATTTCGGATGATTCTTTGAGAAGAAAAACTCAGACATAGTTGGTACATTATTTGAGTACAGAGTTGAAGATGATGACTTTTCTAGAAAAATTTCATGATTTAGTTCCAAAGGGTTGGGAGAGGATAACCTTGGTTTCTGTAGTATTAGATTATACACATATGAGATGGATCAAATATAGGCAGTATAATAATCCATAGTGATTACCCTTGAGTTAAATCTTTAATGGTAGGGAGACAACTTCATACTAACAATAGATGAGGATAATATCATCTATGTGTAAAATTGGGCTGTTGTGCCTACGCGTATGTGTGAGGAACTCATACAAGAATTTCATTCTTCAATGTGGGTGGTACATCCCAGAGTGAAAAAATGTACTATGACCTTCAGCAGATGATTTTGTGGCCAGGTATGAAAATGGAGGCAGAATGGTTCATAACAAGACATTTCACCTGTCAGTAGGTGAAAGTAGAGCATCAATGACCTGGAGGCCTATTACAGTCATTCCATATTCCATAATGGAAGTGGGATGGTGTGACTATGGAATTCATATAATTAATTACATGGAAATTTAGGAAGAATTATTCTATTTGGATCATTTTGGATTGACTAACAAAGGTATAACACTTCTTTATTGTTATAGATACCATTAAAACATAGATGTTTGGAGAACATTACGTAAGAGAGAGAGTTCATTTTCATTGGGTGATGAAGAATATAGTATCAGATCATGATTTGAACTTAACATAATGCCTATTTAGGGATTACAAAAGGCTATTGGTAAATAAGTTCTATTAAGTAAGGCCTTACACCCACCAATATATGGGAAGTCAGAGTGTACCATACAGGTGTTAGATGATATGTTGCAAGCATGTGTGCTTGACTTTGGTGGTTCTTAGGAAACTATATAGATTGTACCATACAAGGACCATTATGGTGGACCTTGAATATCACCTCTATGTTGGTTAGAGGAAGGTGAGTCTGAGTTATTGGGACCAAGTCTCGTTTAGGAGACATTAGAGTGGGTAAAATAGATTCAGAAATGTATAGCTACAGTTTAGTGTAGAAAAATTCATATGCTCATAAACAGAGATGACCCATATAGTTTATAAAGGGTGAACATTTTTTCATTTGGGTGTCTCCTTGATTGGGCCACCATAGGATACAGTGGCAAGTCATGTTAGTACCTACGTTTGTGTGACCGTTTGAGGTACTGGAGTGAATCAGTCCAGTGGCATACTGATTAGCACATCCAAAGAAAATCATCCATATTCATGATGATTTTCATGTGTCCCAACTACAGATGTATCACCCTGACCCTATTATTGTGATTGATGTGAAGAGGCTAATATTGATATAGATGTGTCCTTTGAAGAATATTTGATACATGTGCTGGGTTGTAGTGAGAAATAGTTATGGGGAATGAATGTGGTGTTAGTTCATGGGTTATGGAAACATGATAATGTTCCATAGGAAACATTGGAATGGAAAGTAGACATGAGGGATCAATAGACCAATCATTTATTCATGTAATCTTAGAGTAGTTCAAGAGTACAGCTCACAGGAAAGTAGTTATAAAGTGGGGAGTTTGAAATATACCATCTTTTATCGTTTTATATCGGTCGCGTTTTCAGGTACATTTTGATGTTTTAATGTACCATTAATATATAGTAGTTTAATGGGTAGTGTTTGGGAGAACATATAAGGAAATGTATAGGATATTGGGCTATGCACGTTTTGCACGTGGTTGGTCAAACTGTGCAACCAAACTGTGATAAGCATATGAAACTAGACAGAGGAGTCCACATGTCTTCTTCACAGTTTGAAAAACCATGCGAACTAACTCAGCCATCTCTGAAAAATAGGGTAGTGTATTCTGCCCGATTCTCTCATGGATTGTTCTAACTATGATCCTATAGCCTATAAATAGTGCACTTGGTTTTTAATATCAGAAAAACTCTTTTAAAACAACCCGAAATCTTTGGGATTCCCAGGGATTGACGAATTCTAGGTGTTTCCAAATCCTCCTAGAGGGATTCCAAGGAAATACGAACACCTTTATTTGAGATTGAATTCCTGGATTGATGATTCTCTATCCTCCCTATATGTGTATTTTATCCTGTTGCTTCTCTCATTCTTTCATCTATCCTTCTATGATATTTTCATTGGGGATCTTCACCTTTTCATTATATCTAAACATATGAGTTAAGATTTTGATCTAGGATTGTAAATATAGATCTAGTTTTTCAATATCTTGATTCCTTTGATCATAATTTTGGTTTTAGGATCTTAGATTCAGAGTTTGATCGATGATATTGTGCCGCTCTGATTTTAGGGATTTCTGTTGGGATAACGTCCATTAATAAAGCAAGGTAGGTGGTCTAAATTGAACTCCCAATGCCAGGATTTATGATATGTGTATGATTTTATGAGTTTTATTGTTTTACCTTGATAACTGAATTACTAAATTAGAGTAATTATGAATTTTCATTTGACTTGTGAATTTCCATGGTGATTTAATTGACAATTGAATCAGGGGGAAAATGATGGGGGGTTTCCCAAATTGATATTTTTTATATTTTATATTGTAATTGATATATTCATATGAATGTGGAAAGATAATTAATTGGGTGAAATTAATTATGGTTGTATGGTTGTCTCTATAAGATAATTATTTATGAGAATTAATATTAATATCTTGGGTTTTGATTTGGAAAATTAATTGCGATGAATATGTTATTGAAAGTGAATTATGTCAATTGATTAATTATTTGATGGATTAATTAGTGGATTATTTTATTAGTTGATTCTTGCATTCACTAATGTCCGTTGATATGATTATATAATTATTATATATATAAATGAAGAATTTGTAAAATTCATAGAATTTAATGAAGGATTTAATGGCTGAGATTTTTGTGTGATTGGCATGGTGTCCTAGACCAATTAGAAGCCAGGACATGAACATTGTGTTCGTCCCCAATAGTTATCCATGTTTGATAATTTGGGTCCTTGAAATGATGACCAACACTATATGAGAGTTGGTTTTCTAGGCATGTAGACCAACACTCAAAAGATATGTGGTGCTAGGCATAACGTCCAACACCAAATATTTAATGGTAAAAATGAATAAGTGTTCAAATTTGATTTGGGGAGCAAGGAATGATGACCTACACAAAATGATAAATGATAACGAATGATGATTATAATCTGAACCATTAATAGAACATGGCATAATGTGATTATTAAAGATTTAATTCCAATGTGATAACTATATAAATTATGCATTGTATTAATTGATTAATTAAATTTCATTAACATACATTTAACTAGACTCATTTTAGACACCGTTTTTGGTGGACAACTATATTGTACCCAAACCCTATTCGGGCTACCGAATCGGCATCATATAAGACGTTGTTATTGCGGGACAAGATAAGGGAATGGTCATGGGATAGATTGTTATAGGGTTCGGAGAAGGTGAGAGGGAAGAAGATGTGGTTTGGGACCCATTTTGAAGTCGTTGTGTATCTACTTTTAGTTGAATTTTAGCCCCTTAGCACATTCATTGTTATAAAATTATTTACCTTTCAGTTGAATATTTTATTTTTTGGTTTTGACATTCATATGTCATGGATCTGTTATGGTTATTTATATACACTTACACTCATGTTTTATTGTTATTTTCTTCTGCTGGTGTTTTTATTTTGATAAAAGAGTTTATATTTTCAACATGAATGACATACCAAACCCATGCTTCTAGTTGACACCCTCTAAGGTATGGGGAGGTGCGCTTGAGGGAATGTGGCCAACCAGATCGGGCCACCATCCAGTGGATCCCTGGTATTGATATAACATTAGTTATTTACCATTCCAAATTGTTTACTATATTTAATCAAGAAATTCAAATTATTTAAATAGAATGTTTGCTCAGTTATATACAGTTCTATGCAGTTTATTCTTATTTCGTCTGTATAGCTTCCATTGTAAGCAACCCTTACAAAGCATTCTAGCTCAAACATACTTTTATAACATTCCTTAAAATCCATAATGTCTACTATTATGGATATATATGGATATTATATGAGTAATAATGATATTGTAAGAAACAAAAGGTTTTAATTAGTGTTTTCAAATGTAATAATGAAATCATGTATGTATCTAGTTTACTAGAAATAATGAACTATTCAATCCTTCAAGATTTGATTCCTTGTATCCAATACCAATATAATAAATCACACACTTGAATCAAGTGAATTGTGTAATGTTTAATATATACATATTTCTTAATATATATTTATATCTTATTTTGAAATCTATTTTTAGAAAAAAAGGATTTTTTTCGACACTATTAGTGGTATCCTATTATGAATAACTTATAACAAATTTTCGTTATTGATTAGCACAGTTATAGACATCATTTATGATGGATTAGAAAAGTTTATGGGTAGCAGCCTATTACTTTAATTTTTGATCATTAGGAGTGAACATGAATATATGGGGAGAATAGGTGGATTAGATATGGGAGTGGAAATTTTTATTACATCTTTTAGGTGTCTGATATAAGAATTATGAAATGTCCTTTAGTTTGACATACTGTATGAAATGAAATGGATTGATTACACACCAAATAAAATATATTTACTTTCATCTAAATTTTATTTCTCTTATATTGATTAATTAATTATTTCTCTATTTTGTTTATTGTTTATAAAAAACGGGAATAATCTCTACATTATAAATATAATACCATAGATTCTAGTAGATAACCTAAAGTGTATAAGGAGTCACAATTGAGATCATGTGGAATCTAGTCTCGGTCGTGAGATGAATAACATGGAAGGGGAAATTAAAATGTACTCTCTTCTTGTAAAATGTTTTTAAGGATTCTTAATATTAATTATCTAATACCATGAATTTTAATAAAATGAATTTGGAATGGTTTTATGTGATTTTCATTAAATTTAAATGGATTCTTACCTTTGGTCTTTAACATCAATCGATCATCAAAATGATTTTATTTATAATGATTATACATGGGTTTTCTATTTGGAATACCAAATAGGAATTCATACTCAAGAAAATATTTTAGCTATACTAGCTGTAGTAACCTAGATTCTATGTTAACATTAAAATATTGTTTTTGGATATAATGATTCTAATCAATATGTACTGCTCAAATTTTGTATTCTTGATGAATAATATATATATACATATACACATCAAATTTTTTTATTGGAAATATAAAATAGAACGTATTGAAATTTAGTATTTTTTATCCTTGAACACATTCAATGATTCATTCTTCATATCTAGTGAGAAATGAAAAAATAAGGTTGTACTCAGAATTTTAATAATTGATATTTATTATGGTTAATATCGTGAGTACATATAACATAATCAATATTAAATGGTAAATATCTAAATAACATTCCATTAAATAAATATCATAATCACTAAATATATACATATATAATATCAATTTAATATTATAAATCATAATAATAATAACTAATTTATAAAATATAAAAATACATAATTTCATATTGATTAATCATGGAAATTCACTAATATATTTTAAAATATGTGTTTGTATACACGAGATACCAATTTATTATGGTTATCAAGTTGGCATGTCTCTTGAGACCTTTAAATCCATTATGTGGATATCTATAACTATATCCCATCCAAAAAAACATATCTAATTAAATACACATATATTAAATGTTCAATTATGTTCATACATACTATGTCTTATAAAAATATATATTTATTGAATAACTAATTTAGAATGATAGGATTTTCCCTCTAAATCAATTCGCCTTCATAGTAAAATATTTTATGTATAAATTGTATAAAATTTTGAATGAAATAACCTCCCTTATACAAATAATGTTGATATGTAAGGTTATTTTGTTCATTAGTAAAATATGATCACATGACTGTTAATATTTCAACAAAATTTTAATTCCCAAAATAAATGAGCGATAAAATGTTATCATTAATTAATCATATATATAGGTCAGGTAATAAATTCATGTAAATATATAGAAGAATTAAATTGATATGAAACATTAAAAATATTTAATTAAATATTTTTTTGTAAAAAATTTAAAACATCATGAAAATTCCTAATAGATTAAAATTTTAATGGCGGTCATAGAATATATTAACGTTGTATATCATAAAAATAATCATTCCTTTTGAAGTTTATTAAATAAATATTAAAATTTTCCTTTTAGAATAAATTATTAATATTAAATTCAAATCATGTAAAAATTCATAGACTAAACAAAATTTCCACTATAATTAATTTGGATAAATAAAATGGAATTTTGTAAAACAATTATGAATAATATTGACATTAGTGAAAAAATAGTAAATCAAAAAAATTATTAAGTTCTATTGTTTAAATATATATGATTGATTCATGTTAAAAGGAGATTGATTATAGTTTGAAACTGTGTAAGGACCATAGAAATATAATGATTAGAAAATAGATTTAGTTTTCTAGGATAGATTCTAATATTCACAAAATGAAATTGTATATTAAAAAAATGGTATTGTTAAAATAATGTTTATATTTTCGGTAACATTCATATTGTTACTCGATGAATGATTAATCCTAAATTAAAAAATTTATTTAATGAATAAATATATATTTATATTATATAACTCTAATGAGATTTATATACAACATATATATGAAAATGTATACATAACACAAAATATTCCTTATTGGAGTGGAAATTTAAATTAAATCCCTTAAGAAATGCTTCCATTAAGTAGAACATGAATTAACCTTCAAAAAATAAATTTAGACTTATTATAATTATATTATATATCCATATAAAGAGTTATACAATGTTAAATATAATACAACAATGTTGACGTGTCACATGTTCATTAACAATCTTCTATTGTTATCATCATTTCAGGTGTTAACTATTTTGATTTATAATCTGTCTGTAAATGAAGAAGTTTTCATTTTTGTTTAATTGTTATTGATTAATCATTAATAAAATCATATTCATGTTATAATTATCATGTATATAAATATATATTATTTATCTAAATATTTACAGGCATACATAAATTAATTTTTCAAAATTAATCACATAACATCGTAGATGTGGTAGTCCAAACATATGCATGAGTTTTATTGTCATTTTTTAATTTTTGGAATCGTATGGAAGAAGATAATATTTTATAATTGATGAATCAGACTTTGGTTCAATATTATCATTTATATATATATTTTCCATCATTAGGATCTGCCATGTGTGGTTGGGATGCAAAAAATTTGAATATGTTTGTTAGGTTATAGTTTATTCTACAAATAAGTGGTTATTTTGTTTCCATTATGATGGAGATGGATATATACACATAATATTTTATAATAATAATAAAATATAATTATAAGATAGATAGTAAAATTATGATGGAATATATATGAATTATTTTATGGTGTTAAATGAAGAATAAAAATAAATTATTTAAGAAATGTGTTTACTTTTTATTTCAAAGTGTTCCTTTAGAAAGCCTTTTATGGACCCCATAATTGGTTTATTTAGAATAATATAAACTATAGAATATTGGTATTCATTTTTTAGGATACAAACTTTATAGATATGTATGGGTTTAATGGGTCATCAAATTTGAAGAATAGATCAATTGAGCTAATCTTTTATAAGTGAGGTGGTTGGAATACTAATAGTTTTTCATGGTTAAAAAATATTATGAATTCATAATAATTGGGAAATTGATAAAAATTAATTATATTAAAAATGATAGATTCAATATGATTGAAAAAATATCAATTTTTTTTATTTACTATGTTTTTTGGCTATTTTAACAATTTTACTTTTAGTGTAACCCCCAGATAATCTCGTGGTAACCTTAATCATGGTAACTATTTTTTATAGTTTTTATAATTCATAATAAAAAAATAATGGCTTCATAAGAAGAAAATATTGAATTTTTTATTCCAAATACAGAGAATAAATTTAAAATTACATTCATATAAGTGGTTGAAATAAATTTAAAAAATCATATAAAACAAGATGAGAAATAGTTTTTTAATAAAATATATTAATCTTGCGTTATATGATAAAAAAATTACACAACGACTAGAAATAAAAATTATATGATTTTAAATTAATATATGTAGTCAAATTATAAATACATATAATATCAATTATCAAATATATTATATTATTTTAATTGACTACTTTTGAAAAATTACATTGCACATAAAAATATTTTTCATAAAAATATCTATTTTTCATCAAAATGATATCATAACTATTTCTATAAAATTGAAAATAATTATGTGGTGAGTTATAAATATTAAAACACATTATAATAAATTATAATGGGATCATTTAAATATTAAATTAACTATTATTTATATAGTAATATTTCTAACTGAAAAGTTTAACAATATTTTCTATGATTTTTTTTACACACTAATTTTAAAAATCGATAATAGTTATAAAAAATTTAATATTTTAATAGTAAAAATTAAAATTTTACATATTATAAAAATTTCTTGAATATAACATGTTCTCATAATATATTTGAACCTAAACTATCACATTCTTCCTTTAAAGATTATATTGTGGAAATTTTCAGGGAAATTACTCTCTATATAAGTATGTCTGTTTATTATTGAAACTATCCTCTAGTTCCAAAATTTCATAACCAATTTTAGGATTTATCGAATGTTAATTTACAAATAGATAATTCTTATTCCTTGAAAATTATCTTCCAATGTCATGAAATTTGATAGGTACTTCAAAGTAATATAGTTTGGGTTTTAATTATATTTCATCATAGTTTAGAACATTCATTGTGTTTGGAATATAAATCATTAACAATGACATATGGAAAAAAATCATGTACATTTGAGAGTCTAATTATAATTTACAAATTTCCAACCAAAAAGACAATTCATTTAATAATATTAAATGTTTTGATGTACCATGTGATCAGTTTTTGTTTCTTGTTGAATCATTTAACAACCCCTCTATAGTTATATTTTTTATTAAAATTTGGTATACCACTTAGCATTAAAAATAATTCAATTTTTATCTGTATAAAAATTTTTCCACCTTTTACATTCATTAAAATGATTTAAAATAGTCTTTTCAAATGTTATTTAACCTAATGATATTATTTGACTCAAAGAATACTATCACAAGCATTATCCAAATATGTTTAAGTAATAAATCTAGTTACATATAATTCATCAAACAATACAATTTTAATTATTGAATAAATGTTATTATTATAAGATAACTCCAGAAAAAGTCATTAATTATCCCATATTCCTTGTATTATGTAGGATCATGATCATGAAATTTATTTTTTTATGGTTTAACTATCAATTTAGATATTCCATCAGTTGTAGGGTGATAGAATGTTCATTAATGAATCTCTATATTAATATCCTTAGTAATATTTTCAAAAACAAGTGATGATAATCCAATATCATAGTAATAGATAATGTAAATATGCACACCATGAACTCTTAAAACATAAAAGATATATAGTAGATAGTGGAAGTCAAATGTTTAATCATTAATTATAGTGAGAAAATTTGTATATTTTTTAGGTCAATTAACAAATAACACATATGGAATCATAATTTTGGTATTCATTAGTAAAATAGTCATATTTTTCATATAATTTTCATCCAATTTACACATAGTGTTAATACATAAATATTACTTCCTTATTTTCCATTTCAATAGATTTAGTAATCACAAAAAATAAATTAAAACATTGTTTAGTAACATAATATGACTCATGTTTTTTAGTATATTATTATAGAAAACATTCATTTATACTAATAATTAAAATTTTATAATGTATTACCAATATAAACATTACATTTATCAATATGATTTCTCATACTGAATTCCCATCAAATTATCGAATATTTTTTTTTCAAAGTAGTAGTTGGATTTATGTTTTATCTAACTGTCTAAAAAAACAAATGACCATCGGACTGGATTTGGTATATATAGATCAAACTAATATTTATACAATTATTTATACTGATAATCAATAATTAATTCCATCATTCTAACTGATGTAAAAAATATCATTCACGTAATAATTTCTATCATAATGATTACATTAAGCATTATAATGGTGAAAAATTGATGTAAGAAATTTATATATACTTGAAAATTATGAGATATCATAGATCCAACTTTCCTAGGCCATTGAAATCATGTAATAAAAATTTTCAATAGATATTTACCTATAAATTGTAATTTTTTTAATGAGTTGGTAGATGGTAAAATTCATAACTCAAACTGTCTAATTATTTATGTACGTGAACATCCCATTAAAAATTATTTGTATTACTCTAGAATGGTTTAGGTATAATGAATCATTGTTAGTGTTTTTTGTTTAAAATGAAATTTCTATTATAATCATGTCTGATAATTTTTGTCATCCAGTGATTCTATGTATAAGAATATGGTGAATCTGATCCATCGGATCAAGTAATTATACGAATAGGAAGATAAATTTTGATTATCTTGTTTATGTCTATCAATGACAGGATGATAGAGATTATTCTTGTAATCACATTGAGGGATTTAATGTTATTCAAATACAATCATTATAGTAAGTATTATACTATTCACATCTTTAGTCAAGGTTATTGACTTCCTTTAATCGTAAGGTTAACGGGGTGTATTATTTTAAATTAGCCCCTTAGTCAATATTAATTTTAAGATCTATTTTATCTTGTTTTTACTATACTATTATATTTTTCATTTAATAGAGGGTTAGTCATTGTAAATATTCATATACATTATATTTTTATTTTTTTTAATGATGATTATGATAAGAAAGAAATCATATATAATCAGATCAACTGTGATTTTAATCCATTACTCTAATTATCTGATGAAGTCGAGTTTGAAAACTTTTCATTAAGATGTTTTTTAGATAAATTTAATATTTTTAAACTATAGTTCACAAATACCCCCAAAACAATAGGTATTTCAATATATTTTATTCTACAAATCCTAAAATTTGTATAAAACTAGTATTCTAATGCTTGTAAACTTTATAGGTTTTAACATTTTATACGTCATGGATGTTGTTTATGTGTGTATATAAACATTTTTTTTAAAACATTAGTAATATAATGTGTATTTGTAGAAAATAATTTATATTATTTTAACATGGTTGGTATAAACATTGGATTTATTGATATTTTGAATCATGTTTGGCCACCTATTATTGATGGTAATGAATATAAGTATTTTAGATATTCAATGAAAACATTTTTGAGAGACACTATTGTTGATATCTTATTATTAAATATTTGAAAAAATAATATTCTGGATAAATAAGTTTCTGTTTTTACAAATTTTGAGAAATTATAATGTTAGTTGAACTAAAAAATCATAAATACTTAATTTTGTTATTTATCTATGAATATAAAATTTGAGATATCATCATGTGAATCTTCCTATATATTTAGTGTAAATTGAAAGTACCAAATTTTGAAACATCCAATGATATTGAAATAAGAATAGCTATTCCTAGAGTTAATTTCTATGACTTTTATTATCAAAATGAAGAGTAAATTACCAAGATGCACCAAATATTCTTGAATATTATTAATAGTTTAATGTTTCATGGATAAAAATTTATTTATGATGGGATTTTGGTTTAGAATATTATTGAAATAATACACAATAACTAAAAATAAAAAATAATTGGTTTCCATGATACAAAAAATCATACAAATCATACTTTTGATGATATAATCGGTAATCTCGTGGAGTACAAGAAAATGATCATGATAAATATTGAAAAGGAAAAATGAAAAATACTGTTGTTTATTTTAATACAACATCTTTTATATCTACTAATGTTCAATATCTAGAGAAAATAGTAAAATATTTTTAAAATAATAATGTTATTATTCAAAAAATTCCAGTATATCAAAAAGATTATATGAATGACTTGGATAATATTTAAAGAAGTATTAAAATGATTATTGGGAATAAATATTTTCAATATTGATACATTAATAGTCATTGGTAAAATGGTGATAAAATGGATTCTGAGGACTCTAGTAATGAATGTATGAAAGATGGACATATCTTTCATGGTAACCCAAAGTTTAAAAGGAATGAAAATATGGAAATGATTTCATATAGAAATTCCATGAATAATTATAAGTACAAAAGTATAGAGTTTTTAAAATATTATGAGACATGGAGTTTTAGTGGTGCATTTTCATCTGAAAATTCTATTGATAAGGAATGTTCTAGAAAAAATAACATTTCCATTTTTGAAGATTTACCCATGGTAAATCATTTCCTAACAGAATACATACACACTAATGAATACATTATTAATATGTATATAAATGAAAATTATACTGATGATAAAAATTATATATATTCTTATGAATAATCTTAATCAATAGAAGATAACATATTTCCAAATTTTAATAATATTTAAGGATTTTTAGAAATGATAGAAAATTATATCGTTAGAATTTATAAATAATCGATAATTCCAAAGAAAAAAATTCCAATGAAGATTTAAGAATTAATATTTTGACTAATTATATATTATATATATCGAATGATCTTATTCAAAATATTTTTTAAAAATAATATATTTCAAATTATTTTTAAAAATTTCTTTTTGAAGAAAAACGTTTACAAAAAATATTTCAAAAAACATATTTCTAAAACTATTAATGTTGAGGATAAGAATTTATTTTCAAAACAAAAATCTAAAATTATTATTGAATATAATAATTTATCCAATGTTTCTATAAGAATCGAAATATTATTTAAAATGTATTAGAAAATTATTCATTATAGTGATAATTCATTAAAGGGTTTTGGTAATACAAATAAAATTTTTTAAAAAAAAAATTTGTTCTTAAAAGTGAACCATTATTCATCATGATCCAAAGTTGTCCTCATTAGAAGAAAAATAATTTTTTCAATATATTAAAATGCCTTCAATTTCATATGCATTATTTTTATGAGGAAATTCAATTTTCCCAAAAAAACAAAATCAAACAAATATGGTAACCTAAAAATGTGTTTTTAAATAATATAATGCTTAATATTGTTTAGTTTCCAAAAAATAATTATTTTTTCATGAAAATAATAAAATTAAAATCAACAAAATATTTGGTACATAGATAGTGGTTTTTCAATGAATATGACTGGAAACAAATATTTCTTCAAGAAGATAATCAATATGAGTTGTGGAAATATATCTTTTAGAGATAATTATCAGTGAGATATTTTCAAAATAGATAAAATTACTATTCATTGAAAATCCCTTATTTTAAAAGTTTTATTTGTTATATGACTATATCACAACCTTAAAAATATAATTTAGTTTTGCTAAGAAGGTTACCTCATTAATTTTAGGAATGATAAGGTAATTATAAATAGTTTCATGTTTGAAATCATTATTTCTTCCAACTAGTATAAGAATTTTTATGCATCTAATAGACATATGATTTTAAAATTCAATGGAATGAAATAATAACTTGATTATATTTTTACAAAACCCCTTAGTTCCAAATTATTTTAACTTATTAAATAGAATCTAGAAATGAAAAATGTAATGCGATGATTCATATCTAATTATTTTCTACCAATATTATTACATTCATACTCTCCATTTCATATGGTGAGTAAATATATTTTTTGGTTTTTAAAAAACAATTAGGTTGTTAATATTCTAGTTTTTCAAATTTTTTTATTATAACGAGTCTACCATTCTCTAAATTTTATTAGAAAATTTTGACTCTAAATTCTCAAATTATTTTCTGCGCTTCGAAACTATTTCAAAATTTTCAAACTCAAAATTGGTTACAAATTTTATTAGATACAAAAACATATTAATCATAATTCTACTGAAACTATCACAATTATTTTTTCTAATAAAATTATCATAACTAACTTTTCAAATAAAACAATCATAATTTGTTTTTCAAATAAATCTATAATATGTAGTTTTTCATATAAAATTATAATAATTATTTATTAATATAAAAATATAATAATTATATTTTCATAATTATATATTTATACCTTTTTATCTTAAAAATGGAAAATTAAGCAGGTTAATCATACTAATGAAACATTACACACTAAAAGTTACACTTCTATTCTTTTTTTAACTATTTAATTTCTGTTGATTATAATTATTTTTTGTTGATATAATATTTTATTTAATAAAAAAATTTAATTATTTTTCAATATTTAGAATCATTTTTTAATTGAAATGATCCTGACCTCGATTAATGTTTTAAATCACATAGAGATCAAATAAATATTCAAAATATCATCAATAAAATTTCAAAGTTATCTCAGAATGGGATTAAATGTCATCCATTGGTTTCATTTTTAAAGCCGAACAATCACCCCATTTCCTATATAAGGGATAATCACATCATTGTCCCAACTCATTTTTCTATTCTTTCTATTTTGTGTGATTTCACCCATCCAAGCCATCAATCTCATTCATTTCTTTTACATCAGATCACTGGTCACAATTTCCATTATGATGGAATCCTAAAAAGAATAAAATAAATAGTTTAGTTTAATAAATAATAATAAAGAGATATTGGATTAATGTATTTTATTCAAAAAATAAAAAAATTAGTTTCATGTATTGGAATATATCAACATAGGGAATTCTTATAAATATTTCTATTCATTATTATCCTAAGATGGATATATAATTTTATTCTATTATACACTTTGATAGATAATATGATGAGGATAATGATTCCCTTACCCTGTTATTGAAAATATATATTATTTCTTTTAAAAGAGTATAATTATTATTGGCGTTTTTTCTAATGGATAATCATATTTTCCCACACACATGTTATAGAACATATATGGATCATTTCAAAAGAATAAGTTTGATGATTCATTATTATCATTTTATTATAATGTAAATAAATTATCACATATAGAATGGGGAAATAAATTTATATCCTTTTGGATTGAAGGGTAACTTATCACTATGAATGGTTCTGAGGACACATTAAAATTTTGTGGTTTCTTTCCTTTACTACCTTTTCAATATGATGTCAATTTTTTTTGTGAAGTTTATCTTCATTAAATTCGTAAATATAATATTTTTTCCCACTAAATCCTAGATTATATTGTTTCCAGATTTCATTATCAATATTATAATGATGATTATAGATATTTTAATGTATAAAATAAATAGTAAACATTCAATAAAAAAAATTATTTCATTATTGAAGATGCAATGTCAATATTGAAGTTTTTTTTAATCCAAAATAAAAATATTTTATTGAAACGTCTGATGGTGCTACCTTCGATGCATATCCACCAATGAAAATGGAGGCTGATAAAAATGAGAGATAGTTTGAAACGTCATCTTCTATAAAACTAGATATAGATGTTAGAATCTCTGATGAAGATATAATGAATTTTATGTTACATAAATATCAAAATAATCAATTTTATATGATGTTCGTTATTAATACTTTAAAGGAAAGGCATTGAAAAAATGGATTAAAGAATAGTTAGATAAGAAATATAAAACAAATAAGAATCGGAAAATGTTTCACGAATCCAAGATAATAAAAATTTTGCTCAATGTTTTAGAAAAGTCTTATAATATTCCACAGATTGTAATTTCTCACACATATGAATTTATACCAGAAGAATGAATTATTTATAAAACAAATTTAGTTGTTCCTGTTGATATCCCATCAGTAGATATTAAGTGGAATCAAAATTTAGTTATTAAATAATCAGTTCCTAATGTATTGGACAACGAATTAGATCCTAAATTATCTAGAAAAGGTTCAATATGAATAGAGTTAAAATTATCGGAAGAGAATAAGAATGATGTTGGAGATGAAATAAAATTATATGTAAAAGAAGAACACAAAATTAATGAATAATATAAAAATGATTAAAAGGAGGAATTTGTTGAGGGAGAAACCATAATGGATAGACCAACAAAATAAAAGAATCATTTTAATAATCATCATCCACATTAGATTTGCCTTTTTAGACTGATAAGGAGGAAAATTCAGAATGTTCTCAAGAAGGATCGTCATCAAGAAATAATGAAAAGTTTTCTTCTGAAGAATATTATCAAGACAAACATTCAAAAAATATAACCTATAAACATGAATAATAAAATAAATACATTGATGTTATGATTTTCAATAAGAAAAATACCATGTAAATTTTCCAAGTACTTAAAAAAATTGATATTAGAAATAGTAGACCAAAAGTACCCCAAGTTGATCATGATCAATGAGACTCAGATGATGTAATTTCTCAAAACGAATTTTATCTTCTTTTTCCCAATAATAAAATTTTGACGGATCAAATTATATATTTGCCAAATGTTGAATGAAGCTATTTGTTTCTTCAGAAATCAAAGAATGAGAAATCTAAATCACTCAATGAATTAACTAAAAGAATAATTAGAATAGTGAAAAATTGGAATTTTTTCAATGAATATTTTTATGATGATAAGTATTAATATAATCAGATGGGGAAGTGTTCCAACTAAACAGATATTGATATTTGTGATAATGATGGAATTTATTTTTTAAGTAGAAATACTCGTGTTATAAATAGTTTAATATTTCAACATGTTATCCATATATTTGTTTGATAGAGTAATGTTTGTATAATAATTAAGATATACTATATATATTCAGATAATGTATGTAAATTATATGAATTAAAAGGTGTGTGAAATGGTTTTGAATATTATTAGACTCTTATTTTTTTAAAATGAGCTCATAACTATTATGGATGTGAACAATGTGTTGTCTAAGGATGTTAAAAGATTAGTGACCAACATTTGGAAGATAAATAGTTTGTAAAAAAAGGTTGAAAATATGGAAGATGATTTTCATGAGCTCAAAATGATATAAGTCTTCTTATAGAACATAATGAATATATAATGAATATATATTTCTGAAATATCGATGATATTTTTTTTGAAAAACATTTTCATCGATTGATGAATGTGATTATCTTTTCATCCCTATTATATGTGCATTATAATGATTTATAATTAAAATTTGTTTTATGTTTTTTCAATTTATTCATGGAAGGGAAGATAGTTCAATTCATTATTTTTTATATTATCTTTTCTATCATTTTAAGAAACATTTTGTTAATTCACCATTATTGTTGAAAATAAAATAATAGAGAATGTTTTTTAATGGGGTAATTTTTTATAGATGGATAGATTTTATTTTTAAAATGATAGATACTATCCTCATGAAGATAATAATTCCCTGGGTGGGAGGAAGAATTATTTATATATGATTTGTTCTAATAAATAACCCAGTATTACAAAAGAGTTAAAAAAATATAGGGTAATTTTCCTATAATGAAATACATAATTTTTTATTAAAAGAATAAAAGTCTGTGAGTTTTCCAAGTTATTTTTTATATATGAGCTTGTTGTGTTTCCATTTAAAAAGTGGGATATTTTTTAGTTATAAGTATATCGTCTATATATTACTTTCCATTAGTTTTTAAAATTAAAAACACTATCATAAAACAATTTTCACAAAATTTTTATATCACTACTATTTTAGAATGTTTTTATATAAAATAATACATTATACAATACATAAAATGTTATAATATAGTAAAAATAAAAAAAAGAAATTACAAAATTTGATAAATAGAACAGGAGGGTCATTATATTGTTGGAATGATTTTTCTAGAATTTTAGTTTGAGTTATGATTTTTCATCCTAACATACCAATGTAAGGACCGTTGAACTAACCATTGTACTGACAGATCGTATTATTCTCATTAAATTTCATTATATTGATAGTTGATAAGGCAGTAAATCTGAATTTTTAACCATTATAATAAAAATAACATAATAATTGTTTCTATTTTACGGAAGTCATTTATAACTACTATGGTGGTCTAATATAATGATGTTGGTCCTTCAATTATGCCAGAATATTTTGATTATTCAAAGATATTGCTATACATGGTCATTGCAACTAAATCAGAAATATAATAGTTAGCGCTATTAGTATCAGAATAATAAAGACATCGATTTGATACAATTTTTTTGGATCATAGTGTATAAGTATATTGTTAGATACCGGAGGGGTGCATTGTATTTTTTTTTTAAAAAATCATTTTTTATATTAAATGACTCATAATTTAATATGGTTAAACTAATCATATTCACAATACCTCTTATGTATTTATATGTATCAGACTGATCAATTCAATTAGAAGAACAAGTTATATTATTCAACTATATTCCTATATGTATTCCACATGTTGTAATTATAATTTTAATTATTCACAAAAGAAAACTTTATAATTAGAGCATGATTAGTAAAAATCCTAATCACAATGGATATGACAAATCAGCATAATAACAAAATGATTCTATATTAAATAATATTGAATCATATTCAGTTTGATAACATATTTACAATGTAATATAGTGTAAAATTTTTCTCATAGTTAAACCTAGTATGATAAAAATAGTACAAATAGAAAGAAAAATATTAAAATAATTCATTATCTATTACTATTACAGTGGAAATAAAATACATGTAATAAAACAAGTAAATTAATATAACTATTTTACCCAAATTAAATAGAATCTAACAAGCTATAATAAAGGTACATTTTTTATATTTATAAAAATTCTAATGTACACTTTCTAGTGTAATCCCTCAATACAATGATAACTTTTTCTTGCTATCCCTGCAAGACCTTTGTACGATGATCAAATATACATTATATATCTATCCAAGGAAGCTTATGATACAATGATCAGATTCACTCTTCTTATCCCTACAAGACCTCAATAAATTATTTTTTATCCACTATATTCAAAACCTTAGAATATCTCAATCATAATCACACATTAGGTCACAAAATTCAATTAAAGACTCCATAAAATTATAAGCATAAGGAACAAGTAGTTAACTCCTGTAAACATCAGAGCTCTTACACTACAAAAAAATTAGCAGTCTGTCTCTATAAGAGTCTACAACTACATCTTATTATTGATAAATCATAAAATAACCTGATATATATATTTAAGCCATCCAACAGTTATCTTGATCTCCAAAGGTCATATTTTCTCCATGATTATCAAATGTACCTGAACACATGGCACCTCATACAGAATATTATAATTGAATTTCCAACATTGGTTTGAAAATACACAACCATAGTGTTATGATTAAAATATTCCAATATGATAAAATATTTTTCCGTATTCATGCATAAAAAAAGTCAATATGATTTTTTCCTTTCATATTTAATTAAAATTATATAAATCTGATTGTTATCATTTTTAATAAATTTCATTATTTTCAGTTCTAAAATGATTATGATAATCATAATTGTCAATGTGGTTTTTTTCCTGAATAATTTTAAATTCTCTCATAGTTTGATAAATACCTATGTGTTCTATAAAAACATTTTATAAATAATTTGGACATAAATTAGTTCGGTAATAATAATTTTAAAATGAGTTTTTTATTTCCAAAATAAAATGAATGCAAAACACACAATTTTATTTTGAATCAACAAAATCCCTATTTTTGGAAAGCACAAACCACAAAAATTAAATAGAAAATATCCTTGAAAAAACAGAAGTCCATTATTCATTTTGAGTACATCGTATTAATAAGAATCCATAATAACTCTATCACCACGAGTTTATAACATATTTGAATACAATATTGAATATGAATAACTCCCCATTGGTGTAAGAAATTATATAAAGATCATGTTATCTTATTTAAATTTATATCTCCCCATTTCATAGATCATATCTCTCATAATTTATAATTTTCCCCCTTTGTATAAAATTATCCCCCTTTAGATTTACAAAACAAATAGTGGGGAAGAATATTCTAATACCTAAAAATTGATAGAGAAAAATCTATCAGAAACAATAATGTAATTTTTCATCTAAAAATAAATGCTGTAACATTCATCCAATTAATATTTGGAATACATTAAAACAATAGTATGTGTGGGAACAAGTATTTCATTTAATTTTTGAGAAACAAAAAAACAATAAGAGTTTTAAGACATCAACATTTCTTCTATATCATCAATTTTTTGACTATTGACTTCAATATATTAAACTTTTTTTTAACTTGATAAAACATTTTCATAAACTCTTATTGAGACTTTATAATTTTTTATAGATCATGAATCACTTCTACTTAATTTAGAATTATCTTTTCCTATCACATAACCCTTTCTTATTTATATTGATACTTTTCTTCCAAAATATTATTCTAATATTCACGATCAATTATTTTTTCTAATAAAATACCTTTATATTTTTCAATAAATAATCTCATGTTTGTGGAAATTATATAATGAAATATATTTCAGAGAAAAATTCCTGATTTTTTGTCAATATGAGATATCCTTAGTCTTGTCCTCTTTAGTACATCTAATAGTTTCATGATATTTAACCGTTTTTTATATATCCTTTGTATTTCTATTGAAATAAATATAAATTTTTTCAAGAGATGTGTTGAATTTTCAAAAAAAATTCATCATGAATCATGATGTCTTCATAAATACCATGAACCCATTTTTTAAACTTATAATCGCTCTTCCTATGAGATTAAACACATTCTTTAAACACCCTAAAATTTTCCATTAATGGTATCAATATATATATCAAATATTTCACTAAATTTCTATTTTTATATTAATTATTTATAACCAAATAAACTATTTTCCATTCATGTAAAAAAAGAATAGTTTTACAAATATTATTTGACATTTAATAAATGTAATCAACAACTTGATTTTTTATCATATTGAAATATTTTTTCTTTGATTGGGTGATTTTGTAACATGTTACAATATTTTATTGAGCCACATTAATTTTCCCTTTTTGAATCAATATTTTTCTTCCCATTATTAATTTCAATGTCTTCCAAAATAGCCTTTTTACATTCACCGCCCTTTTTTACTTGATTCTACTTATATTTTTTAGATGTAGAGACAACATCATTAATCGATAAAGTCTTATTTTTATCTTAGATGAATATTTTTTTTGATAACCATAAGATAATTTTTGTTTTGAATATTTTGGATAGTTGCTCAAGGAAAGCTTATCGGACGTGAGGTGTCATTTATTAGTAATTGGTTTTCTCTTTTTTTTTGATAATTTTCATCTATGGAATTTCATTCGTTTTCATCTTCGTCTTCTTTTTGTCTATGTTCATATTCATATTATTATTTATATTATTATATATATTTATAAAACTCATCTATTTTTTTTGAAAAAAAATTCTTCTTCAAAAACATCAACACATTTCTCTATATATTTAATAAACGGTTCCTGTAGTTGAGAATTTGATCTCACATTAGCTTTTTCAATTGGAAATGATTATTTATTAGAACCACATAATTTAATTTGTCTTTGATAAAGAGAGAATAAACATAAACAATAACTATTTCTTCAAAAACTAAAAGAACTTTTGGAATTGGTAAAATAGTTTTTGTAGAATCCAATTCTACACCCTTCATCAATCAGCCACATATATCTGCATTTATTTGATTTTTCATCTATTTTTATTGCTTTTTTGTCAAATTAGAACTTCTTTACCCTGCATCCTTGTTGAAAATGTTTCAATTAATTCAATTAAAAAATACAGTTCACATTAGGTTTCTTTGGCCTTCTTCCTACTTCATTCATCAATTAATAGTTTTCAGTATTTCCTTTTGTTCATTTTCTTTGGTTGGTGGAAACATTTCCGATTTTATATTATTAATAATTTTTTCTATTTTTTCATCTTTGATAATATTATTATTTTTTTAAGATACCTGAGGTATTTTTTATATCATTTTCTATTTTTAATTTGTATCATACTTTATTAATCTTATTATATCATCACTGATAAAGAAAATATTTTCCAATATATGTTTATACATGATTCAAATATGGATGTGTGTCATTCTCTTTTCAATAATATTACTAAAACTTTTAGAGAACATTATAATTATATACTTAATATACTTGTAAATGATGTTTTCTATAGTCAAAGGAATAAATCCATCAAGATTTACCATCCAAAAATTCAAATAATAATATCATATAAATATATCAGATATGTTTAGAGTATCCTTGTTACCCTTTCTAAGAATGAGAAAACCTTGTGTCAAAATTGATGACACTCTATGATTTTGTATTAAATGTGTTTCATTTCATAGATATTCAACTATTTATTTCATAAAAAATTATTATATTCTATTATTCAATAAAAATTTATTTTAGTATTAGGAATATTGTGAGATGAGAAAAAAGTGTCTCCCACATCTGAAACCCCTTGAAAATTAGTAGTAGATTAAGGAGACATCATATATCTTTTATCATAAATTTTAAAGTAAAAAATACCATTTTCATTCCCTTTGAAAAAAATAATGGAATAATAGAATTAATGAAATAAATACAAACATAATAAATCATAATTTGGATTTAATTTTTCTACCTACAATGAATCCTATATTTGAAACTATGTCATTATTACTAATGAAATATTATATTTATCATAAAATGATCTAGAAACTAAGCAGTATTATAATAAAAACAACTTTTTAATCTTTTTTTTAATATATAATATTCTAGTAGGATACATAAGATTCAAACATTATGTGAATCATACATGTAGTCTAAAATGAACCAGTTCATTCCAGCATAAAAATATGGAATCCTGATGTGGGACTTGAGGGGGTCCCATTTTTATTTGGGAATTTGAGGGATTTTTTGGTTTCCAAATAGATATAATATAAATTATTAAACCCCTCTAATATGAAATGTGAGTTTCTATATGAAGAAATGTTTCTTAAGAAATAAATAAAACACATATGTTTTTAAAAAAAAATATCATATTGAGTGAATATGATTGAATTTTGAAACACACTTACTATACTATTTTTTGAATATTAATGATAACTTAAAACAATTAAAAAAATTATTTTCAACAAAATTATTAATAATAAATAATAAAGATACTAAGTAAAATTAAATAGTGTTTAATGTATAGAAGAAATATGAATACCTTTCTGAGTAGAGACATTGATTTTATAATTTGATCATATTTTTTTGTAATAGATAACGCTAAAAATATGAAAATTTTGGAATTAAAGAATATAATTATGAAAAGTATTTGGAATTAATTCCCAAATGCTATTTAAATTTTAGTATTTGTTTCAAAAATCAATATTGATTAGTATTTTATTTTCAATTGGAAAATAAAATCCAATCTTTTCGTAAAATTTGTTATGAAATTAAATATGATTATTTTTCAAACCTAATTAAGACTTAAATTTCAATAATTTTCCAAATATGAATGGAAATTAAAATCCTATTATATTTTCCAAATTTTATTTTCAAATAATCTAGAGATTTATTGACTGATCATGATGATTTTGAAAAAATTGAAATTTTGAAAGTCTAAAGGATTTTAAAAATCACATACACCCCCCCCTTTGAAAATAAGTGACATAATATAAAAAGATTATTTAAAAAAGAATCATATATAAATAATTAATTTATAGTGATCATTCCTAAATTCTATTTAATATATTCAAATCAATTATAAGGTAATGGTTTTGTAAAAATATTAGTATGTAGATCAGGTGTTCTGATTAATTGTGAAGTGATATATTTTTTTCATCCCTAAGAAAGTGATTACTTATATATATGTTTTTTCCATGATAATGGTGTTAATTTTTTTCCTAATAGAAATATAACTATTGTTATCCAAAATTATTTGTGTTTTTTAGAAATTTATTCCATAGTTATATTGTATTTGTTGGATCCACAACAACAAAGAACAAAAAAATCTAACTGCCACATATTCAGTTTCAATAAAGGACAGTTCTTCATGTATTTATTATTACAAGACCAAGAATCCAATGAATCTCCTGAGAATAAAGTTTAAGAGTTACTTATTTAATCCATTTTATAATTAAAAATAGATCATCTGGAAAACATTTTATTTAAAAATCATTTCCAAAACCATAAAAATTTCATAAATCCATAGTTCACATTAGATAAAAAAATTTGATTAATCGATATCAAATGGAATTAATTGGGATTGAATTTATATAATTAAGATAATATAATAGAAAAAATTGATTTTATAAGTCTAATTTTAATGTAAATTAGACTTCCTATCACCCCAATAAATGTTATTCGATAAACTGGTTAGCTTGCATGATCAATGTAAAATATATTTGATGTACCGATTAGAGTTATAATTCTTTTACTATGGTCAAATACATATTTTATAAGAAGATATTTGATATAATTTTTTTAATATATATATATATGTACCATATGGGTTCTAATAAATTTGATATCTAATAAAAAATGTTAACTCACCCATCATACTCATTTAATCTCATATTTTATAAGAATCACAAAGGGGTCTCTTAATGATTTTTATGTTGATCTGAATAAAATTACATTAACATATATGTTAACAATAAAACCGTATTTGTTTAAATTCATTATTATAATATTTGGATCATCATTTCCATTAAAATAAATTTTTTCCAAAAGATATCATGTTAATTTATCAATCTATCATTTATAGGCTAGTTTAAGTCAATATAAATATTTTATATGTCTATAAATGTATTCAAATTGTTTGAATCATGAAAACCTGTATTTATTCAACATAAAAATCCACTTATACATATACATTAAGAAAATAACATTTTACATTCATTTGAAAAAGATTTAAATTAAATAATTTTTTGATTTATAATAAAATATGAATGGATTCCTATATACCTTCAAGAGAATAGGTTTCTTTATAACATATTCACCATTTTTAATTATAACCAATGGTAACATGTCTTGGTTTATTTATAATGAAAATACTATTTTTATCTAATTTTTTAATAAAAATTCATATTGCCCCAATTATATATTTTTCTAAGAGTTTTTAACGAATTTCTAGACTTTATTTCCCCTAATTAATTTAGTTCATCTTGCAACATTTTTCCAATAACCATTACTTAAATCCTAATTGTGATTTTTATGTCCAAATTGGCAATGGAATGAAACATGATACATTACATTATTTAATGAACTTAAAGTCCTAACAAGTTGATTAACCTAAAAAATAAAATCAATAGGATGACTCTGGAGAAATAACTGACCTTGATTTTGTAATGTTTGTTCATCAAGATTAACATAGAAATCATTCTTGGGTAACTACATCCGAAAAATTTTCATGATTATTTTCTTATTGGAATAATATTTTATCAAAGGTTAAAATTTAGTTTTATAAAAAAACATCTAAGGATGTGGGTTGGGGTTTTTAAAAACAAAGGATCAGTTTCACCAAATTTAACATGTAATTTTTCATTAATAATTCATGAATTTCTATTGAAAACTCTCTATATCTTAGAATTAGTGGGATAACACAATAATATAACTTCATTATATATGGTTGCGAATTTATAAAATTTATCATTTGTATTCACGAAGAATACATTGCATAAAAATAAATTAAAGTAAGAATCTTTATTTTTTCCGCATTCCCCCCAACTCATATGGTGTTTATTTTTAAAATGTAGAATTAAAACTTGTTTTTTAGTATATCAAGATGTATTTACTACATTATCCAAAAAATGTTCAGAAATTGGGTACTCACTCATCATGGTTCTTATTATTTCCTTAGAAATATGATATATAATTTACAAAATGTCATTTTCCAAGGAGTTTTAAGAGTTGATATGGTATGTGATATTACTTAAATACAACAAAAAATTTCAAATTAAAAATTTCCGAATTCTCTAACATGATCACAGTGAATAGTTGTTATAGGAAGGTTTTTTTCATTTTTAACATTAACTATTTTTTTTCCAAATGACAAGAGGATTTATATTTATTTTATACAATATTAATCTACATATATCAAGTGTAATAATAACCTAAAATGAATATTATATTTCACTAATACATCTAGATTATGTATTACTAAATAATTTCAAGTGTAATAAGTAGGAAGAATCATAATTTTAGACTCCAATAATTGATTTAAAACAAGACTTTTGTCTATTAACATATTTAAAAGAGTCACAGACTTTTGAAGATTCAAATATAATCTCTGGTAAGTCCTTATCAAGTCTTAACTTATTCAATTTTCATTAGTTTATATTTTTATAAAAGAATATTCTTTTAAATCACCATTTTTATCTACAATTTAACTAAGGAAAGATAGATATTGGTTCCTAAGGTCATTTAAAATTTTTATGGGTATATTCCCATGTCGATAGTAAAAAAGAATGAATTCAACTTTTGATTGGTGTACTACACATTAATCTTTCCTGAAACTCCCAATGTAACCCGCATCACATATTTGACTTATTTCTTATAAGTGTGTGCATAATAACATTAACCACTTAAAAATTGTAAATTAAATCTTTACCATGAAAAACAATATTTTCTAAACTAATAATCTCTCCCTCGAAATTATAACCAAAGGTAACATTCCCATTATTCATCTATATAATCATTTATATCAAATATTTTTTGTCCAACCACATATTTGGAACACCAACTATTCATATATCATGTATTCTATTCAATGGTACAAACACATATTGCCTGAAAACATAACAATTAGACACGAGGAATCAAAATATCCACGTGCTCTGAAATGTTAGAAAGAAAAATCCTTGGAATACACAATTTTATAGAAATGGGATTTGTGAATACCAAATGATTGAATTTTTTTTATGATCAATTATATTCCCATTAACCTCCACTTAGACTTTTTGTGAAAAAGGGAGAATTTATTAAAATACGTATTTTGTTTCCATAAATGGGTTTTAAATGATTATATCCTATTATTGAACAACTAACAAGTGGATGGATTTGATTATACATTTTATCAAATACTTCTCTACTGGTAATACAGTAACAAAAATGTTTATTCATTTAATAGATTTCTTATTTTGGTTTTACAACTAAACTCTTATCCAAATATACAATTGTTTTAGAAATATATTTTTATTCAGAAATTACTTTTTCAAAATAATTATAATAATAACTTTTTTAAAAAATATTTAACAAGATAATTTGATATATCCAATATTTCATTTTTTAAAATATAAATTTATTTAATAATAATTAAATGTTGTTTATTATACTAAATATGTTTTCTAAACATTTTAAAATATTAATTTTCTAAATTTTTTGTGAAGCATGAAACTCCATCATTAGAAGGAGAAGTATTAAAATCATTGAATAACAAAGACTCTATAACTAAAGATGTACAATAATTCTCATTAGAATAATATTCATTTAGACATATAGATTAAGGATTCAATTTTGTGTACCATATCACAAAAACTTTGATTTATAATAGTTATGTTAGTATAAAGACATATATTCATATTATCTGAACATTCATTTTATAATTATGTTCTTGAATAATCAGCGTATCTAGAACTCCAAGTGAAAAATACATTAATATCATAATTTCATTTTGATTTATAATACTTATTTTTATTATTTTTATAATTTCACTCTTTTTTGTTGATTATTTTTAAATTGGGACAGTTAAGATGAATATTTCATAGTGATTTTCATTTATAACATGTTACTTCTGTATCATTATTTTTAATTCAAAACTTTTTAATTTATGTTATGATGGAATTTAATATCATTCATTCCAACTACCTTGTTAATTTATTGTGAAATATTGGATAAATCATTCTTTTTTATGTTCAAAAACACTTGAATGTGAATGAATATTAGATTTCTTCAATATAGATTACAAAAAATCATTATCTAGAGTCTATTAATTTATCGGATTTTACGTTGTTGTAAAATATACTCTACTATTATTTCATATTTTTACTTTTATATATTTTCATTACAGCCTTATATTGTAATGATTTCTAAATAAATCATCAAAAGTATGGTTTCTATATTTCCTGATTAATCAATAAATGTACAAATAGATTCTCCCTCATTTTGAATAATAGAAATAATCACTTTAATAAGGATATCAACTTCGAATACTTTTCCTCCCACAGATTGTAAAAAAATAACTATTCTCATAATCCTTTTTATAATTTTCAATATGTTCTGAGAAAATAAATTCAATTGATCGATAGTCAGTGCTAAGAATTTCACTGATAGTTTAAAGAAATTTGATGTTTCTAAATGAGTAATATCTATCTTCTTCAGGAAACTATTTACATCTTCAAAAATATAACTCTCATTGTAGGTAATTCTTATCATGTGACAAAATAAACTATTTCTAACTCTATAGATAAATTGATACTCTTGTTTATCCTAATTTTTAAAATAAGTTACATCATTATCAGGAATCATGTAATATGCAGTTAACATGAAAAAAGTATCAACTCTAGTATCTATAATGAATTTATTCATTATATATATTCAATATTCATAATATACAGCATCAAAAATATCTTCTCTATTTGGATTTTGTTTATCAATTGAAGCAAAATTATTTTCTTCCATCATTAAAAAAATTAAAAAAAAATATTCCACAGTGCATTATAGTGTAGTAAATATTTATAAAAAATGAATAAATAATTAAATAACATGAAAAATTAAATATATAATGGTATAATGTAATATTTGGAAACCACTTCTATTACCAAATGTGATTATCAGTATAAAATATTTGAGGATCTAATAAAAATTTTAGGATTCTGATTTATATGTATATAAATAAATACATGTTGGAGTAAATTTTAATTTTAAAAACATTCATTTTTATTTTTAAAACAAACATATTTTTACACTTTTAAACAATTCATATTCAAAATACCACTTATGTATTTGTAGTGATCGGACTAGGACCTAGGATCTAAGGAATAAGGTGTCATAATCATGTAGATTCTAATATTAAATCTATAGATTGTATTTTGAACTTAATCTTATTCATAGAAGAAAACGATTTTATCCATGTAAGCATATTAAGAATTGTAATCACAATAGTTACAATAAATAGTAATACAAAATAGTGACTCTATCGTAAAGTGTATAGAATTGTATTTAGAGTGATAATGTATTAACAAAGTAATAATGTGTAAAATTATTGTGTCATAATTAAAGATACTTTAGTAAATATAATACAAATAAAAATATGAATTTAAAAATAATTCTCAATCTATTATAGTTTCAGTGGAAATAAAACACATGGAAAAAACAAGTAAATGAATATATTTCTTTTAACCCATATGTAAGATTATCCAATGACATAATATAAAAGTTCCTTTTTATATATATACAGTAATTCTTTTATTACCCCTAACAAGGCAAGACCGTGATAAAAGGATCAGTCTCTTTTTCTATCCCCACAAGCCATCGATACAATGATTGGATTTTCTTTATATGTCTATCACCATCTGGCCTTAATAAGATTTCCAGATTCCATCTTTCTATCCTAGAAATCCATTGATCAGTACAGTGAACAACACCCCTATCATTATATCCTCATAATCCCTTGATCATAATAATAAATTGTTTTTCATAATGAATTTATAAAATCTTAAAAATAATAAGCAAAAGGAACAAAGAGTTTACTCTAGTGAACATCAGAGAACATTCCCCGCAACAAAATCAGCAGAGTTTCTCTACATGAGTCTATTTATACCTTTTATTGTTTTGAATATTAAAATGATCTAGTATTTATAGTAAATCCTTCTAATGAACATCTTGATCTCTAACAGTCATATTCTCTTTGTGATTTTTGAAAGGACATGGACACCTGGCACCTCAAATTTTATATTATAACTTAACGGAAGAAATTATTTTGACAATACACTACTAGAAATACAGGCTTTCCCAATGGTTCTGAACCATTGGGAAAGGCTGGAGAACCGTTGGTATATGTTATACCAACGGTTCTGCAAACCGTAGGAAAGTAAGTCGTAGGGAAAGCTTTTCCCAACGGTTTACAATGAACTATTGGGATAGGTAGGGAAAAATTAACATATCCGAACAGTTGTTCCAAACTATTGGGATAGTTTTTCTCAATGATTTCACATGAACCATTGGGAAATCAAAGCAGATGGATTCTTTCCCAACGGTTTCTAAACCATTGGGAAACGAGTTTTACCAATAGTTCATAGAACCATTTGTAAAAAAATATACTCACAGAGTCTATGCCAACTCTTTGAAACCGTTGGCATGGCCTATGTTGTGTGAATTGCACAGCATCCTTCAATTTTCACAACAGCTCTCATTTTGTGCAATTTTCAAAGCAGTATTCCCTCTCATTTTAAATCATTTCCAATTATTGTACCTTCAATAAAATAACACATACATATACAACTATTGTACCTGCAATAACCAACTAACACATACATTTAGAGAACAAATTCATACACATTTAACATATAATTCATCCCGGAACTATATGCATCCATAATTAAATATGAATTCATAACATAATTATAAACATACATAATTCATTTAGAATTTAATTTAAAATTTAGATGATAGTTATATGTGGAATCCGGAATTCAATTAATAATTTGATCGGTTTCTCATATACCACATATTTTTTCTAGAAATGATGTCCATTTTAAACGAAATACAAAAACTTGGAGTGATACCAGCCACACTGTGCCTTATATTGAGGTGAGGTTAACTCCCACATGTCACAAAAGACCCATGGATCGTTTTCCTAATGTATAAGCATATTCCGAAAGAATTTGGTTGATTTTCAGTGTGTCTGTTGTTTTTTTCACTTAAAATGAAGTGATTTTTAAATAAAAGATAGACACATTGAATGGTTCCGGCCACACCGTGCCTCGTATTGAGGCAGGATTGACTCATACACATCACAATTTACCCATGGATAGTTGTGATAAAATATCTACACAACCAGAATGTGTTTTTTCGGTTTTCCGTAAGTACATAAAATGTTGTCCATTTTAAATAAAATAGAGACATTTTTTGGTCCCGTCCACACCGTGACATGGATTGAGGTGCGATTGACGCTTACACGTAATATATGACCCATAGATATTTGTCCTAAAATTTCAATAGATTCTGAATGCGTTTTGTCGGTTTTTCGTATAACAGTTGTTCTTTTCACTTGTAATATTTTCCATTTTAAACAAAAGAGACACAGTTAGAGTGGTACCAGCCACACCGCGTCACATATTTAGATGGGGTTGACTCATACACATCTCAAATGACCCATGGATAATTTTCCTAATGTATCAAAACAATCCTAATGTGTTTGGTCAATTTTCCTTATGCCAGTTGATGTTTTCACTTAATGTGATGTCCATTTGAAATAAAAGACAGACACATTTAGTGGTGTCGGCCACACCGTGTCTCAAATTGAGGTGGGGTTTATTCGTACACATCACATATGACCCATGGATAGTAGTGATAAAGTATTAACACAATCATAATCAGTTTGCTCAATTTTCATGTATGTACTTAAAATGATGTCCATTTTAAACAACAGAGAGCCTCTTAGAGTGATACCGGCCACACCGAGCATTTGATTAATGCGGGGTTGACTCGAACACATCCCATATGACCCATGGATCATTTTTTCCCAACACATTTTGAATTCGTTTGGTTAGTTTTCATTTGTCAGTTGTTGTTTACACTTCAAATGAAGTCCATTTTAATCAAAAGAGAGACACTATGAATGGTGTCATCCACATTGCACCTCAGATTAAGGTGGGGTTGACTCCTACATATCAAATATGACCCATGGATCATTTCTCTAAAGTATTGACACAATCAGAATATTTTTGGTTGGTTTTTCATATGCTTGTTGTTGTTTTTTCTTAAAATGAAGTCCATTTTAAACAAAAAGAAACACTTTTATTGGCTTTGTCCAAAACACACCTCAGATTGAGGCGAGGTCGACTCGTACACGTCACATATGACGCATGGATTGTTCTCTTAATGTGTCAGCAGAAAACGATTGTGTTTGGTCAGTTTTCCATATGTACATAAAATGATGTTCTTTTTAAACAAAAAAGAGACACTTAGAGTGGTCCCAGCCACACCGTGACTTGGATTGAGGATAGGTTGGCTCATACACATAACATATGAACAATGGATCGTTGTTTGAGAATTTCAATAGATTCATAATGTGTTTGGTCGGTTTTTTGTATGCCAGTTGTTATTTTCACTTATAATCCTTTCATATTAAACAAAAGTGACTCAGATAAAGTGGTACCAGGAACACCGCATCTCGGAAATAGACGTCGTTGACTCGTATACTTCTCAAATGACCCATGAATCATTTTCCAAAAGTATCAACAGAATTCGAATGTGTTTGGTTGGTTATCTGCTTGACAGTTGATGTTTTTCACTTAAAATGATGTCCTTTTGAAACAAAAGATAGACACTTTGAGTGGTGCCTGCCACACCGCATGTGATGTCCTGGACCCAGCTGCCCCTTAACCTGATCCCCGAGCCCGATTGGCCACATGACCCTTGGCTCATCACCCCATAGGCCTGGGGCTGCCGACTAGCAGCGGGGGTGTAAGGGTAAGTCAGTGATAAGACTATACCCCCATGTCAGAGTACATAACGGAATAGAAGAAAAGTAATAGATAGCAGAAGCACAACCAATGGATAAACAAGAGAAAAGGGGAAACATACAGACCCAACAATAGAAGTAAAGAAACCCTAATAAAAATAAAAAATCCTAATATGTAGTGTGTGATACAAAATGGATGCATGGCATGCTGATACAATGGAAATAAAAGACAAGCATGCTATGCAGTAATACAAAATGGGAAAAAAATTAGTCCACATGCATCCCTAGCCAAGCTCGGTCCTCTTCTCTAGAACTCCAGCTCGAACATATATATAGACATCAAAAATCTGAAATAGGTACCTTACCCCTACTGGTACCTATAGCAGAAATGTCTACATGGGTGCCCAGGGGACTGCCCAGGTAGGATGTGAGGAAAGTCTCAGTAGGCCACCAACAATAGTGTCTACATGTAATAAAAAAGGGTTATTTTAAGTAAATAGTGTGTATTAGACTGAAAGAATGTAATGCAATGTAATTAGCTACCTTCCTGCTTAGGTTCCGGAAGGACACCAGGCAGGTCTACCTGCTTCAGCTCATAGATGGTATGTCTGAATGAGTCACCTAATTATTTAGATATTGATATATACATATAAATATATATATATAATATGTTTTGTAGGACCGGGACGGAACTCACGGGCATACTTAACCCCGGGGCAGTGCTCTCGATCCTACCCATGGCCCAACCTTGGGGAAACTCCCACTGTCTATCCCCAGCCCGAAGGCTTAATAATTATTCAAGGGAGATCTCAAAATCTACCCTTACCCCGAAGCTGTAACATATGGGATCTCTAATGGTCTACCCCTAGACCAAAGCTGCATCATATAATTAGGGGTGCTCTCACAGTCTGACCCTATCCTGAAGCTGTATCATAGGGGAGCTCTCATAGTCTTCCCCCGGCCCAAAGCATAATCATTTAATTATCATAGGTCATAAGGAATACACTTCTTATAAAATTCATGTCAATAAAACATGGAATTTCCATCTCACAATTTCACATAATCACATTTCAAGCAAAAATCCATTTCAAATAATAAAAGGGGTTTAGGCTAACTCATCTGATCCAAGCCCTAACCAAACCATCCCATTTTCTTCACTTGGAAAATTGCTTTCAAGACATATCCATAAGGTCCAAAGGTGAAACAATGATAAAAATCAAGGTATAACACCTATGGATTTTCATACCAGGGTCACACGGTACCCAAAAAACCAAATGATGGTAGTTCCCATAACCTCTTATCCCAATGGTCATTTAGACAGTAAGAAGACAATAATAATAAGTGTTTTGTAGAAAGAAAAAACTTTGCATGACGGTATAAACCCGAAAATATGAAAACCCAAAATGAAAACCACGCGAAAACCTACCTTAGGGCTGTAGAAGTAGGCTCAGATGATATCGACCTCAGATTCGCGATAGGTTAGAAGAGATTTGAGTTCTAGTCCAATGCCCTGAAAATAGGCATCTGAGCCAGCATCAAAACCACAAGACAGAAGGAAAGATTTGCTGAAGAAGGAAGGGTGTGTGAGGTTAGCCTTACCTTGGCCCTTTCAACGCTTATGACGGATCATCAATTAGACTCCGGATGAAGGATCCACCATGAAAAGAGTGAGAGAGAGGTTTAGAAGATCATAAAGGGCTCCTCCAGTGTTCTGTCTGCTGGATGGATAATGAAAGAAAAGCATTAGGCTTAAATATAATTAAGGGAAAAATTGTAAATTCTACCCAGAACATGGTCACACAATTTAGGCACACGGTTTACCAAACCGTCCGTAAAACGTACGCACTTCCCTACATCTAGAAAAAGGGTTGCACAGTTTAGGCGCATAGTTTACCCAAACCGTGCGAAAACCATGCACACCTCCATACTTCTAGACCAAAGGTCGCATAGTTTATCCAAACTGTGCTCAAGACATGCGCAGGCCGTGCGCCCCTGTTTGCAAGTCCATTTCTCAACCTCTCGGGCACCGAACAAACCCCAGATGCTCCACAGACCTTCCTTAGAACATTACACACATTAAAAAATCGTAAAGGAAAGATTTTAAAGCAATACTAACGATCCATACCTTTTCCAAAGAGTTGGGTCATTACAACACATCATAGATTGAGGCGTGGTTGATTTTTACACGTCACATAGGACCCATGGATCGTTGTGATAAAGTATCAAGACAATCAGTATCAGTTTGGTCAGTTTTCTGTATGTACATAAAATATTGTCCATTTTAAACAAAAGTGATCCACATAGAGTGATCTCGGCCACACCGTCCCTCGGATTGAGGTGAGTTTGACTCTTACATGTAACATATGACCAAAGGATTGTTTTATTAAAGCATCAACACATTTCAAATGTGATTGGATAGTTTTTCCTATATCAATTGTTGTTTTCACATAAAATTGTGTCCATTTTAAAAAAAAGAGAGACACTATGAATGGTGTCAACCACACCACACCTCGTATTGAGGTTAGGTTGACTCATACCTTTCACATATGACCCATGGATCGTTGTTATAAATTATCGACACAATCAGAATCCGTTTGGTCGGTTTTTCGTATGCTAGTTGTTGTTTTCACATAAAATAAAGTCCATTTTAAACAAAAGAGAGACACATAGAGTGGTGTCGGCCACACTATGCCTCAGATTGAGGTGAGGTTGACTCATACACATCACATATTACCCATTGATTGTTTGCCTAATGTTTCAATGGAAACCGAATGCATTTGGTCAGATTTTCATATGTATTTAAAATGTTGTCCATTTTAAACAAAAGAGAGAAATTTGGGGTGGTCTTGGCCACACCACAGCATGGATTGTGGTGTGGTTTATTCTTACACGTAACATATGGTCCATAGATCATTCTCATAAAATTTTAACAGATTCTGAATGTGTTTGGTCAGTTTTCCGCATGCTAGTTGTTCTTTTCACTTATAAACTTGTCCATTCTAAACAAAAAAGACACATTTAGAGTGGTACCGACTACACCGCGTGTCGGATTTAGATGGGGTTGACCCGTACACCTCTTAAATGACCCATGGATCATTCTCCTAAATTTTCAACACAATCTGAATGCATTTGGTTGGTTTTCCATTTTCCAATTGATGTTTTAACTTAGAATGATGTCCTTTTTGAAAAAAAGACATACACATTGAGTGGTGTCAGCCACACCGCATCTTAGATTGAGTCAGGGTTGATTTGTACACGTCACATATGACCGATGGATCGTTTTTATAATGTATCAACACAATTAGAATCCGTTTGGTCATTTTTATATATGTACTTAAAATGCTGTCCATTTTAAACAAAAGAGAGACACTTAGAGTGATCCCGGCCAGACCGTGCCTCAGATTAAGGCGGGGTTGTCCAATACTATACTACGAGTCTAGATAAAACCAAAAACTAGAATATATTAATCATCAATTATAATTAATATTATTCAAAATTATAATGAATCAATTTGTCCCACATCACCATCACCATCAGCATCACCCTCTTTCTAGTCCCCATCATCGCCCTCACCCTCCACAGTGTCCTCCTCCTCACCCTCACCATATGCCTCGCCTGCCTCCTCTCCCTCCTCTTCCGCATCAGACTCCTTTCCATCATCATCATCAAGATGGAAATCATCCTGACCACCACTAGAATTTCCACCTGTTGCACCATATACAGAATGTATCGACGACATATATTCATCAACAGGTGGGCTAGAATCTACTGGAAGTGTTGGACATAGAACTTCAATAAATTTCATAAATGCACTGTTTTCCCTAGAAGACTATTTTTCTATCTCTGTGGACCTTTTCTCAGCCTGTTCTTCCGGTTCCCTAACTTTCTATTGCTCGATGGCACTACATATCATACCTGAGGAGGGCCAATAACTCGTCATGGCTATTCTAGGTCGGCAGCATACTCTGTCAGGATGCTCCTCTCCCAACACCTGATATAATTGATAAGTTGTGTCGAGAACCAAAAATTTACGTACAAGGACATTACATTATTTTTTAGTAATACTTAATACATAACAAAAACCAAAACTCAAGGATGGTAATAGTTTAGTGTCTTTGGAAACTTGGAACATAATATTCTAATCCTGGTTAAAGATCTTCAACATCTCCAATAAACATCTTCCCCTTTTGTTTTCTTACCTAAAACCATTCTTCATATCATGGGGAAAAGAAAACATATAAATGGTGACCTCAAATGAACAGTAAGGGTAATCATGGAGAAAATAAATCAAACCATATACATTTGAACATAAAAACATGAACATAATGTTTATACATCAAAATCTTGAGCAATATCATAAAAAATGGTAGTACATAAGGCATAGATCATAATGGAACATCAATAATGATAAAATGACATAGGAATAAAACATGTAATTTTGGAAACCATTAAGCACATGTTATGGTTTCCATAGTAGCCAAGGCATTACTTCCAAGACCATCTTAGTGGACAAAGTCCCTTTTGGAATCGAGTTCACTCATTGTTTCAGTCCTGTAACACTAAACCAGACTAACATACCATTCCAGCCATGTCTATCTCATGAGATATAAATCTTTACCCAATTCATTGGAGGTAGATATAGGTCCCATCCATCTCATAATAAAATCATTCTTACTTGTGGCACAAAATAAACATAAAACATTTATTATAACCCAAAGAATGAAATGGGTTTCATAAACAGAATCCCATCATAACATAATCCATATAAAAAAATGTATATTTCATAATAAGAAAAGTGAAACCATGTAAATTATAGATACATTACACTTGAAACATACACATATGAAATAATGTAATCTTAGATGGAAAATATTTTTTATAAAACACTTGAAATGAATTCTTGAGGAAAATATCCTTTCGTCATAAAAATAATTTTCTTTTCACAAAATTCAATGCAATTTCAAAAGAAAAGTATTTTATTGAAAATATTCATAAAATCATATAGGGTAAGCTTCATGAAAATGAGGCATTATGAAATCGTAAAAATCTGTTCACGCCGTATAAGTTAAAAATAACATTCTTCTCGTACTTTTGTCAGAAAAGTCAAAAAACATCCTCATATGGTAAACAATAGAAATATTTCGTTCATAACTTGTGGCAAAAGTCAAGAATGGGTAAAAAGGACGTTAAAAATATATAAAAACATTTTTAAAAAACATGGTCTTGCATTATAACAATAACCCCAGTAAATACATACGAATAAACATTCTCGGATAAAAACGAGATTGGAAAAGTTGTCCCTTACCTTAGGTATGATATGCTTCGTACGTATCCAAAAATCGTTAATAATGATTTAAATAATGTAACTAACTTATTACATAATCAAATTCATTGTTATAATATCATATATGGTTCTCTTATGACTTTATATTACCCGTTCATTTGTAAATTCCATGTTAAATAGCGTTTTGGGTAAAATCATTTCATTTGTCGTCTGTGTTTTGACTTGTAATTATTCATATGATTACTTAGATCATGATTAATTAATTACATAATATAAAACATGATTTATATATAATATAAATTCAGAATATACATATATATAATTGATCAATAAATGGAAAGAAACACACCATTCATGGAGACGGTAGGAAGTACATACACATGAACTTTGTTTTCGTTTCCTTTTTGAATTGAACGGAATTAAGTTGATGACATACATATATATATACATAAATCCAGTAGTATTATAATGTCATATATTTCATTATTACTTATTATATATACTTTATAATCATTCTTGAATTGTTAACATGGAAAGTGAATCTCATCGCGTCGTGGAGACGGTAGTCCGTACATACGCACGAACGATGATATCATTCCCATGATCATGGAATTGTATTGAAGTGTTTGTATAATAATTAAGAATCATTATCACATTACAATAATCATATATAGTTATTTATTTACACCATTGTACCCATCCATGTATGGTGGTGGTGGAAAATAGATTACACCACGGCATGGAGACGATATTCTGTATGTACACACGCATGGTGATTTCGTTTTCCATAGGATGGATAGAAGGTGAAATAGGGTTTTTTCATATATAGAATAACATATCAGTATATGAGTGATACTTATGTTATTACTTTATATTTAGTCAACGAAAGTAGAAGATGAATAATAATAAATAAATTTGAAGGAATCGGTAACAGGTATTACCTCTTCTTCGACACGCCTTTTTGAAACCTCTTCTTAGCGCACTAAGATTGGTCTCTGAAGAAGAACAGGGACTATAGAATATTTCTAGTGATGTTGATAAGGGAAATGGGTAGAGTTTGTCCGAGCATGAAGGCTCATAGTTGTGTAAATATGAGAGGGAGGAGGTGCCCTTTTATAAGGGAGGAGAGGGGTACCTTTGGAATCCTCAAAAATATTAGTTTAATATAAATTCAAACACCACATAAAAACATCACAAAATGACTCAATTATAATATTTTATGAGATAGGGTAGTAATATCATCATACAATAAAATATATACATGTTATTAATTTATTTTAAACATTTCCAACTTGATTTATCCTTATTTAATCTATTTAATTGTATTTGTTGTAATAAGATTCTAAATATTAAATTGTAATAAATAATTACTTATGTGTTTTTAATTGTCCATAATTGGATAATTTATGACATTTTGGACCATATAAATGTTAATTTATAATTTTTATATATTTTTGTAATTTTTTAAACAATTTTATATTATGTTATTTCTATAAAATAACAATAGTGTCAATTTTGACACTATTCATTTATTGTAATTTAAATAAAATCCTCACATAATATATGTTCGAACTAAAAGCTTTAATAGATTTATAACATTTCATATTTATCTAGAAAATTAGTGGATCGCATTAAATAGTTATTAAAATATTTATTACAATATTTTTAAAATCTTTTATTTGGTATATCTCTTAATAAAATAATTACTACAACATTTGTGTATAATTATTTAATATACTTATTTTTTGCATAAAAATTTAAAATAAAATCTTATGATGAATATAAATATAATAAATTACATAATAATATTCTTACATGAATTTATCATCCTGAAATCACTATATTTAAATTGTTATATTTATTAAATTATGAAGGTGACATCTTTGACATCCTTTAAAATAAAATAATATAAATGTCATAATCAGTTTTATAATGCTCAAAATGGTAAAAAAAACTACCCCTGTATGACTAGGGTATATATATACACGAAAAATAATATTTTTTCATGTTTATGGTCCTTTTGATTTGTATTGAGATTTTAATAAAAACTATATTATTTATTTTTCACTTAATAAATAGTTTATAAAACACTATTGTGTCACCATTAATAATAATTGTTTAATCCATAAAAATTCTAAATAAATTCTCATGATGTAGATAATTTTGTTATATTTCTTGAGATTATTCATGAACAATGTTTCATGAAGTTTATCACTATATTAAAATTATTATAATTATAAGATTTAAGAGAGTGACATGTTTTCACTTTCATCTGTTTTAATAATAATTAGATTATTTTCATGGTAAAAAGTCCATAAAATGAATCTAATCTGACTCTCATGTGATCTGAGTCTACTTTTAGCCATCCAATATAATTTTTTCATGTGTTAGGATAATTTTTTAATCATAGGTTTACCCTTAATTGCCCGATTGATCTTTAACTGAAGTAAATAAAAATTACCGTAGTTTCTATTCATAGTGCCCAAAAATAAAAATTATCCTATTAACATAATTTGAAACTACTGATTCCAAATATGGAATCCATTTTTCAAAATTCAAAACACAGAATATGTAGTAATTAATTTAAAATTAATCTCGATATTAAGAAATCCAGTTTTAAAAGTTAAAACATTGCAAAAGATTGAAATGATTTTACCTATGAATTTAGTGTAAAACAAATGATAATGACATAATTTAATTTAAATTGTAAAAATATATTATATTTATACTTTAAAATCATTCAATATTGTAATTTAACCATATAAATTATTATGATGAAAAAATTTGTTTTTAATTAAAATATAGTGTGTTTTTACTATTCATTAAAATATAATAGTTATCAGAATAATATGAAAATTTATTCCAAAGTAAATATTAATATCATGATTCCAAAGAAAATTTTTATTTTGTCAAATTAAACTTATAAACATGTAAATAACTACATTTAATGTGGATTCTCCATCAAAAGGCGGTAAAACTACATTTTTTTAAAAATACTTATTTTACCCAAAATTTTTATTTTGTTCTTATACCATGTTCTAGAATATGTGTAGGATGAATTATAATGTTATGAAATTCAAAATTTAGTTAATTCTATTCATAACGGCTAGTTCATAATAATATTATAATAATATATCATTGTATAGTGAAACCCGATATTGCGTACAACACATGCTATCGAGGAAGGCCGTGATTTCGTGTAATGCAAGCCATGTCAAGGTTGCTTGTAGTTCACGAATCCTTTGTTGTTGTTTATAACAAAATCCAGCCATATTTCATGAATATATTGAATATATATATATATATATACTCAATGTTTCGTAGAATAACTACTATCATACAAACTTGACATTGTGTGTAACACAATCCAAGATTAGTGTTGCATATACTGAAAGCTAATACGGTGTTGCGTATAGTCAAAGATAATCTTTGGGTTACATACAACCCAATAAATCAAATAAATTAAAAATACTTCTCAGAAAATATCGGGTAGTTACATTCTACCCCCTTAATATTAATTTCTCCCTCAAAATTCATCCGGGTTATAAATGTTCTACTACTTGAAAGTTTCTTTTATAAAAACCCACATCGTAAAAAGGAATTCCAAAACTATACATTAGAGACTAATTTATGAAACATAATGGTTACCCAAATTAACCAATCACTAGGCTTCCATATAGGATAACATAGGTGAAAATATGGATATGGAAGAAAAATCTAACCATCATGTTCTCATGGAGAGTGGTAGAGAACATGGCTATGAAAAAGCCAACAATCACAAAGCCATAAATTTGTGATGATCTATGGTACCATAAGATTCATCGGAAATAAGGGAACTGGGACAAAATTTTTGGTTTTCAAGATCATTTTCCTAAAGTTGAAAATTTTGAAATAGAAGAAATACTAACTTTATTTCGGTATAATCTCACTGTTGTTCGTGCATTGAACAATTTCCACTTCATCCCATAATGAAATGAAATTGAATTTTTCATTGATGAAGTGTTAGTATATCATGTGATAAAACGACAGGTCATTCTACATGTCTCAAACAAAAGGTTATAGAAAGTTATATAATATAAATAAGTTCATCTATGGTGAGGTTAATCGTATATGATTCCAAAAATGGACTTATACTTCATCTATCTTACTGCTTAATAAAATAAAACTAGTTTTCACTAACCAGGGACATCCTGTAGCCTAGTGGTAGGTGATAAAGGCCTGTCGCACTTCGTTTGTGGGTTCTATTTCCGCATCCATGTATGACGCGATGGGTTGTCGCCCATTCTACAGGTTGTACCTTTTTTTAAAACTATACTATTATAACATTCCAGAAAAAGTTACAGACATAATCAATACTATCTTAGGTCCACTTAATCCATCCCAACCTTAAGACTTATCCAAAATACTTCTTCCCAAACTCATAGTATAAGGAATATGATTACGATAAAGGTATTATAACAAAAATGTGAATACCTTCATTTATTCCAGATATATCGTGTAAATTGCATGTGAATACCTTAGTCATGTATTCTCTTGAAACATGAATTACCATAGGACCATATTCTGTCAAAATTTAACTCTTTCCACATCCCATAATTCTTATATAATGAAACCATTATTTCACTTTGTCCTTATATAATTCACGAGCTCATGAATACTATCAAACATATTATTTTCTTCTTATCCCTTCATTATGTGCATATCAACTGCTTTCCAAAAATATTTGAATCACTTTTCATGGTTACCGGTACCGCATAATTATTGAAAACTAGAACATAGATATTCCAAAATTACACACTACTATAAATGAGATTCCATGATAATATTTTGAAATCCCTTTACATAAACACTTAATCATTCCACAACATAATTTTCATATTCAACATCGCAAATACTGATCGCATGTGAAATCCCTTTGTCATTTTCCGTAAGAGGTTTCTCACATCAATCATCATTGACCCTTGGATTAGGGAATTGATTACCATAATGCCCCATTTCCTTGCACTTGAAGAATTGTAGTGTTGGTGGAGCATTTTCTGAAGTCTTTTCTCTATTCACATCATTTGAAACCTTTTTCTCATTACTTCCACACTCAGCTGCTCGATGACCATCTTTTCCACACTTGAAACATTTTCTAGTACCTTTTAGACAATCTCCACCATGCTTCTTTCCACACTTTGAGCATAAAGAATCATTCACCTTATTTTCACCATTGTTCTGATATTTTTCCTTGAACTCCATCTTTCCTTTCTTGTCAAAACCATGATATGGATGCGTAACACCAACTTCCAGGTCTACCTTGATAGCACAATGCACAATTTCTTCATAGATACTGACATCACTTATCGTTAATTACCTTTGAAGACTTGGTTTTATGCCACTGATGAATTGATCAACTTTTCTTTCAGGTTGAATGATAAATCTAGATACATACCTTGCAAGCCTTGTAAAATTCGCCTCGTATATACCAACAGATTCATCATCCTTTTTCTTAAGTTCAATAAACTCTTTCTCTATCTTTGTTCGATGAATATGAGGGAAGTACATATTCAATAATAAGTTCTTGAACTCATCTCATTCCATGCACTCAATTTCCTCTCATTGCCTCGTATTCTTGATAAGATTCCACCATTGATCAGCGTCACCTTCCAAATGATATACTGCTAAGATGTCATTATCACCATCAAAACATTATAGAACTGAAAATATCTTTTTAGTGGTACTGAATCATTGTTCAGCCAATAATGGATCAGAAGACCGGCTGAATGAAGGTGGACGCTACCTCCTAATGGATTCAACCGAATGTTGCTCCTTTCAATACTCATTTGGAAGTCTAGAATGATTCATATATTGTGTATGTATAAAACTAATATTTTGCACTCCATCTCCCATAACATTGGTTTGTTCATGATGACAATCATTGCATCGTCTATTACATTGATCAACATGGTTTCTTCGGGTTCCATCCATCATCTAAAACCGAAAAAGAATAGTGTTAGAGGAAAAAATCATAATCAATGGGGATTACCTTCAATATCTAACATCTTAGGTTTAATTATAATATCGTTACCATAATTCTTGGACTATAACCAACACGTATACATATCCTTAGTGACATCCCTAGATATACCTTAGAAATATCTCTAGGGATATCACTAAATTTTTCGCATCCTAGTTTCCAAAGGTTGACTAAACATTTCCTCTGATACCAACTGTAGAGACCCAAAGCTTGAAGTACATGGACATTAAATTAATTTTTTGGAATACATAATACATAACAAAAACCAAAACTCAAGGATCGTAATAGTTTAGTGTCTTTGGTAACACGGAATATAATCTTCTAATCCTAGTGAAAGATCTTCAACATCTCCCATAAAGATCTTCCCCTTTTGTTTTCTTAACTAAAAACTTTCTTTATATCCTGGGGAAAAGAAAAAATATAAAGGGTGAGATCAAATGCTCAGTAAGGGTAATCATGGAGAAAATAAAACAAACCATATACATTTGAACATAAAAACATGAACATAATGTTTAAACATCAAAATCATGAGCAATATCATAAAACATGGCAGTACATAAGGCATAGATTATAATGGAAAATAAATCATAATAAAATTACATGGGAATAAAAATGTAATTTTGGAAACCATTAACCACATGTTATGATTTCCATAGTATTCAAGGCATTGCTGCCAAGACCATCTTAGTGGAAAAAGTACCTTTTTGAATCGAGTTCACTCCTCATTTCAGTCCTGTAACACTAAACTAGATTAACTTTTTGTTCCATCCATGTTTATCTCATCAGATATAAACCATTACCCAATGCATTTTAGGGAGATATAGGTCCCACCCATCTCATAATGAAATCATTCTTACTTGTGCATAAAAATAAACATAAAACATTCATCATAACCCAAATAATAAAATGGGTTTCGTAAACATAATCCCATCATCACATAATCTATATAAAACAAATGCATATTTCATCATAAGAAAAGTGAAACCATTTAAATCATAGAGACATTATACTTGAAACATAATCATATGAAATAATTTAATCTTAGATGGAAAATGGTTTTGAAAAAACACTTGAAATGAATTCAAGAGGAAAATAACCTTTCTTCTTGAAAATCAGTTTCTTTTCACAAAATTCCATGAAATTTCAAAATAAAGGTATTTTTTTTAAAATATTCATAAAATATTATAGTGCATAATTCATGAAATTGAGGTGTTATGAAACCATAAAAATCTATTAACACCATATAAGTTGAAAATAACATTCTTCTCATACTTTTGTCAGAAAAGTCAAAAAAATTCCTCGAATGGTAAGAAATAGAAATATTCATTTCATAACATGTGGTAAAAGTAAAAAATTTGTAAAAGGAATTTAAACATACATAATAACATTTTTATAAAACATGGGCTTCGATGATAACAATAACCCCAGTAAATACTTACGAACAAAAAATCTCAGATTAAAACAAGATTGGAAAAGTTATCCCTTACCTTAGGTCTGATATGCTTCGTACATATCCGAACCTACTATATAATAACTTAAATAATGTCATTGACTTATTACATAGTCATATTCATTGTTATTCTATCATATATGGTTCACATATAAATTTATATTACCCGTTATTTTGTAAATTCCACGTTAAATAGCATTTTAGGTAAAATCGTTTCATTTGTCGTCTGTGTTTTGACATGTAATTATTCATATGATTACTTTGATCATGATTAGTTAATTCCAGAATATAAAACATTATTTATATATAATATATATTCATAATATACATATATATAATAGGTCGATAAATGGAAAGAAATACACTGTTCATGGAGACGGTAGGTCGTACGTACGCATGAATGTTGTTTTCATTTCCTTATTGAATTAAATGGAATTAAGTTGATAACATAGATATATATATATAGATAAATCCAGTAGCATTATTTTGCATTAAATTTAATGATTACTTATTATATATACTTTATAATAATTCTTGATTTGTTAATATGGAAAATGAATCTCATCGCATCGTGGAGACGGTAGTCCGTACGTACGCACTAACGATGATATCATTCCCATGATCATGGAATTGTATTGAAGTGTTTGTATAATATTTCAGAATCATTGTCACTTTACAATAATCATATATAGTTATTTATTTACACCATTATACCCATCCAAGTAAGGTGGTGGTGGAAAACAGATTACACCACGGCGTGGAGATGGTATTCCGTAAGTACGCACCTGCGGTGATTTCATTTTCCATAGGATGGATAGAAGGTGAAATAGGTTTGTTTCATATATATAATAAAATATAATTATATTAGTGATACTTATGTTATTACTTCACAATGAAACAACTAATGAAGAATAATAAGAAGAAGAAATAAATTTGAAAGAATCGGTAACGGGTATTACCTCTTCTTCGACACGCCTTTTTGAAACCTCCTATTAGGGAGCTAATATTGGTCTCTGAAGAAGACCCAGACCTCTATATTATTTATAGTGAATTTTATAAGGGAAATGGGTAGAGTTTGGTCGAGCATGATGGCTCAATGTTGTGTAAATATGAGATGGAGGAGGTGCCCTTTTATATTGTAAGAGAGGGGAACCTTTGGAATCCTAAAAAATATTTGTTTAATATAAATTCAAACCCCACATAAAAACATCCAAAAATGACTCAATTAGAATATTATATGAGATAGGGTTTTAAAATTATGAAACAATAAAATTTAGACAAGTTTTTAATTAATTTTAAATATTATCATCTTTATTTATCCTTATTTAATCTATTTAATTTTATTTGTGGTAATAAGATTCTAAATTTTAAATTCTTATAAATAATTACTTATGTGTTATGAATTTTCAATAATTGGATAATTTATGACATTTTGGACCATATAAATTTTAATTTATAAATTTCAAAAAAATTTGTAAATTTTTAAACAATTTTAAATTATGTTATTTTTATAAAATAACAATAGTGTCAATTTTGAAACTATTCATTTATTGGAATTTAAATAAAATTCTCACAGAATATATGTTCAAAATAAAAGCATTAATAGATTCATAACATTTCATATATTTCTATAAAATTATTGGATCACATTAAATTGTTCATATAATATTTCTTTCAATATTTTTAAAACCTTTTATTTGGTATATCTCTTAATAAAGTAATTACTAAAACATTTGGGTATAATTATTTGATATACTTATTTGTTTCATAAAAATTTAAAATAAAATCATATGATGATTATAAATAAAATACCTTTCATAATAATATTTTTACTTGAATTTATCATCCTAAAATTACAACATTTAAACTGTTATATTTTTTATATTATGAAGGTGACATCTTTGACATCATTTAATATAAAATAATATAAATGTCATAATCTGTTTTATAAGTCCCAAAATTGTCCACAAATCGACACTTGGATGCTTAGGGTATATATACACTCGACCAATAATTTTTTGTCCTTTTTATGGTCCTTTCAAAGGGTATTGTTATTTTAATAAAAACTATATTATTGATTTTTCACTAAATAAACAGTTTCATCATCACTATTGTATCACCATTAATGACAATTATTTAATCCTTAAGAATTCTAAATAAATTTTCATGATGTAGATAATTTTGTTTCATTTATGGAGAATATTCATGTTCAATGTTTCATGTAGTTTATTACTAAATTAAAATTTTTATACTTATAAGATTTAAGAGAGGGACTTTTTGTCACTTTCTTTGGTTTTAATATTAATTAAATTATTTTCATGGTCAAAAGACCATAAAATGAATCTAATATGACCCTTACATGATATGGGTCGACATTAATCCATCCAATATAATTTTGGAATGTGTTAGGTAATTTTATAATCTTAGGTTTACCTTTAATTACCCTATTTATCTTTAATTGAAATAAATAAAAATTACCGTAGTTACAATTCATAGTGACCAAAAATAAAAAGTAGACTATTAACATAATTTGGACCTACTTATTCCAAATATGGAATCCATTTTTCAAAACAAAAAACTCATAAGTCTTAGTAATTAAATTAAAATGCATCCCGCTCTTAAGAAAACGAGTTTTAAATGGTAAAACATTGCAAAAGATTGAAATGATTTTACCAATGAATTCAATATAAAATAAATTATAATGACATAAATTATATTAAATGGTAAAAATATATTCAATTTATAATTTAAAATCATTCAATATTATAACTTAACCATATAAATTATTACGATGAAAAAAGTTGTTTTTAATTAAAATATAGCGTGTTTTTACTATTCATTAAAATATGAAGGTTATCAAAATAATAAGAAAAATTTATCCAAAGTAAATATTAATATCATGATTCCAAAAAAAATTATTTTGTCAAATTGAACTTATAAACAAGTCAAAAACTAGATTTAATGTGGGTGCGCCATTAAAAGGCTGCAAAACTGCATTTTTTAAAAAATACATATTTTACCCAAAAAAATTATTTTGTTCTTATACCATGTTCTAGAAAATATGTAAGATTATTAATAATGTTAAAAAATTAAATATTTAGTTAATGCTATTCATAACAGCTAGTTCATAATAATATTATAATAATATATTGTTGTTTAGTGAAAGCCGGTATAGCGTACAACACACGCTATCAAGGAAGGTCATGATTGGATGTAATGCAAGCAAAGTTAGGGTTTCATGTAGTGAACGACTCCATTTTTTTGTGTATAACAAAATATAACCATATTTCATTAATACATTGAATATATATATATATATATATATATATATACTCAATGTTGCGTAGAATAACTACTATCAAACAAACTTGAAATTGTGTTTACGTGATCGAAGATTAGTGTTGCATATACTGCAATCTAATACGGTGTTGCGTATAGCGTAAGATAATATTGGGGTATATTACAACACAAGACATCAAATAAATTAAAAATACTTCTCATAAAATCTCAGGTTGTTACAAGTTGGCCCCAAATTGTCTGGTTCTTGGGCATCAAGGGCCTCTAAAGCAGCCTGTTTCCAATATAAATATATTATTAAGTTACAAAATAGATATTAAAATATAAAATCAAAATATTAAAGCTTAAAATCTCCCGTTGAGTCACTTCGTTGATGACACTTCCATCTTTTTTCCATCTACTCGAGTAATATAGTTTTCCTTGAGGCACACATCATTCAATATTTTGTATTTTCCTCTACAATGACATTGAAACTAAAGTTATGCGAAAACTTCAGTAAATGATTAAATAATTGAGGAAACAAAAGAAAATGAAATTCGTAATGAAAACTTATAAACAATTGTCATACCTGCTTCCTCTCATGATCTGGCATCGTAGTACGTCCTAGTGTGTGGAGGTATTTGTTTGGATAAATGTTTTTTTATTTTTTCCAAATGATTCCTAAATAAAATTCAATAATGAAAAGGTTAATATAAATGAAAAACATGAATTTTATTATTTGAATACCACAAATGTAATTTATAACATAAACTGGGTACTCATCCAATTAGTAATCATCTGACGATACTGCTCTATAGGACAATCATCCACAACTGGTACCACCTCTAACTCAGTGCCAACTCTACCACGCCAGCCAATATAAAACTCATCCTTGTAGGCTCCCTAATGCTCTCCTAAATCCTTTAGATGATCTAGTTGTGCACCCTCAACATTGGGAAAATTAAATCGAAGGTGACATCAAAATATTAATTAATATAAATACAAAAAATAATTCATGGCATTAAATACAACCATTTTATTACCCATATCTCTGCCCAAGATCTATCCTTGACCTCATGTGGCAAATGTCTCCATGATAGTGGGATGACGAGAATGATGTCGGAGTATTTGGCCAGCATCTCCAAAAAACTTCGACATTGCTGCCCTATATTCTCAAACATTCGGTTGTCTTCGTTGTAATACACCATAACTTGTGTGTGGCTGTTCCATACAATATGCATGAGTGTATGCCCTCGCCCCCTCCTCCTGTCAGTAGATGTATCTATCATGAATGAAAAACAAATATTTTATCAAAACATGTTATAATGAAAATTAATATTGCTATAAAAATTTGGTAGGATTCTATAAATATACCAGCAACAGTCTGATCACTGAGCACTGCTGAATCCACAGAATCTGATGGAACACCCTGTGGTGGAATAGGAGTCGAAGACGATGGAATATAGAAGCCCGGAGAGACAGAAGTAGAAGGAAAACATGATGTGACAGCTGTATGAATGGATTCTGACTGGGGAGTGGGAATCATCATTGGATGTGAAAATGATGGGCCAGAAGATGCAAAAGGTAGCGAAAACATGGGAGGCCAAAATATCCCATGTGTCCCTAATGACACACCTGGATCAGAATGTGGGAAAGATGACATGTCAGTGGGAGGGGAAGGATGTAGTCGGGTACGCACAGCTGCTCATCCACCTCTGCTACGAACCCTCCTCATACCACTGTCTTGAGTACTAGGACAAGTACTAGGCTCCTTGTCAAGTAAATGTCAACATATAGGTGGATCCTACAAAAAATGTTTAAAAAAATTAATCACATGTCAGTATATATTCCTTAAATATATATATTTGAAATAAAGTACCCACTATAGGCACTAATGGTGTAATGCCCATATCCGCCATTCGACTATTGTTCTCCATCATTTTTTCCCTTCGTCTCTCTTTAATTTTCTGCATTTCATACTTTTGAAAACAAATACGTAATTAATTAGAAAATGGAAACTAATGTGTAATCCAAAAAACTAAATATATCAGAGAATTGAGGGATTCCATGGTAATTTTACTGTAATTTTTTTGAAGCGCTTGAATGGATTTAATAAATTATACAAGTTGTAATGTTCACCAATTTAGAAATATTGTTCAACTAGGTTTGAATAATCTTCAATTCCAAATTAGAAAATGAAATATAAATAAAACTGCAACCAATAAACATTGAAAATTCACATAACGGTCAAGTCAGCTAAAACATATTTGTGATCAATACTAAATTAATTTGAATATTACCATCCTTAACAACCCAACTAGAGGTAAACAAAAAAATTGTGATCATTTATGAATGATTCTATATATTTTCAACCACAACTTTAGGTTCAAAATCAAATCTGAAAATTGAGCTATTGGAGTCATCAAAAGAAATAAATGGATTGGTTCTAATGGCACTAGAGACAATGTCAGTTCCATCATCACCGTCATCAAAAATATGTCTTCTAATTACTTTAACTATGTCACCAAATTCTGGTCGAAGTTGGTCTTTGACATAAAAAACATGTTTAGCCATTGATGCCAACACATATGGTTCTTCGTTATCAAGAGTACAAGTCATATTAATTACTCGAAATATATAATAATCAATAAATGTTCCATGTCACATCATTGAATCTAGCCAATGGCATTTCATCATTGTGACTCATCCATGAGAGTAAAAATCCAATATTATTATTTTCTCAACAACTCCATATTAACCCACATTTTCAAATCGCGGTCAACTATCAGATACACTGGCATAAAAATCTGTTATGGTAGTAACCATAACACCATCATGTTGTGTTCTCATGTTCTTTTCTCATTTAGTGACAATAAAGTTGTACCCATTGAAAGCAATTGATTTACAGTCACGAACCCCGATATTAGGACCAAAATCCAAAGCTCTAATTTCCTCAGAGACAGAGTCACCATTCAAAATCAATACCTGCAACATAAATGACTATTAAACTCAATTAACTATTGATATAATTATTTTAAATAGTAATATTTTTACCTTCAAATTTAACCAAACAGAAAACTCTGTGCTATGCAAAGTATCTCTCATTCTCAATGATAAAGAAAGATGCTTCATATTTATCATTGTTTAATGTTCCTTATAGATAAAAATTATAAATAGTTTATGTCACATAAATAAATTATTATAAAGATATTTTTAATTTATTTTCCAGTCATGATTTTTTTGGGGGTTTCCAATGTTTTTATGGAGAATAAGAGAGTTTTCATGAATTTGACCAAACTGTGAGCCCAATTCTAGATTTAAAAATAAATTTTTATTCACTTATAACATTTTCATTTTAATATTTTTAACTCATTCAAACTCATAAATGGCCTCCTATGATATATTAACAGGAAATTTAAATTTGGAGCCTTTATAAATCCATAATCAGGGGGGATTTGGGTTTTTATTTGAGAATAGGGCCAATCCGAAAGCACATTTTCTAGTTTTATATTGTTTCAATGATGTTCTAATATCATATTCATTATAATTAATTTTTCTATGATTCCACCTCCCTCTCAACCCTATGATTCCCAGGCGTTCTCCCATTGACTTTACCCCCTCTTTAGAGCTCGTTTGCATCACGATTTTGTGCTGAAATTATTAGGATTTCTAAAATCGTGAGGATTTGAGGTGGTATGTTATTTCCATCATAACTCTCTCAATTATTACTCTTTTTCACCATTCTAGTTCCTACATGTTCTCATAATACATGCTCAAACACCCCTTGAATGTTTGGAGGTTTTCAAATTCATATTCTAGTGGATGTTGGGTCGTTTTATTGAAGATTGTTTTGAGTAAGTGTTTCTCTCTTCAATTTATTCATTATCATTAGGGTTTCCTCCCTATTTCATTATGTTCAAAATTTTCCAGAAGATAGGGTTCGAACATATGGTTTTTTTAATATTGTGGTATAGGGATGGATTTATCATCCTTGTGATGTGGCGGTGGTGCGGTTGATGTTTCATACCACGTTTTGAGGGATTCGACACTTTCGGTAGGTGGTTCCATGTGTATACAATTATTGATGAGTTAGCATCTTGTATTTATCATTTTTCGTATTCCTCATATGTTGGGTTTGGTGTGAAAATTTTTATGATTGATTTGGTTAAGTGTTCAATTTTATATTTTCATTTTAACATGAAATTGGGTGTTTTAATGTGTTACTCGTGGGGTATTATTTGGGTGTATTTTATAACATATGGAATTGTTTTCTTAATCTTTTTTGGACTTCCAATTCTGGTTTGGTAATGTATTAGTGTCATGTGGGCCTAAAAGAGGGTTTTTGAAAAGGTTTTATATGTAAAACATTATTATACTTCTTGAGCGCATTTTATGAAAATGTGTGTTTTTGATTGAATCTTTTGTAGTATTATTCAAGGTGAATTTATAAAACTTGAAATGGGTTTTATAAATGTCTCTATGTCTTCCAATTCTGTTTTGGATAGGAATTGGTTTGGTTTTTGGTCTTAAATGGTGGTTTTGAAATGGGTTTCATGTGCAAGATATATTGACACCACTTGGGTTCTTTTTAAGAGAATTTAGAATGTTTTAGTTGGTCAAACAAAGTGGGAAAAGCGTGATTTTGTATTGTTTGGTATTTGTGTTCACCTATTAAGGGGTTTCAAAATGTGAAGTGTGGTTTTATGATGTCAAACATCTTTATAATGTTTTGTAAATTTATGAAATGTTTTAATAAATTGTGATGTTTGAGCGAAACATGTTTGTGGGCTCTTTCATTTATGTTTGATGATAAAATAATTTGGAAGGTAAAAAGGGTATTATGTAACAATTGAGAACGCTATTATGAGAGATTTAACATACTGAAATGGTTTTATAAAAATTTGTAATGGATTTTTGGAAGTGTTAAAGAAATGTGAAAAGTGTTGTGGTCTATTTTGGTGTGAGTCAGGTTTCAAAATCAATCTGAATGAAAAACGGACTTTTGTTACTTATGTTGTATACATGTGGGATTTTTGGTGAATTTATGATATGGAATTGATATTTTCATGTGATAATTATATTCATTGACTTTTTGAACTTGTTTGAGAACAAATGGAAAACCCGGGTATCTAGGTGGGTGGACGTGTACTAGTATGCTAGTGAATCCGTGGGGTTTGGCCTCAGTTTCACATAGAATGATTGACACATAAAACTCTAAATAAACTATGATGATGGTGATTTGTGACAACTAGGTTAGGTTTATATTCCCTACTAGTTGCTCGAGCATGAGAACAAATATTCTTTATGGTTACTCTCATCGAGATATGAGGAACTTAGGACCCACTGTTAGCTAGTGCCTAGTGGTTATTTCTCATTCCTTGTTCTCAATAGATATTTTCTACATACCATCGGCATATGGTATGAGAGGCTAGAAAATTCAGTTTCTAGGGTATTTATTTTAAATATTTTTATTCTCTAAATTGTCCCACCTAAAAACGGTTTTTATTTAATGTTTCTTCTTTTTGATATTTTAACTAGCATCTCATGTTTTTGAAAAATTGCATGATTTTCATCATTAAATTTTTATCACATGGAATATATTAGTGGTTGTATCCTATTAGGCTTTTTCTCACACCCTACATACACCCTTGGGTGTATGTAGACTTGGTTATTATTGTTGGCGCAGGTTGGGTATAATTTTTAGTTCCAGTGGTTCGGGTTTCTAGCAGTTCATTGGTGGTCAAGTCTTATGGAGATGGCTTGAGGGCGGCTCCCCTTTCCATGAGGGTTCTTGGGCTCTCCTTATTTGGTTTTGTAACTTTTTAGTTGTCTTTAAACATAGTTTTGACTTATTTAATTCACTTCTAAAATTTTGTAAAAGACGGTTTTAGTTGAAAAATCCAGATTTGTTTTATTTAGTTTGTTTGTTTTTTAATGTTTATAAAATTGGTTAAATCATTCCCAATAATCATGATATCATACCCGGGCACTTCTTCCAGCCCTTGGGGATCAGGAATTTCCTTCGGGCCATGGCATGGGCCGGGTTTGGTGCCGGTTTGTTGGTGACCAGATTCAGTTCGTGATAAAATGGTTTTAGAGGATATTCTGGTTAACTATTTAGGTCATATTATTTAGGGTACAGTTTGGATATTCTATAGATATGATTGTTGGGAAAAGGTATTTCAGTTATGGGTAGTGTGGTTGATCACCACACCTCATGATATGATTCAAGTCTCCAGGGGATGTTGTGATTTATCTAATTCCTTTGGTTTTCTTGGTTTGATGATGATTAGGGAAAATGAAAAGAGAGTTGGGTTAATGGTCTCAGTGAGCTCGCAGAGCCTAGAAAGCCATGTGGAGCAGGGGATATTCCCTATAACACACTCTATGATGGTGAAGTGATTGGAATATGGCCACCAACCATATTTCCAAGTCACCGAATAAACCTAGTTTCCTCTCGCATTGTTTTTTTCTTTAGTTTTGAAATATTGTAACTTTGGTTTTAAAGTGAAGTGGTTTTAAGAAGAGTAATGTTTTTTTGAAATAATTTTAAAATAAAGAGGGAATGGTTTGTTTTATGAAATGACAGAACTGAATTTTCATAATTGTTTTGAAATGGAAAATGGTGTGCTTACACCTCTTTTGAAAGCAGGAACTATATTGAAATTGGTTTTGAAAAGTGTTTCCAATAGAGTTTTCTAAACAATCAGAGTGTGTATTAATGGGATGATATGTTTTCAAATTGATTTGAATATCTTTAAAGTGAGACATTTTCTAAATGGTTGTGATTTTCTGAAAATATTTGTAAGTTGTGAGTTGGGATTTTGATCTTGTGGTTAGCTGTTTTGAGAAAAACGATGTGTTGGTTGATCGTTTTGGTTTTGAAAAGTGGAAAGAATTTTTGTTTTAACCATTGGTATTTTCATGAGAAAGCACATACAAGGGGTTCTTTGGGAAGATGGATGGTTCATGACCTGACTGGATGAGTGTCTGGATGGATATGAGGAGGGTGCCTGGTGTGGCATAGAAACATGCATGTGTAAGTCCCATGGGGTACCATTGGTGGATGCGCTAACCGCTAAAACATTTGTTTTCAAATAAATGTTTTAAAAGTTAAACATGAGGACTTGATAAATTTTTTGGGATGGTTTATTATATCTGTTTTTGGAAAATTTTGATGTTGTGGGATGTTTTGAGTCTAAGAACCCCTCCTGTTTGGACTGTGTTTTGGGTTTGGGTTTGTTCAGTAAGTTGTTTTATAGGGACAGTTACTGGTCTCTTTTGAAAAATGTTTTGGGACGCCTTTATGATGGTTCCCTTCATGTGTTGAGATCTGTTTTGTGGTATATCTTAACCAAGGGACCATCATTGTTGGGTCCTTGGGTTTAATCGTTGGATAAGGTACACCCTTATTAAAGGTTACTGCACAACTGATGTGAAACCAGGATTGTTTCTCCGTTTGAAGACCCTCCAATTGATCAATATAAGGAATCTTTTTCTTGATATTTCTAGATTGAGTCTACACTCATTCCTTTATTTGATTTTCAGATCCTCTTGTAAAGGGATAGTTCTCGTCGAAGGTTTAAAGAGACCATAGTTTCTTATGTTTCCTGATTCGTCAATGGTGGATGTGGTGTTGGGTTGTTGGTGTGGATGAGTGTCCTGATGGTTTCTAAGAGGTCCTTTGGGGTTATTCGAATTTTCATTGAAGCGTGAGTTCATGTTAAACCAATGGTGTGGTAAATATGGTCACGATAGGATATTGTGGCCACTTTCTAGAATTGTGTGTTGTTTGGGGATGTTGTATATCGTCCCTCTCCATGCATTTTTTATATCAGTCACAATGGTCATGTTCGGTGATGAATTATGATGTCATGTGATCGATTGACTATATAGGTGAAAGTAGTGAAATCCTATGAGATTCCTTGTTATGTTGGGTTAATTTATCCCTTGGAAAAACTTTAAAATCATCCATTTTAGAGGAATGTGAGTGTAGGTGTTCTTTACTTTTATTGTTTCTCACCTGAAGAAACTAGGTGTGATGTGTGTGCATCTTCTTTGCCATTGTTTCATTGAAATATTGAGATAGGGGAAAGTTATTTTGGAATGTGTTATGTCTAGAAAAATTATTTGGGATTGTGGTGTAATTTTTGGTGGCACCGAAAGAAGAATTCCCATTCACTGGGTTTCTAAAGACTAACTACGAGGTCGAAGATGCTTCAATCATTTGAGCTCCAGCCATCGGTCTCAGAGAGGAGCTGGCTCATAGTCAAGAGAAATCACAGTTTCATTTAAACCCTTGTACAAATTCCTATCCTAAATATGAAATATAGGAAGAGTTTAAACCTATGGTATCATCATCTTTCTTCTAGTGTTCACATTTGGTGGATATAGGTGGAGGACCTTGTACCCCTGTCGTCACCCAATGTCATTCCCTCCCCCTTTGGATTCCATTGAGTCTTTGGACAATGGTTGGAAATTTGGATATAATATCTAAACACACAGTTTTTGAACAATTAAGAGTGACTGTGTGCTTGGAATCCATATTGGAAGATTTATCAGAACAGTTAGTTCACGGTTTCACAAACTCTGTAGACTAACCGTGTGACCTTCCCAAATCTTGAAATTTTTGGGTTTTTCTGTGTCGGCCCATTCTGGTTAGTTAAGATGGTTGGTTCTTATGGTGGGAGAACCACTATGATTCTCATGTATGTTCCTTATGAAATTTTGAATGGAATTATACCCTATATACTAGGGATTCCATTCAGGCCTCCCCCTATTAGTGTCTTGATTTTGTCTCATAAAAAAATATCGGGTGCCTCTTATGGTGGGGAGCGTATTAGTGTCCCCCTATACCAGTAACATAGATTTATACGTGGTTTTGGCGTCGTTTAGATATTCTCATTTGGAGATATCTAGCTACCAACATATTCCTTGAGTTAAATTTGGGATTGCAGAGCTCCAAATGGTTTATTTAAATTATGTAATGTGTGACCTTGTTCAAAGTTGTGGTTTGTTTGGGTGAATTGCTTGAGTATTGTTCAGATTGTGTTTGAGGAGTTTTCATTTTGTATAATGCCTGGATATTCTTGATGATTTTAGGAAAGTGTTTTAACTTTGGTTTGTGAGTGTATTCCTTCCTTCATTGATCACTGGATGTGTTTTGGCCTTTGGGAGTAAAACCTGGCAAGGGAGTACGTATTGGTTTCTTTGTGGGGTTTGGTTGCTGCTTTAAACTTGTTGTGACTTTCTGGGACAGAAAATTTTCGAGGATGGGAGAAATTTCACATACATAAATTATTTTAACGTTATTTTTAATTTTTTTTCCATACATGCATTGTTTTTGGGGTTTCCATAGTTTTTATGGAGAATAGGTGAGTTTTCATGAATTAGGCCAAACAGTGAGCCTAATTCCATATTTAAAAATAAATATTGATTTTTTTATAACATTTTCATTTTTTATTATTTTTTACTCATTCCAACTCTTAAATGGCTTCCCCTGATATATTAACACGAAATTTAGTTTTGGAGCCTTTATAAATCCATAATCATGGGGGATTTGGGTTTTTATTTGAGAATTGGGCCAACCCGAAAGCCCATTTTCTAGTTTTAAATTGATTCTTTAATGTTTTAATATCATATTCCTTATAATGAATATTTTAGTGATACCACATCTCTCTCGACCCTATAAAGCCCAGGCACGCTCCCATTTCCTTTCCCCCCTCTTTGGAGCTCGTTTTCATCACGATTCTGTGCTGAAATTCATAGGGTTTCTAAAATCGTGAAGATTTGAGGAGGTAAGTTATTTCCATCATAACTCTCTCAATTATTACTCGTTTTCCCCCATTCCAGTTCCTAAATGATCTCATAATCCTTGTTCGAACATCCCATGAATGGTTGGATGTTTTAATATTAAGATTCTGGTGGATGTTGGGTAATTTTGTCAAGATTTTTTTGAGTAAGTGTTTCTCTCTTCAATTTCTTCATTATCCTTAGGGTTTCCTCCCTCTTTATTTATGTTCTAAAATGTCCATAAGTAGGGTAAGAACATATGGTTTAATTTGGTATCTTTTTGGTTAAATATTGTGGTCTAGGGATGGATTTATCATCGTTGTGATGTGACGGTGGTGCGATTGATGTTTCGAACCATGTTTTGAGGGATTCGACACTTTTGGTAGGTGGTTCCATGTGTAACCAATTATTGATGAGTTAGATTGCTGTATTTAGTCATTTTTCACATTTCTCATATGTTGGGTGTGGTGAAAAAATGGTTTATGATTGATTTGGTTAAGTTTTCAATTTTATATTTCCATTTTAACTTGAAATTGGGTGTTTTAATGTGTTACTCGTTGGGTATTATTTGGGTGTATTTTATAACATATGGAATTGGTTTACTAAATCTTGTTTGGAATTCCTATTCTGTTTTGGTAATTTATTTGTGTCATGTGGGCCTAAAAAGTGGGTTTTTTAATAGGTATTATGTGTAAAACATTGTTATACTTCATGAGGGCATTTTATGAAAATGTGTGTTTTCATTTGAATCTTTTGTTGTATTATTCAAAGTGATTTTATAAAACATGAAAGGGGTTTGATAAATGTATATTGGGCTTCCAAGTATGTTTTGGATTGGAATTGGTTTTGTTTTTGGTCTTAAATGGTGGTTTTGAAATGGGTTTTGTGTGCAAGATATATTGACACCACTTGGGTTCTTTTTATAAAAATGGAGAATGTTTTAGTTGATCAAACAAAGTGAGAAAAGGGTGATTTTGTACAGTTTGGTATGTTTGATCACCTATTAAGGGGTTTAGAATGGTGAAGTGATATTTTAAGATGTCAAAAAATTTTATAATGTTCTGTAAATTTCTGAAATGTTTTAATAAAATCTGATGTTGGAGCGAAACTTGTTTGTGGGCTGTTTCGTGTAAGTTTGATGATAAAATAAATTTTAAGGTAAAAAGGGTATTATGTAACCAGTGAGCGGGATGTTATGAGAGATTTAATATATTGTAATGGTTTTATAAAAATTTTAATGGATTTGTGGAAGTGTTAAAGAAATGTGAATAGTGTTATGGGCTATTTTGGTGTGAGTCGGATTTCAAAATCAAACAGAATGAAAAGTGGATTTTTGTTACTTGTGTTGTATACATGTGGGATGTTTGGTGAATTTATGATATGGAAATGATATTTTCATTTGAAAAGTATATTCATTAACTTGTTGAACTTTTTTGAGCACAAAGGGAAAACCCTGGTATCTAGGTGGGTGGAAGTGTACTATTATGCTAGTGACTCCGTGGGGTTTGGCCTCAGTTTGACATAGCAAGATTGACGCTTACACTCTAACTAAAATATGATGATGATGATTGGGGACCACTATGTTATGGGTATGTTCCCTACTAGTGGATTGTGCTCGAGAACAGATATTTTTTATGGTTACTCTCACTGAGATACGAGGTACCTTGGACCCACATCTAGCTAGTGCATAGGGGTTACTTTACATTACTTGTGCTCACTAGATATTTTTTGCATACCGTCGGCATGTGTTATGAGAGGTTGTAAAATTCAGTATCTATGGTATTTATTTTAAAAGTTTTTATTCATTAAAATTTCCCACCAGAAAACTATTTTTATTTAATGTTGCATCTTTTAGAAATTTTAACTAGCATCTCATGTTTTTGAAAACATACATGATTTTCATCATTAAATGTTTATCACATGGAATATATTAGTGGTGTTATCCTATTGGTATTTAGATTACACCCTACTTACACCCTTGGGTGTAATTAGACTTGGTTATTTTTGGTGTCATAGGTTGGGTACCATTTTTTGTTCTAGTGGTTCGGGTTTCTAGCGGGTCCTTGGTGGTGAAGTCTTGTGGAGATGGATTGAGGGCGGTTCCCCTTTCCATGAGGGTTCATGCGCTATCCGTATTTGGTTTTGTACCTTTTTAATTGTCTTTAAACATAGTTTTAATTGTGTAATTCACTTCTGAAATTTTGTAAAAAACGGTTTTAGTTGAAAAATTTAGATTTGTTTTATTGAGTTTGTTTGATGTTTAATGTTTATAAAGTCTGGTAAATCATTCCCAATTATAATGATATGATACCTAGACACTTGTTACAGATAGTGGGGATTTGGAATTCCCTTCAGGCCAAGGCATGGGCCAGGTTTGATTCTGGTTTAGTGGCAACCAGATCTGGTTCGTGACAGTTTAACAGATATATATGTAAGATATACATATTCAATTTAGTTACCTGATATATTCATCAAACAAATCATAGTTGAACAAAATTATGGGATGTTCCATCTCCTGGTCTTCATGGCTTAATGTATTCAATGTATATTATCCAATAATTCCTCCTATTTGAAGAAGTGATTGAAAACTAGGTTCAATTTGCTCATACATTTCTTCTTCATTTCTCATTGTTCTGTCCATTCTTGTAGTATGATCTAACAAGTACATTGAGCAGAAATCAATTCATTCTTGAGACAACTACCGATCATGATATAACCTTCAGGATGATTACTATTTCGGACATAATACATTAATTTGATCATATTTATTTCAGTTGGATACATCCAACAAAAAGAAATAGGTCCTCCGAGAAGTATTTCAGTGGAAATATGGACAGTGAGATGCAGCATGAATGTGAAAAATGATAGAGGAAATATTTTCTCCAACTCACACAAAATTAATGGGGAATCGCTCAACATTATTTGGAATAAAGACTTGGAAAACTTCTTAGCACAATGATCTTTAAAAAAATGGAACAACCAAATAACATTCACCCATACATTACTGGAAAAAATATGACAGATTTCTATTGGAAGCAACTCATGCAGTAGAACGCGATAATCAGTAGTCTTCAAAGATTTTAAATTCAACTCTCTCTTATTGACCCATTTAGATATGTTAATTGAATAAGCATTAGAAACTCTGTTAGTTTCTAATACTTCCATAAATTGTTTTATTTTTACAGGTGTCATCACATAAGAAGCACACGGAAGTTTCCATTTATTTTCACTGATACGCACATGATGCAATTCTGGTCTAATTCCCTAATCCACCAAGTCACGTCGAGATCGTAAATCATCTTTTGTCTTTCTCTTGACATTTATAAGAATAGAAAGCAACATTTCTCATATATTCTTTTCAATATGTATTATGTCTAAGCAATGACGTAACAAATTGGTTGACCAAAAAGGCAAATCAAAAAAGATACTCCTCTTCCTCTAATTATAATAGGTTTCTGTGGAAACATTATTTCTCTTTCTAGATTTCATTTGACCCTTCCCAAATGAAAAACTGAAATCATTAAATTCATAATGAACATCAGTTCTAGACATACACTGAGGTGGATCCTTAGTCTCTATGGTATTATCAAATCTTAGACGATTTAGTCTATATGGATGATCATTTGGAAAGAATCATCGATGTCCCATAAAACTAAAACTACAGTGATGATTCAGTCTTCTGGATCGTGTATTCTTCACACACACTAGTCATGACAGTTTTCCCTTCATGGTCCATCCAGACATCATTTAATAAGCTGGAAAATCATTGATCATCCACATAAGAACATCACACATCTCAAATACATCTTTCAAACATGCATCGTATGTGAGCACACCCACATCCCAAAGATGTTTCAATTATTTTATTAAAGGTTTCATGTATACATCAATATCAATGCCAGGATCAGAAGGACCAGATATGAGTATACTAATGAAATTGAAAGGTTTTTTCATATACAACCATGGGGGAAAATTATAAATGTGTATAAAAACTAGCCATGTGCTGTGCGAAGAAAGCATCTACCCAAACAGATTAAAACCATTGCATGAAAGGCCCAGCCTCACATTATGTACGTCAGATACAAAATCATGATTTAGAGCATCAAATATCTACCATAAAAATATATCTGTAGGATGAACCAACTCATTATTAGTCTTCTTTCTCTTGGTATCATGCCATCTCATTTTTATTGATATGTCATCATATATAAAAAAATTCTGGAGTCTTGGGATCAATGGAAGGTTCCACAATACTCTCTGTGGAATGCGGGATGGTGTCCATCAGATTTTGACTTCCAGTGGGATGTGCCACATTTTATACAATCATTTCATTCAGCGGTTTCCTCCCAGAATAAACTGCAATCTTTCGGGCAAGCATGGATTTCGTTTCATGAAAATCCAAGTTCCTCAACTAACTTTCATGCCATATAGTGGTTTGGGGGAATATCCGAATCATCTGGTATTAAATCCTTCAAGAGGGTAAGAATGTAAAAGATTTTTGTATTAGAAATCCCATACATAGTTTTCCCATGAAACAATCAGATTAAAAATTCCAGCTTTTTCATTTTATCGCATTGTCGATATACTGGTGTAATGGAAGCGTCATTCAATTTTTTCACCCTATCAATATAATCATTTTAACTAGATGCATCATTTTTCCTCATATCAATATCTTCTTGAGTCTAAATCCTTTCTTTTTCAGGATGACGAATAATAAAAAACCGATCATCTAAAAAATTTCCATTCCATCCCTTTCATTTCGATGATCACTAAATTGAGATTTCATTTTCTCCCCATTGTGATACCACACAAAGTAGTTTTCTTGAAAACCATTTTTGGTTATGTGGTAACTGACTTCTTCACAGCTCGACCAATGTCTACCAACACAATTGGAACATGGGAAGTGTATGCGACCACTAGCTGAAGCATTGGGAAACACAAAATCTATAAAGCTCTCTAAATTGTTTTGAAAATCACTTGATATTCGATCAGTTTTATACATCCAAATTCTATCCATTCTGTAAAAATAATTTATATAAGTCATTTTGTCATGATCAATTCAATAGGATTAAACATTAATAGAAAATACATTTAAGTCAATGATAAAGGAAGAAGTTTCTAGTCGATGTAGTGAACTATTAAAATAAAGTAAAGAACAAGTACTCATAAATTAAATTAAAATTTATTTATATTCATTTTCATTAGGTATATAAGAGGCACATGCCTCAGGACCCATTATGTGTTATAGGCATCCCAAATCATTCACTCATGTTCAATAACTCATTATTTGCACCTCTATGGTCATACCTATCATTATCCAATTACTTTACCAAGTCAAGTGCACCCCATGGGTGAATAAATTTTAGGCTTTTACACTAATAGGATGTTCATGGATTGTAAAAAAGATTTAATTTCATTAAGAATAGATAGAAACATTTATTTTTAAATTTGAGATTAATAATAAAGTATGTCAATGATAACAACATTACTAAATTAAACTTGTGACTTATCTAACATTTTTATGGATGTCTACACATTCCATAATGGGTAGTGAAAAGCACTCCACCCTCATAAAAGTGATTATTGGCCAAGAATGAGACATAATATATAACATACAATCAGAACCATATTTAATTGACCCTAATGTTATATTAGTATAGTCATCATGATGGAATAGGAATATATGATCCTGGTTAACTCATGAATTCAAAAGCTCGTATTATATATATTAGACACTATATAATGTAAGAAATCATGTGAGGATGGGTTTAAATCATTAAATTTAATATATTCTAGTGAGAATGAAGGATTCAATTAATGAATTGAGTTCACAGATTAAATGAATGTAGAGGTTTCATAGGTTGTGTAAACAGAATGATTAAATAAGGGAAGAAGTTTCATACACTGTTCATAGTGGGGGAGTCTCAGCTGATTTAGAAACTAAAATAAATTTCCATCATAGGTATCAATAAGATACATCACCATCAAAAGAAACTCCAAATAAAAAAGGAATAAAAACATCAATCATTTCATGAATTCACTACTATGCATGGTTTATCCACACGTTTAGCAGTAATTATATGTCTTAATCATGAAACACCTCTACATATCCTAGTTTTCACTAATAACGATAAGGTAAATATCTCAAAATATCATTAAAACAACTCATTAATTGGCTCAAAATGTAAATATAATCTTGAACAAACAATGGAATCTCTTTCACAACACATTCTCACACACCAGTTATCTCATGTGTTACTAAATACCAAATATAGTCACATATTGTAATATAAAAAATTATATTAAACAATCCTTACTAAAAAAATTTCATTTTAATAAAACAAATTACTGAAGGAATTTTATGGAAAACATTCATAAAAAATTATTTAAAAATTAATAAATACAAATAAATAAATTCCCAAGTAACAATTAATTACAGGATGAAAAATGCATAAAAACACATACTTAGAATATCTAGAGTCCAACCGTAATCAAACCGCAATGGATTTGAGATTCTTCTTCTTCGTTGGAGGGTTAAGGATTTAATTAATTAAATGGATTGGAATGTATAAAGTCTAGATTAAATCAATACACAAAAAAATGATATGCACATCAAAATCATAACATAAATCTAAAATCTGAGATGAATAACAATAAAAAAAATGTAGTAGTTAAATATTTTATGTGTATAAAGAATAGAGTACCTGATTTGATATGATTAGGATGGAGTTTGAAAGGTTCGGATGGGGGAAGTCGCGATAGGAGCTGAGCCCTGGACAGATTAGGGTTTTGTCGTGAATGGGGGAGAGTAGTAGCCGATTCTGTATTTGGGTTAAACATTTCCCAACGGTTTTTAAAAACTGTTGGGAAAAGGGGTGTCCAAGGCACCTTTTCTCAACGATTCAATAGAACCATTGGAAATGGTTCTCCATTTCCCAATGGTTTTAGTATAACCATTGGGAAAGGGTTCCTTGGACACCCCTTTACCAAGGGTTTTTAAAAAACATTGGGAAAGGGTCCCTTAAACAACCCTTTCCCAATGGTTTCCTAAAACCATTGGGAGAGGGATTCTTTACCAATGGTTTAAGAAAACCATTGGTAATGAAGCATTGGAAAAATTCGGTTTTCCAATAGTGATACAAAATCAAAATGTTAAAAGAATAATATTCTAATATGATAAAATATTTTCCCTTATTCAAGAGTAAAAGAAATTTCAATATGATTGATTTATTTATATATTTCATTATAAGGAAATGTATAGAAATGTTATCAGTTTCAGTCAATCTGATTATTTTGGGTTATAGGATGACTATGATAATTATAATTGTCAACATATTTTTGTTACTCAGAATACATTAAAATTATTTCAATGTTCAGTTAAACTACATGTTTTCTTTATAAACATTTTAAAACTAATTTGGTCATAAAATAGATAGGTATTATATATTTGAAAACTGTTTGTGATTAATAAAAAAATGGAATGGAAAAGTCAAAAATCACTTTTTAATCAAAAGGATATTTTCTTATAAATACTCGATCAGTTGAAGATTTGGGAGATGATAACTTTCGAAACACAATCGGGCTAAATTTTCTCTTTGAGATAATCTCATTTGATGGTTTTCTTAACACAATGAAGAGTTTTTTTAAAAAGGAATCATTATCATACTTTTTTCATTACAAAACATTTTATTTCATAATAACGTCCAATCATTATTATGATACCAGGATTCTATATATTGGACGATGATGATTATTATCCATTATATTGAGAGAATATGGGGATATGCAGATTGATTTAGATCATCATATCCAGGGCTTATGAGGATCAGAAAACAAAGCTTATTTTGATCATCCTATCAACGGATTCCAAGGTAAAGAAAAGATGAATTTATAGTAAGTATAAAAATTTGGAAACCTTTAGTCAAGGATATTTATTTATTTTACAAATATGGTATAAATCATGTATTATATAAATATAACTTCTATGTCATTATTTCTTTTACTAGATAATGTTTTGATTGTTTTTACAATAATATTATATTGTGCATCTAATAGAAAGTTACACATTATACATGCCTTTCTATATAGTTTGTTTTATCAATGTTATATTTATTAAAACAAAATTTATTCATTAATATAATTTTATCTAACATGGTTCAGATTCATTACATTATTATTAGACAAAGTCCAATTCCAATATATTCACATCAATAAGTTTTTTGTTTTTATTAGTTTAATCCTCTTAAATTAATATTCACTCTTCCACATTTATGTATATCCATCTAATCTACTAATACAATACAACAGATAATATGATTTTAAGGATTCATAACTCCACTAGAATATTGGGTCTCAGTCCGTAGTAGTAGGAATCCCAAATATCTTAATACATAATTAAAAATTTTCTAAACTATAGTTTTAAAAAAATTCCTCCATATACATATACCTAATTATGGAACTAGGCTCTATAGATAAATTCAAAATAAGAGTATCATAAAAAACCATTATTCTAACATATTTATTGATGGAAAATAAATACCCTTTCGAAATTTCCAAAACCCAACTTCACATATGAATTCTTCAAATATCTGGTCATTTTGGAAATTAATTTTCCTTTGAAAATTATAATAATCATGTTGACACATTTTATCTTTATGAATTTATATTTAATGGAAACATTTTAAAAAGGAATTGTTTTTTCCCATCCATAATAATTCTCATATCCATATATAGCACAACAATATTTTAGGATATACTTTTTTCAATGTTAATTTATTTATTTTCCATAGATTTTTATACATGCAACACATTGTCTTAAAATAAATTAATAATGTACAAAAATATAACCATTAGATAAAATATATGTGTCAATATTAAAAAAGAAATTTTAAAAAACTATTAATGTTATAGATATAGAAATTATATTTTTAGTAATTTATTTATATTCATTTGGGATAATATTATTTTAATTCGATATAGGATTTATAGATTTTTTTTGGAAAATAATATAAAAGATTATTTGAAAGTGATTGAAATTTTATTTCAAAAATGAATATAGTTTTTTTAAAAATTGATTAATATTTATATTATATTTAGTTTTTGGTAATTTTATGAAATGATTAATTTTGCATTAAATATTGAAATATACTGATTTTTATAAAAACCTTACCTTTCGTTTAAACCAATTTAGAAGATCGGGTTTTTTTAAATTATATTCAATGTAATTATTGATTAATATTGTAATTAATAATCCAATTTAGGCAATTGAAAATATTGTATGATTAATTTTTTTTAAATATTTTTATACTAAAAAAACAATTTATTAGAAAGTATCTGGTCATCATGATTATGGGATTAATTTAGAATTAAAATTTTAATATTATGAGAATTTAATTTCATAAAATTAAAAATATATTTTGATTCATAATTATTTATATTGGGTAACAAGATCAAAATAACTTTTGTTCATAAATAATATTAAAAACTGTAAAAATATATTACCATGACTAAGGTTAAAACAACTTTACCTGGGGGTTCATCTAAAGAAATAATGATAAAAATGAGAAAAATATTTTAAAATTGTGATTAATGGTATTTTTTATACACTATATCATATATTAATTTCAATTTAACAATTTTTCCATTGGTGGAAAATAATACATTATTATATTTTTTAAAAAAATTAAAACTATGTCCTCTCCCCGACTTATAAATGGATAACCACTCTCCTCTCATATATACCCTTCAAGAGAAACATGATTCATATAATACCAATCCAAATAAATTAAAAAATTCCCTTGCCATTCCAATGATTTTTTGTTTATTAAAAAAACTCCCCTATAAATGTTTTTCAGGTAAATCTAAGTTGGATGATCAAAGGAGATATATCATTCCTAACCGAGTTATTTTTATTTATATCTTATTCAATACGGTTAAAATATTCCTAATCCATGAATATATAATAAATTTATTATTTATAATTTACAAAAAATTTATTATTTTTATTACATAACCTATATCCATCTCATATTCTATCAAATTTTAAAAGAAATCGTTGTTCCTGTGTAATAAATATTATGACCTCACTAACCAATGTAATTGATTTGACATAATAACCACTTAAAATTATTTAAAATGATTTATTTAATATATATATATATACACAACCATTATGAGTGAATTATAGTTCTATAATTATAATAACACATCAAATTTCTTACCTTACATTTTTTTAAATGACAATGTCGCCTGTGAATCCTTTTGGACTACCAAATACACAAGGGATCAGATTCATTTCTTATATTATTATTAGAAGGGTGGTAATAAAGATAGATTATAATAATATATATGTTTTAATTATTCAAAAATTATGATTTAATATTTATATTTCTTTAGTGATATCCCTCAAAAAAATAAAAAAAATTGTTTATGTGTACATATGGCCTAACATCTCCATGAATGGTTTAATTCATTTTAATATCAATATCATTAATGCATGGATATAAATATTTATATAATGAATTTATATTAAATTTATATAATTGTGAAATTTATAAATATAATGTAACCATAATAAATGTACATGTAATGAAACTACCAAACCAAAAAAAACATTAAAAAAGAAGTAGTTATCAACTAGAAAATTGATTTTAATAAAGTGTTTTACTAAATGGATGACACAAGGGTATAAGTAATAAAATAAGGCTTGATATATATATTTATTGTTTTAACATATATGTATAACAAATATATATTTATTATATTGAATATTTCACCATGTATAAAGGAAAACAACTATAGGTAAGGGTTCTACGATTCAATCTCATCCATTGTTTCGAATTGATTGTTTATATACCTTTTTAGGTACCTTATACATTCCTCCACTTCATTTTGAAAATAAAAAAGGTGGATGAAGAATATATTTTTTTTTAAATATAAATATATTGATAATAATGTCTATGTAAGGGGTATATTACATAAAGAATACATCATTAAGAAATGAGGGAGAAGTTTCCTTAACAAAAGAAAAAAATTTCTTAACTTCATGAGTACGATCATTAGGGGGTCTATAACAAAAATTGAACTTATTATTATTCATGATTAGTCCAAAACATAGGGGGAGATTGGTATATTTTTCAATGTTAAATATAAATACATTTCCCAATAAATACTCTTTCCCTAAAAGAGTTGTTTATGATTTCTAAAAAGGGAATAATTTTTGAGTAAAATATTTCCTAATAACTTTTTCATACCTTAATTTTTAGAAATCGCAAAAACCTTTTCCGTAATGATATTTTTTAAGAAACTTTATGTTTGTAGATCTATATTTATAAATATCTTTTGTTATACTTTCTAGCTTGTATGACATACTTTTAATCAATACTGATGAGATTATGTATTAAAATAAAAAAATAGGTGTTCATATAATCAAAATTGATTTGACTATTAGATTCTAAAACACTACATTTCAATGATTTCAAATCACTCAGGAAAACTTTTTATGAATTAGTGAATTCCGTATATTTAGGAATTTCACAAAAGAAAAAAAATTGCAAGTCAGTATACTTCGTAGATTTAAAATGACTTGGAAAAATATATTCTGATTCATGTTGTTTTTTAGATTCTGATTCTCAATAACTTTTTGATCCATTTTTAATAGTTTCTTATATATGATATGATTTTATATCTTTCTTAAAGAATCGATATTTCATTAATTTAATGATATTATATCTTTATAAATGATTATAAATTTCCTTAATGTTATTATTTTTTCATAACACTCTTAATGTTAATTCATTTCATTAATTTAATATCTCTTACATTCATATTCGTACAAAAAATTATAAATATAATGTTACTTATGAATGTTTTTATTATTTAAATGGTGTTATTGTTTTATTTACAATATGTCTCATTACAAATTCCACATATCCATGTCCCTTAGAGGGATATGTGATCATTAGATATCTCCCCTATAATTACCCATCAATTTGAATGATTTTTTAGCTATAATTTTTTGGGAGAATTGATAGTCTATGATAGATCAATCAGATTGTCTTCGTGCAAAAGCCTTTAAGCATTTATGTTGTATATATCCTGCTCCACATACTTAAATCTTCAACACGATATTTTTCCCATTCAATTCTAATTGTTATGGTATACATTAGAGGGCTTCCAAGATGATACAAGAAATAGGTGTCGATTACCGGATTAATCGAGGGATTCCAATGTGAATAAATGTAGAGGTGTTGATCATAATTTAAATCGAGGTCAAGTAACAAGATCATGACATATTATATTCATCATATAGAGGGATTATCCTGGAGTGGGTGCTATATTCATTCTTCAAATTATACATAATCAGAAATTTATCTAATATTGATGGATCCCCATTGTTTTCTGGTTAAAAGATTTCATTACACTTCTATAACTTGTTTAATTACATCTTTTTTTATTATTCTTCATATTTTTTTATAAATAAAATGAGCTTTATTTTTACACATTCTATATTGTAATAACTCTGATTTAAGAATTTATACGCTTTGAGGTAGAATTTTCAATATGTATACCAATGTAATTATTTAATTATATTATCTTTATATTCATAGTTTGGGACCCTTCCATTTTTTAATGATAGTAGAGTATTTTTTGTCTCTCTATTGTTTAACATTGTAAAAAAATGTTATTTAGGGTTAAAGACAAATGTTTTTAAACATATAATTCTACAACTCTTGTTATTGTGTATCTTTGTCTTATAGTCAAATCCTACAATTGGTATCTAGGGGGGACTTCTAATTACTCATATACACTTTTATATTAAATAGGATTACACTGTGTTTATCTTACTCATTTTTCTTTTAAAAGTTATATTTATTTCAGTGATGAAATTCATGCTTATAAATACATGATAATCTTCATTTCGGAGTAGAAAAGAATTGTTTTTATGAATTGAAATAATTTTCTATGTTAATATGTCATGTTAGTATTGATTTAATTAAAAAATTTCGAACTAATAATTATGTTATTATTTTCAAAAAAATCAATTACCAAATAGTGTCAAAATTTAAATAAAATAGTTTTTCAAAAACATATTATATTATTAATTGTTATTATATTTCTAAAAATATATGGTTCAGACAAGATACTTATATCATTATATTTTTATCATTAATAGACCACTTGGGGGTCTCTTGGATGTATATGGTAAGTTTATTAACTATATAATATAAAAATACAAATTGACATGGTAAATGTCAATCTAATTAACTAAGAGTTAAAACTAAAAGATAAGGTTAATATAATGACCTAAAATTGTCTAAATTCTATTGGATGAGAGGAGTTAGACCCATCCCAACCTTAGATTCGATATATATCAATTTGGAGATATTAAAAACCGAATATGACTTTATAATAAAATAATATTATTAGTTATTCCAAAGGTGCCCCTCTCCTCCCTTATAAAAGGGCACCTCCTCCCTCTCTTCCTCACACCACTTTGAGCATTCCATCTCAGAAAACCCCTGCCAAATTCTCTTATACACTTCCATAGAAACATCTTAGAGGTTCTGGTATTCTTCAAAGACCAATTTTAGTTCCCTAATAGGAGGTCTCAATGAGGCGCTTCAAAGAAGAGGTAATGTCCGTTACCGATTCTTTCAACTTTATTTCTTCTTCCACTTCTTCTTCTTAGGTTGTTACATTATGAAGTAATAACATCAGTATCACTCATATAATGATATGTTATTATATGTTTGAATCAAACCTATTTCACCATCTATCCATCCTATTGAAAATGAAATCACCACGCGTGCGTACGTACGGTATACCGTCTCCACGCCGTGGTGTAATCTATTTTCCACCACCACCTTACATGGATGGGTATAATGGTTTAAATAATAACTATATATGATTATTGTAAAGTGATATTGACTCTATAATAGTATACATAAACTCCAATAAAATTCCATGATCATGGGAACGATATCATCACCTGTGCGTACGTACGGAATATCGTCTCCATGACGCGATGAGATTCAATCTCAATGATTAACCATTAATTAATGATTATAAAGTATATATAATAATTAATCATGAAATATATGAAATATTAATGATACTGGATTTATGTATATATATATTAATTTCATCCAATTAATTCCATTCAATTCAATGAGGAAACAAAAACAATGTTCATGCGTACGTACGGCCTACCGTCTCCATGAATAGTGTATTTCTTTCCATTTATCGATCTATTATATATAAGTAAATTATGAATATATTATATATATATATATATCATTTTTTATAATATGGAATTATTTAATCATGATCTATGTAATCATATGAATAATTACAAGTCAAAACACAATGGACAAATGAAATGATTTTACCCAAAACACTCTTTAACATAGAAATTACAAAAGAAAGGGTAATATAAAGTCATAAGTGAACCATATATGATAACATAACAATGAATATTATTCTGTAATAAGTCAATAAAATTATATAAATCATTATACATGAGGTTCGGTTACGTACGAAGCATATCAGACCTAAGGTAAGGGATAACTTTTCCAATCTCATTCTTATTCAAGATTGTTCATTCGTAAGTATTTACTGGGGTTATTGTTCTCATCAATGTCCATGTTCGATAAAAATGGTTTTATGTATTTTTAATGTCCTTTTTACACATTTTTACTTTTACTACATGGTATGTATGGAATATTTCTTTTACAATGTACTTTTTGACTTTTCCGGCAAAAGTACGAGAAGAATATTTTTTTAACTTATACGGCACGAACAAATTTTTACGGTTTTCTAAAGCCTTATTTTCATAAATCTTCCTCCAAAAGATTTCATGACTATTTTCAACAAAAAACTTTTCTTTTAAAATTTCATGACATTTTGTGAATAGAAAATGATTTTGATGAAAAAAGGATATTTTCCTCAAGAATTCATTTCAAGTGTTTTATCAAAACCATTTTTCATCTAAGATGACATTATTTCATATGTGTATATTTCACGTATCATGTCTCTATTATTTACATGGTTTCAATTTTCTTATTATGAAATGATATCCATTTCATTAATATGAATTATTTGATGATGGGATGATGTTTATGAAACCCATTTTATATATTGAGTTATTATGAATGATGTATGTTTATTTTGTGGCACAAGTAAGAACGATTTCATTATGAGATGGGTGGGACCAATATCTCACTCCACTGTATTGGGTAAATATTTATATCTCTTGAGATAGACATGGCTGGAACGGTAAGTTAATCTGGTTCAGTATTACAGGACTTGAACGAGGAGTGAAATTGATTTAGAAAGGGACTTTGTCCATAAAGAAGGTCTTGGAAGCAATGCCTTGTCTACTATAGAAATAATTAAATGTGCTTAATGGATGCCAAAATTACATGTTTTATTCCAATGTTATGTTATCATGATTTATGTTCCATTATGATCTATGCGTTATGTTCTTACATGTTTTAAGTCGTTGCTCAAGATTTTGATGTTTAAACATTATGTTCATGTTTTTATGTTCAAATGTATATGGTATGTTTTATTTTATCCATGCTTACCCTTACTGAGCATTTTAGATCACCCTTTTTATGTTTTATTTTCCCCCTGGATTAAAGGAATGGTTTTAGGTAAGGAAACAAAAAGTGGAAGATCTTTATGGGAGATGTTGAAGATCTTTCACCACGATTAGAAGATTACGTTCCATGTTTCCAAAGAAACTAAACTATTATGGTTCTTGTGTTTCTGTTTTTGTTATGTATTATGTATTCCGAAAAAGTAATGTAATTTCCATGTACGTAAAGATTTAGGTCTCTACTGTTGGTATCAGAGGAATGGTTTAGTCAACCTTTGGAATCTAGGATATGAAAATGTTAGTGAGATCCAGGGAGATATTTCTAAGGTATGTCTAGGGATGTCCCTAAGGATAAGTATACATATAGGATATAGTCCTAGAACAATGGTAATGATCTTAAAATTTAACCAAAGATGTTAGATATTGAGGGTTCTCCCCCTTTACTACGATGTTTTTCCTAGAATTATTTTTTGCCTCTCACAATATTCTTTTTGGGTTTTAGAAAATGGATCGAAACAAGATGATTCACGATAATGGAGAATATTATGGAAAATGGAATGATATTATTCAGGAGAAACCAATTGAAAAGGGATTTGGAAGTCCAAACATCATTATTATGCCGAATCAGCAATATCATAATATGATCAATAAACTCAAATTTGGTATGTTTCCGGACTCGTCTAATAAGAGAAATATGGAGTTTCATGATGATCATAGAGGAAAGAAAGTTAAATTTCCCCTATGTAAATCATGTGGGAAGAGGCATCAAGGAGAATGTTTCAAAGGAACTGGAAGATGCTTTGGGTGTGGAAAAAAGGACACAAATCCAGTAACTGCAAAGGAAAAGGTTCTGTTAAAACCATGGATGAGGATAATGGTATTGCTATGAAATCAACAATGGTTAAATGTATTAAATGTGGAATGTATGGGCATTATGTAAACCAATGCCCAAAGGGAAAGTATCATGAAGAGAATCAGTATTGTCGTTTGTGTATTATTTATGATGATGATGATGAAGAGACTATAAATGATATGTGAGATGAAAGAATTGTTGATGCTCAATCAATGTTTTATGAAGGTAGTGGAATGATTACATGTTTATCAAGCATAATGTTGTATAATTAATCTCATGGTAATATGGAATAAATAGACATCTATGGATTGTTACACTATTGTCTTTCCTTATATTTTGAAAGTGTATGATTAATGGTACCAGTAACCATGAATGGTTATTCGGATATTTTTGGAAAGTAGCTGATATGTGCATAATTAAGGGATAAGGGGAAAATTAAATGTTTGATAGTATTCATGAGCTCATGACTGATATAAGGAGAAGGTTATATCATGGTTTGAGTATATAGAATTTTTGGATTTTGGTATGTGGAAAGAGTTAACTTTTTACAGCATTCATGTTTTTAGTAAGATTCAATGGGTATTCATTTTTCAAGAGAATACATGATTAAGGCCTTAGAATGTTTTGAATGTGACCAACAAGACATATCTCATGATATATGGGGATCAACGATGGTATTAACATGCTTGTTATATGAACTCTTTGTTAATCGTTTTCCCTATAATATGAGATTGGACATCAGTATTTTGGATAATCCTAAAGATTGGAATGGATTATGTTGGACATAAGTTAGTATTTTTTTAAGGATATCAGTTTTTTTTCAACATTATTGACAGGATGTTATAGTAACTTATTTTTAGAAAAAGGACAACCTGCAGGATGGGCGACACCACATTGCGTCGGACAAGGCTGTGGGAATTGAACCCACAATCAATGTGCGACTGGCCTTTATCACCTTCCACTGGCCTACATGAAGTCCTGATTTAGTAGAAAATAGTTTAATTATATTAATCAGTATGATATATGAAGTATATGTCAATTTTAAGAACCGTATATGATTAATCGCACTATAGATGGACTTATGTATTTTTTGATAACTTTTCTAACCTTTTGTTTGAAACAGATGGAATGACCCATCATTCTATCACATGATCTGATAACACTTTAAGAATGACAAATTCAACTTCATTTCTTTATGATATGAAGTTGAAATTTTCCAAAGAAAGACCAACGGTGAGTCTGTACCAAAATCACGAAAGTATGTCTTATAATTAAAATTTCATCAACTTTAGGGAAATGATCTTGAAAACCAAAAATGTTTTCATATTGCTCTTATATCCGATGAATCAGATGGTACCATAGATCATCACAAATTTATGGATTTGCGATTGTTGGATTTTTCATAGCCATGTTCTCTACAACTCTCCATCAGAACTTGATGGTTAGATTTTTCTTCCATATCCATATTATCACCTATGTTCTCCTACGTGGAAACCCAGTGATGAGTTAATTTGGGTAACCGTTACATTTCATACTTTAGTTTTTAAAGACAAGTTTTGGTATTCCTTTTTATGATGTGGGTTTCTATTAAAGAATCTTTTGAGTAGTAAACCATTTATAACCCCGACGAATTTCAAGGGAGAAATTCATTTTAAGGGGGGTAGAATGTAACACCCCAAGATTTTATGAAAAATATTCTTTTTAATTTCATTAATATCTTGTGTTGTATGCTACACCAAAAGGAGCTTTCACAACACGCATCCCTGACTTGTCTTGCATTACACACAATCACGACCTTCCTCGATAGCATGTGTAGTACGCAATACCGAGTTTCACTAAACGAGACATTATTATAATATTATTATGAACTAGCCGTTATGAATTGTAATACACAGTTTTTGAAATTTTATAAATTTTATCTTTCAAAATGGACTTCATTTTTGGATTTGGAATATCGAAATTAGCTTAGGGTGAAATTTTGGTACTTTTCGGATAACTTTCATATTCTGATGAATAGTGAAAATTACTAAATTTTAATTAAAAACAACTTTTTTAATAGAAATAATTAATAGTGATAAATTATTAATTTGAGTGGCTTTAAAGTATATTTTGAATATATTTTTACAATTTAATACAATGTTGGTCATTGGATGTAAGTTCACATTTAAACTAGACATAAACAAGTGTCAATCTTTTGATAGTTATTATCTCTTAAGAACACGCTATTTGTTTTTACGATGGGAATTAATTTTTAAATTTATTAATGCAACTGATATGTTTTGAATTTAGTAAAATAGACATCATTTTTGAAATCATAATATCATGTATAGATTAGGCCTAATTTTTGGTATTTTTCTAGAAACTTTCATTTTTTTGACGAATAGTTAAACCACTAAGTGGTAGTTAAAAAAACTGAATTTTTCATAAAACATAATTTTACCACTTCTGTGAGTGGAATTTCGAAAATCTGAGAGACATGGTTAATATGAAGTACTAAAATGTGGTTCAATGAAATGAAAATAATTTTTGGTGAATAGTAACTTTTTACTTTTTTTACCACGGTTAAAAATAAATAGGCTAATTAATGGTAAATATGATATTATTATTTTCCTAAAACATGTCCTAATTCTATTGGATAAGTTTAATTCGGCCAAAAATAACATTAGGAATAAAATATGACCATTTAGGCCCACTTGGATTAGATTAGGACAATTATTATTAATTTATTTTAAGAAGGGTTAAAATAGGTAAAATCAAAGTTTAATAAATAAGTAATTTTTAATATAGGGTTATACATAAGATAAATTAGACTATAAATTTTTATTAGAAAGATAAAAATATTTCCTACAGAATGGTATTTTATTTGTAAATTTTAGACAAAAAAATAATTAATTTATTTATGACACAATAATAATGCAGTAATTATCTTATTAATGAAATATTGACATAATTGATGTTATAAATACACAAATAAATGTAATTTGAGACTTTTTATGAATTAAAATAATTTTCTATGTTAATATGACATGTTAGTATTGATTTAATTAACTTTATTATAACTAATCATTCTGTTATTATTTTCACAAAAATCAATTACCAAATAGTGTAAAAAATGACATAAAATTGTTTTTAAAACAAATATTATATTATTAATTATTATTATATTGCTAAAAATCTATGGTTCAGAAAATATACTTATATAATGATAGTTTTATCATTAATAGACCACTTGGTGGTCTCTTGGATGTATATGGTAAGTTTATTAATTATATAATATAAAAATACAAAGTGACATGATAAATGTCAATCTAATTAACTAAGAGTTAAAACTAAAAGATAAGGTTAATATAATGACCTAAAAATGTCTAAATTATATTGGATGAGAGGATTTCGACCCATCCCAACCTTATCTTAGAAAGATATAAATTTTTATCTATTAAAAACCGAATATGACTTTATAATAAAATAATATTTTTAGTTTTTCCAAAGATGCCCCACTCCTCCCTTATAAAACGGCACCTCCTCCCTCTCTTCCACACACCACTTTGAGCCTTCATGCTCGGCCAACCCCTAACAAATTCTCTTCTAATCTTCCATAGAAACATCTTATAGGTTCTGGTCTTCTTCAAAGACCAATTTTAGTTCCCTAAGACGAGGTCTCAAAGAGGCGCTTCAAAGAAGAGGTAATGTCTGTTACCGATTCTTTCAACTTTATTTCTTCTTCAACTTCTTCTTCTTAGGTTGTTTCATTATGAAGTAATAACATAAGTATCACTCATATACTGATATGTTATTATAAGTATTAAAAACCCTATTTCACCATCTATTCGTCATATAAAAAACGAAATCACCACGCGTGCGTACGTACGGAATACCGTCTCCACGCCGTGGTGTAATCTATTTCCCACCACCACTTTACTTGGATGGGTATAATAGTGTATATAATAACTATATATGATTATTGTAAAGTTATATTGATTCTGTAATAGTATACATACACTCCAGTAAAATTCCACGATCATTGGAACGATATCATCGCTCATGCGTACGTACGGAATACCGTCTCCACGACGCGATGAGATTCATTCTCAATGATTAACCATTCATGAATGATTATAAAGTGTATATAATAAGTAATAATGAAATATATAAAAAAATAATGATATTGGATTTATGTATATATATATTTATGTCATCCAATTGATTCCATTCAATTCAATGTGGAAACAAAAACAACATTCATGCATACGTACGGCCTACCATCTCCATGAACGGTGTATTTATTTCCATTTATAGATCTATTATATATAAGTATATTATAAATATATAATATATATAAATCATGTTTTATATTATGGAATTAGTTAATCATATTCTATGTAATCATATGAATAATTACAAGTCAAAACACGGACGACAAATGAAACAATTTTACCCAAAACACTCTTTAACATTGAATTTAGAAAAGAACGGGTAATATAAAGTCATAAGTGAACCATATATGATATCATAACAATGAATATGATTCTGTGATAAGTCAATGACATTATTTAAAACATTATACAGGAGGTTAGGCTATGTACAAATCATATCAAACCTAAGGTAAGGGATAACTTTTCCAATCTCGTTCTTATCCAAGATTGTTTATTCGTAAGTATTTACTAGGGTGATTGTTCTCATCCATGTCCATGTTTGCTAAAAATGGTTTCATGTATGTTTAATGTCCTTTTTACCCATTTTTTGACTTTTACTACATGGTATGTATGTAATCTTTCTTTTACGAGGTACTTTTTGACTTTTTCGGCAAAAGTACGAGAAGAATGTTTCTTTACTTATACGGCACAAACAGATTTTTACGGTTTTATAAAGCCTTATTTTCGTAAATATTATTCCAAAAGATTTCATGACTATTTTCAACAAAATCATTTTCTTTTAAAATTTCATGTTATCTTGGGAAAATAAAATGATTTTGATGAAAAAAGGATATTTTCCTCAATAATTCATTTCAAGTGTTTTATCAAATCCATTTTTCATCTAAGATGACATTATTTCATATGTGTATGTTTCAAGTATCAAGTCTCTATGATTTACATGGTTTCAATTTTCTTATTATGAAATGATACCCATTTCTTTTGTATGGATTATTTGATGATTGGATGATTGTAACACCCCAGGTAAATAAAAATATGAAATTTTCATATTTATCCATATTTGTGAATAAAATATTATTATGACTTTAAAGGGGATGCTATGCTCGATGGCGTACCCAACACGCAACAACGAGTTTCTTGGGAATCTTACGTTGCAATCTAATAATAAAATAATATTATTTTAAATGGTAGTTAACATGTAGACGTTGTATTGGCGAGAATGGATAGAAATAACAAAAATATTATTATATATTTTTTTAAATGTTTTTACATTTATCCAATAAAAGATAAAGGCATAAAATACGGAAAGAATTCAATTTTAGGCGTATATGCCCTAGTTTTCACTAAAGGTTCACTTATCGCCTTTCGATGGATAATTGTCATTAAATATAGATTTGTTCACTCTTATACATCCTTTTGGACCAAGTAAAACTCTTCTTAAGAATTGGGACATCAAGATTTACTATGTAAATTTTTGGTATCTTTCTGATAAAGTTCATTTTTTAATGAATAGTGTAAAATGTTGTATTTTAATTCAAAACCAATTTTTAGTATAATTTATTTATATGATTAGATTATCTTTTGAATTGGTTTTAAAGTGAAATTAGAATATATTTTTACCATTAGGTCCAATAGTGGTCGTTGGAAATAATTTCACATTGAAATCAGACTTAAACTAGTGTCAATCTTTTGATACTTATTGTTTTATAAATACACGCTATTTGCTCTGACAGCTGGAATTAATTATTAAATTAATTAATGTGACTTATATGTTTTGAATTTTGTAAAATAGACTTCAATTTTGAATTTGGAATATCAAATATAGTGTATGGTGAATTTTTGGGATTTTTCTGAAAAACATCAATTTTTGATGAATAGTGAAACCACTAAGTGGTACTTATAAAAACTGATTTTTCCATTTAAATGAAATTTTTCCATCTTTGTGTTTTAATTTCAAAAATCATACATACATGGCTGTCATTAAGAAGTAAAATTTGGTTCAATGGGATAAAAATAATTTTTTGGTGAATAGTAACTTATTAAGTTTTTAATCGTGATTAGAGGTAATTAGTGTAGTTTAAGGTAAAAATAATGTTTTAATAATATGAAATGAACTTGAAACATGTCCTAACCTCATTGGATGTGTCATTTCAGACCACTAAAACCCATATGTCAACATGGGGACCCCATGAAGACACTTTGGTTGGAAAATGACATTAATATCTTTTTATTTAAAGTTAATGTAAAAAATGAGACAAACATGAAATGTTTTACTAAAAAACATTTTACATGGGGTTATACAAATCATATTTTTGACTATAAATATTCATTGGAAATATAAAAATATTTCATACATCATAGTATTTTTTTTATAAATTTTGGACATTAAATAAATTAAATTATATATGACATCATGATGATGCAGCGATGACCACATTATTTAACGATTTAAATAAAATGGAAAGATAATGTAATATCTAAGACCTACACATTTCCAAAACCAATTGGATGAGTTTATTTAGAACCCTTATCACCTTATCTTTGAAAAACATCAATGTGGGACCTCTTAAATCAGAATACCATTTTTAAATAAAGTGACTTTTCTTTACCTTCCAAGAGTGCCCCTCCTCTCCTCTTATAAAAGGCCCCCACCTCTACCTCCTTACCCACAATCCCAAAGCCTTTGGCTCGGCCAACCTCTAACCATTTTGTCTCTCCACTTCCATGTCTTACTCCTTGAAGCCTCACTTTTGGCAGAAGTCTTCCCAAGGAAGCCTATGAGCTCAATCCAAAGGGAGTTACCCGATTTTAAGGTAATGTCTTCACTTGAGTCCTTTTGTTTTATTTTGCTTCTACAACCCCCTAAACTCTTTTTATTCATTTCTTTTGTAACTAATACAATATGATCAATATACTAGGTTGTTTTTATAAGAAGTATTCTAGCTACACTTTCACACACCTACATCTAATGGCTAAAGAACATACTGTTTCCGTGGATGGCGAATTTCGGCCTCCCGAAATGATGATTGTTCAACATTATTTTAACACTTTCAAAGGTAGCCATTAAGATGACACTATATTTATATATGATATATAATATGGTTATTTTTTTCCTTAAGCTTCTGTATTTTTCATTTTGGGAAAACCATTATGGTTTCCATTATGAGTAAACGAGATATCTTCATTTAAGGAAGTGCGGACTACCGCCCCCTCAAAGTGATGTGATTCGTTAATGCCATATGTGGGACGTATAAAGGATGAATTTAAAGTTATTATATATGATATTATACTGAAATTATAATATACCTCTATATCCTTATTATTACATTCCATAAAAATATGAAATAGAAATGAATGTAGCATTCATGCGTACGTACGGCTTACCGTCTCCATGAACGGTGCATTTCATTTCTTATCCCCAAATGTAATGTACTATTATAAGTACATGTATATAATGGATATATATGATGAATGATACATCTAAATGATTAATATGATTCTGCAATTAAAATATACATACCTCTCATTTAGTTTTAATTCCATTAATATGACATAGAAATGAAAGTAGTGTTCCTGCGTACGTACGGCTTACCGTCTCCATGAACGGTGCATTTCATTTCTTACCTCTACATGATTATGTAATATAATAAATACATGTATATTATGGATATATATGATATATATGATATCCAAATCATGAATATAATTCTGGATATAATGAACATTTGACCACACGAACAACATGTAATTGTAAGAAGTCCACTTTCGACTTAAGAACCAAATATCGACAAAACAAACATTATTAACATAAATGATTACATAATTTTTATAACATGGAAAGAAGTGATCTAAAAGGAATAATGAACTAGAAAAAGGTTCTTAATTAAGTGTAAATTAACTCAAGTTTATTATTCAATATGTTAAAGAACGATCGAGGCAAGTCGGACCCGAGGTAAGGGATCTTACTCCTCTCTTTTTAAGTTAACTCTTTTGTGTCTTTCACTATAAAGATCATCATTCTTGTTATTGGGATGTTATTTTATATTACACTTACTGTAATTTTTATGTTCATGTTATGAGAGACCCTATTCTCTCTCATCATTCCATTTTGGATGTTTTGAGTGGCGCTGTTAGGCTGCCGAATTTTCGTAAGAGATCTAACCTCTCTCTTTCTTTTTAAGTACTCTCCTTTATGTCACTTCTTTTAAGATCATATTTGTTTTGTTGGGGGATGTTCTTTTATATTCCTCTTTACATACACTTTAAGTTAATATGATGAGATACCCTGTTTGATCTCATTAATCCATTTTTTGTAAGTTTTATGTGGCGCCGTTAGGCTGCTGAGTTTTCGTAAGGGATTTTTCATCTCACTTTTATTCCTGTGAGATTTATGCTACATTTTCCACAATTTACATTGAGTGGTATATGTAATTCCCATTATTATACTCTTTGTGTAATATAGTTTCTTTTATGTGTATTTAAATCAATGATTTATTGTCCTTCTTTCATGGGGTGTATGTTTTGAAGGATACCCAAGTCGGTAAGGGAACCTTTCACCCTCCTCATTTTTAAAAGACTTATTTTGTTGGGTCTTTTAATTTACATATTTTTATGTTGGGATATGTTCTCATATACCCTTATTGGTGTAAATTTTATGTCCAAGTGATGAGATACACTTCTTATCTATCATCAACTCATTTTGATGTGACGCTCCTAGGCTGTCAAGGAAACTTCTTAACCCAATTTCGATTTCTTTGGGTTCAACATGTAGTTATTGAATATGTCATCCTTTGAGTATGTGTGAATGACCTTTGATTATTTTACACTTAATATCCACTTATATTTGGTGTATTCGTTTGTCACACATAATTATGTAATTGATTTATCCTTAAACCAAGGATACCGTCTTTGTATGGGACTTCATCTCAATCTCCTTTCATTGAGACATATTTTATTTTATACACAACTTTCTTTTATACGGTTTATAAACTCCTTTGACTTTTACGTTTATCCAAAAGGAATATTTTTTATACTAAGCGTTTCACTAAACGAAAAAAGGGATTGTTTTTAGTCGTACGTATGCGGTGACAACGACTTCTCCGCCGCCGCGACCGTTATTTGAGTTTCAGTTTCCTCTACAAGACATACCTACTTTGTAAAAGAAAAATAAATACCATGTTTTAATTTTCTTTTATTTTTGAAAATGGTTTTCATAATGTTTTTATATCAATGTGTTGTATTGATATCTTGTGATTGAAAGGTGGAAATGTTATGTTTCCTTTATGCATGTTTTATGTGATACGATTATGTTGAGGTTCTTGGGAATTATTATGAAGACGGGTGGTTCCGTGATAAACTAATGGCGGGTGAGCCCGATATAGCTCTCCAATGCATTGGGTAACGCAAAGGAGTGAAATGTTAAGGTTTCTCCGAAGAGATTTGGGGAATATACTATTATGGGTATTCCAAACGTAACCAAGAGGGTTACTCCCTACGTAAAAATGTTATGAATGCCTCATGTTACCTTTATGTCTTATGATTTCTATGATTTATTCATGGTTTTATGAGGTATGTTAATGTGCCTATGTTTTATGGGTAATGTATGATTTCATTCTTATGTATATATGAACTCATGTTTCCTTTCCATATTTTTATAACCCTTACTAAGCTTTTTATGCTCATCCCAAGTTTTTGAAATGTTTTTCAAAGGTCAAGGGAAAGGTACATGATGTGATGATAGTGTCAAGGATGTGTCAAGAAAGAATCCATGTTTTATTTTTAATATGTTTCCGTTGATGGGAAGAATGAATATTGTCTTTTATGTAACCACTTTGTTTAAATGTGGAATGTAATGCAAGTTTCATGATCTAATTCTCTAAAACTCTAAACCTAAAAAGATCCTCAATGTGTAATCTTGTAATAACTCATGATTAAGTAAGGTTTAAGGCTGGGGCCTTATATTTGGTATCAAAGGTCGGTTTAGATAACTTTAGAGGTTAGGGTATTCATTAAGCATAAGTGACATTACCATAATGGTTAGGATTTCAGAAAGAGTCCTAGTTTAAATAAAGTGAATGAGTATGTATATCTTAGTGTTTACCTTCCTCATTAGTACATGATGGTTTTGTTGATATACTCACACTGACATTTCTGTTTTTAGTGAATGGATGGATCTAGCAGGCACCAAAGAGACAATAGGTTAGAAGGAAACTGTGGTGGTTCTATGATTAAGATACTAGATAAAATACATGATTCAATGAGGAAACTCATGGTTGTTCTAAACAAAATATCAAGGAGTCATGATCAACCACTTGAACCTTGGTATGTTCTGTAATGCATCATGTACGAGATGACCAATCGATGTGGAATTTCAGGTAATAATTATAAAGGTAACCATTAGAGTTTATATGATCCTTACTTTTGAGGTAATTATGGGTTATTATATGATATGTCGGAAAATGAAAGGCATGAGATAAACTTGAGGTTAAAATATGTTATGATCATTTTGATGATTTTATCTCTTTTGGGGAATGATTTAAGAATTATATAGTTTTGGAAAAAGGACCACATGCAGACCGTGTGACAACCCGTCGCGTCAGACAATGCTGCGGGAATCGAACCCACTACCAAAGTGCGACTGGTATTTATCGCCTACCACTGGACTACATGAAGTCCCTGGTTAGTTTGACTGATTATTTTTAGTTATATGATTTTATAAATTAAGAGTAAGTTGATTTTGGGTTATTTATGAAAATTATTAACCTATTATGGAGGACATGTGATTAGGCTAATTAATTTTCAATACGAGACTTTGGGAGCAAATGATGTTGTTTAGAGATAAATGTTATGATTTAACTGGGAAGACTATCTGACTAAATCCTTCAAATATTTGGGTTTCAATCTTATATTGGTTTACTTTGATGAATTTTATGGAAAAATTGTTTATCGGATGGTCCTCGTTGAACTTTGGGTTTTGTTGGACAAATTTTGGAGATTAAGCATAGATTTTCTTTTTAATGGGTTATCCTTTTCTGAATTATCTGACCTTGTACTAACCTTTTTGGTTTTGGTTTTGGTTAAAGCCTAAAGACATGGGATGTATATAGTTATCTTTGGTGGATTAGGTTATTCTCTAGAAGTTGATTATAGTACTCTTAATGCGAACAAGTCTCCCTAAATACTCGTCTTTTGGAAAAAATATGAGTTTGATTAAGGAATCTAGTAAAAGTTAAAAGTCAACATGATAAGTGATTATGTTTCCTTATGAATAAATTCCTCAATAAAAAGTAACATAAAACAAAAATGTTTTCTATTAACTTTTCCTACTGGGGAATCGAATACCGTTTAACCCATCACAAGTTTGTGATTTTCTTATAGTTAACTTTCTCCTTGACATGTTTACTATCACTCTCCCTCAAGAACATGACCCTTTTCTTTTTCTTCCATGTCCATGTTTTTCTACATATGGGTTAACTCGGGTGACCTCTGTACTTATCTTCCTTTATTTTAAAGTGATTGTTTTACCAACTCTTGTTCCGATGTGGGACTTTCAAAGATGTTTCCAAGCTAAATTTTAAAAATTGCGAGGACGCAATTCCCAAAAGGGGGGAAGGATGTAACACCCCAAGTAAATAAAGAATATAAATTTTTCATATTTATCCATATTTGTGAATAAAATATTAATATGGCTTTAAAGGGGATGCTATGCTCGATGGCGTACCCAACACGCAACAACGAGTTTCTTGGGAATCTTACATTGCACTCTAATAATAAAATAATATTATTTTAAATGGTAGTTAACATGTAGCCGGTGTATTGGTGGGAATGGATAGAAATAACTAAAATATGATTATATATGTTTTTAAATGTTTTTAAATTTATCCAATAAAAGATAAAGGCATAAAATATGGAAAGAATTCAATTTTAGGCGTATGTACCCTAGTTTTCACTATAGGTTCACTTATCGCCTTTTGATGGAGAACTGTCATTAAATATAGTTTTTTTCACTCTTATACATCCTTTTGGACCAAATAAAACTCTTCTTAATAATTGGGTCATCAAAATTTAGTTTGTGTAAATTTTTGGTATCTTTCTAATAAAGTTCATTTTTTTTAATGAATAGTGTAAAATGTTGTATTTTAATTCAAAACCTCTTTTTAATATAATTTAATTATATTATTAGATTATATTTTGAATTGGTTTTAAAGTGAAATTAGAATAAAATTTTTCCAATAAATCCAATATTGGTCGTTTGAATTAATTTCACTTTGAAATCAGACTTAAACTAGTGTCAATCTTTTGATACTTATTGTTTCACAAAAACACGCTATTTGCTCTGACAGCGGGAATTAATTATTAAATTAATTAATGAGACTTATATGTTTTGAATTTTTTAAAATAGACTTCATTTTTGAATTCGGAATATCAAATATATCTTAGGGTGAATTTTTGGGATTTTTCTGAAAAACTTCAATTTTTGATGAATAGTAAAACCACTAAGTGGTACTTATAAAAACTGATTTTTCGGTTTAAATGAAAATTTTCCATCTTTTTGTTTTATATTTCAAAAATCAGACATACATTATTGACATTAAGAAGTAAAATGTGGTTAAATGGGATAAAAATAAGTTTTTGGTGAATAGTAACTTATTAAGTTTTTAATCGTGATTAGAGGTAATTAGTGTAGTTTAAGGTAAAAATAATTTTTTAATAATATGAAATGAACATGATACATGTCTTAACCTCATTGGATGTGTCATGGCCGACCAAGAAAACCCATGGGTCAACTTGGGGACCCCATGAAGCCACTTTGGTTGGAAAATGACATTAATATCTTTTTATTTAAAGTTAAAGTAAAAATGAGACAAACATGAAATGTTTTGCTAAAACAATTTTTACATGGGGTTATACAAATCGGATTTTTTACTATAAATATTCATTGGAAATATAAAAATATTTCCTACATCATAGTATTTTTTTAATAATTTTTAGACATCAAATAAATTAAATTATTTATGAAATCATGATGATGAAACGATGACCTCATTATTTAACAATTTAAATAAAATGGAAAGATAATGTAATATCTAAGACATAAACATGTCCAAAACCTATTGTATGAGTGTATTTCTAACCCTTATCACCATATACTAGAAAAACATCAATGTGGGACCTCTTAAATCCGAATACCATTTTAACATAAAGTGACTTTTCTTTACCTTCCAAGAGTGCCCCTCCTCTCCTCTTATAAAAGGCCCCCACCTCTACCTCCTTACCCACACTCCCAAAGCCTTTGGATCGCCCACCATCTGCCCATTGTGTCTCTCAACTTCCCTATATTACTCCTTGAAGCCTCAATTTGGGCATAAGTCTTCCCAAGGAATCTTTTGAGCTCAAACCAAAGGGAGATAACCGATTTTAAGGTAATGTCTTCACTTGAGTTATTTTGTTTTATTTTGCTTCTCCAACCCCCTAAACTCTGTTTATTCATTTATTATGTAACAACTCCAGTATAATCAATATACTATGATGTTTATATATGAATTATTAGAGATACACTTTCTCACACCTACATCTAAGGGTTAAAGAACATACTGTTTCCTTGGATGGCGAATTTCGGCCTCCCGAAACGATGATTGTTCAACATTATTTTAACACCTTCAAAGGTGGCCATTAAGATGACACTATATTTATTTATGATATATAATATGATTATTTTTTCCTTAAGATTCTGTATTTTTTATTTTTGGCATACCTTTATGGTTTCCATTATGAGTAAATGCGATATCTTCATTTAAGGAAGTGCAGACTACCGCCCCCTCAAAGTGATGTGATTTGTTAATGCCATATGTGGGACGTATAAAGGATGGATTTAAAGTTATTATATATGATGTTATACTTGAATTATAATATAACTCTATATAATTATTATTCCATTCCATAAAAATATGAAATAGAAATGAAAGTAGCGTTCATGCGTACGTACGGCTTACCGTCTCCATGAATGGTGCATTTCATTTCTTATCCCCAAATGTAATGTAATATTATAAGTACATGTATATAATGTATATATATGATTAATGATACATATAAATGATGAATATAATTCTGGAATTAAAATATACATACCTCTCATTTAGTTTTAATTCCATTAATATGACATAGAAATGAAAGTAGCGTTCACATGTATGTACGGCTTACCGTCTCCATGAACGGTGAATTTCATTTTTACCTCTAAATGATTATGTAATATTATAAATACATGTATATTATGGATATATATGATATATATGATATCCAAATCATGAATATAATTCTGGATATAATGAACATTTGACCACACGAACAACATGTAATTGTAAGAAGTCCACTTTCGACTTAAGAACCAAATATCAACAAAACAAACATTATTAACATAAATGATTACATAATGTTTATAACATGGAAATAAGAGATCTAAAAGGAATAATGAACTAGAAAAAGGTTTTTAATAAAGTGGAAATTAACTCAAGTTTATTATTCAGGATGTTAAAGAACGATCGAGTCAAGTCGGACCCGAGGTAAGGGAGCTTACTCCTCTCTTTCTTTTTAAGTACACTCTTTTATGTCTTTCCCTCTAAAGCTCATCTTTCTTGTTATTGGGATTCTATTTTATATTACCATTACTGTAATTTTTATGTTCATGTTATGAGATACCCTATTCTCTCTCATCAATCCATTTTGGAAGTTTTGAGTGGCGCCGTTAGACTGCCGAATTTTCGTAAGAGATCTAACCTCTCTCTTTCTTTTTAAGTACTCTCTTTTATGTCACTTCTATTAATCTCCTCTTTGTTATATTGGGGGATGTTATTTTATATACATATTTCTATAAACTTTAAGTTAATATGATGAGATACCCTGTTTGATCTCATCACTCCATTTTTGTAAGTTTTATATGGCGCTTTTAGGCTGCCGAGTTTTCGTAAGGGATTTCTCATCTCACTTTTATTCCCATGAGATTTCTGCTAAATTTGCCACAATTTCCATTAATTGGGTTATGTACTACCAATTATTATACTCTTTGTGTTATATACTTTCGTTTATGAGTATTTACATCAATGATTTATTGTCCTTATTTCATGGGGTGTATGTTTTGAAAGATACCCAAGTCGGTAAGGGAACCTTTCACCCTCTTCTTTTTTAAAAGACTTCTTTTGTTGGGTCTTTTAATTTACATATTGTTATGTTAGAATATGTTCTCATATATCTTTATTTATGTAAATTTTATGTCCAAGTGATGAGATACACTTTTTATCTCTCATCAACTCATTTTGATGTGACGTCGTTAGGCTGTCCAGGGATCTTCTTAACCCAATTTCGATTTCTTTGGGTTCAACATGTAGTTATTGAATATGTCATCCTTTGAGTATGTGTGAACGACCTTTGATTATTTTACACTTAATATCCACTTATATATGGTTTATTCGTTTGTCACACATAATTATGTAATTGATTTATCCTTAAACCAAGGATACCGTCTATGTATGGGACTTCGTCTCAATCTCCTTTCATTGAGGCATATTTTATTTTATACACAACTTTCTTTTATACGGTGTATAAACCCCTTTGACTTTTACATTTATCCAAAAGGAATATTTTTTATACGAAGCGTTTTACTAAACGAAAAAAGAGATTGTTTTTTGTCGTACGTATGCGGCGACAACGACTTTTCCGCCGTCGCGGCCGTTATTTGAGTTTCGGCTTCCTCTACAAGCCATACCTACTTTTTAAAAGAAAAATAAATACCATGTTTTAATTTTCTTTTATTTTTGAAAATGGTTTTCATAATGTTTTTATATCAATGTGTTATATTGATATCTTGTGATTGAAAGGTGGAAATGTTATGTTTCCTTTATACATGTTTTATGTGATACGATTATGTTGAGGTTCTTGGGCATTATTATGAAGACGGGTGGTTCCGTGATAAACTAAGGGAGGGTGAGCCTGATATTGCTCTCTAATGCATTGGGTAACATGAAGGAGTGAAACATTAAGGTTTCTCCGAAGAGATTTAGGGAATATACTGTGATGGGTATTCCAAACGTAACCAAGAGGGTTACTCCCTATGTAAGAATGTTATGAATGCCTCAAGATACCATTATGTCTTATGATTTCTATGATTTATTCATGATTTGATGAGGTATGTTAAAGTGCTTGTGTTTTATGGGTAAAGTATGATTTCATTCTTATGTATATATGAACTCATGTTTCCTTTCCTTATTTTTATAACCCTTACTGAGATTTTTATGCTCATCCCAAGTTTTTGAAATGTTTTTCACAGGTCAAGGGAAAGGTACATGATGTGATGATAGTGTCAAGAATGTGTCAAGAAAGAATCCGTGTTTTATTTTAAATATGTTTCCGTTGATGGGAAGAATGAATATTGTCTCTTATGTAACCACTTTGTTTAAATGTGGAATGTAATGCATGTTTCATGATCTAATTCTCTAAAACTCTAAACCTAAAAAGATCCTCAATGTGTAATCTTGTAATAACTCAAGATTAAGTAATGTTTAAGGCTGGGGCCTTATAATGTTGTTTATGAAACCCATTTTATTTATTGGGTTATTATGAATGATGTATTTTTATGTTGTGGCACAAGTAAGAATGACTTAATTATGAGATGGGAGGGACCTATATCTCCCTCCAATGCATTGGGTAAAGATTTATATCTAATGAGATAGACATGGCTGGAACAGTAAGTTAATCTGGTTCAGTATTATAGGATTGGAACGTGGAGTGAACTCGATTCAGAAAGGGAATTTTTCAATTATGATGGTCTTGGCAGCAATGCCTTGGCTACTATGGAAATCATTAAATGTGCTTAATGGATGCCACAATTACATGTTTTATTCCCATGTTATGTTATCATGATTTATGCTCCATTATGATCTATACCTTATGTTATTCCATGTTTTATGTCGTTGCTCAATATTTTGATGTTTAAACATTATGTTCATGTTTTTATGTTCAAATGTATATGGTATGTTTTATTTTATCCTTGCCTACCCTTATTGAGCATTTGATCTCACTGTTTTTATGTTTTATTTTCCCCCAGGATTAAGAGAATGGTTTTAGGTAAGGAAAAAAAAGTGAAAGATCTTTATGGGAGATGTTGAAGATCTTTCACCACGATTAGAAGATTACGTTCCATGTTTCCAAAGACACTAAACTATTACGGTCCTTGTGTGTCTGTTTTTGTTATGTATTATGTATTCCAAAAAAGTAATTTCATGTCCATGTACATCAAGCTTCGGGTCTCTACACCATGCATGCCTTTTCCAACTCTACACAAAACCCTACCCTCCAACCGCCTTCACATTCTAGTTCAAAAGCACCCTTCTTGGTGCATAGTCAATTTTTTTAAACAAACCATTTAAAAAACAACATATATTAAAATAATAATTAAAAATTCAAACAAATTCAAAATTCAATATGTTTTAATTAAAAATAGAAACAATTTTTAGTTAAATAATTTTTCATATAATTAATATATACATGTAAATATGCAATATATATATAAATATATTAAGTATATATATTAAAAAATCATATATATTAAATATAGATATATAAAATAAAAAAATTGATATAATTATTGAAATATAACATATTAATGAGTCAATTAAAATAAATAAATTAAATAATTATAAATAAAAAAAATATATATATACATATTTATTAATTATAATAATTAAAAAATATTATATATTAAATATAAACTTATAAAATTACTTAAATAAAATAATTATACAAATAAAAGTTCAAATTGTGAAAATTATGAAAAACATTAAACATTTTATAAATTAAATAATTTCTTAAAAAATGATTATATTTAATATAAATATGAATATATTATAAAAATTAATAAATATAATATATTAAATATAGGTATATAAAATTCATAACTTTTAATTATTAAAAAATGTTATGAATAAATTCTAATAATTAAATAGAAAACTAAAAATAAATAAATTATTAAATTATTAAATAATTTATTAACAGAAATACTATTATAAAAAAAGAACAAATTTAATATATAAATATCTTAATTAGATATAGTAATAAATATTATATCATTAATAGAAATATCAAAAATGAATAAAATGTAATAATTAGAAAATATTAATGACTTATTCATTTTAATGGGTTTTATTCAAAAGTTTTCATTAATACATTTGATATTGAAATATTTTCAAATGTATTTACTTATATATAATATTTCCATAAATATGATTTATATAATAAAAAATATTTATGATCATATAGAAAAGTATTATATTTAAGGAATAATGGTTTATAATTAATAATTAATAATAATTAATAATACTAACTAATGGTATCATGTAATGGACATTAATTGAATTTGATTTGATTTCTATATGTAAAATATATCAAATTGGTGTTATATTTAATTCATAAATACATATATTTAATTAATTCATTTTTATATACAACGCACATATTCAAATAATTATATACTTAATAAAATTTAATATAGAAACACATTCACCTTATATTAATATAATTTATTTAAATTTTAGTATTCATTTTAGTATTTCATTTAGTAACATGAGAAATATAATATATTATGTTATTAATTAGTAAACATTATTTATTAATTTTTTATATTATCTTAGTTTGGTATTATATCTTTATATTTAAAAAAATTAATTAATAATTTTTTTGAATTTAATCATAATTTAATATCTATATACATATATTAATTTTTTCTGTTTTAATATTATCAATATTTATTTATCCGGATTTAAATATATATCCATATTTTTTAAAAATTTATATTTAATTAATAAATCATATAATGTTTTTCAATATTTTTTTAGGTTTAAAAATTTTTTATTTTTCAATATCACTCATGCCTAACATGAATTAATTTAAATTATATATTCCTTAATAATGTTTAAATTATATTTTAATATATATTTATTTAAAAAATTAATTAATTTTGAAATGTATATTTATTATTTTTATACATTTATATATTAATAATTATAGGTAAATAAATATTTTTTAAAAAAACATTAATAAAATTATATTAAAATAATTATACTAATAGGTAATTATAAAATTATAATAAATTTCATTAAATCATGAAAATTTTTACTATATTAAAATTTAAATATATATTTATATTTGTATTTATATTTATATATATATTTATATTTATATTTATATTTATACCTATATTTATATTTGTATTTATATTTATATTTATATTCATATTCATATTCACATTTATATTTATATTTATAATATATATATATATATTTATTTATTTATATAATGATATATAATGATATAAATATATAAATACTATTTTATAAAAAAATTATTTATCTAATTTAAAATAAATAATTATATATTTAAATAATAATAGAATTATAATAATTATATTTAAATAATGAATATATTTACAATATTTATATATATTCATTATATATATATATATTTATTATATATATATATATATATTTTTGTCAATATATATAATGACATATATATAAATAATATTATAACATTATAATAAATATATTTAAAATATTAATATTTTTTCTATATTTAAATATATATTAATATATATGATATATCTAAAATTATATAAATATATTTAATGATATATATGTAGGCATATAATTATAAATAAGTAATTATAAATATATTTAATTTTTTTTATAAATATATTTATTCATTTATAATTTTTATTTGTTAAACATTTTATATTAATAATTTTAAATCAAAATATATTTCATACAAAATTATTCTAAATAATTATAAATAAATAATTATATATTAAATTAAATATATAATTATAATAAACATTATTAAATAATGACTATGTTTAATATATATATATATATAAGTAATTATATATAATTATTTAAATTCTTTTTCAAACACTTTTATTTACAATTATAATTATAAAACCATTACCTTCACCAAATCATTAGTGCTAATAACGATGTTTTTTATCAGCACAAAATGTTTTGTGATGAAAAATATCTATCATTATTATGCTTAATTAAGCACTGATTCTTATATCTTTTGACACTTCTAAATAATTTACCACTGATTAAAGATAACATTGTTATGATTTTTTGGGATGTGCTGATAAATCCATTTTTTTCATTTTAAAATAACTCTAACAGTACTGATTTCAGTTACTATTCTCATATCTTTGTATAATTCCACTACTATTAGCCCTTCTCCTCTATATTCTCTCAAATGAACAGTGCCTTGAATCGATGGTATGCTATTTTTTTTATTTATCTATCATTGACTACTTTTTTGAGTTCTGAAGTTTGTGTCATTGAGATATTTTATTGTTTCCTCATCTCTCTTCTCCATCTAGCTTAGTTGACCTCCTTGGATCCTTAAGAGGGTTTCCACATCCACCTACTTTGTCATAGGTTTCTCGTCCCACAATTTTCATGGGATTTCCAATGTGAATATCCTCTTTCTTTTTTGAGATTTAGGTGTATCTTCCCTCCATTCAAATTTCATAAGGTACATTTTTCTATTCTAATCCTTCATTTTACAAATCATGAAATTCCCTATAATTGTTAAATTTACAATTTTTTTTTAATTATGATTATGTATAATGTTTATAATTCATTTACAAAACATTTTGGATCAGTTACATGATTGATGAAATTGGATTTCCATGTATTTTTATTGATTTTGTTAAAATTAAATGTTTTATCATGTTATGTGTCAGATTATATTATTCGAAGGAATTTCATGTTTTTTTCAGAAATAAAATTATTAGGCCGTATTTCGGGGCATAAAGGAAGAAAAAAATTAAAGAATTTTTTTAATAAAAAAATGGGTTTGTTTCTATATATTTACAAATTATAGGAATTTTTTTATTTCAAAATAACGAAAATTAACTTGGAAACCTGAATTTTATTTTTTAATAGCTCGTTTTTTATAATAAAATGGTTTTATAGCTTATTATAACCTCATTGATCCACCAATTTTTTCCATATTATAGGGTTTTTATTAATTTAAAATGTTTTTATGATGTTAATTATGTCTTTCAATGAAAGTGTTTTTAAGGTGAGGTGTATGATTTTATTACTATATGATTGAATTTCAATTTGTTTCTCTCATACACACTTAGTTTCTAGGTCATTGGGACTCTAGGTATTCAAATGGTATCATAGATTAGTGAAAACACTATTTTATCTTATGTGTAGATAGAGTAGTACTATGTTATTGAGTGGTACTAGGTTACAGAGTAGGACTAGGTTATCAAGTAATTATAATTTTATTATTTTAATTTTAAAAACTAAACAAGTTGATGATACTTAATAAGTTATCATAAAAAATAGTTAATTCCCACTTAATCAACTCAACTAGTACCTCATAATTGATTAAAAAACTAAATCAATTAGACTTATTTTTTATTTAATTATATATCAATTAGGTTATAGTGAATAGAAATGAATTTCATCATAACAGAAGATGAGGTATAAAACAGAATGATTAAATTAGTATATTTATACAATTTGAACACATTATGTAATACTAAATTCAGTATTAGATAATGTAACTATTATGTTTGAACATATATTTGAATCAAATAAAATTTCCTTTCTTGAATAAATGACGAATACATGTAAATATTTAGGTTACTTTGTCAAATTAATGTGAGTTAACCTAAACCAAACATATAATAGATAAACTCTTTTATGCATCATTATATTATTTAGAGATTAAGATTTTCTAACCATGAAAATATATAAATAAATGAATATAAATAATCAAATAATATATGTACAAATTTTAATTTCCTATTTTTAATAATTTACTGAAAATTAATCATTTTCGGTAGATATTTCACAATAATTCCATCTTAAATATATAATGTAAACAAAATTTACTATATTCCTTCCATACCAATGAACCCAACATAAAGAAAAACATTATTCAATACACATTTAGATAAATTTTTACTAAAAATTACAATCTCCACCCATAAACAAACAATCGCATCACTCTATCACAATTCTTAATCCACCGAAATCATTTAATGGTCATCTAACTACTAACAACAATTTACAACCATGAAACTTTTTTTACCTTCATTGTTCATTGAGTTCCAAAAAAAAAATCCATATCCCCTATCATTTTATCACCTCATATACTAGATCGCCTCCAATTCAGCTCACAAACTTATAAATTGAAATCAAACCTATGATGAATATCACAAAAAGACTCAACATAACACATCATGATCTTCAAGAAAAAGGTTTTCGTTGTCATGAAAATTTATAAAACCATATTTATGTTGATTCTTGAATAAGTTTTATTCTATCTAAAAGAATTGATTTTCTTATTCTTCAGTGATATTTAATGAAACTGGTTATATTATAAATGAAATTTTCGTTGATTAAGTATTGAAATTATCCCATTGGAACAATAGGGGTTTGGATAGTCTCTAGAACAATAATTTTAGTACTTAAATTGATAATTTACTCATGTCTTATGAAAATATTTTTATTAATTTCATCATTTGAAATTTTTAACAAATGTTTAATGATGATGCATTTCTTTTCATTGAGTGGTGGCCTATATATAATTTTTATAGACATTTTTATATGAAATTTCAGTTTTGAAAATGTAAAATTGGTTTTGAATGATAATATGGGTTTTTAAATGAAATAAAATGATGTTTCCTCTCCAAATGAACTAAAAGGGATTTTGTGTTTTAAGACTCATAAATTGATTTCAAAAGAACCTATAATATATTAAACATTTAATTTTCTTCCACATTACATGAAAAAAATTAAAACATTTAATTTTTCTATTTTTAATGAATATTATTTTATAATTTTCCCTTGATGTTAAATTTTTTTCTATAAACGTGGATTCATATTGCATTTTTTGTTTTTAAAAAAAATTTGTCGATTTTATTGATTAATTTTTAAAAGGGATTTCAAGTGTGGTTTTAAATATTAAAAATTCAACGAATATAATTTGGAAAGTATTTTGGAGATAATATTTGAAATTTTAATCTTTGATGTGTTAATTTAATAAAAAACTCATTCAATATGTGTCGCAAAGCTGTTAGTATCAATATTGCTTTTGACAAATGTTCATAGAAATAAGATCATTAATTAATTATTCAATAATATTTTACCCTAAACTATTCTTTATTGGAAGTCATCCACTTATTCATTAATTCATGATAGGGATGACTATTCTTATGTTTTAATTATTTTATACCAATAATATAATGACCCATACTTTACATACATTGTAATTACTTCAGAATTTAAGCACACTTATTACAACATATAACAAAACCAAGAAAGGACCGTATAGGTATAGTGTCTTTAGAAACTAGGAAACATATACAACTAGTTCATAAAGCATCTACTTTGCCTCCCATTTATTTCATTATATCTAGAGTCCCTTTTTGGCATATTCTACTTAATAACTTTCTTCCTGACCTCGGGAAATAATACAAACAAAGGGGTGATCTCAAATTCTCAGTAAGGGTAAATAAAAGAAATATCATTCACATCATATTCATAAGAACATAACATTTTGAAAATCTTAACCTACAAAAGGGAGCATAATTTCATAAAATGGGATAAATCATAGTAGTTAAATGAAATCCCAATAATCATAACTTAAAACATGAAACTTTGTGGCATACACACAAAATAATAGAGAATCATTTCTTATCAGTCAAGACTCATTGCCAAGACTAGCTTAGTGGACAATGTCCATTTCTGAACCGAGTCACCCTCGTTTCAGTCCTGTTTCACTAAACCGGTATAACCTACCATTCCAGCCATGTCTATCTCATGAGATATAAAATCATTACCCAATGCATTGGAGGGAGATATAGGTCCCACCCATCTCATAATGATACCATTCTTATGTGTACCAAAAAATCATAAACCATACATCATTGCATAACCCATGTAATAAAAATGGGATTCATAAACAACATGACATCATAAAACAATTCATATAAGATAAAGGATTTCATAAAAATAATTCCATCACAACATAATCAAATCAATGTAATAATAGGGATATAAACAGAACCCTATATTATCTTAGATGGAAAATAATTTTGAAAAAACACTTGAACTCTATTCTTGAGGAAAATATCCTTTCTACTTCAAAAATATTTTCCTTTCTTAACATTTCATAAAATTTAAAACTAAAAAAATTTGATTAAAAATAAACTTGAAAACTTGTAAAGGAAGCTTCTTGGAAATAATGTTTTAAAAATCAATTCATGCCGTATAAGTAAAAAACATTCTTCTCGTACTTTTGTCGGAAAAGTCAAAAAGTACCTCGTATGAAAAATTACAAAAGATTCCTTTAATATATTTAACTAAAAACACACCGAAGGGTAAAATTGGATTTAAAAAATTGTATGTGGATGGAAACAATATTAAATATCGAGGAAACATGGATGTGGATGATAAAATATACCCCAGTAAATACCAAAGTATAAATAATCTCGGATAAAATGAGATTGTGATATTTTCCCTTACCTTAGGTTCGATATGCTTTGTACGTGTCTGAACCTCCTGTATAATGATTTAAATAATGTTATTGAATTCTTCCAGAATCATAAATATTTTTATGATACCATATTTGGTCATATTCTTATATTCTTAGTAGTAATATTTCATTGCTACTGGTTATTCGGGTCTTTATAACTTATTGTTCTTATGCGTGTTTTGTCGAATAAATTATTATTCTTCTCTTTAGGTTATAGATTCCTAATTTTCAGAATGGTATTAGTGTAATATATATCATATTAATTAATTCAATTCATTTATATAATCATTATGTAATGAAGATCATGTAGAACGAGTCGCATCACATCGTGGAGACGGTATTCCATACGCACGCACGAGTGATGATATCGTTCCTATGATGGTGGAATTGTATTGGAGTATATGTATACTATTTAAGAATCAGTATCACTTTATAATAGTCATATATAGTCATTATTTACACCATTATACCCATCAAAGTAAGGTGGTGGTGGAAAATAGATTACACCACGGCATGGAGACGGTATTCCGTACGTACGCACACGCGGTGATTTCATTTTCCGTAGGATGGATAGATGGTGAAATAGGGTTGTTTCATACTTATAGTCACATATAAGTATATGAGTGATACTGATGTCATTACCTCATAATGAAACAACTAAATATGAAGAAGCGGAAGAAGAAATAAAGATGAAATAATCGGTAACGAATATTACCTCTTCTTTGAAGTGCTTCTTTGAGACCTCCTTTTAGGACACTAAAATGGGTCTTTTAAGAAGACCAGAACCTCTAGGATGTTTCTAGGTAAGTGGAGAAAAGAAATTGGCATGGGTTGGCCGAGCTTGAAGGCTCAATGTGGTGTGAGGAAGAGAGGGAGGAGGTGCCCTTTTATAAGGGAGGAGAGGGGCACCTTTGGAATAACTACAAATATTATTTTATTATAAAGTCATGTTCCATTTTAAATAGATCCAAATTGATTTATTTTTAGGATAAGGTGGTGATGGGTCAAAATACTCTCATACAATATAATTTATACAAGTTTAGGTTCCTATTTTAACCTTATCATGTAGATTTAACATTAAGTTAAACAATTTTACTTTTACCGTGTCTTCTTGTGTTCTTATACTATAAGGTTAATAAACATACTATATCAAGACAAAAGAACCCCAAGTTGTTTATAATTAATATATATAACCATATATAAGTCATTTGGCCTAACCATAGATGTTTAGGAATAAAATAACAATTAATAATATAATATTAGTTTTAAAAACTATTTTATGTAAATTTTGACACTATTTGGTGATTCATATTTGTGAAAATCATAACCGAATGATAAGTTCAAAAAAAGTTAATTAAATCAATACTAACTTGTCATATTAACCTATAAAATTAGTGGAATTCATAAAAAGACTGAAATTATATTTATTTGGTTATTTATAACATCAATTATGTCAATATTTCATTAATAAGATAATTACTGCATCATCGTTGTGTCATAAATAAATTAAATTATGTAATGTCTAAAAATTACAAATAAAATACTATTATGTAAGAAATATTTTTATCTTTCTAATGAATATTTATAGTCGAATTTATCTTATGTATAACCCAATATTAAAAATGATTTACTTATTAAACTTTGATTTTAACTATTTTAACCCTTCTTTAAATAAATTAATAATAAATGTCCTAATCTAATCCAAGTGGGCCTAAATGGTCATATGTTTTTTCTTAATGTTGTTTTTGGTAGAATTAGACTTGTACAATAGAATTAGGACATGTGTTAGGGTAATAATAATATCATTTTTACCCTTAATTACCCTATTTTATTTTAACTGTGGTAAAAAAAGTAAAAAGTTAATATTCACCAAAAAAACTTTCATCTCATTGAACCACATTTTACTTACTGACATCAACCGTGTCTCTCATATTTTCAAAATTCCACTCACAGAAGCGGTAAAATTGAGTTTTATTAAAAAATTCAGTTTTCTTAACTACCACTTAGTGGTTTCACTATTAATCAAAAATTGAAAGTTTTCAGAAAAATACCAAAATTTCACCCTATGATAATTTCGATATTACGAATCCAAAAATGAAGACCATTTTGAAAAATAAAATTTATAATATTTCAAAAATTGGTTATTACTATTCATAAAGGCTAGTTTTAATAATATTTTAATAGTATATCATTGTTTAGTGAAACTCGGTATTGCGTACTACGCAAGCAATCGAGGAAACTCGCGATTTCGTGTAAAGCAAGCCAACCAAGTGTTGTGTGTAGAAAAACATTCATTTGATGATTTATATAACATAAAAGTCTCGGGTGTTACATTCTACCCCCCTTAAAATGCATTTCTCCCTTGAAATTCGTCACTTTGTAACAAACAGATGAGGATACCTCTCCCTCATCATATCCTCAAGCTCCCATGTAGCTTCTTCTAATTGGTGGTTCCTCCATAAAACATTCACCAATAGAGTGGTCTTGTTTTGTAGCACTTTTTCACTACGATCCGGAATCTCTATCGGTTGTTCTTCATAAGAAAGATCTTGCTCCAGCAGTATAACTTCTGAGCTGAGTACATGTGAAGGATCAGGTATGTACTTTCTCAGGAGAGATACATGGAACACATCGTGAACTTGAGAGAGATTCGGTGGAAGCGCCAATCGGTAAGCTACCTTCCCAACACGATCCAGTATTTCGAAAGGACCGATATATCTAGGGCTCAACTTCCCCTTTCTTCCAAATATCATAACCCTCTTCCAGGGAGATATTCGTAAGAACACTTTATCACCCACTTCAAACTCTAGGTCTTTTCTTCGGTTGTCGGCATAATGTTTCTGTCGACTCTGAGCTGCTCTTATGTGTTGTTGAATAGATCTGAACTTTTCTACCATTTCATCAACGAGATCAGTTCCAAATATCGTCCTTTCCCCAACTTCATCCCAGAAAGTTGGAGTCCTTCATTTCTTTACATAGAGAGCTTTATAAGGAGCCATCTGAATACTGGAGTGAAAGCTATTATTATATGAAAATTCCACCAAAGGTAGGTGTTGATCCCAACCACCATTGAAATCCATAGAGAAAGCTCTAAACATATCTTCTAGAGTTTGAATTGTTATCTCAGACTGGCCGTCTATCTGAGGATGATAAGCAGTGCTGAAACTCAACTCTGTATCCAGAGTATGATGAAGACTTAGCCAGAACTTCGAGGTAAATCACGGATCCCGATCAGATATAATAGAAAGTGGTACTCCATGCAATCTTACCACTTCTTTTACATATATCCTGGAAAGTTGATCTAGAAAGAAATCCTCTCTAATAGAAATGAAGTGTGCAGACATTGTAAGATGATCGACTATGACCCAGATAGCATTATTGCCTTTGGATGTTTTAGGAAGTCCTGTGACAAAGTCCATAGTGATGTTTTCCCATTTCCATTCGGGTATGGGTAATGGTTGTAACATCCCCTTAGACTTCTGTCTCTCAGCTTTAACTTGTTGACAAACCAAGCATCGAGAGACATATTCAGCAACATCTCTTTTCATGCCATCCCACCAGAAGTACTCAATCAGGTCCCTATACATCTTCGTGCTTCCAGGATGAATAGAGAATGAAGAACTATGTGCCTCATCCAGCAACTCCTTCTTTAATTCGGGGATGGGAGGAACACAAACCCGATTCATGAACTTTATTATCCCATTACAATCAAGGTTGAATTCAGGAACAGTTCCCACATTCTTTTGTAAATCGACATCTTCTTTCTGTGCCTCTTTAATCTTCACATGTATAGATGGTTGAACATTCATTTGAGAAAGATATGATTTTTCCCCTTTCATTATAATTTCAAGATCCATCCTTTGTAAATCCATAAATATTGGATCTTTTGTGATCCGCATCATGGATAAACTAGCATGGTCTTGTCGACTTAATGCATCTGCAACCTTGTTTTCTTTCCCAGGGTGGTAATGGATTGAGCAGTCATAATCCTTAACTTGCTTCAACCATCTTCTTTGGCGTATATTCATCTCCTTTTGTGTGAAAATATACTTTAAAGTTTTATGATCAGTATAAATAACACACCTTTCACCATAAAGGTAATGCCTCCAAATATTTAATGCTATGATTACTGCAACTAACTCCAAATAATGTGTTGGGTAATTTTGCTCATGGATTTTCAACTGTCGTGAGGCATAAGCTATCACCATATCATTTTGCATAAGAACACACCCCAATCCCTTCTTGGATGCATCACTGTAGATCACAAACCTTTCTCCACTACAAGGATGTGTGAGCACAGGTGCACTGGATAACCTTCTTTTCAACTCCTTGAAATTCTTTTCACATTCCTCCATCCAAACAAACTTAACTCCTTTCCGAGTCAACTTGGTGAGTGGATTAGATAATCATGAAAAATCTTTCACAAAACGTCGATAATATCCATCCAAACCAAGAAAACATCGGATCTCAGTTACTGTTGTTGGTCTCGACCATCTTTCGATGACCTCTATTTTTGCTGGATCCACAGATATCCCCTCTTTTGAGATTATGTGACCAAAAAATTCAACTTTTTGAAGCCAAAATTCACACTTGGTAATTTTTGCATAAAGCTTCTCCTTTCTCAGGGTCTTCAATATAATTCTCAAGTAATCTTCATTTTCTTACTTTCTCTTTGAATAGACAAGAATATCGTCTATAAAGACTACCACAAACTGATCAAGATAGTCTTTAAAGACTCTATTCATTAGAACCATGAAGATAGAAGGGGCATTAGTAAGACCAAATGGAATCACTATAAATTCATATTGTCCATACCTTGTACGGAAAGCCGTCTTTGGTATATCCTCCCTTTTAACCCTTAATTGATGATACCCTGAATGGAGATCAATCTTGGAAAAGTATTGAGCTCTGCATAGTTGGTCAAATAGGTCATAAATGCACGGGAAATGATATTTGTTCTTGATAGTGATCTTGTTATGTTCTCGATAATCAATATAGAGTCTCATTGATCCAAATTTCTTCTTAACAAACAGAATAGGTGCTCCCCAAGGTGACACACTAGGGAGTATGAGCCCCTTATGAAGATTCTCTTAGAGTTGCTTCTTCAATTCCTGTAACTCAATTGGGTCCATTCTATAAGGTGTCTTTGAAATAGGCAAATCACCCGGTACGAGTTCTATTGAAAACTCAACTTCACGATTCGGTGGAAGACCCGGTAATTCCTCCGGAAGGACAACATCAAACTCTCATACAATGGGAATATTCTTAATCGTGAGTTTCTCACCAACAATTTGAGATAAATAACCTTCATTTAGTGGAATCAATACACCTAAAATGGAAGAAATTTCCACGGGAAGTTTATGTAATCCTTACATCGATAGACGATCATAGATTGATCTGGAATATGAAATGTGACTTCCCTTCTTTGGAAATTGATATGAGCTCCATGTAGATAAAGCCAATACATGAAAAGAATCACATCAAATTCCACTATAGGAAGGATCACAAGATTTTCAGAAAGCACTTTCCCACAAACTTCAATCGGAGAAGAATTATAAACTTTTGATGCGACTATTGTGCCATTAGGTGTTGTCACAGCTAACTCAACATCTAATTGTTGAGTTAATATGGTGATACCCTTAGAAAATTCATCAGAAATAAAGGAGTGGGTGGATATAGAATCAAATAAATCATTTGCTACTTTAGAGTTGATGGTAAGTGTACCTTTCACCACATCGTTATCGTACTCCACATCGCTGATAGAAATTGCATGTGACTTTCCTTCGTCTTTAGCCTTAAGAGTTTGTCGACGTCGACCATCATCATCAACCCTTGGATTAGGGAATTTATTGGCATAATGTCCCATCTCCTTGAACTTGAAACATTGAAGTGTATTAGGTTCATTCTGTGTATCTCTTCCCTTGTTTTCATCATTAGACATCTTCTTCCCATCATCACGACATTCAAATGCCCGATGACCTTCCTTTCCACTTTTGAAATATTTACTTGTCCCTTTAAGAAAACTCCCTCTATGTTTCTTTCCACACATTGAGAAAAAGGGAAAGCTCATCTTCTTTTCAGTGTGCTCTTTAGATTTTCCTTTGAATTCTATTTTCCTCTTCTTATCAAACCCATATGACTGATGGGTTACTCCAATCTCCATCTCAACTTTGAAAGCACATCGAACAATTTCCTCATAGCTATTAAAGTCCCTTATGGCTAAGGCCCTTCGAAGACTTGGGTTTAAGCCACTAAAGAATCAATTGATCTTACTCTCAGGTTGGATAATAATACCAGAAGCGTACCTTGCAAGTCTTGTAAAATTTTCATCATAGGTACCAAAAGATTCATCATCCTTTTGCTTTAGTTTAAGAAACTCTTTCTCCTTCTTTGTTCGGAGAATACGAGGGAAGTACTTATTGAAAAATAAGTTCTTAACTCGTCCCATTCCATGGACTCAATTTCATCCATTTTCCTCGTATTCTTAATAAGATTCCACCATTGATCAGCATCACATTTCAAACGATACACTGCTAAGATGACTTTATCATGCTCAGAACATTGAAGAACTGAAAATATCTTTTCAGTAGTACTAATCCATTGTTCAACAACTAATGGATCTGTAGACCCGCAGAATGAATGTGGACGCTGTCTCGTGAAGGATTCAACAGAATGTTGCTCCTTCCTTTACTCGTTTAGAATTACTACATGATTCATATATTGATAAATTTTTTTGAGAATGGCTACAAGATTTTGCATTCCAACTCCCATAATGTTTGGTTTCTCAGGGGGATAATCATTGCATTGCCCATCGCATTCTGCATTAACACGGTTCCTTCGGGTTCCAGCCATTGACTAAAACCAAGAAGAATAGTGTGAGCAACACTAATTATAATAGGAAAACCACATAATCAAGAATAAAATTTTACACCTAAGGTCTTATCCTAGGTTATTCATGGCCATTACTAAAACACTAAGATTGTGTTCTATGCTTAGACTTATCCTTAGGGTTCTTACTAAGGCTTTCACATCCTAGTTTCCAAAGGTTGACTATACCTTTCCTCTAATACCAACTATAATGACCGATACTTTACATACATTGTTATTACTTCATAATTTAAGCACGCTTATTACAACATATAACAAAACCAATAAAGGTCTGTATAGGTATAATGTCTTTAGAAACTGGGAAACATAAACAACTGGTTCATAAAGCATCTACATTGCCTCCCATTTATTTCATCATATCTAGAGTCCCTTTTTGGTATATTCTACTTAATAACCTTCTTCCTGACCAGGTAAAATAAGACATACAAAAGGGTGAACTCAAATGTCAGTAAGGGTAAATAAAAGAAATATCAATCACATCATATTCATAAGAACATAACATTTTGGAAATCGTAACCTTCAAAAGGGAGCATAATTTCATAACATGGGATAAATCATAGTAGTGAAATAAAATCCCAATAATCATAACATAACACATGAAACATTGTGGAATACACACATAATCAAAGAGAATCATTTCTTATTAGTCAAGACTCATTGTCAATACTATCTTAGTGGACAAAGTCCATTTCTGAACCGAGTCACCCTCGTTTCAGTCCTGTTTCACTGAACCGGTATAACCTACCGTTCCAGACATGTCTATCTCATGAGATATAAAATCTTTACCCAATGCATTGGAGGGAGATATAGGTCCCACCCATCTCATAATGATACCATTCTTATGTGTTCCAAAAAATCTTAAACCATACATCATTGCATAACCCATGTAATAAAAATGGGATTCTTAAACAACATGACACCATAAAACAATTCATATAAGATAAAGAATTTAATAAAAATAATTACATCACAACATAATCAAATCAATGTAATAATAGGGATAGAAACATAACTCTATATTATCTTAGATGGAAAATAATTTTGATAAAACACTTGAACTCCATTCTTGAGGAAAATATCCATTCTACTTCAAAAACATTTTCCTTTCTTAACATTTCATAAAATTTTAATCTAAAAGAAGTTGATTTAAAATAAACTTTAAAACTTGTAAAGGATGCTTCTTGGAAATAATTTTTAAAAATTACATTCATTCCATATAAGTAAAAAAACATTCTTCTCATACTTTTGTCGGAAAAGTCAAAAAGTACCTCGTATGAAAAACGACAAAAGATTCCTTTCATATCATTTACTAAAAACTCACCTAAGGGTAAAATTGGATTTAAAAAATTGTAGGTGGATAGAAACAATATTAAATATCGAGGAAACATGGATGTGTATGATAAAATACACCCCAGTAAATACCAATGTATAAACAATCTCGAATAAAATGAGATTTTGATATTTTCCCTTACCTTAGGTCTGATATGCTTTGTATGTGTCCGAACCTCTTGTATAATGATTTAAATAATTTTATTGACTTATTCTAGAATCATACATATTTTTATGATATCATATTTGGTCATATTCTTAGCTTCTTAGTAGTAATATTTCATTGCTACTTGTTATTCGGGTGTTTATAACTTTTTGTTCTTATGCGTGTTTTGTCGAATAAATTATTATTCTTCTCTTTAGGTTATAGATACCTAATTTACAGAATGGTATTAGTGTAATATATATCATATTCATTCATTCAATTTATTTATATAATCATTATGAAATGAAGATCATGTAGAATGAGTCTCATCACATCGTGGAGACGATATTTCGTACGTACGCACGAGTGATGATATCGTTCCTATGATCGTGGAATTGTATTGGTGTGTATGTATACTATTTCAGAATCAGTATCACTTTATAATAGTCATATACAGTCATTATTTACACCATTATACCCATCCAAGTAAGGTGGTGGTGGAAAATAGATTACACCACGGCGTGGAGACGATATTCCGTACGTACGCATGCGCGGTTATTTCTTTTTTCGTAGGATGGATAGATGGTGAAATAGGGTTGTTTGATACATATAATAACATATCAGTATATGAGTGATACTGATGTTATTACTTCATAATGAAACAACTAAATAAGAAGAAGTGGAATAAGAAATAAATATGAAAGAATCGGTAACGGGCATTACCTCTTCTTTGAAGTGCTTCTTTGAGACCTCCTTTTAGGGAACTAAAATGGGTCTCTGAAGAAGACCAGAACCCCTAGGATGTTTCTAGGGACGTGGAGAGAATAAATTGGCATGTTTTGGCCGTGCTTGAGGGCTCAAAGTGGTATGAGGAAGAGAGGGAGGAGGTGCCCTTTTATAAGGGAGGAGAGGGGCACCTTTGGAATAACTAAAAATATTATTTTATTATAAAGTAAAGTTCGGTTTTAAATAGCTCCAAATTGATTTATTTATAGGATAAGGTTGGGATGGGTCGAAAGCCTCTCATCCAATATAATTTTGGGCAAGTTTAGGTTCCTATTTTAACCTTATCATGTTGATTTAACATTAAGTTAAATAATTTTACTTTTACCGTGTCTTCTTGTGTTCTTATACTATAAGGTTAATAAACTTACTATAACAAGCCAAACGAACCCCACGTTGATTATTATTAATATATATAACCTTATCTAAGTCATTTGGCTGATCCTCGGATGTTTAGGAATAAAATAAAAATTAATAATATAATATTTTTTTTAAAAACTATTTTATGTCAATTTTGACACTATTTAGTAATTGATTTTTGTGAAAATCATAACAGAATGATAAGTTCGAGAAAAGTTAATTCAATCAATAATAACATGTCATAGTAACCTAGAAAGTTAGTGTAATTCATAAAAAGTCTCAAATTATATTTATTTGGATATTTATAACATCAATTATGTCGATATTTCATTACTAAGATAATTAATGCATCATCGTTGTGTCATAAATAAATTAAATTATTTAATGTCTAAAAATTACAAATAAAATACTATTATATAATAAATATTTTTATATTTCTAATGAATATTTATTGTCGAATTTATCTTATGTATAACTCCATATTATAAATGATTTACTTATTAAACATTGATTTTAACTATTTTAACCCTTCTTTAAATAAATTAATAATAAATGTCCTAATCTAATCCAAGTGGGCCTAAATGGTCATATTTTTTTCCTGAGGTTGTTTTTGGCCGAATTACACTTGTCCAATAGAATTAGGACATGTGTTAGGGTAATAATAATATCATTTTTACCCTTAATTACCCTATTTACTTTTAACCGTGGTAAAAAAAGTAAAAAGTTACTATTCACCAAAAAAATATTTTCATCTCATTGAACCAAATTTTACTTACTGACATCAACCGTGTCTCTTGGATTTTCAAAATTCCACTCACAGAAGCGGTAAAATTATGTTTTATGAAAAATTCAGTTTTTTTAACTACCACTTAGTGGTTTCACTAATAATCAAAAATTGAAAGTTTTCAGAAAAATACCAAAATTTCACCATATGATAATTTTGATATTACGAATCCAAAAATGAAGTCGATTTTGAAAAATAAAATTTATAAAATTTCAAAAAGTGGTTATTACTATTCATAACGGCTAGTTTTAATAATATTTTAGTAGTATATTGTTGTTTAGTGAAACACGGTATTGCGTACGACGCAAGCTATCGAAGAAACTCGCGATTTAATGTAAAGAAATACAAGCATGTGTTGTGTGTAGAAAAATATTCCTTTGATGATTTATATAACATAAAAGTCTCAGGTGATACAAATAAGGATCCTCTCCATAATTATTGAAATAAGTGAGACTAGGAAATCATGCAACTATTTCCACTATGAGGGCATTGTATTATCATGGTAAAAAATATCTATGTAAGGGATTGTAGATCATGTATTCTTGTTCCTAGGTGGTCATGTATCTCAATCCATTTAGAATGTGGGTTGGGGTATAAAAATTAATGTATCTGATAAAATGTATTTTATGATCAACTCCTCCATAAAATCATTGTGTGCCACCAAAACATTTCATCTTATGGAAACAAATTGAGGTATGTTGTTGGGTATTTTATGAACTCCTATAAAATTAAAATTTATATTTAAATATAAAACTGTCATCCTCATCATATTTATATTCCAAATTGTTATTATATCATTTTTTCTTAAGACTCATCACCCATTTCATCTGATCAAGAACCTATATTTCATAAAAAAAATCATTAGTGTCTATCCCATACAATGTACTGGTGATCATATTAGATAAATTGAGAGGATAGGATATATCATTGTGGTGTATATAATTTATTAAATTAAATTAACACTTCCAAAAAATAATATTTAATTATTTAAATAGAAATGTTATGGGTTTGCCTTAACAGAATATTCGACATCGTTCACATTTGATAATCAATATATTTTGTGTATTTATTTTTTTATAAAAAGTATATTTTTTGAACCTAATAGGATAGATATGAATCAAAAATGGATTCATTCTAATAATATGACACAATAGTATATTTATATTGTTAATGAGTTCATAAATACATCGTGAATGTGTCAATTCATTCTACTAGATTAGTTAATTGTTTCCCAATTTTATCTTCTAATTTAAAATTAAATTTCTCATCATCTATATCTAATAATTAATAATTTAAATATAAAATATCTTTTTTTGAAGTTATATGTTTTCCTTCAACTATCTATAGTAAGCCATAAAATGGAGAACATGTTTCTTTTGGATGAGGAATTTCAAAAACCATTGGGATTCCTATTGAATACCTGTGGAATTGTTAAATATTTTCAAGAATAATGAATATAGTTTAATGGAAGATAAATTTAACATATTAAATCATCTACACATGAATCAGATAGAAATTATAATTAGTATGACTCAAAATATATCTTTTTAGTGTTTAATATTAATTTTTGTTGAAACCTAACATCACATACTAAAAAATAATGAAACACATTCCCCAAATTATATAGAATAAATCACATCTCTCGTCAAATTCATGATCCAATATTTCATGTATGAATCAAATATCCTCTTTTTTTACGACATCTAACCCAACCAAATTACCATTTCATCATAAATACCCTAATCTTCTTATAACAAATTATGCACCATTGTATTTTTTTAGATTCCAAAGAGGTATTTTTTCCTTCTATATGTTGAACAATATATAAATGGGTGAACTAGATTTTGTTTCTAATTTACTTCATTTAAAAATATAATTGTTATTTATGAATAATTTGACAGATAAAAGGAATTGTACCATATGTTGCACATAGTTATGATAAATTAATGTTTCAACACAATGAATAAAAATCAGGGAAACAAAAATAACATATGTTTAAATAAGTGGAATGTTCTGTTGCTAATTTTATGATTTTTATAAAAAAATATCACCTTCAAAACCTAAAATACAAAAGATACGTTACTATAATAGTGAAGGTACAAAATTATGAAAGATTCTATATTTTGAGAATAAATCAGTTATAATTTTTGGCTTCATAAAAATATTCACATTATCTTTCATCAAAAATGAATTAATGGTTTTATATATAGTTTAAACTAGTTGAGCCCAAAATTATATACCCATGAACAGACATAACAATTATTAAATGGAATAAAATAAGTCTATTAGAAGACAATATTGATAAAACACTAGACTATGAGAGTTAAAATTAGAAATATGAAACATGAATCACAAGGCATAAACATTGGAAAGAATTATTATTTAAGATATAATAATGTAATATATTTGGGGTAAAATATAGATTTAATATCTATTATTATCACAATGGTTCAATTTTTTATTTAATAGGCACTCTAAACACTCAGTGTCTGTGATTCCAATTTAAAGTGGAATTTTAGTAAAAATGATATTTGACATACTCATGTCTGAGAAAACATATTCAAACAGTTATGATACACTAGAAAAATAATTCATAAGTTGTTATTGATGTGTAGGAATCGAAAAAATATAAATATAATGTATGAGGTGATTATTATCACTCAGTGCGTGTCTTTTAATTTTAATTTCTTAGTGGTATTATCAAAAAATGAATGTAACAAACACAAAACTAATAAAATGGATTTATGTTGTTTTCATAGAAAAGGAAAATGATTTATAAGAAATTTTTTACATGTACTAATGAACCACGCCTCAATCAGACTCACAATGTGACTATTATAATTCATGGTGTTTCTTTTTTTTTAAAATTGATATAAATTTTCGTAAAAAAGGCATGCAAAAGACTCTAAATAGTGAAAATTCATTTGAATTGTTTTCATAATTTATTAAAACAACACATGAATCATTTGTGACACCATAGAATCATATGATCCATAATATAATTCATGATGTTCCTAATATAACATAATGTGTGTCTTTTTATATAAAATAGAAATAAATTTTAATTAAAAAGAAAACTGACATACTCAACACTTATAAAACACATTCAAGAATTTTTATAAATTGTGGATATGATCCATAAGTCATTATTGATGTGTAATAATAATCTTAAAATCGATACGTTCCATGGTGTTCCTAGTACAACACAACATGTTCTTTGTACATTTAAAATTAACATTTTAGTCCAAAAATCTTTTCTGTAATAAAAATTCGGAAGAAAACACTCATATTGACTTTATAATTACGTATAATTAATAATATGTATTTATTTACTTATGAAACTTTTTCTCATGACAATAGGACACATTATGATACTGGTATTTCCCAATGTCTGTGATTCCATTTTAAAAATACATTTCAGTAAAAAAAAGAGAAGTGACGTACTCAAAATATGAAAAACACAATCATATTCATTTTATGATTTATTAAAATGATTTATAAGTCATTTATTACCTGCATGAATCTAATACACCTCAATATGACTCATGATTTGTCCAGTATAACTCAATGTCTGTCTTTTAATTTAGAATTGTCATTAATTTTACTGAAAAATAATAGTCACTTACTCAATACCATGAAAAAAAATTGATATATTTTATAAATTTTTAAAATGATATATAAGTCCTTTTGGATGTTTCATAATTCTAAAAATTCTAATATGAAATATGGTGTGACTGGTATATCTCTATGTTTTCATTTTAATTTAATATTTACATTAATTTTAGTACATATCACATTTGAATTACTGAAAACTGAAAAAATACATATGGATTCTTTCTATACATTAGGATAACAATCTGTATTTATTTTTGAAATATATGATTCATTTAAAACTCAATATAATGCATGGATTTTCTAGTGTTACTCCATGTTTGTATTTTTATTTAAAATGACATTACTTTTAGTAAACAAGATAACAAATATACTCATAACATATCAAAATAATTCATATACGTTTTTCATTAGTAAAATGAATTATAATTAATTTTTTAGTAATTATTATCTCCTCAATCCAATTCACAGAATTATATATATGACTCAAACTATATGTTATGATTTCTAAATTGAAATTTTAGTAAAAAGAGTTTTTCAACAACTGAAAAAAAAAAAATTCCTTGGATTGTGTTGAAAATTTTGAGAAAATTATCAATATGTAATTATTGAAGTGCATTAATCAATATCACATAAAATTGAAACACTTTGAAACTAATAGGACTCATAGTTTTTGTGTCAAAATTGAAATAAAATTTTAGAATAAATGAAAAGTGGCATTATCCAAAATATGAAAAAAAATAATATCTTTTATGATAAATTTCTAAAAAATTTCTACAATATCTTTTTGATCTATAGGAATCTGACATAATACAATATGATATATAGTCTTCCTATTTTTACAAATTGTGTGTCATTTTATTTATTATTTATTCTAATTCTAGAAAAAAGGAAAACTTCCATAATAAAAATTTATCAATATAATTCACATTGTTTTGAAACATTAGTAAATGATCTATAACTAATTTTTGAAATCTTAAAACTAAGAAAAGGATTTCAGATTTTATTCTCCTCATTATATATAATATTAATTAATTACTTTCCTTATAATTTTAATCATATGGTTATTTAGTTAATTTTAATAGATATGATAGTTGATGTTAAATAATTAATGGGGTGACCTGCAATAATCAACCACAACTCAATGTGGTACAAAATGATACAAGTGTCAATCAATGTTTAGATTAAAATTAGTTATTCATTCTTAATGTATTTCATTATAGTTTTAATAATATTATAATTTTTTTCTTATATAAGATCATTATTTTATCTCATGATATGGTGGTTGGTATAGTAATAGAATGAGTGGGGTTTAGGGGTCATAAAAAAGAACATAAATCTATTTTAATGTGTTTGATATTTTGTAGTTACTAATGTAAATTTATAAACCAATTTTTTTATGTATATACTATTTTTTTCTGAATTTGTGTTATAATTTTTATTTCAATTAAAATATGTATTTCAACCTATTTTTTATGATTCTGCTTTTGTAGTGTGTTAGAAATTTACCAAGACACAACAGTGTGCCCCTTAATCAGTGATAAATAATGCATTGATTAAGGTATCCTTTATCAGTTATATTAAATGTTCTGATATAGAAATCCCTTGTCATTTCTATGAAAAGCTCTTAAGAAGGATTCCTTTATTAATGCATTTTTCGAATTGATAAATGATGTAATTTTTCATTGATTCTAAAATCCAATACAAATTAACCCTTTATCAGCACATTTTAGTGTTGATAAAGGACCCCTTTATCCGTTTTTTAATAACAAGTAAAATACTAGGTATTTTCATCATTCTCTAGTATTCATTAATATTCACACAATGATAAAAGAAATTTCAGTGATTTTAATGGAATTGTTTGTATTTGTGTTTATGATAGGTACCCTTTATGAAATTTATATTGATTCTCATAATCCCACATTTATCTATAGATGAAACACTAGATGACAATATGGTATTTACTTCCATTTTATTCATTATCTAAACTGCCCTTATCTCAATACATGAAACAATCTATCTTTTCCTCCATATATTTTTCAAGATATTTGTAGAGACCCATTCTTGATGTACATAGAAATTACTTTAATTTTGTAGAACACATAATATATAGACACCCAAGGACCATAATAGTTTAGTGTCTTTGCAAACCTAAAACATAATCTTTTAATCATGGTGAAAGATCTTCAACATATCCCATAATGATCATCACCTTTTGTTTTCTTACCTAATACCTTTTTTTAAATCATGGGGAAAGGAAAACATAAAACATATAAAGGGAGATATCAAATTCTCAGTAAGGGAAAACAAAGGAAATGTCAATTATATCATATTCTTAAGATCATAACGTTTAAAAATATCATCCTACATAAAAGATCATAATATCATGTCATGAGATAAATCATATAACTGCAATGTAATCCTAGTCTATATAAAATAAGACATTAAACCTTGTCACATACACAAATTATCATATAAAATAATTTCATATTGTTCATGGCTCGTTGCTAAGCCCATCTTAGTGGAAAAAGTCCATTTTTGAACTGAGTCCACTCCTCGTTCCAGTAATGTTTCACTTAAATGGATTAACTTGTCATTCCATCCATGTCTATCACATGAGATATAAATCCTTACCCAATGCATTGGAGAGAGATATAGGTCCCACAAATCTCATAATGATACCATTTTAAGGTGTTCCATAAAATCATTAATCATACATCATTGCATAACCTAAGTAATAAAATGTGATTCTGAAACATCATGCCAAGAAATCGTAATCCATATATGATAAAAGGACATCATAAAAATAATTCCATCATAACATAATCAAATAAAAGTAAAAATAGGGATATAAAAATAACCGTATATCATCCTAGATGAAAAACAATTTTGATAAAACACTTGAACATAGTTCCTGAGGAAAATATACATTCTTTTTCAAAAACAATTTCTTTTCTCAATATGTTATAAAATTTTAAAATAAAAGAAATTAATTGAAAATAATCATGAAAACATGTAAAGGATTATTTATGAAAATAATTGTAACAAACGAGATTTTTATGAGTAATATTTTGTTTTTATATATCATCAAAGGAATATTTCACTACACACTTGCTTGTCTTGCTTTACACGCAATCACGACCTTCCTCGATAGCTTGCGTCGTACGCAATACCGAGTTTCACTAAACAACGATATGTTATTAAAATATTATTAAAACTAGACGTTATGAATAGTAATAACCAATTTTTGAAATTTTATAAATTTTATTTTTCAAAATGGACTTCATTTTTGGATTCAGAATACCGAAATTAGCCTAGGGGGAAATTTTGTTATTTTTCTGAAAACTTTCAATTTTTGATGAATAGTGTAACCACTAAGTGGTAGGTTAAAAATGAATTTTTGCATAAAACTTAATTTTACCGCTTCTGTGAATGGAATTTCAGAAATCCGACAGACACGGTTGATATCAGTAAGTAAAATGTGGTTCAATGAGATAAAAATAATTTTTTGGTGAATAGTAACTTTTTACTTTTTTTACCGCGGTTAATAGTAAATAGGGTAACTAAGGGTAAAAATGATATTACTGTTACCCTAAAACATGTCATAATTCTATTGGATAAGTTTAATTCGACCAAAAACAAACTTAGGAATAAAATATGACTATTTCGGACCAGTTGGGTTAGATTAGGACATTTATTATTAATTTATTTAAAGAAGTGTTAAAATAGTTAAAATCAATGTTTAATAAGTAAATCATTTTTAATATGGGGTTATACATAAGATAAATTCGACTATAAATATTAATTAGAAAGCTAAAAATATTTCCTACATAATGGTATTTTATTTGTAATTTTTGACATTAAATAATTTAATATATTTATGACACAATGATGATGTAGTAATTATCTTATTAATGAAATATTGACATAATTGATGTTATAAACACCAAAATAAATGTAATTTGATACTTTTTATGAATTCCACTAATTTTCTAGGTTACTATGATATATTAGTGTTGATTTAAGCAATTTGGTTCGAACATATAATTATGTTATGACTTTCACAAAAATCATATATCTAATAGTGTCAAAATTGACACAAAATAGTTTTTAAATCAAATATTATATTACTAATTGTTATTTTATTCCTAAAAATATAAGGTTCGTCCAAATGACTAATATAAGGATATATATATTAATAATAAACAATTTGGGGTTCGTTTGGCATGTTATAGTAAGTGTATTAACCATATAGTGAAAGAAAACAAAAAGACACGGTAAAAGTTAAATTATTTAACTTAGAGTTAAATCTAATTGATAAGGTTAAAATAATACCCTAAACATGTCTAAATCTTATTGGTTGATAGTATTTAGACCCATCCCCACTTTAGCTTCAAAATAATACCCTTTGGAACCATTATAACCCTATTTTGACTTTAATATAAAATAATATTTTGAGATATTCCTAAGGTGCCCCTCTCCTCCCTTATAAAAGGGAACCTCATCCCCCTTCTCCTCACACCAATTTGAGAACTCAAGCTCGGCCAACCCCTGCCATTTTCTCCTCTTTACTTCCCTAGAATAATCATAGAGGTCTTGGTCTTCTTCAAATACCAATCTTAGTTCCCTAAGTGGAGGATTCAAAGAGGCGTTCCAAAGAAGAGGTAATATCCATTACCGATCTTTTCAATTTTTTTCTTCTTCAACTTCTTCTTCTTTAGTTGTTTCATGATAAAGTAATAACATCAGTATTACTTACATACTGATATGTTATTATAAATATGAAACAACCCTAACTCACCTTCTACACATCCTACGGAAAAATGAAATCACCGCACGTGCGTACGTACGGAATACCGTCTCCACGCCGTGGTGTAATCTATTTTCCACCATCACCTTACAAGGATGGGTATAATGGTGTAATGAGTAACTATTTATGATTATTATAAAGTAATATTGATACTGAAATAATATATATATACTCCAATACAGTTCCACGATCATAGGAACGATATAATCACTCGTGCGTAGTTACGGAATACAGTCTCCACGATGTGATGCGACTCGTTCTACATGATCATCATTTCATAGTAATTATATAAATGAATTGAATGAATAAATATGATATATGTTACACTAATACCATTCTGGATATAAGGTATCTATAACCGTAAAATAAGAATAAGAATTTATTCAGCAAAACACACATAAGAACAAAAGGCAACAAGGACCCGAGTAACAAGTAACAATGAAATATTACTAACAAGAAGCTAAGAATATGATATCATATCAATATTTATGATTCTTTAATAAGTCAATAACATTATTTAAACCATTATACAGGAGATTTAGACACGTACAAAGAAAATCAGACCTAAGGTAAGGGAAATATCACAATCTCATTTTTATCCGAGATTGTTTAAACATTGGTATTTACTGGGATGTATTTTATCATCCACATCCATGTTCCCTCAATATGTAATATTGATTCCATACACTTACAATAGTTTAAATCCAATTTTACCCTTCAGTGAGTTTTTAGTAAAGAATATGAAAGGAATCTTTTGTCGTTTTTTCATACGAGGTACTTTTTGACTTTTCTGACAAAAGTACGAAAAATGTTTTTTTAACTTATACGGAATGAATGGATTTTTAAAACATTATTTCCAAGAAACTTCCTTTACAAGTTTTCAAGTTTATTTTTAATCAAATTCTTTTATTTTAAAGTCGTATGACATGTTATGAAAGGAAAAAAAATTGAAGAAGAAAAGATATTTTCCTCAAGAATGGAGTTCAAGTGTTTTATCAAAATTATTTTCCATTTAAGATAATAAAGGGTTATGTTTTTATCCCTATTATTACATTGATTTGATTATGTTGTGATGGAATTATTTTTATGAATTCCTTTATCTTATATGAATTTTTTTATGATGTCATGATGTTTAAGATTCCCATTTGTATTACATGGGTTATGCAATGATGTATGGTTTATGATTAAGTGGCACACATAAGAAAGGATTCATTATAAGATGGGTGGGACCTATATCTCCCTCAAATGCATTGGGTAAAGATTTTATATCTCATGAGATAGACATGGCTAGAACGTTAGGTTATACCGGTTCAGTGAAACAGGACTGGAACGAGGGTGACTCGGTTCAGAAAGGGACTCTGTCCACTAAGATAGTCTTGGCAATGAGTCATGACTAACAAGAAATGATGTTCCATGATTATGTGTGCATGCCACAAAGTTTCAAGGTTCATGTTATGATTATGGGGATCTCATTTTCACTTCTATGATTTATTCCATGTTAAGATATTATGATCTCTTTTGCAGGTTATGATTTTCAAAAAGATATGATATGATTTTTATTTCCTTTATTTTCCCTTGCTGAGCATTTGAGCTCACCCTTTTATGTTATATTTTCCCCAGGTTAGGAAGATGGATATTTAGTAGAATATGCTAAAAGGGACCCTAGATGATGAAATAAATGGGAGACACTGTAGAAGATTTATGAACCAGTTGTTTATGTTTCCCAGTTTCTAAAGACACTATACCTATACGGTCCTTTGTTGTTTTTTCATATGTTGTAATAAGTGTGATTCAATTTTGAAGTATTAACAATGTATGTAAAGTATGGGTCGCTATAGTTGGTATCAGAGGAAAGGTATAGTCAACCTTTGGAAACTAGGATGTGAAAGCTTTAGTAAGAACCCTAAGGATAAGTCTAAGCATAGAACACAATCTTAGTGTTTTAGAAATGGACATGAATAACCTAGGATAAGACCTTAAGCATGAAAATTTTATTCTTTAATTATGTGGTTTTCCTATTATAATTATTGTTGCTCACACTATTCTTCTTGGTTTTAGTCAATGGCAGGAACCCGAAGGAACCGTGTTAATGCGGAATGCGATGGGAAATGAAATGATTTCCCCCCTAAGCAACCAAACGATATGGGAGCTGGAATGCAAAATCTTGTAGCCATGCTCACACAACTTTCTCAAGATATGAATCATGCAGGACTTCCAAACGAGCAAAGGAAGGAGCAACATTCTGTTGAATCTTTCATGAGGCAGCGTCCACCTTCTTTCAGCGGGTCTACTGATCCATTAGTTGCTGAACAATGGATAAGTACTACTGAAAAGATATTTTCAGTTCTTCAATGTTCTGAACATGATAAAGTCATCCTAGCAGTGTATCGTTTGGAAGGAGATGCTGATCAATGGTGGAATCTTATTAAGAATATGAGGCAAAGGGATGAAATTGAGTCTATGGAATGGGACGAGTTCAAGAACTTATTTTTCAATAAGTAATTCCCTCGTATTCTCTGAACAAAGATGGAGAAAGAGTTTCTTGAACTGAAGCAAAGGGATGATGAATCTGTTGGTACCTATGAAGAAAATTTTACAAGACTTGCAAGGTACGCTTCTGGTATTATTATCCAACCTGAGAGTAAGATCGATCGATTCTTTAGTGGCTTAAAACCAAGTCTTCGAAGGGCGTTAGCCATAAGGGACTTCAATAGCTACGAGGAAATCGTTCGATGTGCTCTCAAAGTCGAGATGGAGGTTGGAGTAACCCATCAGTCACATGGGTTTGACAATAAGAGGAAGATGGAATTCAAAGGAAAATCTAAAGAGCACACTGAAAAGAAGATGAGCTTTCCCTTATGCTCAAAGTGTGTAAAGAAACATGGAGGGATTTGTCTTAAAGGGACAAGTAAATGTTTTAAATGTGGAAAGGAAGGTCATCGGGAATTTGAATGCCGCGATAATGGGAAGAAGATGTCTAATGATGCAAACAAAGGAAGTGATACACAGAATGAACCTACTACACTTCATTGTTTCAAGTGCAAGGAGATGGGGCATTATGCCAATCAATGCCCAAATCCAAGGGTTGATGATGATGGTCGACGTCAACAAAATCGTAAGGCTAAAGACAATGGAAAGTCACATGCAATTTCTATCAGCGATGTGGAGTATGATAACGAAGTGGTGAAAGGTACACTTACCATCCACTCTAAAGTAGCAAATGTTTTATTTGATTCTGGATCCACCCACTCTTTTATTTCTGAAAAATTTTCTTAGGGTATCACAGTATTACCTCAACAATTAGATGTTGAGTTAGCTGTGAAAACACGTAATGGCACAACAGTCACATCAAAAGTTTATAATTCTTCTCCGATCGAAGTTTGTGGGAAAGTGCTTCCTGCAAATCTTGTGATCCTTCCTTTAGTGGAATTTGATGTGATTCTTGGCATGGATTGGCTTTCTCTACATGGATCTCATATCAATTTCCAATGAAGGGAAGTCACATTTCATATTCCAGATCAATCTACGATCGTCTATCAATGCAAGGATGAACATAACCTTCCAGTGGAAATTTCTACCATCTTATGGGTATTGATTCCACTAAATGAAGGTTATTTATCTCAAATGGTTGGTGAGAAACTAACGATTAAGAATATGCCCATTGTACGGGAGTTTGATGATGTCTTTCCGGAGGAATTACTGGGTCTTCCACCAAATCGTGAAGTTGAGTTTTCAATAGAACTCGTACCGGGTGGTTTGCCAATTTCAAAGACACCTTATAGAATGGCCCCAATTGAGTTGCAGGAATTGAAGAAGAAACTCCAAGAGAATCTTGATAAGGGATTCATATGCCCTAGTGCGTCACCTTGGGGAGCACCTGTTCTATTTGTTAAGAAGAAAGATGGATCAATGAGACTCTGCATTGATTATCGAGAACTTAACAAGATCACTATCAAGAACAAATATCCTCCCCCACGCATTGATGACTTATTTGACCAACTACGCGGAGCTCAATACATTTCCAAGATTGATCTTCGTTCAGGGTATCATCAATTAAGGGTCAAAAGGGAGGATATACCAAAGACGGCTTTCCGTACAAGGTATGGACACTATGAATTTATAGTGATGCCATTTGGTCTTACTAATGCCCCTGCTATCTTCATGGATCTAATGAATAGAGTCTTTAGATACTATCTTGATCAATTTGTGGTAGTCTTTATTGACGATATGCCTGTCTATTCAAAGAGCAAGGAAGAGCATGAATATCACTTGAGAATTATATTGAAGACCCTGAGAAAGGAGAAGCTTTATGCCAAACTTATCAAGTATGAATTTTGACATCAAAAAGTTTCATTTTTTGGTCACATAATCTCAAAATAAGGTATATCTGTGGATCCAGCAAAAACAGAGGTTATCGAAAGATGGTCGAGACCAACAACAGTAACTGAGATCCGATGTTTTCTTGGTTTGGCTGGATATTATCGACATTTTGTAAAAGATTTATCAGGATTATCTAATCCACTCACCAAGTTGACTCGGAAAGGAGTTATGTTTGTTTGGACAGAGGAATGTGAAGATAATTTCCAGGAGTTGAAAAGAAGGTTATCCAGTGCACCTGTGCTCACACTTCCTTGTAGTGGAGAAAGGTTTTTGATCTATAGTGATGCGTCCAAGAAGGGATTGGGGTGTGTTCTTATGCAAAATTATATGGTGATAGCTTATGCCTCACGACAGTTAAAAATCCATGAGAAAAATTACCCAACACATGATTTGGAGTTGGCTGCGGTAATCTTTGCATTAAAGATTTGGAGGCATTACCTTTATGGTGAAAGGTGAGATATTTATACTGATCATAAAAGTTTAAAGTATATTTTCACACAAAAGGAGTTGAATATGCATCAAAGAAGATGGTTGGAGCTGATTAAGGATTACGACTGCTCAATTTATTACCACCCTGGAAAAGCAAACAAGGTGGCAGATGCATTAAGTCGACAAGACCATGCTAGTTTATCCATAATGAGGATCACAAAAGATCCAATATTTATGGATTTACAAAGGATGGATCTTGGAATTATAATGGAAGGGGAAAAATCTTATCTTTCTCAAATGAATGTTCAACCATCTATAAATGTGAAGATTAAAGAGGCACAGAAAGAAGATGTCAAGTTACAAAAGAAAGTGAGAAATGTTCCTGAATTCATCCTTGATTGTGATGGGATAATAAAGTTCAGGAATCGGGTTTGTGTTCCTCCCATCCCCGAATTAAAGAAGGAGTTGCTAGATGAGGCTCATAGTTCATCATTATCTATTCATCCTAGAAGCACAAAGATGTATAGGGACCTGAAAGAGTACTTCTGGTGGGATGGCATGAAAAGAGATGTTGCTGAATATGTCGCTCGATGCTTGGTTTGTCAAAAAGTTAAAGCTGAGAGATAGAAGTCTAAGGGGATGTTACAACCATTACCCATACCCGAATGGAAATGAGAAAACATCACTATGGACTTTGTCACAGGAAATCCTAAAACATCCAAAGGCAATAATGCTATTTGGGTCATAGTTGATCGTCTTACAAAGTCTGCACACTTCATTTCTATTAGAGAAGATTTCTCTCTAGATCAGCTTGCGAGGATATATGTAAAGGAAGTGGTAAGATTGCATGGAGTACCACTTTCTATTATATCTGATCAGGATCCGAGATTTACCTCGAAGTTCTGGCGAAGTCTTCAGCATACTCTGGATACAGAGTTGAGTTTCAGCACTGATTATCATCCCCAGACAGACTGTCAGTCTGAGAGAACAATTCAAACCCTAGAAGATATGTTGAGAGCTTTCTCTATGGATTTAAAAGGAGGTTGGGATCAACACCTACCTTTGGTGGAATTTTCATATAATAATAGCTTTCACTCCAGTATTCCGATGGCTCCTTATGAAGCTCTCTATGGAATGAAATGCAGGACTCCAACTTTCTGGGATGAAGTTGGGGAAAGAAAGCTATTAGGACCTGATCTCGTTGATGAAATGGCAGAAAAGGTCAGATCTATTCAACAACACATAAGAGCAGCTCAGAGTCGACAGAAAAGTTATGTCGACAACCAAAGAAAACACCTAGTGTTTGAAGTGGGTGATAAAGTGTTCTTACGAATATCTCCCTGGAAGAGGGTTATGAGATTTGGAAAGAAGGGGAAGTTGAGCCCTAGATATATCGGTCCTTTCGAAATACTGGATCGTGTTGGGAAGGTAGCTTACCGATTGGGGCTTCCACCGAATCTCTCTCAAGTTCACGATGTGTTCCATGTATCTCTCCTGAGAAAGTACATACCAGATCCTTCACATGTACTCCGCTCAGAAGTTGTACCGCTGGAGCAAGATCTTTCTTATGAAGAACTGCCGATAGAGATTCTGGTTCGTAGCGAAAAATTCCTATGAAACAAGACCACTCGCTTGGTCAAAGTTTTATGGAGGAACCACCAATTAGAATAATCTACTTGGGAGCTTGAGGATATGATGAGGGAGAGGTATCCTCATCTGTTTGTCATAAAGTGACGAATTTCAAGGGCGAAATTCTTTTTAAGGGGGGTAGAATGTAACACCCGAGATTTTTATGAGTAATATTTTGTTTTTATATATCATCAAAGGAATATTTCACTACACACTTGCTTGGATTACTTTACACACAATCACGACCTTCATCGATAGCTTGCATCGTACGCAATACCGAGTTTCACTAAACAACGATATGCTATTAAAATATTATTAAAACTAGCCATTATGAATAGTAATAACCACCTTTTGAAATTTTATAAATTTTATTTTTCAAAATGGACTTCATTTTTGGATTCGGAATACCGAAATTAGCCTAGGGTGAAATTTTGGTATTTTTCTGAAAACTTTCAATTTTTGATGAATAGTGAAACCACTAAGTGATAGGTTAAAACCTCAATTTTTGCATAAAACATAATTTTACCTCTTCTGTGAATGGAATTTCGAAAATCCGACAGACACGGTTGATATCAGTAAGTAAAATGTGGTTCAATGAGATAAAAATAATTTTTTGGTGAATAGTAACTTTTTACTTTTTCTACCGCGGTTAAAAGTAAATAGGGTAACTAAGGGTAAAAATGATATTACTATTACCCTAACACATGTCCTAATTCTATTGGATAAGTTTAATTCGACCAAAAACAAACTTAGGAATAAAATATGACCATTTAGGCCCACTTGGGTTAGATTAGGACATTTATTATTAATTTATTTAAAGAAGGGTTAAAATAGTTAAAATCAAAGTTTAATAAATAAATAATTATTAATATGGGGTTGTACATAAGATAAATTCGACTATAAAAATTCATTAGAAATCTAAAAAGATTTCCTACATAATGGTATTTCATTTGTAATTTTTAGACATTAAATAATTTAATTTATTTATGACACAATGATGATGCAGTAATTATATTATTAATGAAATATTGACATAATTGTTGTTATAAACATCAAAATAAATGTAATATAAGAATTTTTATGAATTCCACTAATTTTATAGGTTACTATTATATATTATTGTTGATTTAGTAAATTTGGTTCGAACATATAATTCCGTTATGACTTTCACAAAAATCATATATCAAATAGTGTCAAAAATTGACACAAAATGGTTTTTAAATCAAATATTATATTACTAACTGTTATTTTATTCCTAAAAATCTAAGGTTCGGCCAAATAACATAGATAAGGATATATATATTAATAATAAACAATTTGGGGTTCGTTTGGCATGTTATAGTATGTTTATTAACTATATAGTGAAAGAAAACAAAAAGACATGGTAAAAGTTAAATTATTTAACTTAGAGTTAAATCAAATTGATAAGGTTAAAATAATACACTAAACTTGTCTAAATCCTATTGGTTGATAGGATTGCGACCCATACCCACTTTAGATTCGAAATAATACCCTTTGGAACCATTATAAACAGATTTTGACTTTAATATAAAATATTATTTTGAGATATTCCTAAGGTGCCCCTCTCCTCCCTTATAAAAGGGCACCTCCTCCCCCTCCTCCTCACACCAATTTGAGCACTCAAGCTCGGCCAACCCCTGCCATTTTCTCCTATACACTTCCCTATTATAATCCTAGAGGCCCTGGTCTTCTTCAAATACCAATCTTAGTTCCCTAAATGGAGGATTCATAGAGGCGTTCCAAAGAAGAGATAATATCCATTACCGATCTTTTCAATTTCGTTTTTCTTCAACTTCATCTTCTTAAGTTGTTTCATGATAAAGTAATAACATCATTATTACTTACATACTGATATGTTATTATAAATATGAAACAACCCTAACTCACCTTCTATCCATCCTACGGAAAAATGAAATCACCGCGCGTGCGTACGTACGGAATACCGTCTCCACGCCGTGGTGTAATCTATTTTCCACGATCACCTTACAAGGATGGGTATAATGGTGTAATGAATAACTATTTATGATTATTATAAAGTAATATTGATACTGAAATAATATATATATACTCCAATGTAGTTCCACGATCATAGGAACGATATCATCACTCGTGCGTACGTACGGAATACCGTCTCCACGATGTGATGCGACTCGTTCTACATGATCATCATTACATAGTAATTATATAAAGGAATTAAATGAATAAATATGATATATGTTACACTAATACCATTCTGGATATAAGGTATCTATAACCTTAAAGTAAGAATAAGAATTTATTCGGCAAAACACGCATAAGAACAAAAGGCAATAAGGACCCGAGTAACAAGTAACAATGAAATATTACTAACAAGAAGCTAAGAATATGATATCATATCAATATGTATGATTCTGGAATAAGTCAATAACATTATTTAAACCATTATACAGGAGCTTTGGACACGTACAAAGCAAATCGGACCTAAGGTAAGGGAAATATCACAATTTCATTTTTATCCGATATTGTTTATACTTTGGTATTTACTGGGGTGTATTTTATCATCCACATCCATGTTCCCTCAATATGTAATATTGTTTCCATCCACTTACAATAGTTTAAATCCAATTTTACCCTTCAGTGAGTTTTTAGTAAAGAATATGAAAGGAATCTTTTGTCGTTTTTTCATATGAGGTACTTTTTTACTTTTCTGACAAAAGTACGAAGAATGTTTTTTTTAACTTATACTGCATGAATGGATTTTTAAAACATTATTTCCAAGAAGCTTCCTTTAAAAGTTTTCATGTTTATTTTTAATCAGATTCTTTTATTTTAAAGTCGTATAACATGTTATGAAAGGAAAAATGTTTTTGAAGAAGAAAGGATATTTTCCTCAAGAATGGATTTCAAGTGTTTTATCAAAATTATTTTCCATCTAAGATAATAAAGGGTTCTGTTTTTATCCCTATTATTAAATTGATTAGATTATGTTGTGATGGAATTATTTTTATCAATTCCTTTATCTTATATTAATTGTTTTATGATGTCATGATGTTTAAGATTCCCATTTGTATTACATGGGTTATGCAATGATGTATGGTTTATGATTATGTGGAACACATAAGAAATGATTCATTATAAGATGGGTGGGACCTATATCTCCCTCCAATGCATTGGGTAAAGATTTTATATCTCATGAGATAGACATGGCTGGAACGGTAGGTTATACTGGTTCTGTGAAACAGGACTGGAACGAGGGTGACTCGGTTCAGAAAGGGACTCTGTCCACTAAGATAGTCTTGGCAATGAGTCATGACTAACAAGAAATGATGTTCCATGATTATGTGTGAATGCCACAAAGTTTCAAGTTTCATGTTATGATTATGGGGATCTCATTTTCACTTCTATGATTTATTCCATGTTAAGATATTATGATCACTTTTGCAGGTTATGATTTTCAAAAAGATATGATATGATTTTTATTTCTTTTATTTTCCCTTGCTGAGCATTTGAGCTCACCCTTTTATGTTTTCTTTTCCCCAGGTCAGGAAGATGGATATTAAGTAGAATATGCTAAAAGGGACCCTAGATGATGAAATAAATGGGAGACACTATAGAAGATTTATGAACCAGTTGTTTATGTTTCCCAGTTTCTAAAGACACTATACCTATATGGTCCTTTGTGGTTTTTTCATATGTTGTAATAAGTGTGCTTCAATTTTGAAGTATTAACAATGTATGTAAAGTATGGGTCGTTATAATAATTCTCTATGAAATCACAAAAATCAGTTCATGTCATATAAGATAAAAAACATTCTTTATACTTTTTCCAGAAAAGTCATAAAGTTCCTTTTATGGTAAACAAAAGAACGATTCCTTCCACACTATATAGTTAAAGTTGAAAAGGGGTAAACATGACTTTAAACATACATGGAATAATATTAAAAAATTTATGTACACATTTTTATAAATCATGGACATATATAATAAATATAACCTCATTAAATACTTATGTATAAGCAATATCTGATAAAAATGATATTTCAAAATTATCCCTTACCTTAGTTCAGATATGCTTTGTATGTATCTGAACCTCCTCTTCTTTGACTTGCCTCTTCTTAACCTCCTATTAGAGAACTAATTTTGGTCTTTAAAGGAGACTAGGACCACTATTATGTTTGCATGGATGTTCATAAGGGAAATGGACCTGGTTTGGTAAAGTTTGAAAGATAAAATGGAGAGAAGAGAAGAGGGAGGAGGTTACCTTTCATAAGAGGGGAGTGGGGCACTTTTGGAAAACATAAAAAATATTAATTTATAATAAACTCAAAGCCCACATAAAATCCTCCAAAATGAATCAAATTCGTATATGAGATTAGATGGGGTTGTAATATGATCATCCAATAAAATAGATACATGTTTGGAATTTATTTTAAAACATGTCATTTTGATTTATTATTATTTAATCTATTTAATTTCATTTTTGGTAATAATATTCTAAATTTTAAACTATTATAAGTACATAATTATGTGTTATTAATTGTCTATATTTTAATACCTTATTATATTAAAGACCATATATTTTTTTATTTTAAAATTTTAAATATTTTGTGATTTTTAAACGATTTAATAATATGTTATTTTTATAAAATATCAATGGTTACAATTTTGACCCTATTCACATATTTGAATTTATATCAAATCCTAGAGAAGATATATTCAAACCAAAATATTTAATAGATTTATAACATGTCATATTCATATTGGAAACTAGTATATCATGTTAATATGTTCATATAATATTTATTCTAACATTTTTACAACCATTTATTTTATATTTCTGTCAATAAAATAATTACAACAAAAGTGTTGTATAGTTATTTAATATAATTATTTTTTGCATAAAAATTAAAAATAAAGTTCTATGATGAAGATAAATCTTATATTTTTTAATAATAATTTTAGTATAATTTATCTACCAAAAAACCAAATTTTAAGATGCTATCTTTATTAAATTATGTTCTTGACAACATTGAAATCATTTAAAAAATAATAATTTAAATGCCATAATATCATTTATATAGATCTAAATGGTCTGCAAGTCTACCCTTTCATTAATATGACATAGATATACTCGACCAATAATTTTTTTGTCAAGATTTTGGTCTCTTTGATGGGTATTATGATTTTAATAAAAACTATATTATTAATTTTTTACTAAATAAATAATTTCTGCATCATTAATTTATATGTTATTTAAGTAATTATATATTTCTTAAAAATTAAAAATAAATTACCATGATATATAAAAACATTTTATATTTCAAATAAGGATTTATAATGGAATTTATATTTTGTATAACATTATATTTAAAATGCATTAATTATTAAAGTTTGAGTGATACATATTTCACTTTCCAATAAATAAAATAAATTAAATGTCTCAATCTCATCCAAGTGGGGTATAATAGATACAATTTAGACCATATTATATTTTATGATGAAATATAATCATCCAACTATATTAATAAAAATGTTAGATTAATTTAATAATATTATGTTTACCCATAATTACCTGATTTACCATAAACTAAGTGAATAAAATTTACCATAATTACTATTCATAATGCCCAAAAATAAAATTATCCAATTAAAATAATTATTAATTACTTATTAAAAATATGGAATCCATTTTTCCAAATTCAAATCATAGTATTAGTAGTAATTAATTAAAAATTAATCATGTTGTCGAAAAAAATATGTTTGTATTTAAAACATTTCAAAAGATTGAAAGGTTTTTACCTATGAATTCAATGTAAAATTAATGATAATGATAGAAATTATATTAAATGGTAAAAAATATTCTTTTTATACTTTAAAACCATTAAATAATATAATTTAACTATATAAATTATATCGATTAATTTTTTTAAAATAATATTTACTGTATTTTTACTATTCATCAAAATACGAAAGTTATTAAAAAAATATCAAAAAAATTTCCAACATGAATTTCTATATCCTAATTCAAAATAAGAAGTTTATTTTCTAAAATTAGAATTATAAATAAGTCAAAAATTATATTTAAAATGGGTGTGCTATCAAAAGGTGGTAAAACTCCATATTTGGAAAAATAATTCTTTTATCCGATAAAATTTGATTTTATTATCATACTATGTTCTATAAAATGTGTATGATGAATTATAATGTTATTAAATTTAAAAATTGGTTAATACTATACAAAATGACGAGTTCATAATAATATTATAATAATATTTTATTATTTACTGAAATTCGGTATTGCATACAATGAAAGCTATCGAGGAATGTCGATCTTATGTGTAACACAATCCATGTTAGTATTGCGTATATTGTAATATTCCTTTGGTTTTTTGTATAACATAATCTAAACATAGTTCATTTATTCATTGAAAAATTATCTATACTTATTGTTGCATAAAATGAATTCTATCAAAAGAACTTGAAATTGTGTGCAACGCAATCCAAGACTACTGTTGTGTATACTGCATGAAAATATAGTGTTGCATATAGCATAGGAAAATCATGGTGTAGACTATAAAAGGAGACAAACTAAATTAAAAATCATCTTTCTGCTAAAATCATGGGGTGTTACAATGTTTCATTCCAAGAATTTCATATAATGGACAATTCTATATTCCCTTCCTCTTCTTTGATTCTTTCCTATTTTTTTACTGTTTAGCTAACATCTTATTTTTTTTATTTCACTTTAATATATTAGGTATATAAATCCATTTCGCTATTATGATTAAATATAATACTATTACATTTTATGATGAGAAATCATGAGAAACATGTTCCATTTATAAGCTTGGGTTAATCCTATGCAAAAATGGGCGGTATTATATTTTTTTCATTTGTATTCCATAACATACATGGATACTATTTAGAATAAAACAATTTTCATGAAACAATATATTTTTGATTTTTATTATTTCTGAATATTTTATCTTCATTTTAGTTCTATTCTAAAATGGGAAATATTTTTTGATAAATGTGGCATTAAAATATGTTCATTAAATATGTTCATTTTCTTCATCCCCTATAATATTATAGATTAATGACCACTATTAATCAGTATTTCTATTAAAAGTCAATTCGTGTCTAACATTTTCACTATCATTTCATCCCATGGATAAAAATATCTTTTAAAGGGACATAATCTATATCACAGCTACCACTGAATTAGTAATTACACTAAAATTTAGAGACATATTTCACATGAAATGATATTATAAAGGCGTATCATGATGAATAAGATCATGATGATCCCTATGGTTATGGTTAGAATTCATATATTTTTTCCCTTTAGTATTATATTAATAATATTCTATTCTCAAACACAAATTTATTAGCCTTATGAGTTGGGATATTTCTACATTTTGCATTATTATTGATACCATTACATCCACATGGAAGAATTTCTAAAAAATATATTATAATTATTTCAATAAAATAATATTGAATTTAAAACCTTTATATAATTATAAATTTATGTAACACATAACCTAAATTAAAAAAATTCGATAGATAAACTCATAATCATGAACTTTTGTTTTGGGAATATCTTATTCATTATTATCTATATGCCAACACATGCCTACCACAATGATGTTTAGTTAATCAAAAAATAAATAAATAATATCATTTTTTATAAACATAAAATTTTAGTTTTTCATTATCCATAACATGAAACATCACATCACTAATATTATAATCACTATTATAAATATTTATATTTTTTTCCTAGATTGATTGTTAATCCTTTCATGAAATTTTCATTTTATAGATAACGTTGTCTAGTGATCTTAAATAATAACTGAGTACTAGGAAACTAAAATCAAGATCATTCTGATATCTTTATAATAAATCTTTATTTTAAATACTATCAATGTTTAGATGCATAATATCATCAAAACCCATTCGAATTGAATGGAATTTGTAATGCATTTTATCCATAATAAAATTTCTCCCTTAATATTTGTTATGACACTTTTCTTGAAAAAATAACAATGTTATCATGCTTTTGAGAGTGAATATAATTTACCCAAATTATGTTTACTTGATAAAATTTTTTCTTCCTAATCAATAAATATAGACAGATTTGGGGGGTGAATTTTGGTATATTTGATTTTCAATTCCCATTAATTGATCATAATATTTTTCTCCATTTTTTAGAAATAATTATTTTTATAAAGTGATTGGATTATTCGTATTCATAATGATTCAAAGTAGAAATATTTGTTTTCAATTGTTTCACAAAAAACTATGAAAATTCACAAAGCTTAAGATTAGCAACGTACTAAAGAAACCTAATCCAAAATTCTAATATAGTATATATCATTAAAAAATATAGATGATTCATTAACAATATAGATTCATTATCCTAATTTTTTTTAAATAATTGGTTCTCACTACTCCTTTTGTGATAATATTATTCATTAACTCATAATTTACTAGAAGATACACCTTGTATATTGTTTTTATTTCATCATTGGTTGGTAAAGCTATAGAGAGATAGAATTATGTAATTATTTCTACATTAACATAATAATTTTACTGAATTAAGAGAACTCTTTCATTCTAGTAATACCCAAGAAACTCATACCTTTCACATAACTATTAATATCACTTTTAGGTTCTTTATTAGTTTTTAACTATTCAGGTCACGTCTATAACCTTTTGAAACTACTCATCCCAATTAATCATCACCCAATGGTTTTGGTTAATTTTCTATCATTAAATACTCCATCATGAATATATGTTTCATTTATGATTCATTTATATTCATTGTGATTTATTAACATTAATAATTTTTGTAAAATCCTGATTTATTTATTCATAATTGATATTTAAATCACATATAAATTAATTTCTATAAATTTGTAATTCATGGTGCGACCTATTATTGAAGTATGTATGAAAATAATTAATCTAAAATTTCAAAATTAATTTATAAATTATGGTGATATATGTAGATCTAGTTTTTAAGGTAGAATATCTCCATTATTTTTTTGATGTTTAAAATTATTTTCCTCCCCGATTTATATGTTGAATTCAAATAAATTTTGATTCATGTTCTTATCCAAAAACAATATATATTTTATATTTTTCTTTTATTTGGGCAGTAACAGTAATATAAATTAATAACCATCATACTGATGTCTTTTTATTCATGATGTGAGACAGACCAAGTAAAAATCACTATAATCTACCTGGATTTCATTACATAATTTAATATTGGTTAATTTTGGAAGCCTCGCCTATAATAATCTTTAAAGTCTTCATTAGTCATTTCATAGAGAAATTTCAAATTTTCTAGAATAATTTTAACCATCTGAACTTTTTTATGAACATATAAAATTATTTGTATAGAAAGACTCTCTATACAAGAATTTAATAACATATAAAATATACAAGATATGTCTCTAATAGACATTACCATTTCTAATGAGTGATACCTACATGATCTATTTATAGAATATCCAATTGCGTCATGATGTTAATACTATTTTATATAAATAACTTATCCAGATTCATACCGAAACTTGTTACAAATAATTTTATATTGAGGGAGCTTCTTTTGAAAATATTCTCATTATTCTACTTTCAGTAGTCTGAATAAAATAATATCTCTAATGTAATATCTTGAAAAAAAACTGAATATATATGATGAAAACTTCTGGCCAATTTCCACATGTATTTTCCAAATATTTTCATCATTTCATATAATTAAATTTATAATTTTGGTAAATTTATCTTTGAAATGAAGACTTATAATATATTGGAGAAAATTTAATTAGAATATATTTTTTTAATACTAATATGTTCACAATTTAATTTCCTATAAATTTTAAATAAAATGAGTTTTAATATATTATTTTATTAATTTAATCATTAAATTATATTATAAATTTTTACGTGACCATTTAATTAATGTGCAATATTAAATTCTTGTGTAATAGATATCTTTGAAAATTGTTTAATTTTTTAATGTGCCATATTTTTTAACTCATCATTTTAAAAATAATAAATTATATTATACTTAATTTTATCAACATGTTATTATTTAAACTCTTTCACGTAGTTTTATAAATACAAAAATTTATTACTCAGTAATAAATATAATATTTATGTCCATAAAATAGTATTTTATAATTATAAAATTTTAACTAAAAATTCCTTTTTGATTCATTAAAAAATAACCATATTACATTCAAATATCCTTCTTAGTAATTAAATATTAAAAAACTACATATCCAATGATCAATTTTCTATTATCTATACATTCAAAATAACTATATATATCAATCAGATTGAATTCAAATATATATACATATCATTATTCTATGAATCATTAACCATATTCATTTTTTTCTGTCAAATTTTTTTTATTATATTTCCAATTGTTTTTTTCTATTGATTCAATTCATGTGATTATCCACCTATAATACCAAATTTATAATGATTTTATGTTCATGGGATTTTTATTTAGTTTTGGTTTTGTTTCAAATGTACTTTTCATAATGATATTTTTTATTTTATTCTATATTTGTTTTATTTATTTCCTTACATTTTAATATGTTATTTCAATAATTTTTTCATGATATGGTTTAGTTTTATGTCGCATTTGATATAATCTATTTACAAACTATCTAATTGGAAGATGAAAAATTGTATTAAAATAGTGTGATATCACTTTCTACCACCCATTAAAAAAATTCTTTCAAATTTTCCTTAGATTAATGAAAAATTTGGATTATATCTAAATAATTGCATATTTACGATCCTATGATGCTTCCACATTGCGGTATTATACAAATAAATATTAATGAATTATAGATACAATATAAATTTAATATATATCACATTTAAATATAGTTCCATCCTAATGGCCACCATGAGATTCGGTATGAGATAATTGAATCATCATCATTTCATGAGTCAATAGTTTTACGCCCATAGAAACAGCATGTTTGTATTCCTTATATAAAGGTGTGTGTATATCTAGATAGAATAATCCTCATAAATACATTTAGTATATTAAAGACACAATTTTGGTTATAAATTAATTTAATAAATAGATTTTTGTTGGGTTATAGATTAAAAATAATGGAAAATAACTTAAGAGAAGGCATTACCTTTAAATCGTGTAACTTTTTTGGATTTGAGCCAAAGAGCTATCTTCAATTACTTTCTACCTCGTGGAAGGATTCTAGCTGAAATATAGGTTTTCTGGGAGATTATTTGTTATGATGTTGGACTATCCAAGGGGGCTTCAGTGGTTTGAGTAAGGGTAATAGATGATGGATTTTTATAAGGGGTGTCGATGGGCTCTTTAGGAATGTTTGAAAGTATTATTTTATTAAAAAATATTATTCTTCTTCGAAAGGTCCAAAACTTATTTCCTTAGAATATATAGTGCATATAATTCTAAATAAAATCATCCAATAACAGTTGTATTGTTTTCGGATATATTCTAATCCTTATCTTTTTTATTTAACCCATTATTAATTTATTTTCCTTTTACCATGTCCTCTTATATATTCAGAATATATGGTTCATATATTTCCAATAAAATTCTAAGTGACCCAAAATGGATCATTTATGACATTTGTAACATTATTTAGATTATTTTTTTGAATATTATATATTTAAGATTATTTTATCATATAATAAATTATTAGTTGTTTTAAAAACTCATTTATGTAAATTTTTAAATTATTCATATCATGACATTTAAAAAATCAATTACACCATTATTGTTTCGAACAATCTTCATTAATTCCATAATAACAAGTCATTATTATCCCCAAAATTCTTGGATTTCAAAATATGTTTCAAATTTAATTTATTTTAATATTTATAATATCATTTATTTGAATCATTTATTAATGAAGCAATTTCAGCATCACCATTATATCATAATGATGTTAAATTATTTAATTTAGAAATATTAGAAAGAAATGACGATTTTGTAGGAAATTTTTTTACCTTTCAAATGAATATTTATAGTTTAAGGGATCACTTATATAACCACATATACAATTGTTTTACTAAAAAAATGTTTATGTTATTATTGTCCTTACATTAAATAAATTAATATAAAATGTCATTATAAAGCCCATGTGGCTCAATGGGGTCCCAAAATATATCCATGGATGCCTATTGTTGGACATGAATCAGCCAATATGATTAGGATATGTAGGGTAATTTAATATTATAATAATATTATTTTTATACCATTATTTAACAGATTTACTCTAGAACAATAGTAAATAAAATATTTACTAAAGCTAATATTCATAATGTCTTAAAATAAAAGATGAATATTTACACAATTTGGACCCGTTGATTCAAAATATGGAATAAATTTTTTTATATTCAAAACATAGAAGTTTCATAAAATATTTTAAAATTAATTCTTTTTGTCAAAACCATAAAGCGTGTTTTTATGAAATAATAACTATCAAAATATATACACTTTTTACTGTTCAATTTAAATGTGATATTATTTACAGTGAACAACATTGTTTTAAATTGTAAAAAAATAATCTATTTATACTTTTAAACAAATTAAAAATAAAATCTAACCATATAAATAAATAAGATTAAAAGGTAGTGTTTAATTAAAATGAAATATTATTAACTCTTCATTAAAAATTGAACATTATTATAAAAATATAAAAATTTAATCCAATGTTAATTTTGATGTCCCAATTCAAAAAAAGAATTTTAGTTTTACAAATAAAACATATAAAAGTGAAAAAATAGATTTAAAAAGGGTTCTCCATCAAAATAAGGTAACATTACATTTAAAAAAGTATTAGAGTGTTTATGCTTGAAATTTGATTCATAAACATTTTAAGTATATATATTTTATTGTATAATTGTAAAAACATTAAAAAAATGTATAATCATATTTTAGTCATTACTTTTCCGTCCTGCCAATACAAAAACTAGGCGTTAACTAAAATTTGAAATATTATTATATTATTATATATTTTTCCTGTATGATTAAGCATTGTGTGAAACATGGGATTTCAGAAAAACCCATTGTTGTGTGCCAGGAATTCCATCAAACATTGAATAAATAATAAATGAATATTAATATATAATTCAAAAATATTAATAAATATGAAAATATAATATTATTTATTAACCTAGGATGTTACATCCTTCCTCCTATTGAGAATTATGTCCCCATAATTTTAAAATGGCGTATAAAATATTCATTGAAAGTCCCAAAGAGGAAAAAGAGTATAAACCTATCGAATTAAAATAAATAAAGAGAAGTACAATGTTACCTCGAGATATCCCTAACTACGATTCCTTGAAATCATATACATAGAAGAGAAAATAAGTGTCATGTTAGGATGTAGAGTGATAGAAAAATTGATTAGGAAAAAATATAACCACCAAAAGACACATAAACTTGTGATCGGTTAAAGGGTCTTTGGTTTCTATATAGGAAATTTAAACGAACAATGTTTTTGTTTTAAGTTTTATTTAAAAAAATTTGAGAATTTATTTATGGTATTCACTACGGAAATAAGAAAATGTTCTTACTTTTCAAGTAGAATTTCATCCTTTAATAAGTTTCTACCAAAAACTCATATTCTCTCAAAACGATGAGTATTCAAGATGACTTGGGAACACATAAAGCACTAGAATCAACTTCTAGAGAGTCACATAATCCACAAAAGATAAACTTTATATTTCCCTTATCATTAGATATTTACCAAAACCAAAATTGTTATTACATGATCAAATAGTCCCCAGAAAAATATAATACATTATTAAAAAATTCTACACTTATTCCCCAAAATTTGAAAATAATACGTAAAGTTCCGAAAATATCATTTATTAAAAAATTGTCCAAATTTTTTATCAAAGTAACCTAAACAAAGATAGAATCCAAAAACTCAAAAGAATTTATCAGATGGTGTCAATTAGTAAATAAAAACACTTTTCATCAATTAACATCAACTACTCTTAAAGTCTTATACTGAAGAGAAATTACCCTAATCACATATTCTCTTTGAGTGGTTAATCATTTCCATAAATAACCCAAATTGAAATATGTCCACAATAAAATCATATATTATTCCTAATTAAAATTTTAACCATTACTCCCCAAATGAGATACCATAGTATTCTATTTTCCTTAAGCATATAGTATTCCCAAAACAGACAAAATCTTCCCCATAACCTTTATCAATTAATCACTAAATCATTTTCCAATACTACGGATATGAATTTGATAAAAAATCAGTTCCCAAAATAAATATATTCTTTATGAATTAAATAATCAAAATAAAATGAGTTATTCAAACTAACTAGGTATTTCACGTAGTCTATTGGTAAGTGATAAAGTTCAATCGCACTTTGGTTGTAGGTTCAATTCCCATAGATTTGTCTGACGTGATGGATTGTCACATGGTCTGTCTATTTTCCTATTTAAAAAACTATATTAGTTTATAACATTCTAAAAAATGAGATAAAATCTACAAAAATAACCATAACATTATTTAAACACTATGGTTATCTCATACCTCTCATTTTTATCCATGAATGTAATAACCTATAATTACCTAAAATTAAAGTATTATATAAACCAAAATGGTTCTTTATAACTATATACAAAAAAGAAAAGATAATTATTACTTGAATAACATTTTACCATATCAAATATCATGTTTACACATACTATAAAATGTCAACCAATGTAATCCCATCATCCAAAGAGTCTTAATAATTTTGTGGATTTCATCATCCAAAACTCTAGCATAACACTTGAATCATTTATTAATAGACTTAATACTAGTTCATTGTTCTCCATGATCCATTAACCATTATTTCTCAACTAATTCTGTAAAACTTCTTTCCTAAAAACAAAATCATTAATCATATCTTAAGATTCAATAATGTCAAAATATTAGCTAAGAAATAATTCATATCATTCATTTGTCGTTGTCAATATCCTAATCCTCGATTGGAATTTCATTAGGTATTGGTAATGATATATTTTTTACTGTCCTACTAAACCCATTACCAAAACATCTTATTAGGACATCTATTTGTATAATGACAATGCACACCACAGTTGACAAATTCAATTGATCCAATGGAAATAATTTTTTCCTCTTTCCGGGAGTCAACTGGATGCTTCCTTTTTTGATAGTAGATTCATTATTTATGACCTTATGTACCACATATATAGAATCTTCCCAACCATTTGAATCATTTTCCAAGGTGTTATTTTCCACATCCTTGACACATAGGTTTTTTTAATATACATACCTTCATGATTATTACCTAAACATCCATAGATATTAGTTTCTTGTTTATATGATGACTTATATAGATCACAATGGTTTAGGTGGTCTATAATGACTCTAGATATTAGGTTGAGAATAAATACAATATTTCTCCTTCATTCTCCCATTTAATTTGATTTCATATTCAGAAGACCATCATAGTTTTCTTTACATCTCTTGTTACATTGGTGCCTTCTAGATCCATCAATTTACTAAACCCATATAGGCTTGTGTGATTAAATCTGTAAAATCATCATATAATATCTTATAATGGTGAAAATAAAAATGATATATTTATTCATGTTATCATAAACCCATTCAATTTATCTAAAATAACTATCACTCGTTATAATATGCTAGCTATTATGGTTATTTCACTATTTATTAATTAACATCCAAACCACTAAATTTATCTAAATCAACCACTAATACAAAATACAATACCCTAGTGTTAAACATTATATAATCTTTAATTAATATAGTAATCGCACATTTAAGATATTTTTACATTTATTTTTTTAGAAAATATGACCATAAATATTATATTAAATCTCAAATATTACAATATTGACACATTATACTCAGTATCCATTTTTTCATAAAAAATAAATTCTTAATAGAAAATAATAATTCTTTTCTTGATATAAATATTCATTAATTTTTCCATTCTCATACCCTTATTTATACCATTTGTAAACATTCCAATAACTAAGGATGAGATTACGAAGCTAAATAAGGGTTATAAAACAATAAAATACAACATTATTCCATCAATAAACACAAATCAATGAATTCATACTTTTTATATTTAACATACCAAAAAAATCATAAGTTTTATGAATAACACATGTAAATCATAAATCATAAAGGTGACATGTGGAATCAAAAAAAATACTTACATTGTAGCTTTCACAACTACATAGGGAGTTATGTTTGGATTACCCATCATGATATATTCCTTAAATCCCTTCAGAGAAACATCAATGTTTACCTCTATCATGTTACCCAATGCATTAGAGAGATTTCATAGGATCACCATCCTTATGTTTATCATGAAACCACCAGTATACGTAAACAATGGCCATAAACCACAACATGATCATAACACAAAAAATAAGATTAAAGGAAAGATAGAATTTCCATAATGTAATAACAATATAACATTTCAATATATTGACATAATAAATCCTTCACCAAAAAAATTTCTATAACAAAGTAAATAAAATGTTTATATGGTATTTATTTTCTTTTTAAAAAAATTGTGGCTTTTTAAGGAATTCAAATATCAAATAATGCTCACAGTGGCAGAAAGGTAGTTGTCACCACATACATTAAAAAGATACATTCTATTAATCATTTAGTAATATTAAACATAAAAAAGATTCACTTTGGATGAAATGAAAATTAATACGGGTTTATAGACCGTATAAAAGAGAGTCATGTTGAAATCAAAATATACATCAATGAATAGTGATTGAGATTAAATCCCTTACATCATGTCTGAATTCACTCGTTCATTCATTAATCTCATGAATAATAAACTAATGATAAGTTATACATTCTTAAGAACCATTTTCATGTTTATTATTTCATTTTTTACTTATTATCACATTATAAAACTTACATAATCATTTAACATAATAACAGTTGTTTTTTTGATATTTGTTACTTGAGTCAAAAATGAACTTCTTATATTTACAAGTAGTCATTTTGGTCAGGATTCAATTATCTAAAGATTTATATTAATGATATAGATATCATATATATCATATATAACTAGTATATATTTGTATTTGTAATAGTACATAACATTTGAAGATAAGAAATGAAATGCACCATCAATGGTGACGGTAAGCCATATGTACGCATGAACACTAAATTCATTTTTATTTTTTATTTAATGGAAGGAAAATATAATGATTCATATGTATATAATAATTTCAGTATAATACCATATATAATTGTTTTTACTCCATCCTTTATTCATTCCACGTATGGCATGAATGAGTCATATCACTTTGATGGGGTGGTAGTCTGCACTTCCTCAAATGAAAATATCATATTTAACCATTATGGAAACAATAAAGGTATGATATAAATGATAAATAAATATTTACAGAGACAATTTTAATATAATATATTTCACATATAATTATATAACCATCATAATGGCCACCATTAGAGGTGGTAGAAGATAATTGGACAATCATCATTTCATGAGGCAATAGTTTTCCATCCACAGAAACAGTATGTTCGTATCCATTACATGGAGGTGTATAGATTTTTAGTTCTAATAATTCTCATAAAAACATCATAGTATATTTAAGATAAAATTATTGTTACAAATTAATTGAATACCATGTGTTTAGGGGTGGATAAGGAAAATAAAGGAAAATAACTTGAGATAAGACATTACATTTAAATTGGGTGACTTCTTTTGATTTGGGTTAATGGGCTCTCTCGAATTGTATTCATCCTAGATGAAGGATTCTAGGAGTAATATAGGAATTATTGGAGATTATTTTTTAAGATTTTGGATGGTCCTAGTGGTCTTGATATGTTTGATTGAGGGTTAGATGTGCGGGCTTTTATAAGGGGGAGGGGGGATCTTTAAGAATGTTTGAAAAAATTATATTTAAAGGTAGTCAAGAATTAAAATGCAGTATTCTGCACTATTCATTAAAAATGAACATTATCAGAAAAATACCTAAATTTGATCCAACGTAAATTTTGATGTCTTGATTCTAGATATGAATATTAATTTTTCAAATAGATCATATAAATTTTAAATAAACTATATTTAATAATGGATCACCATCGAAAGGTGGTAAATCAACCTTTTCAAGAATATTATAGTATTTATGCTAGAAATTGTATTCATTCACATTTTAATCCTTTTAACATTTATTGTAAAAATATAAAAACATTTAACAAACATATATAATCATATTATAGTTATTTATCTTCATTCTAACCAATAAAATAGCTAGGAATTAATTACCATTTAAAATAATAATATATTTTTATATTTTTTTCATTATGACTCATCATTGTGTGCAACATGAGATTTCAGAGAAACCCATTGTTGCGTGTTGGTTATTTAATTTAATATAGATTCTCCTTTCAAGTAAAATTAATATTTAATTCAAAAATATCAATAAATATGAAAAAAATAATATTCTTTATTTTCAGGGGTTGTTACATCCTTCCATCTATTGAGAATTTCATCCTCATAATTTTAAAACTAGGCTCAGAAACAACATTGAATTTCCTACATCAGAAAAAGAGTAAAAAATTTCAATTTAAAAGGAAGGTCAAGAAGTAGAAAGAACACATTATATAACCCATACTAGGGTTTTAAGAACCCTGTTATTATTTTCAGGTATGAGCTTCTTCTTTTCTCTTTTCCTTCAGTGTTTCTGAGAAAATAAGGAAATGGGAAAAATCCTAAATTTTGGAACTACACGCCATGTACTTTTCCACACACCGTGTACTTTTGGCCGTATGGGATGGGTACATGGGTCGTGTACCCATGTCAGCAACGACGGGTGTAGGATCTAAGTACACGCCGTGTAGTGGTCCCTTACACGTTGTGTAGTCAGTTGGCAGGCCAAAACAGTAAGGCGGTGGAGCGACCGCCAGCTGGGAGACAGTACATGCCATGTACTTAAGAGTACACGTCGTGTACTCATGTTGACGGAAGAACAGTTTGGCGGTGCCGCCAGAGGAACAGTTAAATGATGAAAGTACATGTCGTGTACTTGGAAGTACACGCTGTTTACTTTGTTTTTTCTCTTAAAATGGAAAGTAGCCTCCCCTGTTCACAGGGAAGGCCTATAATGGGGAGAGGGCTAGGGTGAGGATTTCTAGAGCTTTGGAGATATGTCGGGCGTTCATCGGGAATCCGTTTCCACCTCGTAAGATCTCATTGGAACTGCGCGGGCCAGCCCTCTCATCTAATGGTGTGTCTCTTTCCAATTCTTCCCCTAATGAAAGTTATTTGAATTTAAACGGTGTTTCTACTTCATCAGATCTATGTCATTCTTGGGTGTTTCTGGAACCAGCGTTCACGTATAACGTTCATTGGCGTTTAAGGTAAGTGGCTTGGTGTTTGTTTTTCCAACTATTGTGGGTTTTGTGTGTTTTCATGCCACGAACCCATGATGGGGTGTCGTGTTGCTGAGGCCATAGCTGTTTTACATACCTTTATTTCAATAGGTAATTAAATGTGATATGAAATTGGTGTTTGGGATCAGTGCTTGGATCCAGGACCACCCTGAGGGTTTGTTTCACTGTTTAGCCATTTGGCTAGGATAGCCAATGGTATGCCTTTAATGTAGTAATTATATAACGGCCTTGAGAGGAATTGATTGTAAATGTTTATTTACATGTTGGTCATGGCCCGGATACTAGTGCCTGGGGGCAGTGTTTTACTTATCATATGGGCGTTGTTTTGCATAGCCCGGGGGCAGATGTTATCCTAGCATGAGGGAAACTTTTTTCATGCATGTGGGTAGCTGATTCTGTTCCTGTGGGTGACACTACCTATACCTAAGGTCAATATATGTTATGCCTGAGGGTAGATTCTTGTGATTTAATACTCTTTACCTGAGGGTAGGTGTTTGCGTGTCTTAGGACATGAGACGTCACTTAGAATATTCACTATGGTTATATTTTAAATTAAATGACTAAAAATAATATTAAACTGGAAATATAACTGGTTAAGTTAGTTACATATCAGTAATGCTTACTTTGTTGAATTTTACTATTGCACACTGTTGTTGCATTCTTACACGCAGTTGGGAACGTGCCTTTGGTGGGTGCCTACTGAGATATATTTCTCACACCCTGTTTTGGTCATGCTTTTTGTCCAAAATAGATAACGTTTCTGCATGTGTATATAAGGAAAAGTGTCCCTATACATGTAATAGATTGTTGTTGGTGTGTAGGAGAGCATGGGACCGAGCATTGGCTCACGATGCTACTGGCTGTTATGTTTTTCTTTTCTGTACTTGCACTTCAGTTGTATTGAATTGTATTGCATTGTAACATGTTCTAGCTATTTTATAGAATAGTGACATGTTGCATCTTTATATATATGTATGACTGCTGGTTTCCCTTTTTGTTGTCAGTTCTTCAATTTAGTTGTCTATGGATTACTACTTCCTTTGTTGCTGTACGTTTATTTTATATTCTGCCGCGCTACACTTTCACACATGAGGGCATTGTTTCCCCACTATCATACCTAGTCCCTCTCTTCTAGTCGGTATCCTCTGGCGTTTTGGGAAATGTGCTAGAGGTCACGTGGCGAACCGGGTTCTGGGCACCCGTTGAGTGGCACCCAGAACCGGGACGTTACAGAGTGGAATCAGAGGAGTTATTTCCTTTGACTTACTATTTAGAGCCTTAGTCAGGGAAATGATGGGAATGGTAGTTGGTAATAAGGTGTGCTCGGGCGTAGCTAACTTCTGTACAGGGAAAAGCCAATTTACCTCGTATTGCAATTTTTCTGGTTTATCCATTTTATAGTTGAATTGATTTCACCAAAGGGTGATGCACTTGTATTGTTCTTTTTATATATCATTAATGGGATCTATTTTGTTGCAACTCGATGATATTAGGGTATTCCATCTCAAGCATCATTTAGGAACATGCTAGAAATCACATGCCAAGAATAGTTTTCGTGTCGTGTAGGTTCATTAGAAATTACATGTTGTTGTAGTAGTTTTTGTGCATGAAAAGAATGCTATTGTGATATCTGCTTGATAAAATACCTTCTATTTAATCGGGTAATTTTATGTGAGCTTGAATATATAATAAATGACAAACATCGGTTTTTGGGGAGTATGGACCCCCATTAAACGGATGTTGGTGGATCATTGACTGTTTACTATGTTATAACATAGATAAGACGTCAAATTTTGATTCGTGGTGATTATGGGCCCTCACGGGATGGAATTTGACATTTAGGTGTTGGTTTTCAATGTTTTCTGGGTTCCGAGGAAGTTTCTGAGGCATACTATTTGGAAACCCAGTATACACGCAGTGTAGTACTATAGACACATCATGTATGTTCTTCTGTTTGGTAAGAAACATAAAATTTTTAGTACATGCCGTGTACCCAGAGTACACGCCATATAGTCTCTTCCCATGTCACAAACCGTGTGGGTGGTGACACGAGGAAGGGAAGAGCTTGAGGTGAACATGCAGTGTAGCTTCTATACACACCATGTAGTATCTTCTTATGTCACAATCCGTGTGGGCGGCGACACAGGGAAGGTAAGAGCTTGGGGTGAACACATTGTGTAGCTTCTATACACACCATGTAATCACTTCCCATGTCACAAACCGAGTAGGAAGCGACACGGGTTAAGGGAAGGCTTGGGTAAAACACATGGTGTACTGAACGTACACGCCGTGTAGTGTTCACCCGGAGTCCGCCCGTGTAACTAACAACAAGGATTAGTGAACTCCTTTAGAGAACATGTTGTGTCATTGATGGACACGCCATGTAGTGTGACCATGGGACTCAGTCGTGTAACTAACAACACATGCTGGTGTCACCTCTCTTTGAACATGTCGTGTACCCGTGGGACACACAGTGTAGTCTTGTCTGAGGAAAGACCGTGTGGACTTAGCTGTTTGGCAGGGAAAGGGGGTATTATACACACCGTGTGCAGACGTAATACGTCATGTAGTTGCAAGACGAGTAGTCGGCTGTGTCAAAAACGACACGGGAAGTTGTAAAATAACACCATACACTATGTGTAGTTTTTTTCAAGTGGGAGCCGTGTAGCTTAGCCATGTCGAAGGACCCGGGCAGGAGAAGGGACGTCATGTTCATGTCGTGTAGTAATTGTACATGCCTTTTAGTCTTGTTTTGAAAATTTTGAATGCCTTCTTCCTCCTATTCCCTTTTGGGTTTCTTCATTTTCGGTCGTTGTTAATCTTGAATTTAAGGCGTGTTTTTTTACCTTGTAGTGTCATGCCGCGTAGATGACCACACGTTGTTCACTAGGAGAGCAGAAATGAAAATACTCCAAAGATGGTGGGCCATGGGATACTAGTAGATCCTCCAGTAGATCTAGATGCAGCACTGACTATTATAATGGACACAGGCGTGGAGGCGCAGTTCCGTGAAGGCTTCATGCGGTTCATGCTGACCTTTCAGGGAGCACCACCGGCTCCCACATCTATGGCTGAGCTGATGCATATCTTTCAGCAGCAGCATCCGCCTATGTTTTTAGGTGATGGAGGACCTCAGGCTTCGGAGCCTTGGTTGGGATCGATACAGACTATTTTTGAGCATCTGGAGATGCCTATTGGGTGGAGGGTAAATCTCACGACTTACATGCTACGTGATTCCGCCAAGAGGTGGTGGGATGTTACCACCCAGATAGAGCTTCACAGGGACATGGTGTGGGAAGAATTTTAGGCAGTATTCTATGAATTCTATTTCCCTGACACACTAAGGTTAGATAGAGCTCATGAGTTCATTAATTGGCAGTAGGGAGAAATGTTAGTGATGGACTATTCTGCTCATTTCAAAGAGCTTCAGCGCTTTGCACCCGTGCTAGTGGGTGATAAGACGCTGCGAGCCATACGTTTTGAAGATGGTCTTCGTTATGACATTTGAGTGCTGTTGAATTTTTTTAGGTTTCCTTTAATACATGCTAATGTGAACTAGGAACTGATTACGGAGCGTAACCTGCGGGAATCTAGTGGTGTGGGCCAGGGCGGTTTAGAACCAGTTTCTGGTACTATTTCTGCTAGCAAGAGGAAGAGGCAGATGGAATTATCTAAGGGTGGCAGTACCAGTCAGAAGAATGCTTCAGGTGGCCAGGTCTTGTGCTACCTATAAAATCCCACGTAAGTAATGGATACTAGATATTTTTATCTATGACTATTAATGAATTAGATAGTGTTTTAGAGGTTTGAAATGAGAATAAATCCAATCTTAAGCATTGAATACACTAATATTTTTAAAAGATTGGTTTACTGCCATTTGATGGCAAACCATTTTTAAATCAAACTTTTGACAATTTTATAAGCTCTATTTTTCTAAATAAACATATTATTTATTATTGGGACATTGAAATTTAATTTGGGTAAATTTTTGGTATCTTTCCGATAAAGTTCAATTTTTTAATGAATAGTGAAAAATGTTGTATTTTAATTCAAAACCTCTTTTTAATCTAATTTATTTATATGAATAGATTATCATTTGAATTTGTTTTAATGTGTAATTAGAATATATTTTTACAATTTAATCCAATAGTGGTCGTTAGAATCAATTTTACATTGAAATTGGACTTAAACTAGTGTCAATCTTTTGATACTTATTGTTTCATAAAAACACGCTATTTGCTCTGACAACGGTAATTAATTATTAAATTAATTAATGTAACTTATATGTTTTTAATTTTGTAAAATAGACATCATTTTGGAATCCAGAATATCAAATATAGATTAGGGTGAAGTTTTGGTATTTTTCTGAAAAACTTCAATTTTTGATGAATAGTGAAACCACTAAGTGGTAGTTTAATAAACTGATTTTTTGTTTAAATTAAACTCCTCTACTTCTGTGATTTTATTTTCAAAAATATGAAATACATGGTTGTCATTAAGAAGTAAAATTTGGTTCAATGATATTAAAATAATTTTTAGGTGAATAGTAACTTTTATGTTTTTAATCACGATTAGAGGTAATTAGTGTAGTTTAAGGTAAACAAATAATATTTTATTAATATGAAATGACCTAGAAACATGTAATAACCTTAATGGATGTGTCATGGCCGACCAAGACAATCCATGGGTCAACTCGGGGTCCCCATGGAGCCACATTTGTAGGAAAATGACATTAATACCTTTTTATTTAAAGTTAAAATAGAAATGTCACAAACACGAGTTTTTTTACTAAAACAATTTTTAAATTGGGTTATACAAGTCATATTTTTTACTATAAATATTCATTAGAAATATAAAAAGATTTCCTACATCATGATATTTTTTTATAATTTTTAGACATTATATAAATTAAATTATTTATGATACCATGATGATGGAGTGATTACCTCATTATTTAACGATTTAAAAAAATGAAAAGATAATGTAAAATCTAAGACCTACACATTTCAAAAACCTATTGTATGGGAGGATTTCAAAATCTTATCACCTTACCCTCGAAATATAAAATTTTGGGAACTTTTAAATCTTAAAATGAATTTATAATAAAGTAACCTTTTATAACATTCCAAAAGTGCCCCTACTCTCCTATTATAAAAGGCCCCCACCTCTACCACCTTACCCACACCTCTCCAGACATTGGCTTGGCCAAACCCTATCCATTTTCTCTCTCCACATCCCTTTATTACTCCTTGAATCCTCACTTTGGGTAGAATTCATCCCAAGGAAGCCTTTGAGCTCAAATAAAAAAGAGTTACCCGTTTTAATGGTAGGGTTTTCTCTTTTGTTCTTATGTTTAATTTTGCTTCTCCAACCCTCAAAACTCTTTTTATTCATTTCTTTTGTAAAAACACCAGTATCTTCAATATACTAGGATGTTTTTTAAGAAGGATTCGAGATACACTTACACACACCTTCATCTAATGGTTAAAGAACATACTATTTCTGTGGATAGCGAATTTCTGCCTCACGAAACGATGATTGTTCAACACTCATATAACAACTTAAAAAGTGGCCATTAAGATGTCACTATAATTATATATGATATATAATATGTTTATTCTTTACTTAAGCTTCTTTATTTTTCATTTATGGAATACCTTTATGGTTTCCATTATGGGTAAACGCGATATCTTCATTTTAGGAAGTGCGGACTACCTCCCCCTCAAAGTGATTTGATTCTTTAATACCATATGTGGTATGTATAAAGGATAGATTGAATTATATTATATATTATACAATAATGGAATTATAATACTATTATATATCATTATGTTTTAATTCCACTAAATGTGAAATAGAAATGGATCTAGCGTTCATTCGTACGTACGGCTTACCATCTTCATGAACGGTGTGTTTCATTTCTTACCTCAAAACGCTATGTAATATTATAAATGCATGTATATACTGGATATATATGATATATATGATATCAAAATCATTATTATAACTCTGTATATAATGTATACATGAAAAAATTGTAATTATAAAGAGTTTATTTTTGACTTAAGTACCATTGATTGTTAAATTGACCGTTATTAACTTAAATAATTATATAGTGTTCGTGACATGGTAATAAGTGATATAAAAGGAATAATGAATATGAAAAAGGTTCTTAATCAAGTAGAAATTAACTCATGTTTATTATTCAGGAGGTTAAAGAATGATCGAGTAAAGTCAGACCCGAGGTATGGGACTTCGTCTCAATCTACTTTCATTGAGGCATATTATGTTTTATACACAACTTTATTTTATACGGTGTATAAACCTCTTTGACATTTACATTTATCCAAAATGAATCTTTTTATACGAGGCATTTTAATAAATGACAAAAGGGAATCTTTTTGTCGTACGTATGCGGTGACAACGACTTCTCCGTTGCCTTGGCCATTATTTGAGTTTCGGCTTCCTCTACAAGACATACCATTTTTAAAATGAAAAAAAACACCATGTTTTACTTTTATTTTATTTTGGTTTTGAAAATAGCTTTCATAATGATTCTATTATATCAATGAGTTGTATTGATATCTTGTGATTGAAATGTGGAAATTTTATGTTTCCTTTATGTATGTTTTATGTGATACGATTATGTTATGGTTCATGGGAATTATTATGAAGATGGGTGGTTCCGTGATAAACTAAGGGAAGGTGAGCCCGATATAGATCTCCAGTGAATTGGGTAACGCGAAGGGGTTAAACTTTGATGTTTCTCCAAATAGATTTAAGGAATATACTATGATGGGTATTACAAACGTAACCAAGAGGGTTACTCCTGATGAAATAATGTTATGAATGCCTCAAGTTACCTTTATGTCTTATGATTTATATGATGTATTCATGATTTGATGAGGTATGTTAAACTGCTTATGTTTTATGGGTAATGTATGATTTCATTCTTATGTATATATGTACTCATGTTTCCTTTCCAAATTTTTATATCCCTTACTGAGCTTTTTATGCTCATCCCATGTTTTTGAAATGTTTTTCACAGGTCAAGGGAAAGGTACATAATATTATTATAGTGTCATGGAAGTGTTAAGATAGAATCCATGTTTTATTTTAAATATGTTCCCGTTCATGGGAAAAATGAATAATATCTTTTATGTAACCACTTTGTTTAAATGTGGAATGTAATGCATGTTTTATGATCTAATTCTCAAAAACTGTAAATCTGAAAAGATCCTCAACGTGTATTCTTGAAGTACCTCAAGATTAAGTGAAGTTTATGGTCAGGGCATTATAGTTGGTATCAGAGGTCGGTTTAGATAACTTTAGGAGTTAGAATTCTATTAAATGATTATCCAAAAATATTTTTTTATGGTCAAATTGAAATGATATAGAATTTGAATATTACCATGTTGCTTCATCTAAGACATGTTTGTTCAGAATGGTTTTCCGTAGTGGAAACAGGGAAGCAGTGCTAGAAAGGCATACAGAAGGAAATAACCTTCCGAATCAGCATCCTGAGATGGTGGGAATAAGAACTGAACAGTTTGTTATGGTAATGGCGTAGTTGACTCAAGCGATAAATGTTGGTGGTATCCATGCACGAGATCACCCAGATCAACTGAGGAGGAACATGTCAGTGGTGGAAAATTTCATGAGGCAACATCCCCCATCATTCAGAGGGTCATCTGACCCTGTGCTAGCTGAAGGGTGGATTAAAGAACTGGAGAAGATTTTTGATGTCATGGGGGTTTCAGACAATAAAATGGTTAGTCTTTATATTTACCGTTTGGAGGGTGAAGCAGATCAGTGGTGGTCGATGGTTAAAAATATCATGGATGCTGATGAGATTGATGCTCTCGACTGGGATGAATTCAAAGGTATGTTGTTTGAGATGTATTTTCCTAAGGCTGTTCGGCTTAGGATGGAACAACAATTCTTGGAATTGAGGAAAGAGGAAGACTCAGTGGCTGCCTATGAAGAGAGGTTCACTAGATTGGCAAGGTATGCTCCAAATTTTATCCGAGACCTTGATAGTAAAATCAATCATTTTTACTCAGGATGAAAACCAAAATATCGAAGGGCATTGGCTTCTCGTGAGTTCAAAAGTTATGATAAGCTTGTTCGATGTGCTTAGGAGATTGAAATGGAGTTTTCCGATGAACAAATGTTCTATACCATCCAGTAGAAGAAGAGACCGAGGTGGCAGGAGAAAGGAAAGAATTCTTCAAAAAGGTCTGATGGTAAGAAAACTAAGTTTCGAGTTTGTAATAAATGTGGTGAAAGGCATGCTGGGAAGGTCTTCTGAGTTCTGGAAAGTGCTACTAATGCGGTAAGATGGGACACAAGGCTCGTGATTGCACTGAAAAATATCAGGGTGATGGTAAGGCCAAATTTGATTTATAGTTAGTGAAATGTTTTTAGTGAAATGAGATGGGTCACTATGCAAACGAGTGTCCTACAAAGAGCTCGAGTGATGGGAAGCAGTTAGACTACAAGTAGAAAGGGGTGGTGAAATCCATTGCAACTACATCAGCAGATGTTAGGCCATCAAATGAAGTTGTATCAGGTACTTTTTTTGTTTTATTAGATTATACCAGTTTGTTGTTTGATTCGGGGTCTACGCATTCTTTCATTTTTGAAAACTTTTCTAAAAAAAGGGAATACCATCTCAAGAAATGACTCCTAAAATTTTGGTAAAAACACCTGAGAGAAATGTTGAGGCAAAAATAATTTATAATAATCTTTATATCCTTATCTATAGAAAGAACCTACTTGAAAACCTTAAAAGAAAATAAATTGTATGGGAAATTAATCAAGTGTGAGTTTTGGTTGCAACAAATTTCTTTCCTTGGTCATAGTGTTTCTAAAGATGGGATAAATGTTGATCCTGCAAAAACAAAGGTTGTGGAAGAATGGCCAAGCCCTACAAATGTAACTGAGATTTGTAGCTTCCTTGGTTTGGCAGGCTATTACCGAAGGTTTGTTAGAAATTTTTCATGGTTATCTAGTCCTATGACTAAGCTAACTCGGAAGGGTGTTAAGTTTATCTGGACAAAAGAATGTGATGATTGTTTTTAGTAACTGAAAAGAAGATTGGTGAATGCTCCAGTTTTGGCACTACCTTCCAGGAATTGGGAGTTTGTTATCTACAGTGATGCTTCATTAAAAGGAATTGGTTGCGTCTTAATACAGAATGATCAGGTAATTGCTTATGCTTCACGACAGTTGAAAACTCGTGAGGTAAATTACCCTATTCATGATTTGGAATTAGTTGTTGTTGTTTTTTATTTAAAAATTTGGAGGCATCATTTTTATGGAGTAAAGTGTGAAATATATACTGATCACAAAAGTTTAAAGTATATATTAACTCAAAAAGAATTGAACATGAGACTGAGGAGATAGCTAGAATTAATCATGGATTGTGATTGTACAATTCATTACTATCCAGGAAAAGCAAATAAAGTGGCTGATGCTTTGAGTCGAAAAGGTAATGTTTCAACAGCAATGTTGTGTTTGGAACATGATCCTTTGGTTAAGGATTTGATGAACTTTGGCATAGAAGTTATTGGTGCAGGATTTCCTTCTGTTTTGTTTCAGGTATCAGTGAAATCTTTTCTATCAGACATAATTAAGCAAGCACAGAAGCAAGACAGTGAGTTGCAGAAAAAGGTAGAGCTAGTTCAGATGGGTAAGTTGCCTGAATTCAATATTGATAATGATTTTGTTTTGATATTTGGGAAGATATTGTGTGTCATGTGATTCATAGTTGAAGAGAGAGTTATTATGTGAAGGTCATAGTTCTCCGTTTTCAGTTCATTCAGGAAGTACTAAGATGTATAGAGATCTTCGGGAATATTACTAGTGGGATGGAATGAAGAGGGATATTGCTGATTTTACTGTAAAGTGTTTGAGTTTTCAATAGGTTAAAGCAGAGCAGCAGTTACCAAAAGGGATGCTTCAGCCTTTACCAGTGCCAGAGTGGAAAAGGGAAAATATATCCATGGAATTTGTTGTGGGATTATCGAAGACATCTGGAGGTAATAATACAAACTGGGTTATTGTTGATCGATTAACTAAATCTTCTCATTTCATTCCTATATAAGATACTTTTTCCCTAGATAAACTTTCTCATTTTTATCTTAAAGAGATATTCAGGTTACATGGAGTTCCTCTCTCCATTGTATCTAACCGTGATCCCAGGTTCACTTCTATCTTTTGGAAAGGCCTTCAGAAGTTGTTGGGTACTGAAATAAATTTTAGTACAGCTTTTCATCCTCAATCAGAAGGGCAGTCAGAACGACCAATTCAGACTTTGGAGGATATGTTACGTGCTTGTTCGATAGATTATCAGGGAAGTTGGGACCAATATCATTCTTTGGTTGAGTTTTCTTATAACAACACTTTTCATTCCAGTATACAGATGGCACCATTTGAGGCATTATATGGGATGTGGTGTTAAACTCCATATTTCTAGGATGAAGTGGGTGTAAGGTAGTTGATGGGACAATAATTGGTAGAAGACATGGCAGAAAAAGTTCAGTTGATTCAGAAACACATGAGAATAGTTCAGAGCAGGCAGAAGAGTTATGCGAATTACTGAACGAAGGAAAGTTGAGTCCAAGGTTAATTGGACCATATGAAAATATGGAGAGAGTTGGATCAGTTGCTTACCGAGTGGCTTTACCTCCGAGTTTATCTCAGGTACACAATGTTTTTCATGTTTCGATGTTAAGGAAGTATATACCAGATCTATCTCATGTTTTGAGTCCAGAGGTAGTTCAGTTGGAAGAGAATCTATCTTATGAGGAACAACCTATCCAGATTCATGACCACAGGGATCAAGTGTTTCGAAATAAGGTGATTCATCAGGAAAAGGTTTTGTGGAAAAACCAAATGATTGATGAGGCAACATGGGAAACTGAAAATGCAATGAGGTCTAAATACCCCCACTTATTCGATAAGTAAAGAAATTACGGGGACACAATTTTATAAAGGGGGGAAGGATGTAACATCCCAAGTAAGTAATGGATAATAGATATTTTTATCTATTTCTATTAATGAATTATATAGTGTTTTAGAGGCTTAAAATGAGAATAAATCCAATCTTAAGCATGGAATACACTAATATTTTTAAAAGATTGTTTTACTGCCTTTTGATGGAAAACCATTTTTAAATCAAACTTTTGACTATTTTATAAGATCTATTTGTCTAAATAAACTTATTCTTTATTATTGCGACATTGAAATTTACTTTTCATAAATTTTTGGTATTTTTCCGATAAAGTTCAATTTTATAATGAATAGTGAAAAATGTTGTATTTTAATTCAAAACCACTTTTTAATATATTTTATTTATATGATTAGATTATCTTTTTAATTGGTTTTAAAGTGAAATTAGAATATATTTTTACCATTTAATCGAATAGTATTCGTTGGAATCAATTTCACTTTGAAATTGGACTTAAACTAGTGTCAATCTTTTGATACTTATTGTTTCATAAAAACACGCTATTTTCTCTGATAGTGGGAATTAATTATTAAAATAATTAATGTAACTTATATGTTTTGAATTTTTTAAAATAGACATAATTTTTGAATCCATAATATCAAATATAGCTTAGGGTGATGTTTTGGTATTTTTCTGAAAAACATTAATTTTTTATGAATAGTGAAACCACTAAGTGGAAGTATAAGAAATTGATTTTTTGTTTAAATGAAACCTTCCCACTTCTGTGATTTGATTTTAAAAAAATCTGGCATACATGTTTGTCATTAAGAAGTAAAATGTGGTTCAATGAGATTAAAATAATTATTTGGTGAATAGTAACTTTTATGTTTTTAATCGCGTTTAGAGGTAATTAGTGTAGTTTAAGGTAACAAAAATAATGTTTTAATAATATGAAATGACCTAGAAACATGCCCTACCCTTATTTTATGTGTCATGGCCGACCAAGACAATCCATGGGTCAACTAGGGGACCCCATGGAGCCACATTTGTAGTAAAATGACATTAATAACTTTTTATTTAAAGTTAAAATAAAAATGTCACAGACATGAGTGGTTTTACTAAAAAAAAATTTAAATGGGGTTATACAAGTTATATTTTTGACTATAAATATTCATTAGAAATATAAAACGATTTCCTACATCATGATATTTTTTTATACTTTTTAGACATTATATAAATTAAATTATTTATGATACCATGATGATGCAGCGATTACCTCATTATTTAACGATTTAAAACAACTGAAAAGATAATGTGAAATATATGACCTACACATGTCCAAAACCTATTGGATGGGTGTATTTCGAACTCTTTTCACCTTATTATAGAAATATATAATTTTGGGACCTTTTAAATCTGAAAATCATTTTATAATAATGTATTCTTTTATAATATTCCAAGAGTTCCCTTCCTCTCCTCTTATAAAAGGCCCCCACCTCTACCACCTTACCCACACCACTCAAGCCTTTGGCTCGCCCAACCCCTATCCATTTTGTCTCTCCACATACCTATATTACTCCTTGAAGCCTTACATTGGGCATAAGTTTTCCCAAGGAAGCTTTTGATCTCAAATAAAAAAGAGTTACCCGTTTTGAAGGTAGTGTTTTCTCTAATGTTCTTATGTTTTATTTTGATTATACAACCCTCTAAACTATTTTTATTACTTTATTTTGTAAGAACACCAGTATCTTTAATATACTAGGATGTTGTTATAAGAAGGATTCGAGCTACACTTACACACACCTACATCTAATTGTTAAAGAACATACTGTTTCTGTGGAAGGAAAATTTCTGCCTCACGAAATGAGGATTGTTCAACACTCATATAAAATATTCAAAGGTGGCCATTAAGATGTCACTATATTTATATATGATATATAATATTTTAATTTTTTTACTTAAGCTTCTGTATTTTTCATTTATGGCACACCTTTATGGTTTCCAGTATGGGTAAACACGATATCATCATTTTAGGAAGTGTGTACTACTGCCACCTCAAAGTGATTTGATTCGTTAATACCATATGTGGTACGTATAAAGGATAGATTGAATGATATTATATTTGACACAATACTGGAATTATAATACTATTATGTATCATTATGTTTTAATTCCATTAAATATGAAATAGAAAAGGAAGTAGCGTTCATGCGTACGTACGGCTTACCATCTCCATGAATGGTGCATTTCATTTCTTACCTCTAAACGTTATGTAATATTATAAATTCAGGTATATAATGGATATATATTATATATATGATATCTACATCATGAGTATAAATCTGGATATAATTTATACATGAACAACTTGTAATTATAAAGAGTTTATTTTTGACTCAAGTACCAATGATCGTTAAAACAACCGTTATTAACTTAAATAATTACATAGTGTTCATGACATGGTAATAAGTGATATAAAAAAATAATGAACTTGAAAAAGTTTCTTAAGCAAGTAGAAATTAACTCAAGTTTATTATTCAGGAGGTTAAATAACAATCGAGTCAATTCGAACCCGAGGTATGGGACTTCGTCTCAATCTCCCTTCATTGAGGCATATTATGTTTTATACACAACTTTCATTTATACGGTGTATAAACCCCTTTGACTTTTATGTTTCTCCAAAAGTAATCATTTTATATGAAGCGTTTTAATAAATGACAAAAGGGAATGTTTTTTTCGTACTTATGCGGCGACAACGACTTCTCCGCTACCGTGACCATTATTTTAGTTCCGGCTTCCTCTACAAGCCATAACTTTTTTTAAATGAAAAATAAATACCATGTTTTACTTTTATTTTATTTTGGTATTGAAAATGGTTTTCATAGTGTTTCTATTATATCAATGTGTTGGATTGATATCTTGTGATTGAAATGTGGAAATGTTATGTTTCCTTTACGTATGTTTTATGTGATATGATTATGTTATGGTTCTTGTGAATTATTATGAAGACGGGTGGTTCTGTGATAAACTAATGGAGGGTGAGCCCAATATATCTCTCCAATGCAATGGGTAACGCGAAGGGGTTAAACATTGAGGTTTCTCCGAAGAGATTTAGGGAATATACTGCGATGGGTATTCCAAATGTAACCAATAGGGTTACTCCATATGTATGAATTTTATGAATGCCTCAAGTTACCTTTATGTCTTATGATTTCTATTATGTATTCATGATTTTATGAGATATGTTAAAGTGCTTTTGTTTTATGGGTAAAGAATTATTTCTTTCTTTTATATATATATATACTCATGTTTCCTTTCCATATTTTTATATCCCTTACTGAGATTTTTATGCTCATCCCATGATTTTGAAATGTTTTTCATAGGTCAAGGGAAAGGTACATAATATGATGATAGTGTCAAAGAAGTGTCAAGATAGAATCTATGTTTTATTTTAAATATGTTTACATTGATGGGAAAAATGAATACTATCCTTTATGTAACCACTTTGTTTAAATTTGGAATGTAATGCATGTTTTATGATCTAATTCTCTAAAACTCTAAATCTGAAAAGATCCTCAACATGTATTCATGAAGTAACTCATGATTAAGTGATGTTTAAGGCTAGGGCCTTATAATACCAGTGTGTTTGATAGGCAACAAGAGGCCGCAGTGTACACATGATCCCATGGAGTGCCGAGTTGCATCAAGATGTGTCATATGCAGTGCTTTTGCAGGGCGATTCCACCAGTGGCTAGTGAGAGGGGTTCTGTACAGACTCCGCTAGTTGGAGCAGGACCAGTGGCTTCGTACCAGTTAGGGAACAGAAATACATCAGGGCTTGCAGGCAGAGATGGTGGTCGTGGTCGTGGTAGCTAGACACCATGATCTCAGAGGTAGTAGGGCGGGACGGCTCAGGGTAGCCTGGCTGTGTCGCATGGCCGTGGCTCTGGGCATGCATATGCAGTGCTGCAGACCTAGCAGGAGAAGGTTCCCGGACCTTCTACAGTCAGAGGTACTATTCTAGTAGCTTCTGTTTTATATATAGTACTTTTTGATATGGGTGTTGCACGTAGTTTCATATTTGTACCCGTTGTGGAGAGCCTTGGGCTCTATGTTTCCACTTCATCTGATATCATGACAATAGACACACATTTGGGGACTAGTACGGCTGGTGTGTGTCAGTGCAAGGAGTTCCCCCTTGAGGTTGGTGGGTGTCACTTTCATTGGTACCTCTATGTCTTAGAGATGACGGCTTATGATGTCATTCTCGGGATGGACTAGTTGGTTCCCTTTCGAGCCTTTTTATACTACTATCATCGCATGGTGAGTTTCACATCACCAAAGGGCGGAGAGTTTCTATTCATGGGTGAGTGGGATGTTCAGGCGATTCAAGATGGACCAGAGCATCATGGGAGAGGTGGGGTCACAACCCAGGTTGAGAGCTTATATTTGGACGACCAGGGGAATTTTCAGACAAATTTCCCTCATATTGATGATTGATTCAGGGATGTCTTCCATGATGACTTTTCCGGTCTACATTCATAGAGAGAGGTGTATTTAACTATTGATCTTGTTCCAGGAGAATCACCGGTGTCCATTCCACCTAATAGGATGGATACACCAAAGTTACAGGAGCACAAGAGTAAGAAAAATAAGTTACAGGTGAAGGGTTTCATCTGACCCAGTACTTGCCCTTGGGGTTCTCCGGTCCCTTTTGCGAAGAAGTTAGATGGTACCCTTAGACTCTGTGTGGAGTATCGATTGTTGAACTAGTTGACAGTTAAGAACCGATATCCCTTACCGAGAATTGATGATCTGTTTGATTAGCTTCATAGAGCACGAGTGTTCTCGAATATTTACTTGAGATCAGGATATCATCAGCTGCGTGTTAGACCATCTGATATACCTCTCACAGCTTTCAAGAGCAAGTATGGTTTATATGAGTATATGGTTATGCGGTTCAGACTCACGAACGTGCCAGCAGTTTTCATGGCTCTGATGAATCATGTGTTCCATCCATATCTTGACTCTTTTGTGGTAGTATTTGTGGACTACATCTTGGTGTACTGTCACACTCGACACAACCATGCCACCCATCTTGGGATAGTATTGAGTACACTGAGATATCATTGGCCATTTTCTATGCTCTCAGAGTGCCGCTTTTGGATGGACCAGATTCACTTCCTGGGTCATGTCATCTCAGAGGTAGGAGTTTCAGTACACCCAGAGAAGGTGAGAGCAGTAGTTTCTTAGGAGTAGGCTAAGATTTTTTTTAGATACAGAGTTTCTTGGGGATGGATGGTTACTAAATATGCTTCATCCAGTACTTCTCCAACATAGTAACGATGTTGACGGGTTTGACAAAGAAGGGTGTGAATTTCGTTTGGTCAGAAGCTTTTGAGACAGACATTCAAGACCTGAAGGGAAGGTTGACATTAGCACCAATCCAGATACTCCCAGAGTAGGGGAAGAGAAATACAGTTTACTTTGATGCATCAGGTGTTGGGCTTGGAGTAGTGTTGATGAAGGGCAATCGATTTGTTGTGTACGAGTCTCAACAGTTGAGTCCACATGAGAGGAACTACCCAACACATGATCTTGAGTTGGCTGCAGTTGTTCATGTGTTTCCCTGTTGGAGACATTATCTATTAGGAGAGAATTTTGTGTTTTTTACCGACCACAAATGCCTCATGTATATCTTTACTCAGCGTGACTTGAATCTAAGGCATATGAGGTGGGTTGAGTACCTACAGTCCTTCAATTTTGAGCTTGAGTATACACCTTGTAAAGTAAAGGCAGTAGCTGATGCACTGAGCAGAAAGACTCAGACACAGGCAGTGAAGGAGGCCTGTGGTGAGTGGAAGCTTATGGCCTTGTTCTTTGAGATGTATTTATAGGTGCACGACAGTCAGTGGAAAACTTTTCTTTCATCTTTAGTTGTGACCTCTACCCTCCTGGACAGAGTGAGGATGAGAAAACTATCTGACCCAAATGGCCTAGTTATACAAGAGTCGGTGGCAAGTGAGGACCCTCCTCCAAGTTAGACGGTGTGCGATGATGAGGTTCTACATTTCCACGGATGAGTATGGGTTATAGGGGATATACACGAGGAGATAATGTGGGAGTTTCATGCTTTAGATTTGGAAGTTCATCCCAGGGTTACCAAGATGTATTGTGACTTGAGACGTCAGTACTGGTGGCCAGGTATGAAGATAGAAGTAGCTAGTTTTGTTACGAGGTGTTCCACCTGTCAATAGGTGAAGGCGAAGCATTAGAGACCAGCAGTACTGTTACAGCAGTTACCCATTCCAGGGTGGAAATGGGATGATGTCACAATGGATTTCATCAAAGGTTTGCTGAGGTCACCTCGTGGAAATGATGTAGTGTGGGTTGTTGTGGACATAATCACGAAGGTAATACACTTCTCTCCGATCAAGGAGACATTCAGTGTGGACGATCTCATAAAGATGTATATCTGAGAGATCGTACGTCTTCATGGGGTCCTTCATTCTATCATTTCTGATAGGGACGCCCACTTTACGTCACGTTTTTGGAAGTGTTTTCAGAGGGCACTAGGTATACAGGTGCTTTTGAGCACATCTTACCACCCTTAGCCCGATGTCCAGTCAGAGCGTGTGATACAGGTGCTAGAGGACATGCTGCATGCATGCGTCCTAGACTTTGGGGGCTCTTGGGAGAAGCATATACCCCTAGTCGAGTTCACCAATAACAATAGTTTTCAGGAAACAATTGAGATGGCACCATACAGGGATTTATATGGTAGGCCATGCCGTTCACCATTGTCCTAGTTAGAGGCAGGTGAGGTAGTTTTACTGGGACTATGTCTCATGCAGGAGACTTCTGAGCAGGTCTAGTTGATTCAAAAGTGGATGGCTACCGCGTAGTATCGTCAGAAATCATAAGCTAGTCGCCGCAGAAGACCTTTGGAGTTCGTGGTTGGGGATCATGTTTTCATACATGTTTCACAGAGGCTGGGACACAAGCGGATCAGGAGACAGGGTAAACATTCACTGAGGTATGTGGGGCCATTTTTGATTCTGGATTTAGTCAGGACGGTTGTCTATTGGTTGTGGTTACCGCAGTGGTACGGACCCATGAATGACGTCTTCCATGTGTCTCAGTTGTTTCCCTATCAATCAGACCCATCTCACATATTTCAGACTAAGGAGGTTGAGCTAGAAACAGATGCATCCTTTGTGGAGAATCTGATCCATATCGTTGACAGGAGAATGAAGGTTCTCCGAGGCCGGTCAGTTCCTCTCGTACGGGTGCTTTGGCAGTATGGCCGAGTGCAGGATGAAGCCTTGGAGCGGGAAACTGATGTACATGCTTAGTGGCTGGATTTGTTCATGACTATATCTTCTCCACCCTTGGAAGGCCAATTCGGGGACGGATTTCTATAAGGGGGGATGTTTGTAAGAACTCGGTTATTATTTTGAGGTACAAGCTTCATCTTTTCTCTTTTCCATTACTGTTTTTGAGAAAATAAGGAAAATGGGAAAAAATCCTAAATTTTGGAACTACAAGCCATGTACTTTTCCACACGCCACGTACTTTTGGCCGTGTGGGATTGGTACACGAGGAATTTAGCCATGTAGGAGACGACTAGTGTAGGAACCAAGTACACATTGTGTAGTGGTCCATTACACGCCCTGTAGTCAGTTGCCAGGCCAAAATAGTAAGGGAGTGGAGTGGCCACCAGCTGAGCGACAGTACATGCCGTGTACTCAGGAGTACATGTTGTGTACTCATGTCGACAAATGAACAGTTTGGTGGTGCATCCAGAGGAACAGTTAAATGATGAAATTACACGTTGTGTACTTGGAAGTACACATCACGTACTTTGTTTTTTTTCTGCTGAAAATGGGCAGTAGCCTCCCCTATTCATAGGGAAGTCTTAGAACGGGAAGAGGGCTTAGGAGAGGAAGGTCGGAGATTCGGAGATGCACTGGGCATTTGTCAGGAATCCGTTTCTTCCTCGGACGATCTCGTTGGAACCGCGCGGGTAAGCCCTCGCATCTCCTGGTGTGTCTCTTGCCAATTATTCCACTAATGGATGTTATTTGCGTTTAAATGATGTTTCTTCTTCATCAGATCTACGTCGTTCTTGGGTGTTTTTGGAATCGACGTTCACGTATAATGTTCGTTGACGTTTAAGGTTGGTGGCTTGGTGTTTGTTTTTTCAATTTCCATGTGTTTTCTGTGTCTTCATGCCCCGAACCCATGTCGGGGTGTTTCTTGGCTGAGGCCATAGCAATTTTACATACCTTGATTTGAATAGTTAATTAAATGTGATATGAAAATGCTGTTTGGGATCAGAGCTTGGATCTAGGACCACCCCAGGGGTGCGTTCCACTGTTTAGATGTTTGGCTAGGATACCTGAGGGTATTCCTTAAATGTAGTAATTATATAATTTCCTTGAGAGGAATTTCTTGTGAATGATTATTTACATGTTGGGCATGTCTTGGTTACTTGTTCCTGAGGGATGTGTTTTACTTAGGCCGTGGGCGTTTTTTTTATTAGCCTGAGGGAAGATGTTATCCAAGCCTGAGGGAAACTTCTTCCGTGCCTATGGGCAGCTGATTATGTGCCTGTGGGTGACACTACCTACACCTAAGGGTAAAATCTATTATTCATGAGGGAAGATTATTGTGATTTCATACTCTTTGGATGAGGGTAGGGGTTTAAATGTCTTAGGACATGAGACATCACATAGATTATTCACTGTGGTGATATTTTAAATTAAATGACTAAAAAGAATATTAAAATTGAAATATAACTGGTTAAGTTAGTTACTTATCAGTACTGCTTAATTTATTGCATTTTACTATTGCACACTGTTGTTTCGTGCTTACACGCAGTTGGGCATGGGCCTTTGGTGTGTGCCTACTGAGATATATTTCTCACACCCTGTTTGGGTCATGGTTTTCGGCCTAAACAGATTATGTTTCTGTAGGTGTAGATAAGGGAAAGGGTCCCTATATAGGTACTTGATTGCTTCTGGGGTGTATGAGAGCATGGGACTGAGCATTGTATCACGATGCCGCTGGCTATTCTATTTTGCTTTTATTTACTTGTACTTCTGTTTTATTATATTGTATTGCAGTGTAACATGATCTAGCTGTTTTATAGAACAGTGACATGCGGCATCATTATATATATGTATGACTGGTAGTTTCCCTTTTTGTTGTCAGTTCTTAATTTTAGTTGTGTATGGATTACTACTTCATTTTTTTCTGTACATTTATTTTATATTCCATTTTGCTACACTTTGACGAATGAGGGCATAGTTTCCCCACTATCAGACCTAGAACTCTCTGCTAGTCGTCAGTCTCTGGCGTTTGGGGAAATGCGTTTGAGGTCACGTGGTGAACCGGGTTCGGGGCACCCATTTAGTGGCACCCAGAACTGGGACGTTACAAGGGTTCCATGAAAACATTGATATGAAGGAGAAATTAAATATAAATTTCAGAGGGAGAGTGATAGAAAACATAATGAGGAGAAATTTAATCACCATAAAAACACAAACCTATGATAGGTTAAATTCATCTTTGTTTTCTACTAGGAAAAGTAAAAAAACAGTTTTTTCAATTTAATATTCATTTAATATAGTTGTTGAATTTATTGATGATATTGACTAAGGATATAATGAAATATACTTAATTTTCATGTAGATTTTTATCCTTTAATAATTTTCTACTATAAAATCATCTTTTCTTCAAACAATGCGTTTTCAAGATGACTTGGTCACACCTAAAGCACTGAAATAAACTTCTAGAGAATCAAATAATCCAAAAAAGTTGAACTATATATTTCCCTTTCAAATATACATTATCCAAAACCAAAATAGTTAGTACATGATCATATAATCCACAAAAAGGGATAATTCATTATAAAAAATACTACTCTTAATCCCCAAAATTGTAAAAATAATACTAACTGTGCAGAAAATACCATTCGATGTACAAAAGTCCTTAAATTTTTTCAATGTAACCCAATATAAGATTGAAACACAAAACTATGAAGCATTTAATCACATAGTCCTCCATATAAAATAATATAATTTATCTTCAAATAACACTTACTAATCATAATGTCTCATACTGAAGAGAAATTTACATAATCATATATTCTCCATGAAAGGATAATCATTTCCATAAATAACCCAAATTTTTTTTTGTACAGAATAAAAACATAGATTCTTATAAAATAAAATTTCAAAAATTTCTCCACAAATGAGATCCCATACTATTCTATTTTCCTTAAGAATATAGTGTTCCCCAAAAAATAGAACGTCTTCAAAAATAACATTTATCACAGAATAAAAATTTTATTTTTCTAGACTAAATATATTCATTTGATAAAACATAAGTTCCCTAACTCAACTTATTATTGATCTATAAAATAATATAACAAAAAATATTTATTCATACTAACTATGGATTTCACATAGTCTAGTGGTAAGTGATAAATATCAATTACACTTTGGTTGTTGATTCGATTTCTATAGCTTTGTCTGATGCAACAGATTTTTACACTGTTTGCATGTTGTCCTTTTTCAAAAACTATATAATTTCATAACATTATAAAAAATGATAAAAATTCATCAAAATAACTATAACATATTTTAATAGCAGTGGTTATATCATACCTCTCATTTTCATCCAAGAAAGTAATAACATATTATTACCTACAATTCAATGATAATATAATCCCAAATGGTTTTTTATAACAATATTCACAAAATAGAAGTTAATTCATACATGGATAAAATATTCCCATATCAAAAATCATGTTTAAACATGCTAGAAAAATTCTTCCAAAGTAATCCCCTCATCAAAAATGTCTTAATACTTCTAATAATTTCATCGTCAAAAAATCTAATATAACATGGGAATCCCTTATATGTAGAAACCTTACTCATTCCATATTATTTATGATCCATTAAACATTCATCACTATCTTATCCCTTAATAAATATTTCCCACGTACAAAATTATTAATCATATCCTAAGATTCAATATTGTCAAAACATAATCTAAATGATAATCCATTCATTTCATTATTCATTATTAGTTTTCTCTTTTTCGATTGGAATACAATTTGGTATTGGTAAACAAATATTTTTACGGTTCTACTAATCCCATTCAAAATCCTTCTTCATAGTACAATGATTTGTATAATTACCTTGCACAACACTTTTAAAACATTCAATTGATCCCTCAGATAGATATTTTTTCCCTTTATTGGAGTAAACTGGATGATTCCATATTCTATGGAAGTTTCATGCTTTATGACCTTCATTACCACATCTATATAATCTTCTCAACCCTTTGAAAAAATTTCCATGGTGGTTCTTTCCACATACTTTACAAATATTTGTTTAAATATAATTACCTTTAATATTATTACCTAAAAATTTATATGGATTTGTTTCTCGTATATATGATGGCTTAGAAAAATCACCATGGTTCACTTCGTCAATCTTAACTCTTGATAGTTCGTTGAATATAACCACAATAGTTCTCATTGAATCTCCCAATTCATTCACTTTCTTTCTCAAAATACCGTTATAGTTTTCTTCAAATCCATTGTTACATTGGTTCTTGATAGATCCATATATTTACTAATACCAAAAAGGTTAATGTTAGTATATTAGTAAAATAATTTTATAATAGCATATGAAGAGCGTAAACACTAAGATATACTTGTTCATGTTATCTTAAAATTATTCAATTTATCTAAAATTACTATGAAACTTTATAATATGCTAACTATTATGGTTATGTAACTTATAATTAAATAACATTATAACCTCTAAAGTTATCTATATTGACCTCTAATACCAACTATAAGGCCTCATCCTTAAACATTAAAAAATATTGAAATAATTTAATATTTCACATTTAATATATTTTTAGGTTTATATTTTTAGATAATTAGGCCATAAATATTACATTACACCTCAAATATTACAATTTAGAGAGACCAACTAAGTATCATTTTTCTCATAAAATAAAAACTCATCAAAGTATACAAGAATTATTTTCTTGATATAAATATTATTTATTTCTTTCTTTCTCTTAACCTTCCTTATAACCTATTAAAAAAATTTCAAGAACATGGGATGAGAATAAAAAGCTTAGTAAAGGTTTTAAAACAATGAAATAAGTCATTAGTCCATCAATACATAAAATCAATGAAATAATACTTTTTAATCATTAACATACTTCCAAAAATTATATGTTTTATGAATAACACATGGAAATCATAAATCATAAAGGTAACAAGTGGTGTGGATAACATAGAAAAAATGTAGCTTTCACAACTACATAGGGAGTTACGTTTGGAATACCCATCAAGGTATATACACTATATATCATAGAAGAAACATCAATATTTAACTCCATCACGTTACCGAATGCATTGGAGAGCTATATCGAGCTCACCTGCCCAAGGTTTATCAATGAACCACTGATATCTGCAAACAATTCCCTAGAACCATAACATGATCATAACACATTAAAAAGCATAATAGAATGATAGAATTTTTTCAATGCAATAAAAATATAAAATTTCAATAAATTGAAATAATAAATCCATTCCCAAAACCATTTTCAATAACAATTTACATAATAATAGTATATGGTATTTATTTTACATTTAAACACATTACGTCTTGTTAAGGAAGCCAAATATTAAATAATTCTCACCATAGTGGAAAATAAGTTGTCACCACATATGTTAAAAAGATAAATTCTTTTGGTCATTTAGTAGAACTGAACATATATAAGGATTTCATTTGAATGAAATGAAAATTCAAATGGGTTTATACATTTTATAAAAGAGTGTTGGGTAGTAATAAAAATATGCCTCAATGAAAGGAGATTGAGACGAAGTCCCTTACCTCGAGTCAGACTTGACTCGTTCGTTATCTAATCACGTGAATAATAAAATAAAGTAAATTTATAATTTCAAAATAACATTTTTCAAGTTTATTATTCTTTTTATATCACTTATTACAACATTAAAAAATTTACAAAATCATTTATGTTAATAACGGCCGTTTTTTCAATGTTTGGTACCTAAGTAAAAAATGATCACCTTAAAATTACATGTTTTCCATGTGGTAAAAATTACATTATCTCAATAATTATATTAATGATTTAGATATATTCTATGTCATATATAACCAGTATATATAAGTATTTATAATAGTACCTAACATTTATGATAAGATATGCAATACACCTTTCATAGAGACGATATGCCATATGTACGCATGAACACTACTTTCATTTATATTTTTTATTTAATGGAATTAAAGCATAATGATACATAAGAATATTATAATTCCAGTATAATGTCATATATAATTTAATTAAATATATGCTTTATACATTTAACGTATAGAATCAACAAGTCATATCATTTTGAGGGGGCGGTAGTCCGATCTTCCTCAAATTAAATTATCATATTTACCAATTATAGAAACCATAAAGGAATGATATAAATGAAAAATAGAGAATAATAGAGATGATATAAATATATTATACATCACATATAAACACATTTCCATCATAATGGCCATCATGCGATGTGGTAGGAGATAATTGAACAATCATCATTTCATGAGGCGGTAGTTTTCTGTCTGCAGAAACAATATGTTCAAATCCATTAAATGGAGGTGTGTGGATGTGTAGTTAGAATCCTCCTCATAAAAATATCTTATTATATTTAATATTATTTTTTGTTATAAAATAATGGAATAAATATAGTTGTGGGATTGGAGTAGGAAAATAATACAAAATAACTTGAGAGAAGATGTTACCCATTAAATCGGGTAACTTCTATTGATTTTAGAAAATGGGATATATTTAATTGATTTATTACTAGGGGAAGTCTTATTGTAGGAATATATTGATTTTTAGAGCTTATTTAGGCAGTTTTCCAATGATCTAAGTTGGTTTGAGAGGTGTGTATATGGGATTAAGGTGATGGCATTTTATGAGGGGCAGGATGGGCTCTTTAGGAATCATTGAAAGTATTATTTTTTTATAAAATTATTTTTGGTTTCAAAAGGTCATAAACATATTTAATATTAATATAAGGTGCATATAAGTCTAAATAAAACAATCCAATAATATTTTTATAGGTTTTTTATATTTATTAATCATTATCTTTTTTATTTAATCCATTGTTAATTTATTTATTTTTTACCATGTCCTCCCATATAGCCATACTATATTGTTTATATATTTACAATAAAATAAAAATATATACCAGATATATCATTTATAAAACTTCTAACATTATTAATGTCATTTGAGAAAATATTATATTTTTTGTATTATTTTATCATATAATTAATTAATAATTGTTTTAAAAACTCATTCATGAAAATTTCTAAATTATTCATATCAGGACACATAAAAAATCTATAGCAACGTGATTCATTGTAAAAAAACATCATTAATTCAAATCTAACAATTTATTATTATCCCAAAATTTTTGGATGGAATAAAATTCTTCAAAATAAATGTATTTTAATATTTATAAAATCATTTATTTGAATCATTTATTAATGAAGAAATTACTCCATCAATATTGTGTCATAATTAAGATTATTTAATTAATGTTTAAACATTTTAAATAAAATTTCATGATGTAAGAAATATATTTATCTTTCAAATTAATTTTTATAGTCAATTTTATTACTTATATAACCCAATAGAAAATTCTTTTACTAAAATATATATGCTTCTATTATTTTTTTCATTACATTAAATCAATTAATATAAAATGTCAATATCACTCCCATGTAGCCCCATGGGGACCAAAAATCGACACTGGGATAAACATATTCATAAATGTATCCTCAAATAGGATTAGGACATGTTATAGGGTAATTTAATATTACTATAATTTTATATGTTATCCTTATTTACTAGATTTACGCTTTAATAATGTTAAATAAAATATTTACTGAAGTTATTATTCATAATGTATAAAATATAAAGTTACAAATTTAAAAATTTGGACCTCTTGGTTCCAAATATGGAATCCATTTTCCCAAATTCAAACACAGAAATTTTAGAAATTATTTTAAAAATAAATCTTATGGTCAAAATTGAAAAGCGTGTTTTTATTGAATAATAACTATCAAATGATTGACACCTGTTAATATTCAATTTCAATGTAAAATTATTTACAATTACAAACATTATATTTAAATGGTAAAAGTATAATCTAAATAATATTTAAATATAATTAAAAATATAATCAAACTATATAAATTAATCTGATTAAAAGTCAGTTATGAATTGAAATGCAGTATTTTTCACAGTTCATTAAAAAATGAGCATCATAAGAAAAATACCAAAATTTCATATAAATTAAATATTGATGTGCATATTTTAAATAAAATTATTATTTTTTAAAATATGGCCCATAAAAGTGTAAAAAATATATTTAAAAAGTGTTCATCATCAGAAGGTGGTAAATCATCTTTTTAATGAATATTACAGTATTTATGCTTGAAATTAGATTAATTCACATTTTATGCCTCAAAATTTTATTGTATAAATGTAAAAAAATTTAACAAACATGTAAAATAATATGTTATTAATTTTTTCATTCCCTCCAGGACAAAGACTAGCCGTTAACTACCATTTCAAATAATATGATATTTTTATATTTTTTCTGTATCACTCAACATTGTGTGCAACATGAGATTTCAGAGAAACCCATTGTTGTGTGTCGGGTACACCATCGAACATATAATCCCAAATAAAGTAAAATAAATATTTAATTAACAATTATTAACAAATATGAAAATAGTATATTCCTTATCCACCTGGGATGTAACATGGCTCCCATCTAATTTTTCATACTTAGTGTATTTAAAAATAAAGATATTTTTTTCAAAGCATACAATGTTTCAATTAAATTCTATAAAACATTATATTCCTATTTAAATGTATTTTTGGTTTTATTATTTAATCCACATAGTCTTTTATGGATCCCTAGTTATACCATATAAGATGATTAGATGACTTTAGAATCCAACCTTTTATAGATAAAATTCATAGTTAAAATATTTTCATTAGAATTAATTTTTATAATATTCTATAGAAAAATCATAAAATTATGTTAATCATCATATTTAATAATTATGTATATGAAAATATCACATTTAATGACTAAAAAATGATAAAATTAATATTTAAAGAGTTTATACCTTAGATCAATAAATATTTCAGTAGAATTTTTATTTCCTAATATCCTCATAAAGAATTCATAGTGTCTATATCTTTCATAAAAATATTTATTTGATATATCCCCCTATTAAAAATTAATCGATGATAACCAAATTGAAGGATAATTATTGAGATTTATTTATCTCCTTTTAGTTTATCGAATAGATCACCTATATGTATTAAGGGACACTTTTTCTCAGCCGTAATAATTTTATATTCATAATATTCAATGTGTAGATTCATTGAAACAAAATTTTACATAAAAAATATGACGATTTCTCCCTATGGTTAAGAACATGTGAATATAAAATATATTTTATATTCTCTTAGAATGTCTTATTTATGTGAAATAATTCAATATGGTCCATTATATAAGCACTATGTTATTTAAGAATTACCCTTGGAATAACGTATATTTAAATTCAACATCCTGATTTGGGGTAAAATAAAGAAAGTCTTCATGGATTACATCAATAGATTTCCTTTAAATTTGTGTGTATTCAAAATAATTTTTTCAAAACAATTTGAGGAAAATAACCCTATGGATTTGTTATTATGAACCACAAAAAGGTTGTAGTATATATTGGGAGTTCATAGATAACTTTCTCCTGATATTAGATCATTGGATGATTCATGATATTAAAAGTAACTTTAATATCCCAAAAAATATTATATGAATTATTTGGAGAGATCAAATATTATCCCAAAATCTCTTAAAAATGTGAATGAAATTGAGAAGTGGTGTACTGCAAATCATGAGGTTGAATTGATAATTCACTTTATATTTGGCAGTGGGTAAAAAATAAAAATTTTATGAAATTATCAAAATATAAGTAAATTTATATAACATGAACTCAAAAAAAATCAATATAGTGCATACATTTCTCACCAAAAATTATAATATTATTTCATAAATCTATTACTAAAATAATTTTGGATTCTTTGAGTACAATGAAAAATAAATTATAGAAATAAGTCGTATCTTAAAGAACATGAAACCCATAAAATTCTATCATTTCAACTTATCTAATTTTAGGTTCATATTGTATCACATTTGTTCAAAATATAATGTTTTAGTTTCAATACTCTTATTATTCCTAACATGATTAAAATTACCTTGATACCAATCTTTGGAACCTAATAATTAAATACATACATATTACATCATTTTATATGTATTCATATAAACTCATAATAATGGACACTACATAACCAAATACTTTTGTATATTTTTAGATTTGATACATAAACATCATTTATTAAAAACATTGAATACCTCCTACAAAAAATCATATCACACAATACCCAATTTGATACAACAGGCATAAAAATATGCTTCACATCTTAGGTAATCAAAACCAAATAAATGTAAATTTTAGATACCCATTAATAGAAAATATATGACTCATAAATAAATGATCATATGTGGGAATAACATGATCATATGTGTTTGAAACCATAATATAGTAATAAGAGTAGAATATAATAATACCATACCATATAAAAAAATATCATTCATCATGATTCACGATTTATGGTACAAATATTTTACAATAGAAAAATATATGATGTATAGGATTGGGTAAAAATTATTCAATAATCAGGAACCTTGAGATTATAAAAATGGTAAATTTTGTAAAATAAAAATTTGTACTATGAATATTTTGTAAAAAAATACATATTATAGGTATAACCAACAATACATTCACATAAAAATATAACAGTTCACCGCATTCCCATAACAAATTGGAGAAGGGATAATAATATGAATCCCTTAACCATGTCGACATGGCCTAACAACAATTATATCGTCCATATCTCATCCAATATAATTGATTTCCAAATTCAAAAATGAATTTTAATGGTAATCCTAATATATAATGATAAATTAGATATATTTGTTCTATATGGACATGAAAGAATTCAAATTATATTTTAGATTAATTAATCCATAATGCGAAGTGGGTTTCATAATAACATCTATAATACATTTTCATAGGAATTTATAGAAATATGGTGAATGTATTCATAAACGAAACTTCCCAGGGAAGTATGGCAATCAATAAATGATGTTTACGAATATGAATAAAAATTGAAAGAGCATAAAAATTTTCATGGATAATTCAAAATAATAGAATTTATATTTTTCAGACCATTAATAAAAAATGTTTATAAAAAAGTGTTAATACATTTAATTATAATGATAATATACCATGGTGGTTGTATTTCCTAAAGATAATTTATGTATATAATGGAAAATTTCTACTATATGAAAAATGTAAAAATAGATTCTATCATTAATTTTTATGTAATGAATAAATTTGTATAAAATTACCATAAGAAAAGTAAAACACATATTAATTTTTTAAATAAAAAAAATTAAATAAAAAAGTTAATATATAAATCATATAAGTATAAGTAAGGACAAATGTGAAATAAGATAAATAATTTTTACAAGGATAATAACACTTCACGGATAAAAATTAAATGTATGTTATTTTTCTCTTTCAAAAAATGCATCAGGTAAAATAAGAACCAAAGGGGAAGTGAAACAGTAAGAGGACATGTATATCCCATATAGAACCTAATGAGAATAAAATATATGGGGTTATATATATAGTTATATATAATTTTTATAAATTGAAACTTGACCATATAAATCATCAATTCAATATTGTATTATATAAAAACACCTAACATTAATCATGGTACCAATTATACACCATTAAAACCTTGAGTAACTCTTTAATAAGTGAATTTTTTTTTTAATATATATTTTGAACCCACATAATTTTTTTAACAATTATATATATTTAATTAATTTAATCAAATTCAATTTAATTATATGTGACATTAAACATCAAAATTATAATTATAAAATATAATTAAAAAATGTATTTATTGAAAATGAGTTTTTATACATTATTTTATCTTAATCTAAAATCTTATCAATTAATGATGTAATTATGTATTAATAAAATTGTATGTTTATTATATCAATACATTAGATGAATCATTCCAAATTGTTAATTTTATCAAAAATTTTGTATATATTATATAAAAATTGTTCCTAAAATGATTTCATTTTATTAAGATTAAAATATTTTTAATCATATCATATAAAAATTAATTATTTTTATTCTATTACATTTTATTAGTATGTTAGTAAAAAAATTATTCATTTAATTTTAAAATAAGAAAATATTAATAATATTATTAATAATACATAACAAATAAAAATAAAATTTGATAATAATATATTTTATTTAAACATTATTTTTTGATCAAAATTGTTTATATTATTTTCAAAAACAAAGCTTACCAATTTGATAAATGAAAAATCCATATATATAAATCCTATTTATCAATGACCTTAAATTAAATGATAATATATATAATTTTTAAGTTCCATCTCTATATATAGCCTCAAGAACATTTACATAATGATTTATTCTATTTGATTACAATTCTATCAATATTTCTATTATATTTATAACACTATTACTTATTTATATTGATTAAATTATGGGGAAGATGTTCTAAGAAATCCATGAGGGTAATGATTTCATGTCTGTGGATTTTAATTTAATTTTTTATTATTACACTGTTAATTTTCTTAATAAATTTTCATATTTCATTCAAATAATATATCAAGGATTTTTAATCATACTATTATATTTTCACAACAAATATTATCATAGAATGTTCTAGATTAGGGGTTCATTTAAAATAATATATTTAATAGAGTATATATTTAATGAAAAAATATATATTTAAATCAGTGAGTGTTAAAAGGGAATAGTTAAGATCCTAAAATTGGAAGTGCAATCAGTTACTTTTAGCATTTTAGCAGTTGCAATCCTTTTATAGTGTGATATTGATAATAGTTAATTATTATTATTTATCTTCTAGTATATTGAGGGATGTATTGAGCCTTGGTCATCTCATTGGATCTTGGGGGATTGAACATGTGCAACTAGCAGAATATTTTCATCACATCATTATATGGAATATCTATTGCAATAGAGTAAGTACATAATGAGTGAAATTATTTTTAATAATTCAATATGTAATAGAAGTATATTATTTATATGTTGTGGTTGTGGATTTTTAGGTTTGGAAGCTTTTATCCATGGTTTTGTGGATAACATTGTAGGATTTTTTTTTTCAGTAACCAAGTCTATCTAATTTTGATTATAGATTTATGTGTCACTGATATGTTGATGTACAATTAAATTATTATTTAAGGATGAATGATCCATTAATAGTGCGGTTATTTTCATAATTCATATATGATTTATGATGGCCTTACTATATCATAACTAGATGTTAAAAATAACATTATTAATGTTAAAACATTGGGTATTAGACTCAGGTTTCATATGGGTGATATTAATACCTAATCATTTCTAGGTAATGAGAATTTTTAATATCAGACAATAATAAACTCTAATACCTAGAGTTATTGTAAGGATAGTTTAGTGTTATCATTCGTATTATTTTTGTTTGAGTTTTTTGTTGTTAAATTTTAATTGTGAGGTAAGGTTTTATTTTGGTCATTTAAAATGTGGGGTTCTCAACACTCCCACTAGAGGTTCCCTTATCGAGGAACCATTTCTATGTTGATGTTGATTGATTTTGTTCATACATAATTTTAGTGAGAGGACAAACGTTCTGTTAGAAAAGGATTTAAATGAACACCCTATGATGAGATTCACAATAACAATACATAATAATATGTCATGTCATTTTCAAATAACTATTCTATGGAATAAAAATTTTGAGTATCACTTACTCATAAGTAAGATAATATGATTCATATTTGTATTGAATAATGTGAAAGGAATTTAATTACTTTTCATTATGATTTAAATTGTATCATAATTTTCCATATTAGTTACAAAACAAAAATAATGGAGTTGCATAAAAAATAATTCCATGTCTAGTTATGTTTTGTTGAGAAAAATCTATGTGAAATAGGTCATTGAGTAAATACATTACTTAATAAATGTTTATTGACTTATTAAAACTCAAATTTAAGTCATACAAATGCATTTTATATAATTATAAAACACATTTATAATATTCTCCAATCGATAAGGATATATCTCATTTCATAGGAATTGATTTTTTCACGACCCCCTCCCTACAAAGTGTACACCTCTTGGGCCAGAAATGTGGAAAGGGAGATAATGACCCTCGAGTACCACCTCCAGTAGGCCCCGGGTTGGCGACTAGCACCAAGGGTATAATAAACATGCTGATGGGAGGTATTACGCTCTAAGAGAACACATACAGAAGAGAGAGATAAGATAGAGACCAACCAACTCCAACTCAGAACTGAAATGTAAAATAAAACCCATTTTAATATATGTAATGTCATGAAAAACGTACAAAAACTGTAAGGGGAAACTAAAAGTACCCAAAAAAAAGTAAAAACAGTAGCAAACACAAGCCCGAGCAGCTCCTACAACCCCAAGCTAGTAAAAACCAGCATGATCTCCAACCAGCTCCAAGTGACCTGAAAAATAGTTCATATATACGTAGGGTGAGTATAACAGTATACTCAGTAGAATCCTCCCAAAAGCCTCTCGTGCAAATGTAAAGAGAGCATGCTAAAGCACAGTGATCAACAATGAAACTAACTCATAACCTAAACAGTTATAATAAGTTCCCACCCTAACCATGTCAATTCTCAACAAGTTACACATACAAGAATATAGTATATAGTTAAGAATATTAAGGGTACCCTGCTACTACATTCCCACTGGCTTGCCGCTTTTCCCTAACGACATACGTCATGTGCATCTCTCCAAAGGCTTGCCCGTATAATCATGGGCTAAGCTCCACAATCTACAATACATGAACTACAAAGGCTTTCCCGCAGACAACTGGGCTAAGCTCTACACCATACTCACAACCAAAAGTAACGAGGTAGGTTCTGAGAGCCCCCACAACTCGCACAACTTGTATCATGCGTCTGGTGTTATGCCTCAAGCCATTATAGCCCATACACTGAGTAAGGATCCTTAAGCCATCACATCCTATACACGTTAAACCTATTGTAGTCCATATGATACTATATCCATAGTATATTTGTGTGAAAAATATATAAGCCATTACAGCCCTATACACACATATATGTGGAAAAAAAACTGCTGTGCTCCATGGCCCTAGAATCTACCAAGAGAAGAGAGCGTGGTCAAAGGGGGTAGTCACCCATTCCCCCTCCCAGCGGAATGTTGGGGAAAACAGACCCCCCAGGGATCAGAATCCCCATCGTGTCAGTTTCCCTTACCGACAGGGTGGAGTAGCGTATAAAAACACAAAAATTATAGAATATATATAACTCTCAACCACACTATGGGAATAACCTACTCTTAGCCTCAACTGCAGCTAACATCTCTCAGACTCCGGGCTATTATTTCTATTACAAGGTATCCAATAAGCACACAACCAATTAAATAACTTCACTAGGTTAATTGATTCCCTTTTTATAAATTCAACTATACGTTAATTAATTATTCCATCATTAATTGACCATGAACAACCCACATAAACTTTTATGACATCACATTCAAAATTTATTGTTCCTTTAATGTTACAACGTCACCATTAAATGATAGAATCTCCATCCCCATGGATTATCACCATTTAATAAAACATTCATTTTAGAATTACATTCCCATAATCCTAGGCATTCTAGAAAATCATCTGATGCTACTTAACACAAGGGTGCGCAACACGGTGAGTAGATTTACTAACCGTCGAGTCTTTTCTGCTAATAGCTAGAGCGTAGACCCATTCTCCCTCGAGAGTCTAAACACGGAAATCATGTGGCATACCCCGCATGTATTCACCTCCTTTAGAGGAAGGGTATGCAAGACCAGCTTCCTTGAGCAGTGGGGAAAGTAAATCAGATAAACAACCAAGAATCAACAAGCATCCAATAATCACAACCATCGCATTCCATCATCCTGGTGTCCTCCCTGACACCCACATGCATAAACCAATGCATCTCACCACTCTAGGCGTCATCCGCTGCCACGACCACAAGGCCTCCCTGCCTCCACATTTCACAAGACACCTCCAGGGTCACATCACAACACAAGATATCACAACACCCCTTCCAGGGTCACAGCACAACACAAGCAGTAGGAAAACAATCATTACAAAAAATAGGCTCTTGGACCTTTAACAAGCCATCTGGACTTCAAACAAAAAACACCAACTATCAAATCCAATAGGATTTTAGCCCAACTTCACAACAAGAGGGTAACTTCAAACCCTTCATGTAACTCAATCATGTTATTTAACCCATCTTGAATTAACAGATTCAATTCATTGGTTCCAACATCGTGAACCAATTCAGTAAACTATCACCGATGATTAAACATGCTTACTATGCCAAATTTGATCAACATCAAATTAGAACAACTACAACAACAGAAACAACCGGATTAATTTAAATTCCTCTTTATATTTATCCAATTAATTATCAATTAATTCTGGCTTTACATTCTTTATTAATCTCCATGAATAACAACATTTTAACAAGAAAGGAATATATATCAAAATATCTAGATAACATGAGGCAACAACATACGTTCAATGCAATTTATTAATCCGTTTCAAATATTTAATTAGGTTAATTACATTGTGATCCAAAGGGATAAATCATGCTAAGCCTACAATTGCTCATAACAATTTGAGAGGCCACAAATCCCCTACCTCAAAGGCTTTTGAGGAAAACCACAACGGTCGATGAATGCCAAGAAACCAGGTCTATTCTCTATAAATCCTCCTTAGATCTCTTCTCCTAACACAACCAAGACCAAAGATCATCACAAATGACATCCCCACACCAAGATCTACCCATAAAATGTGGATATCTATGATCTGGAGAGAAGAGGGGGAGCAGATCTAGGTATATCTAAGAAACCAAACAAAAGGATCACATACCTTGAGAAACTAGCTTCGATATGGGAATAGAAGCCTCTGGATCGCCTAAAAAACGCTTGGGAGAGGTTATTCCACCTCCGAGGAAGGATAATCCCGAGTTATAGCCGATTAGGGGCTTAAACGAGGTTATTAATGGAAAAACGAGTTAGATACACAATTTTAGGATATAACATTACGTGTATGGATGGTTAGTACGCACGGTTTAACAAACCGTGCGCTAACCGTGTGGTAGCTTCTGCCTCAAAAATCAATCCTTTCATAGTTAGTCCACACTGTTAGACAAACCGTGTTCTAGCCGTGTGTTATCCACTTCCTCCAAGACCATACTTGCACGGTTTGTCTACACGGTTTACGAAAACCGTGCGCTTCCTGTGCGAAGGACATAACCCTTTAGATTTCCTTAAAAGTCCACCCAAACGCTACCCAATCCACCTTGACCTTCCAGAACACCTCCAACACCACATTTTCACAAAGTAATTGATTGGAGAGGTTCAGTCCATTACATCAGATACCTCTCAAAAACATTCTCCTCCTCGAGAATCCAAGACAGACAAAAAGAGAAAACGAAACAGTGTCTGAACAACAACCCACTGAGATACCTCTCAAAAAAGAGCAAGCCACCAAATCAACAAAGGGACACATGTCATAAACATGAAGGTTTGAAAACCACATAAGTTACATCGATACATAAAAAGAGTTAAACATCAAACAACTCTGGGTACTGAGCACGTATCTATGACTCACGCTCCCAGGTACTCTTCTCCATGCCACAGTGTCACCATAAGACATGAACTAAGGGGATGGAACACCCGTGCAACACCCACTCCTTACGTTCTTTGATCTCCAAAGGTCTCTCCTGAAAGGTTGTATCATCATCAACATTGATCTCTCCCCAATCGATGATGTGAGAGTTTTCATAAACATAACGACGTAGCTGTGATACATGGAAAACATCATGTATCAGACTCATCTGAGGGGTAAGTGCTACTTGATTTGCCACAACTCCAACATGAGCTAACACATAGAAAGGCCCAATGGTGTAGGGAGAAATCTTACTCCCATGACCAAACCTTCACTGCCCATGATGGGGAGTCACCTTCAAAAACACATGTTCCCCAATATCAAACACTAAGGGTCTCCGTCTTTGATTGGCATATGATTTCTGACGATCTTGCACTATCTTCATCCTCTCACGAATCACCTGAACCATATCTACTGTATTCTGCACTACTTCCAGTCTGAGAATTGCTGACTCTCCAACCCGAGTCCAGTACAATGTAGAACGACATGGTCGGCCATTCAAGTCTTCAAACAGCGCCATACTGATGGTGGAGTGAAAACTGTTATTGTGAGAGAACTCCACCAAGGGTTCGTGCCTCGCCCATGGGCCTCCAAAATCAAGAACACAAGAGCATAACATGTCATCAATTGTCTGGATAGTTTTCTCTGTCTAACCATCCGTTTGATGATTAAAAGCAGTGCTAAGACACAGCTGAGAACCGAAAGCATGTTGGAGACCCTTTCACACCCTGGAGGTAAAACAAGGATCTCGATTAGAAATGATCATCCTAGGGACTCCATGAAGTCACACCACCTCCTCTAGATACTACCTCAACAAAACCTCCACTGAGCATCACTCCTTGATTTCTATAAAGTGGATGGATTTCGTTAAACGATCCAATACCACCCAAATAGCATAATATCCTCCCGGAGCTCGAGGTAAACCAGTAACAACTTCTATTGAGTTGTTCTCCCTCATCAACTATGGAATCTCTAATGGATGGAGAAGTCCACCAAAAACATGGTGTTTGACCATCATCTTTTGGAAGACTAAACATCAAGACACAAACTCTGCAACCGCACACTTTCACCCAAGCTACCAAAACTGACTCCTCAAGGATCGGTAAATCTTTGTCACACCAGGATGCACCGCTAAAGGAGAACCATGGAACCCTCTGAAGACCATGTCACACAATTCCAAGGTAAAAAAAGAATTCCATGATACAACACTCTGTGTTGTTCATCTTCAGACCCACCATCAGGGGCCTCACCACAAACAACTCAGTCTCTCCAGACCTCAACCCCTAGATCCCCCAACTGGGACTCTTCCACCTTATGCACTAGGGATAACTGCACCGTCATCTAAAAAAGATATCCTCTACCCCCAACTTCTCCCATATCAAAATGAAATGCTGACAGTTCCTAATTTACTCTCCAAGAATCATCGGATTCACGCACAGCATCACTACGTGACTTTCGGCTCAGTGAAATAGCCCCAACATTCCCTTTTCCCGGTTTATAAGATATTTCGAAGTCGTATTCATGCAATAACTCAATCCACTAATGTTGTCACAAGTTCAAGTCATGCTGGGAGAAAACATACCTCAAACTCTTATGATCAGTAAAACCACAAAGAGTTCACCAATGAGGTAATGACTACACAACTTCAGAGAAAACACCATGGCTACAAAATCAAGTTCATGAGTGGAATAGTTGAATTCATGGTTATTCATATCTCGAGACCCAAAAGAAACAACTGACCTCCACATCATGAGAACACAGCCTAGCCCCAGATGTGAAGAATCATAGAAAACATCAAATTGAACTCCATCATCCAGAAACAATGAAATGGAGCACTTACTGAATTCTCTTTTTGATACTCGAATGCTTCTTAACACTGATTAGTCCATATGAATGCTTGATACTTTCTATTAAAAGTTGTCTGAGGAGTCGCAACCCATGAGAAATTGTCTATGAAACTCCGGTAGTATCCCGTGAGCCCAAGGAAACTTCGCACCTATAAAACTGTCCTGGGAGATTCCCAAGACACAACTACTTCTATCCTCGAAGGATCCATAGATACTCCTTATTGGGACACAACATGCCCCAAAAAACAGACCTCTTGAGCCCAAAACTCACACTTCGACAACTTCCCAAACAGTTGATGTCGACGAAGAACTCCCAAAAAGACTCATTGATTCTCTACATGCTCCTCTTCAGATGTGGTGTATACAAGGATGTCGTCGATGAAAACTACCATGAACTTGTCCAGGAACTCATGGAAAACTGCATTCATCATTCCTATGAACACAGATAGATCATTCGTCACATAGAACGGCATTACAACAAACTCATAATGCCCATGAAGACAATGGAAAGTAGTCTTCGGAATATCTTTATCCTTTACAAGCATCTGATGATATCCTAACCAAAATTAGATCTTCAAAAACCAACTTTCACCCTTTAGTTGATCAAATAAGTCATCAATCCGCGGAAGATGATAGCGATTCTTTATTGTCCCTTTTTTTAAGAGACGATAATTGACACACAACCACAACCTTCCGTTAGCCTTCATCATGAAAAGAACCGGTACACCCCATGGGGACACACTCAGTAGACCAAAACCACACTACAGCAGACCATCATGCAGTATACATAGCTCTCGTAACTCAGAAGGGGCCATCCTATACGGAGATATAGATATAGGAGATTCTCATGGCTGTAGCTCGATCCCAAACATGATCTCTCGTCAAGGGGGGTAAGGCTACAACCTATTCGGGAAAAACATCAAGGTACTCCACTATGACCCTAGGAAACACCTACTACCTAACCACTAAAGAACATAGCATCATCTTAGACACAATGGTTGATAAAGATTTCCCTTGCTTCTGACCCATATGAGGATCTCGTTCACCAACAAACACCACTTTCTCTCCATCTACACCAATGAAGATGACCTTCTTCATGAAGAAATACACAATAGTCTACACCAAATACAACCAATCCATGTTGAGGATAAATTCATGTGGTTTCATTCATAAACATAGGAAATCTCCCCAAGACCGGTTCTTCCCCAACACTAGCTCACAATATCTACCTACTTCAAACATGCTAGCTCGACCTCCAACTGGATAAGTCAATGCTAAGGGAACTGGAAGCCTCTCTACCTCAAATCCCAAGGCATGGACATGGGTAGGTGATATGAAGGAGTGTGTCACTCCTGAATCAAACAAGGCATACACCAATGTAGAAAACAATCAAAGGGTACCTCGGACGACGTATGGCTTGTCTGGAGCTGGAAACGCTAGGGAATGAAGCTGATAGTGACCTCATCCATTGCATCTCTGACCCAGATGACGACAAACACCATGGATGTGCTCTACTCTCTGAGGATGAGGAGTGTCATGGGGCTCTCCTCTGCCTGCCTCATGGATCCTCTGCTGATCGAAAGCTAGTGAAACTGGCTGTTGCTGCCTCGGCTGGAACAACCTCAACGGAGGAACTTGGAGTAGAGCGCCTGGTGCATGATGACCGCCGTGAATGGTTGGGCACTCCCGCTGCTAATGACCATGACCACCATAAGAAAAACATGCCCCTGATCACTTGGCATAGGCCTGAGAGATTCTGCCTCCTGAGAAATGGGTCGTGAAGGGATGGGACCTACCCCTAGCTAACCAGAAACTCTTATGCTCTAAAAACTGGGATGCCTCGACCACAGCCTTGGTTAGTGTGGAAACATTGTGATTCTCATCCTGTGATGATCCGGTCATGACCAATGTCCTCTCGACAACCTCAGCTCTAGCCAGCACCTCAAGATTTGTCTTCAGCATAAATGGGGTGACCAGGCACTGGATCTCTGGACGCAAATCCTCCTTGAAATTATCCTCCCTAGCCTCCTCAACTGGTAATAGGTCCGAAGCATATCGTAGAAGGTTCTCAAAATGGATTCAAAACTCTTGAACACTGGATCTCCCCTACTGAAGTGTAAGAAGCTTCTAATGAATGGATGCCTTCATTGTGGAAGAAAGGAACATAGATCTAAACTTGTCTCGGAACTCCTCCCATGAGATAGTTGACTCCTCACAATCCCCAAGGAACAACAGCCACCACTGCCTCACTACTCCACACAGCATCATCACAACCAAGGACACCCTTTGCTTATTCCAAGTACAGATCGAATTGAAGCCTATCTCAACCTCCTATAACCAGTCTTCCATGATTACATCTGAAAAGGAGCCCCCATACTTCTACAGACTCTGGTGCTGAAACTCTCAGAGTGTCTTCCTCCAAGTGTCGTCGTCGTTGACCTCCACCCTACGGTGATCTGCTGGGACAACCTCCTGGACATATTCTACGCAAAGCTGACGAGGACTTCGACCTGGATCCATACCGGTAAAATAAAAAACTATTAGAGATCCTAATCCTGGAATATATAAGAATCGATATTAATTAATTAATTGTTTTCTTATATTTGTTTTAGGTTAACCTATCCCAAGGTCTACCCATTCGAACACAGGAAAAAAGAAGAATGATGCACGATCCTTTCCTAGGTATCTTCCATGAAACTAATATCACCATGTTTTGTAGCCATTGTAAACATAAAAGTCCATGCATTACATCATAGGGGGGCCTAAACGCCTATGTCTCAGCCGATCTCTAGTGTTTACCTCACTTTCTAAACATGAATGACCTCGTTGCCCTACCAACACATGCATCCTCACTTGTTCCTAACTCCAAACTCCATACTATCCCTCAACCAGACCTGTAATACAACTCTTTAATGACCCTCTACCCACAAAGGGAACCCCTCTCAGGCCGGCAATGTGGAAAGGGAGGTAATGAACCCTAAGTCCCTCCTCTAGTGGGCCCCGAGTTGGCGACTAGCACTGAGGGTATAATAATCACACAGATGGGAGACATTACCCTCTAAGAGAACACATGTAGAATAAAGAGATAAGATATACACCAACCAACTCCAACTCAAAACTATAATGTAAAATAAAACCCAAGTTCATATATATAATGTCATGAAAAAAGTACAACAACAAATAGGGGAAACTACAAGTACCCAGTAGAATAAAAAATAGCGGCGACCACAAGCCCGAACAGCTCCTGCAACCCCAAGATAGTAAAAACCATCTTGATCTCCAAACTTCTCTAAGAGACCTTAGAAATAGTTTATATATAAATAGGTTGATTATAACAGTATACTCATTAGGATACTCCCAGAAGCCTCTCGAGAAAAAGTAATGAGATCACGGTAAAGCACAGTGAACAACATTGAAACTAACTCATCACCTAAATAGGTATACTATGCTCCCTACCTCACCATAGCTACTCTCAACAAGTAATGCATACATGAATATAGTATATAGTAATGAATATCAATGGTACCCGACTACTACTTCCCCACTAGTTTTCTACTTTTCCCCAATGACATACGTCCTATGCATGTCTCTCCAAAGGCTTTCCCGTATAAACATGGGCTAAGATCCAAAATTTGCACCGCGTGCGACACAAAAGATTTCCCGCAGATACCTGGGCTAAGCTCCACACCATCGTCACATCCAGAATTAACCAGGTAGGTTCTAAGAGCCACCACAGCTCGCATAATGTGTATCATATATTGGGTATTATGCCTCAAGCCATTATAACCCATACACTGAGTAAGAACCCTAAAGCTATCACAGCCTATACGCATTACACATATAGTAGTCCATATGATACTATATCCAGAATATATGTGTGTGAAAAATCCAAAATCCATTACAGCCCTCTACACACATATATGGGGAAAACTAACCTCTCTGCCTCATGGCAGTAGTATCTACCAAGATAAGAGAGTGGGGTCAATGGGGGTAGTTATCCATTCATCCTCCCACTAGAATGATGGGGAAAAACACCCCCCCCCCCCCCGGGGCTCATAATCCCCGGCATGTCAGTTCCCTTACCGATAGGGTTGAGTAGCATATAGAAACACAAAATGTACAAAATATATATAACTCACAACCACACTATGAGCATATCCTCTTCTTAGCCTCAACTGCATCAAACTTCTCTCGGACTCCAAGCTGCTATTTCTAAGACTAGGTATCCTATAAGCACAAAACCAATTAAAGAACTTCCTTAGGTTTCTTCATTCACTTTTTATCATATCTGATGTATGTTAATTAAGTCATCCATCATTAATTAACCATGAACATCCCACATTAACTTTCTTGATATCACATTTAAAATTTACTGTTCCTTTAAAGATACAACACCACCATTAAATACCAGCATCTCCATCCTCGTGGATTATCACCATTTAATCAAAATTTTATTTTAGAATTACTTTCCCATATTTCCAGTCATTCTAGAAAGGAATCCTATGCAACTCAACACCAGGGGCTCTAGACAGTGAGTAGATGTACTACTCGTTGAGTCTTTTCCGCCTATAGAAAGAGCGTAAACCCATTCTTCCTAAAGAGGCTAAACATAGAAAGCATGTGGAATTCCTCGCATGTCTTCGCCTCCTTCGGAAGAAGGGTAATCAAGACCAGCTGCCTTGATTAGTGGGGAATGTAAAGTTAATAAACAACCATGAATCAACAAGCATCCGAAAATCACAACCATCTCATTCCGTCTTCCACGGTGTCCTCCCTGACACCCACATGCATAAACCACCGTATCTCGCCACTCAAGGCGTCATCCCCTACCACAACCACAAGCCCTTCCTACCTACACATATAAAAAGACCCCTCTATGGTCATATCACAACACACGATATCACAGCACCCCTTCCAGGGTCACAGCACAACTCAAGTAGCAGGAAAACAATCATTACAACAAATGGGCTCTTGGCCCATTAACAATGCATCTGGACTTCAAACAATAAACACAAATAATCACATCAAATGGGATTTTATCATTACTTCACAACAAGAGGGTAACTCTGAACCCTTCATGGAACTCAATCAAGTTATTTAACCCATCTGGAACTAACAGAATCAATTCGTTGGTTCCCAAATGATGAACCAATTTAGTAAGCTATCACCAAAGATTAAACATGCTTACTATGCCATATTTGATCAAAATCAAATTAGAACAAATAAAATATTAGAAACAACCAGATTCATTTACATGCCACATTATCATTATCCAATTAATTATCAATTAATTCTGACTTTATGTTCTTTATCAATTTCCATCAATAATAACACGCTAACAAGAAAGGAATATATATCACACTATCAAGCAAACATGTGGCAACAACATATGTTCAATGAAATTTATTAATCCGATTCAAATATTTAATTAGGTCAATTCCATTGTGATCCAAAGGGCTAAATCAAGATAACTCTATGATTGCACATAAAAATTTTAGAAGCCACAAATCCCCTACCTCAACAGTTTTCGTGCTAAACCACAATGGTCGATGAACGCACAAGAAACCGGGTTGATTCTCCACAAATCCTCCTTATATCTCCACTCCTAACTCAACTAAGACCAAAGATCATCAAAAACAACATCCAATCACCTAGATCTACCAACAACGTGTGTAGATCTATGATCCTGAGAGAAGAGGGTGAGCAAATCTAGGTATATCTATGAAACCAAAAAAAAGGATTACATACCTCGAGAAACCGTCTTCAATTCGAAAAGAGAAGCCTCTGGATTGCCTCCAAAACGATTGGGAGAGGTTCTTCCACCTCCAAGTAAGGTTAATCCAGAGTTATGGTTGATTAGGGGCATAAATGTGGTGATTAATTTCCAAATGAGATATATCAACAATTTTAGGATCTAACATTAATTGCCTGCACAATTAGTCCAAACGGTTTAACAAACCTTGCGCTAACCGTGCGGTAGCTTCTGCCTCGACAATCACTCCTCGCATAGTTATTCCTCACGTTTAGACAAACCATGTGCTAACCGTGCATTAGCAACTACCTCCATGACCAGCCTTTCCTAGTTTGGCCGCATGGTTTAGGCAAACAGTGCGCTTCCCGTGCGAAGGCCATAACCCTTTAGATTTCCATAAAAGTCCACCCAAACGCACCCCAAGCCACCTTGATCTTCAAGAACACCTCCAACACCAAAGTTTCACAAAGTAATGGATCGGAGAGGTCTAGGACGTTATAGATTTTATAACTAATGAATATATTATTGAAATTATGGTTTAAATTTATTCACTTATTATTTTAGAACCATTTTTTTTGAAATTATAAATTAGTACGGTCATTTTTATTTCATATCACTAAGTAAAAAACTTATTTTCAAGTGAGACACAATAAAATTAATTATCTATAAATGGAACTAACTTCAACAAAAACCAATTCCATCTAGGATAGCATATACATTTTTTTTGCACACAAGGCAATACAAAAGTGTAGTGCATACATTTCATCATCCCATTTCCTTGTATATAGTTATTCACCTATATTTCCATACTGGAACTATTGATGTATTTTGTATGGTTAAAAATAATTTTTTTCCTAATTAAATATAGATACTTCCATTAAATAGTTTTATCCACCCCTGAATTTTTTTATAAATTCCCAATAATTACTGTATAAACATTATTATCATTTTAATGGGGTAGGTGAGAAAGAAGTAATATATGTTAATAAATGAAACGAAATACATTTTACCACATAATCATTATTATTAATTTGGATATTATTTAATATATGGTTATCTACGGAAGGAATTCCAATACATACCTTCTAAACTTTCATTACCCCCTCCCTATGATATACCTCTATAAGGATAGAAATGAAGAATGGGAGATAATGACACAAGAGTCCTACCTCTAGTAGGCACTAGTTTGGATACTAGCTCCATAGGTGTACAAATATCATAATATGGGAGAAATTACCATTTATAAGGGAACCTTATTAGAAGGTAGAATAAATCATCCCCAAACAAATACATGAAAAAATATAAATGAGAAACCAAAATCGTCCCACATGAATGTATAAATAGAAATGATACAATAAAAGTCGCCAAAGTAAATACCCAAAAGAAATGATAATGTAGTGACACAAAAAATATCAAGGATATGGGATTGTAAGGTCTAGAACAGTTAATGAGATCCTCCTGGAAACATGAAAACAATTTTTCATATGTATGATGTGCAATCAATTATATTCAATATGAAAACCATAATCCCTCATGAACATATGAAAGAAGTTTACTAATGAATCTATAAGAAAACAATAAGACCAGAAAACACCTAAAAAGGTATACTAACCATCACACCCTCACCAAGGATTGATCACAAAAAATCTCAAGCCATGTAATATAATATAAAGTAAAGCACATCTATAATAGTGTACCAGACATAACTTCCCCACCATATAACCAATCATACACCCCAACAGAAGATGTTGTGGTTATCCCACCTCTTCCAATTATAACCCATCACATCCCATCTGCACACACGTGGGCCTCATAGGGTTCCCACCCCAACATACATGGGCCTCACAACGCATCCCTCCTTCACACACCTATGCCACATAACACATCTCACCTGGACACACCAGGTCCTCACAACACATCCTGCCCACAGACAACTGGGCCTCACAACACATCACACCTCATATATAAGACACCAAGGATACCACATCACAACTCATCACAAAGTCCCCTAGGACAACACATCAAAAATCACCACGAAGACACCTAGAACATCACATCACAACTCATTTTGAGACAACATTGGATTCTGCATCTCATCATTTATTTTACTATTATACATTCTGTAATCACAAAAAATGAAATACCTACCTCTCCTAGAATAATGATGAAGGTAGAGTGGGTGGTCATCCATCCATCCACCCTTTTGGATGTTAGAAAATACACCCCCACCTGACTATATGTGTGTTCAAGAAAATGGTGATCAATGTGGGTGAGTTTTATATAAAAATCAAAAAAATTAAAAGTATATATTTTTAATACCATGAACTCAAGACCAACCTATAGGTTCATAAACAGACCAAACAACTGACAATACTATCCCTTTTTATTCTACCTCAAAATTCATAACACTACATAATATAACACTATACACATTAACATTTCCCACAAATTCAATTAAATCACTCCATTCATTTCATTATTTATCATAAAACACATTTAACAACAAAAATAAAAATTCAATTATTGATTTGAAATTTACATTCCATTAATCATGATAACCAAATAAATCCCCAAAATTATTTGAAAATTATTTACTTATTCCATAATTACATGGGAATATTGCACAAAGCAACCATATTCCAAAAATATATCAATATTCTACCACCTTGTCTCCCTAAATGCACGACAACCAACCCAACACCATGCTTCCCTAAAATTACAGAAAAAAACCAAACATCCCAAAATTCCTAAACCACACATCATCATCCCAAAATCAAGAAATCACAACCACATCACATAAATATAATTTTAATAGATTTATAAAGGGTATTTTATCACATTCTACTTTATTTTATGGGATTAATCACATATGACATAATCCTGGGGAAACCATTTCATAATCCAAGTATAAGTAATTAAGAAATTTCTATTTAAATTTATGTCACAATAATCACAATAGTTCAAATAGTCACAATAGTCACAATAAAGATTTTCAACACAAATAAATCACCTAATGATGGGGATTTGTCACAGGTTATCAAACTCATTCGATCACGATATCACAATAACAAAAAATCTATAAAAACATAAAAATTAACCCATTTACCCTTAAATTTTAATTTAACAAATTCATTATTATTAATTAATATATAAAAACTAAATTATATATGTAAAAAATAATCCCTCTATCACATGATATATAAATAAGTGGAAATGAGGGGTTCTATACCTACAACAAGATTTTTTTCAACTCATTGCACACCGCAGGGTAATGAAAAAGACACCCTGAAACAACTGTTGCATAAGAAACTTGATTATAAACATACACTACACCAATGGGTGCACAAAGCATATCCAAAATTCTCCCCCAAAGCAAAGATATTCCACTATAGTGGAGCACATGAATAACAACAGAAGGGATCAAATGAAAATGAGAAGAGAATTAATATAACACCACAAGGTTTTAAAAATAAATATTTAATTCAATAAACACTATGTCCCTACAAACAACACATTTTATAATCTATTTATTAAACACAAAATTTCCTCTACAATTTTTTGAATTTTGAAAAACAGTAAACTAGAGTTGTCATCAGTAAGTCATTTGGTGTCTGATATTACAAACATGATTTTTAGTGAATAAAAACATACCCTTATTAATAGTAACTTACCCTTATAAATAGTGGCATACCATGATGAATAGTAACCTTACATATTATAGTATATGAATAATATTCAAGTGGAAGGGAGATATAATTATGTTTAAGAATAAGAAAATAAATGTTTTAATACTATTTTTTACAATATATTATGATATTAATTAAATATTAAATTAATTATATTTATAAAATTATTTTTGAAAAAATGGACTTTATTTTTTGATTCTAAACATCATAAAATAGATATGGTGAATTTTTGGAATTTTTTCTGAAATACTTGATTTGTTTTGAATTGTGAAATATGGAAAAATACAGTAAAATATTTAATATTCAAATTATCAGTTAAATAAAATATTTGTGACATCATAAGTGATTTAATCCCACTTAGTTTGAACTCACTTGTAGATATTACTATTCATGGTCATGTAGTCATCACTATTTCTTTTCTAGAGAGAAACTAATAAATTAATTATTAAAAAATTATGACAACCCTCCTCTCCTCCACTATAACCCCCCCCCCACACTCCTTCTCCTCATCAGTCCTATATACCTTTAGGATCCTCATTGTTATTCTTTAATACCCTTATTTAGTCACTCCACACTTCCATGAAGCTCTTGGTCTTTCCAAATGAACAAAATACCTTCCCATAAGGAGGTTTTCAAAGAGGATTTATCAAGAGGTAAAACACAATTCTTTTTTATTAATTCCATTTAAGTTTCTCTTATTTTATTGTCCCATCCTCAAATCCTCTTTATAAATGACAATGACAGATCCAGTAACATCTATTAACTGGAATTATATTATTTTAATATATTATCCATCATCAATATCCTTTCTCTCTATCTTTTATTTTATAAATTAAATCAACGTCTATGATGTTCCAATTTATAACCTTTGTGGATGATGAAGTTTTGTTCTTCAATTTCTCATTCATTAATATTAAGGATACCATTTTTGTGGTTAAAATAGAATATAATATATGTATTATCAAATAATTATTTTTCAAGGACATGTATAAATATATACTATTATATCATATGACCAAACTTGTTTTTAATAATCAAAATACTGGTAAAATAATCTAATTGGATGTCGAAATTATTTCATCTAAGGATTCATTCTATTTTCAGGTAACCAAATGATATAAATGGAAATTTAAACGTTTTTATGTTCATATATAATATTTAATTTCAATTCTTGTGATTTATATCCAATACACATGAACACCATTACTTAAACACAAGTGAACTGATTATGAAAGTCATGAAAATGAACACTCAAGAACGACTGAATTAAATATAATAACTTATCTATAAAGAAATAAATGAACTAATCAGAATTGATATATAATAAACAAAAATTTAATATGTTCTTAAATAATTTATTTAATGTCTAATTTCATATTCCGGATATTAAGTTCATGAATGGAACACATTCGGACTTAATGTAAGGGTTTCTTCATCCCATTTTCATCTTTGGGAGATATTACTTATTCACTACTACAAATTGTGAATTGGTGTATGTATACCTTCCATTGTTGTTTAATATCATGAATACAATTATTATAATGGTATTCAATTTATCATTTGATGATAATTAATTTTGGGTCTTCGAAATCGATTGATTACAATGTGATAAAGGTTTTGACCCGAACAACCATTTTCATTCAGAATAATTTTATTAACAAATTATCTCATGAAATTCATATGTATTATTATGTACTACTAATAAATCATTCTTCAGTGTTCTATATATGATTACCATCTCAATTAATTCCTTATTTTTTGAGGAGTTACTCATTTTAAAAGGAACTCTCCAAATTATTTCTCAAACACAAACCTCTCTCAAATGATATTTTAAAATTCATACTCATTTTAAAGTGTACACATGAATCTATTTTAAGGAAACATTATTTTTATAAAAACACACATTTTTTCATGGAAATTTATCATGGATAATTTCTTCATTTAATATATCAAATTTCCCTTTCTTCTTTAAATTCTTTATAATAAATACATTAAAATTATCAAAAAAGTTTTATTTCTAATGAATCTTAAGAACTATTTTTGCACGATTTATCTTAGGTGGGACATAATTTATGCCTAAAATATAATATCAATTTTCTAATATTTTATTTTATTTTAATTCATAAAATCTTATATCATGGAAAATATAATTTATTTTCCCAAACATCACTTTCTTAAAAACTAAAAAATGATTTTTTTTAATTTTATGAGATATAAGCCTTGGTCACCACTTATTTTTCATACGGTAAATATACTTCCCTTTGTAATGTCATGTAGAGAGTCTAATTAATCTCAAGATATTCTAATGGATTTTTTTTTTAATTTTTCATGGTGGGTTGGGACACTTTGAAATATTTAAGGATTATTTCATCATGAATTTCACAACAGTCACATTTAAAGGTATCTCTATTTATATCAACATTTTTTGATGAATTTTTTATTTCATTGATTTTTATCTATTTGGAAATCATCTAAAATAAATTTTTAAGGGATTATTATAAATTTTGACTATTTATTTTATATCTTGATACCATTCAACATATTATTCCCAATTGTTACTATTTATGTTCAGTGTTTGGGGAAGTCAATTACATTTCATATAATATTTTCAATATGAATGTATATCTTAATTTTGTTCACCCCTTTAATTTCAATAATGCACTGGTTGTAAAATGTTATCAGTGGGGACCCCTATAGCCTCTTTATGCATCGGTAGGTCTCATGAGACAAATAGACGTGGAATTGGCTGAGGCATTTCCCAATTCGATATATGGTTTTGGCTGAGGCCTTAATTATTTTTAGTCGTCTTGTATATGTCCTTAAAAAATGATTTAAATTGTCCAGAATATGCACATACATCATTATGATGCAATTAATTGAATGTTCCTTTCATTATTCAATTAGTAGAATACCCATGATTATGTTTTATTATTAAATTATTTTACTCAGCTCGTAATCATGCCATAATGTCCTCATGTTTTTTATTTGTAAAGGCATGTGTTTTGAATTATTCACTATACCTAATGTTTCTGTTATTGTTATCTTCCACTATATTGATTACTCTTACAATGTGTTTGAGCTCAAACCTTTATTATTTTTTATTTTACCATGATATAATGAAGTAAATTATAAATGACGTGAATGCATAATCTAGAAGGAATGGATGTTTCTAATGGAATAAAACAGTTTTTTTCCTTTAAAGATGTAATGTTGAACTTAAATATGTATCTTGTTTACAATATATTTTATAATAATTGGCCCTAATGGACTCATATTACTTTTTTATATGCCAATGTATTTAAATTGGGCACTGGATCAGAGAAATTGGGGTTGGGTCCATATAATTTGTATCAAATAAAGTATTGTAGGAAATCCGGAATCTATATTTAGAAAACGTAGATTATGAAAAAATTCCATAAGATAGTATTTGAGGAAAAACATACAAGAACATCCTAGTATTATAGTAATGAATAAATTATGTGGATATTTCTAAAAAATATATCCCGGTCTGGATACAAATTGGTTGAGGTGGATCTAGCATAGATATTCCTAGGTTTGAAAGCTCCGATAGGGAATTTGTGTCTTGAACTGAGTATCCCGGTACACAATAATGATACTTTCTTCACTCTTTGAATTTACACTCCTGGGGGATATGCTATGGATAATTAACATTTTCATTAAAACAATTATGAAGTATTTCTTCCCCAAAGTAACAAAATTTTATGGTTTTGGATTTATGATGCATTAATTTATGTTTTGTATCATAAAATTTTAAGAGATATATAGATTTCATTATTTTTTTAGATCATATATAATAAGGATTTGATTAGAAATATCACCAAGTAGAAGTAATGAGAATTTCAACAATACACACGATGATAAGAATAAGAATTGTCATATCTCTGATTATCTTAATCCAATATTTCAAAAGCAGATTGTCCCCCATGTATCCTCAACATATGAGGAAATATTATCATGTATTGAAAAGGTATGTAAAGACTTATCTAAGATCAATGGATTTGAAGGGAAGAAAAATAAAAAGAGTAGGACAGGAAAAAACATGGATAATGGAATGAAGGGAAATATATATTTTTCCACAAGTGATAATTGTGGATAGAAAAACCATGGAATATTCTTGAGGGGAAAAAGAGTTTTCTTCATGTGTGGATAAAAAGGAAACCATGCTCATAATTTCAAAATAAGGAATAATTTTTCCTATATTTAATGCTTAATCTACAAGGATATGGGACATTATGCGAATAAATACCCCAAGATTTAATGTCATATTCCCCCAAATAATGATTTTGGATAATTACCAAGTTATAATGCTCCTGTAGATGATGTATAATGATTAATATTCCTTGTAAAGATTCGGGTAATTTGAAATTTTTTCAGAAATGTACTAGTTGTAAAATTTTTCAGATATATAAGGATTATAATGCGGTAATATTTCACAATGTATTTGAGGATGTATTTTGAATGGTATGAAGAAAATGTTATTTAGTGTAAAGATAAAATTCTTATGAAAAAACATGATTTAGGGATAGAAAATCCTTAAAATATATAATGATGAGATACTGATGAAAAAATGATTGATTCAGATAAGTAATGACTACCTTGGAACTGATTACTGACTTGTCAAGAAGTGGCCTATAAAATTGACAATAGAGTTTACAGTACTTTTTGATTTAAAATAAATATCCAATAATATGTGTCTTACATAAATAATATAGAAGAATGAATGTTTCTGATAATATTTTTAAGGTAATTCAAGCTGTGAAAATATTTTAATAGGATACATGATGAAGTTATTTACATGTTTGTTTGGGGAAATATTGAGTTTATTCATGATGATTAATGGGTAATGATATATTAAACTTTTAAATTTATCTCACTTCATTATATTTTGTTGAATGATTATAGTTTGTAATTTTTTAACAATTTATGAAAATGTTTATGTTGATCATCTTATGAGATTTTAGTGGTTAATGTATTGCTTCGCCAAAAGGTGTAACCCATGCTATGTGACGATGTAGAGATAGTTTATGTGCAATAAATTGATGAGTTTGTAAGCAGAAATGTATAATTATACTCTTATACAGTGGAATAATTCCTTAACAAAAGGAAATAGTATTAAATAAAATGATTTCCTAATATCATAATCATTGATAATATCGATGATTTTCTTTGTTTATAGTTTTATAGTAATCAGAATTCATCAAAACATGTACACTATCTTATTCCATATGAGCTTCATAGTCATATTTTTTCCATGTCTTGGTTTTTTACATCCAACTAATGTCACCTCATTCGAAAGAATACTTTTTAGGGTGGCCACCTCATCCCACTTAACCTTTTTAGGAGGATATTTTATTAAATATATGTTTTATGTGTGTTCCCATAAGGTAATATTCCACAGTAAACCATTAATATTCAATTATCAATATAAAAATATGAAGATGAAATTTTTTATGAAGGGGAGAATATAACAACCCAAGGTTTTGAAAATAAATATTGAATGCAATAAAAAACTTTCCCCTCAAAAACAAAACATTTTATAATCCAGTATTTAATCCAAAAATTTCCTCTATAATGTTTGGAATTTTAAAAAATGGTCATCCAGAGTTGTGATCAGTAAGTCATTTGGAGTCTGAAAGAACAAACTTGATCATTGGTGAATAATAGCTTACCCTTATGAATAGTAAAATACATTTAAAATAAAATATTTAAGTAATCATATTTAGAGACAAATTGAAAAATATACTACGTTTTTTTCTTATGTACGTTAAAAACATTTTATTTCTGATTTTTTGGTATTTTTCTAAATTATTCAAATTTTTCATGAATAGTGAAATATAGTAAATTACCATATGTACAAATTATAAGTTAAATACACTATTTATGACTTCATAAGTGATGTAAACACACTTTATTCAAACTCAATGATGTTATTACTATTCTTGGTCATGGAATCATCATTATTTCCTATCATGACAGAAATTAAAAAACAAATGATTATAAAATTATGAAAACCCTCCTCACCTCTAATATAACCCCCCTACTCCCTCTTCTCATCACATATATAGGACTTGATGCTCTAGCAAGTTCTACCTGAATAGGATTCCTTAGACACTCCCAATGTCCAGGAATCTCTTTCTCATTCCAAATCAAAAAAATTCCTTTCCATTAAGAGGTTCTATAAGTTTTTATTCCTAGAGGTAAATAACCTTTCTTTTTCATTTTGTTTCATTTCAATTTATCTTATTCTGTTATCATCTCCTCATATCCTCTATCCAAATGACAATGATAGATCCAGTATCATCTATATACAAGAATTATATCATGTTAATGTAAGAACCAGCCTCAATATCTTTACACTCTCTTCCTCCCTTTTATTTTATATAATATATCAATGTCCATGAGGTTCTAATTTATGTCCTTCGTGGGTGACGACGTTTAGTTCTTCAATATCTCCTTCATTAAAAGTCTTGAAACCATTTTTATGGATGAACCAGACATTTATATATGTATTATAAGGTAATTAATATTATTGGGCCTGTAAAATTACATATTATTAAATTGTATGACAAGACTATTTCATAACAATTAGAATACCTCTAAAATAATTTATGTGAGTGTCATAAATATTTCATCAAATGATTCATCCTCTTTCCTTGTAACCAAATGATATAAATGAAAATTAAACCATTTTTATGTTCACAAGTAATATTTAATTTCAATTTTGGATATTTACAACCATTCCACGTGAACTCCATTAATTAAAATCAAGTGAACCGATTATGAAAATCATGAAAACGAACACTCTAAAATGAATGAATTATAAAAAATAGTGTATCAATAAAAACATAAATGAACTGAAAAAAATTATGATAAATTAACTAATTGTCTTAATTTTTTTAAAATTATTTATTAGTAAGTCTAATTTCACATTCCAAGACCTTATGTTTAGGAAAATGAGATGTTTAGTCTTTAGGTAAGGTTTTTTTCATCCCACATCCATCTTCATCAGATATTACTTATTAAATTCTATTACATGTGTATGGAGTATGTATACATCCCATTTATGATTCATGTAATAAATCTTTTTGTTATCATTTTATTAAATTTATCTTTTTATGATTAATAATTTTTGGGAATTCAAATTGATTGATTACAAAGTTATGAGGGTTTTCCAATCGAACCTTCATTTTCATTCGAGGTACTTTTATTGTCTAATTACCTAAATTATATTCTTCTTCATTAATATGTACTCCACATAAATTATGTGTGACTATTATATATATGTTTACCAACCATAATCATTCTTATTATACAGGGAGTTATACAATTTAAAATGAATTTTTATAATTATTTATCCAATATAAACCTGATTCAAGGGATATTTTCAAATTCTTACCCATTATAAAGTGTACACCAGATCTTGTTTTAATACAACATTATTTTTATAAATATACTCATTTTATCATGAGAAATTATCTTTAATATTTTACTTATTTATGATACCAAACATGCATTTCTTCATTAAAATTCTCTTTAATAATTTCTTTAAATTTCACTCAAATGAATTATTTCTAATGAATCATAAGAATTCATTTTACATGATTTCACATTAGTAAAACCTCATTTATGAATTAAATATATTTCATATTTCTTAATATTTTAGTGGATATTAATTCTTATATTCTGATTTTAAGGAAAATATAAATGATTTTCCAAAAAAAAATTGTTCCTTCAATATTAAAAAATGAGTTTTTTTAACATTTTGGACATATATGCCTTGCTCACCACTTATTTCTTTCTTGTGGTGTATGTAATTATCTTTTGTATGTTATATAGAGAGTATCCTCAATCTAATGATATCTTAAGGTAATATGATTTGAATGTTTCAAGGTGGTACATGACACTTTCAAATGTTTAATGATTATTTTCTCAAGAAATTATATATGGAAACATTTTAATGTATCTCAATTTATGACAACATCATTTGATGAATCTAATATTAAATTATAGTTATTCTATTATAATATCATCTAAAATATGTTTTTGAAGTGTTTCTTATTAGTTTTTACTATTATGTGTTATCTTGATATCATTCACTATATTTTTCTGAATGGTTATTATATATGTTCAATGATTGGAGAATCCATTTACATTTCATATGTTAGTTCCAATATGAATTTATATGTTATTTATGTTCATGCCTTCAAATTAGAAATTCATTGGACATAAAATTGATGGTTGGGGCCCGCTATAGCCTCTCAATGCATTAGAAGGTCTAATATGGAAAATTGAAGTGGAATTGGTCAATGACTTTCCCAATTCGATGTATGGTTTTGGTTGAGGCCTTAATCTTTTTTAGACATCTGGGACAAGGCCGTGAAATAATGTTTCAGAGTGTCCGAAATATGAACATCTCATATTAGGAAGCTAGTAATTGAGATTTCATGTGGTTAATTAACTATTATAATTCACATGATTATGTTTTATTAGGAAATTATTTTACTCAGCTCATATTCATGCCATAATGTTTTCATGTTTAGTATTTGTAAATGAATGTGTTTTCAGTTATTCACCATTCCTAATTTTTATGATTATGTTATCTGTTGTTGTAATGATTACTCTTAATGAGCATTTGATCTCACCCCTTTCTTAGGATTCATTTTCCAATGATATGAATAAGTAAATTATGACTGATTTTCATCCATAATCTAATAGGCTTGGATGTTAATAATGGAATGATTTAGTGTTTCCTCCTTTAAAGAAGTAATGTGGAACTAATATATGTATCTGATTTCCAAAATACACAAAACTATATGGTCCATAGATATGTATAATCCTTGTTTATACACCAATTTATTAAAATAATCCACCATCTCCATGAAACTGGGGTTGTGGCATTACAATTAATCACAGATCAACTACATAACTCTAAGAAACAACCACTAGGATCAATAGATCAATGAGGTAGGAAAATGGATTGGAGAAGACCTCAAGCTTCCTAGGGTACTACAAAAAAGTATAAGAATATGGTTCCATTGTTTATTTAATCATAATATTCTAAAATGAACATAAAATCAAAAATTTATCTGGGTTTTCAATGAAGTGTATCCCATTTCATGACATGTAATCCATATGGTTTAGTTTATTCCAAATAACATGTCACCTCTTTATTATTTAACCTTGAAAAATACATATAGTCAACCAGACTAGGAGAAGATATTGAACCAACATTCACGTTGTGTAATATACTTATATTATGTGCATTTCCTACAACACTTTGCCTGAACCTTTCAATCCCAATGAAATTTACCAAAACATCACTAGTACACCTCTAATACTCGAAACCAGCAATGTAATGGACTAGGAAAGAAGCAACCATTACATTAGACAACTCTCAAAAAATATTCTCCCTTGAAAATCCAAAAAGAAGCTACAAGTAAAAAAAGGGTTTTTAACAACCACCATGTGATATACTATTCAAGGATCTCATCATACCTCAAACGTTACCAACAACCAAATGTGCCAAATATAATGACCAAAAATATCTCATGCAACTTCATATCTAAGAAACCCAAAATATAAACGATCTCCACTCACAAAACCACAGTTCTACATCACCACTTCACTACTACCAAACCACACCATCCATAACACATGAATTAATTATTTCTATACTACATGGATCATTATTATCCACTCGGGGTGGCATTGACTCACCCCCATGAGTTTAATCATTTCATAGTTACTTTTCCTCAATTAGTAATCTGATAATCCCCTTGTTTATATTTCAATAATTTATCAAAAATCACACCACGCATGTCACAATAAAAGGAGAACTACTCATTTCATAAAATGGAATAAAAATATTTCATTACAATGAAAAATAAAAAATTTACAAACCTAAAAAAACTCTGATCAATGGGAAGACATCTATATCAATCACTCATAGGTACTCTCACCCTAGTCACCATTCCTCCACAATGCATATACCAATGAAAGGGTCCTTATATTCAGTGCCTTCTACTGAAAATATTGGATCCCTACTAGTCATTCAAAAACATCACATCCTCAAAAATATAAAAGTCTGTTGAGTTAATGACATGTGAGTCATCATGAGGATTCTAATAAAATTAGGAGATGTTAATGGAATCATGGATCCTCTTAAAGCATGGTGGAAACACCACTTAGTATGAAACCAATATAACACACCCCAACACCTCAAATAGACCAAAACCTAGGAGAAATCTTATTCCCTCAATCAAACAAGCTAAACATTTTCTATCGTGCTCTACACCACATCAGTACCAAGAAAAGATGTATCCCTAACCTTTATCCAATACAATAAAAAATGACACTGTCTGTTGTAAAAATACTTAAATAGATCCAAAAAATGGGTTAGTGATAGATATTTTAATAATAAAACTACACCAATGATTGGTGTCATACCCATGATCCACCAAAGGCCTAGACACATGACTGCAATATATACATCAAATTCTAGATAGTCTGTTCCATTTACTAATTTTTCTATGGGTGGAATGTAGTGTTGAGGTGTTATTGAGTGCTAAAAAATATTAAATCCTATTCTGATTTTTCAGGTAAAATGTGTGTCTTGATCCATGATAATAGACCTTAGAACTCCATGAAATTGCCCCACCACATCCATGTACATAAAATCCAACCATCCCCCATGACTGAATCATTGATCTCGAGGATGTGCTCAGATTTTTTCAACTCATCCATAGTCACCTAGATAGAATCATAACCTCCTTGAGATCTCAGTAACCCTATAATTAAATACATTGATATTTCATCCCATTTTTACTTAGGAACATCCATGCGCTACAAAAATTATTACAAGGACCACGATTCTCATTACTTACATACAGGAAAACCAAGCACTTTTCCACAAACATAACTGCAATCTGGTTCATCATTTTCCACCAAAACTACTTCTTCAAAACACAATATGTATTGGATGCTCTAGGGTGTACCACCAAAGGTGATTTATGAAACCCCAAAATGACTCCATCATGCATTACCTCCAAAATAAACAACTTTCCAAGAAACATCACATACTTCAATCCAACCATTTGGAGCATCACAATGTCTATTACTATTACAAAAATCTCTACCTATGAGTCTCCCCAATGTGACTCCTCCACCTACTGCATTAAATACGAATACAATTTCATTTGAAACAAACATCCTCTACCCATATCCACTCTTGCATCGATGTTAAAGGATGTCAACTCCTCCATTTCTCTTTAACTACCCCTAGTCTCCTCAAAAACACCATTCCACAACTTCAAGCTCAATGCATTGGCCAGAATAGTTACCTTTCATTTGGTGTGGAAGATATCAAAATAATTTTCTTGAAAGAACTCCATCCACCTCCACTATCATTGGTTTTTGTCACAATTGTAAAATATATAACTCAAACTCTTATTATTCATGAAGACCACAAAGCACTCCACAGTGATGTAATGTTACCAAAATATCATCTCAAAGATAGATTCATCTATCACTTGATTGGGAGTGTAATATTTAGTCTTATTCGGACATAACTATATAGACCGATAAGATATAAAATACCTCTAATAAATCATCATGGATCACACGACTATATAGGAATCATTATAGAAAACCTCAAATAGATTTTCCTCCTCTAATAGCAGAAACACTAAAGAACTAACTAACATAAAATTCTGGTAACCAAACAATATCAGAAACCAATTACTTCCCACAAAATATTGGTCTTTCCTAGTACAATATATTAATGGTTGTACAAGTAAATGGGAATATTGTACAACCCTCAGATAATATTATGTGAGTCTAATGAAACAATTGGACTCACCAATGTTCTTTAGTTATTCCCAGTAAATAATTGTTTCAACATTAAATGGTTCTACTTCCACACCCTACTTATACACCACATTATCAAGGAAATTAATCTCTTTTCCATAAACATACATTTGGAAAACTTCCCATTAAGATAGAGGAATTAATGAAGCTGAATGATTCTTATGAGGTGTTTGGAATGATCCCATATGAATTCGAATAGATCAATATATCATTGATTATTACAATGAAGAATAAATCAAGGAACATATAAAACATAGAGTACATAAGCCCCATGAATATGGATTGTGCGTTGGTAACATTGAATGGAATGACTACAAATGTGAAGTGTCCATACCTATATTTGAAGGTAGTCTTCATGAAATCTCCCTCATTCACCCACAAATAATTATATATACACCACAAATAGATATTACAAAACCAACTCCCACCTCTTTTCTAGTCAAATATAGAGTCTATTATCAGAAGCGAGAAACCTTTTTGAACACCACCTGATTCAACCTCTGGTAATCTATTAACAACCTCAAACCAATTTCCTCATTTTTTGTAAACCACATTGGAGCACCCCATGGTGGAACACTGGGCTAGATAAAGCCGTTCTTTATCAGATCATCTATTTGAAACAACAAAAATCACAACTTATAATGATCCATTCGATATGTATCTCATGAAATTGGAAAAGCATAGGGCATGAAGTCTATCCCGAACTCAACATCATGTCGTAAGGGTAGCATCACAACCCCTTTGAAAAAAAACATATAGAAACATACCAATAACCCTAGAAACCACTATAATTCTAGAATCCCCTTATCTGGATAAAAACATAGTCTACAAGGAAATAAGGGTATCCGCATGACAAATTCCCACTTAACAACCCAGTTCACAAACATAGACCACACACAAGAGACCGACATGAAAATACTCGACACTACTTCGGTAGTATTTGAAAATATCACATAAAGAATACAAATAGATGATGTAGAGGATAAAATTGTATAGAAATATATACTGAAATAAAGTATTCTCACAAGAATTTTGTGTTCCCATCATCAGTCTACATCCCTGACACATGTTAAACTAGTTGGTTTGTCCTCCTACTAGAGTAGTCAACATCAAGGTTATGAGAAGCCTATATATATCTAGTCATATGGAATGTGATAGAGTGGGTGAAACAAAATATTGTGAGAATACTAAATCTAATAATGCACAAACAAGTGTACTAAACAAATTGATCGTATTTCTGATGTTATCTGGGCCCTCTAGAACTGATATCTCCAACTCATGCAACATACCCTTTCAAAATCCTATATATATTTGTTTGAAACCTCCTTCATGGTCATGCTCAAGTCATATTCCCAAAACCTGAGAAAAATAGTTAGGTCAGCCTCCAACTAATCAATCATCTCTAGCTGGACCAAAAACCCGATGCCCCTGTTGTAGAGATAGTCTCACTTAAAACTAAAAATAAAGATGGAATTTTACCCATACAAATGCACAAAATTGGACATGGGTAACTACTAAAGACTAGATTCAGTGATGCCCATGACACCCACAAACAAAAAACACTGGAATAAATCCCCCATAAAATGAATTGAAAAAAATGGCTCCAAAAGGATAAAAATTAAGTTGATGAATATTATGTAGTACCCCCAGTTTCTAGTAAGTAACCCTTGTTTTATGATTTTTAAGTTCATGAAGCATATGAGAAATGGTTGGGGAATGTTTTGAGACTTTTAATGTATCAAAGGGAAAAATGTGGTGACGCACGGGCTTCCCACGGTTTTCCCAAACCGTGCGGAATCCATGCAGGTGGTGTCACCTTGGACAGAGGAGACAGTATGGTGTGTGCATGGTTTGGGCAAACCACACGAGGAGGCCATGTGGACCGGCCCTTCCACGCAGTGACTACCACACAGTTAGTGCACAGTTTGACTAACCATGAAGACTAACCATGCGTGAAGTCAACATAGATCCTATTTTTAAGGATCTAATTCGTTTTATATGTAAAACCAGTCATTTTCCCCCTAAACGTCCCTAACTCGGGATCTCTCTCTAGTAAAGGTGGGGGAACACTTACCCAGAGTTTTAGAGGCGCTTCAGAGGTTTTCCTTGGTGTTTAGAAGTTGATTGATCGAGGTAAGTCTCGTTTCCTTTAATTTTCATAGATATCCTTTTTCCTTCTTAATGGATAATAAGATCTATGCCCATAGTGAGTAGATATAAGGTAGTAGATGACTTTTAAGTTGGGTTATGGTCTTTTTGGTGATTGGGGAATGAATATAAGGACTTTTCATGGTTTTTCAACCCTATTCATGGTTGGTTTTGCCTTGTTTATTGAGGTAGGTGGCTTCACTCACAATTCCACTTTCTTATAACTTGAAGGATTAGTTCAAATTGATTTAATTTCGTGGTTTTTATTGTGAAATTATGGTGAAAATCATGTTAGAAATCTTCTTTAGTGATGATTTTTGGGTTTCGATTGAATTGTGGAAATTGAAGGAATGGTTTGTGTAATGTTTTTTGGTTTCATGATTTTAAAGAAGAAATTTTAAAATATGGATTTTCTAGATTTTGAAAATGGTTTGTGGTAAAATGTTTTTCAATATAAGGGTTGTTTTGTTGAAATGGTTTTGGCATGGTTGGAATGGTGTGGTTTTTGGCCATACTTGGGGTATGTGTTCATTTTGCATTTACAAGGCTTGGTTAAAATTTTACCTTGTGCTCAGTGACAGAGGTGTTATGGAACATGGGGAATAATTACCTTGTGACGACTTGGTAGATCAACGAGAGACCACTCATGAGTATGGAACTGTCATAACGAAGCATGCATGGTTGATTTAACGTGTTGTGAAATGGTTGGGTGTGCCAAATGGGATTTTGTGAAATGGAAAGGTGAATTTCGTTAGAAAATTTTCTTGGGTGCTTTTCTTGAGAAATTTGATTTCATTGAGAAATGGTTTTGATAGGGAAATTGTTATATAGTGAACGGTTTTGGAATTATTTTTATATAAATGTTTCATATAAATGTGCTAACATGTTTTATCCTAGAGGAATGGGTTGGTTAGTCATTGGGGAAAACCTACTTAGTTTCATTACTCACCCCCTGAATTGGCACATTGGTGCATTTACAAACGTCATATTAAAGAATTTTGTAAAAGTTAAAGTGTCGCATGTTTATAGAACTACTTCGTGATACTTGGACCGATTCGTGATGATTGGATCTTGGAACAAGTAGAGCATGGATTTGAGTTGTCATCTTTTAGTCTTTTAGTTTCTCTTTCCACTATTTACTCTCATTTAGTGTTAGTTTCCGTTGTGGTACTTTTGGATGGTTTTTGATAAAATAAATGGTTGAGTTGTCCTAGAATTTATCATGCATCATTTAGTTGATTAATTTGGTTATGGATGTTTCTTTTGTGGTATGATCAAAAAGGGTAAATCGTCCCCACTTGTTTTGAAACCCTTAGACATTTATTACAATCCATTGGCACCTCAGGGATGTCTCTAAAGGCCAAGTAATGACTCGTTGTACTCTCATGCCAATGATAATTGTAGGGTCATTAAAAATGGTTTCAGTTTGTTCAGTCATTTGGCTATAAATGCAACCAGCTTGCTCCTTTCTTTGTGTAACAAGTAGTCACCAGTTTTGTTGGTCATGACATTGAATTCTTACTTTCCTATTCCTTGGGTGGTCATCTTAGGAAGTAGTAGGGTTGTCGGAACATGGAATGTAGAGCATATAAAGACGTAGCTAACCTTTTTATGTTGAACTTCATGTTACTAGGGTTTTGGTTACATAAGTGTTTGGAATACACTTCTAGAATGTTTGAAATATCATTGTCCTGGGTTTATCCAATGAGATCTGCATGACATGAATTAGAGTAATGGCTTCCCATTAAGAGTGCATATATCATTTTGAGAAATGGATTGTAATTTGAAACAAAATAATGATTTCTGAAATTTTTTGAACATGTTTTCAAATGAAAGACATTGAATATAGAATGATTGATGTATTTGGAAAATGGATTTATTTTCAAAAGAAATAAATGATTTTTCAAAAATGGGTTAATGGGAAAAATCATGATGGTTGGAAACCAATGTTGTGAATGTGATGTGATAGAAGTTGAAATGATAAGCCTTCAATTGCAATGAAGTGAGACAAATGGTGTGCGTTGTTTGAATAGAAGATGTCACCCGTTAGGTGTAGAAGATGCCAAACAGAAGAGGCTACAGTGAATTTGGTCGCACCTGATCCACAGGTGAACCAGTAGCGAGTCCAAAGTATAGTTCAAGAGTTTTAGGTTTTGGACACAGGGAATCAGAGGGATGAGTCAAGGAATGTAGACCATTCCGTCTAGTTCCAGAAGTAGAATCCACCTATCCTTCGGGGTAATTCTGAACCAAAATGGCGGAGGTGTTCCTTAGTAGGATGAATTGTATATTCAATTTCATTGGAAAACCGTAAGAACTAAAAGTAAAGTTGGAAACGTATATACTGAAGGATCTTGCATGATAGTGGTGGGAGATAGTGGGGTAGGCTAAGGTGGATCCTCGCCTGGGCTGGGAGGAATTTGAGGAATTGTTCAATAAAAAATTCTATCCACACACTTTCAATGTCTAGTGGAAGAAGTAATTTTTTAGACTGAAGCAAGAGAATCTCTCTATCACGGAGTATGCGACAAAATTCATGATTTTAGTGTGCTTTGCACCAATAGTTGATGCAAGTGTGTCGCTGAAGGCGTGCATCTTTGAATCAGGTTTGCGATAGGAGAATCGCTTGAACATAGCTATGCTCTATATTACAAATTGTACAGAGATTGTAAAAAGAGAAAAATTCTCTAAAAGAGACATCTCAAGAGTTATTGGAGGATTAATAATGATTATACCCACGGGATCGGGTGGGAACTCTAATGTTGGGAACAAGCAGAAGAGAGACACCTACTTCCAAGGTGGGAGTTCAAAGCAGAATAAGACGGTAGGATCGGTGAATCTTCCCCCACGACCCATGATGAAGGTTGTGTTATTTCAGTGTGGCATGATTGATAACATGAAATGATAATGTACAGAACCACCTTAATCATGCCACAATTGGAGTAAGATGGGGAATCACCAGTGATATTGTCATAGTGCTCCACGGTTGGGTGTTCGTGTAACTTCTCAAGTGTCGCAAGAATCTTACACTTCAACAGGGTGAGGAAAGAAAAACCAGTATCGCTAGCAGAACAGATCTATCCATGGAAATTCTAGGAATACCAGGAATCCCCAAGTAGGAAATTCTAAACAAGGCAATAAGGAGCAATGTGCAGTAATGAATAAATTATATGGAGCTGAACAGGTGATTGTGGATGACCAGTCTGGACCAACTACGGTGAGAGGTATTGTTATTTTAAATTATACACTCATGCAAGTGTCATTTTATATTGGAACATTGCATTCTTTTCTTGCTTCACTTATTGCTGATTAGCTGAACTTAAAACATGAAATTATGCCTTCTATGATAAAACCTCAAACTCCTCTCAGTGAAAGAAAATATAGAGCCTTTATGTGTAGAGCATGTTCTGTAACTATTGATGGAGCTGAGATGAAATTAGATTTATGTATGGTGGAGATGGATGTATATGATATAATCTTGGGCCTAGATTGGTTGACAGAGTTTAAGGCTCACATCAACTGTTATTGCAGAGCAGTCAGCTTCACACCTAAGGATGGCGTCGAGCATCTTTTTAGAGAAGAAATAGTGGTGAAGGTTGGGGCAACGGGCTTGTTGGCACCAATAGTGGCAATAATCTCTTAAACGATGACTATTTTAAACATGTAATCGATGGAAGACATCCAGAATAACAGATTTATGGTAGTCGTGGATCAATTTCCTGATGTTTTTCCAGAAAAATTTTCAAGGTTACCGCCTATAAGATAAGTGGTGTGTACGATTGATCTCCTTATAGGGACCAGTCCTATCCCACTTCCTTCTTATAGGATGGCACCAACAGAGATAAATGAATTGAAAGTGTAGTTAGAAGAACTGTAAAACAAAGGTTTTATTCAACCATTTGTGTCTCTATGGGAAGCACTAGTTTTGTTTGTAAAGAAAGCTGATGTAACCTTGAGGATATGTGTGGATTATCGTAAACATAACCAAGTTACTATAAAGAATAGTTCTCCACATCCATGCATTGATGCTCTGTTTGATCAATTGAGGGGAGGTCAGTGGTTCTCTAAGATTGACTTGCGATCAAGATATCACCAGTTGAGAGTTCGGAAGGAGGATATTCTGAAGACATCCTTTAGAAGCATATATGGCCACTACGAATATGTAGTCATTCCTTTGGGTCTTATGAATGTACCAACAGTCATTATGGCCTTAATTAATTGAATATTTCAGCGATATATGGATTCTTTTGTTGTGGTGTTTGTGGATGACATATTGGTGTATTCAAGAACAAGGGTTGAGCATGAGAAATACATGAATATAGTGTTGGAAATCTTGAGATACCATTAATTGTATGCCAAATTATCAAAGTGTGATTTTTGGATACAATAGGTACGCTTTCTAGGCCATGTCATTTCTAAGAAAGGTGTTTCAGTGGATCTAGAAATAATATTAGCTGTTCTTTCTTGGAAATCACCGAGGAACATCTTTGAAATATAAAGTTTTCATAGTCTAGTTGGTTATTACCAGTGCTTTGTGCGTGGCTTCTCATGACTAGCTTCACCTATGAAAATATTGACAAAGAAGAAATGTCCATTTTAATGGACTGAGTAATGTCAGAGATCATTTAAATAGCTGAATGTTCTCCTTACATCAGCACCCATCTTGATTTTTCCAGAATCAGGACATGGGTACATGATGTATTGTGACGCCTCATGATCTTTGTTGGAATGTGTTCCCATACAAGGAGACCATGTTGTCTCTTATGGCTCCAGACAATTGTGAGTGCATGAAATTAACTACCCAACACATGATTTTGTGTTGGCTGTAGTCATCCATGCTTTGAAAACATTGAGACATTATCTCCTTGGTGAGAAATTATATTGTGTTTACAGATCACAAGAGTGTGAATATATTTTCTCACAACGAGATTAGAATCTGCGGAAGAGGAGATGGATGGAGAATCTTTAAATGTATGACTTTGACTAGATATATACACTGGGTAAGAGAAACTCGGTGGCTGATGCATTAAGCAGAAAGTCGTATGCTCAGTTGGTGAAAGACGCTTCAGATGAGAAGTAGTTACTGTCGGTCCTAGCAGACATGCGTATAGAATTTGATGATCGAGCTGATGTTGTGGTTTTCAATCCAGTTTCACTTTTTCCTGATTAGGTGGAGAAATTTAAGGAGGCATAGGTAACTAATGTATACTGTGTTTCAATGAGTTCAAAACTCAATGGTAGGGAGACCATTGAGGGATGGAAGCTGGTTGGGAGTTCAGTTTTGCGGTTTCGAGATCATATGGTTGTACCTATGGGTTGTTAAGAAAAACTGATTCATTCTTATCACAATTCAAGATGGGATGTAAACCCAGGTACACATAAGATGTATAAGTCATTGAATGTGCAGTTTTGGTGGAGAGGCATTAAAAGAAAAGTTGTCAAGTTCGTATTGCAGTGCTTAACTTATCAGAAAGTTAAAGATGAACATCAAGTGCCAAAGGGTGTGTTTCAATCATTACCTATCCCAGTGTGGAAATTGGATCAAATAGAATTATATTTTTTTACAGGTATTCCAATAACAGTCCTAAAATAGGATACCATTTGGGTGATAGTGGATCGTCTAACCAAGTCGGCCTATTTCATCCCTATTGGTGAAACCCAAATGGTGGAAGATCTTTAAAAAATCTATATCCAAGAAGTGGTAAAGAGGCATGGTGTACCCATGTCTATTGTGTTAGATAGAGATCTGAGGTTCACATCTTGTTTCTGGTGATCCATATAGAAAGCCCTGGGAACTCAACTGAATATGATTACTGAGCATTATCCTCAGATGGATGGACAATCCGAAAGGACGATATTGATGTTGGAAGACATGTTGCGGGCTTGCGTAATGGATTTTGGTTGCTTGTGGGAGGAGCACATGCCTTTAGTGCAGTTCTCATATAACTACAGTTATCAGGCCTCAATAAACATGGCCCCATTTGAAGCATTGTATGAGCGTCCTTATAATTCTTCACTATGCTGGGGGGAAATAGGTGAGACTTCACTAGTTGGGCCAAGCCTTGTCCAAGAAATAATGGAGAAGATTCAGTTGAAAAATAAGAGGATGGAGATGGCATAGAGTCATCAGAAATCTTATGTGAATCATTCCCAAAGACTGTTGTTGTTTTTGGTGAGTGATCATGTTTTTTTAGAATCTCTCCAAGTCTTCGACATCGTCGTTTTGGGAGGCAGGGAAAATTATCTCCTCGATATATATGCCCTTTTGTGATACGGGAATGGGTTGGCGAGGTGGTGTATTGGATGACATTACCACTATGGTTCAGTGTAGTGCATAATGTGTTCCATGTATCTCGGTTGAAGATGTATCAACACGATCTTGACCATGTGATCATATGGGATCACGTTAACCTAGATCTGGATGCATCATTGGTATATATTCCAGTGTGGATTGTGGATAGGCTGGAGAAAGTCTTGCGTTGAAAAAGCATTGGTCTAGTGCAGGTTTTGTAGAAACATGTCAAGATTCAGAAAGAGACCTTGGAACGCAAGTATGAAATGAAAGAGAAGTGGGTGAAACTCTTCCAAGAAAGTGTTGGTTTTATACTTTCTAGGGACATAAAGGCCAATAGTGGGGAGAATTTAGTACCTCCGGTTTCTGGTAGGTAACCATTTTGTATGATTTTTAAGTACATGAAGCATATGATAAATGGTTGGGGAATGTTTGGAGACTTCTAATGTGTCGAAGGAAAAAAGGTGGTGATGCACGGGCTGCGCACAGTTTTCCCAAACCGTGTAGAATCCATACAGGTGATGTCACCTTGGATAAAGGAGACCGCATGGTGTGCGCACGGTGTGGGAAAACTATGTGAGGAGTTCATGTGGAGTGCAATTTCTGAGTAGTGACTTCCTTATGGTTAGCGCACAGTTTGACTCACCATGAAGACTGGCGATGCATGAAGTCAACGTAGATCTTATTTTTAAGGATCTAATCCATTTTATAAGTAAACCGACTCATTTTCCCCCTAGACAAGCTTAAATCGAGATTTCTATCTGGTGAAAGTGGGAGAACCCTTACCAGCTATTTTGGAGGTGATCCAAATGTTTGTCGTGGTGTTTAGAAGGTGGTTGATCAAGGTAAGTCTAGTTTCCCTTAGTTTTCGTAGATCTTCTTTTTCCCTCATGATGGATCCTTAGATCTATGCCAAAGGTGAGTAGATCTAAGGTAGTGGATGACCATTAATTCTGGATTTGTTCTTGTTGGTGAAAGGGGAAAGAATCTAGGGAGGGTTACACGGTGGTTTGACTTGGTTCTTGGTTAGTTTATCCAAGTTTGTTGAGGTAGGTGGCTTTACTATTAATTCCAATTTCATAGAGCATGATGGCTTAGTTCAAATTGATATAATTTCATGGTTTTGATTGTGAAATTGTGGTCCAATGCATGTTATAAATCTTCTTTAGTTGTGATTTATGTGTTTTGATGGAATTGTGAAAATTAAAAAAATGGTTTGTGAAAATTGTTTTGGTTTCTTTATATTAAAATATAAATTATAAAAAATAGATTTGATGGCTTTGAAAAATAGTTTGTGGGGAAAATGTTTTCAATAAAAGTGTTTTTTTTAAATGTTTTTGGCATGGTTGGAATGGTGTGGTTTTTGGATATACTCTGTGTGTGTGTGTTCATATTGCATTTACGAGGCATGGTTGAAATATGACCTTGTGCTATGTGCGAATGGTGTAATGAAACATGGGGAGTAATTACCTTATAACGACATTGTAGATTGATGAGAGACCCCTCAAGAGTATAGAACTATCATAATGAAGCATGAATGGTTGATTTCACAGGTTTTGAAATGGTTGGGTGTGCCAAAAATGGATTTTGTGAAATTGAAAGGTGAATTTGGTTGGAAACATTGCTTGGTTTCTTTTCTTGAGAAAGATGGTTTTGATGGAAATTTGTTTTGATATGGAAATTGTAATATTGTGAACTATTTTGGAATTGTTTTATATAAAATGGTTTATATAAACATGCTAACATGTTTTATCCTAGAGGCCTGGGTTGGGATGTCATTGGAGAAAACCAATTGTGTTTCATTACTCACCCCATGCTTTGGTACGTTGGGGATTTTGCAGATGTCATATACCAGGATGATGGAAAAGGTAATGTGTCGTATGTTTATAGAACTACTTCGTGATACTTGGATTGGTTTGTGATGTTTGGAGCTTGGAGATTGTGGAGTATGTTGTTGATTTGTCATCTTGTAGTCTTTTAGTTTGTCTTCCCATTGTTTACTCTGATTTAATGTTGGTTTCTGCTATGGTACATTTGGATCTTTTTTTATAACATAAATGGTCGAGTTGTCTTAGATTTTATCATACATCATTTAGTTGATTAGTTTGGTTATGGTTGTTGGTTCTATGGAATGATCAAAAATGTTAAATCATCCCCAACTTCTTTTGAAACCCTTCGAAATTTATTCCCACCCTTTGGCACCTTGGGGGTATCTCTTAAGGCCTAGTAATGACTTGTTGTACTCTCAAGACAATGAGAATTGGAGGGTCATTACATTTTACATTATATTGTTTCAAACCATGATTTTCTTGGCACCTGAGACAAGTCACTGTCAACTATTCCCCACAAGGAACCCTGTCAGTTCGCTTATAGTGGAAATACTCCTCACTATTGTATCCTCTAAAAGACATCTTTATATTTTTGGTCCTCCACATACATTGGAAATGGGAAATGGGAAACTGTATATTGGATAGAAGGTCAAAGATCTTCCTCAAGATGTCTCCCAGAAGACTCTTCATGTATAATTATATCGATGTAAAAACAAAAAAGGTCATTGAAAATTATTTCAAACTCTCTCACTTACATTCTCCCTTGTTGACGATAATGAATCTCCTAACTCTTTACTATTTTCCTGGTCGTCAAAAGGAACTCTTCTAAAAACACCTTCTAGAAGTCGATGCATCAAACATATCCCTCATTCCTCTCAACAAGATATAGTATAACCCACTAAAATGCCGCTTCTCACATTTTACTAACTACAAAATGGACATAGTACTCTTTTGTGGATAGGATCAAACTGAAAGTGTTCTTGAGATCCTCTATATAGCTCTCTTTATCTATGTCTGAAATAATATTAATGTACTTCCCTAAATCCTATTTCTAGAAAGTGCATAATGTCCACTAACACTAATAATCATCTTCAACTAGATCAACACTACTGCAATAAACAAGATTAGCCTCCTGAACCACAACTGCCATAGACACATGGGGATGATGACCCAGAGCAATAGATGAATAGAAAATAGGGTCTTCATATGACCAATTTGTAAGGAAATTTTTTCAGATATTTTTTAAATAACATTAATCCATCTAATTGATTTTATCAACTTTAATTTCCCTAAATAATCCAATTCAAATAATAACACAAGTCGTTATGATGCATGTACCTTTACTAGGTCTATAGCCTACAGGTAGTTCCATCTCACATTGTAGTTCATTAATCACAGAGTATGCACAATAGATAATAGGTGGCCTTGAAATCCAATGACCAAGATGGTGTCTATGGACTATGTAACACACAATGTTCAATAGGAATGGTTTCCACAAAACTGTATAAAATACTCACATTTCATTTCTCCAAACTATATAATATCTCTCAACCATCATCTCTGATATCACTCTGTCATGAGCCCCTCCTTCCATGGATACGCCTCCTAGCCTAGAAATGAAGAAAACGAGATAATGAACCCCTGATTCCCACCTCTATTAGGCACAAGTCTGGAGACTAGAACCAAGGGGGTACAAATCTCACAATATATGAGGAATTGAGCTATATAAGGAAATAACATCAAGAAATTGAATGGATCCTCCAAAAACAACACCATGAAATAATATAAAATTGAAATCCAAACCATCCGCATGAATATATACATATAACTGATATATTAAATGCTTCCACAGTAAATACCAAAAAGTAAAGTTAGGGTAAGGTTTCGTTTTATTAAGGTCTAACACAGTCTGCAATATCCTACTAGAAACCTATAAAAATAGTTTTATATACTAATGGAGTGCATACATGTATACTTGGTAAGAAAAATATAGTCTCTTCTACACATGTGAAAGATTCATACTAATGATCCTTTGAGAAAACAGTTGAAACAAATATCACTTAAATAAGTAATATAACTATCCCAACCCCATCAAGGCACACTCACCAAATAACACAATTCATGTAATATAATATAAATTTATTCACATTGATTATTGGGTACCCCGAAACACTTTACCCCTAATTATTCACTTTCACAACCCAATAGAATATTTCCTAGAACCCCCAAAACATCATAGTATAAAAAATCACAATACTAATTTACACACATGGTCCTCATAATGAATCCCACACACACATGCTTGTGCAAGAGAAAACATCCTCTCTACATATACAAGGGACTCACAAATAATCCTACCAACACACACCTGGTCCGCATAACCCATCTTACATGCACACACATGTTCTTCACAACACATCACATGTCATTATGAAGACACCTGTGATACCACATCACAACACATCTAAAAGAATCCTTGGATACCACATCACAACTCATCTATAATACACCTTGGAAACAACATAAAAACTCTTTCTAAAAGACAAAAGGGATTCTATATCTCATCATCTAAAGCACCAACAGACTTCCAACCAGCACACCATGTGCATTACCTGCATTCCATATATGTGGGAGGAGGGAAGTGTGGGTGGCTAGAAATCCATCCCCACATTGAGATATTGTAAATAACACCCCCCTGGTGTGACTATATGGGTCTTCATTACATGGTTATCAATGTGGGTGGGGTGCATATAGAAATCACAATATTATACATGTATATATATACAACCAAGAACTAAAGCCTAACTAATGGGAACATAAATAAACCAACCAAATCAAAACACTATGACTTTAGCTTCTACCTCTAAATACATAAGACCACAAAAAAATTCACAATACACATTTATATTTCCAACCAATTAAATTTAATTTTCCCATTAATTTCATTATTTAGCATCAATAACATTTAACCACATAACCACTCATTTAGTAAATCATTTACAATTTACATTCCATTAAAACCTATCCCAATCCATCCCCAACATTACTAGACAATTATTTATTTATTCCACCATTACTCATTAATCATGAAAAAATGAACCATATTAAAAAACATCACAACATTTTATCCCCTCGCTGTCACAAAATCACAGCACATAAACCAACACCTTGTCTCCCCAAAATCACTTCATATAAACCAACAGTTCACATGCCCCACCGATATATCACCGTACCATAAGTAGACCCACATAAATGAGTCATGTGGAGATAATTTTTACTGATTTACAGTGGGTAGTGTATCACTTTCAACATTATATTTTGGGTGTTATCACACAATCCATAGTCCTTTGGAAACCATTTTACAAGACATATATATGTTATTAACAAATTTCCATTACCAGTGATAATACAATAATGTCAATAGTCACAATAGTCACAAGAGTGAAAATAAATATATCTAGATTAAACAAATCCCCAAAAAGCCACTATTTTTAATGGGGTATCAAGCCCAAAAAATCACATTATCAAAATAAAAATACATGTGTAAACAATGTGAACAAACCCCATTACACTTAAATTTTAATTCTACCAATTATTTTTCTTTAATTAATATAGATTGAACATAACTCAAAAGTAAACACAAGCAATCACCTCCCATATGATATACAAATAAGGAGAAATTAGAGGAACCCTACCTCAAGTAATATTTTTCAACTAACTGTGCACCATATGGGAAAGAAGAAAACACTCAGAAACAATCATTCCCCAAGAAACATGTAAGTACACCTACATGACACAAAAGGGAGGTAAAAACACCCCCCAAACTAGTGAATCATCCCCATAAGGTAACACAATGAATATAATGAATGGAATCGAATGAGAACAAGATGAAAACACCCGATGGATCAATGATAGATCAACCACAGATCACCAATGAACAACCACTGGATTTGATCTATCAAAGAGAGAGGAATGGGATTTAAAAACACCTTGGGGAAGCTAGGGTTATCCTAAAATGAAAGGAAGAGGAATCCAAAGATAGATGAATGATAACTCAGACAAAAATATGTTTAAATCTATATTATATCAGGGTTTACCAGATGTTTACTCCCCTTTGATATCATTTAATCCATAAGGTTCTATTTATGTAAAAAAATGCATCCCTTCATCATTATTTTACCCTAAAAAAGACACATCATAAACCATCATGAGAAATACCATGGAAATAACTTTTCTGTAATGTAATACACATACACAATGTGTATATCATGAAGAAGTTATTCTGGACCTTCTACTCGAACTAAAATCTCTTATGACCTCCCTTTAACACCTACAACTCTGAAAACAAGAAATTTAATAAATAGGTAAGTAACATACCATTACATACATAATTACATATATGAAAATACATTCATTCCTGAGTGAAATGTTAAGACAGATTATCCATGAATCCTTCATTTCAATGATGTTGTATCTAAAGCCACAAATATAATTTAAAACATTTCAACATGAAAAATATTCTTTTGATAACTTGTAATTCTTCATGAGAGCTTCCTTACGACTAAAACATTGAAAATGATATATCTAATTAGGTGGTTTTATATACTATGCGGTGCATAATATTGTTATCAAACTAGTATTCCATGGTATAATATTTATTATAAAAATGGTGTAAAAATTTAAAAAAACCTATAAATAGATGGTGTTATCCAATATATCATTTCAATAATAACCCTTTTGATGTTGAATTATAACACTTACTTTTGAATAACCAAAAAGATAAACTGATTTTAGGTCTTATTCAGCATATAAAACTATGAAATGCTTCATAAATTGGAACTCTCAATAATAATGTTTCTACACTGTGATGATGTCTCATAACCTAAAGAAATCATCACTAATAAATAGCGAATAAAAAAATAAACTTCCATGTGAAATATAGTTGAATAAGATGTGTTAGTATAGCAATAAGACCAACATTTAATATATAATAGGTAATATAATACACACTTATGTATCCCCCATTACTAATTGTATAAGCTCCATGAAGTCACAATAATGGATTTGTAGAAGATATTATAACCATTAAATTTCCATATTTGAAGTCGATTATTATTACCCAACATTGTTCATCCATAGCTTAACACATGAAAAAGGAAAATTTTGATAACCTACATCATCAAGAGACTTTTTGGTTGAAAGTTTTAGAGAACTAAGAAAAATTACAACCTAAACAATTAAAATGAATTAAAAACCCCATTTCTCCCACATATCCCAACATTAATTTATCAAATTAATACATCATAATCATCTATATTAAATACTTTCTAGATGTAATTAGATTAACCTCTATCTTTATATCCCAAGTAAAAAAACACGAGAGGGGAGATCTCCAATTATCAGTAGGGGAAAATTTTGAAACTAACACATACGTGTCATTAGTTAGAATAAAAACTGAATAAAGGTATACTAACATAATAAAAGTTAATGAATATAATATAAGAATATTTACACTCATAAATACCTATATCATCAATAATTAAACCCGTTAATAAATACTTATCAAAAGGAATAGTCATAAGAATCAATAATCTTGATCCAAGTGATATTAATCATTATAAAAAAACCTCATAAACTGATATCGAGCATCGATAAAATCTATTTCTAGATTAAAACATATTATCAAATAATCCTTGAAAAAATATTTATATAACCCTTACCATTCGAATAAAAATATGTTAACATGAAAATATAAAACTCTAGAAAATATATTCATTACCCAATGCATTTGAATGCTATCTTGGTGTACCAAATTTATAATCTATCACGGGCTCTCCCAGTACAATCTGGATGTACCCATAATATATAATTTATAAGAACCAAATTATTAATAAATAACATATATATTTCATTTCACCGCAACTCATTAAAGAAAAACTTATTATTTTCATAACATGATTCATCCGGGGAAATTAAAAGTGTTCTATACCAATCTCTCAATGACATAATTCACACATCGAAAATAAATAAGTTCTATTCAAATTTCAAGAAAAAAGACCAACACATAGAAATGAAATGTGTTCACTAAAAATTAAATTGAAAAAAATACTTTTTGGGAAATGAAACTGGTTTTATTTCAATATTATTTAAACACGACTAACCCATGGAAGAGAAAAAATATTTCCTAAGAGTCTCCTTGAAACAATTTTATTCCATCCAAAGAAAAACTTATGATAGAATAAATTATAAATATTCCTATTATATGGACATTAACAAAAATATTTTTTGTCTTTGGGGATGGTAAATACCGTTAAAATATCATTTAAAACATTATTGAGGGAAATTTTCTTTTTATTTTTAAAATAAACATTATAAAACATAAAATATTTTGATACCTATTTTCTTTAAAAAACATTTTAAATATATGATGGGTGATCCAAAAAACATATAAAACTATTTTTAAAACACAAAATTTTTACATACTCTATAATTTTAAATTATTTGTAAATATATATTCAAAATAAATTGAAAATATTTTTACAAATCACGGTTTTTATTAAAAATTGATTTCCGACCCAATTGTGAAAACTTATTACATTAAAAAAAACATTTTATTGGTTTTGATAAATAACATATCATTGAAAAATTGTAATATTACATAACATTTTCATGAATAAGCATAGAATAATTGATTTCTTGAATGATATATGGTTTTAAAATCAATGATTGAATCGTACATAATCCTGATAATGAATGATATTTTTACAATCTACCCTAACTAGTTTGGTATATTTAAATCAAAATCACCATGAAGGGATAAAATTAAATGAAAAATAGAATATAATTGTAATAAAAATATTCAGAATAAAATGTTTTAAAGGGTAATAATATACGACACATTAATTTATATATTTTTATACCATTAGAACATATCACAAAAGTAAAATTGTGATAAAATCCCTTACCGATTTGGTAACTTTGAAAAAATAAAACACCTGAAATATAGATCATATGTTGTATATATAAATAACTATTAATTTAATTATAATAATAATAAAATAAATTCATTGGAAATAAAAAAACCAAACATAATTAATAAGTGGTTAGTGTTCAATAAATCTCATAGAAATAAATATGATATGACAAAAAAACCTTACCTTGTTCTTGATTACTCATCCTTTTTCATTATCATTAGGAAAAATAAATATATGATAATTATTTAAGTTCTATAGAATATTATAAAAGTTTATTATTACTATTGTTTCACTTATAATGATTTTATATATAATTACTTAATGAATTATTTTTATGTTTGATGTTTTTCCCGTATTATCCTATTGTGTCAAAAATGACTTGGTATGTTAAATATGGTAAAAAAATAAAATATTTAAACATATACATCTGTATAATAATAAAAATAATTATAATGTTTATGAATAAATTATAATTTGAAAACAAATCATTAATTAAGGATATTAAAAAATAATTAATGTTATGATCTTAGAGATAGTTGTTTATACATATGCATTGGCAACGTTTCCATTTTTAGTTATCATTATGGAAAAAAGGGAACTAATATTTATTCATTTCATAATGATAAATATTTAATAAAATATATTATATATAATTATGTATACTTATATATATATCATAATTTGATGTAAAAGAAATCAAATTGTTTTCAGAAGGTGGTAGTCCACACATCCATGAATGATATTATGACTTTTTATGTCTAAAGAGGTAATAATGATAGAGATATATTATTTTTCAAGATAGATAATTATTTCAATAATAAAATTATTATTTACTTTATATCAGATATATATATATATATATTCATTTTCATTACCCATATTCCCTTACATGTAATGTGTCAGTGAAAAATGATTTACATCTCTTCAGGAGCCAGTAGTCTACTATAAACACAAGCGATGTTTTCATATCCTCTATGGTATAGAATATTAAATATTTATATATGATATAAGTACTTCTCCTGTATTATTATGGTACAAAAATATCATATAATCATTATTTATATCATTATTCCAAACCTTGAAAGGTGGTAAATGAAAAATGAAGAACATCATTTTGTGATGTGGTAGTCTCCCATACATACGAACGTTGATTTCATAAACCATTTGATGGAACATTGTGTGGTTTTAGGTAATACGAATGACATAATAAATAAAAATATATTTATGATACTTAGTTTTTTATATATTATTTTTTTGATTTAAATATATTTGGAAGGCAATGGAAAAAAAATCTGAACTGAACATAGATGAATGATACCTCCTTTTTAATAAATTTCTATTATTTAAAACCAAATGTAATACATAGTTAGATTTATTACCTCATTTAAAATTTTATGTTGATTTGAGGGATGTTTTGTTATGTTCTAAATTTCTCGAAATGTGTGAATAAACAAAGGGATTAAGAGCCCTATTATAGTTTAAGAATAGTGGTATTCATGTAAATACTAAAAAGTATTCTATATTGCGAGGTCAGAGTTACCTAATGTGGTTCCAAAATAGATAATTAAATATAGAGAGGGATTATTTAGTCGATAAATATGTCACCCATACAATGAAACACAATTATTGAACATTTTGTTAAATGAAATCTATGTTTCCTTATTTTTTTCATTTTGGATTTTCATTAAGGTAACAAGTTTTGAAACATAACTAATTTATTGAATAGGAATAAATTAATGGGAGAATTATTCTAGATTTAATACCGAAGTATTATAAATATTAAGAATAATAATATAACGCCTTTATGGGATGGAAATTCAATTTAATAGATTAATATGTAACACCCAAAAACACTAATTTAACTGTAACCATACTAACATTGATATTACTATTTGGTTGTCAATATGTAAATTATAAATGATAAATTGTTAAATTTAAAGAAAATATTTTAAATTTATTAAAATTTACAAATAATGATTTATAATAGAGTATCCTTTAAATCATTGATTATTTTAATAAAAAAAACTATATTATAAAGTAACATTAATGTAATTATTTATGTTATTTTTTAAATATAAATTTTTTAAAAAATGAAGAAAAATAAGGATTTAGAATATATTATTTTTAATATTATTTATAAATATATATTTATAAATTAATTTAATTTAATTCAAAAATTCATTCAATTTACTTCACTTTTTATAATTTTAGAATCATTTATTGTAGTTATTTATTAACTAATTATGTACAACATTGGTATTTCTTCAAAATATTAGTAACTTTTTCATATATAAAAATTAATGATAAATAATACTTTCATTACTCAAAATTTAATATAAAACAAATCATATTTTTTTATTTATCCCAATGATTTATATAAATTAAAATGAAAAGGGATCCGTTTTTTCTTTTTCTACTTAACTTATATGGGAAATTTCATGAGATAGTGTACCATAAACTCATAAATATCTATACTATTTATAGAAGAATCTACATATGTCCACGAAATTGGATTTTAAAATTGTATAGCTCATTTGTTTCCATAATTTTAATACATAGTCCCATGATAAACACATTTTTCAATTACTCATTGTAAATTAATATAATTGTTTACCCTAATTACATTGGTAGAAACATAAGTTGAACATATATGAAATTATAAATGAATATTATTTTATATTTTCATCCATTATTTAAACTTCAATTCATTGAATTGGAAAATTTTAATTTACTATTAATCCTGTGGAGAAAATGGTATAATGGGTTTCTAAGAAAGATTATTTTTTTAAAATGATGATTATATTTTTAAACAATGAATAATAATAATTATATTAAAATATATTAATATTTAATGATATATAATTTAGAAAGTTAATTTAAAACATTTCACATTAATATTTATTTTAATAAATTATTAGTGAAAAACATTTTACATTTTAAAATAGTTTTTCTGAAAACTCATTTCTATAACCAAAAAACATATAAGAAACCATGTAGAAAGTAGATTAAAGATGTATTAATTATAATGAAAATAAATAATATAAAATTAGTCACATTAATAAATATTAGAAAATACATTGGGTTTTTAAATTAAATAATGTTTTTAATTTTTTTTTTCAAAAAACATTTTTTTTTCATTATTCACCTTAAAATCCAAATTTTCCGATAATTTAAAAATATAACCCAAAGTAAATTTAGATATTCCAATTGCAAAAATAAGTAATATTTAATAAAATATTTTTTATAAATTTTCCAAAAAAATATTATAATATTTTTTCAATTAAATGAAATAAATATAGTTTTTTATGAAATAATATGTTTCATGAATAAAATCACTTTACAAAAATATGTTAACTATTCAAATAAAATTTATCAACAATTTATATTTAGTGACACACACAGACACAAATATATATATATATATATATATTTATATATCATAGTGTAGTAAGTGTTATTCATGCCCTCTAATGTAATGGCTATTTTGTAATGGTATTATTTAAAATAGGTTCTTTATGTTAAATGATTCATATTGAATATGATATCAAACAAAAAATTCAATGAGTTTCATGTAAAAAAATATAATATTATTTTTTCCTACAAATAAATATAAACTTAGTGATTCATGTCCTCAAAACATTGAATAAATATTATTCTTTTAAAATTCTTGGATGTTACATCCTCCCCCATTTAGTAAATTATTTTCTCACAATTTGACCTTTTTTCTTGATAATCAAAGGATGGAAATTTGAAAATACATTGGATTTCAAAAAAAAAAAAATTAATAAAACAACCAATTAATAATAGGGAAAGTAAATTTCAAAGGTCGTGTATAATAAGACCTAACTAGGTTTCCTAAAAGGATTACACAAGTGAGAATCTAGGAAAAACACATTTATTTATATTCAGTGATTGTGGTCATTGATAATAAATAAGTGAAAGATCAATTTAATGTTGGGTACCCTTAAACCATACAAATTTTATGATGAAAATATTATTGGTTTATTAAAAATGATGATGTAAATTGATTTTATTACCATCTAGACTAAGGGAATATAAATGTATATATACATATAGCACTAAACTAAATAATTTAAGAACCACATTACCATAAAATTAATAAAAACTATTCATCCTGTATTTGTACATTAATCATGAAAAAATTGTTATCATGTGGTAAGATAATTCCAATGATGAATATACCTTCAAAGATTAATTTCAAAATTCCTATAGTAATATACAATGTTTAAACTCTAACAATTTATAGATAAATATCCTTAAAATTATTGAAACATTTATTGAATAAGTTCTAAACCAAAATATTGTAATTATTGGACAATATATTTTTCCAATATAAAAAATTCATTCCTAAAATAAAATACCATATTATTTTGTAATTGTTACACCATCTTATTTTCAACAATTATTATGTATGATAACCTAGGATTCATATAACATCGTGATTGAAAGTAATCCAAAATATGAATATTTTATAAAAATAGTTTTAAAAAATCCAATATACTCGCGGCTACTAATAATATTAATAATATTATGAAATAAATATGAATTTAATGTTTAATAAAGATTTAATTATTATAAGGAAATGAACACATAAAATTTAAAGTTATTTTATTCTTCATACAATTTTTTTTAAAAGTTATTTTGATTAATTCAAATGAAAAAATTAAAATAATTATTTTTTGAAACTTTTATAAATTTAATTTTATAACATAAAAATCATATTTTGACTCATCAAATTAAATTTATCTTGTTTATTCTTATTGAAATTTGAAAAAATGTTCATTTTGGATTAAAAAGTGAATATAATTTCTTTAGGAAATACCACAACTCTTGTGAAATAATTATTAAATTATAATGGTTTAAAATATATCAAACATTAGTTATGATCAAAAGTAACTTAAATAATGAAATAATAGATAATTTTTCACATATATAAACACATGTTTACCAATTTTGAAGGCAACAATTTTAACTACAAAACCCCATTTTTATGAATTATATGCATAACATATTTACAATTAATTTTTATAGATTTTATAAACACAACTAGATAATATTTATTAGATAATTTGGAATAGGAGGTCCAAATTAGGTTATAAGTAGATTCCAAATTTTATAAATAAAAAATTTGTTATGGAAAAAAAAATATACAATATAGTATAGGTAATCTAATGTATGTTGTAATAGTTAGAAGTAAAAAACATAAAATAATTAAACATAGTAAGATTATATGATTGATTAATGTTTTTCTATAAATTAACCATCCTTTAAAACATTAATTTTCATATTTTTTTTGAAATTAATGCCACCCAAATATGTTTTGAATTAAATATAATACAATCATTAATTAATAAATTAAAACCAACCGTCCTCGAGTATAAATACCACCCCTTAGCAACAAAAATATCTCCGCTAGCAATAAAGATCATAAAATTTCATCCAATCTATGTCTTGGTCACTCTAACCATTTATGTGTGATCTTTGTCTCACCAAAAGTCCATTTTCATGTTCATTAAGATGTTATTCATGGAGGTGATATTCAAGTGGTTACATTCTCAAACAAACTCTCTTAATATTTTTTCTATTTTTATACCTTCTCTTCACCTCCTTAATCAATCAAGGAATCATATACACACTATCATGTATATAATGTAATTTTATATTGATAATGTAATATCTTATATCATATCCAGTAATTATATCCTCTTATTAAATGAAAAAAGAAACCATTCTCCAAATTATGTTGATTAAACCTCTCATTTGTTAATGAATTTTCATTTTCCATTACTGACAACAAGGATGGTCATAAAAGTGTTATTCTGAATAATTAAAATCATAATAGGTATATTACAACCTATTTCATTTTTAACTAATATACAACCATTATTTTAAATAAAATAAAAATACTTCATGATGGACGGAAAAACCTCCAAAATAAACTAGACTTTTACTATGAAAAGTTTATCCAATGAATCATCCTCCTATCAAAAATAAAAATTATATATGGGACTATTTTAGATAATGGATGTTCATTAATACAATTTTATTAAAACATTTAATATTTATTTACAATATAAATTAAAATATATAATTATACACAAGTGAATCCACCTTGAAACTATGAAAAATTCACAGAGAAAACGATGAAAATAAGGATATATTATTAATGAATGGGAGGTACGATGTTATAAAATGGTTATATAAGGAATTATAAATAAAAATATAGGTATATAATAAATTGATATAATTCTATAAATATTTATAAAGGATGGTCGTGTATGAAAATATAAAGTGAAGCATGAGTTTAGGGTTTCTCATTTTACTTTTACTTATTAGAGATATATGCCTTATTCTCTACATATTAATTTTCATAGTATATAAACTACCCTTTGATATGTCATACAATTAATCTCATTATAGTTATTGTATGAAATGTTTAATTTTATAATTAATACATTTATTGGTCATATTATTTGGCCCATTAAAAATGGAATGGGGTTTCATTAATCAATTTTAATTCATTGGGACAAACTTTTACATTATTGATAATGTCATGATAAAATTATGTTTGAAATAAATTTTTTGTATAATTATTTATATTTAAATTTTTTATGTATATTTATAGGTGATAAAAATAGTATAATTAAATTATTAACACTCCTATCAATGATAGGATGTTTTAATGTGAGATCTGTTAAAAAATTAACTTCTAAAATTTTCATTAAAACTATATTTTTCTTATATTTCAATGTTTTCTGAATTATTTTTGATAAAAGTTTTAATTATTAAACTATAATTTTTTAAATTAATTTTTTCCCATGATTTTTTCTTCAAAAAAAGTGGTTTGAATGATATATTTTTTACAATCTCAAAACAATATTCAGTGGTGATTTTCCAAAAAAATATATTGATGGACTTTCATCATTATCCATTATAATATAGGAGGTTTTTTCCATTGTCAAAATTCATAAATAATTTATTTATTCCATTACATATTTACATTCAAAATTTCAAAGAAAAAAATTTCATTTATAATTGAAAATTATATTGAAAATAAGTTATTTTCATATGGAGAAGGGTATTTTCATCAATTATTTTCCAATGAACCTATTTAATGTAATTTTTTTGTGTATACATTATTTGTTTAAAATTATGATTCATTATGTCTGATCTATTCTGATACCATATTACATATTTCTTTAAATGGTTTGTGATCAGTTTGACTGGGGATGTACTATTTAGATACCATTCAACATATTACACTGTATGGTTACTAATTACGTTTAATGATTATAGAAATTTATTTACATATCATATTAAAGTCTCAATAAATATTTTATGTCTTTTATATTTCACCACATTCATGTAATGGATCCATTAGAGTACTAATGTGATGGTTGAAGCCCACTATATCCCTTCTATGCATCATTACATCTCATGAGACAAATTTTTTATGGGATTTTATAAGGGATCAACCATTTATGAATGGTGTCTTGGACATAGCCTTAGAATTTTGATGATGTCCCAGATATTTTATTCCATTGTTATGATATTTTTTATTTCTTTATATGTTATTATTTGATTAGTATAATATATATGATAAAGTATCATAGACTATATGATTGTTTAGATGGAATTATTTATTCATCATTTATTTCACCCATATTATTCTCAGGTTACTGATTAAATGGAATATGTATCATTTATATACCATTAAATAATAATGTTGTTCTAAAAGGATTCATGATGTTTTATATTATATTTTCCATTTTAATATAATTCTCAATCATGTATCTATTTTGACAAAATAAGTTCAATATTCAGTCCATAGAAATGTAATTACTTGTATATTATTCCACATTAATATAATTAACCAAGACTCTATGATACTGTGGTTTAGGTCATTATAGTTGATATTATATGAATTTTATTATATAATTTGTGAACTAGAATTAGGGAGAAAATATTAGATAAGAAAACCCTATTAAATAATTTGAAAATATATCTCAATATACTATGTTTATTATTTATAGTTTATTTAATCCAAAATTAGAAATTTATGTTGGGTGTATAACAAGTTTTTATATTATAAATTGTGTTTTATAATGTTATGATCTAATCTGGTGAATTCAATTTTTTTTTGAAATGGATAACAGTGTAAGGAAGCTAAACCATATAAATTCACATACTTTTATGAGGAAGAATGATCAATTATATGATGGGGTTAAGATGATATTTATAAGTGAACTAGTATTCAAAAATTCTCAGCATAAAATGATGTAAAACCAAGAACTAAAAAATCCCATGAAATAATTATTCATGCATTATGTCTTCAGAGGGAAGTAATATTAGAATAGGATGGTGGAGAAAAAGACTGGTAAATAGATGAATGGGAAGAAGGAGTTTTCCTCATGTGATAATTTTTGAGGGAATCAACATGGTGTATGATTAAAAGGAAAATAATTTTGATGAAATTTTGGAAAAAAGGAAACCATTTTCATTGTTTAAATGGGAATAATTATATCTCAAATGTAAAATTATTCTATAGTATGGAGATAAGGAAATACACAATTAAAATTCCCATGAATTAAAACAATATACATTAGAAGAATCTAAGGTATTATTGTCTGTAATATTCTATTAATCACCAAAATGGAATAATTATGTGACTATTTGTTGGACCACAGAAATATGTTTTATGTAGTTATCAATATAAATGTTATGAAATTTTTATGTATTTTACTATGAAACATTTTATATAGATCTATGAGCATATATTAAATATTACCATTAACTAAAAAACATGATTATGTGGAAATTTAGTCACTTTGTAAATCAAATATTTGATAGAATTTAAACTCCTTATATGTTTCTAATGTTAATATAATGATATTGGGATGAAGATATGATTAATATGGATAAAGTAAATTGGATAGTACTGAATACCTGAGAGATGATTAATAATTTTTTTTAAAAGTGTCTTATTCAAGCATTAATGATGTTGAAAAAACTTTTGGAATTCAAGAAAATATCTAATAATTAATCCCTTATGTATGGAATAAAGAATCATGTATGTTTTAAATTAGGGTTAATGTAAATTCATATTATTATAATTATTAAAAATAATAAATGATGAATTTATTCAAATATTTCTAATGTGATGATTAATGTCCATGTCATAATGTTTGAGATATCAGTGGTTAGTTAATTTTTTTAATTCAATTACAAAATTTCTAACGTTTTAGATTTTGACCATTTGGAAGGGTTTCAAGTTTATCCATGTACGAAATGGTTTAAGTAAAAGTTTGGATGATGTATTAATGATTAATGTGTTTTTTATTGGATAAATTGTGTCACACATATTGGTTTTATAAAATACATTTAGACAGAAAAAACAAATTTTTACTCTTTATGGATCTTATGATTTGTTAAAACTAACATTTATTCCTTCGAGAATATAAACATAATTTTTGGGTATTCATTCCAGGGAGTATGGGATACATTAATATGGAAATTTTCACTGATATACTAAATACTCCAACAAATAATGATCTACTATGGATTACTATATTTTTAGGAATGAAAATTTAAATGTAAAAGATAACATTTGTGATAAAAAATATTTACTTAATTTTTTATTTATTAATGATATTTTTAAAAAAATTTAAGGTATATATTAATATAGTTTTAAAAAAATGACAGCCAAGAGGTCAGGTGACAACCCATCACATCATGAAAGGTAGTGAGGCCTGAACCTATAAAAAACTGTGATAAGGGTGCATTGCCGACTATGGCCAATGTGATGCCCTAATTAATTTATAATATTTTTTTAAATTATTTAACCCATATGATACATAATGTGTATGATTATTTTTGGATCCTTATTTCTTTAAGATAAAAATAAGATTTTGTAATTTTATTTTAAGAATAAATTTTGAATTTTCTTTCAGAACAAAAAAATGAGTTTGGGGTAAAAATTCGATAATATATGAAACACTACATGTCAATTAAGTTTATTTTCATCTGCTTATATTGTAATATTCAATATGATTCAACAACATTATGAAAACTATTTTGAAACAAAAACATTATACTTTTCATTTATTTTAAAAATCAGTGTACATTTAACAAATCTCATATTTTACCGTATTTTGGGGTAAAATATATAATGATGTTATGTTCTATATGTTTCTATCATAAATTTAAAATAAATTTTTTTTCATGTCTTTGTTTTTGTAGAGAATGTTTTATTAACCAATTTTATGATGTTTTATTTCCAGAACGGTATTTTAAAATGATAACTCAAAGAATAAAAATCATGATTTTAAATTTTTAGGACATAATTTATGGAATAAAGGGATAACTCAACACCCAGATTATTTAATATAATTACATAAAACATTATGATCAGATTTTATTTTTCCCACATTATGATCAGGGTTTTTGTAAAATGGCGTGTATTTCAATTATTAAACTTTCTGTAAATTATTAATCTTATTTATGATATCTTTCACTATATATAACCTTAATAATAATTTGTCCACTCCCCTTTATAATGTTATATATTACCATATATTCTAATAATGTTAATATGATTGATATGCAGGTTATTCTCGGCGTATAATGGTGTTCTAAATGTATTCTAGGTGTTTGATTTTATATTTTCAATTTTATTGTAAGGGTCATGAATGAATCTATTTTTCCAAAATTACTATACAATTTAGTCACATGGGAGTCGTCTCTAAGTATATTATTACATTATCGTAATATAACCTCCAACTCTGGGCTCCAAGGTTCAAGGTATTTTCAAAAAAAAATCTTAACCTGTAAAAATTTCATACTAGCTAGGATTTCTGGTAGGTTAGTGGTCGGTATTAAACATTTTTACCCCTATGGTAATGGGTTCAAGCCCAAATTCCTACCAAGATGTTATTAGGTGTAACCCATAATATAAGTTATCCAATTATTTTCTATAATCCTGAAAAATAAATCCTCCACACAAATACTTCTTATGAACATATGTGTTAAAAATACACCAACACAAAAAAATGTCTCCCAAAATATAATTAAAAAACTGAAGAACATTCAATATAAATCCCTTAAATGAGTTTTATAAAAATTTAGTCTTCAGATCATTCTTAATAATAAAGACTTGTGATGACATCCATGACTCTAAATATATCTTCATATGAAAACCTTCTAATCTCCAATGTTAATAAAACCTATCATTGATACCAACTATAACAACCCCAAACCCACCCTCCCGAATCTTGTGCTGAAATTATAAATATTACATTTCTACAATTGAATCTTATATTTATTACCCAATTTTTACCATCCAAACCATATAAAATAAAAATGAAAAATTTGAACACTTAAACGATCGAGTTCATTTTATGTTTACATTATTATAGAATTAAGACAAATTCCTACACAATCAATTCAAATGACATTAAAAATAAAATTTCTCCCACTAAATATAACATATCATTTTCACATTTAGAAATAATTATCATTTAAAAGAAATAACTCTATGAAATAATTTGTTAAATATTTTTATATATAACATATGGAAATATAAACATAACCTGGGTGAGCTAAAATGTAGTGTAATGGAAAACAATAGAATTAATAAATGAATGTTAACTATGAGTATAAGAAGAGAATTTACGTATGAAGACATATTCAAACTGAATTAGTATAACATAAGGATATTAACACCCATAATTACTGATATAATAAAACAAGAAAAATGGAATAAGGAATTAACCAAGGAGAGATTCATAAGAATCAATAATACATATCCATATGATAACAACATTGATCAAATGAAACATCATAAACATATATCATGCATAAAGAATATATATTTCTATCATGGAACATCATCTCATAGATCGCTTTAATAAACCATAAAAACCCCATAGAACTATAAAAACAAAATGAATGACTTCGAAAATAAATTTTCAAAAATATAATCATTACCCAGTGCTTTTAAATGTTATCTAGGCACCCCCATCGTATATTCTATAATGGAAACAACCACTGCTATCTAATAACAACCATATTTTATAATTTCCTAGAACAAAATAATTAATAATTAATATAGATAAATCATTTCACCAAGACTCATTCTATTACCTATTATACTTTTCACTAATTTATTAAATCATTGTAATGAACTGAGGTCCATAATAATTTCTTTCATATATAATTATCTCATGGAAAAAATGGGTCCCCTAACAATTTAATTAAAAAATTATTATCCCATATAAATGAAATTTATTTCATGATAATATTTATGAAACATAATTAACCCATGTAAAATAAATGGTTTTCTCATCTGTCTCTTTGATACATGATTAACCCATTTAAAAGAAACTTGATTAAATACGATCTATTTAAACAATATTATTTTATATTGAGAAAGAACTATGATAGAACCATAACCATATTTCCTCAATTAAGGAAAAGTAGAAATAATGTTTGATGAATATTATGAATTTAAATAATATTAAAATATCAATTAAATATTTTATTAAGGGAAATGTCACTTACATTTTGATAATAACTTTTTTTTAAAATATATTTTGAAATCCCTTTTCATTGAAAAAAATATATTATACTTATAAGGCCATTATTGAAAATAATCTTAAATGCATTTAAAAAGATAAATTTTTTTAAAAAAAATCCTCTAAAATCCTCTTTAAATATATTTTAAAAATAGAAAATACATTTAGAAAACATGGGTTTGGAAAAAAAACATATTTGTAACTACATATATAAACAAAGAAGAATTGTCTTAAAAACATTTTATCAAAAATTATAAATATTAAAGAGTGTGAAATTATTATATTACATTAATAAATAATCAATAACCAGTTCATAAGATAATTAATGATAATTATAAAATTTCATTAGCGAAGACATAATCATAAAGAACAATGATAAACGATGAGATTGTAACAAAAGACTATTACCACATCAAAAATAATGAATTGTAATCCCAATAAAATAATAAAATTTAATTATTCATAGAATAGTATTAAATAATTATAACATTGATTTAACACATAAATTGGGAAATATATACATCACATAAAATAAAATATTTTTATATCATAAAAAATGTCTCAAAAAATAAAAATTATGTCAAACCCCCCTTACCACATTGGTGAATTTAAAACTATAAACTCCATAAATAGATTCTATAAAATTAATATATTAATCCCAAAAATATAAGTATAATAATAATAATATATTAATTTGTATTATATAAACCACATAATAAAAAAAGTGTTGAATATGACATATATCTAATAGAAAAAAATTAGACGTGAAAGAATCTTTTTTCCTGGAGACGGATTCCACATTTTTTCTATTTTACATTATTAATAATAAACATATTCTAATTTATTTATTTTTTATTCATTTTTAATTTTATTATTACTTTTATTTCACTTCCAAAAAATTATATATAACTACCTAATAAATTAAAATTATGTTGGATGTTTTGGCCATATTTGGTTCATGTTTCAAAAATGACATTGGTAGGTTGACAATGGTATAAAAGTTGTTTATTTTAAAATATATAAAATAATATTAATTAAATAATTATCATATTTATAAATAAATTATAATTTAGAAACTGGTAAATAAATATTGTTATGAAAAAATGAATTGAAGTCATGGTCGTTGAGACAGTATGTTGTACATGCACATGAGTGACATTTCCATTTATTGTATCCCCTAAGATATGAAATTAGAAAATGATTTAAATTATAAAATTAATCATGAAGAAAATGAACGTTATAAATATAATATATAAACTATTTAACAACCATTATTACTATCCTAGTTAGGTGATAATGGAAAAAATAAAGACATTAGTTTTCTAGGTGATTGTGCATCGTACAGACATAAAATGAATTCATATCCCATTATATGGATGCCTGTTTTGTTTTATATAATAATATTAACATTAAAAAATTGCATAATATTTATTATTCTTATTATATTATATTATCGTTGTATAAGAAAATTTTAATTTGGTAGAGAAAGATATAAAAAATGTCTCACTAATGAACGTTACCTCATCTTCGGCTAACTCCTTTTGGATTAATCAAAATTCCTTACATGGTTCTATTTCATCATAATGTTATTATTATAGTATGAAATTACGGTTGTTGGTATGTTATTTTTTCATGGGTGGTCTGAGAAATTTTTCTTTATAGGTTTGAAGAATTAAAGGGAGTGAGTGGCCTTTAATAGTTGAGTAGGATTGTCGTTCTTGTAAATACCCAAAAGTAGTTACTATTGGGAGGTCAAAATAACATAATGTGGCTAAAAATTGATAATTAATGATATAAATGTATTTTATGGTCTATAAAAACCTCCACAAAAAAATTTAAAAAATCACTTTGCCGATGAATTTTTTTTTGTAATATTATATATTTTTATATAATATCATTTGTTAAAAAATAAAAGTAATGTCAAATTTTACCTTCTATATTTAATTTAAATTTTAAAAATATCAAAAATATATGTAATTTAAATATATTAAATTAAAACCTATGTAACAATATATATTCTTCTAAAAACTTAATTAATGAAAATCATTCATCAAATTTACTACACATGTAATATTTTTATTATCATTTATTTATGCCAATTATTAACTAAATAATTAATATGTTGTAAATTCATCAATATTTTTAGTAATTATTTGAATTATAACATTTAAAATTTAATTATCATGATAAAATCACATTTATCATGAAGAAGTATATATATATATAACCTCATATATGTTGTTTTTCTCTATCTAATGGCTTTATAGATATTAAAATGAAAAAGTCTTATTTTTTCTATTTTCCTTTACTAAACTTATTATATGGGTCACCTTCATTGAATAGATTACTATATAATCATAAATATATATCATTAAAGTATAATAGTCAAAATATATCCATTAAATTTGTTTCGTAAAAGTTTTTAATGCATTATTCATCTGTACGTTTAATGTCAGATCCCTTCGTAAACTCAGTTTTTCTTAATCATTATAATAAAATTTAACTTTAAAAAAAATCAATTTAGTATACATTTATGGTATAAATATTATAAAAATATAATAATATTATTATAAATACTGAACACATTTTTTCAAATTCAATTCCCAAAAGACTAAAATAGTAATATAATATTATTCCCGCATTGGTAGTGGAAAATGAAGTTTTCAAGAAGAGTATTGTCTTGAATAATATTATATTATAATTATATAATGATAAATAAATTATATTTATTTTAAAATCTTCAAAATTAGGAATTATTTTAATTACTTAAAATATATAAATGTAATGAATTTTAAAATAGTTTTTAGAAAAACGAATTTTTAAGACCAAAAAAATACTCTTACGAAAACCAATAAAATGTTCATTAAAAAGAAATTATGCATATTAAATATAAATAATTAATAAATAAGTTATTTGAAAAAATATTCAAAATAAATTTGTACTTCTAAATTAATTAAATTTTTTATAACAAAAATCCTCATTAAAAAAATTTGTATTTGTCACTATTCACTAAAAATTTATTTTTTCCAAAAAAATCCAACATATCACCCATAGTAAATTTTCATATTTGGATTCCGAAAATTAATTTAATTTTTTCAAATAAAATTTTCAAAATTCCAATGATTTATTATAATATTATTATCCCTAAAATGAAATAATAAACCTATTTTAATAAAACATAATTATGAATAAAAAATAACTTTACTAAAAATTGATCGATTTATTAATTAATATTTATCAATAATTTTTATTCAGTGAGGTATATATATATTCCATAAATTAGTTAGTATTTTTCTTACCCAATAATTTGATGGAATGTTTATTAAGTGTGACATTAATATATATATATATATTTCATAATGTAGTTAGTATTTTTCAAACCCACCAATCTAATAGACATGTTATAATTGTTATATATATCATTAGTCATTAAATATCAGTGTCTCATATTGAATATGCTATCGAACATAAATATGGTGAAGGTGTGTGTAACATCAGCTAACCTGATTGTTACATTTAATGCATGATAAACATGGTATTACATATACCTTACACTATAGAATGTAATTTTTTCATATAAAAATAATTTTTTAGAAATATTATTCCTACACATCCATGAAATCCATTTTTACCTTAATATTTACCCATGGAGAAGGATTATTTTTTTTACAGTCAGGGAGGTCACATATCATCATTATAGTTCACCTACCATACCCAAACATCTGATTAACATTACTATAATTAAATGAAATTTTATTTGAATTCCAAAAGTGTCTAGAAATTAATTATCAAGGTTACATAGTATCAAATTTTTTTATTAGAGATTATTAATCATTCCTATGTCACATTATCACAAATACCAAAAGTTTCTAATTAAAAAATATCAAAACTCATATAATAAAACATTCGTCATGTGATATTTTCCATTTTTATAAATCATAATGAGAAAAAATACTCCATGTTCCCTCTTTCAAAATTGCAAATGATAATTTATAATAATTGAAAATTTGTTTCTCCAAAAATATACCCTCTAAATACTTTTAATAGGTATACTAATTTTATTTTTCTACTTTACTAGATACTAAACTATTTTAAATTTCATTGTATTAATATATCCTAATACTATAAGGCATTGTAGTCCTAATTTTGGAAACTTATAATTTTACCATTGATTATTGATGCATGAAAAAAAATTAATACCCATTAATCTTTCTATCATTAACATTATAATCATGTCCCACATTGTTATATTATAAAAAATTATTGGTTATTATTCCCTCTAAGTGGATATATACTAATCCTCACTTTTTGGGCTAATCTAAACACCAACATAACAACTTCTTCATTAAAATGATTTATGACTTCCTATATTAAATGAATCTATTATGTAAACCTTATAACATCTTTGATGGAATGAAATTATAAAATAAATATTTATCCTTCAATAATGGAAAAAAAATTTGACATAATGTTTTTATTTTATTAATGGAATTGAACACTAACTTTCCCTATTAAAAAATTATAGATAGGAAAAAAACATTAGTATACATCATTAATCACTAATTGATTGAAAACAAATGATATAATATCACCAATAATCCTTCATAGAAGATTATAAATACTATAATAATCTAATAAAAAATTTGGAATGGTGGTTAAATCGTTAGTTAGGTTCAATAATAATTAAAATATTTAGTACAATTCATTCTCACATACATGTTATATAATAATAGGATTTATAATTCCTATGAATTTGATAATTTATGTTTTTTGGGTGTCCATATAAATGAATTGATTTGTATCTACCCAATTCAAAATATTTGTTTTCTCCAATGATGTGATAGTTGGAAAAAATATATCGGTATTAATATCAACAAAAATGTGAAAAATACAAACATAAATCCATTCGATATCCAATAACTATGAAATAGGCCCCCAAGAGTTGAGTAAAACTCCCATAATTTTATTTATCTAATGTTTGAATAATTACCTCCTCTGTTTATCAATAAGAAACCACCAATTGAATGAATGATTGCATCGTGAATGAATCAGGCCCATAAATTTGAGATGGAAATTAAATAATTTTTTTTTGAATACACCATTAAATAAAATACCTATTGAATATATTGAAAAAAAATTCATATTAATATGATATACGGTTCTAATTGTTCAATGTTTTAATAACCCCTTTAATCTATAAATTACATCAATTAATAGATAACATTTTGTATGGACAATAAAATAGCATATACATAACTCAAATGATTATTGCAGATATCCCATAGTCACCACGATCACATCCAAAATATGTTCATTATTACTAGGATAGATACATTAACTATATTTCATTCCATTCCACATACTCTAAGACCAAAACTCTATTGTAATATTATTATGAAATTTGTAGAAGAATACAAGTCATATTATTTTAATTTTATATGATTAACAATGCATGAGATCCTCAAGACGATGGACCCATGGAAATAGATTGAAGCCTACAAATAGGTAGTGGAATTGTTTCCACACCAATATGTAATATTTATATAATATCCATTCCCATGAATTCAGGTATTACAAAGTTATATATTTATATGATTTAAACAATGATGATTCATTTATCTAGTTGTAAATCCAATAAATTCTTTGGAGGTATCCCTTTATAAATGTATATTTCAAATTTTATGTGTCACCAAAATCAATATTTTTTTATTAAACCCATACTGATGTAATTAATGATTTAGTACCAAGTGGCTCTTCTAACAAAATGAATTAAACATCCCACCATCCTAGGGTAGGATGCCCCCCTCATTGTTATGGTTGAAATTGGCATCTACAACATGACCCGTTGAGTGGGTAGAGGGGAATTCCATGTTATCATGTGTAATCAACCATCTTAATTCAACTAAAAGATCCTCATAGTTCAGCCATTTCATTGTAAGGTACTAAAATATATTTGATGAAAGTATTGAATGTAACCCAAACAAAACATACATCAAGAAAAAAGAGGGGAAGAATAATTTGAATCGACATCCAAACAAGCCAAGCCCAATAGTCTATTATAGAATAGTATGAAAAGACATCACTAATTTGTATTCTTATAACCAATCATCACATCCATGCCATCCCACCGATATGTAAATATATGACAAGATTACCAGAAATAGTACATAATTCCCCACCCTTTCCATGATTAAAGAAACTTCATCTACAACTACCTAAAAATGTTGGTTGTGATAAAACATCCCAATAGGATACCACCAAATAATCTATAAATGTTATATTATCAATAATTCACTATTTATAGATTTAAATCATAATATAGTTTATTTTCATAAAAAAACCATTATTATATATTTCCATTCTTTCCCTATATTCATACCATATTCACCAAATCAATTAATTTATCATGTATTTAAAAAGGAAAATTAAAAATGTGAGTGAATATCCATGAAATAAGACATCATGGGATAAACTAAGAATAAATGATAAAGAATGCATTTTGGTACCTAACCCATGAGAATACATACTAGACCAACTATTATAATATTATACCACAATATTTCAATATCAAGAAATTAAAACCCTAGTTGTTCCAAACACACTTGGGTCAACAATGTCCATTATAATATACACTTCAGTGTCCCAATGTGCCATTTTTTCAAAACCATTTCTAAAAAATTGATTTAATATAATTAAAAAACATTTCACTACAGTATATTCTAATGATAAACCAAAAGTAATTAAAAGGAAATATATAAATTCAAGATTTTATCTACACGTTCATAGATTCACCTACCCCATGAATGATGGAAACCTATATGCCTTCAACAATGTATATTGATAAATCATTGATTGACCATCATTAGAAATAGAACAATATTAAACTGAAAGTTTTCGATAGAAAACTACAATTGATCATAAAACCAAAACAAAAATATGGAAAAAACTACCACCATGACCAAAGGAAATGAAAAGGTAGAAAAAACCCTTAACATGGATATTGTTGAACAACCATGTGAATTAAATGTTGAACGATGTGATTTAGATAGAGGGAGATCACTCAAAATATTCCATTAGTCACTTAGTGTTTCAGAGGATATATTTCACAAATTTTGAAAATAATCATTAACTGTGTAGTGAATTTAATGTCACTGAACACTATTATTTCATGATGTGAATCCCATTCATGGCATCAAATCCCATTAATTGAAGATATATAAAAAAGTAATCACAATAGAATAAATTAAATAACTATTGAAATTATCACCAAAGCTATATATTTCACAAACTATTAATATTTCATGCCCTCCAATAGATTCATGGAATATTCCCTAAAACACATTCAAATTATTTTACCCATTAATGATATAAAAGTACCTAGTATGAAGTGTTCCACACAGTTTCATGTTGAAAACCTCAAAACAAAAACTCGATTATCTCTTGTCTTATAGAACAAATACTAAATACAATTACACTTTTGATCCTAGACTATGTTAATTCAAATTAAAATACATCCCAGAGATTAATTTATATTTTATTCCAAAAAATGCTATACATTATAGAGAATCCCTCAATGAACCCAAACAAATAAAGAATCTTTTAAAGAATGACAAAGAATAACTAAATGTATGTGATGGGTTGTTATAATATCCCTACTATAAATTCATTAATTCTCCAAAAATAATTACATATCCATGACAAATAAATGTTAATTCCACTACAAATTCATTAAAAATTCCTTCTCCCGCATATAATTGATATCTACTTCACACTACCTTAGTAAACAAACCAAAGGAATAATTTTACCACAAATAAACCTCATATTAGTGATACATATTCTATATAAGTTTTTTATCAACATTTATTGTGAACTCTATATCAACACCCTCTCATTCAATCACATGGGAAGGATCATGTAGTTCCACCGTAGCTAAAAAATAAGATATTGCCTTATTTTAATTTACCATTATTAATGAACCCCAACAACGGTCTTCCTCTATCGATAAAAATAAACTGTGGTGAAGGTCTCACTATGCAATTACCGACACTGTGAGTTCAATGGTGACCTTGGATATCTATTCCAATCACTTTTTCCAAAGTTATAAAATTCAGAATGTAATTTTATTGAACCTTGTCGAACAAAACATCAGAAATGGATTCTGGGCACACTAGGCCTTGGAATCAAGCACCGTCAGAAACTGTAGACTATTAAAATCCCGATTTATTTTAAAAAAATAATCAAGAAATCTAGGTCTTCACAACATTATGGATGGAATTCTAATGAGATGGTAAGTCCACTTGAAATTACACCATTCCTAATCATACAATGACATCAAGGGGTCCCATAAACCTTGGTTCCAACATACAGTACAAAAAAAATTGACAATATCCCATGTGAGATTAAACAATAAGAAATACCTAATCACCAGTATCAAAATATAGTGAATGTAATGAAAATTATTATAAGATTTTTGATCAATCTGTTTCGTGAAAAATTTATTCTATATCATTTTTACCCTCCCCATCATCTTCGACAATAGAATCTTCCCAACCAAGGAACACTCTCCTAACTCTATCCACCAGAAGGGATTCTTAAAAGGTATCCCATACAAACCCTCAATGAGATCCATTGTAATAAATTCACGGTAACTATATTATAGGAAAACTTGAATAAATGAATTTTTTTTTCAATGAACATCTATAATCATGATCAAAATACTAGGGAAAATCCCCAATAATCTAGATATATATCAATATCAATCCATATTTCATTGAATGATAAGTTGTGCTCAATTTCAACTGAGAACCCATACCCTCCAATAGTCATTTCCAAAATATGGATGTGAACCTCATGTACCTATTAAAAACAATCATAGGGTCCCTCCTTAAATATCACGTTCTCTCAAGAAAATAAGCCCCCATGATATTTATCATTTATTATATTCTTGATAAAGAGAAAATGTGATGATTTATTGAGTTGATCAATAACCACCCAAATCGCATATTTCCCACTATGATTTAATGGTAAACCAATGATACAATACAATAAATTTAAATCTAATTTCTATACCATAATGGGAAATAATCTCAACATAGAATATGGTTTCTAGTTCTCCTCCATATTTATTTGACTTGTAATACTTCACATTAAAAAATACAAAATAAACCGTATTAACCCCAGTCACCAATAATAATATCCCAAATAATGATACTTATTAATATCATCTAGTTTTCTAGACCAACAATAATGGTGACTAATTTAAATTAACTATTTCTTAAGGGAATAATGAGAAACAAAAATATTACAAAAACAATGTGTTAAACTATGAGACTGAGACAACTCCCCCAATGTATCAAACCTTGCTTCTATGGGACATCCTATCAAGAATTTTTTTTATATCCATATTTTATATAATGATGAGATGTCCAAGGATACAACACAAAATTATGATTGGGATAACTAGGCCACCAACAGTAATAGATAATATCCTTTTATTTTCCCAAAGAATCCCCCAAAATTGTTCCTAATTGATTTTTATGTTTCTTTGTGATTTCTTTACTAGCAATATTATACACCATAGCTAACAATAGTTCCAATAAAATCTCTTATAAAATATATTTTTCACTAAATTCCAGTCATAGCCGAAATGTCCATATCAACTGCCTCTAAAGCGTTTAAATAAACATGAGAATTAGTATCAACAAAATTTTTAAAATCAACCCCAACTCTCACCTATAAGCCTCCACATAATCATTGGGGACTACATCTACTTCCATGTGCACCCGCACACAAAAAATCAGTGGAATATTCTATAATGGTATTCTCTCCCTCCTCTGTGATCAAAAACTCCATGTTATTTTTGGTTATTATTAATTATGATAAAATTTATAGTTTGGGATTATAATTAAGAAAGGTAAAGTATGATCCTTGTGAAACATATCTTTCATAATAGAGTCTCACTATCCTCTTTTTGGTCCTTCAAGAATAAATATGGAATACAAAATTTAGGATCCATAATATTATTAAAATATTTTAAGATACACTCAAAATCTCAAGTCATTATTTTTATTCTTGGGGTACTTTTTCAGAATGGAAGGCCAATGAATGCATCTTTGGAAATTCCATGTCCTGATCCATAGTACCTCCCAGGCATTCGACGCCTACTTGATCCAGTGTCTGAAGAGTTAATTTTATAGAATCAAAACAATATAGATCCACTTTAGTTTTCACCTATGCATATTGTCACATAGATTCCTCACTCATATTTGGATGAGCTTTTCTAAGAGTATTTTTCTCAAAATCAAAAGATAAAACTTTTAAATCACAAGAAGATTCCAATATCATATAACTAAAAAAAATTTAAATATCAAATATTTTAAAAATAGTATTAATTTAAAGAAATTATGAATTATTTGAATGAATATGATTCTTGAAAAAATTATTGTCTCATTCAAATAAACATCCCATATAATTTATTCAAATAAAATCAAACAACATGTCTCAAAAACTGGTAAAACATTTCTGACCACTCTTGGTAAAATGAGCGCACAAAAAGAAGTCAGATAGAATATAACCCTCACACAAATACTACCCGAATTTATATATTCTTAACTCTTGACTACACTTGAAATAGAACCACACATAGTTTGTTTTAACAAACATTCAGATCATTATCCCTATTATAAAAACTTTTAACAAACCAAAATGGGTAAACTAAACCAGCCACCCATGACACATGTCACGTGGTGAGGTATGACAATGATAATGAAAATAATACTTGAATATATCTAAAACAATACATACAACTAGATTAAAAATTTGAGGAAAAATATAAACCATGATAAATGAGTCCCAATACAAATAGTATAAAGAAGAATATTATGAAATGAAATGAACAATGATTCTCAATGTTACCATTCCTCGCCCTTACACTATACTTCCATGAAAGAAACAGATAAAGAGATAACCCAGAATTCTAGCTGATACAACACCATTTCCCAAAAACCTATAATATATATATATAACTTCACATGTGATTAATTGAATTGTGATATCAGATCCTAATAGGATACCATCAAATAAAATGTACAAGCTATAATATCAAGAAGTTAAATGTTTCTAAATTTAAAACAAAAAATTAATTTATAAATAACTTTAATAAATATACCCATTTTTAAACATTTACATTGTTTTCCATTAAAAATACCATGTTAAACAAATATAGGAATATATCTTGTATAAAATAAAAAAGGCTAATTAATGTTGTGAAAAAATATGCATAAAATAAACTATGATGAGATAAAGTATCTATAAAATGAAAAATCACACCATTTAGTCCCTATTATTTGTAAATACATAGCATATAAACAAATATCAAGTCTTTATAAAGTATAATAATAAAACACAAGTACTCCATATTGGTTTCAAAAACACTAAGGTCACTTAGTTATATTTTCCGACACACCCATGTTTACTAATTTCCATGTTTGTTCAAATAAATTTCCAAAATGATGCTCACATTTAATTCAAATTCATTTTCACCAAAGATAATACATACTAATGAATAAAAAAATTAAATCAATATAACATATATAAATTCCATATTTTAGAAACACTTTACTCGATCCACTTACCTATGGAATAATATAATCATATTTTATTTCAAAAGTAGAGATCACGAAACGAGGGATCTACCACAAAATTATAATGCATGATATGAAACTAAAAAGGTATAATTGAAAACACCAATTGTTAAGGAATGTAAAACCCAAATGTAGCCAACGTCATGGTACCAACCAAAGGCAATAAAGAAAACTTACTGGGGATATGTGGGGAGACCACCATGTGAATCAAATTCCCAAAAAAGTTATCTAAAAGGAGGGAGGTCACCCAAAATTACCCAATATCACCTTACGGAATAAAAAAGAAACTTGCATACAGGATTAAGAGAAGATTATTTTGGGATGCGTATTTAAAACTATAAATCCTAATGGTTTCACATTTGGAATCAATTTAACAGTTTCGAATCCATTAAATAATTACTCATTGAATAATTCACCGACTTATATTAAATTAAATCTTTAAAACATTTTTTATATGTGAATATATTTCACGTCCTATAAAATTTTCACTCCCAATATGTTATTCACAAAATATAACCAAAAAATATTCATGTCGATTAATCTAATAAAGATGAAAAAGTTTCAATCCAGAAGAGATCATCGATGTTTCCTACTGAAAAACTCTGAACCAAAACCTAATGGTCACTGGTCCAAAATAAAAATTTCTACTCAAATTTACACATTCAAACCTATAATCCATAAATTCAATGAAACACTTATCCCTAAACAATAGGTAAATTTTTTTATTAATGGATCTATATTCTAAAAAATCCCACAATTAAAAAAAGGAAAATAAGAACAAAAAAAGATATAACTGAAGGATTTTAATGGGGTGTTACACTATAACACCCTGAGATTTTTTGAATTATTATTATTTAATTAATTTATTCTTTTTGATATTTTTCTATTCACGCTTCACTAAAAATATTTTATTTTATATTAAATATGTATTTCTATATAGCATTATATGAAATAGTAATTTAATCATGCTCTAAAAAAAATTACCTTTATTTATACAGAGAACCGAGGTTATTTAATATAACAATAAAAACTGAAATTCTTTAATGGTTTTCATAACATACAAGAATGAGTGTTACAAAACAAAAATTAATTATTAAAATATAATTATAAGATATTACATGGCCATTAAATGTTATATTATTAGATTTAATAACTTATAAAAATATATAGTTGAATTTATTAGTTACCTATTAGTTATAAAATAATATAAAAACAAATGAATATAAAAGAAGTGATTTTCAAAAAGTTTTTTTTTGAGAAAAATAAAAATTATATTAAAAGGTTAAATTAATTACTAATATTTATTAATATTAATTAAATTTATATATTATATTTCAAAAAAGAATTGGGGAAATCATCAAATAGATTTGTTATAAATTAGATAAGAACATACAAAATTTTATGCTTAAACCCAGATGTTATAATAAAGGTAGTTTAACCACCATATAATAGAGAAAATAATATGAATGCTAAATTAAATAATTTATAGGTTTAATATTCCAAAATAAACTTCATATTTTAAATATAATCATAAATATTATTTTAGGATAAATATTTGGTATTTTTTTGTAAGGATTTATTTTCTTAATTAATATGTAAAAATACTATATTTTAATTCAAATCATCTTTTTCATATAATTATTTTATAAGGATAAATAAAATTTATATGTGATTATAAATTTAAATTACATAATAAATTTATATATTAATCCAATTTAGTTCATTTGAATACATTTCAATTTAATACTAGCTATACAAACCTAGGGAAATTTGTTACATTTGAAATAAAAAACTCATAGTGTCGTCTCGTCAGCGGGATTATTTTTAATTTATTTTCTTCAACTTCATTGATTAGAAATCTGAATAATGGATTAAATATTTTTAATATTTATAGTTTTTAATTTTTTATAATTTTATCTATGTTTTTTTGAAAAAAAACTCATCAATGTTATTAAAATTAATTACAGTGATTATAAGAAAAATAATGTTAACAAAGTACTAAACCATAAATTTATGACCAAAATAACATAAAATATTATCCAAATCCCATTTTATAGACATGATTTATTGATTCACCTAAAATTACTGAGTGTTTTTAGATTTAGAATATATTTTCTAGTTAAGTTCGTTTGTACACATACCTTGTTTTAAAAAAGTCTATGTACTATTTTTCCCTTCCCAATAAATTGCCACCACCTCTCCCATTTCTTCACAATTCTAAAAACACATAACTTCTGTTAATATCCAAAAAATACACATAAAAAATCCATCCATTACTCCTTGAAACCTCCCTTTGTAAAGGAATAATTCTATATATGCTTTTTTCACAAACCAATTGGATTTACTAGATTACGAGGTAATGTTTTCTCTCAAACTTCATTCATTTATTTTATTTATATACCACTACACCCCCTTTATTCCAAGATTTTATAATAAAAATTATCATAAATAAACTTGAATTATTTATTCTAATATATTCACATAAATATTCACACACATCCATCTAATTGGTAACAAACATACGATTTTTGTGTATGGTGAACAAATGCCTCACTTAATGATGATTGTACATTATTCCTTTACCACCTCTCACGGTGGACATTATGATGTAAAATATATTTATATATTTCATATAATATATTTATTATGTGTTTATGCTTTTTTATTATTTTTAACATTTATCTTCTATATTTTTTATTTCTATAAATATGATAATTTAATTTGTGAAAGTGTAGACTTCTACCCATTCAAAGAGATTTGATTCGTTCACAAACTACATTTAATGTATTAAGGATATATTTAGTGAAGTTATATGATATATATTATATAATAATTAGACTTTAATAAATATATATATACAGATATAGATTCTTATATATAATTTTTCTTCTTTTATTCAATACAATTATAACAACATAAACGGTGTTCATGCGTACTTATGGATTACCATCTCCATGAATGGTGTATTCAATTTCTCACTAATATATTTTATAGATTAATATAATAAATATATAATGACAATTATTTATATTTATATCATTTTTTATGCTATGTAAATCATGATATAAGTATAATTTTTGAATATATAAAAAATTAAGTCTCATTTGAATCACAAAGAAAACATTTCCCGAAGTGATCCCTTTACATAAGACTATCAGAAAGAGGGTAATAAAAGGTAATAATAAAACAATATATTGTATTAGATATATGAATATTCTTATTGAAAATTTTTATATTAATCATACATTTGTTATATTAGAATATTTTATGATTATTAATATATTCAAGACATAAGTTGAGGGGATTTCATCTCAATTTTTATTTCCATGAGATACATGTTTTATTGAACACCATTAATTTTGTGTGGTGTTTATATTTCACATTGATGTATTCTATGAATATTATAATTAAATTTATCATTATTTACATATCCATTATATTCTATTTATTTTATAGGGTTTTTGTTCCAAAAGTTTCCAAATTTGAAAAATAGTTTTCCCTCAATTTTTCATCTTTGATACTCAAGTTTGGTTATGCACCTAATTTATTTTTATGGCATATATACTTCCATTTTAATAGTTATATCATTATTATAATTATTTAAATTATAATTTAATATTCATATAGTTTCATTTTCGTAGATGGATATTATGATTCGATGTTATCAAGTGGTAATATTTTATTGAAATAATCTCACAGCACTTCAACATTGTTAATGCTTATGATTATTTGAGGAAATCTTATCATATATCTATTAAGATCAATCATTACGTTATTTATACTTTTTTAATATATGTTATATCCATTTATTAGTACCATTTATCAAATATTTGGAACGTAAGATAATTATTAAAATGTTTTTTATGTTATATTGACAATATTTTTCTATTCAATTAGAAATCATTTTTATTTCAAAAACCATATTTTTAGAAATGATTTATATTTTTTTCAATTGGTCCTCAAATAAAATTTCATTGAAAAATTAATTTAAAAATGTATTATTATTTTCAAATATTTCTATATAATCATATAATAGTAATTTTAATAAAATGGTTTTAAATTTTTTTTTATTTAGTAAATAGAATTTTTCAAAGAAAAACTATATTTTACGCTATAATTGTTTTCAAAATATCCTTATAAGTTATTTTCCTTATAATATAACATATTTTTATGTTAATAAATCACTTATAAAAAATAATCCTATTCTTCCATCCATATTCATTCTTTAATGATTTATGTTTTAATGGAATGTTGCTTATGACACACATTTCACTGCGTCAGGTTATATACTTATGAATCTCGCTACTTTTCATGGGTTATGATTTTGATGAAATGATTATGAGACCGAAAATTTATATATATATATATATAATGATATGATTAAATTTTCATGATTCCTCTCGCATTTCATGGGTTTTGAAATGATTATTTTTTATAATTGTGGTTCAATCAAATTTATGATTTTTTTGTTGTAGTTTGGATCTATACCACCCTCTAATTCATTGAGTAATGATGTAGGACTCACAAAAAAATATATTATGAGTGAAACTGATTTCATGTTCAGAGTGTTATGCATGAACATGATTATATGTTTATTATTTTATGTAGGGATAAGGTTATTTGTCAATATGTTTATGAGCTAACTGTGTTACATGTTCAGAATGTTGTGACTGAATCTTATTACGTGTTCCCAATTTTATGCAAAGAGTTGGTTTTATATCCTTATGTTTATGTGTGAATTTTATTATGTGTTCATAATATTATATGTGAACTTGATTACATGTTCACAATGTTATGTGTGGACCTAGTTTCATTTTTAAAAGGTTATGCATGAACATCATTCCATATTCAAAATGTTAACCACGAACCTGGTTTCATGTACATATAGTTATGAATAAACCTTATTACATGTTAATAATTATTTGAATGGACCTGGTTTAATGTCAATAAATTAAATAGGGGGCCTCATTTCATATCCTTACACTAGTTGATAAATGGTTTTTCATTTTGGGGTTCTATTCCTTTTCATGTAGGTCATTAACAAGCATTATTATAGGGGATCTAGAAAAAACATTTTTTACGTCAGTTAACTAAAATAAATGTTTTATATTATTGTCTAAAATTGGGTTTTAACTTGTATTATCCAATAATCAAAGTAAAAAACATATTATGTGATGTATTTTGTGTCATTTATCCAATAATAAATGATAATACTATGTTTCACATTGGTAATTTTAAATAACTAGCATGCTATATGGGTTTTCACATCAGTTATTGGATTACTAACTGTAAAACAGTATGTAATTTGTTTTCACATCGTTGATCTAACAACTTATGTGGAAAAGAAAACATTTTTAACAAATAAATATACATTAATTTATCCTCTACAATAGAAGTATTTATTGAATATCATAAAAGGTAGTATAAAATTTAGAATAAACCCATCAAAATACTGAAACAACAAAACATTCAAATAAACTAAAAATAAATCCAACTTATAAATAACCTTTCAAATTTTATTTTTAATTGTATCATGTCTATTATATTATATAAAAACGTATCATCAAAAATCTATAAAAATAATACTTAATTAATTTGACCTGAAGTTTTTAAAAATCATATTAAATATTACAAAAATTAATTGTAAATAAATCTATCCTTATTAATATTTAAAACTATCCCAGTTGAACTTATTTCATACATGAATCATAAATCATAATACTCATATTCAGTTACACCTTGTTGTTTATGAAACTATATTAAAGTGATTTTAATTAAAAATAAAAATTTTAATTAATATATTCAATCTTTAGTAATTATAAATGAAAATTCACATTAGCTTATATAAATTTGATATTGTTTTTCTCCATTCTTGTCATCTCTCTAAATAAATTCCATGAACTATTTGAAAGTAATTGTAATATATAATATTTTATACATTATTAGATAAACAATTATTAAAATAATCAACCATATGAGTCCATTACATTCTTAATATTTTCACCCACTTCACTATTGATTGAGTGTATGCAATTTAATTTCATATCTCATGGAAAAAACACCCAAAATCAACTGAAAACTGATATAAATTACAATTTAGTATGAGTTGTTAATATTTCAAGTGATATATTAACATTAAAAGAAAATTATTTCACACATATTGAAATATGAAAACATCATACACAGAATGATGACATTCTTTAGGAAGATTTTACCTATATATATATTTTTTAGTATCCATCATTGTCAATGATATAGGAGAAGTAAACTATGTGTCCAAAATTGATATACATATTAATTTTCTTGCTTTATGATACATTTATATAGATACCTAATACAAAGGATAAATAATCAAGAATTTTCAATAAATTAGAGGAAAAAAAATTGACTGAATTACATGAAAAAATAGCAATATGTTGATAACAAATTGATCTAATGCTGAAAGACCCATTATATCACTTTATAAAATCTGAAAATTTATTTCATTTTGATAAATAGTAAAAAAAAATTGAATATCATATACTCCCAATAAAAAAATTATGTACGTTGAAAATCAATCAAGACTAATAGAATCTGTATTGGATGTCAGGTCACATGGAATTTTTTTTGTATATACTGTAATTTTTAAAATTTAAAGTATTCCAATAACCAATTTGAGAAATATTTAATCCTTAAAATGTGAAAACGAATTTACTAACCGAATTATTTAAAATAAATCATTTACACATAACTCAATGGTAATATGTCGAAGTATTCTAGATAGATAAACTAAATAACCCATATAAGTTTTCTATCTCTACTCACCTCATCTATAAAACATGCTATTTTTCAGAATCTATCTATAATATCATGTACAGATACCTTATGTTGCTCAATCTCATTATAGAGATGATGAATTGTATCGCCGATATAACATATCAACTCATATGCTACCATATGATGAAGATAATAAATATAAAACTCACAAAATCATGTAAGTAATGGAGACGAAGTTGTTTAGGTAGCAGAAGAAGGAGTGGGGTCTGAGATAATGTGTGAGGGTATACATTTCTCTCATGAATCACTTGATGGCATCTCCTTGATTATTTTGAATTGATAATTAAGAATAAAGAAAGCATTAACATGGTCAGTAATATAAAAAACATCTAAAAAGGTAACAATGAACTTACTAAAAACTCTACTAATAATATTTATTAAAAAATAATCCATGTAAATTTATCTATTTATTCATATATATCCCATGGATCAACATGATGTTTATTCCCGAAAATGGATAGTAGTGTTAGGGATGATTTAAAATCACTCCACCTCTTAGAAGACTATGAGAATAATTTCATCATGACTCCACCAGTGATTATAAAATTATGTCATCTAACATGAAGAGGAATAATATATTACACAAAAAAATATTATATGAAAAATAATAACAAACATGTTTGCCAAACTAGTTTCCCACAATATATATAATGTATCTTTATTAACAATTCTTTGATCATAAAAAAATGATAACATTTCCTTAGCATGTACTGATACAAAAATCCTGAATTTTGTTTAATTTTGGAAATCTGGCAAAATCATTATCATCTAAGTCTATTGATATATTTTGTTACTAGATTAAAATAACTGATATTTTTTGTAATTGTATAGTTCCACATTTACTAACCCTTGAACTCTTTTCCCCTATGGAAGATGATGTCTCGTGTAAAGAAGGATGAGGAGGCTCATCAACAGGGTCATGTGTAAGTTTGTCCCTAGAGGTATGAGTTCCATCTTGTATAGAAATATGTGGTGGATTAGTTGAGTAATCTGTAATATGATAAATCAAATAAACATCAATTAGTATCAAATTAAACAAATCAAATAATTGCATAAAATTGTAAATAAAAAATTTACAATTATCAAAAAAAATTAAAGTAAACTAAACATGAAAAAAATTTATTTATATTGTTATAGTTAATAAAATTATAAAAATATTAATGTCAGATTATATGTCATAAATTAATGAAAACTACCCCATATTAGTGAGAGATGAAAACACATTGAAAAAGTTCAATAACCCGATAAATCATGTTAACAAAAAAATTAATTTTTTTATAATATACCCTTTTGTAATATATTTTGTTCTTATTTAAAATTTATAGTTAAAAATACTAAATTTCAAAAAAATCAGTTAATAGATATGTTATTTAAGTTAATCATGAAAAATTATAAAAAAACTAATATAATAAAAAAATTGTAACTTATTAGTTATAATAATTGATTTAATAATGAAAATAAAATAAAATTATCTATCATAAAATATTTTGAAAACTGAACTATAATTAAATATATATTACCTATAATTTTAAAAATATACAAATGATTTTTCCTCAAATTCATTCACCATGATAATTCTATATGGTACAAACCATGTATTTGACATGTTTGTCATTATTATATGTTAATCATTCCATAGATGTAGGGATCTCCCATAAATCAGCATCTTCATTGTGTTTATCGTCACCAACATACTTTATTTGTAAATCAATATCCGTGTGCATATCATATTTTCCCTAAATAGGAAAATTTTTATTTTCTTGTGATCCCATTAAAAAAGTATCATTTTCTTCCAATTTCTTAAAATTTAATAGTGTCATTCTAAATTCATCATACGGGATACTATTGTAACTAATAAAAAATTTACAATTAAGCACTATAATGTAACATTTAATGAAATCAACCTCCCATGTTTTATAATGACTCTATTATATGTGTTTGATTTGAAGAATGGGTTTTTTATTCGGTATTTAAAAAATGCATTGATTTTATGAACACTGACACACTATAACTCTAAAAAAAACTTATATTGTCCTAATATTTCACATGAAATGTATATCCATTAATTCCATACCTGAATCATGTTATCAAAATTAGACATAGACCACCCACTAATAATATCCATTTTTTAATGCATCAGGTTCTATGGTCTCATTAATCTATGGAAAAAAGTTTTTTTTTCTCATTCAAAATATAAATATATTTATTCTTTATATAAATTTGATTAAACTCATTAATATTCTCTATTATATTTGGTTTATCATCATTTATTCTATTCATGATTTATAACAATACCTTCTTTACCTATTCACCGATCAACGATTTGACTTTTAATCCATGAATACCCTTTCACACATAATTATCTCTTTTATGGAGTGATGTACACAAATGGATGTGCACCACCTCCGAGAAATATCTTGTAAAAAATAGTATATCCTCCTCAAAAATACAATTCGAAACAATGTATGTATCATGTTATTATAGATTCTTAACATACTCCTTAAATAATATTATGTTCCTTCTAAAATTATACATACAAAATATATATAGGTCTACAAACTATTATTTCTCACAACAAATTTACAATTTAATGCACCATGATATCCAAAAAATTTGGAGGAAACATTATTTCTATTTGAGAATGTAAAGAAACCAATTTGTTCTCTAAAATTTTCAAAGCATTAAAATGAACAACCATATTAAAAATTGAATTAAAAAATAACACACCATTATGATTGTCATTTCATCAATGGTGGTCAATATTCAATGCAATGCAACTGGTATGAGTTGTATCATCTGGATGTGACAGTCATGATATTTCATAAATGGTGACATAAAATCCATTAAAGATGTAATGTTTTTACATTTTAAGAAAAACCATGTATAACTTTTATATCATAATGATATTGAAAATATTTAGTCATCCCCCTCTTTTATAAGGTATCAGAAGCCTTGGTAATAATTTTCACATTATATTAGGAGTGGGAGCCGAATCAAAATATATTTACATTGAGTGTAAATATATTCCTACATTAATCACATCTTTTGTATTTCCATTAATATCTAACAATGTTGTGACAAAACATTAATATATATTCTTCTCATAATTCATTATATAAATTTTCTTTTTTACCTCATGATATCTATAATATGGTAGCTCAAAAAATATTTAACATTTCTTCCAAATATTTCTATCATTACAATGATTTTTTGTCTTTCCAAATGTGACATCAATTTTTAGACCCTTTGAAAATGATGATCAGTGTTAAATTGTTTTGGACCAATATAAAATTATTTTAATCCATTTAAATTATTTTTTAATATTATATATGTGTTATCCATATATGAAAACTTTTGATGACCCATGTATACTATTTTTATCCCATGATACAATTGATAATATGAAGTCTGTCATTCACAACTTCAACAAGCATCAATCCCCTTAACACAATATCCATAAAACCATCCAAAAGATGAAAAATCATATATATTGAATGTAATATTTCCTTTCTGTTAGAAATATTAAATCTTATAATAATCATTCTTCCTTATACCTTTCTCCCATAAGAGATTCAAATAATCAATTAATGGTTACATTAAAAACATCAATATTATTTTACGTTTTTTTGGTCCACATATCACGAAACTCAAAATGACATATTTTCTGTACATAAAAATTTCACAAGATAAGGTATAAATTACCTATGAAATATAAAATGAACTCTGTGTGCTACAATGGCTTTGATATAGGTTCATTCAATCTGTTAAAAGTGGAATACGACATTTCTAACTTAATTTATGAATATAGGAAATTTCTGATCAATATTTATTCACTATGGATAATTAGCTAGATGATGTATTTTTACATCACATATCCACTCTACAATATGTCATCTTAACCATTTTCACTATCTGAATTAGTAAATAAAATTTTCAAGATAGGAATTAAAAGAATATTACAAAAAAATTTGGTTGGGGTTTCTGAAACATCTGAATCAGCTGTTGATTTTTCAGTCAACTTATACCATCATGTCTCACATTAATGGCACACTGATATAAATTCATATTCAATCTTATATAGAACAGATTCATTTGGGAATACATGTATTTTCTTATACCAAAATCTCATTGGGAATAAAATTTTTCTGGAATTATAATGTGAATCTGGAAGATCATTTTCTTTATAAGGAATGTCTTTCAACAAATGTAGGAGCTCTGTAAAAATCTTTTCACTCTATCCATGTTACACCATTATGTTTATCAATAATAACACCGTCAATAATACTATATATTCCATACACCCCTGATATAGTGGTTTTTCATAATCTCCATATAAATTCCAACATTAAAATAATATCTTAATTTACTCAAATTTAATAGCACAAAAAAATCATGTTTATTAGATTTATCATCTTGAAAGAAACCATCATCAATAAATCGAAAATTTCTCCCATTTTCGCCATGTTAAATCCAAGGGTTGTAGCTCAAATTAAAACAATATAAAATTGAATGATATTTGATCTCAATACTTTTCAACTACTTCATATTTAAACACTTCAGTAATATACCTAAAAACATTTCATTGTTTGGAACATTTATTTTAGTAAATTCCTGAAAGTCATTGACACTTTTATCCTTTTTAGTACCTATTTGATGTGCTTTAATCCAACATTTATTAATTTTATATAATAAATATAAAAACAAAGGTATTAATTTATTAAAAAATTGAGATTATAAATTAAATTGTAAATTTAAGAAAACCAATAATGAAAAAAATTTAATTAAAATAGAAATTTTTGATAATAAAATTCATTCTTTTGTAGAATAAATTACAAAATAGTTTATTTTAAAAAGTATCTCGAGTAAAAAAATTAATATAACCTTATAAATTTATTAAAAAATATTTCAAATAATATTTATAAAACAATATCCGTAAAAAAATACATATAATGAGAATAAATAATTCATAGCTGATCATTTATAAAATAAAAAATTAATTCTATATTATAATTAACAATATAATTTAATTAAAAATTGAGTCTTAGTTTCAAAATGCCATGTAAAACCATTCATCATGGGACTAAATATAATATATAGTATTCCCTAATAGCTAACCAGTTGGTATGATACATTAAAAATTAGACCCATTACCCATTCAACCCTTTTACAATGCTACATGGTACCGTTTTGAAATTGTTTTACCTATTAATTACAAATTTCAATCTCATAAAAAGTTTTCAAGAAAAACTCTCCTATATTATGAAATACAACCATATTTTCTAATAAAAAACACTAATTATAAACCCTATTATAAACCCTTCTCATGATGTGAAATTACATTAATGTTAATTTTTCAACCCTCCTATGAGTCAACATTATTAGAACTAAAATAAACCAACTATGATATCAACACCTAATTCATTTAAAACAAAACTAATTGACTAGAATGAAAAAATAGAAAAACAGAAAATCAAACTATATTATCTCCTAAAAACTAATTCTAACCATGACATATTCAATAAAATTATATTAATGTAATCTTAATAAGGAAAAATATATTTAATGGGAACAACTACTTTGTAAAAAAATAAATCAGAAACAACTAATTAAAAAATTATAAAAGCTATTAAAAGAGTTCATGGATACAGATGGAGATAAAAAAATTTCTATTCAAATGATTAAAGATAAATATGAAAAAACATGAATGTATAAAGATGACAATGCAATAATTTCGACCACATGAATGTACACATCGTCAGATAGATATTTTAATGAAAATAATGACTGAAAAGAGAAAAAATGTTTGAGTCTTTCTTTAGAACTATCTTCAATGCGTAACTTGAGGCCAATAAAACCTAATTCATGATTAGGATTTTAATTTCATATTGGACCAATATATCAAAGAAGCAACAGAAATAGGGTGTCGATAATAGAGAAAAAAACTGATGTCATTATAATTAAAGACCATATAATGAACCCTCGACTGATTCATAATATTTTAAATGATTTTTGACAAAATTTATTTTATAAAAGACATGAAAAATAGATATTAATCACTCATTCCCGTTTATTATTCTATAACTGATGTCAAAAATCGATCGTTTGCATCAGTTGATTTATAAAACCAATTTGAAATATTAGTGAATATCAAATTTTCACATCGACATTATGAAAATATATGTGAAAAATTATATTTTCATGTCGGTTAATGAAAAACTAATATAAAAAATCATATTCATAAATTCTAATGTTAGTAACTAATAAAAAACATTATATAATGTTATCCATCTAATTTTAGCTAAATATGAAAAATAATTTCTACTTATACATGTTCACAATGTTATAAACAAATGATCATGAAAAAAATTCTATGTCTAATTATAATACTATTAGTTCTTGATTTATTCTATTAATTCTCAAATGATTCATGTCTTATGAAATTCCAATAATTATTTTTATCTTTAATAGGCATGGAATGATCTTCAAAATGTTATAGTCTTGTTTCATACAATTTTTTCATGTTATGATTACATATTTACTTTATGTTAATTTAATTAGAATATGAGCTCACCCATTTCTTATGATTCACTTTCTCAGGTTACGAATAATGGTTTTAGGTAGATGTACTAAATTTTAACATCCTTATTAAAGATATTGATGTTATTTTACCTTGATATATTATATATTTGTTCCCAGAGACAGTAAACTATTAGGGTTCCCCGACATGAATTTTATTAATAAACTAAATATTCATCTAAAATGATGCAATAGGCATGTATTTTAAACATAGGATTCTATAGTTGATATCAAAGGAAAGTATTAGAAAATATTTTAATACTAGAATGATAAAAAATTAATTATATCCCTTCACATATTTTGAAGTATATATCTAGGAATTCATCTAAGGATATGTATATGGATGAGTCAATGTTTAGGAAACTAGTCTGGAATTCTGATATAGGATAGAGTGAGTGGATACCTAAAAATACATCAATGAATCGACACAACACATGGATGCGGGTATAGAACCAATGTACCTCGGTATAACAACTTCTACAACATGTCTTGGGCCTGACATGATGTAATCTAGTATATGAAAATTGTACTTGATGCACATCTAGTTTGAAACTCCCTTGGAATATACATTTGAAATTCAAAAAATCTTTACAAACAATTAGTAAGTACTTTAACAGAATATGACTATGAATAACCAAAGATAAAGCTAATGTTTCATCCATTAAATGGTAGGTTCCATGTTTTAGACATCCAATAAGTAATATTTCATTATTTTATAGTGATCTAATATGATAAATTTTTAAAATTCAATGCCTTATGGATTTTCTCAATAGAGATCACTTGAAGATATTTGATTGACATTTATTGTTTCAGATGTGGAAAATATGGGAATAATGTGAATTTATTTTCCATGATGAAATATCATAACGATAATAAATATAGTGGTAAGAGTATTGGTTATACTTATGAATAAAAAAAACCACAAACAACATGTGAAAGGTATGTTATATTCTTCTATAATTTTTTAAATTGATTATATGAAGAATGATTAGATTGAGGTTATGGATCTTTAATAAATTATTAATATTTCATATTCTATGAAAGAGGTACTAAAGAATAAGTTATTTATTCTTGAGTAATGGTTTATGAATATTTTTTTCTTTATGAAGTACTTATTTATTTTAATTGATCATTTAATATATATGTATTTATAGTATAATATTTCAATAAGGGTTGAAAAGAAAATGTTAAATGGTGATAATAACAATGAAAAGTGATTTAATGTAAATGGAAAATTTTGAATTGGGGAAGGTGAAAATAAATTGATTCATGACATTGAGATAATGGTATTTTAATAGAGATATGTTAGATATGAATAAGTAAATTGGATTGTGGAGATTACCCTATAACTGATTATTAACAATATGGTTTATGTCATCAAGAATAATGTTTACAACTTCCTGAATTTTACGAATGTATCCAGTAATCATTAGTAAAAGGAACAAAACATGTTTTCAAAATAATATAGTGTAATTCAGGTAATTAAAATGATTTAAGAGAATGTATAATGTCGGTATTAACATGTTTAGAATGTGACTGTCGAAAGATACATTGTGATATATGGTGGATCAATGTTAATCTAAATATGTGATTTCATTATATTGTGTTTTATTTTCAATATTTATAATGTTTATATGGTGAACATATTATGTAATGATTAAGTTAATATTTGGATGAAGATAGTGACAATAAATTATTATATTAACAACTAAGGATTTACTCATATTGGAAAACCTACTATGAAAACATATTTTTGATGATAACTGATGACAGATGGGATGGTATATCATAGATCCCAAGATATGTTAGTGCTTTAAGATTGAAAAACTCACCTTCATTTTTTGGGAATTTTGTGATGTGGATCAAGGAACAATAGAGTTTTAGGCTTTCATAAAATCATCCAAGTACATATTTTCCTGAAAATTCATTAACATTAGTAAAAGGATACTAAAACAAAAATGTATTCTTAGTACCACAATTTCTAATTAATAAGATAGTCCCCTTTTTATCATAGATTTATGAATTTATTATTAATAAAATATTCTTAACCTTATTCTCTATCACTGTCCATTAGAACATGATATTTATATTTTTCTTCCAACTCAATGTTTTCTCTTTCCATAGAAATTGTACCATGTAGAATCTCATTTATATGTTACCTTTGGTAATGGTTATGGTTATATCAATCCCTTTTAACAAAAAATTTAGTTTTCATATATTTGGTGTATGTTACGTTGAATAAAAAGTTAAATTATTAAAACATTGATATCCTATATGATTTTGTTGGTCGAAATTAATTTTAAGGGGGCTATAATATTATACCCTAAAATTTTGTGAATTACATATTTAAAATTAGTTTAATATTTTTGATATTATTCATTTCATGCAACACTAAAAATAAATTATTTTATATTAAATAACTATGTCTACTTTTTTTATATACAACATAATGTCAATAATTCTCTCCATGTAAAATAAAATTTTTCTTTATCAACATGTAACACAACGGTTAACTTACATTACATGAAAGAAAAGATTTCCTTTCTTGCATAAGTAACACGCAAGACCGAGTATTACCGAACAATAATTCATTATTACAATATTATAATAGCATATAAAATGGCCATTAAATTTATTATTATAGGATTGACTAACATATGAATATATATAGTTTAATTCATTTGTTACATATTAACAAGAAAATAATATATAATCTAAATGAATATTAAGGGAATGTTTTTTTAAATATATATTTTATATATGAAAAAGAAAATTTATATTAATAAGATATTTTAATTACTAATAGTGAAAAATATTAATTAAATCTCTTTGTTATATACTCAAAAAAAATATTTTTCATAATTACCCAATAAATTTGATAAATATAAGATCAGAACAAACCAAATTTTTGGCTTAAACACCTATAGTTTCATAAAGGTATTTTTACCCCTGTTAATGTCACACAAATTTAAATCCCAATTTTGAAACTTTAATTAGGATAAAATATCAAAATAAATATTATATTTTTAAAAGAAATAGAAAAATTAGGTTAGGATAAATTTTTGGTATTGTTTTGTAATGTTTTATTTTTTAAATGAATTGTGAAATAATGATTTTAATTAAAAACTCAATTTTCATCTAATTATTTTATATGGTTAAATTATATATACAAAAATTTTCAATTTTAATTATATAATAATTTTATAAATTAATTCATTTATTTCATTTGAAACATTTTCACATTAAAATTTGGCACAAAAACTTAGCATATCTTTTGGAAATTTTCACTTTAAAAACTCAAAGTATTGTCCCATCGATAGGAATATTTTTAATTTAATTTCCACCAATTTTCTGATTATAATATGGAATAGTTGATTCCATATTTGGAATCAGAATAATTTATATTTCTTCAAAATTTCAACATTGTTTTTGAGAAAAAATATTATTGAAAGTGATTAAAATTAATTACAATGATTAAGAGAAAAAATAAGATAACAATGTTATAAACCATAAAAATAAGAACTGAAATGACCTTTAAATTTTTCATATTCCCATTTTATGGATATTATTTATCAATTAAGCATCCAATTTTTTTTCTTCTATTGTTTTTTTCAGTAAAATCATGGGTACACATAACTTTTTTTCCAAAATACCAAGTGTGTCATTTCCCTTCCCTATAAAGGCCACCAACTCTTCCTCTTCTTCACACTTGTCAAATGACTTTTTTCAGCCAATATATACCAATAAAATTCTTAATATACATTCATTACTCTCAAAATACAGCCTTTCTTAATAAATCAATCTGAGTAAGCCTTTTGTATCAAACCCATAGGAGTTACCCAATTAAGATGTGACATCATCACTCAAGATACTTTCTTTGTTTTCTTTCACCACCCCTCCACTCTCTCTATGACTATATTTTATAAAAAGCAGTACAATAAATATACAAATATTTTTTTATATTTTTTTTATTGATATACAATTACACACACATTCATCTAATTGGTAATAAACTTAATGATTGTGTACGACGAACTACTACCTCACTAAATGATGAATTTTCATTTTTTTTCATTACCACCTCTCATGGTAGACATTATGATGAAAAATATATTTATATATGTTATATATTATATTCATTTTGGATTTAAGAATATTTATTCCATTTTCATCCCATATATTTTTACTTCCCATTAGGTGGACATATGATAATTTCATTTGAGGAAGTGTAGACTATCGCCCCATCAAAGCATTTTGATTCATTCAGACGCTACATAGAATATATAAAATATGGGTTTATTAAACATGTATGATATATATTTTATAATAATGATACTATAATAATGAAATATATATATATATGTCATTTTCATTCATTAATTCAATATGACAATAAAAAATGGAAACAGTGTTCAAGCATACATACAACATGTTGTCTCAATGAATGGTGTATTCATTATCATACTTATATATTTTAGAGATTGTTATAATAAAAATATAGTGAATATAAATTATATTTATATTTTTTTTTAAATTATATAAATAATTATATGTTTATAAGGGGACAAAGATATACCTAATTAATACTTATGCAATAAACAAAGTGACTATTACCCTAAGTGAAACCTTACCATACAATTGTCCAAAATCTGGTAATATAAGGTCATAATAAAACCATATATAGTATTAAATAAAAAAATATGATTCAATAAAATATTTATAATAAACTTCATTTTTTATATATGAATCTTGTACGAGTAAAAAATAGTGTCAAGACATAATATAAGGGTACTTCATCAAACTTTTTATTTTTTTTTTGAGATACATTCTTCATTCACCACCCATTCCTTTTGTGGGGTGTGTTTATATACCAAAGAGGTATTTGATTATTATTTTAATAAAATTTATTGTTATTCATATATCCATTATGTATTATTTATTTCATGGGGTTTTTGTTTTAAATTTTTCAAAATTGGTAAAATAGTTTTTCCTCAAATAGCCTTCTTTTATACTCATGTTTGATTATGCGCCTAATTTTTTTTCAAGGTGTATAAACATCAATTATAGATGTTATATAATGAATATACAAATTTTAACTTTGTTTTATGCTTCAGGTAATTTTTTTCTTACATGGAGATTATAATCCAATGATACCAGGTGATATGATTTTATTGAAACGATCTCATCACATTTTGATATTCTTAATGATTATATTTCTTTGATGAAATATTATAATCCACCTGAAAATAACACCCATAAGATTCAATATCCCTTCTTTATTCAATATATATCCATGTATTATTACAATTTTCTACTCTTTATTATTTAATGTAATTAATTTTGTTTTTTAGAATATTTGATCATATTTATCTCTTCGGTCAGAAATCTATTTGATTCAAAAAAAAAGTTTTAAAAAAAGGTTTTATAAATATCCTTGAAGTTAATTTTCAATATAAAATTGATTTTATTTTTTTATGGTTTTGGAGGATTCATTATAATGTCCCATGTTTATTTTCAATAAATTGATTTTAACAGAGTTGTATGTTCTAAGTATAAAATTTCAATGAATAAAGGATATTTTACTCAGGAAATTTTTTAAAAATGACAATCCAATTGACTTTCCATCTATGAAGTGAATTTATGATATTAGTCATGCTATTATAGGAAATTATCCAATGTTTCCATTCACATTCCTTATTTAATGGTTTATGTTTTGTTTCAATGATGCTTATGACCCTCATTTCTCTTCTACAGGTTATATGATTTTGAAACATGCTTCTTTTCATGGGTTTTTTTTTAATAAATGATTATGAGACCAAAAAATTTCTACATGCAATGATGTTATTTAATTTTCATAATGCCTGATTCATTTAATGGGTTATGATATGATTATTTTTAATAATCTTGTGGAACTCGTCTGTATGATTTTTTTTCCTTGGGATGGATATATATCACCCTATATTTCATTGGGTGAATATAGAGGATTCATGAGTATATATGTTATGAGAGAACCTGATTTTATATTTACAATTTTTTTTGTGAAATTGATTAAATGTTCATAATGTTATGCCTGGACCTGGTTTCATGATTATAATTTTATGAGTGAACGTAATTACATGTTAACCATGTTATGAGTGATCATTATTATGTGTTCACAATTTTATCCATGGACTTGATTTCATGTTTATAGTCTTATATGTTTATATGTGAACCGGATTACATGTTCAAAACGTTTTTATTAAACCATATTACATGTTCAGAATGTTATACACAGACCCAGTTTCATGTCCATAAGTTTATGCATGAACCTAGTAACATGTTCACAATGTTATGCATGGACCTAGTTTCATGTCCGTAAGGTTAAGTGTTATCCTGATTACAAGTTAAAAAGGATATTAATAGACCAGGTTTCATGTCAATAAGTTGACATCGTGGGCTTGGTTTAATGTCAATTACTTATTGAGTGAACCTATTTTTATATATACATTTTCACAACATTATAATCCACTATGCATACCGAAAACACCATGTCTTATTCCAATGTTATGATTTTATGACTTACTTGAAATTCTTTTATAATCCATGACATATAAATATCCACTAATAATTTTTATCTCTAATATGCAGTGTATGATCATCAAAATGTTATCCTCAAGTCCCATACCATTTTTTTCACGTTATGATTACTCATTTACTTTATTTAGCCTTAATAACTATCTGATCACACCCCTTACTTATGATTCATTTAACCATGTTATGAATGAATGTTTTAGGTGAATTTTTAAAGGTAGTGACCTTTATAAGATATGTTGAAGATCTTTCACCAGGATATATTATTTTTCATCCAAGATTCCTAATACATTAAACTAGTATGGACTTCAATCATGTATTTTTTTTATGTAGTAAATATTACTCTGATATAATGTAATATCTATGTATGTTAAGTCAATTTCACTATATACACCACATGTTAGTGGCCTAAATAAACCATTAATATGTTATTGATAACCCTACCTAGAAACTCATTTCCTTATAAGGTTAAATGAAAATTTGTGGTCATAAAAAATTTTCAATGGATAATTAACATGGATTTCTATCATTGAAGAAAATGAAGATACACTATAATGGAAAAACTAGTCCCCATCATAGACTATTTATTGAAGTTCCTCAATATTATATCACTATCAATTCATTGATACCCCAATAATATAATATTCTTTTTATTACTATTAACATCATTGTGTCTTCATTTTTTGATCTTTTCTCATAATGAACAATATAGATTCAATCAGAGGAGGGGAAGAATTATATCATAGAGTTACTCCCTAAATAAACAATATAATTCAAAATTGAAGGGATATGATCCCTAAAATCCCAAAGATTCATGGACACATGTTATATACACAACCTTTAATTTACATCCCCTATATATAGGAATAGGGAAATTTTTATCACCACCAAAAAACTATATCTTAATTTTTTTTGAAATTTGTATCACATCTATAATCTTTCACAACACCAATAATGTAAAATGTGTGTTAATTTGTGGTTAAAACTCTCCAAAATAAGTTGTTTTTACAAGCAGTGGGGACACAATGCATTCAAACAAGGAAATAATATCTCACTGTTTTCATGCCATAAATGGATGTATAAAGGAATTTCCTAGAATCAAAAACCCTGATGAATTCATTACATATTGATGTATTATTTCTTAAAATTAAAATATGAATTTTTTCATGGTCCATAAATACTCATGTAACCATAGAGGGTCAACTAAAATAGTTAATATTGATGAACAACTTCTGTGGTATCATAAATCCTATAGAGGAAAATATTTTAGGAATGTGGACAATGAAATAATAAATTTATCGTATATATTATTCAATGCTAATATAGCTGATTTTTTGGGTACAAAAATACAAGTTTATGGAAATGAACTAAGAATTGATGATTCATTTTAGGAAATATTACCAATAGAATAAAATAAAATAAAAGGGTATCCACACCCTCTATTAGCACCATTCACAATAATTAAGGCCAATAACTAGTATACCAGTAAGTAATACGTTGGAATTCCTTATAATTATTATGGGAAATAAATTATTACATCAAAAATACATAAAATAAAAAAGAATTCTATGTATATTCATGATAATGAGGTAATCAAAAAATATAAAAAATTAATTAATAGCCTTAAGAGATTCAATGATCTATTTCTGAAGGTAAAATACCTAGTTTTAATGTTTTATGGGTTAATGTCTGACCACAACATGATTCTCATCCTCAATAAGAATAAATAATACCATATACAAGATTAAAATCATCCTGATCAATAATTTCCAAAGAACCTCATATTATTTATCGTATTACTACCCTAATGTATCCTTAATAATTTTACCCCTTGGTTAAATTATATTTCTTTTTTCATGGAGTTCATCCCTATGTTAAAGATATCAAAAAAATTTGGTGTCCTGCCTATGGGTAAGTTTCTTTACTAACTAAGATATGATAATTGTTAAATAGAATATGGTCACCATTAGGGATTTAGGGTCAATGACCCCAAATTTTAGTCCCCAAGTGACCCTCATGTTAATCATTGCTAATTTATCAAGATGTAACATGATAAATATAAAAAACTTTATTCCTTTAGGATATAAATATATTATTAAATTTCTTAAAATATTTACTAGATCATAGATTTACTCAAGAAAACAACATTGTTAGAGTGCATAGTTCATTAATGGTAAGTGTTTTTATATGAATAAAAAATAGAGTGTATTATATTCTTTTTATATAGATAAAAATATTGATTGAAAGAAATTTTATATAATTTAAAACCCGATTCATCATCAATAAATCATGAAGTATAATGGTTAATGTATTCATGACCGCCCAAAAAACATAAACTAACACCTATTATTTGTTTACATAATCCCTAATGGTTTTTTCTTCATAGAAATAATATTGATGTATTTTTAAAATGTATTTTGGATGTTATTGATACACTATACATATCCTCAACCAAAAATATTTCTTGTATACAATATAAAGGATATATGTTAGATAAAAATCCCTCTAATTATTGATTATAGAACAGTACATAGACTATTCATTTAGACCTAAGAATGGACCTATGAATTTAATATTCCTCATAGAGTATAATGTAATATATAATTAATATATGAGGATGCTTCAATAAAATATTTTGAATGAAATCCCATGTTTTTAGCCAAATATGAATTTCTGGGGAATATAATCAAATAATGATAATGTTTTATGGATTTGATACAAAATGAATATGATGAATAACTATTAATGTTACATAAAACATTGACATGCGTGACTAGTGTGGATTCAATCCTAACTATTATAGAATGTATTCATCGATTATAATTCACATATTAGGGAATGGTACTCATCACTAGAAACCAAAAATACTGGAAAAATTTCACCATTTGATGGATAAAATATACATCATATAGGGTCTCTAGAAAATGATAATAAATTATATGGTTTATCAATCTTGCCATATTATGTTAAATTTCATGTATCGGTCACTATCATGAGACAGTAAATAGAATATTCATTCCCTTTATAACCACAATAAAAATTCAATTTTCCAATTCTCTCATAGAATGGCCTTGGTCTATATAGAGATAGTTTCTAATTATGATCGAGGGTAAAATATCCAAAATTCACATTGAATTTTTATTTCCTCATTAAAATAAAACACAATTTATTACATGAATTCCACTTTTCACAACACTAAAATGTATTACATAAGCTTCTCATTGCATGAAATTAATGGTTTTGGTATATTTTACTTCCTACAAGCTATTGAACTACGTGGAGTGGTCCTTGTCACTTGATCGTAAACAACATCAGCCATAATATTTATCATAGAATTCAAAATTATAAAATAAACTTATCCATAAGCACATTCTTTTTATATATTATTTGCCTTTAAAATTGTGAGACTAGTTAAAATATCCTAATTTTACAGGTCCTTATCTCTAGAACCTATAATGAAAGACATGAGGACCTCACCATATGAACAAAAATCCTTTAATATATAAGGTCTAAAATTAGAACAAAAAATTTTTAAATCAACTATTAAATTAATATATTATTCTAAATTAATTAATGCACATAATTGAATCCATGTCTTTTTAAATATAACATATATGACTATCATACAGTTGTTAAAATAAACGGTATTAAAGAAAGTTGTTATCTTACAAAATCAATGAACATAATGGAATGAAATGAAATTGTGTAGTGGTAGTATCCCTTATGAATTTAAATTATCATACCATAAAAATGATGTTAATTTATTATGGTTTAAAAAAAAAACATTCACAATTTTATCATTAACCATTTTTAATGAGATAAATCGTATATAAGAGAAATTCATTTTTGTATAAATTTCCACATGATTGTTTCTAGATGAATCACAATCCATTATTTATATAAGAGTATACCATATGTTTAGATCACACAATGGGTTCTTAAGGGGAAATTTCACTGCAATTTTAAATGACGTGTTTTGGGATTTATTAATGTACAGTGTTATTTATCTTATATTTTACACATTATATTTTTTAAATTTTATCAAAATAAAAAAAAGTTGAAATATATTTTCATTAGATTTCGTGTTTAAAAAATAAATTTTAAAAAATTATTATTTTATCGTGTGGAAATTTACATATTTTTTAAATTATGCACATGATGTACTTTTTTATATTTATTTAAAACAAATTATTTTCTAGTGAATAGTGAAAATGATGATTTTGAAAAAAAATAGTCACTTTTATGGCCAAAAAATGATTTCAAATAATGTGAAACGTTTTTTCCATAACATACATATATTTAAAAATTAATATTTATTAATTAAAAACACAATGTGGAATTTATCGAAACTAGTATTCATATTTCAAATATAAATGAAATATTTTACTCTAAAATTACTACATATAAATATATTAAATATTATATTTCATTAAATTAAGAAATTAATCCAAAAAAGGGTTTTAATGTTATAGATAAAAATGATAATATTATGAAATAATTTAAACTTAATTTTGGGTCATAAAAATAAGATTAATATAATTCATGTTAATGACCATTATAACTGTAAAAAAATTATTTTAAATCATTTGTTTTAATATTGTTCTATGAAATTTATCTAATAATTTAAAATAGTATATTTTAAATACAGATTTCAATTTTTTCTAAATAAATATATAGTTATATTTGAATAAAATTATTTATTAATCAATAAAAAATAAGATTAATAACACATATTTATTAAAATAATGTAAACACTCTGAATTTTTGTGGAAATATTTTTTCATAAAAACATTGGAATTTTATGAGTCCTCAGTTTCTGACATCGCTTGATTCCAAGGCCCACTATGTCTGAAATCAATTTATGAAGTTTTTAGCGGGTACGTTCAGTGAACACAGGATCGGGATATTATAACTTTTGAACTGGTGCTCAGAATAGAAATCTGACGACACTTTTAATCTTGTAGTGTTGGTGATTTCTTAGTCAGGCCTTCACCGTAGTTTCATTCTGACGAGAGGGGAAGATAGTTTTGGGGTTTTTAAATAATCTTTAAATAAAAATAAGACTTAACTTATTTTTATTTGATTTGTGGATAAAACATCCAAGGGGAGGTAGGAGGTAGGGGCCACCAAACCCTAACCTCCCATAGGAGGTTGTTGTAGTGGGGATCTCCTGAGAAAAACCTCACTTGGGAGGATGTTATTAGGTGGGGCCCACCCAAGCTCCTTAACTCTTCTAACCCCCTTAAACTCTTTGAACCCCCAATTAAGTGGAAGATCCTCTTCACCTTCCCCCCTCCAATTAATGAGCCAACTCCACCCATTTAATTATGTGAAATAACATAAATAATTTGAATAATTTTGAATTCATTATGCCAACATTATAATATGATGTTATATTTTATTATTGGGGGTTGGCATAATTTTTGGTGGGAAGATTAATTAAGGGAATGAACTTGGTGGATCCTTATCTCTCCATTGAAGAACCACTGAAGAATGAAGAACACCATCTTCATCCTTCATCAAACAGGGAAAGAAAGGGAAGCGACACCCACAAAGAATGGTGACGTCGTCTTTGAATTTGTCACCTTCGAACGCTCATTCCCCAACGATGATTACCCTCTTCTTCATCCGACATTGACAGAATGACGTCGCCTTCCCGCGACTCCGTCATCGATCACCGAACTCAAGTTAGTGGTTTTTTTAGGTTTGAATTTTACCCTCCGTACCCTATCATATGTTGTGTAATTTTAAAACCGAATGATATCACTGCAATGAAGAGGGTTCAGGCTGCATGAACACGGCCCAACCCTCCCATTTTGTTGGTTCTTATTTGATGACGATGGAGGATGTACACACAGCGACCGAAAACAAGCCGACTACGAAGAATGATGGTGGCGCAAGGCCACCAGAATTCCACAAGGGTGCAGAACTTCCATGCCGTGCTGAGAACGAGGACGCGGTGGTGCCAGAGGGGAGTGGTGTTGTCGCACCATGACGAGAGGAAGGGTCGCAACGGTTGGACGATGAGCACGACGCTGTCTTGCCGTGCATGGACCAGGAAAACCACGATGTCGTCACACCATGGTGGAGAAACTAGGGCGGTCTACTGAGCCAGCCGCTAGTGCATGCTACAGGTGGGACCCGAAGTGTCCTATGGAAAAACATTACCAATGCCCTAAGCCGGTTCGGATCGGAAACAGGGGATGCGGAAAACCCCCTCCCACACGTGGCCCGCCAGGCCACGCGGGCCGACCGGCTAGGCCACCTCGGTCCGGGCCGCGCCTTCAGGCCGGGCTTCACCCACGGGCCAGGGCACCCACTTACAGTCTAGTCGTCCCATCGGGCTAGTCTGTTTCCTCAGACCGGGTCGGACCCATGGACCGGGTCGGTCCAGGTCGGTCCAACTGGGTTGGATCGGACCGGACCTGCTATAACCCATTTACACCTTTTTTCCCATATCTTGTGCTATGAGTTCTTGTTTTAAAAACCATCAGCAGTGACGATATTCATTGAATGAAGTCATCCCTTGGAGAATACCATATGGGAGTTCGGGGTATAGTTGAGATATGGTCAGCTTGGTTCATACACAAAACCATTCTGTCCCTAGTGACTAAAAGACTAATAACACATAGACCGAGCGTCTGAATGACGTGTCATCTATTGTGTTGAGATCCCATTGACATGGAAGAACTTTGTGATACTTATTCATGGCACTATGAAACAGTTTGAGTTTTTCCAGTAGCTCGGGGATCGGATCCTCCCAGTGACGAGCAGGGAGAGTGCAGAGACCTATTAGCTGAAGGACCTGGTAACTGCATGACCAATTCAACTAGCCCAGTGGGGAGTGCCTGGTTGATGGCAGCAGACCCATGGTGGAGGAGCTCCTGGTAGATAGCGGCAGACCCACGGTACTCAACAGGATGAGTACCTCTACAGGCTATTAGGAAAAGCACCTGGTAGATGATGGCAAACCCAAAGTAAAGTAGCACCTGGTAGATGTATGCAGACCCACACAACTCAACAGGAGGAGTACCTTAGAACTCAACAGGAGGAGTACCTCAGAACTCGATAGAGGAGGATTTCTCTAGCACCCATGGTTTCGATTATCAAAATCATGGTTTGAGCTGAGTCAATGACCATTGTGTTTTCCTCATGATTAAGATGGGTTACTAGATGACTTAGGTATATGTATTGGAATATAACTAAGTTATGGTTATCCATTGATTCATACTTTTTGTTTTGTCCATGTCGGATTTTGTGAGACCCTGAGTGTCTTAGGGTCCCTACTGAGTATAGTTATACTCCCCGCAGCACGGTCTATGTCTTCACCTCGTGGTGTTGGTTGTAGACGAAGGACAGCACTAACCGAGGCAGAGTGTACGAGGACTGGATGATACCCATATGAGGAACTCATGAAAATTCTGTACCCAGAGGTGAAAGACGGATGTGGAGTGCTAAAGAGGCTATATGTACCTAAACTTCAAAAAATATCTCTGGTGGATGATTCTGGAACATCTAGACACCTTCCAGTTGTTTGTCTTTTTAGTTGTACCTGTTTGTTATTTCCTTGTACTTTCCTATTGGGCTAGTATTTTTGTCCCCATTTTCATTCCATCACATCTTCTTTATTCAGTATTTCTTAATTTTTTCCTTCAATTTGTGTAATTTGATTGTCTGTATTTACTTCTCATAAAGGAAATTCTTTCCCAGCATAGGTAATTACACCATTGGTGCTAGTCGCCAGCCCCTGGCGTATGGAAGGCGGGATTAGGGTAGTCATGGCACGAGCCCCGTGGATGGGTCATGACAAATTGGTATTAGAGGGAGGTTTTTCCCACAGAAATTAAGACTCTGATATTTCTCTTCTGTTATGAAATAGTGTAAAGGGAACCGACTGTGGTTTTCAGTTCAGGGAGTCCAGTGTTGGTGCAGTGGCATACGTATCCGTACACCAGGACAGTGACTACTAATTTCTAACATAGTGCAAGAAAACATTGATTGTGTGTGCATTTCAAAAGTTTTTCTTTAAGATAGATCAACCTGGTCATCTCCCCAGGTATAATTGTTTGACCGTTTCACATCTATTTCTTTCAGGATACCTCCCCACAGAAGACTAGTTAGAGTCCTGAGTGTTGTTCGCACTAACATCCCGCCAAGCGACGATGCCTCAGTGTAGGGCCCCTTTCTAGTTGAGGCACCAATAGAGGCACCAGATGTACCACCACCCATTAGACCATTAATGCCCCCAGCACCAGCAGCAGACGATACACGCTGCTCGAGCACACTGCACGAGTATCATCACCAGAGGCCACCCATGTTTCGAGGACAGACAGACCCACAGGTGGCTGAGGATTGGATTGAGGTTGTGGTGAGATTCATCGGGATTGTAGGGACACCTACAGACTACATGGTAATCCTTTCTGCCAGCCTCCTTCAGGATACAGCAGGAAAATGGTGGAGCCTGATGGTTAAGGTCCACGATGAGGCATCGATTCTTTGGGAAGACATCGAGAGCCTGTTCCGGGTGGAGTTTGGGCCAGAAACCCTACGTGTGGTGCAGATAGCGAAGCTACATCATCTATAGTAGGGAAGCATGACAGTAGTGCATTACTCAGGTGAGAGATCAGAGCCTTGATGATCTCCCTTAGCATCCTGACATAGGCGGAGGTGTTAGAGAGAGCCCTACTACTATATAGTTTCTTTGAAGAGCAGTCACTAGCATCGAGACCTACCACTAGTTGACACGCAGCAGAGTATTTTGTAGCTGGCATTAGGCAGTTGTCGTAGAGGTCAAGGAGGACCATACCTATAAGAGGAAGACCGCATGGCTCATGATCAGTTGTGTGGGGCACCTAGAGTAGAGACGGAGCTAGACATGCCAAGAGCGGGCAGTGTTACTCATGCAGCGGGATTGTTCACATGGCTCGTGATTGTCTGACCCACCATACTTATGATAAGCAGTCAGTTGAGGGACCTACCAGAATGAAGAAAATATTCGATCGAGGTGGTCAGCAGGGCACATGCGGATGTGGCAAAGGAGCTATTCTAGCAGCTAGCGGCGGTCGACGTTACGAGGCACTATCTCCACCACCAACAGGATGTGCACCCTCGACTGCAGGGAGAGGGTGGATAGGGAAGAACTCTGCATCATGCAGTTGAGGAATACGACCATGGAACACTGGAGATGGATCACGATATGATCTTTTTCTACTCCACCTTGGTTTTAGTTCATATAGACACAGGTACTAGTCCCTCTTTCATAGCCACTGCCCTCATTCAGAGCTCGGAGATTCTGACGAAACCGGTGGCTTGATCCTTATGGATAGAGACTCCTACATGAGATGATTCGATGATTACACACTGGTTCTAGTAGTGTGAGCTTACACTTTGAGGTGAGAGCTTCAGATGGGATATCCTTATAGTGGCATCGTGGCCTTATGATGACATCTTAGGTATGGACTGGTAATCTACAGTCCATGCTCAGATCGACTGTATTAGGAGAAAAGTGTAGTGTGTCCATATGGATGGGACTAGGTTCACCTTCACGTGAACGAAGTGAACCATTGTAGCACATGATGGATCTACTCAGAGGAGGGTGCGGCCGATCACTCACTAGTTGGCTTGCCTCGCCCTCAGAGCAGTAGATGTGGAAATTCCAACTTATCCTGTAGTGGTGGACCAGTACATGAATGTTTCCCCTGATGATGTCCCAAGACTACCTACTCACATAGATGTGGACTTTTACATGGACCTGTACCCCTGGGACGACATTGATATATACTCCAGTATATCATATGGATCCCGATGAGCTTCGTGGGCTGATGGTACATCTTGAGGACTTATAGTGGAAGGGATTCATATGGCCTAGTGTTTCTCCCTAGGCATCCCCTATTCTGTTAGCCAAGAAGGTAGATGGGAGCTTGAGACTCTGTGTTGACTACTGTCACCTGAACTAGGAGATAGTAAAGAACAAGTATCGACTTCTGAGGATAGACAATCTATTTGATCAGCTCAAGGGCACTGGATGGTTCTCAAAAATAGACCTCAGGTAAGGCTATCACCAACTAAGTGTTCAAGATTAGGATGCAATGAAGATAGACTTCAAGTTTTGGTATGGCCACTACGAGATATTGGTTATGCCCTTTAGTGTAACAAACACTCTATTAGTGTTCATGAGTCTCATGAATAGGATCTTACAGCCTTACCTCGATCACTTCGTCATAGTTTTCATCGATGACATTCTGATCTACTCAACTACAAAAGAGGAGCATGCCTACCACATACAGGTATTACTGGACACACTCTGAGAGCACCAGCTTTATGGTAATCTCTCGAAGTTCTAGTTTTGGATTCGAGAGGTTCACTTCTTGCGAAATGTCATCTTGGATGCTGGAGTTGCAGTAGATCTTGAAAAGATTAAGGTGGTACATTATTGGGAGTCACCCGGGATGGTGACTGAGGTACGGAGTTTCCTGGGCTTGGGTGGATATTATCGAAGATTTATTCCAGACATATCCAGAGTTGCAGCACCACTATCAGCCTTGACGAAGAAGGTAAAAACCTTCCTGTGGTCGGAGGGATGCCAGCAGAGCTTTCTGGAGATGAAGTAGAGTCTTACTAGCACCCCCCATCTTGAGGATTCTGGAGGAAGGAATAGGGTATGTAGTCTACTACGACACATTAGGTACCAGACTCGTGTGTGTCCTGATGCAAGAGCAATCTGTGATCATGTATAGTTCTCATTAATTGAGACAGCATGAGCAGAACTATGCTACCCCTGACCTGGAATTAGTAGTAGTGGTATTCTCCTTGTAGATTTGGCAGCACTATCTAATGGGGGAACATTTTACCATGTACTCTGATCACTAGAGTCTAAGGTATATCTTCTCTTAAAAGGACCATAAACATGAGACAACGGCGATGGATTTAGTTCCTCTAGGACTATGACTTTGAGATAGTCTATACTCTTGGGAAGGGGAACTTTGTTGGAGATGTGATCAGCAGGAGGACTGGTATTCAGTTTCTAGGAGAGGCGATAGAGCAGCTAGCTGCCTTATAGATATTTTTGTGGATATGGATGGAGCAGCCTATCTTCGGTCTCATATAGTCACTCGTACACTTCTTCAGCGAGTCAGGGAGGCGCATCATGGATACGCTGACTGTGAGACACGACATGCTCAGATATCCATAGGGTAGGATCCTGATGGATTTTTTGAAGGTGGGGAACATGTCATCCTCATTAGAGGACAGACTATGGTACCCGTTTTTCTTCATGAGGAGGTGTTGAGGGAGTTACACACTTCCCCTTTAGCGGTACATCCAGGAGTGGCGAAGATGTTCCAGGACAGTCGATGACAGCACTGTTGGCCAGGAATGAAGAAGAAAGTAGCAGATTTTGTCTCACAGTGCCTCATATGCCAGCAAGTGTAGGTAGAGCACAGTGTACCAGTAGGCTTGGTTCAGCCTTTAGAGGTTCCAGAGTGGATGTGGGGTGGGATATCAATGGACATCATGATGGGTCTTCCACATACATCCAGGAGTCACGACTCGATATGGGTGATCATGTAACGACTCACCAAGTCATCACAATTTATACCAATCAGAGAGTAGGGATCAGATGAGATCTTGGGATGCCTATATGTGCAGGAGATATTCTGTTTATATGGAGTACCTTCCTCGATTTTCTCCGAACGAGAAGCAAAATTTACTTCCTAGCTATGGAAGGGGTTGCAGGAGTCTTTTGGGATGTAGGTACATCGGAGCACAACCTTCCATCCTTAGATAAATGGTGAGACTGAGAGGACCATTCAGACCCTCGAGGACATGCTCCGTGCATGTTTCCTTGACTTTGGTCACAGATGGGAGAACCACTTACCTTTGATGGAGTTTTCCTACAACAACAGCTATCACTCCATCATCGCTTTGGAAACATTTGAGGCCTTGAATGGTTGGCATTGAAAATCACCGCTATGCTGGACACACCTAGGGGAGTCCACACTAGTGGGACTAGATATGGTACGACCAACCACGAAGAAGGTTTAGATCATCCAGGAGTGGATGAATAATACATAGTGTAGATAGAAGTCGTATGCGGACAAATCACAGAGACCTATAGAGTTTGAGGTTGGCGACCACGTCTTTCTATAGGTTTCACCTCGACAAGGACTACAGAGATTTGGATGAGGCAACAAGTTATATCTGTGGCTCATAAGACATTTCTAGGTCCTTAATAGAGTAGGATAGTTATCTTACCTCTTAGATATTCTACTTCTGTTGCACTGGGTGGATTAAATCTTCCACGTATATCAAATGAGGAGATACGTGCACGACCCATCCCACATCATCGACCATGGAGAGCTAGACATCGATGACGAGGCGATATTCATGGAGGATCCAGTGGAGATTGAGGTCTGACAACATCAGGTCCTACGTGGACGATCGATATATCTGGTGCGCGTTTATTGGAAGCACGTGAACCTCCAGGAGAGCACATGGGAGTGGGAGGCTCATATGCATGCTCAGTATCCTCATTTGTTCCTTTTGTGTGATTTGTAGCTTACGGGGGCATAATGCCCTGAGTTAAGGTCAATTTAAAGACATAGAATTTCTGTGGAAATTTTTTTCCTAAATACATGGGAATTCTACGAGCCAGTGGTTTCTGATAGAGCTTGATTCTGAGGCCCTGTATGTCCGGAATCATTTTCTGAAAAAATTTCGGGTACGTTCTATAAATGTACGAGCAGGATTTTATATATTTTGAATCGGTGCTCGGAATTGAAATCTGAGGGCACCGTTGAACTCACAGCATTGGGGATTTCATAGTGAGACATTCACCATAGTTGCATTCTTGACAAGAGTGGAAGATAGTTTTTGGGGGTTTTTAATAATGTCTTAATAAAAATAAGACTTAACTTATTTTTATTTGATTGGTGATTAAAACCACCTAGGGTTGGTATGATGTGGGGGCCACCACACTCTAACCTCCCATGGGAGGTTATGGTGGTGTGTCCCACCCGAGCATAACCTCCCTTGGGAGGATATTATTAGGCGGGGCCCACCCAAGCTCCATAAAACCTCTAACCACATTAAACTGGTTGGAACCCCCAATTAAGTGGGGGAGCCTCTTTACCATCCCCTCTACTTAATGAGACAAATCCACCCATTTAATTAATTGATGTAAATTAATTAATTTGAATCATTTTGAATTCATTATTCCACCATTATAATAATATGTTATATTTTATTATTGGGGGTTGGCATAATTTTTGTTTGGGAGATTAAGGAGAGGAAAGATATTGGTGGAGCCTTTTCTCTCAAACGAAGAACCACCAAAGAACGAAGAACATCATCTTCTTCCTTCTTCAACCGAGGAATGAAATGGAAGAGACACCCACAAATAATGGTGATGTCGTCTTCAACATCTTCACATTCGAACGCTTCATTCTCCAACGATGAGTACCCTCCTCCTCTTCCGACATTGATAGAATGACGTCGCCTTAACGCGACTCTGTCATCGATCACAGAACTCAAGGTAGGTGTTATTTTACATTTGAATTTAACCCTCTGAACCCTGCAACATGTTGTGTACGTTGAGAACTGAATGATATCACTGTAACGAGGAGGGATCATACCACACGAACACTGCCTGACCCTCCCATTTTGTTGGTTCTTGTTTGATGATGACAAAGGCTATACACACGACGACCGACAACAAGCCGACCATGAAGAAAGTCGGTGGTACAAGGACATCGGGTCTCCACAAGGGCACGGCCCCACCATGCCGTGCTAAGAACTGGGCCGCAGCAAGGTGGGTCATGGTGTCGTCACACCACGCCGGGAGGAAGGGCCACAACCAGTAGGGTTGCGGTAGTCGGACAACGAGTGTGGAACCGTCTCGCCACGAGGAGGAGCAGGAGGCAGCGGCCAGGCCAGGCCGCGATGGATGAGGTGCGACGCCATCACACTGCTCGGAGACTAGAAAAACCTCGGTGTCATCATGTCACAGTGGAAAAAAATAGACGGCTAGCTGAGAAGGCTGCCAGTGAGTGCTACAAGCAGGACCCAAAGGCTACTGTAGAGAAACAGATCAGGCACCCAGCTCCGTTTCAGATCAGAAACAGGGGGTGTGGCACCCCCCTCTCACGTGTGGTCGGCCAGGCCATGTGGGCAGTCCAACTAGGCCATGCATGTTGACATGCTGGCCATAGAGGCCGTCTAGCCAGGCCACCTCAGGCTGGTACACCATGCGCCAGACCACCACGAGCCTAGCCACCTCAGGCCGGGCCACCTCGGGCTACGCCGCAGCTTCAGGTCGGGCCGCCCCCTTGCGTCGAGACCTCCACTTCGAGCTGGGTGGCCACTTCGGGCCTATCCATTTCCTCTGACCGGGTCCGACCAGTTGACCGGGTCGGGCCAAGTCGGTCCGACTGGGTCGGAACGGACCCGAACCCGCTATAGACCGTTTACACATTTTCACCCATATCTTGGGTTACGGGCATCCGATTGAAGAACCTCCAATGGTGCCGATATTCTTGGAACGAATCCATACCTTTGATAATACCCTATGGGAGATTGGGGTATAGTTGTGTTACGGTCGGTTTGGTTCGTACATGAAACCAACCGAGCCCTCGGGACTAAATGGCTAATAACTCAATGACCGGGCGTCAAAATGATGCATCGTCTGTTGCGTTGAGATCCCATTGATGTGGCAGACCATTGTGGTACTTCTTCAGGGAACTATGTGACAATTGGTGTTTTGACCGTAGGTCGAAGAGCAGATACTCCCATTGATGAGTAGGCAAAGTGTGCAGACCTAGTAGCTAATATACCTGATGATTACTTGACTGATTCGACTAGCCCAGTGGGGACCGCCTAGTAGATGGTGGCAAACCCACGGCGGAGGAAAACCAAGTAGATGGTGGAAGACCCACGGTACTCAACAAGAGGAGTACCTTTGCAGGCTATTAGGGGTAGCGCCTCGTAGATGGCGGAAGACCCACAACAATGTATCACCAGGTAGATGGGAACAGACCCGTGGTACTCAATAGGAGGAGTACATCAGCAGTCCAAGGTTAGTGAGAAGAGCCTTGGTGTCGCGACCGGACCACTATTCTCGAGAGAGGAGGAGTTCTATAGCAGCTGTGGTTTCGATAATGAAAATCCTAGTTTGAGATGAATTAGTGCCCTTTGTGTTTTCCTCATGATTGAGAAGGGTTACTTGATGACATAGGTATATGAATGGTAATACACGTAAGTAATTGTTATACGTTGATTTTTACTTTGTGTTTTATCCTTGTTGGATTTGTGAGACCTTGAGGGTATCGAGGTCCCTACTGAGTATTATTATACTCACCCCTGCTTGGGCTATGTCTGCACCTTGTTTTTTTGGATGCAGAGGATGGAAAGTGCTGATCGTGGTAGAGTGTACGAGAACTGGACGATACCTGGAGGTGGACTTCACGATGAGTCGGTACCCGGAGGAGACGGACGGACGTGGAGCACTGAAGAGGCTATATGCACCAACCCTTTAGGTAGGATCAATGGTGGATGATCCTAGAGATACTAGACACCTTCAAGCTATTTGTCTTTTTAGTTGTACTTGTTTGTCTTTTCCTTGTAATTTATTGTTGGGATTGTATTTCTAGCCCCATTTAATTTCCAGCACCTCTTCTATATTCAATTTCTCTTAGTGTTTTGCTTCTAGTTGTGTACTCTGATTGTGTGTTTTTTATTTCCAGAAAGGCAATGCCTTCCTGGATTTGGGAATTACAACTTTGGTGCTAGTCACAATCCCCAGGCCTATAGAAGGTGGGATTGGGTTAGTCATTGCATGGGCCCCATGGACGGGTCATGACAAATACATTTTTTAAACAAAAAGATTGTTTATATATATATAATGTATTAATTTAAAGGTAATATTATATTATTTATAAAATTAATTAAATTATTTTATGATTTAATTCAGGTTCATAAAACAGAAATTTGGGATTATAGAAAATTTTATATATCATATAAAATAGATGTTATTGGGATAAATAATATGTATTCTAGTAAAAACTAAAGAAATGATAAAAGTAAATATATAATACTAAATGTCTTGAAAAATAGTTAAAATGTATGTAAGAATTCATAGTTTATGATTTATAAACCTTATATCACTCTAAAGTCCATATTTATCATATTTGGAATAATTTTTCCCTATAATAGTTTCATTCCATTGTTGTAAATTAATTGGTTTTCCCAAAATATCCATTGGCATTATATAGAAGAGTTGATCACATGCACCCTATCCAAGTTAAAAATACCATTAAAAACATCAATGAAAACCTAAACTAAATACCTCTCATAGAATCCCATTTCTCATCATAAATCCCATGTTCAACATAAGTAATATTAATCCCTTCACTTCTATAGACAATTTGAAGATAAAGATAAAGGTCCAATGTCAGTAATTCATAATCCACAAAAATTTATTCTTATTAATGTATTTAAGAACATGTCCTAACCATAGTAATATAATGACATAGTTATAATTAGTATTATTAATTTTGATTTTATAATGTATAAATTTTAATTAATTACAGTCCATTCACTTATAATAACAATATAACATTGATCATTCATTTTTTAGCATAATCTTTTACATCATTCGACCGCTTTTATTTTGTCACCACTTCTATTATTTTCATGTTTCTACAAAATAGTTGGTTAATAATATTAATATTTATAATTTTATTTTTCTTATGAATATAATAATTATAATCCACAGTCATTCCCTCTTTTATTTCATGAAATGGAAAAATTAAGAATGCATTGCGAAGACTAACTCCTCTATAAAGTAATGTTTTTCATTTTATATATATAATTTTAATTCATCATCTAAAAAAATATAATTATATTGAAAAACATAATAATATAGAAATAATAATATTATTATTCTTTATTAATGAACATATTTCCTGGTAAAAAAAATTACAAACCATACACATCCTTCGAATTATGGTATGTTCATGTTTCAGTGTGTCTAACCACATACTTGACAATGTATATAAGAAACTATCAAAGATGAATATGAGTAACTAAATAAAAATATTATTATAATTTAATATTAAAATAATGTGCATTATGGGTCTATAATGTGAAAAATCGGTTTTGGTGACAGCATAGTCAACCCACCTTTAACATGGTCATCGGGTCCTAGCTCACCATGTACCACTAGTAGCCACACAGACACGCGGTCCCCACCATAAGGCCCACATATTTTCCCAAATGGGTCATCTGATAAATGAATATCCTGACATGCCATCATATTTCATTTCCAGTTTGTTTTTTCCTCCCTCACACACTCTCTGAGAAAGATTGTAGAAGGGCACCCATTCTAATCACTACACTAGACCAAGCACGATTAACTATGGAGTTCTAATCCGGTAGTCTCCTAAACAGGTTCACATTTTTGAAAATGAATCATTTAATTTTATTATTTAACCCTTTATCATTTTTGGGTGATACATTCGCCTCCCTTTAGATAAAAACATCATTTTTGTGGGCCCTGCATCTCATCCCAGGCAGTGTACCACACTTAAAGCTAGGTATGACCTCTAATACCAAATGTGACAACTGGGTCCGAGTGACAGCATAAATACACCACCTTTAACATGACAGTCGGGTCTAGGCCCACCAGGTACAATTTGTTTTCCTACAGACATATGGTCCCCACCCTGGGGCCAACCCATGTTCTTGAATGGTTCATTTGACAAATGATAGTTCCCTCCAACCAATACATTTCATTTCGAAACTATTTTTTCATGAATCACACATACCCTGGGAGACATCACTGATGGTCACCCATCTTGATCACTACTCCCGAACAAGCATGCTCTACTTTGTACTTCTAATCTGGTTGGCTCCTTAAAATGAAAGAACACAATGTTGACATGATTCATATCATTTATTCATTTAACTCTTCTCTATTATAGGGTGTTAAATATAATTTATATTTTTATTAGTCTTACTTATAATTAAAATATTATCCATGGTCTTTTAAATTAAAGATGCAAGAAGTCACTTATTCAATTTACACATACCATACTAAAAAATAATGAGTTTAAAGATGTATAAATTAAATAATTTTTTCTATTATGTTATGATAAATGATATATTATTGATAAAAAAATAAAAAAATAGCATCACCTTTAATATGACACAATTTCAAATCGATTAACAAAACTCATACTAGATATTGGAAAAAATAAAAACTAACTCGTATACATTTAGAGAATAATTATAAATTAAAATAAATGGATATATATATTTATAATTTTCAACATTATATTATTATTGAATCCATTATTATAAGTTTTATTCATTATCACTAATGGGTGTTTGGAAATCTGGTAATGGTTTCATTGACAAAATTTCTAATACATTTAGAAATATGAATTATTACTTGATTATAATGTTTTAGTAGTCTATTATCCATCTATTCAAATATGTTTTATGGTATTTTCAATTATTTACTATATAAATTACATCTCATCATAATAAACCTATTATTTTATAAAAAAATGGAAAATATTACTATATGTTATAATGGGAAATACCTATTATTAAAAATGATTAATTTCTTTCATATTTATATTTCCATTAATATCAATATTATTAACTCTTTATATAAACAAAAAAATAGTTAATTCATGTTATATTATTAATTTTAATCATAAATTTAAAAATTAAAATTTAATTTCTATATTTATGATTTGAGTTTTTGAAATTAGTGTTTCATGGTATTTAACTAATTGAAATATCAATGTTTTATTCATTATAATCCACATAACAATTTCACAATAAAACCATTATGTATTATTCAATAAACTATTTTTAGTGGAATAAAAAACTATTTTATTAATATATCTCAATAAAAATATTTCCATCTATTTAAAAAAATTCCAAATAAAACTAATGAATTTTTATCGTAGAAATTACATATAAAAATATAAATTAAACATTTTTTTTACAACGTTTTATAATGTCATAGTTTATAGTATTATGAAATAATAAGTATCAATTTTTATGAATGTCTAAATTCAATTATCATAAATATATAATATGAGTTTTATATAAATGTTTTTTTAAGGAAAAAGTTAATTTTCCTCTTTATTTTAATGAAAATTTATACTATTATTCTACATGTATTTTTCATATACCAATTGTTCAATTACCTATGTTCTGAAATATGGGAAATGTAAAATCTTTTTAAGTTAAATAACTTATCAATACAGTTTTCTTGACAAATTATATTTGATGAATAACAATCTTTTTTCTTCTAATTCTTTTTTTCTAGGGATGCCATATTTTTAACTCCTTTGATTCATGGTTGTTTAACTCAATGTTATACCTTTATTGACTGGTGAAATTATAGACATAACTATATACCCCTTATGTTTATTGTTTAAATTCAATTTTGCATAAAATATTTATTTAATTTTATTTTCCTAGTACATTAATTAGTAATACTATATAATTAAATATTGTATGGGGGTTTGTCATTTTATTATTATATATTTAATAATAAATGATTTCTTTATGTGAATCCACTTGAAAATAATATGAAACAAATTTTATTTCCTATTTTTATCAATGATTTGATGAATAAAATGCATTTTCATATCAATGGTTAGTTATGTTTATATAAATTATTTGAATTTTATGCTTCACTGATATATGGATGATGAATAGTAAGGTAACATATTTCCCTCTAATGAATTGGATAAGGTAAAATGTCACATGATATTTGAATGTGTCAACATGACTAGGTTTGTTCCCAAAGGCCAAGGAAATTATATTTTTTAAACATAATATTTATTGATGGACATGATTTCGTTTTTTCATTAGGGAATTTCAATTATTGTTTTTTTGCATAAATTTTTCCAATGAGGACGTTTGTGCCATGTATTTATTCTTTTTCTTATCACTATGTTGTTATATAATGTAAAATATTTTTCTTCTCTTATTTCTAAATTATTTTAATTTATTACTTATGTTATTCCATGAATTATGTTGTGATTTATTATATGTGATTTATTTGGTATAACGTAAAATTTATCCTTAATATATCAATATGGTCATCATATACACACTTAAGATCATTGATTTTCATCTCATCAATTTTCCCTTAATTCTCTACTGAGTTCATTTCATTTATATGTTTCCTTTTGTAATGATATGATGATGGGAGTGATATATCATAACTCTATAAATAATTCAGTAATAATTCAATTGTGTATAAATATTCATATATTTCATCAAAACAATTACATATCTATATTTTCCCCAATGACAGTAAGCGAGATGTTTTCCAGAGTCGTGTGAGATTATTTTTAATTGTAAAACTATTGTGAATCATTTACATGTTTTGCGTGGATAATATCACTAGAAATGAAATATAAATTTTTAAATTAAGTGTTTTGGTATAATTTCTGGGTGTTCAGGTCTAGTGAACCTCATAATACCTCATCCATCCTAAATAATAGTAAACAATATGAATTTGAACATATATCATGACCTGAAATCTCTTATCACATTATCCTCATCCCATGATAGAAATTTATTTAAATAAATTCAATCATAATGCATTATTTCATCTCTTATGTGGCTTAATAGATAATGTTATAATATAATGAAACACTCCCTTTAATAAAATTCATTGATTCTCACCTTTTTTTATTAAATATCTTAACCAACATAAAAAAAGTAATAAAATATATTATTAAATACACTTATGTACATTCTATGTTCCATAAAAAACCTTAACACCAAATCCTTTTATATCACCATAAACCATTCATTTGTTTTGGTGGTAGAAACTTAAGTTCATCTTAGGAATCACATATCATTTTATGTGGATGGGAAAAAATCCCATGATCCTCAATATAAATACACCCCTAGATTTCATGGTGTTATAGAAGAGTTAACCCAGTTCTACAAGATAATTTGGTATTATTCAATATAAGTATCTATATTACTAATGGACAACCTAATTCACTAATACTTGATGATTTTTTCCCTGATTTATGAATATTGAGATGGTATGAACATTATATAACATTATTGAATTCAATAAGAGTAAAAATAGTTAGGGAATTCACTCTCTTGTACATTATTATCAACATTGAAACAAAATGGAATTGATTTTGTGTGTGTATTTTTTTCCTATAATTTACCCATTAAAAGGGATTACATCATTATCTTTCTACTTATTTTTTGAGATCAATCTATCAAACCATAAACAAAATGTAAAAATTGAATAAATTATATGAAATGTTTTCCTAGATTATGAGTATAAATCATTATAGTATTTTACAGTCCATATCACATGACATCATTCATGATGATGAGAGTACTTATCTTAAAATTTTAAATTATACAATATAGGATACTAAAAACATGAATTCCAATGAATCTAATTGAAATTTTAAAGATGTAAAATTTTTCATAAAATAATAGGTAATTATTGGAGAATGATGATATTATATGTAATGTGTTTTTTATTTTATTTTTTGATGATTTTATAATCCAAGAGATTAGTTCAAGAGGATCCAGGATTAATTAATGTAATTATATTATTATACAGATAATGAAAAATTGTTCATATACACATGTATTCATTTTAGATCCAAAATAGAAAAATAAATAACATTATAACAATTTCAACAAGTCCCTCCACATATGGATGATGATTCATGAGTGTGTCATGTTTATTTCTATGTTCTTAAGGGTAAATTAAGACATAATATGTCATGTATAATATTTAAGGAGTTATTATAGACTTTATATAAATTTTTAATACATCAGAATAGATGTTTATACTTCAAATGAGTCATTTTACCACTTGTAAATAACCAATGAGGTAATTTATTTTTTTCTAATTTTTTTCATATTTATTTTATAACATCATATTTGTAACCCAACACATTTTAGAAGTAATATTATACTTCATTAGAGTGATTTTATTTATGAAAATACTAATTTACTCATTGAAAATTAAATGATGTGGATAATTTCGAACATCTGAGAACTATATAATTGGAATCATACAAGTTATATTGAGGTTAATTATATGAAAAACTTCTTAATATTAGAATAATGAAATAATAGGGGAAAACTAAAGTCAACTGATTCTAAAGATGATTTTTGAGGATTAAGCATATAAAACTAAATTGAGATTAACTCTATTTCTTTGTAAAATTAAAATTGATGATTCCTACTCTAATCATGTGATGATTTTGAGTTCATTTATTACAATAATTTGTCACTATTGTTATACATGAATGAATTTAACGAAATTAAATTTGATGATTTTTTTAGTTTTAGGATTTCGAATTTCATTATTAAAAGGTAATGTAGTTATTTAAAATATGATATAATGTGTATAATTTATCATGAGATGTTTCACCCTGAAGAGATTCTTCACACTATAATATTGATGTGTAAGTTATCAACTAATGTTAATCTAGTGAAATGGGTTGTGTAAAGCACTACTAGAACGTATTTTTAAATCACAATGGCATTTATTTATGAATTATTATAAAATTTTAGTCATGTTGTTGAATTAAAAAATCATATATTTTACATGATAAGTTAGAAGAAGGATATTTTAATAATTTACATTGATGAAATTGTTAAAATAAGAAAAAAAATTCAATCATGGGAACATGTCTATTTTATCTACTGATAGAGGAAATGCACAAAGTATATCATTGTACCATTCAGTTATATGATTTATCTAGATGTCAAGATATAAATTAATTTTCTAATATTATCAATTATTCAATATTTTATATATTATGATTCTATATACTAGTTTAATGATAACTAAAAATAAGTTATATAGATAAAAATATAAAAAAAAATATGAATAATGATGTAATTATAAGGGAAATAATAAATCATGAATCATTAATATTTTTGGTGATATAGTATTAAAAAGAATATTATTATCTTATTCAACAAAAAATGGGAAGGTTTGACTGATTGGATTTCAATTGTTTTTTTTATAATTATAAGTCCATAAAGTGGTTAGAATACTTTGAATGGATAGTTTCATTGTTTTAAGAGGAAGATAACCATTAGTTTCAAAATCAGCTTCTATTTTGTTATAATATTATTCACATTGTACTAATAAAATTCTGGAAAATAATATGTTATATTTATATAAAAAAAAAATTTGTCTTGTGAAGAAAATCATTTTAGTAGGCGATTCATTTCTGACTACTTTTAATCAATGGTTCACTATTAATTTCAAATCATTATACTATTATCTCAACCAAGTGCACCGTGTAGTAGGTAACCAGACTAGTATAAAACCAGGTAAAACATTTATTCCCTCTAAATTTAGATATTTTTATTATTTTTGTATGGAAATGTTACAGATTTGATTTACTATAATCCTAATAGATTGTATAGGAATATTGTATTATAAATATATTATAAGTGATTTTTAAAACTAATTCATCCCCCATAAAATATATATGGTGTACCCGCTACTCGAGATCTTTATGTTGTATGAGAGTTCCAATGTTTCATTTTTTGTATCCTTGATATGTTAAATAAGGATACCATAGATATAATAACAAGTAGTTGTGTATGTAAAATATATATTAAAAACAATCATGGATAGAAGAATTGTACATGAACCTATCATTTATCTCATATAATTGTGGTTGTCCATAATAAATCAATAATATTTCCACCCATCAATCGAAGGATGAAAATATCACTTATGGATATGAATACTTTTAATTTTGATATAATATGTATAATGGTTATTCTTGTTTCATTATCATAAAAATATGATAATCATTTTATGGTGATTCAAGAAATAAATAAATCTATAGAAATTCTAGAAATTAATTTTTATTGAAACTTTAATGTAAAATAAGCTATATTTTAAATATAGGGAATATATTTGAATATATCAATATTTTAAAAGATAAAATTTTTGGTAAATACATTACATGAATTAATTACATTTATAACAATATCATTGATTATGGGGAAATAATTGATGATTCTATGATTGAAAATAAAATCATGGGAAATTTTCATGAAATTATTAACACTAAAATATAAACATTAAAAGATATATAGGTTCATACAATTCAAGAACTTACCAATATTATCAGTAGTTAAGATATGGGAATAAAACATTTATTGAAATATAATTTTGTGTTGGAAATGCACTTTCAATGAAAGTGATTTATCAAAGATAAAGATTGTGGAAATAATGATTTTAGAGACCTTTATAAAGAATATGAAAAATATTCATTTTATAAGATTATTATGTCACTTATATGATATAAAATTAGAAATGTAATGTGAATTTATAAAATAAAAAATCCCACTCCTATTATTGAATTGTTGTATCAATAAAAACATTTCTATAAATTATCTAAAGAATATAAATAGTCGGTGTGAATCAAATGATCATAATTAAAGACTTAAAATAAGAAATTTTTTATCAAATAAAATATTTTTTACAAAATTATTTTCTATTTCAGAGAAGTTTTGATTATAAAAAATTATTTTGAATAAAGAGGTATAGGATAAGCCATATTAAAATATCTAATTACAAGAATATTTTTTGGTTAAATCTAAAATTTCATTCCTCATGTTGATAAATATGAATAATCCAATATTATTAATTAAGAGAAAGCTGAGATAACTTTCATAAATGGGATGATAAAATATAAAATGGATGTTTATTTTGACAATATTACAGAACTAAGTAAAATATTATACATTTAAAAAATATTAATATAATGAAAACTAAATTTTTATATGAGAATTTCATAAAGGTAGCTGAGAACACACATGAAACCAAATTACACAATAAAAATGATTTTAACTAAGTAATAATTGTAAATTATTTTCAATAGAATGTTGAATAATGGCTATGAATGGCATCATAAAATAAATTTTATTCTAAAAACAATGAAAATGATGAGGTATAACTATAAAAAATCAACATATTTCACAACTAAAACACACTCATATATATATATATATATATTGAGAAAATGAAATCAGTGGAGGAGGTTAAAACAACACCTAAAAATGATTTATTTAATTATAATATTACAAATTATATATTTTTTAAAAAATAATCATATTTGGGATATGAAGAACGATTATTATCATAATTCTATATAAGAAAATTCTAAGACTATTTCTATAATGGAATCTCGTAAAAATTAAAAAGAACAATACATAGATGTATAGTAACAAAAAATTTATTAATCAAGGGGGATCTTATAAAGATAAATAAAATATTTATCTAAATTTTACTATGAATAAATGTTTTATTAATATAAATATTGTGAACATGTATGAATATTTGAAAGCAATTTGTGGTATATTAGACCAATAAAATCATCATACTGATAACTCCATGATGAAAAATCTTTTAAAACATTTATAAAATAAAAAAATAAAAGGGAAAAAACGGAAAAAAATTAATAAAATAAAATGATGGTATATGTTTCATTAAAATAATTCAAAATATAAAAAACATTAACTCTAGATAGTATTTTTTCCTTAGAAAATTATTTCAATTATGAAAATTAGAAATATTTTTTAATTAAATGATGGATGGGATGGGAAAATTTGAAATGATAGCACTCTAAAAATTAATTTAGGGGGTACTAAAGTAAAATATTAAGGGATTAAATAAAATTATTCCTTATATTATGAAGGTGAAAAAGTATATTTAGTTTGAACTAATTATTTAATTTTGGTAATCGAATTGTTTTCATTAACATCCGCCATCAGGAAATCAATGGATGGATGATTTTTGACATATAATGAGGGGACCAGTGGTGATATTTTAGAAGTGAGTGATCCTAAATAATATTTCTATATGAATTAAACAATTAAGAATAATATTTGACATAAGATACATTATTTTTTTTAAATAATGTTTTTATAAATATCAGTCATTAAACTAGGTGGAGACCCTTTAAATATAAAAGGTGAATATTATATTGTTTTTGAAACATTTAAAATTGTAATAATGGACCATATAACACATAGAAATAGTGTAGTTTCGTTACACTATTATATTTGAGTTATTTAATAAAAAATGGTATGGTCCAATGACACATTGGTATCCTTGAGGTGATATATACTTCTAAAATATAACTAATAAATACACTTAGATATCTTTATTTATGTTTATCAAAAATTATTTTGAAGTTGTATAAATGTTCCAAAACAATAGAATTTACGTTATGGAATAGATAAGTGTCTACATAATTAAATGTGTTTTAGATATCAACATTGAGAATAATTTTAATGTGTTATATTTTATTCTTCAAAATAGTGGAATTATGAATCTATATTGTAATTTATATACTGAATAAAAAAATTTATATAATGAAAAACTAGAATTTTTTTAGATGAGAATAAAAATTTTGGACGAAAATAAAATCTCAATTTTTTTCAAGGGAGAATTTATTTATAAAACTCATCAAATTTAGAATCAGTATTTACTATTACTTAAGAAAAACAGGAAACGAGATAAAATGTAATAAAAAAGGTGAAAATATTATATACCATTATGATATTTTGAACCACTGTTACATGATATTTAAAAACACTAATATGTTATTGTTTATTGAAAATAAAATATAATGAATTTTCATTTGGTATTTTCCCAAGGGAAACATATTAAAATTTTATAATAAATTCTTGTTAATATATTTTGATAAATTTTATGAGATAATTATAAAAATATCTGCAATACATATTTCATAGTTGAATAAGGTTGAGATAAAATTAAAGAATTGATTTTATGTGTTTTTTAATAAAAATTTTGGAGATAAATCTCAAAATGTACATAATTATAATGGTATAATTCTTTTTCAAACATGTAAAGAAAATTAGATATAAAAAATCATATACCGAGGAAATAAATATTGATGAAGAAAGTTAATATGTAAAATATAATTATAATTGAATTGTCATTGGACCAATCTTGAACAATAATGATGTCTGATAATTAGACTGGTCTCATTTCTTAAGATAAACAACAAACTATATCTTAATTTACTGAGCAAGAGATATAGATCATTTTTAAGGATGAGGGCCATTATAAATTATTAAAAAAAAATTGGTCGTTTGATCAATGGAATCAAAATAAAAATTAAATAGAAATACATTCGTATTTATGAAATAATATGAATAAAGAAGATGAAATTTCATGAAAAATATATAAAATAGTATACAAAAGTTACATCCCTTACCTAGGACACACAAAATTGATGCCCTGATTTGATTCATCCCTTGAACTCTTGCACGCCTCTCTATAAGGCAAAGGCTTCTGACTAGCGTTGAGGCTCTAATGAGTCAAATGGGTATACTATATGATATTTACCAGAGTAATCTCTAATAGATAACAATGAATTAGTGGAAAAATAAATAGTAGAAAATGAACATGCATAAAACCCCATTTCTCAAACATTGGAAAATTCCACAACCAAATAGTAAATTATGTCATGTCATTCTAAGTTATTATAATATGAACAAAAACCAAATGTAAGGAAAATAGTGGAACACCAAAACATATCCTTACTCGATGTTTGGATCCTCAATATTGAATTTCCCAAAAACAACTCAATTCCCTAGCATAGGGCCCATTCTATTATCTTAACCTACATCCATGAGATATTCTTGAGTACCTAATGATGTACCAAGATAGGTTTGAGTACAACTCTGTAGTCCACCATGAATGGTATCTAGAAAATATATAGTTTAAACTGATAGTTCATTCATGTACTAATTAAATGAAATTTAAACAAGTAAAACTCATATTCCATTAGTAAACAATATTTACATTACCTCTTTCAATAATTTTTACCATTTCCATAATTTATGTTATCTTCATTACTAAATTCATTTTCATCACATGTTCCCTGGGTTAGTTAAATAAATCATAATATCATTGGTCTAATGTAATAAATCACTAAGCATATTAGAATACATCAAGTCCCAATATCCTTTGGGATAAACACATCACATAAACACAATATCCTCAACTCGATGCCCGAACCATGGTGGAATGAAATAGTTAGGAGAGTAGATTTTATATCCCCTTACCTAATACATAAATTTTGGGGTGGAGTTTAGAGCCTCATTCTAACTCGACCCCTTGGAGTAGAAACTCAATTCAATACTCTACACTACCAAGACTTGGGAACATGATTATTTATCCATTCACTAAAAATATACCATTTCACGACCAAGAAAAACCAAAAAAATTATAAATCGTAATTAATAACAATCAACATGGGAGTTAATATATTTCCATAACCCATAAACAAATTTTCCATTTATATAATGTCGTCATTTATTCCAATTCCCAATGAATAAGCCAAAATACATTAATAATATTCAGTAATCTCTAAACATTACCCAATTTAACATTTTAAAAAATTTTAGATATGTTAATTAACCGAACCCATTCATCATCTCAAATGTATTTACCCATTCGTCAGTCACCATGTAATAACTCAATAATCATATTCATCATTTCAATAATACAACCCATTTGCATGTTATTCAATTCAAAATTCATTGACAAGAAAATGTATCAATTTGTCATATACACTAATCCATTTAGGATATTAAACGTAATTAATAATCCATTAAACAACATATCAAATAACCCATCTAATTCATTTATTATTCATAATACTTAGACCATAAAAAATTATCATTTTCCATTTCATAGTTCATATAACACATTAGTATTCAACTCAAAGCCCACTTATTACCTTACCCAAGGAAAAAATATCATTATCACATTTAAACTCAACCAACCATATTAAAAAATTCTTCATGGGAATTAAAATATCATGAATCAACTATATAATTAACATTACAAATTTATAGTATTAGTAATTTTAATACACCCCATGGGTGGTCTTAAATCGTTCTAATAATCATGAATGCATCCCACAGGGATCGTGAGGGTCTACATGATTATTTAGATGAATATTTACTAAATATTAATAAAGGATAAAAATAAAAAAATAGGGAATAAATATCTAAACATAGATTAAGAAATCTATAAAAAATATGTGATATTACTTTTAGACCCTTGACCTCAAATCTGATGATGAAAACACTCTTTGTTGTATCCTTCTATCTAGATATAAACACCATTTGTGTAACAGCCCAAGATTTTATGAAAAATATTCTTTTTAATTTCACTAATGTCTTGTGTTTTAGGCTACACCAAAAGGAGCTTGCACAACACACATCCTTGACTTGTCTTGCATTACACGCAATCGCGACCTTCCTCGATAGTGTGTGTAGTACGCAATAACGAGTTTCACTAAACAGCAATATGCTATTAAAATATTATTAAAACTAGCCGTTATGAATAGTAATAACCACTTTTTGAAATTTTGTAAATTTTATTTTTCCAAATGGAATTCATTTTTGGATTCGGAGTATCGAATTTAGCCTAAGGTGAAATTTTGGTACTTTTCGGATAACTTTTATTTTCTGATGAATAGTAAAAATTACTAAATTTCAATTAAAAACAACTTTTATAATCGAAATAATTAATAGTGATAAATTATTAATTTGAGTGGTTTTAAAGTATATTTATAATATATTTTTACAATTCAATACAATGTTGGTCATTGGATGAAATTTCACATTTACACCAGACATAAACAAGTGTTAATCTTTTGATAGTTATTATCTCTTAAAAACACGCTATTGGTTGTGACTGCGGAAATTAATTATAAAATTAATTAATTCAACTTATATTTTGGGAATTTCTTAAAATATAAATCATTTTTGAATTCGGAATATCAATTATAGCTTAGGGTGAAATTTTGGCATTTTTCTGAAAAACATCAATTTTTGATGAATAGTGAAACTACTAAGTGGTAGTTTAAAGAAATAATTTTTCATAAATCTTAATTTTACCACTTCTGTGAATATAATTTCAAAAATCCGAGAGACACGGTTGATGTTAGTAAGTAAAATTTGGTTCAATGAGATGAAAATAATTTTTGGTGAATAGTAATTTTTTACTTTTATTTACCACGGTTAAAAGTAAATAGGGTAATTAAGGGTAACAAATGATATTATTATTACCCTAACACATTTCCTAATACTATTGGGCAAGTTTATCTTGACCAAAAACAACCTTAAGTGTAAAATATTATCATTTAGGCCCACTTGGATTAGATTAGGACATTTATTATTATTTAATTTAAAGAAGAGTTAAAAGAGTTAAAATCAATGTTTATTTAATAAAAAAAATTTAATATAGGGTTATACATAATATAATTTCGACAATAAATATTCATTATAAAGCTGAAAAGATTTCCTACATAATGGTATTTTATTTGTAATTTTTATACTTTAAATAATTTAATTTATTTATAACACAACGATGCTGCAGTAATTACCTTTTTAAGAAAATAATAACATAATTGATGTTATAAATGCCCAAATAAATGTAATTTGACACTTTTTATGACTTACACTAATTGTTTAGGTTAATATGACATGTTATTGTTGATTTAGGTAACTTGGTTTGAACTTATCAGTCTGTTAGAAATTTCATAAAAATCATGTACCAAATAGTGTCAAAATTGACATTAATTAGTTTTTAAAACAAATATTATATTATTAATTGTTAATTTTTTCCTAAAAATCTAAGGTTAGGACAAATGACTTATATAAGGTTTTATATATTAATAATAAACAATTTCGGGTTCGTTTGGCTTTTTATAGTAAGTTTATTAACCTTATAGTGTAAGAACACAAGAAGACACGGTAAAAGTAAAATTATTTAACTTAATGTTAAATCTAAATGATAAGGTTTAAATAGGAACCTAAATTTGTGTAAATTCTATTTGATGAGATGATTTCAACCCATTCCCACTTTAACTTAGAAATAAGACCATTTGGAACCATTATAAACCGAATTTGACCTTAATATAAAATAATATTTTGAGATTTTCCTAAGATGCCCCTCTCCTCCCTTATAAAAGGGAACCTCCTCCCTCTCCTCCTCACACCAATTTGAGCCTTCAAGCTCACCCAACCCCTGCCCAATTCTCCTCTCCACTTCCCTAGCAACATCCTAGAGGTTCTGTTCTTCCTCAAAGACCAATTTTATTTCCCAAAAATAAGTTCTCAAAGAAGCACTTCAAAGAAGAGGAGTTTCGGACACTTACAAAGCAAGTCAGACCTAATGTAAGGGAAATATCACAATCTCATTTTTATCCAAGATTGTTTATACTTTGAAATTTACTGGGGTATATTTTATCATCCACATCCATGTTTCCTCAATATTTAATATTATTTCCATCCACCTACAATTGTTTAAATCCAATTTTACCCTTTGGTGAGTTTTTAGTAAAAGATAAGAAAGGAATCTTTTGTCATTTTTCGTATGAAGTACTTTTTTGACTTTTTCGACAAAAGTATGAGAAGAATGTTTTTTTAACTTATACGGAATGAATGGATTTTTAAAACATTATTTCCAAGAATCTTCCTTTACAAGTTTTCAAGTATATTTTTAATCAACTTCTTTTATTTTAAAATTGTATGACATGTTAAGAAAGGAAAAATGTTTTTGACGTAGAAAGGATATTTTCCTCAAGAATGGAGTTCAAGTGTTTTTATCAAAATTATTTTCCATCTAAGATAATAAAGGGTTCTCTTTCTATAACTATTATTACATTGATTTGATTATGTTGTGATGGAATTATATTTTTATGAATCCCTTTATCTTATATGAATTTTTTTATGATGTCACGATGTTTAAGATTCCCATTTTTGTTACATGGGTTATGCTATGATGTATGGTTTATGATTTTGTGGCACACATAAGAATGGTATCATTATGAGATGGGTGTGACCTATATCTCCCTCCAATTCATTGGGTAAAGATTTTATATCTCATGAGATAGTCATGGCTGGAATGGTAGGTTATACCGGTTCAGTGAAACAGGACTGAAACGAGGGTGACTCGGTTCAGAAAGGGACTTTGTCCACTAAGATAGTCTTGGAAATGAGTCTTGACTAACATGAAATGATTCTCTATGATTATGTTTGAATGACACAAAGTTTCATGTTTTATGTTATGATTATTGTGATTACATTTCACTGCCATGATTTACCCCATGTTATGAAATTATGATCTCTTTTGCAGGTTAAGATTTAAAAAGTTATGTTCTTGTGTATACGATGTGATTGATATTTCTTTTGTTTACCTTTACTGTGAATTTGAGCTCACCCTTTTATGTTTTCTTTTCCCTGGGATATAAAGAAAGGTTTTAGGTATAAAAAGGAGCATATTTATGGGAGATGTTGAAGATCTTCCACCACGATTAGAAGATTATATTTCGAGTTTCCAAAGACACTAAACTATTACGATCCTTGTGTGTGTGTGTTTTTGTTATGTACTATGTATTCTTCAAAATTAATATAATGTCCATGTACGTCAAGCTTCGGGTATCTACAGTTGGTATTAGAGGAAAGGTTTAGTCAACCTTTGGAAACTAGGATGCGAAAACGTTAGTGAGATCCCTAGAGATATTTCTAAGGTATGTCTAGGGATGTCCCTAAGGATAAGTATCCATATAAGATATAGTCCTAGAACTATGGTAATGTTCATAGAATCTAACCTAAGAAGTTAGATATTGAGGATACTCCCCCTTTATAATGTTGTTTTCCCTAGCATAATTTTTGCCTCTCACACTAATCTTTTTGGGTTTTATACGATGGATGGAACCCGAAGGAACTGTGTTGATCAATACAATTGACAATCCAATGATTGTCCTCCAGAACAAACAAATGTTATTGGAGATGGAGTGCAAAATCTTATTGCTATACTTACACAAGCAATGAATCATTCTGGACTTCCAAATGAGCAGAGAAGGGAACAATATTCTATTGAGTCCTTCATGAGGCAACGTCCACCTTCTTTCAATGGGTCTTCTGATCCCCATGATGCTAAACAATGGATCAGTACCACTAAAAAGATATTTTCAGTTCTTCAATGTTCTGAACATGATAAATTCATCTTAGCAGTGTACCGTTTGGATGGTGATGCTGATCAATGGTGGAATCATATTAAGAAGACAAGGCAAAGGGATGAAATTGAGTCCATGGAATGGGACGAGTTCAAGAACTTATTTTTCAATAAGTAATTCCCTCATATTCTTCGAACAAAGAAGGAAAAGGAGTTTCTTGAGATGATGCAGAAGGATGATGAATCTGTTGGTATATACGAAGCAAATTTTACAAGACTTGCAAGGTATGCATCTGGCATTATCATCCAACCTGAAAGTAAAGTTGATAAATTTTTTAGTGGCTTAAAACCAAGTCTTCGAAGGGCATTAGCTATAAGAGACTTCAGTAGCTATGAAGAAATTGTGCGTTGTGCTATCAAGGTAGAAATGGAAGTTGGTGGTACATATCCATCTCATGGTTTTGACAAGAAACGAAAGATGGAGTTCAAGGAGAAATCTCAGAATAATGGTGAAAAGAAGATGAATGTTTCCTTATGCACAAAGTGTGGAAAGAAGCATGGTGGAGATTGTCTTAAAGGGACTAGAAAATGTTTTAAGTGTGGAAAATAAGGTCATCGAGCAGCTGAGTGTCAAGGTAATGGAAAAAGGGTTTCTAATGATGTGAATAAAGCAAACACTGTAGAGAACGCGCCACCAACACTTCAATGCTTCAATGCAATGAAATGGGGCATTATACTAATAAATACCCTAATCCAAGGGTTAGTGATGATCATCATGAGCAACCACTTAAGTCAAAGGACAAAGGGAAGTCACATACGATCACTATTGGCGATGTTGAATATGACAACAATGTGGTGGAATGATTAAGTGTTTAAGTAATGGGATTCCAAAATAATGTGGTATCATAAAGTATTGGAATATTTATGTGTTGGTCTAATGTGGTATTCAAAGTGATTGAGATATTTTTGGAAATAAGATGATATGCAAATAATGAAGGGAAAATGGGAAAATGAAATGTTTAACATTATTCATGAGCTCATGATTGATATAAGGACTAAGTGATATCATGGTTTGAGTATATAGAAATTTGAGGATTTTGGTATGTGGAAGGTGTTAACATTTAACTGCATTCATGTTTTCACTAAGGTTCAATGGGTATTCCAGAGAATACATGATTAAGGACATTGAATGTTTGGAATGTGACCAACAAAACATATCTTATGATATATGGGGATCAACAATGGTATTAAATCTCTAGTAATCGTTTTCACTATTATATGAGAGTGGACTGCAGTATTATGGATAAGCCTAAAGATTGGAATGGATTATGTTGGACATAAGTTAGTATGGTTTAAGGATAAAAGTTTTTTTTCGATATTATTGATGGGATGTTATAGTTTCAGAAAAAGGACAACCTACAGGACGGGCGACAGCCCATCGCGTCGGACAAGGTTGTGGGAATCGAACCCACAACCGAAGTGCGACTGGCCTTTATCGCCTACCATTGACCTACAAGAAGTCCCTGTTTAGTAGAAACTAGTTTTATTATATTAGGCAGTATGATATATGAAGTATAAGTCCATTTTAGGAACCATATATGATTAATCTCATTATAGAATGACTTATGTATATTTAATAACTTTTTCTATCCTTTTGTATGAGAAAGATGGAATGACCCGTAATTCTATCACATGATCTGTTAACACTTCACGAATAACAAATTTAACTTCATTTATTTAAGAGATGAAGTGGAAATTGTTCATGGCATGAACAACAGTGATATTTTACCAAAATAAAGTAAGTATTTATTCTAATTAAAATTCTACAACTTTAGGGAAACGATCTTGAAAACCAAAAATGTTGTCCTAGTGCTCTTATTTCTGATTAATCAGATGGTACCTTAGATCATCATAAATTTATGGATTTGTGATTGTTGGCTTTTCCATACCCATGTTCTCTACCACTCTCCATCAGAACATGATGGTTAGATTTTTCTTCTATATCCATATTTTCACTTATGTGGAAACCCAGTGATTAGTTTATTTGGGTAACCGTTACGTTTCATAATTTGGTTTTTAAAGATTGGTTTTGGTATTCCTTTTTACGATGTGGGTTTATATTAAAGAAACTTTCGAATAGTAAACCATTTATAACCCCGACGAATTTTGAGGGAGAAATTCATTTTAAGGGGGGTAGAATGTAACAGCCCAAGATTTTATGAAAAATATTCTTTTTAATTTCACTAATGTCTTGTGTTGTACGCTACACCAAAAGGAGCTTGCACAACATGCATCCTTGACTTGCCTTGCATTACACGCAATCACGACCTTCCTCGATAGCGTGTGTAGTACGCAATAACGAGTTTCACTAAACAGCAATATGCTATTAAAACATTATTAAAACTAGCCATTATGAATAGTAATAACCACTTTTTGAAACATTGTAAATTTTATTTTTCAAAATGGAATTCATTTTTGGATTCGGAGTATCGAATTTATCCTAAGGTGAAATTTTGGTACTTTTCAGATAACTTTTATTTTCTAATGAATAGTGAAAATTACTAAATTTTAATTAAAAACAACTTTTTTAATCAAAATAATTAATAGTGATAAATTATTAATTTGAGTGGTTTTAAAGTATATTTAGAATATATTTTTACAATTCAATACAATGTTGGTCATTGGATGTAATTTTACATTTACACCATACATAAACAAGTGTTAATCTTTAGATAGTTATTATCTCTTAAAAACACACTATTTGTTGTGACAGTAGAAATTAATTACAAAATTAATTAATGAAACTTAAATGTTGGGAATTTTGAAAAATAGAAATCATTTTTGAATTCGGAATATCAATTATATCTTAGGGTGAAATTTTGGCATTTTTCTGAAAAACTTCAATTTTTGATGAATAGTGAAACTACTAAGTGGTAGTTAAAAAATTTAATTTTTTCATAAATATTAATTTTAACGCTTCTGTGAATGGAATTTCAAAAATACGAGAGACACGGTTGATGTCAGTAAGTAAAATGTGGTTCAATGAGATGAAAATAATTTTTGGTGAATAGTAACTTTTTACTTTTATTTACCACGGTTAAAAGTAAATAGGGTAATTAAGGGTAAAAATTGATATTATTATTACCCTAACACATGTCATAATCCTATTGGACAAGTTTATCTCGACCAAAAACAACCTTAAATGTAAAATATTATAATTTAGGCCCACTTGGATTAGATTAGGACATTTATTATTATTTAATTCAAAGAAGAGTTAAAAGAGTTAAAATCAAAGTTTATTTACTAAAACATTTTTAATATTGGGTTATACATAATATAATTTCGAATATAAATATTCATTAGAAATCTAAAAAGATTTCATACATATTGGTATTTTATTTGTAATTTTTATACATTATATAATTTAATTTATTTTTGACACAACGATGATGCAGTAATTAACTTTTTAAGAAAATATTAACATAATTGATGTTATAAATGCCCAAATAAATGTAATTTGACACTTTTTATGACTTAAAGAAATTTTATAGGTTAATATGACATGTTATTGTTGATTTAGGTAACTTAGTTCGAACTTATCTGTCTGTTAGAAATTTCATAAAAATCATGTACCAAATAGTGTCAAAATTGACATAAATTAGTTTTTAAAACAAATATTATATTATTAATTGTTATTTTATTCCTAAAAATCTAAGCTTCGGCCAAATGACTTAGATATGGTTATATATATTAATAATGAAAATTTGGGGTTCGTTTGGCTTCTTATAGTAAGTTCATTAACCTTATAGTGTAAGAACACAAGAAGACACGGTAAAAGTAAAATTATTTAACTTAATGTTAAATCTAAATGATATGGTTAAAATAGGAACCTAAACATGTCTAAATTATATTGGATGAGAGGATTGCGACCCATCCCCACTTTAGATTCGAAATATGACCATTTGGAACCATTATAAACCGAATTTGACCTTAATATAAAATAATATTTTGAGATTTTCCTAAGATGCCCCTCTCCTCCCTTATAAAAGGGCACCTCCTCCCTCTCCTCCTCACACCAATTTGAGCCTTCATGCTCAGCCAACCCCTGCCCAATTCTCCTCTACACTTCCCTAGCGACATCCTAGAGGTTTTGGTATTCCTCAAAGACCAATTTTAGTGCCCAAAAATAAGGTCTCAAAGAAGCACTTCAAAGAAGAGGGGTTTCAGACACTTACAAAGCAAGTCGGACCTAAGGTATGGGAAATATCACAATCTCATTTTTATCCGAGATTGTTAATACTTTGAAATTTACTAGGGTTTATTTTATCATCCACATCCATGTTTCCTCAATAGTTAATATTATTTCCATCCACCTACAATTGTTTAAATCCAATTTTACCCTTTGGTGAGTTTTTAGTAAAAGATAAGAAAGGAATCTTTTGTCTTTTTTCGTACGAAGTACTTTTTCGACTTTTTCGACAAAAGTACGAGAAGAATGTTTTTTAACTTATACGGAATGAATGGAATTTTAAAACATTATTTCCAAGAATCTTCCTTTACAAGTTTTCAAGTTTATTTTTAATCAACTTCTTTTAGTTTAAAATTGTATGACATGTTAAGAAAGGAAAAATGTTTTTGATGTAGAAAGGATATTTTCCTCAAGAATGGAGTTCAAGTGTTTTTATCAAAATTATTTTCCATATAAGATAATAAAGGGTTCTGTTTCTATCCATATTATTACATTGATTTGATTATGTTGTGATGGAATTATATTTTTATGAATCCCTTTATCTTATATGAATTTTTTTATGATGTCACGATGTTTTAGATTCCCATTTTTGTTACATCGGTTATGCTATGATGTATGGTTTATGATTTTGTGGCACACATAATAATGGTATCATTATGAGATGGGTGGGACCTATATCTCCCTCCAATGCATTGGGTAAAGATTTTATATCTCATGAGATAGACATGGCTGGAATGGTAGGTTATACCGGTTCAGTGAAACAGGACTGAAATGAGGGTGACTCGGTTCAGAAAGGGACTTTGTTCACTAAGATAGTCTTGGAAATGAGTCTTGACTAACAAGAAATGATTCTCTATGATTATGTGTGAATGCCACAAAGTTTCATGTTTTATGTTATGATTATTGTGATTACATTTCACTACCATGATTTACCCCATGTTATGAAATTATGATCTCTTTTGCAGGTGAAGATTTCCAAAAGTTATGTGCTTGTGTATACGATGTGATTGATATTTCTTTTGTTTACCCTTACTGAGAATTTGAGATCATCCTTTTATGTTTTCTTTTCCCCAGGATATAAAGAAATTTTTTAGGTATAAAAAGGAAGATCTTTATGGGAGATGTTGAAGATCTTCCACCATTATTAGAAGATTATATTCCGAGATTCCAAAGACACTAAACTATTACGATCCTTGTGTGTGTGTGTTTTTTTGTTATGTACTAAGTATTCCGCAAAAGTAATATAATGTCCATGTATGTCATGCTTCGGGTCTCTACAATTTGAATTCCAAAACAAGAATGCACTAGAAGATGTGGGTTTTAGGTATTCATAAGAACATGACCAAATATACAATATCTAATCCATAAAATATAAAATGGGAGGCATAATACTGACTTAGATCTTCAATTCGAATCCAACAGCACTCCAAACGGCCAAAAATCTAAGAAAAACCATCCCTGGGAAGCATGGGACGATTTGGTTCATCTATATGTCTGAGAGGGGAGGTAATGAGGGACCAATTTAGTTGGGATATAAAAATCACATAAAGGGAGACTATAAATTTTGAAATTTTAGTACGGCGCATAATTTAACAACATGGTCTTCCAAACCATGTGAAAATCATGTGCATTCAATTAAGAAAAGTGTGTGTGGTCCTACAATTATCTCAGAAGCTCAAAATAGTTTTAAAAATATTCACCAACCTTATGAAATAACTCTATCCAAGGTTTCATTCATTGGATACTCCTCAAACGGTTTGAACTAATAGTGTGAAAACCATGCAACATTACTAGAATGACCTAATTTTCCTTTCCATCATATCTCGAACCCCTAAGACACCCCTAAGGATCCACACACACAATGAAAGAATATTATAATCCAAAAATAGATAAAATTCGATATTTAAATAATAAATTTCATCCATGAAGTTCAAGATCTGACAAAATCCCCACATTATACTGGTTAATCCATGAGCTTCATTCCCAAGAAACTATGTGATTTCGAATTAATGAGATAAATCCATTAGGCCCACCTATCCAATATCATTTCCCAAGTTTATCTTTGAAAATTACAATGATACTACATAATTCAAACCAAAGGCATGTTATTTTCCTAAAATATGTTATTTTCCTAAAATGATTTCTCTCTACAAACCACGTCAAGAATGAGATACTCCTCATTAGACACATCGACATCAACCATACCCAACCACTAGAACACCATACAGAATCTTAGACAACACATTATAATTAAAAGCATAATAAAATCTAACACATGACGTTGTACCATCTTGGAAGTACCAATAAGCTCTCCATCAGTTTGATACTCTTCACAACTCATGAATCAAATCACTTTGTTCCATTTTAATTTGTTTCCAAAACTCGAACGGTGACAAAAAATGGATATCACATAAACGAACAGACTGTATTTCCATCCATATTTTATAAATTATGTCAATCCACCATTCGTGTTCCAATGTAACCATTACATAATTTTATATCCAAGATACAACCAAAACTAATGAGGTACAGAACTAATCAAACATTTTCCAATGTTCACCTTCATGGCTAACTCACTCGAATAGTGATCAATCATGTCCACCGGACCCAATACTCAAATCACATCATCAATCAGCCACATTCCTATTATAGTTATCTACACTATATTACATACCCCACTATGGAAGGAATACCACCCAAATCTTAAATAAACAATCAAAACATACCTGATTTGTTCCAACTCACTAAGTCTGAACATCCATATGGACATAATCAATTATTTGCATCTAGCCTAGTAGTTGAAACCCTCTGGGAACTACTAAAATACATGGTTTTTCCATCACAAGGAATTTAATAGTTCTAGTTAAAATGGTTGTTATAGACAACCTTGGTAAGTGCTAAAAAATACCTATCAATGGGGTACCTTTGTGAGAAATTTTTCTGAAGTGAAGGCCCACCATTTATCGGTTCTTTTTTAAAACAACTGATAAAGATCCCCCTTTATCAATGCATTTTTGTGGCACTGATAATTATATACTTCAAAAAAAAACTATATTTCATTAAAAATAATGTTGTAATATATATATATATATATATATATATTATTGTAAATATAATATTTCTGTTTTAAAATTTGTGTTTGATAAGGTTGATATGAATTTAAATTTAATATATAAATTATTTAGTGAAAATGAATTTTAAATAATTAAAAAATATTTTTTATTTTTTATTTTCTTATTGTTAGTGATTTATAGTAATTTAATATAAATCTAAAGATAATAAAAATTAAAAAAATAATAAAAGATCTAAAATAAATCGAAAATCTAACTCGAATGTCAAACAACCAAAACAATTGATCCCAGTGTCTGTTTGGGCTCTACCACATATCAAATCAAATATTATAATCAAATATATTCCCTTAATGATTGAGATAAATAACATTCAATCTTTTAGAAAAAATAAGTCTCATAGGGTCTCCAAAACTGAGTTTTTTATCAGGGTACCCCGATTATTTTACCATTTGATGGTTTTATGGATTTTTTAATGGGTCCCTCTTGCCTTTTATTTGTAGAAACTAAATTTCTTCCTATGGATTACATTCATATTGATATTATGGTTTTGAAATTTTATCATTTTTTACATCGTAATTTTATTTATAATTAAATATATTCATGATTTCATGTATTTTTTTATAATACATCACTCGTATAAAAAGATATATCAACAAATTTACCTAAAAATTTATATTATAATATATTTAAATTAATAAATTTTATAAAATATTATTGAAAAAAATATTTAACCATTTTTTACATCATAATATTATATTTATAATGTTTATATATACATATATGTGTGTATTAATAAAAATATATTTTTTTATATTGTGATCTAGTATATAAAAATGAACATAATATTTAATATTTTTAAATAAATATAGGTTTATATATTTCACACACATACATATATTGTATATATTTATTTAATAATAATTATATAAATATATGAATAAAATATATATAAGTAAATATATGTATATGTAAATATGTAAAAATATATGTAAATATCATTAAATAGACAAAAAACCACAAAATATTGTGGTGAAGTCAGTCCATATTCATGGAGTAGTGCATTGTTTGAATCTGGATTGGGGAACACAGGAGGTTATAAAATCACAATGTGTTGATAAAAGGTGGGTTGGGGTGAAAATCACTAATAAATGTGGGGGAGCACTGTTAAAGGTTTCATGGAAGTGTTGATAAAGGGGTTGGACTCCTGGAAATCCAATGAAATATAATTTTACCCCTTTTAACACTTCAATCATTTACAATACATTTTTTGTTTCTGTTAAAGATGGATTTTAATAGTAATTTTTTAGCACTGATATAATGATCAGTCTTTCAACCACACTCCAATTGTTTCTCCCTTTTTAGGGATGATAATGTCTTTTTACAGCAATGTTAATAGAATATATTTTAGTTTTTTGGAGGAAATTTCTACACCATCCCTATGTGGACTATGATCAAATTTTCCTTACTCAATTATTACTCTATTAGAAATGGTACTTGTTTCTGCAATATCCATCAGATGGTGGGTCGCACTCACCACAGCAATTCCATTTTACCATATCATGTTTGACCACCCCAAAAATGCCTTATCTGAGATCACCCATATTCCTCATATGGAATGAAACCAATTTTTATCCTTCCATCTGTGCATGCTAACTTGAATCGTAGCATTATCATCCAACCAACCAACCATTTTCATTCCCTTACTTTCATTAGAATTTCATCGTTACGGAATCACTTCCCTCTAAACTATCATTGGGATCTACTAACCCCATCCACAATCCCATCCCAAGAACTCTTACTATTAATACACTAACTAAACAAGGATGGGATCACACTTAAACCCACTTAAAAATTTAAAATTTACTTTCCATCCCAAAACATTATCCATGGGTGATTTACCACTCTCCACATTTGTCCCACACTCTATGAATGCATAAACATATCCCAGATAGACACGTCCTGGAATGTGTAGCTTCACTATTGGATTAAAATAACATCACATGGCCAACATACCCTAAATAAAAAATACATTATAATACATCCCAAATACACTTAACTAATATTAATTTTAATTTTCATTGGATTTGTAAAACCCTACCTCTCTTTCCACAAACCATTGTTATGTCTCACCATTCCCTTTGAGAACTAGACATGGGAATCTAAAATACGATTCAAAACCACCCTAATCCCAATGGCCTTTCATGGATCAATCAACCACCATAATCAAGACCACTTAAACTCCCTGAGATACCCATCATGAACCTCACTAGTTCATTATTGGAATCCATCTGTCACTATATCAACTCATTGTTCTCCTTCCCACATCAAGGGCTGACTAATTACTCCCCACCATTGGAGTGTTGTTACCATCATGTTCCTCTAGTAATTCCAACCAATATGGTTAAAAATTTGTCAAAACGTAATCCACAAACATCGAAATGGATTCCTAGTACTTCCCAAAACAAAAATAGTTGAAAAATGTAACCCAATTCATGTTCCCGACATCTACGAATGACACCCGCTTCTTTCTGTGAAACCTTGTCCATCCCAATGAAATCACCCAAAAAATGTTGATAGTGTATACCCCACCATTAAACTCCACATATACCACCCTAATGAGCATAGATTACATTATTTACTATATCCAATCAATATATATTATTGTTTATAGGTATAAATCGAGAGCTTCTGAACATACCTGGGATGATGTCAAGATATTGGGCATGATCATCTCTATATGAGGTATGCTAAAAATATGTGGGATAAAACCACCCTAAACTGTCCATTAATGATGTCACATACCAATATGAGACACCATGACCATCCATGGTTTCATGATTTCCTTCCACACACATCTCATTAGACCTTAATCGTCATCGCTTAGGCATGATTGACAACCAAGACTCTCCACCACTCTACAACCATCTTCCAAGAAGTCATTAACTAATGAATCTTGTGAAACTATGTCCACAAAATCATACTAGTTCTTCATTAATTACCCTATTGGTTGACAACAACACACAATGGTCCTCTACACTAGTCAAAATTGATGGGAACTCATAGATAGATGATTCCCAATATGGATTTTCTAGAAAACGACAAGATCGTATCCCAATCAAAATCATGCATTACTAGTGCTCTCCCACATCTATACCTCATCAGTTCCATCAAGGTCTCAAATATACTTGTGACCAATCACTTAAACCAACATAAATTCACACAATCCCGACATCAGAATAGCCTATCCCAAAATTTTACTACTCTCATGTCCATGCATGTTAGTCTTTCTACCCCAAAGTCCCCATTTAATCCTCAACATCACACTAAATAACCCAACCATTCATGTAGTAAAAGCTCTTCCATGTGACCACCCTCAGCTACGGTTTCACCAAAAAAACAAAAAACTCTAACTACGCTATTGTCACTCTTATATCATCATCTCAAAAACAACATCAAGGCTTCCATTAATCATCATCCAGACAGATGGGGTGGGTATCCATGTGATACATCTATTTGAAACTAACCATACAACTAACTAAAAGAACATAGGTTCCCTTATAAAAGAAATAGGACAAAAATATACCATTTATTGAAACCTGATGGTACACATTATTCATTGATTACACCTTTGAAGAATCTCACATGATTTATATCCAAAGGCACCTACATCACTAAGCATTACACTCATTACAACGACCTTTATTTCCTCAAAACTATCAATTCATAACCTCAAATATTGTTGAATAACCAAACTATCAACATTACAACATATCCACCTCAGTAAAAGAGAAGGTAACACTCTTAATGTCTTACTGAAAAAGTCCAAAACATCCACTGATGTGACACAAACCCAATAGCACTAGGAACCCCATAATTCCACTCTTTTAAATAACCTTGAATGTCAAATGACACAAACACCTTAAAATATAGACACCTAAATAAAAATCCATTAGAACTCTTTTCAAACCATACACATCTATCCACACACAAAATCAATATTAATGAATGGCACTCTCCCCACTATTTAGATACCCACTATTATTTGATTACCCAGTGACCATTTACTCTTGGTTCCACACAAAAGGTAACCATACACAAACATTAGAACAATGATTTAAACAACCTATTGTGGGTCTGATACACAACTCGCAAGGTCGCTACTCACAAGGTCACCAAAATCTAGGTACCATACTTATTGTCTATAATACACTCGATATGGTCTTGACCCTTGACGGATTCCACACTCGCATTACCTCACAACCAAAAGGTGACATCCCAACTAGGTATTTTTTAAGTACTTCTAAAATTCCATATCATAACCAAAAATGACTAACAATCAAAATCTGGTGTCTCAAACTAGGGAACTCTAACTTACCCAAACCACCCATACAAAGGTTAAAATTGAAAAAAATGAATACCCACTACCTAGTTCTCCCAAAAGATTTACCATATCACATCAATTTATAAAAAAACATCATCATTTTCAAACTACAACATTCACATTTTAAACTTCGCTTTCACCCAATGTGTCTTTAGTACCAACCTTATTCATTACAATATGTAATAACATTTTCTATAAAAAACACCTTGAAAATGATTTCCATGATCAAACCACAATTGGAACATATCATACATTATAAACTATAAATAACCCACTCCATATACACTATTCAAACATTCATCATCACACATTGAACAGTACCCTCTATTATCTATACTGCATGTCATGGTTGACATGGGGTTTTAAAAATTAATTCATCACAAATCATTAATCAAACACCTTATTATTTATTTTCCTCTTTCACCACACACATATTTTTTCATAGGCACATTCCTCATTTCAAAATATGTTACAATCATTATTTTAACAGGTTTAAATATTTCATTAGGGAACATTAATTAACCATTTTATTATCAAAATGATAATCATTCTCTTTTAGAAACAATTCAATCTTAAAAACAAATCACAACCCAACATTTTAACTCGGTCATAACATTTCTTTATGCACTACATTACATTAAAATTCATTTATTTTTTTACCATCATTCATCACAATTATTAGACGTCATTTTTTTCAAATTTTAAAGGATTTAAATTTTATTGTACACATTATGCCCCACACACTCATCACATGTGTGACTATCTATATGTATTCCACATACATCCTTAGGTGAAAAAAATGAAGCATGCCTGAATAACATTTTTCAATTCAATCCATGGTATACATATCGTAAAAAGGACATATTATACACATTTTACATCACCTAATGGTTAAATATCATTCAACTATAACAACAAACATTGAGATCAATAATTCCCACCATGGTTACTTGGGTTTTCCTTGGTAAATTTGTCAGTTGATGCCAAAAACAATATGATTACCAGAGACTAAAACATCCTAACCATCTTTCTATATTACCTGATAATAAGACCACATAAACTGACACCTCTTATACCAGTTTTAGTAACATCCCTGGCCCAGGAGCCACTAAACTACTCCCCCGAACTGAGTGGTCACCTGTCCTCAAGCACACTACCCCCATACACATGATGTTATTGACTAGTGAAGACGGTCTAATAATAAATGTAGGGACACTATATCCTCTAGCCCAGAGTAATCCACAAAAAATTCTAATTAAAAATAAGATTCAGTATATAATATCCAATGAACATGAATCACAAGACATTTCCCAAAAGGGGAACAATTCCAAAACCAAATTGTAAAATATGTCATATCATTATAAGTAGTTCTAAAGTGAACAATACCCCATGTAATGATAAAAATTTAACTCCCAAACATGTTCTAACAGTAGGTACATATCCATAGTCATACAAGTCCCAATCCCAACTCAACTTTCTAGAATAGGTCCCCCTCCCCTTTCTTGATATGTAACCATGGGATATGTTCAGGTACCCAATGGTGTCCCAAGTATAGTGGGAGAAAAACTCAGTATACCACCACCAATGGTGTCTAAATATCAAGTGTAAAAAATAGTGCATAAAAGTACTAATTAAATGATAAGAAAATGAGGAAATCATGGATTCTATTAGTTCACAATCTTCACTTTAACCTTTTCAATCCTTTTTACCATTTCCATAATTTATGAAATCTTCATTACATAATAAATATTAATCACATTATCCATGGGTTAGGCATATAAATCATGTGAACATATATATAAGGTAATATATCACTATTTATAATGGAATAGGTTGAGTCCCTAACTCACTAGGGATAAAAACATCCCCTCAACATATTATCCTTATCATTAAACTTTGGTTTCGGTGGAATGAGACTATTATGGTAACAGATCCTATTCTGCCTTCCCTAACCCATGAATTTGGGGTTACAGTTTGGAGCCTCATTCTAACTCCACCCATGGGCATAGAACCTAGAGTAAATACTCAACACTACCACAAAATTACACATTATTATTTATTCATTATCCACACACATATCACATTACAAAAAAACTAAAAAATAGAAATCATAATCCATATCCATCATAATGAGAGTTACTACATTTCCATATCCCATTATAAAATTTTCCATTTATATTAAATAGATTTTTCTCACTACTCTCATTTCATTTTCCTAAACTCATTAAGAATATTTAATCATCCCAATATGTCACCCCATTTACCATATTCCAAAATTTCAATATTTTAATTCACTTAACCCATTCATCATATCTGATTTATTAACATATTCATCATTCCCCATGTATTAACGCATTCATCATATTCATCATTTACCTTATGAAACCCATTTAAATATTCTTCAATTCACGAGCCATTAAAGCGTTAACATGTTCATAATTCATATGCACTATTTAATTTTGGAATTTTAATAAAAAACATAATCCATTAAACACCATATAAATAAATCCATTTAACATATTTATCATTCATATTACTTAATCCATCAACCAATTATCCTTTTCCATTTTGTATTTCATATACCCCATTAGTGTTTAACCAAACGACCCATATTCCATTGCTATCCCTAAGTACAACTATCATTATTCCATTTAACCTCAACCATCTGTATTAATACATTCTTCATGTCATATAAATTATCACACATCAAATGTACACTTAAACATAACAATTTCAAGGTTCGGTAATGTCAGTTCACCCCATGGGTTGACCTAAATCATTTTAATCATCCTCAATGCATAAAACGAGTATCTATAAGGGTCTAAATAATTATTTATAATATTATTTTAGAAAATAGTACTGAAGGTGAAAAATTTACAAGAAGAGGGAATTAATTTCTCAACACAAATGCACAAATATATAACAAGGGTATGGGTTTTAATTTTTAGAACACCTACCACAAATCTAATGATAAAAACACTCTTAATCATTTCCTTGGATCCAGATCCAAACTTCTTTTGAATACAAAACCTATAATCCACAAGAATCAGAAGGTTTTATGTATTTTTAAGAAGAAATCCCAATATTCATTCCCTAATCTGAAAAAGTGATATAATAGGGGTATTAGACTCACATGAATCATTGATTTGAAAAAAAATGGAACTCGAATTGGCTTTGAATCTATGTAGAATCACCCTTGGGAAGCGTTGGTTGATTTGGTTAGTCCATAGGGTGGATAGGGGAGTAAATTATGGAGAAATTAGGTAAGTATATAAAAATCATATAGTTAAACAACTATAAATGATCCACCAGTTACTAGGGTGCATAGCATACCTGCACTATTTTCCAAACTGTGCAGTACTATGTACAAGACATTTTTCCAAAGTGATTGAGGTTTCATGTTTACATGGTAATATCTAAATGGTTTTACAATTATGCACCAACCTTGTGAAACTCCTCTATCCAATGATCCATTGTTTGTCCACTACCTCACATGATTTTCACTAACCATGCACAATCTATGCAACAAGAATAGAATTGTTTAATTTTTATTTCATTTTTGTCTTTTACAATAGAGACAACCACCAAGTATCCTTAGGCACACAGGATAAATCAAATTAATCTAAAACAAGATATTAAAACTAAAATTTAAACAATGAGATTAATCCATGATGTTCGGGAGCTTACAACCAAGGAAACTCTAATATATAAGGTGAAGAACAAATGATATTTTATCACATGTGGTAAAATTAGATAAAATAATAATGTTTGTGGTTTTGGTATCACACATAAATTATAAGGGTTTTCAAAAAGAGATGAAATAATATTTTTTTATTGAATATATATTAAAATATTTTTTTTATTAAAAACATGAGTTATTTATTTGATATATTGGTAGAAACATGGTGGATATGATAAATAGTTATTTTTATGACTTTATATAGGAACCTAGATCCATTTACTTCAAATTGTATAGTATATTTAAATTAATTAAATATTCAAAAGTAATGTATGATAGTGAAAAATATGTGAAATTTGTTTCTATAAGTATTCTAATTTAATTTTTATAAATTGATGATAATAAATCTTTTATTCATATATATTATTTTTATGATGAAATTTAAATTTAGTAGAAGAATAACTTTGGGATATCTATCGTCATTGAGATGAAATCTATTCTGAAATTATAGATTATATAAACAATTATTTTAATTTGTATCTCAATAAATATATCCCATGGATTTATAAAAAAAATTACATGGAAAATTAAAAAAAAATATCATTACCAATTATAGATGGAACTAAATGAAAAAAGATGATGATGGAACAAATTTTAATCAAAATTACTTCTAGAGAGTCAATATATGTCTTCATTATCTAATAACATTATCAATAGATATCACGTTTTCAATTATTTATTTGGGAAAATATACAGAGTCATCATTTCTTTTTAGACATATTAAAAGATAAATTAATTTTTTGATATGTAAATGATTATCTAACCATTAGTATAGTGTTCCAAAATATATTAGATAAGAACTGATATTGATATATGAATAATTAATAGGAATTAAAAATTAATTATATGATTTCCACATCTTGATAGGTTACTATAATTGTGGACAGTTATGTGATTTAGAATATTATGAAATAGAAACTTATTTCATTAGTTTAAGATGATGTAGACTATACTCTGGAAAATAATCCATATAAACCAGTTTTTTAGATACATGTATATTTTAAAGTTATTAAAGTCAATGTTTAGAATCCAATATGGATTTAATATTGAAATAAAAATGGAATTTATGAATTAAATAATCACATAAAACACTATATATAAATTAAAATTGATTTATTATATCTGTTAATTATATAATAGAAAATGAAGATAAAAAAATAGTATAAATTTTCACCAATGATATGTTTTAAAATAATTTTCCAAAAGAAATTCATTGAGAGGTCCACTAAAATTTGTATGAAAATTCATTTTCATTCTTCCCAACTCACTTAAAAATGTATTAAAGATGTCCCATGTAAGGATTTGTATTATATTATTATAAAAAATATATTTTCATAAATATATGTCACATCACACTAGATAAGTATTCATTATATAAAATAATGATCCACCCTTGAATTGTATTGATTAAATATATTTGGAAACATAGATATATAAATAATTGGTAAATAAGTTAAATATATCATCTCTATATATGATCATAAAAACTAGTACTATTCTAACATATATCATAATTAATACCATACTTCATAACACATGGAATGAAAAAATAAGAAAGGGTGAGAATATTTTCTTAGTAAGGGTTAACAAGGGTGATATTTTTGATAACATGAACATCAAATGGTCATAAGGGTATGAGGACATGTGTATAAAATTATTAAAACTATACCTACCTTATTGTATATCTTAATCACAATTCGTGGAATAATTATTTTTGTTTTATAAGACATGAATCATAAATACATAAAATAACATGACCAATTAGAAAATAAAATTGAAAAAATACATATATTTCTGGTATACCAATAAGCATAGAAAAAAAATATTATTATTCATCAAGGATCACAACCAGTACTATCATAGTGGACACGGTTTTATCACAAAATCATCATAGTATACAAGGCTCACTACTAATATTATCTTAGTGGATAGTGTCCCTTACTGAAATAGGCACATAGCCCATTCTAAACTTGATTTATCTAATGAGTTATCCATCATTATCCAGTGTATTGGAGGGAATCTTATTTTCAGTCTTAGCCATCAAATAATGAAAATATTATAGATATGGACCACAAGATTATAAAATAATTATAATATCATAACTAAATGAAAATAAATGGGTTTCATAAAACATTTATCATGAAATAAAGTATTAAAACGAAACAGGTTTCCTAAAAATTTTATTATGGATTAACCTATGGAAAATAAACAAGTTTCACAATCATTTCATCAATTCAACATATTTTAACCCATAGATAATAAAATATGTCACATTAAAATCTTGTAGCCATAATCATAAACCATCTAAAGAGAGAATAAATATGTTATCATGGGAAAATATCCCTAAAGAGGCTTGGAAAAATCAAAATAATTTATATTTGATGGTAAATTATCTTCAAACATCACATGAAACATTTCCTGAGGATAAGACCCATTTAAGGGATTTACCAATCATTCTGGTTGGAGGATGGATGACTAGCCACTAGCTCTTCCCAACTCCCTCCTCTAAAGGATGATATCCTAATATTCATTGGGCAGGTTGTGGTTTATGAGGCCTAGGTGTTTGTGAGGGAGTTTTGTTTTTCCAATATGTCTTCAGGACGAGACATGTGGTTATTTCTTATGTGTATTTTATATGAGGTGTGCTATGTGAACCATTTGTCTTCATGAGGGATGAGATGTGGCTTGGGCTCTGGTGACCGGATGAGATGTGGTTTTTCGCCTTGGAGTTTTTGGGCATGGTGTGATGTGGTATATATCCCATGTGTTTGTATAATGATTGTGATATGGTTATTTACGATGAGGTTGAACAATGAGGATATTTTTAATAGTGAAAGAGTGGATAAACTAGTTAGAAGTGGTGTGTGGTACCCAAATCACTGATTTGATGAAAATATTTTATTATATAGAATGAATTACAAGGTGATAATTCCATGGTGAGGATGTGATGGATAGTATACCTTGTTATTTGCTATTTGGTTCTACTATTTTCTCACTGGCGTATTAGAATTATCTCTTTCACATGTGCATGATAGACCTAGGTTATACCTACTGAGTATATTTTTATACTTATTATATATATATATATATATATATATTTAGGTTTCGATGAGGATTTCGTGGACCGTGCAAGGCATTAATAGCTTGACCATTGGGGTAGTCACTACATTAGCTTGATATTGGTGATAAAATTTGAGTTTTATTTCACATTGAACAGTCTTATTTTGAATATTAATTTGGGATAGATTCTGTTTTTCGTTTATATATATCTTGTCACGACCCGTCCTCAGGGCCCGTGCCATGACTACCCCAAGCCCGCCTTCTATAGTCCAGGGGCTGGCAACTACCACCAAGGCGTAATTCTTGGTAAAAAGGGAAGGCATTACCTTTGTAAAGTAAACAAACACCACAGAGCAAGCAATTAGTAGAAGTAAACACTAAGTAAAAACTGAGTACAACAGTAAGTGTGGAAAAGTAAGTGGGCCAGTATACAAACCCAAACTGAATGTAAAGTACAACTGGAAAAGGAAAACAACAACTGTAAAGTAGAGCCGTAGTGTTGAGCTGTGAATTGGAAGTCCCACCTGATGGGTGAGTACAGAGAGCCTCCACAGCTCCTCGGGTCCAGCCGTCCGCTCCGAGTAAGTCCCGTCCAGTGGTCCACCTCCAGGTACCGTCCTGCTCCGCAAGCCTCAACCACGGTCAGCTCTGTCCGTCGTATGCAACCAACACAATGTAGTGCAGGCATAGCCCGTGCAGGGGTGAGTATAAGCAACTCAGTAGGGACCCCGAGACCCCTGAAGGTCTCCCAGAATCCACAAAGGATAATTCACAAAGGAAAGATACAATCACGAAGTAACATCCGACACTACTTAGGTATATGCCCATACATATACCTAAGTCATCAATTCTCGTTCAGCTCCAACATCCGAGACGAAGAACAACCCAGTCCACATAGGAAGCAAAACGTAAATCCACATAAAATAGCACAACAAAATCCACATAGGAAAGCAAAATAGGATTCATCTCACAAAGGAATACTTCTTCGTATGATGATAGAGATGATCAGATATAGCCACTGATCCATATAAGCCATCGGACCCACAAAGGATCGATAGTTACTAACCCCCGCAATGACCCACAAAGGATCTGACCCACAAAGGATCGATAGGTAACTAACACCCGCAAAGACCCAAACAGGATCGGAACCACACATGATCTGTAGGTGATGGCTCACACAGAACCGCTGAGTGCTGACCCACACAGGATCGGACCCACACAGTATCTATAGAATTGATCCATGTAGGATCGCTGAGTGCTGCAGTCGACGCCGTCAAATCCACTGAGGATCACTGTATAGTCGTCGTCGTCACAGTCGTAACGTAGCTAGCTCTAGGGTTCCCGCACACAGCGAGCTCGTTCGGGAGGGTCCGATCCACGAACCGAGAGGCTGAAACATCAACTGAAACATAGTCCAGATTTGATGTATCCAAAAGTTCTATATCATCAACAGGAACTCAATGTCGCAGACGGCGCGTCAACCGGACACCCGGTCTGAGAGTTATTGGCTTTTTCATCCTAGGGGCATGGTTGGTTTTTAAGTCAAAACCAACCCGACCGTACTCCACCTGCGTCCAAACCTCGGCCAGAGTAAGCCAAAAGATATGTCTCACTAAGAGGAAACCAACAATGTCGATGACACGTCAATCGGATGTCCGGAGCTCATGTTATGAGCGTTTCCGCTCCAAGGGCCCGGTTGGTTTCGTGTACGAATCAACACGGCCAAACCCAAAGTATTGTGAAACATTGAGTGAGATATACCAAAACGACCATCCCGATCCAAGGATTGCATCGCAACAGACGGTGCGTCGATTGGAGGCTCGTAGCACAAGTTATGGGTGACCGAACGGAAGAGATTCGGTATTAAGGGGTTCGGGCCCGGCCCAATCCGGACCGATACCCCCAGGGTCGGCCCGAACCGGGTCAACCTGAACCAGGTCAGGGTCTAGCCCGCTTGGGTGTGGCCCGGCTGGGCGAACCGGCTAGGCAGCCGGCCCGACCTGGGCGCGCTGGCCTAGCGCTCGGCCAAACGGCCGAGCCGTTGAGGTGGGGGGCGCCTGCCCCCTAGCTTTGAAACCATGGCCCCCATTAAGGGGGGCCGCATGAGCTGGCTGCAGTGGGTTCATAACCCCCGGCCTCCCCATGTCCGGCCGGCCCGCTTGGCCGGCAGGCTTCCACCACCTCGGGACTGGGGACGGCCGGTCCCCCCTGCTCTGACGCCACTGGCCCAGAATAGGCCGCCGGTCTCCCTGCTCTACCGCGGCCCGGAACCGGCCGCGACCTTGATTCGTCCGGCTTGGTGTGATGGCGCCGTACCCCTCCGTCGCAGACCTGCTCCAGCCGCGTTGTCTTCGGGTTCTCCGAAGTGGTGCGACAGCGTCGAGTCCTTGTTCGATTTCACGGCGCGGCGCGACGGCGTCGCGCATTCCTTACCGCCCGATTTTGGGCAGTGTGACGGCACCATGCCATTCTCGTTCTAATCCACATTAGAACAATCAATATAGATAAGGGAGGTGGGTCGGCCGTGTTTATGCGGTTTGGCCCCCTCTCGTTAATCGATATTAATTGGTCATATTACACGAAGAGGTCAAGATAGAATTCACGAACAAAATAAAATAAACCCCCTACCTTGTCGAACAAGTTTGGTGAGGATTCGTCACGGAGATAACCGTTGCGGGAAGAGACGTCGCAGAAGGAGACATCGAGGAAGGAGACGTCGACCTCCGGGGAATCCGTCATTCTTCGCGTTCTTCGCATTCTTCGTGTTCTTCGACGAAGAGGATGAAGAAACTCAATACTCCCTTCTCTTTTCTCCCAAAGCTCACAAGGCAACAAGACTCCAACAAAAATTAAAATAAGCCCACACTTATTTAATTAACTTGACATTAGTTTGAAATTCAAACACTCACATTAAACTCACTTCATTAATATCATATGTTATTAAAACTTCAGTTATCAAATTTAATTGTGAGTTGAGGGAGTTAAGGAATGTGAAGGGGTGAGGTTCGTGTGGGCCCCACCATCCTCATAACCCTCCATGGGAAGTTGGGTAGTTACCCAAATTCCACCCAAAGCATAAATCCACTTAGAGAAAATAAAAATTTTAGTTAAATTTTTATTTTAACTTCCACAATTATCATCAACTTCTCTCGTGAAAACACAACTCCGAAAAAGGTGTTCCTAAGAAACTACCGGCACTACGAATCCATCAGTGCCCTAGGAATTTGATTCTGAGTACCGGTTCAAAATTTATAAATTCCCGCTCGTCTGTTCACTGAATGTACCCGAGCTAAACTTCGGATAGAAATTATAGGCACACCGGGCCTCGAAATCAAGTGCCGTCAGAAACTGCGTTCTTGTAAAATCCCACAAAAAATTAAGAAAAAAAATTTACTTGAATTTTACGGGTCCTTACATTACTTCCACCTCAGGGATTTACGTCCCCGTAAAGATATATAATAAGCTAGGGAAACAAATTTGGGTACTGAGCACGCATCTGAGACTCCCGCTCCCAAGTACTCTCCTTGAGATTCTCGTGCTTCCATCTAATGCACACTAGAGGAATCGACCGTCCACGTAGGACTCACTCCTGTCGATCCTCTATCTCCACTAGGACCTCCGTAAAAGTTGCCCCATCATCAACGTCAATCTTTCCATGGTCAATGATATGCGTCGGGTCGTGCACGTATCTCCTCAGCTGAGATATGTGGAAGATGTCGTTCAGCCGGTTCAACTGAGGTGGTAGAGCCAGGCGATAAGCTACCTCGACAGTACTGCTAATAACCTGGAACAGTCCGATGAAGCGTGGAGACAACTTGCTGCCTCGGCCAAATCTTCGTAATGCACGTCGAGGTGAGACACGCAAGAAGACGTGGTAGCCATCCTCGAACTCTAGTGGACTCTGCCTCTTGTCAGCATAAGACTTTTGCCGGCTCTGAGCTGTCCACATCCGCTCCTGAATGACCTGGACCTTCTCTGTCGTGTCCTGGACCATCTCCGGTCCCACAAGTGCTGACTTTCCTGGGTCTATCCAGCACAAAGGAGATATGCAAGGTCGTCCGTACAATGCCTCGTATGGTGTCATTCCGATGGTGGAGTGGTAGATGTTGTTGTACGCAAACTCTACCAAGGGTAGGTGGTCCTCCCAGCTGCGACCAAGGTCAAGGACACATGCGCGGAGCATTTTCTCGATAGTCTGTATGGTCCTCTCAGTCTGACCATCCGTCTGACGGTAAAGGTAGTGCTCAGACGTTGCTGTGTCCCGAACGCCTCCTGCAACCCCTTCTAATACCGTGATGTAAAGTGAGCATCTCGATCGAAGATGATAGATGATGGAACACTGTGAAGTCGTACAATCTCTTGAACATAAAGACACCCCAAGCTCTCCACTGAGCCCTCTTCTCTGATGGGTAAGAAGTGAGCTGACTTGGTGAGTCGGTCGACAATCACCCAAATGGAGTCATGACCTATGGAAGTGTGTGGAAGTCCAGTCAAGAAGTCCATAGATATCTCGTCCCATTTCCACTCTAGGACCTCCAAGGGCTGTACCAAGCCTACTTGTACCTGATGCTCTGCCTTCACCTGCTGGGAGATGAGACATCGAGAAACGAACTCTTCCACAACCTTCTTCATGCCCGGCCATGAGTCCTGTCGTCTGAGATCCTGGTACATCTTTTCCACTCCAGGATGTACCGCCAAAGTAGAAGTGTGAAACTCTCTCAGCACCTCCTCCCGTAAAGAAACTAGTACCAAGGTACGTCCTCTGAAAAGTACGTCGTGCTCTACTCCTAAGTAGAAACAATCAGGTGCATGTCCCGAGGATATCTACGCACGCCGCGTCTCACAGTCAGTGTCCCCACGCTATGCCTCTCTGACCCACTGTAGTAGCGGAGGAGTGACTGTGAGCGACTGAAGGAAGGCTGCCCCATCCCTATCCACGAAGGATATCTGCAAAGCGGCTAGCTGCTCTGTCACCTCCTCAAGTAGCTGAATGCTCATCCTCCTACTGAGAGCATCGGCAATTACGTTCCCCTTCCCAGGAGTATAGACTATCTCAAAGTCAGAGTCTTGGAGGAACTCAAGCCATCACTGATGTCTCAGGTTCAGGTCCTTTTGAGAAAAGATGTAACTGAGACTCTGATGGTCAGAAAAGACTGTAAAGTGCTTGCCCATCAGGTAGTGTCGCCATGTCTTTAGAGCGAAGACCACTGCTGCTAACTCCAGGTCATGGGTAGCATAGTTTTGCTCATGCGGGCTCAACTAACATGATCCATAGGAGATCACTACCCTCTCCTGCATCAGGACACACCCGAGTCCGGTCCCTGATGCATCATAGTAGACTATGTACCCTACTCCCTCCTCAGGCAACCTTAAGATAGGTGTGCTGGTCAAACTCTGTCTCAGCTCCTGGAAGCTCTGCTGACATCTGTCTAACCACACAATGGGTTTCCCCTTCTTTTTCAAAGATGGGAGCGGTTCTGCAACTCTAGAGAAGTCAGGCACAAATCTCTGATAGTATCAAGCTAGTCTCAAGAAACTCCGAACCTCCGTCACGCTCTTGGGTGGCTCCCAAGCTAGAACTGCCTCGATCTTTGTAGGATCCACTGAAACTCGCGCCTCAGAGATGACGTGGCCCAAGAAGTGGAACTCACGTATCCAGAACTGAAACTTTGAGAGCATACCGTAAAGCTGGTGCTCTCATAATGTGTCTAGTACAACCCGCAAGTGGAAGGTGTGCTCCTCCTCAGTGGTCGAGTAAATCAAAATGTCGTCGATGAAGACCACAAAAAATCGATCGAGGTATGGCTGAAAGATCCTGTTCATGAGGGCCATGAAAACTGCTAGAGAATTGGTTATTCCGAATGGCATAACCAAGAACTCATAGTGGCCATACTAACACCTGAAGGCCATCTTCTGCACGTCCTCGTCCCGAACTCTAAGCTGATGATAGCCTGACCTGAGGTCTATCTTTTGAGAACCACCGTGCTCACATGATCTGATCTAAGAGGTCATCAATCATTGGTAGTGGATACTTGTTCCTCATTGTCACCTGGTTCAGAAGACGATAGTGGACACAAAGTCGCAAGCACCCGTCTGCCATCTTGGAAAACAAAATCGGGGAAGCCCAGGGTGAAACACTAGGTCGGATGAATCCCTGGCCCTACAAGTCCTCCACGTGTACCCGTAGCTCTCGAAGCTCAGCGAGGGCCATCCGATATGCTGGAATGGATATCGGGGTTGTCTCGGGGTACAGCTAAATATAAAAGTCTACCTCTCTGTGAAGAGGTTTCCTTGGGACGTCATCGTGGAAATGTCCGCATACTAATCCACCACTGAAGGAAAACCAGGACTCCGAACGTCAATTGCTCCAAGGATGAGGTTATCCAACTGATGTGTGATGGGCTGTCCTCTCCTCTTTGTAAGTCCATCATGTGCTGCGAAGGCTCCCTTCTCGCTGGTGAATGTGAACCTGCTCCTGTCGGTGCGTACACATCGCACCTTGCGCCTAATACAGTCGATCTGAGAATGGACTATAGATAACCAATCCAGGCCTAAGATGACATCGTATGGCCTCGACGCTGCTACAAGAAGATCCCAGCCGAAGCTCTCGCCTCCTAGAGTAAGCTCACACTGCCGGCACCAATGTGTAATCGTCGAGTCTGCTCTTGTAGGAGTCTCTAGCCATAAGGATCGAGCCAACGGCTTTGTCGGAATCTCCGAGCACCGAACAAGGGTAGCGGCTATGAAAGAGTGACTCACTCCCGTGTCTATATTAACTGAAACAAAGGTGGAATAGACACAGATAGTACCTCGAATAATCTTGGTTGTGTTGTGGTTATAGGCCTCCGCTGCCTGGAGTTATGCCTGTATCTGCCCACCAGCTCCCTGTGGTCGGGGTGGACCTCCTTGTGGTGGTGGTGGTAGGGCCTCAAAGCGTCTCCCACCACCTACTGCTCGGCCAGCTCCTCTTCCTCGTCTGCCTGCTCCCTGCGGACCGCCACAGTCAACCCTCTGCCTCTGTCTAGGTGGTCCCTCAACCATCTGCTGCTCCTCGGTACGGAGGGTCAGGCAGTCACGAGCCATGTGGCCCTGCCCGCCGCATGAGTAGCACTACCTGCCTCTCGAAAGACTAGCTCCAAGCTGTGTGCCCCGCACTGCTGAGCCAGTGTCCTGAGGTCATATGCCTAAGGGTATGGTCTTCCTGGACCCATGAGTCATCCGTCGACTGACTGCTTCAGAATACTCTGCTACGTGCCGCCCCGCGGTAGGTCTTGCCACTCATGTAGACACAGCAATGAAGATCTCGATCAAAAGGGCTCACTCCAGTACTCCTGCCTGAGTCGGAATGCTGAGGGAGATCAGCGATGCCCTGATCTAATTGCTGAATCCCTGCTCAAAGGTCCGGGCCCGGAAGAATGGGTCATGTACCATGTCAGTCGAGTTGCATGAGAGATCGGTAAATCTCGCCGAGTCCTGGGCGAACGTCAAGCTGCACGGTCGCAGCTGAAAAAGCTCCTTCATTTTCACCACACGGAGGGTGGCTAGGACGAACACCGAATGGAAGAGGCTCTCAAAGTCCGTCCAGGGGAGAGATGCTTCATCGTGCACCTAGTGCATCAAGCTCCACCATCTGCCTGCTACCGCGTGCAGTAGGCTCGCTGCGAGGATCACCATGAGGTCTGTTGGTGTCCTCACTAACCGGAAAACTCATGCCACGGCCTCCAACCAGTCCTCAGCTTCCTGGGGGTCCGTCTCCCCACAGAACCTAAGCGGTCGCTGGCACTAGAACTCATGGAGTGCACTAAGGAGACGTGCATCGTCAGCAGCTGGGGCTGGAAGCATCGGTGGCTCGGCGGGTAAAGGTACCGTCGGTGCCTCACCTATCAAAGGGCCCTCCACCGAGGCCTCGTCGCTCAGTGGGCTGTCGTCACGCTCAACTCTCGGAACCCTAGCTGGAAGCCGTTGTGGGGCCATCCTGAAAAGAAACAGGTGCGCCACGGTCAGAACAGTATACCTGGTGAGCTGACACAAAATAATCACAAAGAAAACATGAAACACACATGAAATCAATGTTTTCGTGCATTAAGTCGGAAATCAGAAGTTAGGGTCCTGGTGTACGGATACGTCAGCCGCCACAGCAACAATGGACTCCCTAAACTGATAACCACACCCAATACACTTAACACTATTGCTTCACATAGAAAAGATCAGAGTCCCTAGTTCTGTGGTAGAACCGAACTCCTCTGATACCAATTTGTCATGACCCATCCTCAGGGCCCGTACCGTGACTACCCCAAGCCCGCCTTCCATAGGCCAGGGGCTGGCGACTAGCACCAAGGCGTAATTCCTAGTAAAAAGCGAAGGCATTGCCTTTGTAAAGTAAGCAAACACCACAGAGCATGCAAGCAGTAGAAGTAAACACTAAGTAAAAACTAAGTACAACAGTAAGTGTGGAAAAGTAGGTGGGCCAGTATACAAACCCAAACTAAAAGTAAAGTACAACTAGAAAGGGAAAACATCAATTGTAAAGTAGAACCGCAGCGTCAAGCTGTCCATTGGAAGTCCCACCTGAAGGGTGAGTACAGATAGCCTCCACAACTCCTCGGGTCTAGCCGTTTGCTCCGAGTAAGTCCCGCCTAGTGTTCCACCTCTAGGTACCGTCCTACTCCGCAAGCCTCAACCATGGTCATCTCTGTCCGTCATCTGCAACCAACAAAACGTAGTGCGGGCATAGCCCGTGCAGGGGTGAGTATAAGCTACTCAGTAGGGACCCCGAGACCCCCGAAGGTCTCCCAGAATCCACAAAGTATAATCCACAACGGAAAGATACAATCACGAAGTAACATACGACACTGCTTAGGTATATGCCCATACATATTCCTAAGTCATCAATTCTCGTTCGGCTCCAACATTCGAGCTGAAGTACAAACCAGTACACATAGAAAAGAAAAACATAAATCCACACAGGATAGCACAACAAAATCCACATAGGAAAGAAAAACAGAATTTGGATCACACAGGAATACTTCTTTGTATGATGATAGAGATGATCAGATATAGCCACTGATTCATCTAAGCCATCGGACCCACAAAGGATCGATAGGTACTAACCCCCGCAATGACCCACAAAGGATCTGACCCACAACAGATTGATAGGTAACTAACCCCCGCAAAGACCCACATAGGATCGGACCCACACAGGATCTGTAGGCACTGGCTCACACAGAACCACTGAGCGCTAACCCACATGGGATGATACCCACACAAAATCGGTAGCACTGATCAACGTAGGATCGCTGAGTGCTTTAGCCGTCACCGTCGAATCCATTGAGGATCACTGTACATTCCTCGTCGTCACAGTCGCAACGCAGCCAACTCTTGGGTTCCCGCACACAGCAAGCTCGTTCGGGAGGGTCCGCTCCACGAGCCGTGAGGCTGATACATAAACTGACACATAGTCCAGAGTTTATGTATCCAAAAGTTCCTTATCGTCAAGAGGAACTCAATGTCGCAGACGGCGCGTCAATCAGACGCCTGGTCTGAGAGTTGTTGGATTTTTCGTTCCGGGGGCCCAGTTGGTTTTTAAGTCCAAACCAACCCGACCGTACTCCACCTGTGTCCAATCATCGAGCGAAGTAAGCAAAAAGATCCTTCTCACTAAGAGGATACCAACAAAGTCGAAGACACATCAATCGGACGTTCGGAGCTCAAATTATGAGTGTTTCCGCTCCGAGGGCCCGGTTGGTTTCGTGTACGAACCAACTTGGCCAAACACAATGTATTCTGAATCCTTGAGTTCGATATAACGAAAAGACTGTCTTGATCCAAGAATCACAACGCAACTGAAGGTACGTCGATCGGAGGCCCATAGCACAAGTTATGGGCGACCGACCAGAAGAGATTCAGTATTAAGGGGTCCGGGCCCCGTCTGACCCGGCCTGATACCCCCAGGGTCGGCTCGAACCGGGTTGACCCAAACCAGGTCCGGGTCTGGCCCGCTTGGGCACGGCCCGGCTGGCGCGGCCCAGCTAGCACGGCCCAGCCTGGGCGCGGCCAGGCCTCGCGGACCGGCCAAGCAGTCAGCCCGGCCTGGGCGCAGCGCGCTGGGCGCGCTGGCCAGGCACTCAGCCAAACGGTCGAGCTTTTCAGGTGGGGGGTGCCTGCCCCTGGCTTTGAAACCACACCCCCCATTAATTGGGGCCGCATGATCTGTCCGCCGAGGGTTCGTAACCCCTGACCTCCCCTTGTCCGGCCGGCCCGCTTGGCCGGCCGGCTTTTGTCGCCTCGGGACCAGCGACGGCCGGTCCCCCCTACTCCGACGCCGGTGGCCCGAAACTGGCCGCCGGTCTCCCTGCCCCACCGCAGCATGGAATCGGTCGTGGGCTTGATTCATCCGGGGCAGCGCGACGACGCCGCACCCCTCCGCCTCAGTCCCGCTCTGGCCACAGTGTCTCCGGGTTCTCCGACGCGGCACGACGGCGTCACGTCCTTGTTCGATTTCACGGTGCGGTGCGACGGCGCCGCGCATTCCTCACTGCACGATTCTGTGCGGTGCGACGGCACCACGCCATTCCCATTCTAATCCACATTAGAACAATCAAAATAGATAAGGGAGGTGGGTCGACCGTGTTTGTACGGTCTGGCCCCCTCTTGTTAATCGATAGCAATTGGTCATATTACACGACGAGCGTCAAGATAGAATTCACGAACAAAATAAAATAAACCCCCTACCTCGTCGAACAGGTTGGGTGAGGATTTTTCATGGAGATAACCATCACGGGAAGAGGCGTCGCGGAAGGAGATGTCGCGGAAGGATAAGTCAACCTCTAAGGAATCCGGCGTTCTTCGCGTGGTTTGTGTTATTCGTGTTCTTCGACGAAGAGGATGAAGAAACTCAAGACTCCCTTAGCTTTTCTCCCAAAGTTCTCAAGGAAACATGACTCCAACAAAAACTAAAATAATCCCACACTTATTTTATTAACATGACAGTAGTTTGAAATTCAAACACTCACATTAAACTCACTTCGTTAATATCATAAGTTATTAAAACTTATGTTATCAAATTTAAATATGAGTAGAGGGAGTTAAGGAATGGGAAGGGGTGGGGTTCATGTGGGCCCCACTATTCTCATAACCTCCCATGGGAAGTTGGGTAGTTACCCAACATCCACCCAAAGCATAAATATACTTAGAGAAAATAAAAATTGTAGTTAAATTTTTATTTTAACTTCCACAATTTTCATCAACTTCTCTCGTGAAAACGCAACTCCGGAAAAGGTGTTCCTAATAAATTACCGGCGTTGTGAATCCATTGGTGCCCTCAGAATTCGATTCCGAGCACCGGTTCAAAATTTATAAATTCCCGCTCGTTCGTTCACTGAACGTACCTGAGCTAAACTTTGGAAACAAAATTACAGGCACACCGGTCCTCGCAATCAAGTGCCGTCAGAAACTGCATTCTTGTAAAATCCCAAAGAAAAATAAGAAAAAAATATTTCCTTTAAATTTACTGGTCTTTACTTATCTATCCAGGAACCATTTTGGTATGAACCATCTTTTCTCCTAATCAGGTTTCACTAAATAGGTCAATTAATCCAATTTTTGTAAGATTGTGTAGTCTTGCTTCAAGTCGCCACACCTATGCCTACTTGAGCTAGGACATGGGGGTCATTATCTCCCATTCATCCTTATCATCCTAGGATGGGTATTTTTAAGGGAAGGGTCATGATATAATTGTATCATAGGTGATAGTCGAGAGTTAAGATGAGGTTTAGAGTTATGCACAATGAGTATTATATGGGTTTTTCAGGAACAGTGCCAGGTAATCTTGAATTATGACATAGGCTTGGGATTACTGGCTTGGACATGATATTTTAGTTCCCCCTCTAATCTGATGCATGGAATATGGGCCTACCAAACAACTGAGTTAGGCTAGACTATTTTTTTCGTAGAAACCATTTGAGAGGTACATGCATCATAATGACATGTGTTCTTGTCTAAGTTGGATTGTTTTGTATAATTTTAAATTTAAAATGAAATGTGTTAAATGAGTTAAAATTAATCTTAAATCAAATTCCACACTTATAAGGCTTAGTAATTTATTTTTTACTTTTAATATATAGAACTCAGTAATTATCCATTTCTGGCATGGGTGGTTTAGGCTTAGTAGGCTAATCAAGTTGATTAATGGATGGTTGATCCATGGGAGGAGGATAACCATTGGAAGATTACATTATGTTCTTTCCATCAATAGGCCGTGGGAATATATGATAGAATTGTTTCAAAAATGTATATAGAGTGTAGGATTGAGTATCTTGAGATCACCTTCATTTGGATTTGAGCACAAATATTGTATCAGTTTCCATTAATAGTGATTCAGATCTGAGTATATGCATGTCAGTGGTGGATGTTGAACCTAGGGGTGAAGATTGAGACTTAACATTTAGTAGTTCGATTTAGAGAAAGAGTTATGATCATAATTCCATTAATTATCAATGAAGGCTATGAAGATGTAGGATTCACTCTCCCTATACTACAGGAGTATGTTAGTACGAGAGCTGGGGAATATATTTAAGGATATCTTCCATTTGTTCTCTATCTCTATCTGAACGGGCAGTCTCATGCGAGAAGTCTTGAGGAGGAACTCCATCCTTCAGTCTAGTATGTGGTTAGTCTCTCTATGTTTTCGATGTATATGGAGGTCCCAAAAAAGGATGAGGTGATCAAGCAAATTCACTTGTGAGGTTATTTTCCATAAGAGGGTAGGTAGTAGGGTTCATTGAGAGGAAATGTTTCAGGTGGCGGATCTCAGGCTTCTAGGCCATTGAGGTTTTAACCTGAAGGGATTCGATGTCAGCAACATCCTTTCCAGCCTTCTGGTATTGGTGGTCCATAAGGAATTTAATTTAATTTGAGACATACAGCTATCATATGTCGAGACTACAGATTTATATATATATTAAATTACTAGTGGATTCATGACCTTATATTAGTAGAAGAGGGATGGTTCAGTGCTAGCCTCAGTAGCAGATTATAGTAAAGTTGTTTCAACATTAGGTAATGCAGGATTCTACTCAACCGAGGGGAGATGGGTATGGTGGAGGCCATCCTCTAGGTGTTCCTTAGGGACCATGAAATGGGTTTTTTCATGGAGGCAGTCATCAGTGGAGGTGGAATAGGACATGGGTGTGGTCAATTTCTTTTTGTTAAGGTATAATTTCTGATAAGATCATAGATCATTAGAGGTATGATGAGTTTATTTTTACCCTTTCTTGTGTTTTTTTTGATTCAGGAGCTTCAAACTCCTTTGTTTCACCCAGTATATCCCATTATTCAGGAATATACATAGAGAGGTTTCTCATGTCTATGGTTTTGAGTTCACCAATAGGTGGTCAAACCATCTTGTATGACGTGAGTTGGGGATATAGATTGATGATGGGACCTCATCAATCATGTGGGGATCGTTTCATTACATAGGTCCAACCATATGATGTAATTATCATCCTTATCATTTTATATCTTGTGAATTCTATTATAGTACTCATCAAGAGGATAGTTGTGTTATCTTATGTGGATGGTTATCATGTGTCCTTCAATGGTGAGCTAGTTTGATAGGCGGGTAGTCGGTGTGTGGAGCCTTTGTTTCATTGTTGGATTATATATCAGTGGAATCAGTGGAAACTAATATGTTAAATTTCTCATGGGTTTTCAATTGTTCTTGTATGTTTCTCTTGAGTAGTTTGGGACACTACACCCTTAATAGGATGTTGAGTTCGGGATTGGCCTCCATCTCGGGGCCTCTCTGATTTTGATGGCTCTTTATCGGTTCACAACTTCATTGTTTCTATTATTGAGGACTCGTTTAGATGATCTAACGAAGAATAGATTTATCTACACTGGTGTTCTATCATGGGGTGATTTAGTGTTTCTCAAAAAGAAGAAGGATGGCATTATTAGGTTTTGAATAGACTACCAGAGGTTGAATCTAGTGAAGGTTGAGAAATTTTACCCTCTTCTGAGGATATATAATCATCTGGAATAGCTAATAGGGTCATGTTGGTTTTTTATGATCAATATGAGGCCTATATATCACTATTTAATTATAATGGATGGAAATAACTTGAATAATGATTTCAAATGCAGGCAGGAGATCATCATATTCATAGTCATGACTTTATATATAACAAATTCACTGTTCATGTTCATGGGGTTCAAGAAATACATCTTTCATGAGATCCTGGACTAGTTCATCATTATAATAATCAATGATATCTTCGTCTTGTCAAATCAAGAAAATAAGCATATAAATCATCTCAGATCTATCTTGTAGGTTCTTCTATTCCACCGTCTCAACAGAAATGTATCCAAGAGTAAGTTATAGACATGATTGGTGAATTTGATAGGGATTGTGTGGGTCAAATGGGTGTGGAAGATGATCCATTGAATGTTAAAAAAGTTGTTTTTAAGGAATTACCAAATAATGAGGTAGAATATTGGAATTTTATTGTTATCATTCTCTATTAACAGATTTCTCTCCCTAATTTCTCTCAACTTGAAGTTTTATTGACACATCTGATGAGAAATGACTCGGATTTATTATTGAGTGTGAAATTCATTATAGCATTTAGTTATCTAAATGAGAAGTTGGTTAGTTCTCCAGTGATTTGATTTCCGGAGGGAGGAGTAATGTTTTAGGTGTTCTATAATGCTCCCCATATAATTTGAGATTTTTTTGATGTAGTATTGAGATGTGATCTCTTATGGTTCTAGGTAGTGACACAACCCAAGTGTAACTATGCCACCCATGAACTATAGTTGGTAGAATTCGGGTTTTTATTGAATTTAAAGAGCCATTACCACATATGGGAGCACTTTGTAGTCTTCACATACCATAATAGCTTTTGTTATATCTTTTTAAAGATATATATAAACATGTTGTAACAAAGGTTGACGGTCATTCCTGAGGGCTATAATTTTAGGATCTGTTATACCTCTTGATAAGAGAATATTGTGGAATAATTTTTGAGTAGGATGACATAGAAGGATGTTGTATAGGGATTTGTTGATTCATGGAAAGATATAGTGGTGTTGGAAGCCATGAAGATAGATAAAATGGTGGACAACGGTTGAGGATGTTTGTTTTAGATGACCGTGTAGTATTCTATGATGCAGCAGGTGGTAAAGTCTCAGTGAGGAGACTCATTTGTAGAGGTTATGTAAGATTTCATGGACCATGGTGATGGTATTGATGGATGGTTAGATGATGGTAAAAAAAACTTTGTTCCATGGAATTCTCTTATTTCTAGAGGGGATTCATGGGGTAGTCCATATGTGTTCCATAAATCACCTTTTCCATTACACAGATATATTTCTATGATGCACTATTCCTTGATGATTTTTTTTTGGTTTCCCATGATTAAATGAGTAGTGGTGGAGTTTGATGAAATATGACTAATCTTCTTGTAAGTGATGGTTGAGCTCCATGTTGCTGATGGTTTGTTTCATCCCTTAGATATCCCTATGTAAAATTGGGATGAAATTTCAATGGATTTTGTCATAGGGATACCGGGAGATTAGGGAGTATATGATTTTATCTAGGTTGTAGCATTTCAGCCGATGAAATTGGATCACTTCATAGTTATTAAGGAGTTGTGGGTTATAGATTCCTCATCAAAGAGATATGTGTATGAGGTGGTGTGGTTGCATTGAGTTTTGTGATTCGCTATCTCTGATCGAGACATACATTTTAAAACATGAGTACTAAATTGATTTTAGCCTGGCTTTGGCACCCAGTAATGCATCAACACTACCTTTCACCCTCAGATATATGGGCAGATAGAAAAAACTCTCTAAACATTATAGGATATCTTGCAACCATGCATCATAGGATTTGGAAGATCTTTTGTTTGGAACATGTATATGTTATAGTTTTCTTACAATAATAGCATTCATTGTATTATTCATAGGTCTTCATTAGAATATTTATATGGAAGACTGTTTCGTTCACATTTGTACAAGATAGTGGTTAGAGATGAAATTTTTCTGCACACTAAGGTATTGTAGAGCATGACAGAGAATTTTCATCTTGTTCTTGAGAGTATAAAAGCAACTTTGTACTAGTAGAATTTATATACCAATGAAAGTAGGATAACCTTGTAGTTCTAGGTTAATAACATTGTGTTCTTGATGTTTTCCCCTTGACGTGGGAAGTAGAGGATTGGAGGAGGGTGAAAAAATTATCCAAGGTTTGTTGGACCCTTTGAGGTGTTATGATGAGTTGGTGAAGTGACATAGTAGTTGGTGTTGCCACCACAAATGGATAGGACCCATCACATCTTCCACATCTCTCAACATCATCAGTTTCATCATGATTACTCCCTTTTCCTTGACTATAGAGAGTTTGATATCAAGGATAACCCGGTGTATGTGAAGTAGCCACTAAAGATCTAGGATAGTCGGGAGATGGTTCTGAATGGTAGATGTGTTCCCACAACCCAGAGATGTTTTGAGTATTGGATTATTATATTTTGTTTTTAAATTTAATGATTGAACCTTATATTATGAACTATGTTTTTTTCATGGTAGTGCTATGTGTGGTCCATTTTGGGATAATCTCCATACATTTGAAAAGGGGGAAGACCATATTCATTGTGAAGATTCATACAATTTCATTTGGTTAAACCCATGTTGGGAAGCTATTAGAACCTATATTGGATAAGTACATGACTTGGAGGATTGAATTTCTTTTATTCACATATTAGGACAGAATGGTTGTTGTTCATTTGTGGTGTGCCTTGTTTCTATTGGGGAACATTTTTGGGAGGAGGTGTTCTTGGATGTGGAGGGTTTCCACAAAAACATTCAAATAACACATGGTGGTTTATCATTGAATGTTAAAGTGTTTGTTTGTTAGTGGTTTATCAAGTGTAGCAAGATCCTTGAGAGGTATCTCATGGGTTGAGTTTTCAGACCCCCCTTCTTCTAGTCTTTTTTCAATACTCTTTATGGGATGAATTATTTGAGATCTATCTAATGTAATGTTTTTTGTCCTCCTAGTCCATTACTTTGTGATTTTAGGTGGTTAGAAGTGTTCAGATGAGGACTGGAGTGGTTTGGTATTTAAAGGCTAGAATAATAGGTATTTCATGACATGTACTCATATTAAATGATGTGAAACCATACTTTATATCTTATCATCGAGATTTCACAAAATTCTTAAATCTTATGTGGAGTGAATAATAGTTTAACATTTTTAAAAAAATCAGGATTTGAAAAATAAAATAAAACTTAATAGCAAAGGGTTTTCACATGATGTTGACCAAAAGGGATTATACAGTGTAAAATAGCATTACATGTCAGGTAATACACCCCTACAATAATGTTTGAAACTCTTTTTATTCCACTCAGGTTTTCAACCCCTATGACTAAATAAAGTTTCCATCATCATTAAGAAACCTGGTGACCCCACCCTAAAATTTTGAGGCATCATTCACCAAGGATAAAATCCTAGCTTCTATCTAGGTATATGTAGAAATACATGATTAATATAAGGTGTTTTCTTCCTCCCGTAATTATATTTATGTCGTTTTTCCTATATTTTCCTTATATATATTTTTCATTTAAGGGTAGATGTTCTTCCATGATTCTAATTTTTTATTATTCAGTTATCATTGGTATGGTTGTTCCACTTCATCCTCGAGTGGATGAAGATCTTATGGGATATGTAATCATAAGACTGTAACGTGATTTGTTTTCATTCAACGAACATTGAATCCTTAGTTGTAGGAATTTTCCTTCATTTCTCTTTGATTTTTCATTTTTAGATAGGAATATAATCTTGTTATAATATACATAAAAGTTATTCCACACTAATAAAATATATAAACTGGGTCAATGAATTGAAAAGGGTATAGGGATCTGATGCGTATGTTTTCCCGGCAATGATATTATTGTGAGGTGATGAATTATACGGGGTAAATTCCGTACTAAAAATATGGGTCATTTTTTATTCAAACATAATAAGTTTCAATATAGGTCATTCATGTTTAAAATTTCTATATAGAATTTTTAAATCATGTACACTTGGATAATAAATGGATTCCCGAAGGTTTCTAAGTATCTCTGAAAACCCCTGAATTAAAACATGAAATTAAATAAGGTATTCCATATTGAATATGGAATTGTTTTATGAATTGGTAAGTGTGACAATGTGGTCTGTGGGATATTTCAGGTTGTTTTTGTGGGATAGATTGAATGGAAATTGGCTATTTTGTGAGCTGTGGATTTTCTATGGTTTGTGTTGTGGTATGTTTTTTATGAACAGACATGTGCTGTGGGTTGTTTTGGGAAGTGTGGTGGATGAACTGGTAGACGATACATAAAAATAAACACATAATGTAATATCAGGTTTAAAGATTTATTAATTTTTAAAATGGATGAGAGGTGTTGAGAAGAAGAGCTTTGGTGGGGGTGTGAGATGATGTTTCGTTGAGTGTGGTTGTGCATTATTGTTCTAGATGGCTGACTTTGGTGAAGGATGGTGATGGTTGGAATGGTTAATTATCTCAAAGATTCTCCATGTGTGTGTGTTTTTGTGTTTTTTGTTTGTGATAGGCATGGTAGTTTCCAATATAGTAATGGAATAAATTAATAAATTATTTGTTAATAAATTTTTATTTTTTCTTGGGTAGGTGTGGTTAACGGAAAAAATAAATGAATTTTTATATAAATAATGGAATTGGTTAAATGACTTGTTTGTTAGAATTCTTTGTTTCCGGGGATTTGTTTATGGTGTTTTGAATTTATATGTAGCAGCATAGGTGATGTTTGGTTACTTTGTTCTTTGTTTTGAAATCCATTGGTTGGGCTGAGTATTTAGTATCTGTATGAATAAACTTGTATTTTCCTTGTTATTTTTATGTGCACCCTACTCTAGTTGATAACTATGTTCTAAACACCCTCATCATCATGGGGGATGGGTTCTTTACCGAGAATCTATAAGTGGTGATGGTTGGTTAGACACACTCTCTTCCCTTATCCCTAGTGTTGATAGCCCAATTTTCTTCGGTCATGTTGTTTTTTGTGAGGACTAGGTGTGTGAATGCATGTTTTTCATTCCAAGGAGTCATCAAGATGAGACGTGTTATAATTTTCTAGGTATATTTGGGATGAGGTTTGGTATGTGTCCCAGGTTTCTGTGTACATGATTTGATGTGACTCGGGATTAGGTTAAAGGATGAAATGTTTTTTATGGCCCAATTGTCCATGGGCATGGTTTGATGTGGTATGTAGAGCAGATATTTTCAGTTGGGATGTGATGTGACTTGGGCTTAGGTGATGGTATGAGATGTGGATTGTGGCCTAGGTATCTGTAGGAGTGGTGTGATGTTTTATGTTTCCCATATGTCTATAAGAGGGATTTTAATTGACGTGGGGCTTAGGTGATGGGATGAGATATTCTTTTTGGGCCCTGGTTGTTTGTCGGTGGGTTAGGATGTGGTTCTTCTAGAAGTAGTGGGAGTGAGAGGAATTTTTTCATTAGGAAATAGTCGATAAACTATTTGGAAGTGTTGTGGGTACTGCAATCATATATTTTATTACCATATCACTTTACTTGACTTTAATTACTTGGTGAGCATACCTTGGTAACAATGGAATGGCTAGAATACATTTTTAGGTATTATTTGGTTCTTTTGTTTTCTCATCATGCTATTAGTATGAAATCTTTCACTTGTTCTGGAGAGGCATAGATTTTTTCAATAATGTATATTTTTATATTAACTGAATTTATATAAAACTATTTTCATGTTTCCATGAGGATTACATGGATGGTGTTGGGCATTACTAGGATAAGATTTGGGAAATTCTTGGAGTCACTAAAATATCATTTCTTTAGTGCTAACATTAGAGATTTATTTCACTTTTAACAGTTTTATTTTGAACATTCATATTGGTTGGATTTTGGTTTTATTTTATATATATCTTTTTTGATATGTTTTGGGATGAACCATCTTATTTCATGATCCTATTTTCCTAAAAAAAGTAATTCCTCCAATTTCATTGATATTATAAGCCCTTTGTAACACCCCAGGGAAATAAATAATATGAAATTTTTATATTTATCCATATTTGTGAATAAAATATTAATATTACTTTAAAGGGGATGCTATGCTCGATGGCGTACCCAATACGCTACAACAAGTTTCTTTGGAATATTACGTTGCACTCTAATAATAAAATAATATTATTTTAAATGGTAGTTAATGCCTAGCCGTTGTAATGTCGGGAATGAACAGAACTAACTACAAAATTATTATATATGTTTGTAAAATATTTTTATTCTTTACAATAAATGATAGAGGATTAAAAATGTGAATGAATCCAATTTTAAGCATAGACAGTCTAATATTCTTTAAAAGGTCGATTGACCGCCTTTTGATGGCGAACCGCTTTTAAATCCACTTTTTGACAATTTTATGTGTTATATTTGACAAAATAAAATTCTTTTTTATAATAGGGACATCCAAATTTACTTTGTGTAAATTTTTGGTATTTTTCCGAAAAGTTCAATTTTTAATAAATAGTGAAAAATGTTTTAATGTAATTCAAAACTTCTTTTTAATCTAATTTATTTATATGAACAGATTATATTTTTAATTGGTGTTAAAGTGTATATATAATATAATTTTACCATTTAATCCAATGGTGGTCATTGTAATTAATATCACTTTATGATTGGACATAAACGAGTGTCAATCTTTTGAAAGATATTGTTTCATAAAAACACGCTATTTGTTTTAACAGCGGGATTTAATTGTAAAATTAATTAATGAAACATCTATGTTACGAATTTGGTAAAATAGACATCATTTTTGAATTCAGAATATCAAATATAGCTTAGGGTGAATTTTTGGTATTTTTCTGAAAAACATCAATTTTTGATGAATAGTGAAACCAGAAAGTGGTGGTTGCAAAATTTGATTTTTCATTTAAATGGGACTATACCACTCTGTGAATTGAACTTAAAAAATCCAATTTAACTGATTTTAATTGTTAAGTAAAATTTGGTTCAATGGGATGAAAATAATTTTTTATGAAAAGTAACTTTTATGTTTTATTAATCGTGATTAAAGGTAATTACTGTGATTTAAGGTAAAAATGATGTTATAATAAAATGAAAATATATTTACAGTTGTCCTAACCCTATTTGATGAGTTATGGCCGACCAAGACAACCCATGGGACGATTTTTGGTACCCCATGGATCCACTTCGGTTTGATAATGACATTTATGCCTTTTATTTAAAGTTAAAATAAAAATGTCACAAACATGATTTGTTTTTCTAAAACAATTACATGTGGTAATACAAGTCAGAATTTTTACTATAAATAGTCATTGGAAATCTAAAAAGGTTTCCTACATCATAGTATTTTTTTTAAATTTTTTCACATTAAATAAATTAAATTCATTATGACATCATGATGATGCAATAATGACCTCATTATTTAACGATTTAAATAAAATGGAAAGATAATGCAAACTTTAGGACCTACACATGTCAAAAACCTATTGTATGGGTGGATTTCGAACCCTTATCACCTTATACTCGAAAAAAATCAATGTGGGATCATTAAAATCCGAAAACCATTTGAAAATAAAGTAACATTTTATACTTTTCCAAGAGTGCCCCTCCTCTCCTCTTATAAAAGGCCCCCACCTCTACCACATTACCCACACCTCTCAAGCCTTTGGTTCGGCAAAGCTCTGATCATTTTTCTCTCCAAATCCCTATCCTCATCCTAGAAGCCTTAACATAGGCAGGAAGCTCTTCAATAAACCCTTTTGGTTCAAACCAAAGGGAGTTACCCTATTTTAAGGTAATGTCTTCACTTGTGCTCTTTTGTTTTATTTTGCTTCTCCAACCCCCTAAACTCTTTTTATTAATTTCTTTTGTAACAACTCTAGTATCTTGAATATACTAGTATGTTTTTATAATAAGAATTCGAGATACACATACACACACCTTCATCTAATGGTTAAAGAACATACTGTTTCTGTGGATGGTGAATTTCTGCCTCACGAAATGATGATTGTTCAACACTCATATAACACCTTCAATGGTGGACATTAAGATGTCACTATGTTTATATATGATATATAATATTTTTATGTTTTACTTAATCTTCTGTATTTTTTCATTTGTGGCATACCATAATGGCTTCCATTATGGGTATACGCGATATCTTCATTTTAGGAAGTGCGGGCTACCGCCCCCTCAAAGTGATTCGATTCGTTAATCCCATATGTGTGATGTATAAAGGATGGATTTAAAGTTATTATATAAGATTTTATACTGGAATTATAAAATACCTTTATATCATTATTTTTTTCTTTCCATTAAAGTATGAGATAGAAATTAAAGTAGCGTTAATGTGTACGTACGGCTTACCGTCTCCATGAATGGTGCATTTCATTTCTTATCCTCAAATGTAATGTACTATTATAAGTACATATAATGAATATATATGATGTATGATACATCTAAAGGATGAATATAATTCTGGAATTAAAAATATACACATCTCTCATTTAGTTTTAATTCCATTAATATGACATAGAAATGAAAGTAGCGTTCATACCTTCGTACGGCTTACCGTCTCCATGAACGGTGCATTTCATTCATTACCTCTAAATGATTATGTAATATTATAAATACATGTATATTCTGGATATATATTATATATATGATATCCAAATCCGGAATGTCATTCTGGATATAAAGAACCTTTGACCAGACGAACCACATGTAATTGTAAGAAGTACACTTTTGACTTAAGTACCAAATAACAACAAAACAACAGTTATTAACTTAAATGATTAAATATTGTTTATAAAATGTCAATAATTTAAATAAAAAGAATAATGAACTTGAAAAAGGTTCTTATTCAAGTGGAAATTAAATCATGTTTATTATTCAGGACGTTAAAGAACGATCGAGTCAAGTCGGACCCGAGGTAAGGGATCCTAATCCTCTCTTTCTTTTTAAGTACGCTATTTTATGTCATTCCTTTTTAAGATCATATTTCTTGTTATTGGGGAGATATTTTATATTACTCTTACTGTAATTTTTATGTTCATATGATAAGAGACCCTATTCTCTCTCATCAATCCATTTTGGATGTTTGGAGTGGCGCTGTTAGGCTGCCGAATTTTCGCAAGAGATCTAACCTCTCTCTTTCTTTTTAAGTACTCTCCTTTATGTCACTTCTTTTAAGCTCCTCTTTGTTATGATGTGGGGTGTTATTTTATACTCTTCTTTCTATAAACATTATGGTAATATGATGAGATACCCTATTTGATCTCATCAATCCATTTTTGTATGTTTTATGTGGCGCCGTTAGGCTGCCGAGTTTTTGTAAGGGATTTTTCATCTCACTTTTATTCCCGTGAGATTTATGCTACATTTACCACAATTTCCTTTGAGTGGTGTATGTAATGCCCATTATTTTAATCATTTTGTAATATACTTTCATTTATTATTATTTACATCAATGTTGTATTGTCCTTCTTTCACTGGGTGTATGTTTCGAAAGATACCCATGTCGGTAAGGGAACCTTTCACCCTCCTCTTTTTAAAAGACTTCTTTTGTTATGTATTTTAATTCACATAATATTATGTTGGGATATGTTCTTATATATCCTTATTGATTTAAATTTTTTTTCCATGTGATGAGATACCTTTTTTATCTCTCATGAACTCATTTTCTGAATTTTGTAGTGATGCCATTAGGCTGTCAAATTTTTGCAAGGGAACTTCTTAACCCAAACTTTATTCTTTGGGATAAACTTATACTCCTTGAATATGTCTTTCCATGAATATGTTTGAATAACCTCTGATTGTTTTACACTTAATATTCACTTATATTTGGTGTATTCGTTTGTCACACATAATTATGTAATTGATTTATCCTTAAACCAAGGATACCGTCTTTGTAAGGGACTTCGTCTCAATATCCTTTCATTGAGGAATATTTTGTTTTATACACAACATTATTTTATACAGTGTATAAACCCCATTGACTTTTACTTTTATACAAAAGTAATCTTTTTCTATGATTCTTTTTACAAAACGACAAAAAGGAATGCTTCTTTTAACGTACGCGGTGACAACAACCTTTTCCGCCACCGCGAGTATTATTTGATCTTTGGATTCCTCAACAAGCCGTAATGTATTTAAAATAAAATAAATACCATATACTCTTTTATGTATTTTGGTATTGATAATGGTTTTAATAAAGGATTCTATTTTTTCAATATATTTAAATGATATATTGTAACTGAAATGTGGAAATGTTATCATTCCTTTATATTGGTTTTATGTCTTATAATTTTATAATGGTACATGGACATTTTACAGGTGGTTACGTGATAAACCATATGACGGGTGGTGCCATGAATACCAGGACGGGTGGTTACGTTATAACCACCAATGCATTGGATATGGAAGTCGGTCGTATGGCTATTCCATTAAGTATGTATGGAAGTTGGCCGAATGGCTATTCCATTAAGTGATATGTGTGGAAGTCGACCTCATGGTTATTCCACTTAAGTATGCTTATGTCCCAAGTTACCTTTATATGTTATGTGATCTTTATATGGGTTTTATGGTAATCATTTGGTTACCTAAGGGTAAGTAATGAAATTTTATTCAGTGAAGAGTTTTTTCTACTTCAAAAAGGTGAAAAGTATTACTTTGATAAAGTATACATGGTTTACTTGTTGTTTTGAAAAACTAATGGTTTTCATTCATTGTGTATCCCTTACTGAGATTTTTATGCTCATCACTAGTTTTTGAAATGTTTTTAACAGGAATTAACGTGGAATAGGGTCAAGGATGGGATCAAGGGAAAGTCATGCACCCTAAAACATGGAACTGGACTTGTTTCTTTTTAAGAGTTTTTATTTTATGGAAACTTATTAAAAGTTTCTACTTTGTAATCTTTTGAGATGTAATAGTTATGTCCTAATTCTCTAAAACTCTAAACCTGAAAAGATCCCCAATGTGAATTATTCATTTAATTCAATATTAAGTAAGGTTTAAGGCCAGGGCATTATAGTTGGTATCAAAGGTAGGTTTAGATAACTTTAGAGGTTTGGGTATTCTTTAAGCATAAATGGCATTACCATAATGGTTAGGATTTCAGAATGAGTCCTAGTTTTAGATATAGTGAATAAGTAAGTATATCTTAGTGTCTATCTTCCTCATTAGTACACTATGGTTATGTTGATATACTCACACTGACCTTTTTGGTTTTAGTAAATGGATGGATCTAGCAGGAACCAAAGTGACAATGGGTTTGAAGGAAACTGTGATGGTTCTCTGATTAAGAGACCAGATGAAATGGGGGATTCAATGAAGAATCTCATGGTTGTTCTAAACCAAATATCAAGGATTCGTGATCAACCACATCAACCTTGGTGAGTTATATAATGCATCATGTATGAGATGACCAATCGATGTGGATGTTCAGGTAATAATTATTAAGGTAGCCATTAGGGTCTATAGTATCCTTACTTTTTAGGTAATTATGGGTTACTATATGTAATAATGGAATGTGAAAGTCATGATATAAAATTGAGGTTAAATTAAATTATGGTTATTTTTGAAGATATTATCTCGTTATTGGAGAATGTTTTAAGAATTATGTATTTTGGGAAAAAGGACAACACGCAGACCGTGTGACAACCCGTCGGATCAGAAAAAGCTGTGGGAATCAAACCCACAACCAAAGTGCATCTGGTATTTATCTTCTACCACTGGACTACGTGAAGTCCCTGGTTTTTATCACTTATTCTTTTTAGTTAGGTGACTTTATGAATTAAGAGTAAGTTGATTTTGGGTTTTTCGGAAAATGATTAACATATCATGGAGGATATGTGATTAGGTTAATTACTTTTCAATGTGAGACTTTAGGAGCAACTGATGTTTTTTTGGAGATAAATGTTACGACTTAACTTGGAAGACTATGTGACTAAATCCATCAAATATTTGGGATTCAATCTTAGTTTGGTTTACTTTGAAGAATTTTATGGACAAATTGTTTATCGAATGGTCCTCGTTGAACTTTGGGTTTTGTTGGGGAAAATTTTGGAGATTATGAATAGATTTTCTTTTTATAAAGGGTTATCCTTTTCTGGATTATCTGATCTTGTAATAACCTTTTCGGTTTTGGTTTTTTTTAGAGTCTAAAGACATTGGAATTATATTGTTCTCTTTTTTGGATTAGGTGATTCTCTATAAATTTATTATAGTACTCTTAATGCAATCAATTCTTCCTAAATAATCATTTTTAGAGAAAATATGAGTTTGATTAAGGAATCTAGTAAAAGTTGAAAGTCTACATGACAAGTAAGTATGTTTCATTATGATTTAGTTAAGCTCAAAAATAAATTCCTCAATGAAAAGTAACTGAAAACAAAAATGTTGTCTCTTAACTTTTCCTACAAGGGAATCGATTACTGTTTAACCCATCACAAGTTTGTGATTTTCTTATGGTTAAATTTCTCCTAGACATGTTTACTATCACTCCCCATCAGAACATGACCCTTTGTTTTTTCCTCCATGTCCATATATTCATACTTGGAATCCTAGTATGGGTTAACTCGGGTGACCTCTGTACTTATCTTTCTTTATTTTAACGTGATTGTTTTACCAACTGTTGTACCGATGTGTGACTTTCAAGGATGTTTCCAAGCTCAATTTAAAATTGCGAGGACGCAATTCCCAAAAGGGGGAAGGATGTAACACCCCAGGTAAATAAAGAATATGACATTTTTATATTTATCCATATTTGTGAATAAAATATTAATATTACTTTAAAGGGGATTCTATGCTCGATGGCGTACCCAATACGCAATAACGAGTTTCTTTAGAATCTTACGTTGCACTCTAATAATAAAATAATATTATTTTAAATGGTAGTTAATGCCTAGCCGTTATAATGTTTGGAATGAATAAAACTAACTAAAAAATGATTATATATGTTTGTCAAATATTTTTACTCTTTACAATAAATGATAGAGGATTAAAAATGAGAATGAATCCAATTTTAAGCATAGATAGTCTAATATTCTTTAAAAGGTCGATTAACCGCCTTTTGTTGGAGAACCTCTTTTAAATCCACTTTTTGAAAATTTTATGTGTTATATTTGACAAAATAAAATTAATCTTTATAACCGGGACATCAAAATTTACTTTGTGTAAATTTATGGTATTTTTCCGAAAAAGTTCAATTTTTAATAAATAGTGAAAAATGTTGTATTTTAATTCAAAACCTATTTTTAATCTAATTTATTTATATGATTATATTATCTTTTTAGTTGGTTTTAAAGTGTAAATAGAATATATTTTTACCATTTAATCCTATGGTGGTCATTGTAGTTAATATCACTTTAAGATTGAACATAAACGAGTGTCAATCTTTTGAAACATATTGTTTCATAAAAACACGCTATTTGTTTTAACAGGGGGATTTAATTATAAAATTAATTAATGAAACTTCTATGTTATAAATTTGGTAAAATAGAAATCATTTTTGAATTCGGAATATCAAATATAGCTTTGGGTGAATTTCTGGTATCTTTCTGAAAAACATCAATTTTTTATAAATAGTGAAACCACAAAGTGGTGGTTACCAAATTTGATTTTTCGCTTAAATGGGAATTTAACACTTTTGTGATTCGAATTTAAAAAACACAATTTAAATGATTTTAATTTTTAAGTAAAATTTGGTTCAATAGGATAAAAATAAATTTTGATGAAAAGTAACTTTTATGTTTTGTTAATCGCGATTAAAGGTAATTAGTGTGATTTAAGGTACAAATGATATTATAATAAAATGAAAATATATTGACACTTGTCCTAACCCTACTGGATGAGTTATGGACGACCAAGAAAACCCATGGGATGATTTTTGGTACCCCATGGATCCACTTGGGTTTGATAATGACATTTATGCCTTTTATTTAAAGTTAAAATAAAAATGTCACAAACATGATTTGTTTTACTAAAAAAAATTACATGTGGTTATATAAGTCAGAATTTTGACTATAAATAATCATTGGAAAGATAAAAAGAGTTCCTACATCATATTTTTTTTTTATAATTTTGAGACATTATATAAATTAAATTCTTTATGACATCATGATGATGCAGTGATGACCTCATTAATTAACGATTTAAATAAAATGGAAGGATAATGAAAAATCTAGGACCTAAACATGTCCAAAACCTATTAGATGGGTGGAATTCGAACCCTTATTACCTTATCCTCGAAACACATCAATGTGGGACCATTAAAATCAGAAAATCATTTGAAAATAACGTAACATTTTAAACGTTTCCAAGAGTGCCCCTCCTCTCCTCTTATAAAAGGATCCCACCTCTACCACCTTACCCACACCTCTCAAGCCTTTGGATCGGCCAATATCTGACCATTTTGACTCTACACATCCCTATCCTCATCCTAGAAGCCTTAACGTAGGCAGGAAGCTCTTCAAGAAACCCTTTTGGTTCAAACCAAAGGGAGTTACCCTATTTTAAGGTAACGTCTTCACTTGTGCTCTTTTGTTTTATTTTGCTTCTCCAACCCCTTAACTCTTTTTATTCATTTCTTTTGTAACAACTCCAGTATCTTCAATATACTAGGATGTTGTTATAATAAGTATTCTAGCTACACTTACACAGACCTTCATCTAATGGTTAAAGAACATACTATTTCTGTGGCTGGCGAATTTCTGCCTCACGAAACGATGATTGTTCAACACTCATATAACACCATCAAAGGTGGAAATTAATATGTCACTATGTTTATATATGATATATAGTAATTTTATGTTTTACTTAAGCTTCTGTATTTTTCATTTGTGGAATACCTTTATGGATTCCATTATGGGTACACACGATATCTTCATTTTAGGAAGTGCGGACTATCACCCCCTCAAATTCATTTGATTCATTAATGCCATATGTGGGATGTATAAAGGATGGATTTAAAGTTATTATATCTGATGTTATACTGGAATTATAAAATACCTTTATATCATTATTTTTTCTTTCCATTAATGTATGAGATAGAAATGAAAGTAGCGTTCATGCGTATGTACGACTTACCGTCTCCATGAACGTTGTATTTCATTTCTTATCCTCAAATGTAATGTACTATTATAAGTACATATAATGGATATATATGATGTATGATACATCTAAAGGATTAATATAATTCTGTAATTAAAAATATACACATCTCTCATTTAGTTTTAATTCCATTAATATGACATAGAAATGAAAGTAGCGTTCATGCCTACGTATGGCTTATCGTCTCCATGAACGGTGCATTTCATTTCTTACCTCTAAATGATTATGTAATTTTATAAATACATGAATACGCTGGATATATATGATATATATGATATCCAAATCAGGAATTTAATTCTTGATATAAAGAACCTTTGACCACACGAACAACATGTAATTGTAAGAAGTCCACTTCTGAATTAAGTACCAAATAACGACAAAACAACAGTTGTTAACTTAAATGATTACATAATGTTTATAACATGTCAATAATTGATATAAAGGAATAATGAACTTTAAAAATGTTCTTAAGCAAGTATAAATTAACTCAAGTTTATTATTCAGAACGTTAAAGAACGATCGAGTCAAGTCAGACCCGAGGTAAGGGATCCTACTCCTCTCTTTCTTTTTAAATACGCTCTTTTATGTCATTCCTTTTAAAGATCATATTTCTTGTTATTGGGGTGTTATTTTATATTAATCTTACTGTAATTTTTATGTTCATATTATGAGAGACCCTATTCTCTCTCATCAATCCATTTTGGAAGTTTTGAGTGGCGCCGTTAGGCTACCAAATTTTCGTAAGAGATCTAACCTCTCTCTTTCTTTTTAAGTACTCTCCTTTATGTAACTTATTTTAAGCTCCACTTTGTTATGTTGGTGGATGTTCTTTTATTCTCCTCTTTCTATAAACATTATGTTAATATAATGAGATACCCTATTTGATCTCATCAATCCATTTTTGTATGTTTTATGTGGTGTCGTTAGTCTGCCGAGTTTTCGTAAGGGATTTTTCATCTCACTTTTATTCCCGTGAGATTTATGCTACAGTTTCCACAATTTCCATTGAGTGGTGTATGTACTGCCCATTATTTTACTCATTGTGTAATATACTTTCATTTATGAGTATTTACATCAACGTTGTGTTGTCCTTTCACGGAGTGTTTGTTTCGAAAGATACCCATCTCGGTAAAGGAACCTTTCAACCTCCTCTTTTTAAAAGACTTCTTTTGTTATGTATTTTAATTCACATACTATTATGTTAGGATATGTTCTTCTATATCCTTATTGATTTAAATTTTATTTCCATGTGATGAGATACCCTTTTTATCTCTCATCAACTCATTTTCTGAATTTTGTAGTGATGCCATTAGGCGGTCAACTTTTTGCAAGGGAACATCTTAACCCAAACATTATTCATTGGGATAAACTTATACTCCTTGAATATGTCGTTCTATGAATATGTTTGAATAACCTCAATTGTTTTACACTTAATATTCACTTATATTTGGTGTATTCGTTTGTTACACATAATTATTTAATTGATTTATCCTTAAACCAAGGATACCGTCTTTGTAAGGGATTTCGTCTCAATCTCCATTCATTGAGGCATATTTCGTTTTATACACAACTTTCTTTTATACGGTGTATAAACCCCTTTGAATTTTACTTTTATACAAAAGAATCATTTTCTATGAAGCGTTTTACAAAACGACAAAAAGGAATGTTTCTTTTAACGTACACGGTGACAACGACCTTTTCCGCCGCCACGAGTATTATTTGATCTTTGGCTTCCTCAACAAGCCGTAATGTTTTTAAAATAAAATAAATACCATATAAACTTTTATGTATTTTGGTATTGAAAATGGTTTTAATAAAGGATTCTATTTTTTCAATATATTTAAATGATATATTGTGATTGAAATGTGGAATTGTTATTATTCCTTTGTATTGGTTTTATGTGTTATAATTTTATAATGGTACTTGGATATTTTTCGGGTGGTTACGTGATAAACCATATGACGGGTGGTGCCGTGAATACCAGGATGGGTGGTTATGTTATAACCTCCAATGCATTGGGTATGGAAGTCGGCCGTATGGCTATTCCATTTAGTATGTATGGAATTTGACCGAATGGCTATTCCATTAAGTGATATGTGTACAAGTCGACCTTATGGTTATTCCACTTAAGTATGTTTATATACCAAGTTACCTTTATATATTATGTGATATTTATATGGGTTTTATGGTAATATTTTGGTTAAAGAAGGGTAAGTAATGAACTTTTATTCAGTGAAGAGTTTTTACTACTTCCAAAAGGTGAAAATTATTACTTAGATAAAGTATACATGGTTTACTTGTTGTTTTGAAAAACTAACGGTTTTCATTCTTTGTGTATCCCTTACTGATCTTTTTATGCTCATCCCAAGTTTTTGAAATGTTTTTCACAGGACTTAAGGTGGAATAGGGTCAAGGATGGGATCAAGGGAAAGTCATGCAACCTAAAACATGGAACTGGACAAGTTTCTTTTTAAGAGTTTTTATTTTATGGAAACTTAGTAAAAGTTTCTACTTTGTAATCTTTTGAGATGTAATAGTTATGTCCTAATTCTATAAAACTCTAAACCTGAAAAGATCCTCAATGTGAATTATTCATTTAATTCTATATTAAGTAAGGTTTAAGGTCGGGGCCTTATACACTTGGTGTTAGCTTCGATCCCATTACTTACTGGAGGAAGTATTTGGGGGTCATTGTCTCTATTTAATCATGTATATCCTAGGAGGGTTATCTTTGGTGGGAGGGGTCGTGATATTTTAGGTGGTATTCCACAAGTACACTTGAGTGATGTTATCATTTTCTAAAAGATTGGAATCTAAGGATTTTGATTTGAAATTATTATTATAGAATTATAATTTTTTCTTAAATAATATATATATATATATATTAAATACATCATTATATCCATCCATATGATGCAGTGATATAAAATGAATAACATTGGTTCATGTGGCAGGATTATGTCGTACACATGATCGACATTTTAATTTTCCATTTGACGAAACATCATATGGATATAGGATATAACATTAATATAATTTCAAATAAGTATATTTAATATTTTATTTCTGTTTTCATCATATTTCAATAATATTTAAATGAGAAATAAGAAAAAGTAAAATGAAATTGCATGGTTAATAAATATTCCTCATGTTCGAACAACATCATTTGGATTAAACATAAATCCTTCCTTGAATGTTTTAATTATCAGACATGGGAATCTAGTTCAAGGGTTGGGATTTATAGAATATATTTGGTAATGAATTTGAATATCCAAAAACATATTTATTCTTCAATAAGAGTATAGAATAGGAACCCATTTATAATTGAGGTGATTGGTGAACTTGTAAATTTAGATGTTTTTAAATATTTTAATGTCTCTTGGATAGTATATTGGATAAAAAATATACCATTATAAAACATTCAACTATATCATGATGGAATATGGACATTAAATATCAATTATTAGAAAACATTACGCCCCATTATCCTGTATCTATATAGTTTTACGCCATAGTAAGCTTGTTTTATCCTTAACATTGGTAACATAATTTTAGTTATTTTACTATTCAATATAAAAAACAAATATTTAACAAAATTATATAATATTATTTATTATCATTAATATTATGGAATAAATAATTTCAAATTAGATTCATATAATTGACATAATTTAATTTAAAATTAACATTCAGATGAATCAAAAATGAGATTTCCAAATAAAAATTACCTTTATATATTAATTATTTTTATACAATGATTCAACATGTAATTAATTAAAATTACCTAAATGTGATTGATAATAACATAAAATAACTTTTTTTACATTTAAAACAATTTAATATAAATAATAAAAATCCTTAAATGAAAATACATTTTTCTTAATAAAAATTTGATCTTTGTATTATATAACAAATAATTAATATTTTCAAAAAATTCACAAAAGTTTCCATTAAGATAATTTTTACATGTTAAATATTAAAATGTAGTTCATTTTTTCAAATAAATTTTATATAATCAGAAAAAATAAAATTAAATTATGTTTGAAAAATGAGAAGATTCCACTTTTCAGAAAAAAATTGAATTTTTAAGAATAACACAATATTTATTATTATCTGATTTTTTAAATAAATATTAGATAATTATTTAAAAATTTATTAAATATATTATATATAATTTTTATTAATATCATTCCCCAATAGTGATTAGTGTTTTCTGATCAACACACACATAGTGTATAGAAATTACATTTCATAAATACAGCGCCATTATTTTCAATTTTTTTCATTTCTAATTAATTAATAACAAAATATTGTCATTTTTTTACAGATGGAGACAATATAATTTTTATAATTTAATTATTAATATTCATACCAACTACTTTAATAGATATGATATATCAATATACTATATTATGATTCGTTTAGACATGGGGTTTCATGTATATAAATCTATCGATGAAAATAAATAAATAAATAAATATATATATATCATAAAATAATGGGGTGTCTAAACTACCAATTTTTTATAGATACATTACCATTATTTTTAAAATGGGTATAGGTGGAAATATTTATATCATTTTTGTTAAGATAGAGCTATGGTAATTTCAAAATGAGGGAAAATCAATGTGTGTATTGTGGAGAAGAATATCTATCTCCCTTGTAAAATATTTCCTTTCATAGAGATATGGGATAATCTAAAAAAATGATATAACATTGTATGGGGTGATGAATCTAATAATTTCATATTCAATATGATTTTCTTAATAATAATTACAATTTTAAATTCATAAAAAAAATTTAGAGTGGATGAAATAGTGGAATAATATCCACAAAAAGTCCTTTTGGGTAAGGAAATTTTTATGTGTTGTGTGAATTTTTAACATTAATATAGAATAATTAGTTTTTATTGACGTCCTTTATGAATTTTTTTCAATATTTTTTTAATGATTTATAAATCCCTGAGAAAAAATTCAATTGCTCAATTAATATTTTAATTATTTCAAAAAATTTATAAAGTAACTAAAATTTGGTTACGGAAACTTCTTGAACGATTCATTTTGCCATGGAAATTGAAAACCAAAAAAGTCATGATAAATTATTATGATTCATTCCAATTTATAATGATTGTTCCAAAGTTCATAAGAATGATTCCTAGGTTATCAATGCTAAAATAAAGTTTTATAGTTGGAATTATTCCCATTTTAAGAGTAATTATTAACATATTCTGAACGAGTGAGGAATTTTTAAGAGTCATTTGGTCTTATAAAGAGTCAATTAACTATTTCAAAATAATTTTTTTCGAATTAAAATATGTAAAGGATAATTAATGTAACTCCTTGAATTTTTATGATTAAATAGATTCTTTAGAAGAGTAACTAGAGGCTTTGTAATAATGATTTTAATTTTTCAATGAGAGATTCGATGATCTAGATTATAGTTTATGTGAAAATTATTTATTACATTTATGTATAGAGAGGATACTGTAAGAGTCATTTGGAGGCCAAAAAATTATACAAATGAGATTTTTTAAAAGAATATTATATTTTGATGAAGATAAAATGTCATGATCCCAGAGATGATCATTATTAGATTAAACATAATAAAAAAATTTGATTAAATATGGTTTTCTGTGAAATTAAAAAGTGAGATTAAGGAAATAATAATTTGATATTTTTATATAAATTTATTTGAAATATATAAATACTATTTTTAATTTGACGAGTTTTTTAAAATTAAATGGGTATATAGTGTGTTATTTTATATTATACAGGTCAAATTAAAATTGTTATGTTTGGATTCCAGTGTGGCTATTATGTCTATGATATTACATGTGATATAACACCATAATGTTATGATTCATTCACTAATATGGTTGAAGAACATTTAGGTTAAATATTATCATGTTAAATAAATAGATGATATCAATATAGAAACCTTTTCAAACTCACAAATTCAATTATTTTAAATGATGATCAATTTTAAATAATTAATAGAGAATTATTATTATCATATGTAATTAGAAAATGGAATTTTTTGAATTTTTTATTGTTAATTATTATTTGAATAATAAAATATGAATATATTTGTCTAGAATTACCACATGGTTAATTGATAGAGGAAACATGTTGATAAACTCATTATACAATTCTATTATGATAATTGTAAAGATGTCAATGTATATATTAATATCTAAATTTAATTGAATATAAAATATCTAGAATTCAAAATAACTGGGATCATTGTCAAGATCACAAAAAAGGATTTATCATTTATATATATTTAGAAAAAATATAGATTGGATATTGGAGCCCAAGGTGGATTACAAAGAAAACCCAGAATAATATTCACTCATTTAGTAATGAGATTGATATTGAGAAACAATTTTGAATCTATTTCTATATAAAGTAAGATTGGAAAAATAATCAGAGTTGAATAGAAATAATTATAAGTAAATTTTCTTAAAGTGGTGTTGATACTATAATATGATCATCTAGATGGGTTGATACAAATATTTATGTGAGAATTATTTCATGCATTATGCCACATCATTTTTTTCTTTAATGTATATTTAATTATAAAATAGGTATTTAAGTGATTAATTATATGGTTATGATTTATTTGTTGATAATTAGTAAGTTAATGAGTCTTTTATAACATTTTAATTTAATGTCTTAGTAAGGTTAGTATTTTATTTTTCTGTATTATTTATTATTTTTTTCATTTTCAATTATCCAAATTAGTTGTCAACAAAAAATTGATTTTATTGTGAATTTACTCGACATACTCTAGTGATATAATAGATTGTGGAATATTTTAACTATAGAATTATTCTATGTTTCATTAGGAAACAAAACATGGTAGAGGAAGATAACATCCTGTGAACTTATATCAAATGATTAATTATTTTTCGAAAACCAATGGATTGTGATGGAAAATAGATACAAAAAAAAGTAGGTAGTCACATTGGGATCAAACATTGTATAAATTTTGTGTTATTATTCATTTTTTATTTTTTTCTTCATTTTCTTATGGATAAGTAATATATCTTATGTTATTTAATTGTAATTTATTTCATAGTATAATTACAAGAGAATGAAATTTTAAAATAATGACACAACAGATTTATGTCCCATACATAGTTTTCTAAAAATCCTTGATTTTGACAATAAAACATAAGAAGGTAAATAGTATATCTAAGATAACTATAAATATATTAATGTTGAAATTTATTTTTGGACATTTTATGATTAAAAATTTACATGTGTAAAGCATAAACATTTTTGAGCATTGTTATGAAATATATTACCTATTCATGGATTGTTTCGTTCTCTAATTTATCATTGCAATGTTGAAACACTACTTATTAGGATGATGTGTTTATAGAACTATAAATATAAAATACATATATCTCAAATCTTATAATCTCATTATAAAAAGTGATACCTAGATCACATGTCATAGAAATATCAAGAAACATTCATCCTCTAAATTTCCCATATTATAGAATAATATTACAGTATTTGAGTCATTCTCACTACTTTTAGAACAAAATTTCAATCAGTATAATGCATTCTTAAAGGTTTTCTTGTGAACATACTACAAATTAAGGTAACACTATGATGTAATATTATAAATATAATGAGAATCCAATAATACCTATACGAGCATAAAATCGTTAACTGTATATAGTTCACCCCATAGGAGACCATAATATTGAAACCCCCAATTATTTTTATTCCAATTATATGAGTAGTTAAAAAGATGAAACAATTATAACACCCCTAGATTTTAGTATAAATTTTTATTTTATAAAAAATGCATAGAAAACCACTCATTTCAAAATTACAACAAAATATGTTATATTTCTTCATGGTCTATCATTTATCAAAATAAATATATTTCTCTATAAACACCATACAATTTGAATAACAAATATTAATAATAAAATTTTTCTAACAAAAATCATATTCACAATTATGTATTAAGGTAAAAGTGGGAAGTAATAGATAATAAACAACAATGCAAGGTTATTATAGAACGCTTCATCGTAATAAACCATAATGATTGATCCAAAAATGATGAAAATATTATGAATATATATACAAAATAATATATGAATTAGCACTGTAAGATATATTAGAGGATATGAAGCATGGTATTTAATGAAAAAAATTATGACAGTAGCATGCAATTTTTTCATTGTCCAGAAAATCAATTTTGAGATGAAATCACTATATGGACTTTTAAAATATTGAATAAAATAATTTAAAATGTATATTTCATTAAATTAATATTATAACTTCCATCATGTTAATTTTTTATATAAATATTAAATAGATATTTATTAAATTTGAGGTTATATTTATTATGTTTGAGTCTAAAAATTTATACATTAACTATATTTTTAATTATTTCAAGACATACTATGTAATTAATTGTTTATGAGCTAATGGGTAATTTGTTAGTGAAAACAATTATTCCTCACTCAATGTAAATTTACAAAAGATGTTAAATAATAAATTTAACATTTAAGAGGAATATATTGGGAGAGATATATATATATATTTAATATAAAATTTTAATGAATGAATTTATATAATTTAATTAGAGTTACAATTTAACTTTAATTGATTATATATTTACATAAATATTTTATTAGATACATTAATATTAATTTTCATGAATTACATAATAATAAGAATATTTTATTAATATAAAATTAATATATTTTAGGACCTTTTTTAATTATAAATAATAATAAAATATTTAGTTTGTTATTAACAATTAATATAATGATGATTTATAGTTTAAATTGAATTAATAAAAAATTTATGAATTCATTTTTAAACTAATGGATTTATATATGTTCATGGAATAATAACATTTCCCAACCTATGAAGGACACTTGGAATATCGAACATTTTGAATAAGTAGTTGATTAATCAATAACCCTGGGTTCCAGACACGAAACATTCATTTGATAGTCAGAGCATATAAACTCTGAGATGAAGCATGTCATGCAGTACATACAAGGTATGTTGTTCCACTGCATACATGACATGAAATACATCATGATTTTTATGGATAATAACTGACACATAATATACAACATCATGAAGTTGTAAATCATTATCCTATTCAAAGGAGTTTTTATAGTGCATGATACTATTATGGGATTTCTTAAAGTGTTTACTATTGAACATTTTGAAAATAATTAATGGGATTATATCTTAAACCACTACACCACCATTTTCTTCCCCTACATGGTATAATCATTAAACCTCCATCATATTCTCCCTCCAAAATTCCATTACCCTAGTGGATATAAAAAACATTAATATCATATACTGACCATGAAAAACCTTTTCATTATATATATATATATATATTTCATTTATTTATTTACAGAACTCGATATCACAATGTTATAAAATTTTAGAGATTATAGAATCATTTGGATATTCTTCATGACATAAATTAAAAAAAGACTAAAAACAAGTCATTACAAAGAACAAACACATTAGAGAGACCTCAACCACTATCTCACTCATACACATCTTTAATCTAGTGAAAAGTGATTATGAAAACATAGGGTATGTAACCAAAGCTCAGTAAGTGATTTTTTAAGACAAAAATGAAACCCGATAGAATTTTGTAAATAAAAAGTAAAACATATTATAATGTTTGTAATGAAAGGTTAGGGAAACATGTAAACATTAAATAAAACGTTTTAGTTACAAATAAATCAATTTATACATAACACATTTTGAAAATCCACATCGATCATTTATATAGTAATAAGAAATTTACTTGATGATCTTATAAGAATTCATTGTGAATTGTCATGGAAACATGAATCAAACATTGATTTTCATTTCACTGGCAAGGCATAGAACCTGACATAAGCATGAGTCGATTTTCATTGCACCTGGAGGTGAATGATTCATGTCTCATTTCACATCGATAGCACGGGTAAACACTAATTTCACATGATTTAGCAATATAAAACACTCATTGCACTTGAATTAGCATAAGTAAACCCTCATTTTACATGAATTAGCATGAGAAAAACCTCATTTCATATAAAATATCTAGAGTTTACCCTCATTGAAAATAAATTACCATGAGTAAACTCTCATTGCACATGAATTAACATGAGTAAACCCACATTGCACATAATGTATCATGGTATGTTTTTTTTGAACCTCATGTTCTTAAAATCAATTCATTAAAAGAACTTTTTTGATTATACGTGTACCATGATGAATGTAGATTCTTATTTAAATACATAATAAGACATTAATATACAATAATTTAATTTTTTCTCATAAAGGATATATATATATATATAGATTTATTTAAATAAACTTTATTGTATACTCATGCATATATCTACCTATTAGAAATAACCATATCACATCCAATACTATTTTATACGTGCATCCTCATAAATGTAAATAATTATAATTATATGTTCATGAATAGAGTAGTTTCGTATAAAAGATACATGTATACAAATTTATTTACATAAAAACTTGTGTTTCAATAAAATGTGATTGCATAATTATGCATGTATACATCAATTAAAAAAATAACAATATCACCTTTACATAAAATGACATAAACACATCCGTTCCTATAAAAATTAATATGTATACATGTACATATGTGTGAATATTTAAATGTGTACATATAAATGTATTAATTTAAACTATTTCATAATATATATAGATATATATATTTATATGTTTATTGTTTTCTTACACCCACTTGTTTTGAAAAACATTAACTCAATAACCTCGTTTGCAAATTTAAGGCATAATTTATAATTCAAGCAACATTAATCTAATTTTAAATAAGAGAAAACCGCGGCCAGTTGTGATTCAAACCTTTTCATAATATATACCTAAGAATATATACATATGTAGATTGAAATAATTAATGTCAAAATAATATTATTCTAAAAATTTAATAACAACACTCGTATATATAAGAGTCCAACTGATGTTGTTAATTTTTTTCAAATTAATTTTGAATATAAATATGTCTCAAAAACACAATGAAATTTATATATATCTAAAACATATCATGGAACTCTTATGTAGAATATTAAGGGATCACCTTTCCATGTTGAAAATAATCTAAAATTATTTATAAATACAATACTAATAGAATAAAATAAGTTTGAAATATATATATGTCAAATTTTCATATGTTTTTAATAATTTTAAGAATATTTATAAACCAAATTCCCTATTTTTACCCCAATAACACAGAAAATTATTTACAAACTGATGAATTAAACATTATAATTTGACTAAAAGAAAATTGGAATAAAATAACTAGAAAAACATAAATATCATGAATTGTTTGAGTAGATGTTTCACAAAATAAACACATCAGAAAATGATTTTAATTAAATATACATCATTGGAAAATTTGGAAAAGAAAAATAAATTCATAAAAATGCATTGTACTTTTAAATATCATAAATAAAAGGTTGAACAATAAGATAATAATTACCAATATAGAGACAAAGACCAGTTGGCATGAAATACATGTATTTCATATAATACATTCACATATTTTATGAAATAACATCTCTTAACATGCACGATTGGCCACCACGATGTGAATTGAACAACAAAGAGGGTTATATACTACTAATAGGTAAAAACACATGAACATTTTTATGAAAATAAAATTTCCTTTATTTTTCATGCAATTTATATACTGCTTGAATGTGGGAATGTAGTCTCACAATATGGTGGGTATATTTCAACTGATAAACTTTGAAAGATTTTAATGTAAAAGAACAATTTTATAGTCTAATATCATCTCCTTACCTTAAGGATTAAACAACCAAGTACACCTTAGTCTCATATCATAGAGAAAAAAATTATGAAAAACACCTCCAATCTAGACTAGCCAGGCTATGATAAGAAGATTTTGGAGGGTTTCCCTTCAATGCAAGAGCTTTTTTTATACCCAAACATTCCAAACCATATTTTACAATATAGAATAGTTTTAACACGCTAATTAACATACCAACAAGAAATCATTCTTTTAATTAAACTATATCCTTAATTAGATCCTAATGGGATATGTGGGAATCCAAACCAAAATGAAAAAATATATAATTACAACTCAAAAGAATTGTAATTATCTAAAAATCTGACTCACTATCAAAATGAAGTATTCGATGGAGGATGTTACCACAAGAAACACGACACTTAAAGACTTCACGGGTTACTGATGTGACTTTCAGTCAAATTGAATGCTGGTGGGGGTGTGTTTCCATCCTCTATGCATGAAAAGACAATGTCACAAGATCCTCAAAGGGAAATCACTCAATGGGAAGATGACGCATGTTGATCGGCATTATCCTAGTTTCGCATGAGTAGGGTGCAGCTGAGAGTTGGAGGTCGACTTATGCCTTCGAGAGTTATAAGATGAAATTGGGGGAGGGTTTCATTCTCCATTACCCTAAACTAAAATGGAATTCCCCTTTTCTCATTTTTTATTCAAATCGTTATAATAATAAATATTATGACATAATTTTATTATTGAAAAAAATAATTATTAATAATATTTTAACTAATAATATTTATTATATATACTTATATATAACATATTTTATTAGTGTCAATAAACATATATTATGATATTAATTCTTAAAAATAATAATTGTCTACTTAAATAATGTGATATTGTTATTACTATTATTGTTATGTCAAAATAATTATACTCTCCCTCTAATAACTATTATTATAAAAATTAATAAAATCATGTGTCACTTAAAAAAATATATGTTCTATATTTACATAGTTCATTTTAATAATTTTATAATTAATAATACCCATTTCATTTTCATAATAATACTATTAAATTAAATAAAATTTATAAACATATGGGTATATTCATATTTTTTGAATAATTGAAAAGATAATATTTAAAAAATATATAAATATGTTTTTCATTAAAATAATAAAATTTTAAATTTTAAAATTACTTTCTTTTTTCTTGAATTTTTTTTGGATTAAAAAAATATAACTAAAAACATTATTTAATATGCTCTACATAAATATTTATATTTTAACTAAATTATTATTCCAATAGTTTTTGGGTGGATTTACATAAATAAACTTATTTTAATGTTAGTTAATCACTGAACACTATATATATACATATATAAGTATGTAACCGTTATTTTTTCTTTAATTTACTATCATTTTATTTTTTTTAAATTAATTCAATGGCTATATGCAATGATAATTTTATGTATAAATACATAAACAAACTCATTAAATATGTAGATTATTTTTCCACTAAGATGATGCCTATTTTTTACACTCTTATATTATTTTACCCATCTCCACTTCATTGGATTTCAACTCTGAGGAGATCCCAAAAGTGCGGGATATGATATCGTTATCATCATTTTTATTATGATTTTCCTTATTTGTTTATAATTATTGTCATAGATTTTATATTACCATCATCTATGTCTAATGGGATGTTTCTTGTATAGTTGTTAATTTATTTCATTAATAAAATAGTTATTTTTGTTTATGATTTATTTAATACATTTTAGTAAGAGTCAAGATTTATATAAGAGTTACTAAGGCATTCTATATCATTTTATATAGAGGGAACCACAAAGTGGATTCACATGATGGGTTTATATTAAATTGATCCATCTTAAATGCATATAAAATTAACCCAAGTAGTTGTTTTACTCAGTGAAAGGAAAATCCATGATTAACTTAAGGTATTGTTTTATATATATATGTCCACACATTACACTATAGTAATATTTTTAAATTATTGTGGGACATTTTTCATGTAATATATAATGTAATAACATTAAATTAAAACCATTATCAAGACATGTCTTCATCTCCCTAGGAGTTGTAACTTTTAAAAAGTCCTTAAAGTTGTAACATCCCAGGTAATTAAAGAATAAAGAATTTTCATATTTATTAATATTTACGAATTAAATATTAATTTTAATTAAAAGGGGTTTCTACGTTCGATAGCGTACTCGATACGCAACGATGAGTTTCTTTGAAAACTTACGTTGCACACAAGTAATAAAATAATATTATTTTAAATGTTAGTTAACAAGTAGCCATTGTACTGGCGGTAATGGATAGAAATAACTAAAATATGATTATATATGTTTTTAAATGTTTTTACATTTACCCAATAAAAGATAAATGATTAAAATACGGAAAGAGTTCAACTTTAGGCATTTATACCCTAATTTTCACTAAGGGTTCACTTATCACCTTTTGACGGCGAATAGTTTTGATCAATCTTATAAATTCTATTGGACCTAAAATAACTCTTCTTTAGAATAGGGACATCAAAATTTACCTTGTGTAAATTTTTGGTACCTTTCCGATAAAGTTAATTTTTTTAATGAATAGTGTAAAATGTTGTATTTTAATTCAAATCCTCTTTTTAATCTAACTTATTTATATGATTAGATTATATTTTTAATTGGTTTTAAAGTGAAATTAGAAAATATTTTTACCTATAAATCCAATAGTGGTCGTTGGAATTAATTTCACATTGAAATCAGACTTAAACTAGTGTCAATCTTTTGATACTTATTGTTTCATAAAAACACGATATTTGCTCTGACAGCGGGAATTAATTATTAAATTAATTACTGTGACTTATATATTTTGAATCATGTAAAATAGACTTCATTTTTGAATTCGTAATATAAAATATAGCTTAGGATGAATTTTTGGTAATTTTCTGAAAAACTTCAATTTTTGATGAATAGTGAAACCACTATGTGGTACTTATAAAAACTGATTTTTTCGTTTAAAGGAAATTTTGCCATCATTGTGTTTTGAATTTCAAAAATCCGACATAAATGGTTGTCATTAAGAAGTAAAATGTGGTTCAATGAGATTAAAATAATTTTTTGGTGAATAGTAACTTATTAAGTTATTAATCGTGATTAGTGGTAATTAGTGTAGTTTAAGGTAAAAATAATATTTTAATAATATGAGATGACCTAGACACATGTACTACCCTCATTTTATGTGTCATGGACGACTATGACAATCCATGGGTCAACTTGGGGACCCCATGGAGCCACTTTGGTTGGAAAATGACATAAATACATTTTATTAAATGTTAATGTAAAAAATGGCACAAACATGATATGTTTTACTCAAACAATTTTTAAATGGGGTTATACAAGTCAGATTTTTGATTATAAATATTCATTGGAAAGATAAAAAGCTTTCCTACATCATAGTAGTTTTTTTATAATTTTTATACATTAAATAAATTAAATTATTTATGACATAATAATGATGCAGCGATGACATCATTATTTGACGATTTAAATAAAATGGAAAGAAAATGTAAATTATATGAACTACACATGTCCAAAACTTATTAGATGGGTGGATTTAGAACCCTTATCACCTTATCCACGAATTATTTAAATGTGTTACCTTTTAAAACCGAAACACATTTTCAAATAAAGTAATATTTCTTTACATTCCAAAAGTGCCCCTCCTCTCCTCTTATAAAAGGCCCCCACCTCTACCACCTTACACACACTCATCAAGCCTTTGGCTCAGCCAAACCCTGCCCATTTACTCCCTCCACATCCCTCTACTCATCCTAGAGGATTCACTTTGGGTATAATCCTTTCAAAGGAAGCCTTTAGGCTCAAATCAAAAGGAGTTACACTTTTAAAGGTAATTCATTCTCTCTTGTTCATTTGTTTTATTTTGCTTCTCCAACCCCCTAAACTCTTTTTATTTACTTATTTTGTAACAAAACCAGTATCTTCAATATACTAGTATGTATTTATAAGATTTATTCGAGCTACACTCTCACACAACTACATCAAATGGTTAAAGAACATATAGTTTCCGTGGATGGAAAAATTCTACCTCCCGAAACGATGATTGTTCAATACTCATTTAACACCTTCAAAGGTGGCCATTAGGATGTCACTATTTTAATATATGATATATAATATGTTTATTCTTTCCTTAAGCTTATTTATTTTTCATTTATGGAATACCAATATTGTTTCCATTATGGGTAAACACGATATCTTCATTTTAGGAAGTGCGGACTACCGCCCCCTGAAAGTGATTTTATTCGTTAATACCATATGTGGGATGAGTAAAGGATAAAGTTAATGATATTATATATATTATTATAATTTAATTATAATATACTCTTATATCATTATGATTCCATTCTATAAAATATTAAATAGAAATGAAAGTAGCGTTCATGCGTACGTACGGCTTACCGTCTCCATGAACGGTGCATTTCATTTCTTACCTCTAAATGATTATGTAATATTATAAATACATGTATATGTTGGATATATATGATATATATGATATCCAAATCAGGAATGTCATTCTGGATATAAAGAACCTTTGACCAAACGAACAACATGTAATTGTAAGAAGTCCACTTTCGACTTAAGAACCAAATAGTGACAAAACAAAAATTATTAACTTAAATGGTTACATAATGTTTATAACATGTCAATAAGTGATATAAAAGGAATAATTAACTTTAAAAAGGTTCTTAATCAAGTATAAATTAACTCACGTTTATTATTCAGGACGTTAAAAAACGATCGAGTCAAGTCGGACCCGAGGTAAGGGACATCATCTCAATCTCCTTTCATTGAGGCATATTTCGTTTTATTCACAACTTTTTTTTATACGGTGTATAAAACCCTTTTACTTTTACTTTTATACAAAAGGAATCTTTTTCTACGAAGCTTTTTACTAAACAACAAAAAGAAATGTTTTTTTAACGTACGCGGTGACAACGACCTTTTCCTCCACCGCGAGTATTATTTGGTCTTTGGCTTCCTCAACAAGCCGTTATGTTTTTTAAAATGAAATAAATACCATATACTCTTTATGTATTTTGGTATTGAAATTGGTTTTGATAAAGGATTCAATTATGATATATTGTGATTGAAATGTGGAAATGTTATCATTCCTTTATATTGGTTTTATGTTTTATGATTTTATATTGGTACTTGGAAATTTGATGGGTGGTTACGTGATAAACCATATGACGGGCGGTGTCGTGAATACCAGGACGGGTGGTTACATTATAACCTCCAATTAATTGGGTGTGGAAGTCGGCTGTATGGCTGTTCCATTAAGTATGTATGGAAATTGGTGGTATGGCTATTCCATTTAAGTGATATGTGTGGAAGTCGACCGTATGGTTATTCCACTTAAGTATGTTTATGTCCCAAGTTACCTTTATATATGTCATGTGTACTTTATATGGGTTTTATGTTAATTTTTTGGTTACAAAAAGGTATGTAATGATACTTCATTCAGTGAAGAGTTTTTACTACTTCATGAAGGTGAAGGTATTACTTTGATAGAGTATACATGGTTTACATGGTGTTTGAAAAACTATCAGTTTTCATTCTTTGTGTATCCCTTATTGAGATTTTTATGCTCACCCCAAGTTTTTTTGAAATGTTTTTCACAGGACTTAATGTGGAATAAGGTCAAGGATGGGATCAAGGGAATGTCATGCTATATAAAACATGGAACTAGACATGTTTCTTTTAAGAGTTTTTTTTCTTATGGAAACTTAGTATAAGTGGATACTTTGTAATCTTTTGAGATGTAATAGTTATGTTTTAATTCTCTAAAACTCTAAACCTGAAAATACCCTCAACATGAATTATTCATTTAATTCAATATTAAGTAAGGTTTAAGGCCGGGGCCTTATAGTTGGTATCAGAGGTTGGTTTTGATAAATTTAGGAGTTAGAATTCTATTAAATGATTTTCCAAAAATATTTTTTTGATGGTCAAATTGAAGTGATATAGCATTTGAAGATTACCATGTTGCTTCATCTAATACATGTTTGTTCATAATGGTTTTCCACAGAGGAAACAGGGAAGCAGTGCTAGGAAGGCATACAGAGAGAAATAACCTTCTGAATCAGTATACTGAGATGGTCAGAATCAGAATTGAGTAGTTTACTGCAGTGATGGCTCAGTTGAATTAGGTGATAAATGGTGGTTGTGTTATTGATGATATTTTGGTGTTTTATAAAAGTAAATAGGAGCATGAAAGACATTTAAGGGTTATCTTTCAAACCTTAAAAGAAAAAAAACTGTATGGAAAATTCAGCAAGTGTGAGTTTTGGTTGCAACAAATTTCTTTCCTTGGTCACATTGTTTCAAAAGATGGCATAACTGTTGATCCTGAAAAAACAAAAGTTGTGGAAGAATGGCCAAGAACCAAAAATGTAACCAATATTCGTAGCTTCCTTGGTTTGGTAGGCTATTACCAAAGGTTTGTTAGAAATTTTTCATGGTTATCTATTCCAATGACTAAGCTAACTCAGAAGGGTGTTAAGTTTATCTGGACAAAATAATGTGATGATTGTTTTCAGGAATTAAAAAGAAGATTCGTGAATGCTCTAGTTTGGGCACTACCTTCCAGGAATGGTGAGTTTGTTATATACAGTAATGCTTCGTTGAAGGGACTTGGCTGTGTCCTTATACAGAATGATCAGATAATTTCTTATGCTTCACGACAGTTGAAAACTCATGAGGTAAATTACCCTACACATGATTTGGAATTAGCTGCTGTTGTCTTTGCTTTAAAAATTTGGAGGCATCATTTGAATGGAGTAATGTGTGAAATATATACTGATCACAAATGTTTAAAGTATATATTCACTCAGAAAGAATTGAACATGAGAGAGAGGAGATGGGTGGAATTAATCAAGGATTATGATTTCACAATTCATTACCATCCAGGAAAAGAAAATAAAGTGGTTGATTCTTTGAGTCGAAAAAGTTATGCTTCATTAGAACTATTGCGTTTGGAACGTGATCCTTTGGTTAAATATTTGATGAAATTTTTCATAGAAGTTGCTGGTACAGGATGTTCATCTGTTTTGTTTCAAGTATCAGTAAAATCTTCTCTATCAGACAGAATCAAGAAAGCACAGAAGCGAGATAGTGAGTTGAAGAAAAAGGTAGAGCTGGTTCAGAAAGGTAAGTAGCCTGAATTCAACATTGATAATGATTGTTTTTTGAGGTTTGGAAAGAGTCTATGTGTGCCTTATGATTCACAGTTGAAGAATGAGTTGTTATTTGAGGCTCATAGTTCCCCGTTTTCAGTTCATACAGGCAATACTAAGACGTACAGAGATCTGTGGAAGTATTACTGGTGGGATGGAATGAAAAGAGATATTGCTGATTTTACTGTAAAGTGTCTGACTTATCAGCAGGTTAAAGCAGAGCGGCAGTTACCGAAAGGGATGCTTTAGCCTTTACCAGTGCGAGATTGGAAATGGGAAAACATATCCATGGACATTGTCGTGGGATTACTGAGGACATCTCGAGGTAATAATGCAATCTGGGTCATTGTTGATCGCTTGACTAAATCTGCTCATTTACTTGCTATATGAGATACGTTTTCCCTAGATCAACTTTCCCATTTATATCTTAAAGAGATAGTCAGGTTACATGGAGTTCCCATCTCCATTGTATCTGATCGTGATCCCAGGTTCACATCTAACTTTTGGAAAGGCCTTTAGAAGTCATTGGGTACTGAATTAAATTTTTGTACAGCTTTTCATCCTCAATCAGATGGGCAGTCAGAACGAACAATTCAGACCTTGGAGGATATGCTACAAGCTTGTTCAATGGATTATCAGGGAAGTTCGGACCAACAACATTCTTTGGTTGAGTTTTCTTATAATAACAGCTTTCATTCCAGTATACAGATGGCACCATTTGAGGCATTATATGGGAAGCGGTGTCGAACTCAAGCATTTTGGGATGAAGTGGGTGAAAGGAAGCTGATGGGACCAGAATTGGTAGAAGAGATGGCAGAAAAAGTTCAGTTGATTCAGAAGCAGATGAGAACTTCTCAGAGAAGGCAGAAGAGTTATGCAGATAACCGGATGAAGGATCTATCTTTCGAGGTAGGTGATCATGTTTTTCTCATGGTTTCTCCTTGGAAAAGTGTGATGAGATTTGGTAAGAATGGAAAGCTGAGTCCAAGGTTCATTAGACCATATGAAATTCTGGAGAGAGTTGGATCAGATGCTTACCGAGTAGCTTTACCTCCGAGTTTATCTCAGGTACGTAATTTTTTTCATTTTTCAATGTTGATGAAGTATATGCCAGATCCATCTCATGTTTTGAGTCCAGAGGTAGTTCAGCTGGAGGAGAACCTATCTTATGAAGAATAACCAGTCCAGATTTTTGACCACGGGGAGCAGGTGTTACGGAATAAGGTGATTCATCAGGTAATGGTTTTGTGGATAAACCATGTGATTGAAGAGGCAACGTGGGAATCTAAAAATTCTATGAGGGATAAATACCCCCACTTATTTTGATAAGTGAATAAAATTGCAAGGACACAATTCCCAAAAGGGGGGAAGGATGTAACATCCCAGGTAATTAAAGAATAAAGAATTTTCATATTTTTTAATATTTATGAATTAAATATTAATTTTAATTAAAAGGGGTTTCTACGTTTGATAGCGTACTCGATACGCAACGATGAGTTTCTTTAAAAACTTACGTTGCACACAAGTAATAAAATAATATTATTTTAAATGTTAGTTAACAAGTAGCCATTGTACTGGCGGGAATGGAAAGAAATAACTAAAATATGATTATATATGTTTTTAAATGTTTTTACATTTACCTAATAAAATATAAAGGCTTAAAATATCGAAAGAGTTCAACTTTAGGCATTTATACACTAATTTTCACTAAGGGTTCACTTATCACCTTTTGACGGCGAACCGTAATTAAATATAGTTTTGATCAATCTTATAAATTCTATTGGACCAAAAATAACTCTTCTTTAGAATCAGTACATCAAAATTTACCTTGTGTAAATTTTTGGTACCTTTCCGGTAAAGTTAAATTTTTTTAATGAATACTGTAAAATGTTGTATTTTAATTCAATACCTATTTTGGATCTAATTTATTTATATGATTATATTATCTTTTGAATTGGGTTTAAATTGAAATTAGAAAATATTTTTACCATTAAATCCAATAGTGGTCGTTGGAATTAATTTCACTTTGAAATCGGACTTAAACTAGTGTCAATCTTTTGATACTTATTGTTTCATAAAAACACGTTATTTTCTCTAATAGCAGGAATTAATTATTAAATTAATTAATGTGACTTATATATTTTTAATTTTGTAAAATAGACTTCATTTTTGAATTCGTAATATCAAATATAGCGAAGGATGAATTTTTGGTAATTTTCTGAAAAACTTCAATTTTTGATAAATAGTGAAACCACTAAGTGGTACTTATAAAAACTGATTTTTCCATTTAAATGAAATTTTTCCATCATTGTGTTTTGATTTTCAAAAATCTGACATACATGGTTGTCATTAAGAAGTAAAATGTGGTTCAATGAGATTAAAATAAATTTTTGGTGAATAGTAACTTATTAAGTTTTTAATCGCGATTAGTGGTAATTAGTGTAGTTTAAGGTAAAAATAATATTTTAATAATATGAGATGACCTAGAAACATGTCCTACCCTCATTGGATGTGTCATGGCCGACCAATACAATCCATTGGTCAACTTGGGGACCCCATGGAGCCACTTTGGTTGGAAAATGACATAAATACCTTTTATTTAATGTTAATGTAAAAAATGGCACAAACCTGATATGTTTTACTAAAACAATTTTTAAATGGCGTTATAAAAGTCAGATTTTTGATTATAAATAGTCATTGAAAATCTAAAAATCATTCCTACATCATAGTATTTTTTATTATAATTTTTAGACATTAAATAAATTAAATTATTTATGACATAATAATGATGCAGTGATGACATCATTATTTGACGATTTAAATAAAATGGAAAGATAATGTAAACTCTATGAACTAAACATGTCCAAAACTTATTGGATGGGTGGATTTAGAACCCTTATCACCTTATCCACGAATTATATCAATGTGGGACCATTTAAAACCGAAACAATTTTCAAATAAAGTAATATTTCTTTACTTTCCAAAAGTGCCCGTCCTCTCCTCTTATAAAAGGCCCCCACCTCTATCACCTTACACACACTCATCAAGCCTTTGGCTCGGCCAAACCCTGCCCATTTACTCTCTCCACATCCCTCTCCTAATCCTAGAGGATTCCCTTTGGGAAGAATCTTTTCAAAGGAAGCCTTTAGGATCAAATCAAAAGGAGTTACACTTTTAAAGGTAATTCATTCTCTCTTGTGCATTTGTTTTATTTTTCTTCTCTAACCTCCTAAAATATTTTTATTTACTTATTTTGTAAGAAAACCAGTATATTCAATATAATAGGATGTTTTTATAAGATTTATTCGAGCTACACTCTCACACAACTACATCAAATGGTTAAAGAACATACAGTTTCCGTGGATGGCGAAATTCTGCCTCCCGAAACGATTATTGTTCAATACTCATTTAACAACTTAAAAGGTGGCCATTATGATGTCACTATTTTTATATAAGATATATAATATGTTTATTATTTCCTTATGCTTCTGTATATTTCATTTATGGCATACCATTATAGTTTCCATTTTGGGTAAACACGATATCTTCATTTTAGGATATGCGGACTACCACCCCCTGAAAGTGATTTGATTCGTTAATACCATATGTGGGATGTGTAAAGGATAATGTTAATGATATTATATATGTTATTATACTGGAATTATAATATACTCTTATATCATTATGATTCCATTCTATAAAATACGAAATAGAAATGAAAGTAGCATTCATGCGTACGTACGACTTACCATCTCCATGAACGGTGCATTTCATTTCTTACCTCTAAATGATTATGTAATATTATAAATACATGTATACACAGGATATATATGATATATATGATATCCAAATCAGGAATGTAATTCTGGATATAAAGAACCTTTGACCACACGATCAACATGTAATTGTAAGAAGTCCTCTTTCGACTTAAGAACCAAATAGTGACAAAACAAACATTATTAACATAAATGGTTACATAATGTTTATAACATGGAAATAAGTGATATAAAAGGAATAATGAAATTTAAAAAGGTTCTTAATCATGTATAAATTAACTCACATTTATTATTCAGGACGTTAAAGAATGATCGAGTCAAGTCGGACCCGAGGTAAGGGACTTCGTCTCAATCTCCTTTCATTGATGAATATTTCGTTTTATACACAACTTTCTTTTATACGGTGTATAAACCCCTTTGACTTTTACTTTTATACAAAAGGAATCTTTTTCTACGAAGCGTTTTACTAAACGACAAAAAAGAATGTTTTTAACGTACGCGGTGACAACGATTGTTTTCGCCACCGCGAGTATTATTTGGTCTTTGGCTTCCTCAACAAGCCGTTATGTTTTTTAAAATGAAATAAATACCATATACTCTTTTATGTATTTTGGTATTGAAAATGGTTTTGATAAAGGATTCTATTATGATATATTGTGATTGAAATGTGGAAATGTTATCATTCCTTTATATTGGTTTTATGTTTTATGATTTTATATTGGTACTTGGACATTTGACGGGTGGTAACATGATAAACCATATGAAAGGTGGTGCCGTGAATACCAGGATGGGTGGTTACGTTATTACCTCCAATGCATTGGGTATGGAAGTTGGTTGTATGGCTATTCCATTAAGTATGTATAGAAATTGTCCATATTGCTATTCCATTTAAGTGATATGTGTGGAAGTCGACCGTATGGTTATTCCACTTAAGTATGTTTATGTACCAAGTTACCTTTATATATGTTATGTGTTCTTTATATGGGTTTTATGGTAATACTTTGTTTACAAAAAGGTAAGTAATGATACTTTATTTAGTGAAGAGTTTTTACTACTTCATGAAGGTGAAGGTATTACTTTGATAGAGTATACATGGTTTACTTGATGTTTGAAAAACTAACAGTTTTCATTCTTTGTGTATCACTTACTGAGCTTTTTATGCTCACCCCAAGTTTTTTTGAAATGTTTTTCACAGGATTTAATGTGGAATATGGTCAAGGATGGGATCAAGGGAATGTCATGCTATATAAAACATGGAACAAGACATGTTTCTTTTAAGAGTTTTTTTTATTATGGAAACTTAGTAGAAGTGACTACTTTTTAATCTTTTGAGATGTAATAGTTATGTTCTAATTCTCTAAAACTCTAAACCTGAAAAGATCCTCAACGTGGATTATTCATTTAATTCAAAATTAAGTAAGGTTTAAGGCCAGGGCCTTATAGTTGGTATCAGAGGTTGGTTTAGATAACTTTAGGAGTTGTAATTCTATTAAATGATTAACCAAAAATATTTTTTTATGGTCAAATTGAAGTGATATAGAATTTGAAGATTACCATGTTGCTTCATCTAAGACATGTTTGTCCAGAATGGTTTTCCTCAGAGGAAACAGGGAAGCAGTGCTAGGGAGGCATACAGAAGGAAATAACCTTCCGAATTAGTATTCTGAGATGGTCAGAATCAGAATTGAGTAGTTTACAGCAGTGATGGCTCAGTTGAATCAGGTGATAAATGGTGGTTGTGTTATTGAGGATATTTTGGTGTTTTCTAAAAGTAAAGAGGAGCATGAAAGACATTTAAGGGTTATCTTGCAAACCTTAAAAGAAAACAAACTATATGGAAAATTCAGCAAGTGTGAGTTTTGGTTGCAACAAATTTCTTTCCTTGGTCACATTGTTTCAAAAGATGGCATAACTGCTGATCCTACAGAAACAAAAGTTGTGGAAGAATGGCCACGACCCACAAATGTAACCGAGATTCGTATCTTCCTTGGTTTGGAAGGCTATTACCAAAGGTTTGTTAGAAATTTTTCACGGTTATCTAGTCCAATGACTATGCTAACTCGGAAGGGTGTTAAGTTTATCTGGACAAAATAATGTGATGATTGTTTTCAAGAATTAAAAAGAAGATTGGTGAATGCTCCTGTTTTGGCACTACCTTCCAGGAATGGTGAGTTTGTTATATACAGTGATGCTTCGTTGAAGGGACTTGAATGTGTGCTTATGCAAAATGATCAGTTAATTGCTTATGCTTCACAACAGTTGAAAACTCATGAGGTAAATTACCCTACACATGATTTGGAATTAGCTGCTGTTGTCTTTGCTTTAAAAATTTGGAGGCATCATTTGTATGGAGTAAAGTGTGAAATATATACTGATCACAAAAGTTTAAAGTATATATTCACTCAGAAATAATTGAACATGACATAGAGGAGATGGCTGGAATTAATCAAGGATTATGATGCACAATTCATTACCATCCATGAAAAGCAAATAAAGTGGCTGATGCTTTGAGTCGAAAAAGTAATGATTCATTAGCAATGTTGCGTTTGGAACGTGATCCTTTGGTTAAAGATTTGATGAACTATGGAATAGAAGATGTTGGTACAGGATGTTCTTCTGTTTTGTTTCAGGTATCAGTGAAATCTTCTCTATCAGACAGAATCAAGCAATCACAGAAGCGAGACAGTGAGTTGAAGAAAAAGGTAGAGCTGGTTCAGAAAAGTAAGTTGCCTGAATTCAATATTGATAATGATTGTGTTTTGAGGTTTTGGAAGAGGTTATGTGTTCCTTGTGATTCAAAGTTGAAGAATGAGTTGTTATGTGAGGCTCATAGTTCCCCGTTTTCAGTTCATCCTGGCAGTACGAAGATGTACAGAGATGTGCGGGAGTATTACTGGTGGGATGGAATGAAAAGAGATATTGCTGATTTTACTGTGAAGTGTCTGACTTGTCAGTAGGTTAAAGCAGAGCAGCCGTTTCCGAAAGGGATGCTTCATCCTTTACCAGTGCCAGAGTGGAAATGGGAAAACATATCCCTGGACTTTGTTGTGGGATTACCGAGGACATCTCGAGATAATAATGCAATATGGGTTATTGTTGATCGCTTGACTAAATCTGCTCATTTCCTTGCTATACGAGATGCTTTTTCCCTAGATCAACTTCCCTGTTTGTATCTTAAAGAGATAGTCTGGTTACATGGAGTTCCCCTCTCCATTATATCTGATCGTGATCTTAGGTTCACATCTACCTTTTGGAAAGGCCTTTAGAAGTTGTTGGGTACTGAATTAAATTTTAGTACAGTTTTCATCCTCAATCAGATGGGCAGTCAGAACAAACAATTCAGACCTTGGAGGATATGCTACGAGCTTGTTCTATGGATTATCAGGGAAGTTGGGACCAACATCTTTCTTTGGTTGAGTTTTCTTAAAATAACAGCTTTCATTCCAGTATACAGATGGCACCATTTGAGGCATTATATGGGAATCGGTGTCGAACTCCATCATTTTGGGATGAAGTGGGTGAAAGGAAGCTGATGGGACAAGAATTGGTAGAAGAGATGGCAGAAAAAGTTCAGTTGATTCAGAAGCACATGAGAACAGCTCAGAGCAGGCAGAAGATTTATGCGGATAACTGGAGGAAGGATCTATCTTTCGAGGTAGGTGATCATGTTTTTCTCAAGGTTTCTCCTTGGAAAAGTGTGATGAGATTTGGTAAGAAAGGAAAGATGAGTCCAAGGTTCATTGGACCATATGAAATTCTGGAGAGAGTTGGATCAGTTGCTTACCGAGTATCTTTACCTCCGAGTTTATCTCAGGTACACAATGTTTTTCATGTTTCAATGTTGAGGAAGTATATGTCAGATCCATCTCATGTTTTGAGTCCAAAGGTAGTTCAGCTGGAGGAGAACCTATCTTATGAAGAACAACTAGTCCAGATTCTTGACCACAGGGAGCAGGTGTTACGAAATAAGGTGATTCATCAGGTAAAGGTTTTTTGGAAAAACCATGTGATTGAAGAGGCAACGTGGGAATCTGAAAATACTATGAGGGATAAATACCCCCACATATTTTGATAATTGAATAAAATTGGGAGGACGCAATTTCCAATAGGGGGGAAGGATGTAACATCCCAGGTAATTAAAGAATAACGAATTTTCATATTTATTAATATTTACGAATTAAATATTAATTTTAATTAAAAGGGGTTTCTACGTTTGGTAGCGTACTCGATACGCAACGGTGAGTTTCTTTGAAAACTTACGTTGCACACAAGTAATAAAATAATATTATTTTAAATGTTAGTTAACAAGTAGCTGTTGTACTGGTGGGGATGGATAGAAATAACTAAAATATGATTATATATGTTTTTAAATGTTTTTACATTTACCCAATAAAAGATAAAGGCTTAAAATACGGAAAGAGTTCAACTTTAGGCATTTATACACTAATTTTCACTAAGGGTTAACTTATCACCTTTTGACGGTGAACCGTCATTAAATATAGTTTTGATCAATCTTATAAATTCTATTAGACCAAAAATATCTCTTCTTTAGTATCGTGACATCAAAATTTACCTTGCGTAAATTTTTGGTACCTTTCCTATAAAGTTCATTTTTTTAATGAATAGTGTAAAATGTTGTATTTTAATTCAAAACCTCTTTTTAATCTAATTTATTTATATGATTAGATTATCTTTTGAATTGGTTTTAAAGTGAAATTAGAAAATATTTTTACCATTAAATCCAATAGTGGTCGTTGGAATTAATTTCACTTTGAAATCGGACTTAAACTAGTGTCAATCTTTTGATACTTATTGTTTCATAAAAACACGATATTTGCTCTGACAGCGGGAATTAATTATTAAATTAATTAATGTGAATTATTTATTTTTATTTTTTTAAAATAGACTTCATTTTTGAATTCGTAATATCAAATATAGCTTAGGATGAATTTTTGGTAATTTTCTGAAAAACATCAATTTTTGATGAATAGTGAAACCACTAAGTGGTACTTAAAAAACTGATTTTTCCTTTTAAATGAAATTTTTCCATCATTGTGTTTTGATTTTCAAAAATCCGACATACATGGTTGTCATTAAGATGTAAAATGTGGTTCAATGAGATTAAAATAATTTTTTGGTGAATAGTAACTTATTAAGTTTTTAATCGCGATTAGTGGTAATTAGTGTAGTTTAAGGTAAAAATAATATTTTAATAATATGAGATGACCTAGAAACATGTCCTACCCTCATTGTATGTGTCATGGAAGACCAATACAAGCCAAGGGTCAACTTGGGGACCACATGGAGCCACTTTGGTTGGAAAATGACATAAATACCTTTTATTTAATGTTAATGTAAAAAATGGCACAAACCTGATATGTTTTACTAAAACAATTTTTAAATGGGGTTATACAAGTCATATTTTTGATTATAAATATTCATTGGAAAGATACAAAACATTCCTACATCATAGTATTTTTTTTATAATTTTTAGACATTAAATAAATTAAATTATTTATGACATAATAATGATGCAGCGATGACATCATTATTTGATGATTTAAATAAAATGGAAAGATAATGTAAACTCTATGAACTACACATGTCCAAAACTTATTGGATGGGTGGATTTAGAACCCTTATCAACTTATCCACGAATTATATCAATGTGGGACCTTTTAAAACCGAATTTGTTTTTCAAATAAAGTAATATTTCATTACTTTCCAAAAGTGCTCGTCCTCTCCTCTTATAAAAGGCCCCCACCTCTATCACCTTACACACATTCCTCAAGCCTTTGGCTCGGCCAAAAACTGCCCATATACTCTCTCCACATCCCTCTCCTAATCCAAGATGATTCCCTTTGGGCAGAAGCTTTTCAAAGGAAGCCTTTAGGATCAAATCAAAAGGAGTTACACTTTTAAAGGTAATTCATTCTCTCTTGTGCATTTGTTTTATTTTTCTTCTCTAACCCCCTAAACTCTTTTTATTTACATATTTTGTAAGAAAACCAGTATCTCCAATATAATAGTATGTTTTTATAAGATTTATTGGAGCTACACTCTCACAAAACTACATCAAATGGTTAAAGAACATACGGTTTCCGTGGATGGCGAAATTATGCCTCCTGAAACGATGATTGTTCAATACTCATTTAACAACATAAAAGGTGGCCATTATGATGTCACTATTTTTATATATGATATATTATATGTTTATTATTTCCTTATGCTTCTGTATATTTCATTTATGGCATACCATTATAGTTTCCATTATGGGTAAACATGATATCTTCATTTTAGGATGTGCGGACTACCGCCCCCTGAAAGTGATTTGATTCGTTAATACCATATGTGGGATGTGTAAAGTATAAAGTTAATGATATTATATATGTTATTATACTGGAATTATAATATACTCTTATATCATTATGATTCCATTCTATAAAATATGAAATAGAAATAAAAGTAGCATTCATGCGTACGTACGGCTTACCATCTCCATGAACGGTGCATTTCATTTCTTACCTCTAAATGATTATGTAATATTATAAATACATTTATATGGTGGATATATATGATATATATGATATCCAAATCAGGAACGTCATTCTGGATATAAAGAACCATTGACCACACGAACAACATGTAATTGTAAGAAGTCCTCTTTCGACTTAAGAACCAAATAGTGACAAAACAAACATTATTAACATAAATGGTTACTTAATGTTTATAACATGGAAATATGTGAAAGAGAAGGAATAATGAACTTTAAAAAGGTTCTTAATAATGTATAAATTAACTCACGTTTGTTATTCAGGACGTTAAAGAATGATCGAGTCAAGTCGGACCCGAGGTAAGGGACTTCGTCTCAATCTCTTTTCATTGAGGCATATTTCGTTTTATACACTGCTTTCTTTTATGCGGTGTATAAACCCCTTTGACTTTTACTTTTATACAAAAGGAATCTTTTTCTACAAAGCGTTTTACTAAATGAAAAAAAGGAATGTTTTTTAACGTACGCGGTGACAATGATTGTTTCTGCCGCCGCGAGTATTATTTGGTCTTTGGCTTCCTCAACAAGCTGTTATGTTTTTTAAAATGAAATAAATACCATATACTCTTTTATGTATTTTGGTATTGAAAATGGTTTTGATAAATAATTCTATTATGATATATTGTGATTGAAATGTGTAAATGTTATCATTCCTTTATATTGGTTTTATGTTTTATGATTTTATATTGGTACTTGGACATTTGACGGGTGGTTACATGATAAACCATATGACGGGTGGTGCCGTGAATACCAGGGCGGGTGGTTACGTTATAACCTCCAATGCATTGGGTATGGATGTTGGCCGTATGGATATTCCATTAAGTATGTATAGAAATTGGCCATATGGCTATTCCATTTAAGTGATATGTGTGGAAGTCGACCGTATGGTTATTCCACTTAAGTATGTTTATGTACCAAGTTACCTTTATATATGTTATGTGTTCTTTATATGGGTTTTATGGTAATACATTGGATACAAAAAGGTAAGTAATGATACTTTATTCAGTGAAGAGTTTTTACTACTTCATGAAGGTGAAGGTATTACTTTGATAGAGTATACATGGTTTACTTGATGTTTGAAAAACTAACAGGTTTCATTCTTTGTGTATCACATACTGAGCTTTTTATTCTAACCCCAAGTTTTTTTGAAATGTTTTTCACAGGACTTAATGTGGAATAAGGTCAAGGATCGGATCAAGGGAATGTCATGCTATATAAAACATGGAACTAGACATGTTTCTTTTAAGAGTTTTTTTTATTATGGAAACTTAGTAGAAGTGACTACTTTGTAATCTTTTGAGATGTAATAGTTATGTTCTATTTCTCTAAAACTCTAAACCTGAAAAGATCCTCAACGTGGATTATTCATTTAATTCAATATTAAGTAAGGTTTAAGGCTGGGGCCTTATAGTTGGTATCAGAGGTTGGTTTAGATAACTTTAGGAGTTAGAATTCTGTTAAATGATTATCCAAAAATATTTTTTTTATGGTCAAATTGAAGTGATATATCATTTGAAGTTTACCATGTTGCGTCATCTAAGACATGTTTGTCCAGAATGGTTTTCCTCAGAGGAAACAGGGAAGCAGTGCTAGGAAGGCATACAGAAGGAAATAACCTTCCAAATTAGTATACTAAGATGGTCATAATCAGAATTGAGTAGTTTACTGCAGTGATGGCTCAGTTGAATCAGGTGATAAATGGTGGTTGTGTTATTGATGATATTTTGGTGTTTTCTAAAAGTAAATACGAGCATGAAAGACATTTAAGGTTTATCTTGCAAACCTTAAAAGAAAACAAACTATATGGAAAATTCAGCAAGTGTGAGTTTTGGTTGCAACAAATTTCTCTCCTTGGTCACATTGTTTCAAAAGATGGCATAACTGCTGATCCTATAGAAACAAAAGTTGTGGAAGAATGGCCACGACCCAAAAATGTAACCGAGATTCGTAGCTTCCTTGGTTTGGCAGGCTATTACCAAAGGTTTGATAGAAATTTTTCACGGTTATCTAGTCCAATGACAAAGCTAACTCGGAAGGGTGTTAAGTTTATCTGGACAAAATAATGTGATGATTGTTTTCAGGAATTAAAAAGAAAATTGGTGAATGCTCCAGTTTTGGAACTACCTTCCAGGAATGGTGAGTTTGTTATATAAAGTGATGCTTCGTTGAAGGGACTTGACTGTGTCCTTATGCAGAATGATCAGTTAATTGCTTATGCTTCACGATAGTTGAAAACTCATGAGGTAAATTACCCTACACATGATTTGGAATTAGCTGCTGTTGTCTTTGCTTTAAAAATATGGAGGCATCATTTGTATACAGTAAAGTGTGAAATATATACTGATCACAAAAGTTTAAAGTATATATTCACTCAGAAAGAATTGAACATGAGATAGAGGAGATGGATGGAATTAATCAAGGATTATTATGCACAATTCATTACCATCTAGGAAAAGAAAATAAAGTGGCTAATGCTTTGAGTCAAAAAAGTAATGATTCATTAGCAATGTTGCGTTTGGAACGTGATCCTTTGGTTAAAGATTTGATGAAATCTGGCATAGAAGATGTTGGTACAGGATGTTCTTCTGTTTTGTTTCAGGTATCAGTGAAATATTCTCTATCAGACAGAATCAAGCAAGCACAGAAGTGAGACAGTGAGTTGAAGAAAAAGGTAGAGCTGGTTCAGAAAAGTAAGTTCCCTGAATTCAATATTGATAATGATTGTTTTTTGAGGTTTGGGAAGAGGTTATGTGTGCCTTGTGATTCACAGTTGAAGAATGAGTTGTTATTTGAGGCTCATAGTTCCCCGTTTTCAGTTCATCCTGGCAGTACGAAGATGTACAGAGATCTGCGGGAGTATTACTGGTGGGATGGAATGAAAAGAGATATTGCTGATTTTACTGTGAAGTGTCTGACTTGTCAGTAGGTTAAAGTAGAGCAGCCGTTTCCGAAAGGGATGCTTCATCCTTTACCAGTGCCAGAGTGGAAATGGGAAAACATATCCATGGACTTTGTTGTGGGATTACCGAGGACATCTCGAGATAATAATGAAATCTGGGTTATTGTTGATCGCTTGACTAAATCTGCTCATTTCCTTGCTATACAAGATGCTTTTTCCCTAGATCAACTTTCCCGTTTGTATCTTAAAGTGATAGTCAGGTTACATGGAGTTCCCCTCTCCATTGTATCTGATCGTGATCCCAGGTTCACATCTAACTTTTGGAAAGGCCTTTAGAAGTCGTTGGGTACTGAATTAAATTTTAGTACAGCTTTTCATCCTCAATCAGATGGGCAGTCAGAATGAACAATTCAGACCTTGGAGGATATGCTACGAGCTTGTTCGATGGATTATCAGGGAAGTTGGGACCAACATCTTTCTTTGGTTGTGTTTTCTTAAAATAACAGCTTTCATTCCAGTATACAGATGGCACCATTTGAGGCATTATATGGGAAGCAGTGTCGAACTCCAGCATTTTGGGATGAAGTGGGTGAAAGGAAGCTGATGGGACAAGAATTGGTAGAAGAGATGGCAGAAAACGTTCAGTTGATTCAGAAGCACATGAGAACAGCTCAGAGCAGGCAGAAGAGTTATGCGGATAACTAGAGGAAGGATCTATGTTTCGAGGTAGGTGATCATGTTTTTCTCAAGTTTTCTCCTTGGAAAAGTGTGATGAGATTTGGTAAGAAAGGAAAGATGAGTCCAAGGTTCATTGGACCATATGAAATTCTGGAGAGAGTAGGATCAGTTGCTTACCGAGTAGCTTTACCTCCGATTTTATCTCAGGTACACAATGTTTTTCATGTTTCAATGTTGAGGAAGTATATGTCAGATCCATCTCATGTTTTGAGTCCAGAGGTAGTTCAGCTGGAGGGGAACCTATCTTATGAAGAACAACCAGTCCAGATTCTTGACCACAGGGAGCAGGTGTTACGGAATAAGGTGATTCATCAGGTAAAGGTTTTTTGGAAAAACCATGTGATTGAAGAGGCAACATGGGAATCTGAAAATGCTATGAGGGATAAATACCCCCACATATTTTGATAATTGAATAAAATTGCGAGGACGCAATTTCCAAAAGGGGTGAAGGATGTAACATCCCAGGTAATTAAAGAATAAAGAATTTTCATATTTATTAATATTTACGAATTAAATATTAATTTTAATTAAAAGGGGTTTCTACGTTTGATAGCGTACTCGATACGCAACGATGAGTTTCTTTGAAAACTTATGTTGCACACAAGTAATAAAATAATATTATTTTAAATGTTAGTTAACAAGTAGCTGTTGTACTATAGGGGATGGATAGAAATAACTAAAATATGATTATATATGTTTTTAAATGTTTTTACATTTACCCAATAAAAGATAAAGGCTTAAAATACGGAAAGAGTTCAACTTTAGGCATTTATACACTAATTTTCACTAAGGGTTCACTTATCACCTTTTGACGGCGAACCGTCATTAAATATAGTTTTGATCAATCTTATAAATTCTATTGGACCAAAAATATCTCTTCTTTAGAATCATGACATCAAAATTTACCTTGTGTAAATTTTTGGTACCTTTCCGATAAAGTTCATTTTTTTAATGAATAGTGTAAAATGTTGTATTTTAATTCAAAACCTATTTTTAATATAATTTATTTATATGATTATATTATCTTTTGAATTGGTTTTAAAGTGAAATTAGAAAATATTTTTACCATTAAATCCAATAGTGGTCGTTGGAATTTATTTCACTTTGAAATCGGACTTAAACTAGTGTCAATCTTTTGATACTTATTGTTTCATAAAAACACGATATTTGCTCTGAAAGCGGGAATTAATTATTAAATTAATTAATGTGAATTATTTATTTTGAATTTTTTAAAATAGACTTCATTTTTGAATTCGTAATATCAAATATAGAATAGGAAGAATTTTTGGTAATTTTCTGAAAAACATCAATTTTTGATGAATAGTGAAACCACTAAGTGGTACTTAAAAAACTAATTTTTCCGTTTAAATGAAATTTTGCCATCATTGTGTTTTGATTTTCAAAAATCCAACATACATGGTTGTCATTAAGATGTAAAATGTTGTTCAATGAGATTAAAATAATTTTTTGGTGAATAGTAACTTATTAAGTTTTTAATCGCGATTAGTGGTAATTAGTGTAGTTTAAGGTAAAAATAATATTTTAATAATATGAGATGACCTAGACACATGTCCTACCCTCACTGGATGTGTCATTGCCGACCATGAAAAGCCATGGGTCAACTTGGGGACCCCATTAAGCCCCCTTGGTTGGAAAATGACATAAATACATTTTATTTAATGTTAATGTAAAAAATGGAACAAACATGATATGTTTTACTAAAACAATTCTTAAATGGAGTTATACAAGTCCGATTTTGGATTATAAATAGTCATTGGAAAGCTAAAAAGCATTCCCACATCATAGTAGTTTGTTTTTAGTTTTTATACATTAAATAAATTAAATTATTTATGACATAATAATGATGCAGTGATGACATCATTATTTGACGATTTAAATAAAATGGAATGATAATGTAACATCTATGAACTAAACATGTCCAAAACATATTGGATGGGTGGATTTAGAACCCTTATCACCTTATCCACGAATTATATCAATGTGGGACCTTTTAAAACCGAAACACAGTTTCAAATAAAGTAATATTTCTTTACTTTCCAAAAGTGCCCCTCCTCTCCCCTTATAAAAGGCCCCCACCTCTACCACCTTACACACACTCCTCAAGCCTTTGGCTCTGCCAACCCCTCCCCATTTACTCTCTCCACATCCCTCTACTCATCCTAGAGGATTACCTTTGGGCATAATCCTTTTAAAAGAAGCCTTTATGCTCAAATCAAAAGGAGTTACACTTTTAAAGGTAATTCATTCTCTCTTGTTCATTTGTTTTATTTTTCTTGTCCAACCCCCTAAACTATTTTTATTTACTTCTTTTGTAACACCACCAGTATCTTCAGTATACTAGGATGTTTTTATAAGATTTATTCGAGCTACAATCTCACACAACTACATCAAATGGTTAAAGAACATACGGTTTCTGTGGATGGAGAAATTCTGCCTCCCGAAACGATGATTGTTCAATACTCATTTAACACCTTCAAAGGTGGACATTATGATGTAACTATTTTTATATATGATATATAATATGTTTATTATTTCCTTAAGCATATGTATTTTTCATTTATGACATACCATTATAGTTTCCATTATGGGTAATCACGATAACTTCATTTTAGGAAGTGCGGACTATCGCCCCCGGAAAGTGATTTGATTTGTTAATACCATATGTGGGATGAGTAAAGGATAAAGATAATGACATTATATATGTTATTATACTGGAATTATAATATACTCTTATATCATTGTGATTCCATTCTATAAAATACAAAATAGAAATGAAAGTAGCGTTCATGCGTATGTACGGCTTACCGTCTCCATGAACGGTGCATTTCATTTCTTACCTCTAATTGATTATGTAATATTATAAATACATGTATATGCTAGATATATATGATATATATGATATACAAATCAGGAATTTCATTCTGGATATAAATAATCTTTGACCACACGAACAACATCTAATTGTAAGAATTCCACTTTCGACTTAAGAACCAAATAGTGACAAAACAAACATTATTAACTTAAATGGTTACATAATGTTTATAAAATGGCAACAAGTTATATAAAAGGAATAATGAACTTTAAAAAGGTTCTTAATAAATTATAAATTAACTCACGTTTATTATTCAGGATGTTAAAGAACGATTGAGTCAAGTCGGACCTGAGGTAAGGGACTTCGTCTCAATCTCCTTTCATTGAGGCATATTTCGTATTATACACAACTTTCGTTTATACGGTGTATAAGCCCCTTTGACTTTTACTTTTATACAAAAGGAATATTTTTCTACAAATCGTTTTACTAAATGACAAAAAGGAATGTTTTTTTAACGTACGCGGTGACAACGACCTTTTCCGCCGTCGTGAGTACTATTGGTCTTTGGCTTCCTCAACAAGCCATTATGTTTTTTAAAATGAAATAAATACCATATACTCTTTTATGTATTTTGGTATTGAAAATGGTTTTGATAAATTATTATATTATGATATATTGTGATTGAAATGTGGAAATTTTATCATTCCTTTATATTGATTTTATGTTTTATGATTTTATATTGGTACTTGGACATTTGACGGGTGGTTACGTGATAAACCGTATGACGGGTGGTGCCGTGAATACCAGGACGGGTGGTTACGTTATAACCTCCAATGCAATGGGTATGGAAGTTGGCCGTATGGGTATTCCATTAAGTATGTATGGAAATTGGACGTATGACTATTCCATTTAAGTGATATGTGTGGAAGTCGACCATATGGTTAGTCCACTTAAGTATGTTTATGTCCCAAGTTACCTTTATATATGTTATGTGTTCTTTATATGGGTTTTATGGTAATAATTTGGTTACAAAAAGGTAAGTAATGATACTTTATTCAGTGAAGAGTTTTTACTAATTCATGAAGGTGAAGGTATTACTTTGATAGAGTATACATGGTTTATTAGATGTTTGAAAAACTAACAGTTTTCATTCTTTGTGTATCCCTTACTGAGCTTTTTATGCTCACCCCAAGTTTTTTTGAAATGTTTTTCACAACACTTAATGTGGAATAAGGTCATGGATGGGATCAAGGGAATGTCATGCTGTATAAAACATGGAACTAGACATGTTTCTTTGAAGAGTTTTTGTTATTATGGAAACTTAGTAGAAGTGACTACTTTGTAATCTTTTCAGATGTAATAGTTATGTTCTAATTCTCTAAAACTATAAACCTGAAAAGATCCTCAATGTTAATTATTCATTTAATTCAATATTAAGTAAGGATTAAGGTCGGGGCCTTATAAAAGTTATATATATATATATATAAGGATTTTTGTTTGTGAATTTTTCACTATGTGGATAGATGAATGGGTTTTCAATTAGGGTTATAAAATTTACATTTCTATGTTACTTCATTTAATATATATATATATATATATATATATTCTATGGTGGATATAAAAAATTGGTAGATGAAACGATTATTATATAATTGTTTTACATGTCTTTTCTCCTTCACTATTAATATTGTAAATTATAAACAATTAATTATTATAATAAAGTATATTCTCAAAAGTTTCCTACATATATAGAGGATCATTTTCACCCTAGGCATCCAACAAATTAATTTATACTATGTTCATTCATTAAAATAATATTTCATATATCAATTTTTCATACTTATGGAGAGAGAGATAGTGAATGAGTAAGTAGAGTATGTCTTAGTGTTTCTATTGGGGGATTTTGTTCTCTATAGAAGGTTCATTTGTCATTAATGGGTGAAATTTAAGGTAGCGTGTTTCATAAATTTCAATATTAGTGTTTCTAATAATTCCTCTATTTTTAATGTTTTTTTGGGAGAAATAGATCCATGTAATTCTATTAAACAATGTTTTAATGGAAAGGGTCATATATTTATTATATTCATTCATATTTATCATTAATATTTTATCAAAATCAATGGATGGACCTCCTTTCACTTATAATTACACAAAAAATCATCAACACATTAAAAATAATTTCTTTTTTGAATAAATATAAAACATTATAAGAAGGTGAATTCAATGAACTATATTTCACATATGTTCAATAACATTATTTTATGTCTAAATTTTTGTGTTTGTCAAAAAATATTTTTTAGTCATCAACAAATAATCATTCATTTATTTAAATACATCACATTTTTATAATTATTTTTTAATACTAAAATTCGCAATTCTGATGAGAATGTTTTAAATAAATTTATAAAGAGAATGAAATCTTCAAAACCATTTATTTATATATAGTTTTTTGGATATATAAATAATAATGAGGGTGTGGATTACACCTAAACCCTTAAGGTAGTTTTTTCACTAATTTGATGGGTGGTGTAATGACCTAATATTTTGTAATGTCCCAAATCATTATGTATAGAAATTCAAATGGAATTTATATATTTTTTATTTTCATGGGTCCATAATTGTTAAGAATATGGTATTGGTCAGTTCAATGTTTTTTTGGATGATTCTTATAACCTTTTTGAAGATTTAATAGTCTAGGAACTATTATAGAAAATATTATGGTTTTCAAGTCTGACTGATGATGATTGAAATGTATATGTCTTTTTCAATATGGTTAGCTGCACAATTTTATAAATCGTGTGGTCATTCCAAAGAAGTTATTAAACAAAAAATAGATCCAAATAGATATTTGGAGAACAATTAATAAATTTTACATCCATAGAACGTGGGTTCCCAAGGGCAATAGTGAACTATGAAAGGATGTATAATTTTCATTCTAACCGTTACACTAGATCATGATTTCGTGAGCATATTTATCTAAAACTACATTAAATAACCATTGACCATAATATTTAATTGGTTCATAATTTTATTATAGGATCCTTTTGATCCATTGGATTCTGAATTCATTTTAAAATTAATTCCACCCCATCTTATTGAGAATTGGATGAATCTAGAGAGATTTGATATTAGATATTCCTTGTTTAAAATTTTTCTCATTCAATCCACTTGTTAGTGTAATATACTAACATTATTCCAAGAAAAGAAATTCAAATCATGGTTATGGTTGTAAGATATTGGTTCATGGGGTTAGTATAATTAGATATTCTTGGATTGTAGATATATCAACTTTGTATATATGATATTATAATTTCTCCTATTTATTGAATTCTATACCTAGTATCGGTGATGAGACTTTGAGTGAACCAATTAGTCTGAGCATTATTGATCGTGGATTTGAGATTAATTGATTATACAAGTTAATTATTGTTAAAGTATTTTTTGTGATCAATTATCATGGATTCCATATTTTTGTTAGTTAGACCAATGGATAGTATACTATATATGCATTTATTGGTGGAATTGTGTGTATTCATCTATATTGCATGTATATTTCCAATTTTCTTATATTATTCTATATTTTTGGTGTGTGACTTCATATTTTTTGATGATTTTCTAGTATATGTATATACCGAGAGACCCATGGATAATTAAATAAGATAAACATGAGGATCTATAACCATGTTGAGTTTATTTTTTCATATAAGGTGTTCTAGTATCATCTAGAAACTACGACGCCAAGAGTTGATGATATCTAGTAACCTTATGAAAGATCTTGGAAATTTCTTTAATTGATGAATTTTATATAGATGTCCCAAATATGTTTCATTAAATAAGATTGTATCCTTATAGAAATTGTGGACAATAACAAGAATATTAACCACTTTTGTTGGTTGAGTTGTCTACCTCGAGATATATTTGAGGTAACTAACCATTTTTTATGGGATAGAGTATAAGAATAGTTAATCCCTTGAGTTATTGGGATATATATAGGTTATTATATTTAACCTCTAATAATTTTCCATTAAAGATGTGAGATGATACTTTAGAAAAGTTCTTGATAATTCTCTAAGTATATTTCCTTGGTAACCAAATATATAATGTTATGGAGTTGACTCCTAATGTTATGGGTCATTGTATTGAATTATGCTATATCTATAGAATCACCTTGTAGTGATATTATCTTCTAGTACCATATATTTTGGAATGATATTTATTAGTAATCCCTAGTTTATTGGTTTATGTCATATTTTAGAAACTATGACATGATTTCAAAGCATATGTGTAGAAAAGAATATATGAGTTGAATTGTAGTGTGTCGATTTCTAACAATGTTGTCTCCCATTAAGCTAGTGACCAAGGTTGTATTCCATTATAGCAGGAGAAACATTCCCTTAAACCATAGAGGATTATCCATCCACCAGTGTCTGTGGAACTCTATGGACCATGTTTGGTTATCCATGAACTTGTTTTTTTCACATTACCTTTTAACATTGTGGATATTTAATGAATTGGATCGAGTGATACTCATAAAAAAGTTTTGTTGTATCATTCATTATATTCATGTTTTTTTCTTGAGAAATATAATTTTATTAGAATACCTACATTAACAATGATTTATTTTGATCACATGTGTCTATATTTTTACATCAGTATAACTATATATGATGCATGATTCAATGATTATTCATAGGTATCATGTCGGACTATGTTTTATGTTGATCACATGTGTATGTATGTGTATACTACCTCTCATAATGATATTACATGATCTTATTTATGTTCTCTACACAACCATGCGATATTATCAATCCTTTAGATGTAATTCTTCTATTTTTTAAAAAATGTAGATAGACATGATAAGTTTGTCTAATATATGGGGACTGTGCATGAAATTAAACAATGATAAATAATGATCTAATTGTAGGGGAGGGGTAATAATACCATAGAGACAACCCCATGGTAGGTATAGCATGGGAATGGTAGGCTTATCATCTATCCTAAAATATATAACCAAAATCCATTTAGGTTAATCATATTACTAAGATAAGGATTTTTAGTCTTGAGACAGGAAGAGTGGTGCTAAAAAGAATCGGTAACTTTGTTCCCCAATCCAATATATTCCTTGGGACAATTGTGAGACACATCCACCATCCTTGGGTTTAATAAAGTATCACTACTAAAATTCAATATGAATAGCCTTCTAGAAAAGATATGAATTATCTCTTATCGTGGATTGTGGAAGCTTTGATTTCAATCTATAACTGTAAAAACCAGATATTTTGTGAATAATGTTTTTGGAATTAATTTTACCATTGTCATATTTCTAATTTTATGTAACAATGAAGATAGTTAGTTTTATATTAATTCACTATGTTTGTCTTGAATAATAGTCAGAACCATGTTAATCAATTATATCTTCTATATAAACATTATCTTTCCCTATACAGAACATCAAGGATTACTTTTATTTCATGGAACAATGACTTCCCTTGATGGCTTCTGTAACACCCAAGACCGAGTTTTACAAAACAATAATATATCAATAAAATATTATTAATTAATATAATAGGATATAAAATACCTATTAAATTATAATTTGTGATTTTTATTAACTATCTTATGATAATATATGTTTTAAAAAATATAATATGAATTTATAGGTTAAAAATTAATTAAAAATTAATATGAAAACGTATTTAATGTAGAAGTAAATATTATAATCTTTAGAGTCATAATGCCATTTTACCAAAAAAATAAAATTAAAATAAATTATTTAGTAATAATAATATAATATGTATGTTTTATATTTAACAAAATATTTTTTTATATCGATTATATATATTTAATTGATAAAACATAACAATAAAACGAATTTTTTTCTTAAAAAAATATATTCTTATAAAAGTAGTCTTATCAAATTTTAATGGAGAACCCATTTTAAATCTAAATTTCAGAGCATTTATAAACACAATATGATAAATTAATCTATATATTTAAAATAAAAAACTAAAAATTAGGATATGATAGTTTTTTGGTATTTTTTGTAATGTTAGATTTATTAATTGATAGTTAAAAATAATAAATTTTAGTTCAAAACAAATTTTTCATATAATTTATTAAAATGGTAAAATTATATTTTAAATTGTTTAAAATGTTTAATTAAATAATATTCTTTCATCTATTGATATAATTTTGGTCATTAATATCATTTAACTTTTAAAATGGTTATAATAACATAGGAATATTTTGAATGTTCTTATTTTAAAAACCCTATAGTGTCAACCCAACTATGAGGTTAATTATAAATTTCATTCTGCCACTTATGTGATTGAAATGTGGAAAAATAGATTTCATATTTGGAATGAGAATAATAAATAATATCTAATAAGTTTAAATTATTTTTTTACCTAAAATATTAGTGAATATAATTAAAATTAATTAGATCTATTAAGGTAATATTATGCTTAAATAAGGACTAAACCATAAATTTAAGACCCCAAAAACCTATGAAATTGTCCAAATTCACTTTTATCGACATATTTTGACCCTATAATCCCATGTTATGATTTTTATCATTATATGATCTATATGAAACCTTAAACACCAGGGGTACAATTCTCTCCAAATATATATAACTATGAATTCTCCTTATAAAAGGACACCACCTCTTCCTCTTCATAACACCTCTCAAATCACTTATGTTGGGAAATGATCTGAAAAATACTCCTCCAAAAATACCTCTGATAATCCTTTAATCACACTTTTTTTATGAAAGTCTTCCATGGAATCCTTTTTGAACAAACCAAATGGAGTTACCAATTTAAAAGGTAACACCTTCTCTCAAGCTCATTTTTTTATTTTACTTCTCCACCCCTCCAATATATTTATTACATACTTTTTTTTAACAAAAACAGTATCTTAAATATGATATTATGTGTTTATGCTAATTTTTTATCTAAACATACACACACAACTTTCCATTGGGTAATGATAATATTGTTTGTGTGTACTGAAAAATACCGCCTCACTAAAAAATGATTACACATTTTTCATTTACCACCTCTCGTGGTAGAAATTAGGATGGAAAATGTTATTATATATGTCAAATATTATATTTATTATTTAATTAATATTATTTAATATTGTTAAAACAAATATTTTTTTACTTTACATTTGGTGTAAATATAATAATTTCGTTTGTGGAAGTGTGGACTATCACCCCCTCACTGAGATGTGATTTATTCACACACAACATGAAATTTATAAAGGATGGGGTTTTTAAACATATGATATATATATTATATAATAATGATACCAAAATAGTGATATATATACACAAATTTCATTTCCCTTGTTTCTTTAATTATGATAATAAAAAGAAAACAATATTCATCAATCTGTACGATTTACCCTCTCCTTGTGTGATGTATTAAATTTCGTACAAATATAATCTATAAGTTATTACAGTAAAAATATAATGAATAGATATTTTATTTATATCATGTCTATCATTCTATAAATCTCGATATAAATATACGAATAAAACAAATTGAAAATTAAGACTCAGGTGAAGAACAAAACAAATATAACCTGATGTAAAACCTTAACATAGAAATGATGTCAAGCATCTAATATACGGTCATAATAAAATAAAATATTTTATTAGATATAATAAAATTATTTATAAATGTTTATTGATAAAAAAATATTATATTAGAATATTTTACAAGTACTAAGATATTCAAGAAACGAGGGAAGAGGGATTTTATTCATCATTTTAATTCAATGGGATACATTTTTTATTATCCACCCATTCCTTTTCCGGGGATTGTATACTACCCATCGATGTATTCAATTAATATAATAAATTATCTTATGGGTAATTAAATATAAATTAAATTATCTTGAATTCATGGGATTTAGGTTTTGAAAGTTATAAATCTGTAAAATAGTTTTGTCTTAATCTGTTTTCTTTGAAACTCATGTTTTGTAATGCACCTAAATTATTTTTAGGGTTTATATACTTCTTATCATACAAGATATATCATTAATCTAATTTACTTCAAGATATTATAAGATTAATGTAATTTCTGTTTCTAACATGGAGAGTATAATCCCATGATACCGAGTGATGAGATTTTATTGAAATACTCTCAACGCTTTTGAAGATTATTTATGTTTATGCTTTCTTTGAAGAAATATTATATCCCAAATCTCAAGACAAATCATGTATGTTGTTATACAATATTTATTCATTATATGTTAATATAATGGTACAATGTTTAGACTATTATTCAAATTATATTGTTAGAAAAATTTTATTGTAATTTTTTACTTAAACACTCTTCGGTCAGAAATCAATGTTCATTCAAAACCATGTTTTCTAACAATTCTTCTGAAACATTTTACCATTATAAAATTTTGTTTAAAATAAATTTTAGAGGTTTTTTAATTTTACCAATCTCTTAAAAAGATTATTCATTTCACTTTCTAAAAAATTTATTATTTTAACATTTTTACCATGAAAAAAATACTCTTTTTATATAATAAAACATCTACTAATTTACACATTGTAATTTAATTAAAGGATCTATTTCATTTTTAAGTGGATAATTTTTAAGAAAATGTTTTGAAAATTAATTTTAAAGGAAAATTGTTTTCAAAACGTTTTAAATCATTATCTATAAGTTTTATATGTATTTTAAAATAAATGGTTTTCAATAAATTATCAATATTTTTTCTTATGATTTCATGTAAAAGGTTTTTCAAATTCTTTTCAAGATTTATTTTTATGTTTTAAAAGTTTTTTCAAATAAATTTTTTTTTAAAATGTTTTGAAACTTATTTTATAAGATATTAATTAAATTGTTTTCAAAATTATTGAGCATCTTCTTTTAATGTTTTCAATGTATTTTCTACAAATATTATTTTCAAATAGTTTCAAGTAATAATTTTTTTAATGAAATAAGAATATATTCCTCAATAATCATTTTTGAAAGATATTTCATTAATATTTTCTATCTTATATGACATTCGTTGATGTTACACATTCTCTTCCAGGAAATTATCTAATGGTTTTATTCATATTATTTCTATTAAAGAATTATGATTAATGTCAGGGTCTTTATGAGACCTATTTATCTATCATGGATTATATTTTTACGAAATTTTTTTATCATTCATAAGATATAGATTTATGAAATACATTTATCATTTATAGGTTATGATTTTGATTAAATGATTATGAAACCCATATCAATTTCCACTGGTTATGATATTTTCATATGTTTGAGATACCCATTTATTTTACTAGGTTAAGTACAATTGTTTATGACATGTTGGAATATGTATGTTTGATTTTACAATGAGTAATGTGGGATATATATCTGCCCCAAATACACTAGGTAAAGAATTATATCTCATTAGGTAGACATGTATAAAACTAGAAATTAACTCTTTTCAGTATTATAGGGTTGAAATGGAAAATAAAGTCACTTTAGAATTACATTGATGTAACCGGAAGTGAACTCGGTTCAGTATTACAGATTTGAAATGGTAAATGAATTTGGTTCATTATTACAATGCTAGAACGAGGAGTTAATTCGGTTTAGTAATATAGGGATGGAATGGGGTGTGAACCCAATTCAATATTGGACTTTTTCCACTAAGTTTTTATTGGATGAAATACCATTACTACTATATAAATAATTATACATTATTACGTGTATTCCACAATTCCATGTTTTCTCCCTATGTTATTCATTCATGGCTTGTGTTCTTTATTTACAAATGATTCAGGTCTAATTAACTACCAAGATATATTCGATGATTCAAATATATGATCATTCATATATATGGTATGACATTATATTTTCATTATAATGTTATCATACCAATATACTCATGATTATACTTAAAAATATACATTGTTTAACCTTACAAAGAACATGAGCACACGCCTTTTTTTTATGTTTCCTTCCCTAGGTAATGAAGATATGTATTGTGTTTTATGTGTCTAATAAGGTAGATAGTATACAAGAACCCAGTGAAAGATAGTCTTTCTCTCTTATGTATCACATTTTATCATTTCATGTTTCCAATGGAAGAAGATTAGTATGGTCATTGGGAATATTTTTGAATAATTTTTTTTGTAATTTATCAAAGTTAAGTAATGTTAATGAATGAAAAATAATGGCCTATATAGTTGGTATTAGAGAAAATATTCATTTAGCATTTGATTGCTAGGATAGGAAAACCATAGTGAGTACCCTATGTACATGTATAAGGATAAGTACACAGATATGGAAAAGAATAGGATTATATCCAAAAATTTTGGTAATGTATAGACTTAGTGGTTTCTAAGAAATACAACCATATCTTAATAGTATAGTTGGATGTGGCTCTGGCCCAAATGTACCAAGGAGTAACAACTCTAACAATATTTTTTGATCCAGGCTCAGTGTCATCAGCTACATAACAATAGGCCTCAATAAACAAATGATTTGACACTACTAAGGGATATGATTTGGGAATTCACGAACTCATCATAAACCATCCAAGAAAATTTAAATATAATTTGGCTATTCATAACCTTGGATGAACCTATGGTGTCATAGATTAACAAATGTGATATGATTTAGATGTCTTAGAATTAATTTTTTATATCTTTATAGTTTTATGCTAAGATAAGTAATTCTCACACTATGATTTTTGTTTTAGTCAATGCAATAAACCTGATGTAGATGTACCAACATTAAATTTGAGTCATTATTTATTAATGAGTATTTAGGTGGGTCGATCACTAGAGTGAATGAATTTGCAGTCATTCCTAACAAGTTTTCACATATCATGAATAATAAAATGTAATATAACCAACATTCGAACACACCGAGGATGACAAAGAAGGAGTTCGTTGAGATTATGGGTATATTTAGATCTTGGAGGAAAGAAGATAATTTTTTTTTGTTTGAATACTGTGGAAAAAATCACCAGAGTAAATTTTATAGAGGAACAAGAATATATTTTTACTATAGAAAAGATGGACAAAATGCAAGTGACTACAAGGGAAAAATGTTGTGTTCTGTTAATGGAATGGATGAGAATATTCACCTCCCTATGACATCATAGTATTTTATGTGTTATGAGGGTGGAATAAAAGGCCAATATTCAACTCATTGTCCTTAGAGGAAATCTACTGAAAAGGATCTGAATGGTTGTACCAGTATTGGTTATATTGCTAATAAAGATAAGACTACATAAGTAATGTGAAAGGAAGGTGTTATAGTATAATAGGATGAGGTATCCTTGTTAATGTCATCATTATGAAGTGGATTAATAAAACTTTTAATTTATTTGGATTCAATAATTATGTTATATGAATGATGAAATATATAAGGATTGTTCAGATAATGTTTTCCACTATAGATTTACGAGAGCATGTTGATTGGTTTAATGGAATTGAAAAGTGATATAATGTCAAGGTGATTGCAACGGAAAATGTATGATTAAGAGAATTATAACCATTAATATGATAATTATTTTATGATAATGATTTTTGGATAATTATCTATGGGTTATGAATAATTAAGGTGGATGGTATTGATTGTCATAGAACTAATTAAGGACATATGGATATGTTGTTCATGATATCATGGATGAGGATTAACACTTCTTGGATTTATGTAATATATCCAACAATATATGGATTAAGGAAGAATAAATTTTTTACAGTAGGATTTATGGAAATTATTTGTGTTACTATGTTCCAAGAGAATATACAATGAGGGGATTCACATGTATGGAATTTGACAACCATGAGCTACATTATGATATATGGGGGATAAATAATAAGTATATTTCATGACTTTGTTTATAATGATTTGTATTTTCATATTTTATAAGGGTTATATTGTGACTCATATATGAAATTTTTATGTTAAGCATGGGATGAAGTATTTAGGATTTGACATCTTATTCATAACCTTGGTTAAAAGTCTATTTAGTTATTAAAAATACTTCATGGATTTCCATCATATTTTTTGAAATTATATTATTATGATTTTAGAAAAGGATATCATCTCTGTCAGGTGACATCTAATCAAGTATATAGTGGTCGTAGGTCTCAAACCCATGACTGTTAGAAGTTAGTGGATTCATGTCATCCACTGGCCTATGCAGTGTCTTAACCAATGTATAATTATTTTTTATGAATAATTATTCATAGTGAAATAGTAGTATTACATTTTATGTTTAAAGATTAACATATTAACCATATTTTTTTTTGAATTTCTATAAATAAATAGTTGTAATTTTAATTCTTTTATGGGTCTTAATATCTACGAATCTTATATTATAGTGCTTTGCCCATCAAAGTTAATTTATGGACATGTATTTCTTAAATTTATTAATGAATTATAAATAGGTAAAATCACAACCAAAGAATGATATTTTTCTTACATAAATATATATAGTAAGTATAATTATTTATTCTTGTGTTCGACAATCTAATTACTCAATGATATGATAATTATGAAAAAAATGTTATTCTAATACCTTAATTTTTGTTGAATCGATGGCCTTATAAATTATCCCACATTTATGACTCTGAGGCCCTAAATTTTTCTTTGATCATTAACTTGTTTAAGATTTATGGCTTCAATAACTCCGAATAAATATTTATTCTTTTCCTCTATTTCAAATATATACTCCCAATCTATGTTCACCTAGGTGGAATCCTAGTTATATTTTATAATAGGTAACTATTATGGATCCAACTTTCCATTTTTAAGGGATGTTTTTTTGATATATTTTTTATTTTACTCCAAACTGAAGATAGTTTATTTTATATTAATGCACTATGTTGGGATTGTGTTATATGATACACCAGTTTAATCTTGAAAAACACACAACAAAAAACTTATGTTCATCTACATGTTTCAATGACATCCCTCTATGTTTTTCATAACATGCAAGACCATGTTTTACAATACAATAGTCTATCATTTATAAGTTTTTAATTAATTCATTAAGCTATAAACTAACTATTAAATTTATAGATATGAATATTATTAAATAATTTATGAAAAAATATTATTTAAACATTAATATATGATTTTATAGGTAAAAAATAAATTATAAATGAATACGAAAGATGATTGAATATAAAAAAGAAATATTTTTATTTTTATGGTCAAAAAGATATTTTATCACAACAAATTATATTGAAATTAATTGAAGAGTGGAAAAAATATAATATATATGTTATATATTCAATAAAATTTTTATTATATTCATTCAATAGATTATATATACAAAAAATAATAACAAACCCAATTTTTTGATTAAAACATATATTTTTACAAATATAGTTTTACAGCCTTTTAATGGAGAACAAATATTAAATCCAAATTTTGGAACTGTTTATAAATATTAGGTAAAAAATAAACATCATATATGAATAAAACATGGTAATTAGGTTTGGATAAAGTTTTGGTACTTTTTTGTATGGTTTCATATTTTAATGAATAGTTAAAATTACTGAATTTTAGTTCAAAATTAGTATTTCATCTAACTTATTTATAAGGATGGATTATATATTAAATTGTTTTCAAATTTTAATTAGATAATATTTTTATAAATTGATATAATTCAGTTCATTTAGATCAATTTAACTTTGAAATTGTGTATAAAAACGTAGCAAATAATTGAATTTGTTTACATTTAAAATCTTGCATTGTCAACCAGACTGCATTATTTATTTTAAATTAATGTCTTCCACTTAAGTGATTAGAATGAGGAAAAATTTATTAGATATTTAGAATCAGAGTAATTTATAATGTCTAAAAAAGTTAACGTAGTTTTTGAAAACAATCATTAGTGCAAGTAATTAAAATTAATTAAATTGATTAAGGTAAAATTAAGGTCAATAAAGGACTAAAACATAAATTTAAGAGCGAAAATACCTATAAACCGGTCCAAATCTACTTGATGTCCATATTAGGTCCCTACCATCCATTGGATATACATTTATCATTATTTTATCTAAAATAATCATAAAAAAAGTTGGAGTAATTATTTCTCCAAATATTAACAAGTTTATCACTCCCCCTCCCAATAAAAGCCCACCACCTGCCCCTCTTCTTCACACCTCTTAAAAGACATAAATTCAGAAAATATTTGAATAATACCCTTACCAATATCCCACTCATTCTCTTTGTATCCAATGTTTGTATATAAAGTATTCCAGGAAATCTTTTTTGTCACAATCCCAATAGAGTTACCTGATTAAATGGTAACATCTTCTCTCATGATTCTTTCATTTATTTCCCATATCCACCCACTCCAATACATTTATTTCAGGATTTTATAAAAAAAATAATTACAAAAAATATATTTGGATTTTTTTTTTGTTATTTACCAGCACATACTCTTACCACAGTCCAATGGGTAATGAAAATATTTTTTACGTGTTTGGGAACCTACCGACTCACTAAAATATGATTGTACATTTTTCCATTACCACCTTACATAGTGAACATTAAGATAGAAATTATGTTTGTTTATTTAATATATTATATTTATTATTTAATGAATATTTTGTATTATTTTCACTATTTTACCTTTTTTACTTTTTATGTGGCGTAAATACGCAATTTTTTTGAAGAAGTGTAGACTACCACCACATCAAAGTGATGTGATTTGTTCACAAACTGCATCGAATGTATTAAGGTTTGTTTTATTAAATATAAAAAAATATTATGTAATAGTAAAAAAATTATAATGATAAAGATAAAAATATATTTAAAAATAATTAATTTTCCCTCTCTCTTTCACAAGTATAATTAAAATGGAAATAATGTTCATGTGTACATACATATTACCATTTCCATGAATGGTAGACTCCATTTTACACTTCTATAATATATATTATTATAATACACATATAATAAATTTAAATTATATTTATATCATTTTTGGAATTCTATAAATCCAAATATAAATATATGGGATAAGGATATGACAAATTAAGAAAAATGTGTTAAACAAAGAAGATATAAACCAAAGTGAAACATTATCAATACATTATTAAAAATACTTAAATATATGGTCATAATAAAATCAACATTGGTATTAGATATAAGAATATTATTCTGTAAAACATGTAGAATAAACTTAAATTTGTTGTACATCAATTTTGTACAAGTACAAAGAGACTCAAGACACAAGGTAAGGAGATTTCATACCATATTTTATATCAATATAATACAAGCCTTATTCACCACCTATTCCTTTTGTGTAATGTGTATACATACCATGGATGTATCCAATGATTATTATAATTAAATATATATGTAATTTCATATACATTTTGTTATCATTCATTCTTGGGTTTTTTATTCAAAAAATAAAAAATCTGTAAAATAATATTGTCTCAATTTTCCTTATTTGAGACTCATGTATTGTTTTGAACCTAAATTATTTTTATAGATGTATATAATACCATTTTAATTTATATATCATGAATATAATTATTTTCATGATATTATAATCTTAATTTGGTTCCATTTTATTACATGAATTGAATGACCCCATGTTACCATGTTATAGGAGTTTATTGAAATAATCTCAACGCTTTTCAAGATTTTTTATTCTTACGCTTCCTTTGATGAAATAATAAAACCCATATCTCAAAAACATTAATAAATTTTTTATAATATGGAAATTCTTTATATATTCATGTATTGGTAACATCATTCTATTCTAAAGTGCATAAAATATTTAATAAATAGTTATAAATAAACATATTCATTACCCTCTATTCGTTCGGAAATCTATGTTCCTTAAAATCCATGTTTTCTAAAAATAGTTTCCAAAAATATTGTATCATAATCCAATAATATCTAAAATAACTATTAAGAATTTTTTATTTTATAAATATATTCAATGGAATATTTTTGTCACGTAAAAAACAAGACATTTTTTATACTTTTTAATGTAAAAAAATGTATTTTTCCTCGTATGGAATGAATGAATTCACCTGATGTCATTTCATTGAATGATCATTGTCATTTTTAGTGTATAATATTTAGGAAAATGGTTTTACAATTAATTTTCAAGGAAAATGGTTTTACAAATTCTTTTTATCTATATTAATAAATTTCCAAATTATTTTAAAAGAAATTGTTTTCTGTGAATTTTAAATCTTTTTTCATATGTTTTAAAAAATTTAATTTCATATCATTTTAAAATTTGTTTATATTTACTCAAATTGTCGTCAATGAAATTGGATTTTATAATTTTTTGAATCATATTTTATATGTTCTCAATGAAAATGTTTTTCAAATATCATTAATGTCATTTTTTATGTCTTTAAAATATTATATAAGAAAATGATTGTCAAATGGTTTCATGTATTAAAAATATGTTTCAAAGAAGAATTGATATTTTCCTCAAAAAATGTTTTTCAAATATATTTCAAAATTAATTTCCATCTCAGATTGAATCTATTGATGTTACTCATTCCCTTCAAGGAGATAATCTAAAGGTACCATTAATATTATCTTATTAATGGGTTATGTTTAATTCCATTGTCATTATGAAACATGTTTTACTTCAATGGGATATATGTTTATAAAATCTGATTAGACATCAAGGTTTATATGTTTATGAATCTGTTTCTATTTAATTTATTATTGTTTTGATGAAATAATTATGAATCATCTATCATTTTCCACTAGTTAGGATATGTATATATGCTTATGATGCACACTTAATTTCATGGCTTATAACATGATTGTTTATGATTTTGTGGAACATGTATGCTTGATTTTACTATGACATGAGGTGGACCTATATCTCTCTCATAGGAAATGGGTAATGATTTATACCTCCTCATATTGTCATCATTGGAATTAGAAATTAACTCGGTTTAGTGTTATAGGTCTAAAATGGAAAATTAACTTGGTTCATAATTTCATGGATGGAATGGTAAACATAATTGATTCAGTATTACAAGGACAGAATGGGAAATTAACCCAGTTCAGTTTTACTGGACTAGAATGGAGAGTGAAATCAGTTCTTTAGTACTGGTCTGGATTGTGGTGTGAACCCTGTTCAGTAAAGATCATTGTTCATGATGATGGTCATAAAAGCAATGTCTTTACTACTATGGAAATCATTATATATGCTTATGTTTTTTCCAAAACTCCATTTTTTCCATTTTTATGCTTTTAGTGATTGTGTTATTTATTTACATATGATTCATGTCTTATTGAATAAAATTTTTTTTGCCAAGATTAATTTATATGATCATTAGTATTCTGGGTATGATCTTTTATTTTCACGATCTTCATATCATACCCTTATTCTAATTATTATAATTAAATATCTCCTCTATTTACCCTTACTAGGAATTTATGCTTACCCTTTTTATGTTTTCATCCCTATGATATGAAGATATGTATTATTATTTTTTATTAAGGGTTTTATTCATGGAGTGTCATTGGGAGATAATGTAGCTCACATGTGTAATGGTTTTTATGATTTTGTGTTTCCAAAGGCAATAGACTATTACAGATTTTAGGTGTCTATTTGTATAATGTTTTATTTTTTTGCTAAAATTTTTATAATTTTAATGTATGGCTCTATAGGGTTTATATAATAACCTAGAATAATATTAATATTTAGAAAATTATCTTCTATTTATGCAAACATATATAAATTCATGGGATAGTGGTGATTAGTGAGACCAAACAAAATTTATATACTCATATCCTATATAGGCCTCTGGATGCACATTTGTACCTTACATCTACTTTTAAGGTTGAGAATATGGATGTGTTGTGGTTCGAGGTGAGTTATCTAGGTCTATAAATGTGGATAATGATTTATTGGTACTCAGTGTTTCCGTAGAGTCCCCTATAAATTTTCCTATCGGTTATATTTGTATCTATCCGATCAACCTTTTAGACAATCAGTTTTTTTCTTATATTACAATATAATATATTATATCATTATGTCGACTGATAATATCTATATCTAGATTATAATTTGAATGTAATATCATTAGGTTATTTATTTTTTCATTTTTTTGAGAGGTGTGTATAGTCTCCCCATTGTTCACCATAAACCCTTATTTCTAGGAGGAATCCTATGGAGGATGAGAAGGAAAACAAGAGGTCATATGGAACTCTTCTATAGAATTTATGGTTCGAGTTAGGGAGTTATAAAATTCTATATACATGATTTTTCTTATATGATGTTTGGGATATTCTTGTCATGTTTTATAATAATGTGTTAGATCATTTGAAATAGTATATTCTCATTATTCAGGAACACTTTTCTAGAGGTATATCCTGGATTCCATGGTCATGGATTTCTATACATGTTGCCTTCTTCTATTGTTGATAGGTTTCCCAAAAATGATGTTTTAAATGATTTTTTATTTATAAGGTTTGGTTCCTAGCTAGTTATCAGGATGATTATGATCTAGCCTCATACTTGGCATGTAACACTCACATGACTAGTACATTATTATGTATGTTTTCCCTGGAAACTTTTTCTGAGGGGTGTTTATGTTGTTCTTAAGATGGTAGAATACTGTATTGGGGATGTGAAACAACCCAACATTATAAAATTTTATCACCATTAAAAAATTTAATTTTTCTAATAGCAGTTTACGTAGGCAGTACCAAACAATATAGAAATTATGATATAATAACATAAAATATTAATATATAATACTACTATTAAAATGTATCTATTTAATTATATATAATTAATATGAGTAACTTATTTTTAAAATTAATGTATAATAGAAATAAATAATACTTTTAATATGAATGAAAAATGATTTGTTTCCATAAAATTACTAATAAGATCATTTATTATTAGAAAGTGTTCTTACTCATAAAAATTATTATTATGAGATCCACATTTATATTTTAAGAAACAAATCATGAATGATAAATTATTTATGATGTTATTAATTCAGTAACACCGGCTATGTTGGTAAACGATTTCATATATGAAAAATATTTTTTAATATTTAACAATATTCTTTTCTGAGAAACATTGTTTTTTATTATATTATAAGTCTTTATTTGAAAATATAGTTTATAGATTTTTTTAATTATGAACCAATAAAATTTAATTTCTTAATTTAAAAACTTATATTAAAATTTACTTAGTATGAATTTTTTATAATTATTTAAAAAAGAATATTTGTAGTCAAAAAAATTAATGATTTTTTAAAATTATATTTTTCATGACATTATAAATTCTAGGAATAATATTATTCCTTTTATAATATTATTTTATCATTCCATAACTATGAAAATAATTTTCATATCTAATAAAAAATGTTACATTAATAAAAAAATTATTTTCTCTCATTTCATGGAATCTTGTATTTTTTTGGATATTCCATTTTTTGTGACATAGAAGACACATATGATGTTTTTTGTAATCCTTTATTATATATCATTTAAATTAGTATCTATGAGAATTATATATTACATAAAAATGTAAAGGTAAAATAAAATTATTCCCTACAAATATTTGTGATGGGATTAATGGTATTTGTTTTTAATGTAACATTTAAATAATTTAAAAATTGTATTTAATATTTAAAAAAAACTATATCAGAATTACCTTATTATATAAAAGAGTTTGTTTTAATCATTATCATTAAAATTAATTTATTTTAACAAAAATTAATTTCCATGATAAAATTAAAATTTTAAAATTGAGTTTTACCTACTGTAAAATTCCTAAAACATTAAATAAACGTCCCATGAAATGAATTTTTTAGATTTGGATCGACCTATAAATTTTTACCATAAAATTTTTTCAAAATTTATAAATTTTCCATTAAATTGTGTATGTAATTATATAAAATGTAATGGTGTTCCCAAAACCCCTGATTCCACCACCTATAATGGGATAAAAGCTTCACCACTTCAAGACACATCACACCTTATAATTAATTCTTTATACTATATAAAATAACTCATTCTATTATCAAATACCAAGAACATAATCACATTATCACTCATAGTTATCATAATCCCTTCAAAATAAAGGAAACATTCATTGAAAATTCATATCCCTAAAATGGGTAATATAAACTACTTAGATTTCATTAAAAATATTATTCATTAATATTTACTATAACCACAACAAAATAGTGATATTACTATTACTGCTTATTCATATTCTACAAAAAGAATGAAAAATGTATTCATTATTCCTACATTGTGCAGACTTCCACGTCCTCGATATAACAAATTTCATTTTCCATCACCGAAATATGTGATCTATGGATTATATTTAATGACAAGTATTATTTATATGATAACATTATGTTATTGGTTTGAACAATTTGAGAACTTATTAATTATAGGATCTAAAAATTATCATTATTAATTTAATCATTTAAAATAAGCATAGTTAGAGGATAATATTTTATTACAATAATTAAATGAGTCAAAATACATTACATCATCTAATAATTTATTATAATGATAACATATTAAGATATTATGAAACAAAAAAGATCATATGACGCTTGAATAATGATATTTCAACTAAACCACCACATAATCATTCATTAAATCAAGGTATGTTTATTTTTGGGTTCGCATAACCACCTAATTGATCAATACATTTGTTTATTTCATGAATGATTGTGATAACATATTTAATAGATAAATATGATATAAATGTTCGTGAAATATATTTTTTATTCTCAATAGTTTATATCAATATTTAATTCATTAATTATAAAATACTATTCATTCAATAACAATCAGTAAAGCACGAAAATTATAGATTTCATTAACAGGTTTCATAAAAAAACATAAATGAAATAATATTATTTATTTATAAATTTTTGGGTAAAATATATTATATTATATAATATTACATAGTACTAATGAACTTTTAATGTAGAATAAACACAAATATCACTATTATGAAACTAGTACAAATGATATCAAATGTCAACACTGAGGTGGATAATCAGAATAATACATATAGAGAATGATTAATTATGAAGTGTGTGATTAAAAATTAATATGATTATGTTATTAAGATTAATATATTTTGGATACTTTTTTATGTACATTGATCGATGTTGGGATCAAGAGGTAAGGGTTTTCATCCAAATTTCAATAAATTGAGAAAAATATTATATTATTGGATATAGTTTATTTTATTTTGGGTATGTATATCCAATTTTATATATAATATAATTAATTATTTTTTTCATCGTATTAGAAGTTCATTCAAAATACCTATTGTGCAATGGTTTTTCAATCAAATTATTCTATGTTATAAGGATTTTCATGGTCTCAATTCTCTTTCTCTAAGAAATAATATATTTTATTAATTATGTCCCCCTTTTATAATGTAAAATAGATTTACTTTGAAATAAATGATTGATTCATTATATTAATTATATTTACTAGAAAAAACATTTTCCCTTGTTCAATTATATATGTGTTATGCTTTTTTCTCAATTAAAAATATTTTTGCTTACTCAATTTTCATTTGTTGAGTTATGAGTGTTCCTCAAACTTATTTCACACAAGTTGGGTAAATTAGATCCCTATAATTTATTATGTGGTATTTTATCATTTTTTTCTGGGGATATAAATTCATTTTAGATACATTTTTTTCCATTTTTTGTATTTGAAATATTTATATATATTTTTTCAAAGCTAGGTGCTAAGAAGACCTGGGATTCTGATCCCCAATGTTCCAAGAATTATTTTTATAATAATATTAAATATAATTATAATATTTTCTGATAATATTCTTAAAGAACATAGGATAATTATAATATTGTCTATTGGATTAGAAATTTGATACCAATATTTGGTTTTTAATACAGTTATTACCCAATGAGTGACATAATGTGACTCGGAACAGGACGTTTGAAACCCTCTCTTGTCTGTGGTGTGTTAATGTGGGTCATTTAATTTATTAAATCAATTAATTAATTAATTTTTTTAAAAAAATGATATATTATAAATATATCAATATGTAAGAGCTTATAGGGTTGGTTAATTATTTTAGAATCCTCCCCATGATGTTTTCCTCCCTCCTCTGTTGGAAAATCACACCATACGATGATGAATCTCTGGATCAAGCTGAATTGAAGAAATATGAAGACAATAAGTATTTCTTATTCATTGGAAAGTGTGTTCATACTTAAGGAGTGATCTAATCATTAGGTAGGACACATCAATAGTTATTTTTACACCTAGATTGAATAATTAATTATATTATTTTTTGTATTTTATATATGCCCTTGTTGTAGCCTTATTATGATGAAAATTATTGAATTCTAATTAAATTTGATTTTATTATCTAACCCTAAGGTATTGTTCTTCATTTTTGACCATGAACTCATGGAAAATGATGTTTATGAATTGATTTAATTATTCTTTTATCCTTATTTATCTACATGTTATTCACTGGTTGGATCCCCACAATCTCAGTTCGACTTTGTCAGGATGTGTCTAGCTCAATTGGGGCCTCAGGTTCATAGTGGATCAATAAAACAAGAAGGTAATGACAAATCGAGAATATATCCTACAATATTGTGAAATATGGATGATTGATTTAATTATTAAATGTCATATCATCAAGGGTTGAGGATGTTGGATAATTTTGAATGAACGACGAAACCCATCCTATTTAATGTAACTGATTCCCGATGAAGGATAAACTACAATCTCGAATCTCGGTTAGTTATGCTCTTCTCAAAATTATTTAAAGTGACATCATCAAAAAATGAGGTGAAAAGTCTTGACCTATTGTGTGGATGGAATATCTACAATTATTTGAAAATATTAACTACGGGTCCTACTCTAGGATGATCTCTCTGCGTGTAGCCTCCCCCAGTGACAATTATAGGGTTTGGTAAAAGTAAAGGATATAATAGTTGGTAATCCTCCCTCATACACTATGTATCCCTTACCTGGAAGAACAACCCATGTTATGGGTCATGTGGATTAGAAGATGTTTGGAAACACATGGCCTAGGGCACTCTAAGTACTAATGTACATAGACATGGACAACAAACACAACCTAGGTCCAATTATCATTGACATGCCATGTAGTCCAGCTACACAACGTGAACTTCTACATAGACATGGTGCCATGTACTGGATGGGGAAATGACTAGGATGTGAAGTAGGGATAAAGTCCATGTGGGACACCTCACACACTATGTACCTCATACTACCTTTTCAAGAAACTTAAGCACATCGTATATCCATTGTTTGAACATGGTTTTTAACCAAGATTAGTCTATCTTGAGATTCATTTCTAGTAGATTATAATGGTTAATTTATTTGTGAATTTTGAGATACTATGTGAAATTTTCATAGAACAACACATTTATATGATTCCCTAATGATGGAACTAATCTTGATGGATCACCAAATGCTGACTCCTGAGTGGATCCATTCCGTTGGATTAGAAAGGGGACCTCTATGTATTCTATAATGGAACCATCCATTAAATATGGTAATGTATCCTCTATATACATCTGAGTTAAATCATCCATATAGGTTTTGCATTGTTCCACAATGACTATTAGAGTGTTACCATCCAACTAGGATGGGAATGGGCCTCAACACCTTGAGTGGAACCCTCCTACGGTATTAGGGCATGAGTCCTCTTTGACATAGACTAAAACCCTCTAGCTAGGATGGCATGGGTCCTTTACCATTAGAGTGTAAATCTATATCTTAATAGGTCATGGTCCCTCCATTTACTATTAGAGTGGAACCCTCCCATTATACAAGAGTATGGGTCCCCTATTTTGATATTATGCCCACTTGACTATGTGTCATATTGATGATGCATTGTTGTTGTGGATTTTGACACATGTGGATGAAGGATGTTGTCCCCACTGATATTTCGTTTTTTGAGATGCAAGTAAAATCATGTGGGTGAGGAAGTGACGCCCAAAGTGGATGGTATCTAAGTGTAGTGGATGAGTCCATTTAACTTTTGTTTTCACGGTAGGCATGTGAGATGATAGACATTGTTGATGTACTTTTAGAACAATTATCTTGTATTCTTCTCCAGATGAGCTATGATTTGGAGATCATGTTACCCTATTTTGTGGGATTATTTCAAAAAAGCATAGGGAAATTTCCTTTTTCTATATCCACTCCATTGATTTTATTACTCATATTCAATGATAGGTAAAGACACATGGTGTACTCCACATGATTTCAATGTCTAGATTCTCATGGTTGGATGATTCTACTCCTCTTCTATATTTAGGGATGGATCAACATGTCTTTCATCTAAGTACCTTTTTCCCTTGTGATTATATGATATTAATTTCACAAATTTTGGGTTGAATTTTACTCTTTCTCTATAACTTGTGCATATTCTCCCACTCTCTTCTATAGTATATCTTGATTCTCCCATCTTATCTTCCAATGAATAATAATGGATGTATTTTTACACACCCCATTATGGGCCTTTATAGCACTTGTCATGTTTTATGAAGTCAATTGATAGGTTGACCATGACTATATAAAAGCATATAGAGACTAGGTTCTTGGATGGCATATTATGGTTATATATTGGGATTTAAGAGTTGGGATCTCTCAAATATTTACTTTTTTTAATTCTATTTTCAGGACGGGATACATTTCTAGTTAGGAATTATTTTTTCCCTATAACCTTTCAGTTTAGACTACCGTTCATTTTTACTTTATAAAGGTTCATGCATGTTTGGTTTATTTGATATCATTGGTGAATATTTTAATTATTACAACTTCACGTTTTCATTGATTTTCCTACAAGTGTGCATATAAATGCATAGAAAATGGCCTCCCCAATTTAGTTATACATTCAGTGCATGTCGCCCCTTGGCCTATAGAGGTAGGCTTGGGGCAGTTGTGACATGATCCATGGCATGATACGGGTCATGGAATAATTATACCAGATAAGGTTTATTATTTGGAATATTGTTTTGAAGTATACATTTAAATATTATTGGTTGGTTTTAGGGAAATATTTTCAATGTATTCTAAGTGTGGATATTAAGAAAAGTAATCCAGTGTTGGTGTAATATCTTATGGATAACATTCCCGGGTCCTTGAATACCTTCTGACCCAGAAAACATTCCAAGACATTTTTTAAAGGGTTAATTGTACATGTGTCATTTAGGACTGAGTATTTTACTATACTTTCAGAGTTTAATATACATTTTATGATATATATATATATATATTCTAATATGACTATGGTACTCCTTTATTACTTTCAGGATGCCTCTACGACGACAGCTAGGTTGGATACAAGCTCTGATTCAGGACAATGATATAATGAGCACGGAGGCCTTAGTTCAAGGAACATATTCTTATCCCCTTCCACTAGTTGGGATAGTGGTATCACCTCAAAATATTGAGTAAAAGTTCATACCAAAATATAATTCAATGTATTTCGAAATACTTTGTGAACTCTAAGAGTTCCAGGATCTAAGCCCGGTGAGATTGTACAAAAATACAGATACTTAGGAACCAAAATATTAGATAGAGTAGGTGGTTTATATATTTATGATTTTCCTATCCCTGATGGATAAAGTGGTGGAGGTGGTAACCATCCTTTTTCATGGAGCATCTAGCTATTGGTGGTTCCTTGATACACTGATGTAGGACGATTCATAACTCTCTTAGGATGTCTTCAATTAGTTGTTTCGTGAGGATCAATACCCCTCCTACATATACTAAGTCCATATACAGGATCCACTTGATATGAATCCTGAAAAGATGATGGTGGTTCTGTACATGGATAGGTTCACAGATATAAATACTTACACAATTACCATGAATTATTATGGCGACATCTGCAAACAATAGTTTGACCGGGGAATCTTTAGAGATATCATATCCAGTGTTGTACCCTTATGAATCCCCACATATGCCTAGTTTTTGGAGTAGACTCTTATTTTAGAGATATATATATCGATGGGACTCTAAAATATGGATTTGGAACTGTGTATCATAGAGTTGAGTTGTTCACAACAACTAGAAAACACCAGGAACAAAGATCATGGACCACGATATCCTTCCATGATTAGAATTAGGTGTGTGTTCAGAGGTAGAGCAGTGGGAAAGAGAATAAAAAAATGAGGAGGTGCATTAAATTTTGTTGGATAGGTAATGTGTTTTGAGACTTTTTGATAAGATGTGAAGTTAATCCTATGATGATAGTTGATATACCACCACAGAAGAGGCAATGCAGTGATAATGGGTCTCCCAGGCATGGACATGGTGGTCCCCAGGGAGACGAATCTGGTAGAGTAATAGGGGGCGCTATGGGTGGTTAGAACTATCATGAGATCCTCCCACTAGCACCATTAGGCATCCAATTACAGGATTGTGGAGCTGGTGGCTAAGGATATAGACTACTGCATGCTTTGGATGTCTATGATACTACAGTGCAAGAGATGACTCTAGTTATAGTTTTGATTATTATACTACTTCATCAGTATTAGTAGACATAGTTTCTAGTAATTCATTTGTTTATCTAATCTTTTTTTGAAAGATGTATCTCCCATTTTGATATACCATCACATCAACAACTTATGAGGTTCAAACATGGATTTCTTATTCAGTAACATTCATCTACCTGCAATGTGAGCTATCAGATGGAGGAGAGAGGTTCACATGGGACCTTCTAGTCAGCACGATGGAACCATGTGGTATCATCCTTGATATTTATTGGGATTAAAAGGTTTGATCCCTTGATGATTTTCACCACAAACAATTTAGATTCCTTTTCACTAATGGAAAAAAGATTTTCATTTTTGGAAAGAGTTATAATGGATGGATAGGTGGATGCTATAAGAAGAAGTTTTTACCCAATCACCCATCGGTTGGAGAATTTATCCCTTGGTACAACATTCTCTCTATGTATCCGGGTTCCTTCAGTTATAGAGTATTATATGGATTCATTCCCTGAAGACATTCACATACTACCTCTAAGGTAGGATATAGATTTTTTACATTGACATGGATCCTAGGACTGCCTCAATATCTTCATGGAAATATTGGATGGAACCTACCAAGCTCTATGATCTACATTCTTGGTTGGAGGACCGTCATGATATTTATTTCACCATACCCAGTGTGGCCCCATGGGAATCTCTAGTCCTATTTCTGAAAATGATAGATTATTGTTTACTGTTTTCATGGATTATCAACACCTAAACCCCAACATAATAAATAGCATATTCCCATTGATCATGATTGAAGAGCTATTTGATATGTTGAAAGGCTTAATATGTTTCTCAAAGAGAGATCTTAGTTATCACAAACACAATTTGAGGGTTCACGAGACTAATATTCCATTGATGATTTTCCGATGATGCTACAGACACAATGAGTTCCTAGTGATTCAATTTGGTGTGAACAATTCCCCTTCCATGTTTATGGATTTGAAAAATGTGGCCTTACAACTATACATGGACAAATATATTGATTTATTCAATGATGACATACTCATATTCTCTACATCCAAGGATGAGTATAAAGGTCACCTGAGCAAGGTTATTTATTTGTGTCAATAGAACCAACATTATGAATGACTCTCAAACATTAGTTCGGGATTCAGGAGGTTCACTTTCATGGGAATTTCACTTATGAGCATGTTTTAGTGATTTATCATATGATGATCGATGTAGTTATCTATTTTGATACAACAAAGAAGGTGTTAGTGTTATAGAGATTCTTAAGCTTGGTGGTGTACTATAGAAGATCTGTGGTAGACTTATCTAGAATCAGAACCACTTTGACTACCCTAGCATAAAAAGTGCTTCTGTTTTCATGGTCTATGTCATTCTAGATGGCCTTTGAGGATTTGATTCAGGGGATTAAGAGTTATCTAGTGTTGAGACAATCACATTATAGAGTAGATATCGTAGAGTATTTTTATTTCAAAATAGATGGACTTAGTTTCATATTGATTTAATAGAAAGAAATTGTCACATAAGGGTGGCAGTAGGTTAGACCCAATGATAAAAAATAATTATCTCATTTCATTCAAATGAAAGATGTATTATTTCCCAAGAGGATGTAGATAACATATATTCTCAGGAGAGCATTATGTTTTACTCAATCCATCACAGTATTAGGTACCTCTTAGCTTAGAGAGACAAGAACATGAGATAGAAACACAAGTTGGAAATCATGAATTAATAAGACATAGATAAGGACTATACTTCGGGGAATGGAATCATTATAGAAAATTCCATTTTCAATATGTCCTAGGAATTCCTAGTGTATGATGATTCCTAATAGTTGGATTCCCTATAGTTAACCCTGGTCGATTAGGAAGTTATAAATTTTATTATTTAATGGTGTTGACTGCTTCACATCTCGAGAATGTGGAAGATTCTCACATGCGATCCATCAGCAATGAGGTATTTTGTGATCAGATATCCATATGTGACTAACTAAGTGGATATTCTGAAAAAGGGAATCTTGTAATCTTGTTCCTTGGGAGAAAAATTGTTTATGTCACATTGTATGAAGATTTTACATGGGATTTCTACACTTCTCCCCTAGCTATATATCTCAATGTATTCAATAGGTACAATGAACCTTAGTGGATGTTTTTTGATCTAGTGTGAGATAATGCATAGAATATTTCTATCATGAAGCCTCGCATTTTAGTGGGTAAAGGCTAGTCACCATAATCTAGCAGGTTTGTTTCATCTAGTTGAGAACCCACAGTATAAGTGGGTTTCATATCCATTTACATTGTCACAGGGCATTTGTGAATAGTGAAGAGACATGAAGCCATGTGGGTGATTTTTTATTGACTCATGAAGTCGGAAGACTTCCTTGATTTCAGGGATAAAATTTCAGTTGAGAGTTTGGGGAATCTGTATTCATGGGAGATCATTCTATATCACAGGTTTCCCTCATTGATTATCTCTGATCCTGCTTTGGGTTTTATGTCACAATTATGGAGAGGCCTGCATGATCCATTCTGACCCAATTTCTAATGAGTACTTCCTTTCTCCCCTAGACCGATTAGAAGACTGAGTGTATCGTCTATGTTATAGAGGATATGGTGAGGTATTTCACGTTATACTTCAAATGGAGTAGAAGGATCACATTCTTTTGATATATTTTTCATACAATAGTAGTCACCACTCTAATATCTTCATGGAAAATTTTGAGGCATTTTACGGAAGACCCTACTGGTCACCCATGTACTGGACCAAGATTGAAGAGTCATCTATAGTGGGCCCATCAATGGAACATTTAACAACATAGAGTGTCTTGGTCATAAATGAGTGGATAAGGATGGAACAGATAAAAAATAAATCATTTGTAGATCGACGTTGTATTCCCTTGGTGTTCTAATAGGGATACCATCATTTCATGTGAGTCTCCCCACAATAGTTATAGTGGATGTTTGACAATGATGTAAAGCTATCATTGAGTTTCATTGGGATATTTGAGATCATTAATAGGTTTATAAAGATTTATTACAATAGATCCCTACACCCAAATATGTATCGGTTTCATGGCTTCTTCCATGTTTAATAGATATTTAGATATGTGCATGAACCTAACTATATCATTCATTAAAAAATTCTAGAAATCATGGATGGATAACCCTTTTTAGAGAACCCATTGGATATCGAGGATTAGTAGGTGTGGATTGTGCATGGAGGGACCATTCCTTTGGTTTTCATGCTACAGATGCACAGAAACATGTAGGAGAGTTCATGGGAGTTAGAGAACAATGTTCAGGCTTTGTATCCTGAGTAGTATTCCAGTTTTTTCCATTTTGGGATTAAAATATTGAAGGAGTAGGGATGTAATGACCCTATTTTTTCATTGTAAAACATTAAATATTTCATTAAATATTTTTTTCTCTCAACACCGAGACTAAATGTGATTCTAATGTATGGTGTTCTAGAAATAAATTCTATAATAATATTAGATATATTTTATTTTTTGTTAATGTAGTTTCTTAAATAAAATTTTATAAATCTAAAATGATTGATCGGATCATAAATTGGAGACCATGGTTGGGTACGGAACACTATTTTCACCCTAAGAACAATATGAAGTTTGTCGGTATGAGAAGTTTGGGCCCTTTTCTCATTGGAGGTGTGTTTATGCAGATAAATTAATTTATTAAATAAATTGAATTATTCTTTTTTAACTAAAATGCTATTTTATAAATGTATCACTATGGATGACTTCCTAGGTTGGATAATTATTTTGGTTTTCATCCATGATGCTCTCCTCACATATCTAGTAGAAAATGACACCAGACAATGAGGAATCTCTAGATCAATGAGAATTGAAGCAAAAAAAACATAATAAATCTTCATTCACCATTTAAAATATTGTTGTTCATAATGACATGATCCAATATTGAGGTAGGACTCATTAATTGGTGTTTTTATGCATTTGATTAAAAGATTTTGAAGATCATTTGTTCCTCTTTAATCTTTCCCCTTTCTACAGACTTTTAATGAACCATATTATTGAAATCTGTTTATATTTGAGTTGTTTGTCTACCTCAGATTCCCTATCTTGAGCAATTTCCATGAACATGTTCCAACAAAGCTTATTCCTCAGTTTTCTTCTCCCCATTTTTCTTCGTATTATTCATGAATTAGATCTATGCAGTCCCGGTTGGACTTTTCAATGAAGTACCAAGCATGATTGGGACTTCAAATTATTGGTGGATTGAATAAATGAAAATGTAATAATGAATCGACAATAGATATAGGTTGATTTGGAGAAGGGGATATTCGATGCATCCGTTTGAGTTTAGATCTTCAAGGGTAGAGGCCACAAAAGTGTGAAGAATGAATGATAAAACCCAGATCCATGAATGAATCTAATTTCTCATGATTGATTTCTTTCTAGAATGAATCACAACCAGAAATGATCATATAAGAATTATACAAGGATATATCTATGTTGAGATGAGGTGAAACATCCATATCAACTACAAGGATTTTATAACTACCATTCTATGAAAATCCCAACGAAACATTATCCTCCAGGATGAACCCAGAACATATTGTCTATCTTGGTAATAGTGTTATTTTTTGGGAAAATTTAAGGACGACATGACATGTATCCATCCCTCAAATTCCATTTACCCCTTCCTTGGTTGAACAATCCTTGTTATTGGTCACACATAAGAAAATTCTTGTGGAAGTTCCTGGGTTAGATTTTGTTATGTACTATAGTACACAGACACATCCACAATAACTATCTCATGTCCATATTATCATGTGCATGACATTTAGTCCACCTATGTAGCTTTTACTGATACTTGGAAATGCTCTCATGTACTGGCCACAAGCATGACAACGCTAGGATGTGGGTACACATGACATGTGGTACCACTCACACACTATGTACCTAGCAGTAATGTTTTTGGAATTGTCGAACTTCTATATGTCCTTCTTTTGAACAAAAAATTTGTCCCATGATTATCCTATCCTATGTTTTTTTCAAAGAATCTGATGGTACCCTTAGTTTTTGGAATCGAGATATGATGTGAAATTTTCTATGTAAAACACTTTTTGAAGAATCCCAAATAATTGTAGTGATCAGATGGGATCACCATATTCTTACTCTCAATTTGAACCATCCTATTAGTTGGGAAGGTGTCCTTAATAGATTCTATAGTGGAACCCTCCAGCCATGTTAGCAATGGTACTCTATAGACTCTTGAGTGGATCCCTTTAGCTTGATGGGTCATGTTTCATTGATTACGATTAAAGTGGAACCATGTATCTAGGTTGGGCATGAGTCTCTAACTTCATGAGGGGAACGCTGATACTGTATTTGGGAAGGGTCCTCATTAATATTGAGTGGAACCCTCCATCTTTTCAAGGCATGACTAATCAACCATCCAAGATGAACCATATTTCTTGGTAGGACATGGTTCATCCATCGACTATTAGAGTGGAAACCTCTTATATTACTAGGGAATGGGTCCTATATCAAGAAATTGTGTCAACTCGATTGTTCATAAGATATATGATACGTGGTTAATGTCTCCTAGGAACCATGTTGTAAATAGATGATTTCCCAACTGAGATACATATTTGTGACGTGGCCAAAACCTTGTGGGTGGTTCAGTTCCACCCAATGTATAGAGAATCAATGTGTGGTAAATGAGACTCTTATAATTTTATGTTTTAAGAAGATGTGTGTTATGATTCCCATAATTGAGGGACTTTTTGAAATACGTGATACTATTCTTCTTAGGCTGATCTGTGAGATAGAGATCCACCTACCCTCTCATTTGGGATTCTTTCGACTGAGAATATATATATATATATATATATATATATCATTTTACTATATCCTCTCTTTGGATTTAGTAATTCTCCTTCCAAGAGAGGTGAATATTCATAGGGTATGCCATGGAATTTCAGCGTATAAGTTTACATGGTAGGATGAGTATACAATCCAATTATTGGTGGCCAAGTCTTTATGGGTAGTTCATCTACTTGTAGTTTTTATCCCATTATTCTAGGATGAGATTACATTCACTCTTTTTGAGTTCAGTTTTTCTCATTCATTGTACCTTCTTAATATGTTATCATTCTCTTCTATTTTATATCTTACCGTTTTCACTTTGCTTTTGGGGAATCCTACTGGGTAACATTAGAATAGTATATCCATGGGAATTTAGCACACATGTCGTGTCTTGTGATAATGAAATACTGATTAACCATGACAATAGAGGAGCATCGATATACTATGGGGTTATACCTTGTATAATTGTTGTATATTGGGATTCAAGAGCTGGTCTATCTTAGCTATTTTCATTTTTCTATTTTTCTGTTAGGTTTGGACTCATTTCAAATTGATCATTTAAATTTTCTATTTTCATTTCAGTTTATACTATAGAACCTATATTCTTCATAAAGGTTAATGCATGCTTCGATTATTTTATAAAATTGTTTTATCCATTATTAATTAAATCTAAACATTTTCACTGAGTTATATGTTTCTTTTAAAAGAATTTATTAGGATAATGCCTCCTTGTTTTTTTTCATTTATTCAACACTTGTCACCACCCCTAGTCCTTCTGAGGTGGGCCTGAATATGTTGTGACTCGAGCCCCGACATGGGTCGAGTCATGGAATTCCTAACACAAAAAAGATTTAAAAAAGATTCTCAATTCCTGGGTTACATTCTATTGAAAACTTGTTATTACTTTTTATATGTGTTATATGATAATATTGTTTTACTATTCTCATAGTTGTATATCCATTTAGATATAGCGTGTGAACATCCCATATTACCTAACACAGATTAAATGATATTCACCTACCATATATGATATTCTATTTATGTCGGGAAAATAATTATCTCTATATATAGATTATTATTGTAATGTTGAATATTTATTTTCTATGATCCACCTTGTATATCTATATATTTTATTCCTAGGTTGTCAATATTATTGAAATTGAGGAAAAATTTCCTTCCATCTAGTTTTATTTAAATGCATATTATTATTGTAACTCTTGTAAAATTTTTTTAAATCTGTTTTATCTCATAGTGAATGCATTGGTGTTGAACAAGTGATTGGGGTGATAATATTATATTTCCCCTTAGTAATATTCATGTATCATGAGGAAAGAATGTTTTTCTTGTGTATGGATATTTTTTTAGTTTGGAATTGCTTTCCCATAAATCCTTGATTATAGGATACTAGGACTACACTCTCAAATAAAATTAATGTTCCTTTAAACAAGGCCTCGACAACATGTTATTAATGTTCTTCATTATGAATTCAAATAGTATGAGATTAGAATTACTGGTACACATGTTTTCATTTATTTTTATTGATAAAAACCCTCCTTTATTCAAGTCAACTATGGATTCATGTTGTTGACCCATTACTTCAACAATGTTTATGTCATGTTTGTCCCGTCATTATTTTAGTAATATGTTTCCCATACAAGGAATCTGAGATCTCCCCAACAGTTTTACATTTATAATGGTTATGTATAAAATTACTACACATACTATGTTTAGAATTATCAAAAGTGTAAAATAATATATGGGTGATGATTATGACATTCTATGAATTATATAAATACATTTATAATGTGAAATTATCCATTTTATACAATGATCACTCGATTTGAATGTTTTTATATTTTCTTAATTATCTCAAGATATAATCCCAAATATGTCCTTAATATGTAATAGATGAAATAATTTTTTAAAATTGTTATTATAGGATATTTTCAATAATAATTGTCATATAAATATTACATTTTCTAATATGAATATTCAATATATAACATTAAAATGTACCTGATAGTTATATTATTTAAGTGACTAAAGAAAAATGTACACAAAAAAACATATTCATAAGATATCCAAATTATCCCTGACTAAGCTCTAAAAAAATCACATTTCAATGAAAAATCATAAATAAAAATTGACTTCATAACCTAGGGAAAATAAAACATAAAAATGGGTTACATAATATGCTCAAAAAATATATAGGTGGGATATATCATTAATAACAAACACATAACATGCCCATAATTGTATGAGGAAATGAGCATAAATTTTTTAAACCATAACATATATATTATTTATCAAAATCCATAGTCATGGAATGAATCTTGGATGTTCGTAATACATGATTTGAAAAGGAATCAAAGAAATGAAATATGAGAACCTAAAATTGGCCTAAGAAAAAAGATTCTGACATACACATATTCATAGAAATTCATTTATTCAATAAAGGATATTTTCCACGACATTCAAAGTTAATTAGATTCACACCCCATTCCATCATATCCTTAGACATGGATAACTCCCAATAATATTTTATTGTGCAATATCCCATACAAAATTATTTTCACACCCTATCCCACTACATATTATTTAATGAGATATCCATCACTACACAATGAATTGGAGATACATATAATTTTAATCCCACATATCACATAATATAATGTCTAAATATGTGCACCACAAGGTAATGAAACCTTCATCAGGGTATAGCCCATGGAAAGGAATGTGGTTTCTTAAAAATTTAATCAATTTCATATATAATAATCAATGGAAAAGATATGGGTTTCAAAATTCTTCCATTATAACATAATTATACAATGGAATAAAATAGGCTTCATGGAATCATGAATAAATGTTAATCAGAATAATCCATACAAATACTGAATTTGGATTGTACGATTTGATCTTACACACATTAATTCATATATACCATCAAATGATGTTATTATAGATAACAAATTTATATAAACGTTTGTTGTAATATTTATTGATAAAATCAAGCTTCACAAATTTAAATCACATATTTAAAATCTAAAAATTTCAATAATACTATGGAAAACATTTCCATTGAAACTAATCATTAAAAAATTCAAATAAATCTTCAACTCAATGAGTCATAATGAAAACTATTGATTTTTCTCATATCGGGTAAGTTAATATAGATATTTCCTAAACATTTATAGTAAAAATTAAAAACTACATCATTTAAAAAACTAAAATAATATACTATTTAACCCTTTTATAAAATATTAAATAAATTGGAAAATGGAATTTAGTAAGACACATTATATTTTTCAAAAAAATCTTCAAAATCCATTTTAGATTATGTAGATATTGATGAGAAAATATTTTTAGCCTATATGAGAAGTAATATATGTTTCCCATAGAATCATTTATTTTAGTATATTGAGTTATTAAATTGATTAAAATAGAATAAAACTTTTAAAATAAATAAAGAACTATATATAAATATATTTCAAGAGTTTCTTGAGTGGTAGATCAAAAAATTTAATCTTCATTGACATAAAAATAAACAATACCGACCAAGAATTAGATTGTAAAATAAATCCTTTACATTGAGATTGGTTAGCCTCAAAAGTAAATAACCTCTTATATAATAAATTTTAAATTCTAAAAATTATATAATAGAATAATTTACATATATTTAATATCATATATTAAGCAATTATAAAAAATAAAATCCTATTTTCCATCATTTTATTTTTATCGTCATAATTTTTGGGTGATAACATTTTTATTTCATGATAATTTCTGTTAGGCAGTTCATAACTCTATAAATTAATCATGGATATATCATAGAAAATATGATAACAATGATAATAATTTTGTATATATCAATTATAATGGTATATTTGTAGTCATCCCATATAGATATTGATAAAAACTGAATTTCATTCGTCAAGGAGATACATGGCCATAGATATTCATAAATGTTGTTTTCAGTTATAATTGGAAACAAACCCTGCATAAATTATAATTCATCTTTTAATAATAATTATTTTAACATATAAGAGATATATATTCATTAAATTTAACCTGTTTATACTAAATGTATAGAATAATCCAAAAACTAATCATATATCTTCATGGTGGTTTTATTCTACACGTATGCATGAGCGACGTAGACGTTTCCGAACATATTAGAAAGTAAAAAAGGCTAATATGATACCATGGATTTGATGATTATTTATATTATAATTTTATAATTTAATTTCTATTCGCTTCATAATAAAAAAAAATATGAAATGTGGTGTGGAAAATTAATTTTATCGCTACATGGAGGCGGTAGCTTATACGTCCGAAATAACAATAAATTCAATTCAAATATGATTTTAAAGATGTTTTATATTGGTAGGTATATAGTAATAATAATAATAATAATAATAATATTTTAGTATATTTATGATAACCAATTTAATATTTTACTTCAAATACAAAAGGTCTACAAGATGTTTAATAATAAATAAGTTGATAGAAGATGAGTAGGAATTTTACATCTTATCTAGTAGACCAACTTTTGAACCATTCAAATGGAACTTTGGAATGGTATTTTAAAAATAATAACACCAATAGAAAGTGTATATGGATATTTAAAAGGAACACGGGCATGTTAATGTCAATAAATATTACACTAGGATGTATAAAGAACCAAAATAAGGGGTGTCCATTTATAATTTTTAGAAACGACACACTTCAAAATACATACAATATTTAAATATAATTATTGTTTCTCTCATGTATAATGAATCCTAATATGAATGTATTCAAATAAAAATATTATATTGTCAAAATATCTATATTATATTAAATTAATATAGGTTTGGTTTCATATTAAACCTTATAATTCAGTTTATCACCTTCATTAACTGATTTAAACTGTAAATGCAGCATTGACTTTTTTAACATTAAAAGGATATAATTTTTCATATAAGTTAGGATTTCATAATAAATGTATAAATTATTTCATGATAAACTATTTTTAATCCTTATTATCATCTATAAAAGATTTAATGATTTTTTTTAATTTAAAAAAAAATATTTACCATAAAATATCAGTAATGTCATTTTGTCCCTATTAATTTAATATAAAATTAAATTCAAGAATATTACTTCCAAATTAGAATAAAATCTATTAAAATATAAATAATTTTTAATATTAATTTATAATTTTTTTGTACACTATAATTCACTAAAAATTAGTTTTATTGTTTTTATATTATTTAACATGATTTTTTGTAATCTGCACAATCACTGTGTCATCATTGTATAATAATTTAAGGGAATTATTTCAAAAATAAAAATTAACCATAAATTAAGGATATAAAAATGTAATTAATATTTAAAATAACCATTTATAACCACAAATAACTTTCTCATCCATATAAATAATATTTATAGATTTTACAATCAAGAATGTGGCATTTATTTTATCTTTTACATTACTATTATAAAGGTCAAAATAAATTATAAATTATAAATATTTAATATTTTTTCTAATTTGAAAAGCTTATGGATGAAATAGATTAATAAATTATAGAAATATAATGTTTTCTGAGGAATATAATTCCTTATAATATTAGTTTTAACACCAATTAAATCTTTTTCCATCTATCATGGTAATAAATATTTACTATGGTTACAATTCACATTGACCAAAAATTAAAGGGACCTATTATGAAATTAAAAACACATGATTACAAATATTGAATTAATTTTACAATATTATATTTTTTGAAGTGGTAAATTTTAATTCAAAACAAAAATTCTAAACATAATAAATAAATCCTTTTAAAAAAATACATTTTTGAGTTTTAAAAAATCTAAGCTAAATTCCACAATAAATATTATTCTAATGAAAATAAATGAATAATTCATAATATAAGAGATATAATGTAACTTATAAACCATTTCAAGAAAAAATATAAAAAAATCAAATGATTGAAACTAAAATTTAATTTTTTTTAAAAACTATTTTTTAATAATAACCGTATAATCGATCTTTTCAAAAAATCATATATTTAACCATAACCAAAATTTTATATGTTGGTATGAAAAATAATATAAACATCTTAATATTATTTCTCTATTTATGGTTATGATTAATTATAATATTTAATCATTAATTCAATAATGAATTAATAAATTATACTTTTGAAGAATAAAATAACCTTATTGTCATTTCATTTCAAATAACAATTATTAAATGAAAGATTATTTACTAATATTATTATATTATATAATTATTTCATTAAAATAATTTACCAATATCCATTAATTTTTTAATTTATTATGATGATTCATTTCTCACAAAATTGTTTTATTGAAGGTACCTCTTTTGTCGTTTCTAAATTGTATATTCATTTATAAAAAAAAAAATTAAACATACCAAATGATAATATATCAAATGGATATATATATATAATGGTTATGTATAAAATTACATTATTTATTATAGTAAAATATTATTCTTATATATATCCTTACATGATTCAATAATATTTAATTATTAACACCTATCTTATATGGTCTATTATATCCATAATTCTTTAGAATGTTTCCATACTTACCATTAGGGTCATAGTATACATAGAAACCCATTATAGAAATGATTTATTATTTTTGGATTTATTGTATATATACTTTTTAAAGTACTAATGTGATCACTGAGATGTGGAGGGGGTGAATTATTGATATTTTTCTTTTTATAATCTCTTCTTTCATATGAAGAAACCTTTTCCTCCAAATATATATTTATTACTTTTATAAAAAACAACAATCAAATCAATCCATAGGAACATAATTATTTTCATGGTTACATATTAAAAATGATTATATTTTCCTTATAAATGTTTAAAAACCAGAAATTTCTATACAATCAACTATAAAATTATCCTTTTCTATGGTTACAACAAGAAACATATATCTTCATATTTCTGTTTCAATTTTATCAAAACAATATAGTATATAATTTTTCTGTACATAAGACATGTAACAATGATTTCATTACATCATTAGAAACATTCAAAAAATAGATTATAATATTTTCATGTTGTTACATGTTTGAAATTCAATTATATTATTATTTTTAAACAATTATTCTTCACACACTTACCTAGTGGAAGGTAAGAACTTATTTAATCATTTAGATGTCTTTCAAGAATTTCCATCTTGAAAAGTCTACCTAGAAAGGTCCAATTGATTATCTCTAAAAATTCATTCAACATACTTACACCCAATCTCTTATATTTCACATGATTTAATTGTTCATCCAAAAAACCATAATTAAAACGTTTTTATTAATTGGAAACTTCTTCTTCTTCACATTGACCAAGAGTTTCTTAAGTGGGATGAATCATGCTTATAATCTAGATAATAATTTTTTCTAATATCAAATTTCATAAATGAATATTTTTAAAACCAATTCATCAAAACTTTTTCCATTTGTATAGATTTGGACAATATATCTACACCATACTCATGGTTAAAATCATTTTTATAGGTGTTCTCAAAGTAGAAAATACAATAGCTCCAATATATCATCCAACTCAATGAAAACATTAAATTCAAAACTCCTACTCAATAAAATTTAATAAAATCGTCATAAATCTTATAGATTATTTTTAATGATTCACAAAATCTATATAAAACACTATCCACTTGAATTTTTTTATCATTATTGTTAAAGAATATTTACAATAATCTTTCTCATTGAATGAAGAAATAATTTTCTTTATGTTTTTTATGAATGTTGAATAATCATATCAGCATGAACACATTTTATTCCATTAATAAACCTTCATAATTAAACTCACTAAAAACATTTGTAGGAATCAAATTTTATAAAAAAAACTCAATAAAAGTGCTTTATCTGATGAGAAATATGTGACAAATGTTCTATTTAGAATGATATATCTTACTATTATTTAAAACAATTATAGGATCTTCTGAAAAGTAATTCCAAAATTCGTTAATTTGGTGACTTGTATTACAACTCTCTATATTTTTTCTTCCATCATCAACATCGGCCCAATGAATTTTGTACAAAAAAATTCATACCATCATCCAGAACCAATATTAACCATTATTGAAAACATTATACGAAATGTTCACCCCATCATTTTAATGGTACATTACCTTTATAACTTCATATATGGATATATGAGGTATATTAATAAATAATTCTGGTGGGAATTTTCAAGATAGTTTTTCAAATGAACATCATCACATATTTTTCCTTAAAATAATTTTTAACTTCACCAACATTACTCATTCCCCTAAACGATAGAAATTTCAAACATTCACAGCTTCCAAACATCATAAAAACAAAAATATTCTAAAAATTGTAAAATAATTCATCACAAATAACTCTATATTATTTTTTTATCTAGTGAGATTCAAAAAATGAAACATTGAACACCAGAACATGTTTTCCCTCCTTCAAAAAAAATACTTAGATCATGAGATCATTGTAATTCACGATGTTGTAAATTATCATAATAGGAAAAAATGTTCTTTTTTTATTAAACATTACATGAAATTGAATATTGGAAACATTATTAAATTTTTACTATATAATGTTTTATTTATGGAATAATTTTATAAAACCTTCATCTGGTCTACTTTATCTGTTTCTATCTCTTTCTGATTTGCATTGTATGAAATATTATTGCATAAAAACATTAACTAATACAAATTGTTATAATGAAATGATATAAAAAAAATTTATGCTCAATTATAAATTTTCATAATCACTACTATAGTAGAATTTAACCAAGTGAGGATAGTTATAACTATATTACAAAAAATAATTCACCCAACAAACATCTTTTGTCCAACAACATCATAAAGGACTTTAAAAACATATGCTATTCGAAAAAGCACATTTAGATCACTTCGTCCCAAAAATATCACATTTTCTATTTTTAACACCATAATATTATAAATTAGTTACATTATTATCAAAATTTAATGTTACATGGAATAATTAGCACCAAACCCCATTAAATATCATTATTTAGATTTAATATCTTCGATAGCTTTGGGAATATACAACCCATAGTAGAAATAAACCATAATATAGTATACCATTATAACATTTCTATTTAATTATTGGTATAATAATAATAATTAAATTATATAAATTATGTTAATAAATTGACTACGTATAAAATTAGAAGGATTTCAAAGAAATATAATTGTTTTCTAAAACAATATTTTTTGGAAAATAATTTTTATTCCGGCATTACACAGATAAACTAAAATTAACTATTTTAAATATTATAGAAATCATTTCAAAAACAAATATTAATTTTTTTAATCAACATATCAATGTTATCTTTGAATTTATTTTGTGGATTTTTCATAATTGTTTAATTTTCTAAAATGAATCGTGAAAATGTCTATATTTTAATTATCAACTATTTTTAATTTAAATTATTTATAATGTACAATTATATTTTAATATATTATTAATGTAAATTTGTTTAAATTATATATATGTATATAACAATCCAATTTATTTCTTTCGAATCTTTTTAATTTATATGTTTGATATAAATAGATTGTAATCATTTAAACATTTATTTTTAGAAAAAATATTCTCTTCATATCTTCATTATTAATTTCAAATTATAATTTTCTATTCTCTGAGTGAAATTTTTCAAAATGTATTATTTATTTATATTCATAATAATTTATAATAAAAATTAAATTCAAATTCATTTTTTCCATATTGAGTAGTGGAAAAAGTAAAAAATAATTATCACGATTATGGAAAACATAGATTCACTAAGGGTTAAACTAAAAAATATAAGGGTTAAAATTACATAAAAACTTATATAAATTGTATTTTATAGAAATATTTATACCTTTTAATATCTCGGTATCTATAATAGTCTACTTTTAACCCTTTTTCATTTTAAAAACATGGGTGCACCTTTCTATTTTAACAAATAATGTTTGTGACAGTCACCACACTTATGAAAGGCCACCCACTCTTCTCTTTTAAAAAAACTTGAAAAATATTTTTTTGGGAACAAAAACCCCAAATAAATCCCCTAAATACATATTATAAACCTATAATATTTTTTTGGTATAAATCTATCTTAGTAAGGATTTTCATGCAAACAGACAAAGGTTACCTGATGAAGAGCTAATGTACATCAATGAGTGTTTTAATTTTATTTCATACTATACCTAATTCAATTATTATAAAACAATTATTACATTAAAACATAAAAATATTACATATATTTTGAATTATATTTTTTAATTAAATTACATAAAACCATCTCTACTTCCAAAAAAATGGGTTAAAAAATCATCATTCGTATGTATGGAGGACTACCACCTTCCGAATCAATTTCATTGGTTTTCCAATTATCACCTCTCATTATTGGAAATGATGATGCCTATAAAGTATATATATGATCCTTATAAAATAATAATACTTATTTATTAATTATATAAAATATTACTTTATAACCATACATTCAATAGGGTATAAGATATTATCAATCCTGTGTAAAGAGAACTACCACCTCGTGATGTGATGCGATTATTTTTCTCACTAACGCTTTATTTATATGGTATTATGGATAATGTTTTTTTAATATACAGTATACTGGAAATAATAATGATATTTATGACATATTTGTCATTATTAAACTATAATATACCATTTTATTCCATACCTTCTCTCTATATTTAAGATGATAATATAATTCATGTACGTGTGGACAACCACCTTAATGAAGCAATGTGGTTCCATTTTCATCCCCAAAACACATAGATGATATATATATATATATAATTATATTTATGAAAATATAAAAAATACTTACCTACATTCAGTATTGATAATTTAAAAATCAAAATGTTACCATAGCATACGTAGGACCAACCATCTCAATGATCGTAACAGACATCATTTTTCAAAACCTTATTTTATGATTTTTTTTAAATGTATAATTTATATATAATTAATATAATTATTTCATTATTTTTATTCTAGAGATTATTTAAGTATATAATATTCTAAATAACCAAAACATTCATAACAGAGCATGAGTGAAAAAAATGTCAATTAACAACTTAAATAATGAAAATAATGAAATATTTTTAACAAATAGATAATAAGATATTATAAAATGATCAGATAAGTTTTTATAAATATTAATAACGATATTAAATAATTTAATAACATTATTGAAACCATTATACATGATTCTAAAATAGGTTCAACAATAATTATGCATGAGGTAATGTGATTCATAACTCAATGTACATCCATTAGGTTAACTTCTACTTCGTAGATATTGAAATGATAATACTATGTGAGTAATGAAATTTTATTTTTATGTGGTATTTCAACATTTTTATTTATATTTACATTTTACACAATTTATAAATATAGTTATTACTTCTCATTTTAGTTATATAATCATTATAATGAAAATTGTCTCAATTTCCCATACTTGATGAAAATTTTAATGTTGTGCACCTAATTAAAATTATATGGGGAATACAAAGTCCATTTTATATTTAATATCCTAAATAATTCCTTATAAATGGTATTATTAGTTTAAAATTTAATTATTACATCCAATGGGATTTAAATTAAAATCCATCAAGTGGTAAATAATTTCATAACTCAATTTCTATCAACTAGGTTATTTTACTTCTTCATTGTATTTAATATTATAAGATTATAAATGTAATGAATTTTAATTATATTATTTTTTATTTCCACTAGTTATATAAGTATTTAAAAATTTCATACATAATATATTCATTGAATAATTATTACCTCAATGTTATAATCATTTTTGGGTTTTATATTATATTCTCATTATCATCAATATTATTAATTCATTAATTCTAGTGGCATAAAATTATTTGATTATTGTCTCATTAAACCATGTCATTTTATCTTAATTTTCTTTATTGATGATATTTTCATGTATTATTACCATTTTTTCACTCTTTTGTAAATAAATTTTTTGAGAAATGTTTTTTATGAAAATCTAACATCATTTTTCTCTTTGGTTGAAATACAATTTTCATCCAAAACCATGTTTTCTAAAAACTTTTTAAACATTTACAAATACAATTTTAAAAAGATTTATTTTTATATTTTTTTTGAAAGGAATATTTATATACTTATATAAAATAATGAATTCATTGTATTTTACTAAAATGGTGAGAGTAATCCTTGTATTAATGTGTATGACATGAATATAATTTATAACCATCATAACCACATATCTGTTTTAATCATTCTATTAAATTTTATAAATGAAATTTTCAAATAAAATTATTTTCAACTTTTTTATTAAGTTTTAGTTATAGAAATTTATATTCAAATGAAAATAATATTATCCTTAAAAATGTTTTAAATATATATATATATATATATATTTATTTCTATTTGTCAATAAAAACAACCATTTATTCATACTTCAATAGGAATATGTTTCATTTATATAATCATTATTTTTCCTCTCAATGGTTTATGATCATTTTAACCTTTTATAGTATTGATATTCAATTCCTTTATTTTCATGAATTAATTATATTTCCAATGAATTAATAGCATTCTCATGGAAATAATTTTCCCAAAAATATCTATATTATATATCATAGATAAGTTAAATTATTAAACCGTATATCATTTCAGCATATGGTTTTCTACTTTGAAAGTTAATTTCCAATATATGGAAATATTACTAAATATTAATTCTTTATAAAGTAAATATATTTGATGATAAGGAATATTATTTATTAATTAAATTGATTATTATATATATATTGAATGTTTTGGACATGTTGAAATGGGTAGGGATGGTTATATATATCCTCTATATGTATTTTTATTCCCATGATTGGAATAATTAGTCTTTATAGAATCATTAGTCCATGATAGATGTGTTTGTACCAAGTATTTTTAAATTTTCTTATAAAAGTAATTGACGGTAGAGGTATCAGGTTCATGGTACAAGAGGAAAAATAATCAAGAATTAACTTCATTAGGAATTTAAATATGTTTTTTGCATGAGATTTTTGAAATGAAAATATATATGTATGATTTTTTTCTCATCTATTTATTACATGGAATGTGTGTGTAGTTATTTACCTTTTAATATTGATTATTTATAATATAGTTGTTATAGTCATGATATTTATTAATTAGAATTTTTTTTAGTTAGTTACCTTTCCATAATGACTATTTATTAATATATCTACATAGTCAGGTGATTTATATAGAATATGTTTTTAGTTATTTACTTTTCCATGTTTATTATTCATATTGATTAATAATAGCTTCTATTATACTTAACCCTTAATGAGAATTTGAGAACACCTTTATTTTGTTTTTTACTAGGAATCCATAAAGTTAACTATAATTGATATGAAAGGATATACTATAGATAATAATTTTATTATTTAAAAAAAATTATATTGAAACTTTTGTTTTCAAATTTAATATGGGATTCATCAATGTATCTATATTTCCATGACAATTAAACTACTATTTAAATTTAGAATAAATTCATTTTATCAAAGGATAATGTAATAAAGCAATCAGCAGATTTATGATACTAGTATCGAGGCCAATTTAGTTTGTCTCATAGGATATTTATTAGAAACATTGGTACTAAATAAAGGAAAATATATATTAAAGATCATAACCCTATGATAAAATTTTAGGATATGTATCGAAGAACATCATATGATATTATTAAGGTACATATAAGGTGATTTTTCTGGGGAAACATCCTTTTCCGGATAATACAAGTGGATGAAGTAAAATAATAGATGTACCTCAGGGTATTAACTCAAAAAAATGATCAGCTTCACCAGATCGCTACTTGGCATATGAAAAAGGGACATACTACACACCTGATTTGACACATCTAAGGCATATTCTTAGGATAATTCACATTTTCATTACAAAATATTTTCAAGAATTTAAATATAAGATGATAATAAATTACTTATATTAAACCAAAGGTGTATTATATTGAAAAGATGTTGAATCAATGGAATTGGAAAAACATTTATGTACAGAAAATGGTCATAATGCAATGAATTTATTTGGAACATTAAATAGTATGATAGAGGGAAGAAAATTCCATCATAGATATTAATTTATAGTTTATTTTATTCAATGTGGGGAACCTGGAAATTATCTGATTCAATACCATATTCTAAAGGTCCCCCAGACCAATAAAAAACCTATATTTAAATAAAATGGATGATGTAATTATTTATTTTGATTTATTAATTAAATTGATGAATGATTTTACCAATATTATTTTAGTTATAAGAATAATGTAACTTTTGAGTATTATTTTTAAATTTCAGTTGCATAAGTGTATTAATTTACATAATAGTTATGGAAACGATCATGGGTGTATGATTCATAGATTTATAAAAAAAATCAATGCCTTGGACACCAATTTTGTGTTTTAAGTGATAGTAGTATACCATGATTAAGGATATTTTAAATGAAATTTATGGAATTTTTTTTATTTGAAACGTTATTTGAAAAATTATATATTCCCATTTTATAGACATAATTAATAATTTTTTGATATAATTTATGGTTAATATGATAATTGATGACATTTAAATAATAGTTTAATAATATTATTAGACTTTGTGAAAAAAAATTGTATAAAAAATAATAAAAGTATTATTTAAATATTACATTTATTTCAAGGATTCCCATTATATTTCTTTTTATAATTTTACAGGTATTATATTAATATATTTTAAATAAAAGAAAATCAGTATGTTGGGTGAAAACCCATCATATATGGCATTTCCATACGGATTGAACCCATGGCTGAAAGAGGATTAAAATTTAGTTCTTATCGATGGCCTATGAAATATCCTTGTTAATATATAATTTTATTAGTTAAAGGATTTGAAAAATAAATATTAATGATAAATAGTGGTTTTAATATCGAGTTTTAAAGATTAATTTATTATATTAGATAACTTGTTATAAACATATAGAAGTATAAATCAATATTTTATTTTATTAATGTAAAATATGCAATAGAAATAAACTTGAGAAAAAGAAAACCCAGTATTTGTGGGGTGTGATGTATTGTCACCCATGTGAACCGCCTACCATTTATATAACACTCTCATGGGGAAAGAGCCCAATATTGGAGAAGAAAGTGACATCATCACCTTGTTCAGTCGAAGAGGTGTGGAAGTCTTCTTCATACATTCATTCTATCTAGGTGTGATAAATCTCCATCTGATTGCTAATGAGACCCTTAAACCTTTTAAAAATTTATGAGATATTTTATGGTATTGGGTAATGGATGCAGAGGGATTCCTAGTGAAAGAAGGGATCTATTTCAACTACAAAAAGATTGATATTCTTCTAGATACACAATAGAAGACCTAAATGTATTTTATATTAATCTTCCTAGAGGGAATTTCGACTAAAAATATTATTGATAAAGCAAGGATAACATATCCAAAATATTCCTAAACAACACCTCATCCCCTCATGGGTCCCATAGTAAATTATAAATATTATTTGATTTTTATTCTATGATGATAATGATTCCAATGGACCCATATACCATAGGGGTTTCTAGGAATCAAGTGGTGGGATAAATTGGGAAAACAATGGTGGGACTGAAAGGGGGATTCATTCCAATTCATGATGAACTAGATAAAATAAAATAGAATGTTTTCAGTTCTCTAAGAAATAAAAATTATTCTACATATGAAATTATTATGGATAAATTTTTTCTATCTAACTAGATACACAAAATTCCCTATGTAAGGACATCACCACATTTTATCTTCTTAGGTCCATAATTGTTCACTCCTTGAAATAACATATTAAGGAAAGACACACTCGTTGTCTATATAGATTCAATACCCATGAAGATGATGAATGAATTCTAGACCAATAGCACCCAATCTAATTTTTATAATATATGGGACATAGTTTCTTCCGTATATTCACAACTAAAGGAGAACCATGAAGCTATGCTAAATATCAGAAGTCTAATATTAACAACTGTTGGTAAATATTAGTTTTTGAGATACTATATGTTTAAGTTGAATTCATCTGGGAACTCCATTATCAAAATAACTAATGCTGAATTTTCAATATCATTTTCATCTACCATAATATTCCTATAGTGTTTCTCATAGAAAAATTATAATGTTGATTCTATGAATACATATATTTCTGGTTCAAAATTCATCTCAATTTGATCGAATATGTCTATTTGAGTCTTTTTGTAAATAGATTGGATAAACTCATAAATATAAATGGGACATATGAATGTGATATATGGGACTTAGATTCTTATAAAATGATCTTAGAACCCATACAATTAGAGTACCACTACAGGATATCCCATCTTACCACAATCTAAGAGGTGTGATTTTGGAGTGTTGAGATGTGGTGTTGAAGAATGATCTTGGTCGAAGAGGGGGTAAATCAAAGTGAATAAATATCATCACCATACATTAAACTCATCAAAAATTCGTACAGAGTCTGGAAGTCAATAATTTCCCATGTTAACTTCTCATGAAGAAATTGAGTAGTGAAATTTCTGACAATAATTCACATCTTCTCTAGTATAGCAACTTTAGAACCATTCAAATGGAACTTTGGAATGATAATTTAAGAATAATAACACAAATAGAAAGTGTCTATGAATTTTTAAATGGAATTTTGGAATATTAATTTCAATAATGAATACACTAGGAGGAATAATGAAAAGAAAGAAGGGGTGTCATATTATAATTTTGAGAAAAGACACACTTCAAATTACACACATGATTTAAATAAAATTATTGTATCTCTTGTGTATAATGATTCCTAATATGAATGTATTCAAATAAAAAGATTCTATTGTCAAAATATCATTATTATATTAAATTTATATACGTTTAGTGTCATTTTAAAACTTATAATTCAGTTTAACACCTTCATTAACTAATTTTGACCTTAAATGCGACAACGAATTTTTTAACATTAAAGGGTTATAATTTTACATATAAGTTTAAAATTTCCTAATAAATGTATATATTATGAAATAATTATCCATTTATAATCCATATTATCCTCTATACATTATTTAATTATTTTTATGTAATTTAATAAAATATTATCTACAATAAAATATTAGTAATTTTATTTTATCACTATTCATTTAATATGACATTAATTTCAAAAATATTTCATCCGAATGAGAACAAAATCCATTAAAAAATAAATAATATGTAATATGGATATATAATTTTTTTGTACACAATAAATCACTACAAACTTATTTTTGATGTTTTTATATTATTTGGCATGATTCTTATATTCCCAACAAAATCAATATGTCAATATTGCATATCAAATTTAAGAGAGTTATTTCATGAATAAAAAGTAACAATAAATTAAGCATATATAAATTTAAATAATATTTATAATAACCATTTATAACAAAAAATAACTTTTTCATCCCTATATATAATATTTATAGATATTAAAATAAACAAAGTGACATTTTTTTCTTTATCTTTTACTTTAATATTATAAAGGTCAACATAAATGTTAAATAAAAATATTTAACATTTTTTTAAATTTGAAATCCTTATGGATGAAATATGTTAATAAATTATATACATTAAATTTTTTTGAAGGAATATGAAGCCTTATCATATTAGTTTTAACACTAACTCTTTTTTCATATATCATTGTAATAAAAATTACTATAGCGAAAATTCATAAAAACCAAAAATTAGAGGGATATATTATGAAATATGGGACGCGTGATTCCACATATTGAATTAATTTTAAAATATTATATTTTATGGAGTGGTAAATTTTAATTTAAAAAAAAATTCAAAACATAATTAAAAACAAACATTTTTGAAAAATACGTTTTAGAGTTTTAAAACAATTAGGCGAAATTAAACAATAAAAATGATTCTAATGAACATAAATTATAATGACCCATACTTCACATACATTGTTATTACTTCATAATTAAAGCACACTTATTACAACATATAACAAAACCAAGAAAGGACTGTATAGGTATAGTGTCTTTAGAAACTGGGAAACATAAACAATTGGTTCATAAAGCATCTACTTTGCCTCCCATTTATTTCATTATATCTAGAGTCCCTTTTTGGCATATTCTACTTAATAACCTTCTTCCTGACCTGGGGAAATAAGACATACAAAAGGGTGATCTCAAATTCTCAGTAAGGGTAAATAAAAGAAATATCAATCACATCATATTCATAAGAACATAACATTTTGGAAATCTTGACCTGAAAAAGGGAGCATAATTTCATAACATGGGATAAATCATAGTAGTGAAATGAAATCCCAATAATCATAAATGAAAACATGAAACAATGTGGCATACACACATAATCATAGAGATTCATTTCTTATTAGTCAAGACTCATTTCCAAGACTATCTTAGTGGACAATGTCCATTTCTAAACCGAGTCACCCTCGTTTCAGTCCTGTTTCACTGAACCGGTATAACCTACCGTTCCAGCCATGTCTATCTCATGAGATATAAAATCTTTACCCAATGCATTGGAGGTAGATATAGGTCCCAACTATCTCATAATGATACCATTCTTATGTGTTCCATAAAATCATAAATCATACTTCATTGCATAACCCATGTAATAAAAATGGGAATCTTAAACATCGGGACATCATAAAACAATTCATATAAGATAATGGAATTCATAAAAATATTTGCATCAAAACATAATCAAATAAATTTATTAATAGGGATAGAGACAGAACCCATTATTATCTTAGATGGAAAATGATTTTGATAAAACTCTTGAACTCCATTCTAGATGAAAATATACTTTTTACTTCAAAAACATTTTTCATTTCTTAACATGTCATACAATTTTAAGCTAAAAGATGTTGATTAAAAATAAACTTGAAAACCTGTAAAGGAAGCTTCTTGGAAATAATTTTTTAAAAATCCATTCATGCCGTATAAGTAAAAAAACATTCTTCTCATACTTTTGTCGGAAAAGTCAAAAAGTACTTCGTACGAAAAATGACAAAAGATTCCTTTAATATCTTTTACTAAAAACTCAACGAAGGGTAAAATTGGATTTAAACAATTGTAGGTGGATGGAAACAATATTATATAACGAGGTAACATGGATGTGGATGATAAAATACACCCCAGTAAATACCAAAGTATAAACAATCTCGGATAAAATGAGATTTGTGATATTTTACATACCTTAGGTCCGATATGATTTGTACGTGTCCAAACCTCCTTTATAATGATTGAAATAATTTTATTGACTTATTCCAAAATCATACATATTTTTATGATATCATATTTGGTCATATTCTTAGATTCTTAGTTGTAATATTTCATTGCTACTTGTTATTCGGGTGTTTATAACTTTTGTTTCTTATGCGTGTTTTGTCGAATAAATTCTTACTCTTATATTTAGGATATAGATACCTAATTTCCAGAATGGTATTAGTGTAATATATATCATATTCATTCATTCAATTCATTTATATAATCATTATGAAATGAAGATCATGTAGAACGAGTCGCATCACATCGTGGAGACGGTATTCCGTACGTACGCACGAGTGATGATATTGTTCCTATGATCGTGGAATTGTATTGGAGTGTATGTATAATATTTCAGAATCAGTATCACTTTATAATAGTCATATATAGTCATTATTTACCCCATTATACACATCCAAGTAAGGTGGTGGTGGAAAATAGATTACACCACGGCGTGGAGATGGTATTCCGTACGTACGCACGCGCGGTGATTTCTTTTTCCGTAGGATGGATAGATGGTGAAATAGGGTTGTTTCATACTTATAATAACATATAATTATATTATTGATACTTATGTTATTACTTCATAATGAAACAACTAAAGAAGAAGAAGTGGAAGAGGAAATAAAGATGAAAGAATCGGTAACGGACATTACCTCTTCTTTGAAGTGCTTCTTTGAGACCTCTTTTTAGGGCACTAAAATGGGTCTTTTAAGAAGACCAGAACCTCTAGGATGTTTCTAGGGAAGTGTAGAGAAGAAATTGTAAGGGGTTTTCTGAGCTTGATGGCTCAAAGTGGTGTGAGGAAGAGAGGTAGGAGGTTCCCTTTTATAATGGAGGAGAGGGGCACCTTTGGAATAACTAAAAATATTATTTTATTATAAAGTCAAGATCTATTTTAAATAGCTCCCAATTGATTTATTTCGAGTATAAGGTAAGTATGGGTCGAAAGACTCTCATCCAATATAATTTAGACAATTTTAAGTTCTTATTTTAACCTTATCATGCAGATTTAACATTAAGTTAAATAATTTTACTTTTACCGTGTCTTCATGTGTTCTTATAATATAAGGTTAATAAACTTATTATATCAAGTCAAACGAATCCCAAGTTGTTTAGTATTAATATATATAACATTATATATGTCATTTGGCCGATCCTTAGATGTTTAAGAATAAAATAACTATTAATAATATTTTATTTGTTTTAAAAACTATTTTATATCAATTTTGACACTATTTAGTAAATTATTTTTGTGAAAATCACAACAGAATAATAAGTTCTAAAAAAGTTCATTAAATCAATACTAACATGTCATATTAACCTAGAAAATTAGTGGAATTCATAAAAAGTCTCAAATTATATTTATTAGGGTATTTATACATCAATTATGTCAATATTTCATTAATAAGATAATTGCTGCACCATCGTTGTGTCATATATAAATTAAATTATTTAACGTCTAAAAATTACAAATAAAATACTATTATGTCAGAAATATTTTTATCTTTATAATGAATATTTATAGTAGAATTTATCTTATGTATAACCCCATATTAAAAATAATTTACTTATTAAACATAGATTTTAAATATTTTAACTCTTCTTTAAATAAATTAATAATAAATGTCCTAATCTAATCCAAGTGGGCCTAAATGGTCATATATTATTCCTAAGGTTGTTTTTGGTCGAATTAAACTTGTACAATAGAATTAGGACATGTGTTAGGATAATAATAATATCATTTTTACCCTTAATTACCCTATCTACTTTTAACCGTGGTAAAAAAAGAAAAAAGTTACTATTCACCAAAAAATTATTTTCATCTCATTGAACCACATTTTACTTACTGACATCAACCGCGTCTCTTGGATTTTTAGAATTCCACTCACAGAAGCAGTAAAATTATGTTTTATGAAAAATTCAGTTTTTTAACTACCACTTAGTGATTTCACTATTCATCAAAAATTGAATGTTTTCAGAAAAATACCAAAATTTCACCCTAGGATAATTTCGATATTCCGAATCCAAAAATGATGTCCATTTTGAAAAATAAAATTTATAAAATTTCAAAAAGTGGTGATTACTATTCAATAACAGCTAGTTTTTATAATATTTTAATAGTATATCGTTGTTTAGTAAAACTCAGTATTGCGTACGACGCAAGCTATAGAGGAAACTCGCGATTTCGTGTAAAGAAAGCCAAGCAAGTGTTGTGTGTAGAAAAATATTACTTTGATGATTTATATAACATAAAAGTCTCGGGTGTTACATTCTACCCCTCTTAAAATGAATTTCGCCCTCGAAATTCGTCACTTTGTAACAAACAGATGAGGATACCTCTCCCTCATCATATCCTCAAGCTCCCATGTAGCTTCTTCTAATTTGTGGTTCCTCAATAAAACATTCACCAATCGAGTGGTACTGTTTCGTAGGAATTGTTTTCAACGATCCTGAATCTCTATCGGTTGTTCTTCATAAGAAAGATCATGCTCCAGCGGTACAACATCTGAGCTGAGTACATGTGAAGGATCAGGTATGTACTTTCTTAGGAGAGATACATGGAACACATCATGAACTTGAGAGAGATTCGGTGGAAGCGCCAATTAGTAAGCTACCTTCCCAACACGGTCCAGTATTTTGAAAGGACAGATATATCTAGGGCACAACTTCCCCTTCTTTCCAAATCTCATAACCCTCTTTCAGGGAGATGTTCGTAAGTACACTTAATCACCCACTTCAAACTCTAGGGCTTTTCTTCGGTTGTCGGAATAAATTTTCTATCGACTCTGAGCTGCTCTTATGTGTTGTTGAATAGATCTGACCTTTTTTTCCATTTCATCATCGAGATCAAGTCCTAATAGCTTTCTTTCACCAACTTCATCCCAGCAAGTTGGAGTCCTGAATTTCTTTCCATAGAGAGCTTCATAAGGAGCCATCTGAATACTGGAGTGAAATATATTATTATAAGAAAATTACCCCAAAGGTAGGTGTTGATCCCAACCACCTTTAAAATCCATAGAGCAAGCTCTCAACATATCTTCTAGAGTTTGAATTGTTCTCTCAGACTGACCGTCTGTCTGAGGATGATAAGAAGTGCTGAAACTCAACTTTGTATCCAGAGTATGCTGAAGACTTCGCCAGAACTTCGAGGTAAATCTCGGATCCCGATCAGATATAATAGAAAGTGGTACTCCATGCAATCTTACCACTTCCTTTACATATATCTTGGCAAGCTGATCTAGAGATAAATCCTCTCTAATATAAATGAAGTGTGAAGACTTTGTAAGATGATCAACTATGACCCAGATAGCATTATTTCCTTTAGATGTTTTAGGAAGTCATGTGACAAAGTCCATAGTGATGTTTTCCTATTTCCATTTGGGTATGGGTAATGGTTGTAACATCCCCTTAGACTTCTGTCTCTCAGCTTTAACCTGTTGAAAAACCAAGCATCGAGAGACATATTCAGCAATATCTTTTTTCATGCCATCCCACCAGAAGAACTCATTTAGGTCCCTATACATCTTCATGCTTCTAGGATGAATAGAGAATGAAGAACTGTGTGCCTCATCCAGCAGCTCCTTCTTTAATTCGGGGATGGGAGGAACACAAACCCGATTCGTGAACTTTATTATCCCATCACAATCAAGGTTGAATTCAGGAACATTTCTCACCTTCTTTTGTAACTTGAAATCTTCTTTCTGTTCCTCTTTAATCTTCACATGTATAGATGGTTGAACATTCATTTGAGAAAGATATGATTTTCCCCTTTCATTATAATTCCACGATCCATCCTTTTTAAATCCATAAATATTGGATCTTTTTTGATCCTCATCATGGATAAACTAGCATGGTCTTGTCGACATAATGCATCTGCCACCTTATTTGCTTTCCCAGGGTGGTAATGGATTGAGCAGTCGTAATCCTTAATTAGCTCCAACCATCTTCTTTGGGGCATATTCAGCTTCTTTTGTGTGAAAATATACTTTAAACTTTTATGATCAGTATAAATGTCACCTCTTTCACCAAAAAGGTAATGCCTCCAAATCTTTAATGCAAAGATTACCGCAGCTAACTCCAATTCATGTGTTGGGTAATTTTTCTCATGGATTTTCAACTATCGTGAGGTATAAGCTATCACCATATCATTTTGCATAAGAACACACCCCAATCCCTTCTTGGATGCATCACTTTAGATCACAAACCTTTATCCACTATAAGGCAGTATGAGCACAGGTGCAATGGATAACCTTCTTTTCAACTCCTTGAAATTCTCTTCACATTCCTCCGTCCAAACAAACGTAACTCCTTTCCGAGTAAACTCGGTGAGTGGATTAGATAATCATGAAAACTCTTTCACAAAATGTCGATAATATCCAGCAAAACCAATAAAACATCGGATCTCAGTTACTATTGTTGGTCTCGACCATCTTTCGATAACCTCTGTTTTTGCTGGATCCACAGATATCCCCTCTTTTGAGATTATGTGACCCAAAAATGAAAATTTTTGAAGCCAAAATTCACACTTGGTAAATTTGGCATAAAGCTTCTCCTTTCTCAGGGTCTTCAATATGATTCTCAAGTGATCATCATGTCCTTCCTTGCTCTTTGAATAGACAAGAATATCGTCTATAAAGACTACCACAAACTAATCAACATAGTCTTTAATGACTTTATTCATTAGATCCATGAATATTGCAGGGGCATTAGTAAGACCAAATGGCATCACTATAAATTCATAGTGTCCATACCATGTACAGAATGTAGTCTTTGGTAAATCCTCTCGTTTGACCCTTAATTGATGATACCCTGAACGAAGATCAATCTTGGAAAATTATTGAGCTTCACGTAGTTGGAAAAATAGGTCATTAATGCGCGAGAGAAGATATTTGTTCTTCATAGTGATCTTGTTAAGTTCTCGATAATCAATACAGAGTCTCATTGATCCATCTTTCTTCTTAACAAACAGAACAGGTTCTCCCCAAGGTGACACACTAGGGCGTATGAACCCCTTATCAAGATTCTCTTGGAGTTCCTTCTTCAATTCCTGCAACTCAATTGGGGCCATTCTATAAGGTGTCTTTGAAATAGGCAAAGCACCCGGTACGAGTTCTATTGAAAACTAAACTTCACGATTCGGTGGAAGACCCGGTAATTCCTCCGGAAAGACATAATCAAAATCCCGTACAATTGGAATATTCTTAATCGTGAGTTTCTCACCAACCATTTGAGATAAATAACCTTTATTTAGTAGAATCAATACCCATAAAATGGAAGAAATTTACACTGGAAGTTTATGTTCATCCTTGCATCGATAGACGATCATAGATTGATCTGGAATATGAAATGTGACTTCCCTTCTTTGGAAATTGATATGAGCTCCATGTAGAGAAATCCAATCCATGCCATGAATCACATCAAATTCCATTATAGGAAGCATCACAAGATTTACAGGAAGCACATTCCCACAAAATTCAATCGGAGAAGAATTATAAACTTTTGATGTGACTGTTGTGCCATTAGGTGTTGTCACATCTAACTCAACATCTAATTTTTGAGGTAATACGGTGATACCCTTATGAAATTCTTCAGAAATAATGGATTGGGTGGATCCAGAATCAAATACAACATTTGCTACTTTAGAGTGGATGGTAAGTGTACCTTTCACCACATCGTTATCGTACTCCACATCACTGATAAAAATTGCATGTGACTTTCCTTTGTCTTTATCCTTAATAGTTTTTTGACATTGACCACCATCATCAACCCTTGGATTAGGGCATTTATTGGAATAATATCCCATCTCCTTACACTTGAATCATTGATGTGTAGTAGGTTCATTATTTGTATCCTTCCTTTGTTTGCATCATTAGACATCTTCTTCCCATAATCGCGACATTCAAATGCCCGATGACCTTCCTTTCCACATTTGAAACATTTAATTGTCCCTTTAAGACAACTCCCTCCATGTTTCTTTCCACACTTTGAGAATAACAGAAATCTCATCTTCTTTTCAGTGTTCTCTTTAGATTTTCCTTTGAATTATATTTTCCTCTTCTTATCAAACCCATATGACTGATGGGTTACTCCAATCTCCATCTCAACATTGAGAGCACATCGAACAATTTCCTCATAGCTATTGAAGTCCCTTATGGATAAGGCCCTTCTAAGACTTGGTTTTAAGCCACTAAAGAATCGATCGATCTTACTCTCAGGTTGGATAATAATACCAGAAGTGTACCTTGCAAGTCTTGTAAAATTTTCTTCATAGGTACCAACAGATTCATCATCATTTTGCTTCAGTTCAAGAAACTCTTTCTCCATCTTTGTTCGGAGAATACGAGGGAATTACTTATTGAAAAATAAGTTCTTGAACTTGTCCCATTCCATGGACTCAATTGCATCCCTTTGCCTCGTATTCTTAATAAGATTCCAACATTGATCAGCATAACCTTCCAAACGATACACTACTAAGATGACATTATCATGATTAGAACATTAAAGAACTTAAAATATCTTTTTAGTAGTACTAATCCATTGTTCAGCAACTAATTGATCAGTAGACCCACTGAATGAAGGTGGACGATGTCTCATGAAGGATTTAACAGAATGTTGCTACTTCCTTTGCTCGTTTGGAAGTATTACATGATTTTTAGCTTGAGAATGTTCTGTGATCATGGCTACAAGATTTTGCATTCCAGCTCCCATAACGTTTGGTTTCTTAGGGGGACAATCATTGCATTGCTCGCCGCATTCCGCATTAACACGGTTCCTTCGGGTTCCATCCATTGACTAAAACCAAGAAGAATAGTGTGATCAACACTAATTATAATAGGAAAACCACATAATCAAGAATAAAATTTCACACTTAAGGTCTTATCCTAGGTTATTCATGGACATTTCTAAAACACTAAGATTGTGTTCTATGCTTAGACTTATCCTTAGGGTTATTACTAAGGCTTTCAAATCCTAGTTTCCAAAGGTTGACTATACCTTTCCTCTGATACCAACTATAATGACCCATACTTTACATACATTATTATTACTTCATAATTGAAGCACACTTATTAAAACATAAAACAAAACCAAGAAATGACCATATAGGTATAGTGTCTTTAGAAACTAGGAAACATAAAAAACTAGTTCATAAAGCATCTACTTTGCCTCCCATTTATTTCATCATATCTAGAGTCTCTTTTTGGCATATTCTACTTAATAACCTTCTTCCTGACCTGGGGAAATAATAAATACAAAAGGGTGAGCTCAAATTCTCAGTAAGGGTAAATAAAAGAAATATCAATCACATCATATTCATAAGAACATAACATTTTGGAAATCTTAACCTGCAAAAGGGAGCATAAGTTCATAACATGGGATAAATCATAGTAGTGAAATGAAATCCCAATAATCATAACATAAAACATGAAACTTTGTGCCAAACACACATAATCATAGAGAATCATTTCTTATTAGTCAAGACTCATTTCCAAGACTATCTTAGAGGACAAAGTCCATTTCTGAACCGAGTCACCCTCATTTCAGTCCTGTTTCACTGAACCGGTATAACCTACCATTCCAGCCATGTCTATCTCATGAGATATAAAATCTTTACCCAATGAATTGGAGGGAGATATAGGTCCCACCAATATCATAATGATACCATTCTTATGTGGGCCACAAAATCATAAATCATACATCATTGCATAACCCATGTAATAAAAATGGGAATCTTAAACATCAGGACATCATAAAAAAATTCATATAAGATAAAGGAATTCATAAAAATATTTCCATCACAACATAATCAAATCAATGTAATAATAGGGATAGAGACCGAACCTTTTATTATCTTTGATGGAAAATGATTTTGATAAAACTCTTGAACTTCATTCTTGAGGAAAATATCTTTTTTACTTCAAAAACATTTTTCCTTTCTTAACATGTCATACAATTTTAAACTAAAAGAAGTTGATTAAAAATAAACTTGAAAACTTGTAATGGAAACTTCTTCGAAATAATGTTTTAAAAATCCATTCATGCCGTATAAGTAAAAAAAACATTCTTCTCGTACTTTTGTCGGAAAAGTCAAAAAGTACCTCGTACGAAAAACGACAAAAGATTCCTTTCATATATTTTACTAAAAACTCACCGAAGGGTAAAATTGGATTTAAACAATTGTAGGTGGATGGAAACAATATTAAATATCGAGGAAACATGGATGTGTATGAAAAAACACACCCCAGTAAATACCAAAGTAAAAACAATCTCAGATAAAATGATATTGTGATATTTTCCATACCTTAGGTCCGATATGCTTTGTACGTGTCTGAACCTCCTGTATAATGATTTAAATAATGTTATTGACTTATTCCAGAATAATACATATTTTTATGATATCATATTTGGTCATATTCTTTGCTTCTTAGTAGTAATATTTCATTGCTACTTGTAATTTTGGTGTTTATAACTTTTTGTTCTTATGCGTGTTTTGTCGAATAAATTCTTATTCTTCTCTTTAGGTTATAGATACCTAATTTCCAGAATGGTATTAGTGTAATATATATCATATTCATTCATTAAATTCATTTATATAATCATTATGAAATTAAGATCATGTAGAACGAGTCACATCACATTGTGGAGACGGTATTTCGTACGTACGCACGAGTGATGATATCGTTCCTATGATCGTGGAATTGTATTGGAGTGTATTTCTACTATTTCAGAATCAGTGTCACTTTATAATAGTCATATATAGTCATTATTTACACCATTATACCCATCCATGTAAGGTGGTGGTGGAAAATAGATTACACCACGACATGGAGACGGTATTCCGTACGTATGCACACGCGGTGATTTATTTTTCCGTAGGATGGATAGATTGTGATATAGGGTTGTTTCATACTTATAATAACATATAAGTATATGATTGATACTGATGTTATTACTTCATAATGAAACAACTAAAGAATAATAAGTGGAAGAAGAAATAAAGATGAAAGAATCAGTAACGGACATTACCTCTTCATTGAAATGCTTCTTTGAGACCTCCTTTTAGGGAACTAAAATGGGTCTTTGAAGAAAACTAGAACCTCTAGGATGTTTCTAGGGAAGTGGAGAGAAGAAATTTTCAGGGTTTTGACGATATTGGAGGCTCAAAGTGGTGTGAGGAAGAGAGGTAGGAGGTGCCCTTTTATAAGGGAGGAGAGGGGAACCATTGGAATAACTAAAAATATTATTTTATTATAAAGTCAAGATCGGTTTTAAATAGCTCTCAATTGATTTATTTCGAGGATAAGGTGGGGATGGGTCGAAAGTATCTCATAATATATAATTTATTCAAGTTTAGGTTCCTATTTTAACCTTATCATGTAGATTTAACATTAAGTTAAATAATTTTAATTTTACCGTGTCTTCTTGTGTTCTTATACTATAAGGTTAATAAACATACTATATCAAGTCAAACGAATCCCAAGTTGTTTATTATTAATATATATAACCTTATATATGTCATTTGGCCGAACCTTTGTTTTTTAGGAATAAAATAACAATTAATAATATAATATTTGTTTTAAAAACTATTTTTTGTCAATTTTGACACTATTTAGTAATTTATTTTTGTGAAAATCATAACAGAATGATAAGTTCAAAAAAAGTTAACTAAATCAATACTAACATGCCATATTAACCTATAAAATTAGTGTAATTCATAAAAAGTCTCAAATTATATTTATTTGGGTATTTATAACATCAATTATGTCAATATTTCATTAATAAGATAATTACTGCATCATCGTTGTGTCATAAATAAATTAAATTATTTAATGTCTAAAAATTACAAATAAAATACTATTATGTAAGAAATATTTTTATCTTTAGAATGAATCTTTATAGTCGAATTTATCTTATGTATAAACCTATATTAAAAATTATTTACTTATTAAACTTTGATTTTAACTATTTTAACCCTTCTTTAAATAAATTAATAATAAATGTCCTAATCTAATCCAAGTGGGCCTAAATGGTCATATTTTATTCCTAAGGTTGTTTTTGGTCGAATTACACTTGTACAATAGAATTAGGACATGTGTTAGGATAATAATAATATCATTTTTATCCTTAATTACCCTATCTACTTTTAACCGTGGTAAAAAAGTAAAAAGTTACTATTCACAAAAAAATTATTTTCATCTCATTGAACAACATTTTACTTACTGACATGAAAAATGTCTCTCAGATTTTCGAAATTCCACTCATAGAAGCCGTAAAATTATGTTTTATGAAAAATTCAGTTTTTTAACTACCACTTAGTGGTTTCACTATTTATCAAAATTGAACGTTTTCAGAAAAATAACAAAATTTCACCCAAGGCTAATTTCGATATTCCGAATCCAAAAATGAAGTCCATTTTGAAAAATAAAATTTATAAAATTTCAAAAAGTGGTTATTACTATTCATAACAGCTAGTTTTAATAATATTTTAATAGTATATCGTTGTTTAGTGAAACTCTGTATTGCGTACGACGCAAGCTGTCGAGGAAACTCGCGATTTCGTGTAAAGCAATCCAAGCAAGTGTTGTGTGTAGAAAAATATTCCTTTGATGATTTATATAACATAAAAGTCTCAGGTTTTACATAAATGAATTATTCATAATATATTAGATATTTTGTAATATATAAACCATTATGAAAAAAAATAAAAAAACTTCAAATGATTGAAACAAAAATATAATTTTCAAATATAATTAATTTTTAATAATCATTGGAAAATTAATATTCTCAAAAAAAATCTAAAATTTAACTCGAACAAAAATTTTATATGTTGGCATAAAAAAAATATATTAATTCATTTTGTCTTGTTAAGATTAATTATAATATTTTATCATTAATTTATTAATAAATTAATAAATTATTCTTTTAATGAATAAAATAACCTTATTGTCATCTTAATTTAAATAACCATAATTAAATGAATGATTATTTAATAAAATTATTATATTATATAATTATTTTATTAAAGTAATTTAACTTTAGGGATTAATTTTCTAAATTATTGTGATAAAACATTGTTAACAAAAAATTGTTTTATTGAAGGTATCTCTTTTATCGTTAAATCATTTTATCTTCATTTTTTAAAAAATAAAATTTAAACATACCTAATGATTATATATAAAATGGATATATATATATATATATATATATAATGGTTATGTATCCTATTACCTTATTTATCCTAGTCAAATATTATTCTTATATATATCCATACATGATTCACTAAAAATTATTCACTTACACATATCTTATCATGTCTATTGTATTCTTAATTCCTTAGCATGTTTCCATAGTTACCATTACGGTCATAGTATTCATGAACACCCTTTATAGAAATGATTTATTGTTTAGTGTTTTATTATATATATATATATATATATTCATTTGTAAAGGACTAATGTCATCACTGATTTGTGGAGAAAGTGATTTAGTGATATTTTTCTTTTCATAATTTCTTATTTCTTATGAAGAAAACATCTCCTCTTAATAACGAGTAATAAAATTTCTAAAAAACAAGAATCAAATAAATCCATATAAACATAATTATTTACATTGTTAGACATTCAAAAGGATTCGATTTTCCTTGCAAGGGTTTAGAAATAACACATTACTATACAATCCACTATAAAATTATCCTTTTGTGTGATTACAACAAGAAACATATATCCTCATACATATGTTTCAATTTTATCAAAATAATTGTGTATATGATTTTTCCATAGATAAAATATGTAACAAGGATTTCATAACAAATTTAGAATCCTTCAAAAATTGGATTATAATATTTTCAATGTTTTTCTTGTATAAAATTTAATTTTACTATTTTTTAAAATAAATTCTTCTTCACATACTTACCCAGTGGAAGGTACGAACTTATTTAATCAGTTAGTCATATGTCAAGAATTTCTATCTTGAATAGTCTATCCATGAAAGTTCCAACTGAAGCTCTCTAAAAAACTATTCAACATACTTACTCCTAGTCTATTCTATTTTACCTGATATAAAAGTTCATCCAATTAGCACTAATTAAATTATCTTTATTCATTGAAAACATATTCTTCTTCACTTCGACCAAGTGTTTCATAAGTTGGAAGAATTGTTCTTACACCCTATATAATAATTTTTTTCGAATTTCAAATTTCATAAATGTATATTTTTCAAACCAAATCATCAACACTTTAGCTGTTTGTACAGATTCTAATAGTATATCTATAACATACGGATTATTAAACCCCTTTATATAGGTGTGATCAAAGTACGAATTAAAGTTGCTCCAATTTATTTTCCCACTCAATGAAAACATGAAATTTAAAACTCACAATCAAGAAAATATGAGAAAATAATTAAATCATCTAAATTATTATTTATGCATTACAAAATCTATATGAAACACTTTCTTCTTGAATATTGATTAACATTACTATTAATAAATATTGAAAAACATCGATCTCATTGAATGTAGAAATAATTTCCTTCATGTTCATTATGATTTTTTAATGATAATCTTAGTATCAACACATTTTATTTCGTTAAGAATCCATTATAAATAAATTCACTAAAAACATTTTTGTGAAACAAATTTTTGTTAAAAACTCTTTTAAATTGATTCATCTGATGAGAAATATGTGAAAAATATTCTATCTAGACGGATATATTTTATAATTATTTAAAAAAATACATTACTCTCAAAATTAATTCCAAAATTCATTAATTTGATGACTTGTATCATAAGTCTATATTTCTATAACAATCATCAACCTCGGTCCAGTAAAATTTGTAAAAATAATTCATCCCATCATCCAAACCAACATTTATCATCTCTCAAAACATTATAATAAATGTTCACCAAGTCATATTAATGGTACATTAACTTAATAACTTCATATATAAATGTATGAGGTATATTTAACAAAAAAAAATTTCTAGAAATTTTTAGGATTGTTTTTTCAAATGAACATCACCTAATACTTTTCCATAAAATAATTTTTAACTTCACCAACAATACTCATTCCCCTAAATGATAAAAAATTCAAACATTCATAGATTATAGACATCATAAAAAACAAATAAATTGTAAAAATTTTAGAAAAAATCATCATAAATAACTCTATATTAGTTTTTTATCTAGTGAGATTCAAAAAATGAATCTTCTTCCAACAGATTAGTTTTTCCCCTTTCAACTAAACACTTGGTTCATGAGATATTCGCAACTCATGATGTTTTAAATTATCTTAATTTGAAAAAATATTCATTTTTGTTATTAAACATTCCATAAAATGGAATGTTTGAAACATTATTAAATTTTTAGTATAGAATGTCTGATTTATAGAATTATTTTAGTAAACCTTCATCTGGTCCAATTTATCTATTTTTATCTCTATCTGATTTCCATTGTAAAAAACTTATTTCATAAAAACATTAACTGGTACAAAATTTTATAAAAAATTATATAATACTGTTGTATGCTTGATTATAACTTTTCATGATCACCATTATTGGTGATTTCAACAACGTGACTTTAATTAATAAAATTTTACAAGACAATAATTCACGCAGCAAACATATTGTGACCGAAAACATCAAAAACATATTTAAAAACATATGGAGTCCAAATTAGAACATTTAGATCACTTTGTAACAATAATCCCCCATTTTTTATTCAGTAACACCGTAATATTTTAAATTAATTGCATTATTTAAAAAAATTTCTGTTATATAGTATAATGATATCAAAAACACACTAAATATCGTTATTTTAATTTAATATATTCAATAGCTTTTGGAATATACAACCCCTAGTTGAAATGAAACATAATATAGAATATCATTTTAATATTTCTATTAAATTAGAGGTACAATAATAATAATTAAATTGTGAAAACTATGTTAATCACTTGGCTAAATATAAAATAATAAGGATTTAATGGAAAAATAAATGTTTTCTATAAAACATTATTTTTTCTAAACTAATTTTCAGTCCAGCATTTTATAGGTAATATAATATTATCTATTTCCAATATTATAAAATTTGTTTCAAAAACTAAAATTAATTTTTTTTAATCAACATATCATGGTTTTTTGGGGTATTTTGAGGATTTTTATGAGATGTTTCATTTTTTAAAATAAATTGTTTAAATTTCTATATTTTAATTAATAAATATTTTTCATTTTAATTATTTATAAAGATCAATTATATTTTTATAAATTATTAATGTAAATTTTTTTAAAATTATATATATAATAATACAATATATTTCATTGGAAGAATTTTAATATTTATATTTGATATAAACATATAGTAAGCATTTATACATTTCTTATTGAAAAAAAATATTCTCATCATAGGTTCATTATTAATTTTAAATTAAAATTACCTATTCTATGAATGAAATTTTTTAAATTGGATTATATATTTGAAACCATAATAATTTATATTTTAAAATAAATTGAACTTTATTTTTTACCAAATTTAATAGTGCAAAATGTAAAAAATAATTATCAGGATTATTGAAATCATGGAATCACTGACGGTTAAACTAAAATTATAGGTGTTAAAATTACATAAGATCTAATCTAAATTGTTTTTTATAGAAATATTTAGACCTTTTAATATGTGTAATTTTAATAATCTATTTTTAACCCTCTTTACATTTTTAAACCATGGGTTATCCATTATATATTAAAAAATAACATGGTTGACAATCACCTCACTTATGAAAGGCCACCCACTATTCACTATTATTCATTCCTAATAACTATTTTTTCAGTAACTAACGTCCCAAATAAATCCACAAATACATCTTATAAACCTATAATCTATATTTTTGGTATAAATAAAGCCTAGTAAGAATTTTCTTGGAAACCTACAAAGGTTACCAGAAGAAGAGTTACCATACATCAATGTGTGTATTAATATAATTTCATCATATACCTAATTCAATTATTATAAATACATTATCACATAAAAACATAAAAATATTATATATATATATATATAAAATTATATTTCTTAATTAAATGACCTAAAACCATCTCAACTTCCATAAAATGTGATACAAAATCATCATTCATATTTACAGCAAACTACTGCCTTCTAAATAAATTTTATTTATTTTCTTGTTATCACATCTCATTAATGGGTATGATAATGAATATAAAGTTTATATAATATATATATAACATAATTTTACATATATAGTAATTATATAAAATATTACTTTTTTATATTCCATTCTATCGGGTATAAGATATTGTCGATCCTGTGTATGGAGAACAACCACCTCATGAAGTGATGTGATTCTTTTCTCACTAACGCTTTACAAAGAAGGTATTAATGATAATGTTTCTTGTAATATATGATATAAAAGACAATATATTGATATTAATTCCATTTTTTTCATTCTTAAACTATAATATACCAATTTATTTCTTACCATCTCACTCTATTAAAGATGATAACATCATTTTCGTACGTGTGGACAACCACCTTAATGAAGCGATGTGACTCCAATTTCATCCCCGAAACACATGGATGATATATATATATATATATATATATATAATATTATTATATTTAATGAAATATAAAAAATTACTTACCTACTTTCATTATTGATCATTTAAAAATAAAAATGTTACCCCAGTGTACGTACGACCTACCATCTCCATGATCGTAACATACATCAATTTTCAGAAAACATTTTTATGATTGGGTTTGAATGAATAATTTAAATATAAATATTTTGATTATTACATTAACATAATTCTAGAGATGATTTATGTATATAATATTCAAAATAACTAGGACATTAAAAATATATATTTATTGAAAAAACATCTTAATTAACACCTCAAATAATGAAAATAATGAATCATTACTAAACAATGGATAATAAAAAATTATAAAATGATCATATATGTTTTTATAAATATTAATAAACTAATATAATAAGTTAATAACATAATTAAAACCATTATACATGATTCTAAAATAGGTTCTATCAAAATGATTCCTAAGATAATGGTACTCATAACTCAATTTCCATTAATTATCGTAGCTTCTACTTCATTGATTTTGAAATGATAATACTATTTGAGTAATGAAATTTTATTGTTTTATGTGGTATTTTAAATTTTATTTATTTTTAATTAATAATTACATAGTTGATCAATTAATTTATTACTTCCCACTTCAGTGATGTTATCTTTGTAATAGATATTGTCTCAATTTCTCATCATTGAGGCATATTTTAATATTGTGAACCTAATTTATTTTATATGGGGTATATAAAGCCCATTTTTAATTTAATATCTAGAATAATTCATTATCAATGGTATTTTTAGATTAAATTTTAATAATACATCCAATGGGATTTCACATAAGATCTATCAAGTGGTAAATAATTTCTTAACTCAATTTATTTTCACTGGGTTATTTTGTTTCTTTGTTGTATTTAATATTATTAGATAATTAGTGTAATGAATTTTAATTATCTTATATTTTATTTCCAGTTTTTTATAAGGATTTAAAGTTGATACACATAATTTATTCATTGATTAATTATTACCTCAGTGTTATAATCATTGTTAGGTTTTATATTACAATCTCAATATCGTCAATATTGTTAATTCTAGAATTTCAGTTAATGGATATTATTTGATTATTGTCTAATAAAGACGTGTCAATTTATCCAAATAGTCTTATAAATGATACATTCACATAATATTACCATTTTCCACTATTTTATAGATAAACTATTTGATAAATGTTTTTTAAGAAAATCCAACATCATTTCTCTCTTTGGCCGAAAATTAATTTTCATCCAACACCTTGTTTTGAAAAATCATTTTAACATTTTACAAATAAATAAGGAAAATATTTTACTTTATAAAAAAATTTGAAAGGAATATTTATGTAAATTTAAAAAATAATAAATATTTGGTATTTTATAGAACAAGATAAATGAATCCTTATTTTAATGTGTATGACTTGAGTAGAATTTCTAATCAGTATTACCACACAAATGTTTTAACAATTCCTTTAAATATTTAAAATGATATTTTAAAATAAAATTATACTCAACTTATTTTTAAAATTTTAGTTGTAAAAATTTATTTTCAAAGTAAAATAATATTTTCATTAAGAATATTTTATATATATTAATATTATATTTTAATAAAAACAACCCTTTATTCATAATTCAATAGGTATATGTTTCATTTATATAATACATATTTTTCCTCTCAATGGTTTATGATCATTTTAAACATGTAAATTATTAAGATTCAATTCCATTATTTTCTTGAATTAATTATATTTCCAATTAATTAATCACATTCCCATGGACACAAATTTCCCAAAAATATCCAAATTATATATCATGGATAAGTTCAATGATAAAACCACATATCATTTCTACATATGATGATATACATTGAAAGTTACAATCCTATCTTGGGAAATATTACTAAATATGTATTTCTTAGGTGGTAATGATATTTTATGATAATGAATATTGTTCAATAAATAAACTGATTATTTGATATATAAGGAATGTTTTGGAAATGTTGAAATGGGTTGGCCTAGTTATATATATCTCCTATATGTATTGTTATTCTCATGAGGAGAATCATTAGTCTTCATAGAAACAATATTCCTTACTAGATGTGTTTGTACATAGTATTTTAAAATTTTCATGTAAAATTAATTGATAGTAAAGTTATCTAGTTCTTGAAACAAGATGAAAAATAATCAAGAATAGACTTCATTAATAATTTATATATCTTTATTCATGAGATTTTTTAAATTAAATTAACTATGTATGATTTTTTTTTCTTATCTATTGATTACATGGAATGTGTGTTTAGTTATTTACCTTTCTATATTGATTATTCTTAATCTAGTTTTGATCATCATGGTATTTATTAATTAGAATATATTTTTAGTTATTTAACTTTCTATAATGATAATTTATCAATATGTCATGACAGAAAAGTTATTTAAATAGAATATATATTCAGTTATTTACTGTTCTAGGATTATTATTCGTATTGATTCATGATATCTTATATTATACTTAACCCTTAATGATAATTTGAGCTCACCCTTATTGTGTTTCCTTTAGAAGGAATCCATGTAGTATACTATGATTGATATGATACTATGTACTATAAAGAATAATTTTATGCATGAATAAATATTATATTGTAATTTTTGTTTTCAAATTTAATATGGGATTCATAAATGTATCTAATTTTCCTAGACTATTAAACTACTCTTTTCATTTAGAATCAATTTATTTTTCCATATGACAATGTAATAAAGCAGTCACCAGCTCTATGATACTGGTTTCAAGGAAACTTTTGTTTGTTTCATAGGATGTTTATTAGAAAAATTGGTACTAGATAAATGAAAATAAATATTAAAGATCAGAACCCTCTGATAAAATTTTAGGATACATAAGGAATTACATCCTAAGGTACTCGTTAGGTACCTATAATGTTATTTTTATTAAGAAAACATCCCTTTCTGGAAAATACAAGTGGATGTAGTTCAATAATAGATGTACTTAGGGGTAGTAATGTCAAAAACGATGGGCTTGACCAGATCGTTACCTGGTGCATGACAAAGGGCCTTACTATTGATGCACAACTTTTCCATTAAACAATAATGAAAAAGCATGGTATTCTAATATCCTTCTTAGATATATTTAATCCTAGATAGTTATCACACCATTATTTTTGGATTAAAGATATTATCATTCATGATTTTAATTCTATTATCCATGTCTATGAATATGGAATCATTTCTATCATTTTAAAGTATGATTTCCAAATGATCAATATTCATATTGAGGGAGTCCAAAAGTGATGGGGTAGTCTCGTAATCCACGAGTTAAAATCTCATTCGATATACCTTAGCTTATTATGAAGACCAATAAATGCACTATATTATGATGGCTTTGACCAAGATTCTTACACCATCTGGTAGAAACCCAAAATTATGGGCCTGAGGTTTGAGAAATGAAAATGGTATCCTATCTTATAAATGGGACACCTGAAAAAAATTGGGACAGGAGTGATCAAAAACAAAATGGGAAAGATGAGATACCTTAGAATCTAGAAACTACGAGATACATTAGTAGTTTGAAAGAAACTAATCTAGGTGAAACCTAGTTTGTTTATCACATTTTCGGTTGTTTCACCAAGTAAATTCATTTCCGGAGAAAACCAAATCCATTAAAAATTTGATAGTCATTAAATAGATGAACTCATGTCCTTCCTTGTGTGGGAAGTCCCATCCTCCATTATTTTCACTTGGAGCCACCAAGATATTTATTTCACCACCCACGATCAAGGGATAGTTCTCTAGGTTGAAGAATCCTAGATCATGCAAAAAGGACTCCAATTATTAAGTGTCACACATGGGATAAACAAATAATGTGAATAAGCATTGTGATATTATGGTTATTTTGGTCAAGAAAATATTACTTGAGGATTCAACTAGATCAGCAATAAAACTAGATTTATAAAAGATCTATATGTGATGGTTTTGGTGATCATTATTCATATATTTAAAACCCCTAATCTTGCGTCCATACTCTGCAATCCTGGAATAACATCATTTATGCTATATCACTATGAATAAATATGAGTTGTTTTTGTTATTATTAATTGATATATAGTATGTTTAAGTCCTATATGTAATTCATATGGAATATAATAACTATAAGGAAATTATTGAATAGTTACGGTGCAATATTTGGCCCTCTTCATAGTGGCACAATTATCCTATAAGTGTGAAAGGACCTAATAAAATATGAAATGAGACCTAGTATATACAGCATGGGGATGAGTCAATAAAAGTATAATGTGAAGATCTACGAAATAGTTTTAGGCCCTAGGAACCAAATTTCTTAGAGAAATATTGTAAGGATTAGATAATACTATGATGGAAAAAGGAAGGGAAAGCACAGATTGGTGCTGAGAAGTGGGAGAGTTCTTTATATGGTGGGTGAGGTTGGTGCCTTAGTTAAAGGACTTAGAACATTAAAGATAACCTACCCCTAGGAAAAATAGTATATCCCAATGTTCATACCTTGTGAGGTTGTTGGAACAAATCAATAAAGACCGAGATCATAGGTAAAATAATTAATTGAATGGGGGGAATATGATGACCCATTTCCTATGATTTATATGAAAATGATGGGAGGATATCCATCCAAGACATCAACGTGTATGGGGAACCAATGGAAAGAATAAAATAGGTTCCATGAAAGAGAAAAACCATTAACTAGGGGGGATATATTAATTATTTGGAAGTATTTGTGAAGGATATAAAAATTAGGACATATGGGCCAAATTCTTCTCTATTGAGGGAGGTCTGGTCAATTGAAATTAATTACCATAAAATATTAGTGAATTTGATACGAGACATGGTAGATCTAGAAGAAAACAACCTAGAATGTCTTATCTATGATTCCTTAATAAAAACATATAATGACCATGTAAATGACATGTCGTTCAAAGGTGCGCTTAAAAAAGGTAGAAGAAAAATTTATTAAAATCTAATGCTCCCTCAACATGAAAGAAGAATCCATAGTGTAATCAGTTGAGTGAGATACATTTCCACAAATATTAAATAAATAGATGAATATTATTTTTCAATATTTGGAATATACTCATACAGAATGGACATAATAGAGTCACCATATCTTCTAAAAAAAGAGACATTCTAAAAAATATTGAAAATTACTAGGAGTCAAATCTATAATGTTGTACAGGATGAATCTCGACCAAGATTGACATCTATCGAGCATAAAAAGAGTGATAATTTCCACAAGTAGATAGATTTCGTACATTTACACTATTTGTGAAAAAATGCTCTATAATGCATGGAAACATAGAATTATATCCAATTAAATAATGAAATATTTATTGAGTTCTCCAAATCACATGATTTAGCCACTTATTGAAAAATATGGAGGGTGGTTTATAATCATTGATCCTAACCACCAGGTTCCACTACATGTGAGCCAAAACATTCTATGAATGATATGAATGAGGAAGGAAAACCATTAATTACTCTCAATAGGGAAATAAGGTGGGTCAATTGAGATAGATAGATTGAAGGGGTGACATCATCTGGTTAGACATTAGGTATAGAAGATAGACAATGAATGATAGTATAGTATGAGGTTTTAGATCATGAAGATAAGGATCCCCTCTAAGAGGGGATACTAGAGAGAAAGATAGATAGAAGTTCGTAGGAATATGGATGGAGATGCACTCTAGATAGATAGGTTGTGAACCCTGACAAGACATGGCCATTAGAGTAGTAATGAAGACCAATTCGTTGACATTAGGTTGTGTTGGAAGTTCATTCATTGTAAGATTTAAGTCCATCAACACATGTATTTATGCTAACGATATTGTTTCTATAAAATTGTTAGAGATATATGTTATTTCATATATCTCTTTTATTGATCTTACAATCCATTAAATTGTTTTTTAGATCTTCACTTCTACAAAATACATTTTTTATCTTAATTTATTATGGTAAGGGAAAAATTAGATTTTTTTTAGAGAATAACCAAAGGATGAAATTATGAATATGATATAGAAATTTATTAATAATTTCATTTAATTATATTATTATATTCTAGAATAATTCCTCAACTCTAGGAAAATAATCATTAATTTATTTTTCCAAATCTCATCAATTAATTTTTATATTAATGTCCTTTTTTACACCTCTTTGGTTTATGGTTTTTTTCGTCACCATCCTTCTTTAGATCACCAATGTTATTGTGATCAATGACCTATATCACACTCCATTAACGCATTAAATCTAGTATTATTTTCCATGTCCATGATTTTATTCCCCCCCTATGTTCTCCTACATGTAAACTTATTTATGTTTTTCAACAATCATATTTGTAACACTAAGATCAAATTACCCTGAAATAGATTTCTTTAAATTCAATCACATAGAAATATTGCAGAACATGTAGTCCCCAGTAAAAATAAATTATAATATAGTTTATCATTAAATCATAGTTGTTAAAATGGTTGGAATTAATAATACTAACTAAATTATTAAATTTGAATTTATCTACTAATTATAAATAAAATGAAAATAATTTGAGAGAATGGGAAAAGTTTTTTGAAAGAAATTTATTTTATCAGTAGATGATTTTGCTGATCATTTCCCATGTAATTTAATAATAATTTAATATTATTTTTTAAAAATTTGAAAAAAATTATTTTTAAAAATTAAATTCATTTTTTTAAATTATCATATTAAAAATATATTATAGAGAATTTTTTATATTCTTCTAAAATGTTTTATTTTTTGATTAACAGTGGTAAATACTTAATTTCAATTGAAAAATTTCTTCTCATTCAAATTATTTACAAATAAAAATTATATTTTGAATTTATTTTAATGTTGAGTTAGTTATATTATATTTGTATTAATCCAATATAGTTCATAGAAATAATTTCTAAAATTAACTTATAAATTGAAACATTGTGAACTTTTGGTAGACACATCACTTTATTAAGGTGGTTTTCGACACACACGTGAACAATGATATGATCATTATGTGAGTTAAAAGGAATGAAATAAATTTATATATTTTATCGTAAAAATGACTAATAAAAAAATATTATTCTTATTACTTAATGTATATCACCAATAATTAATTACGTTATACTTATTACTCATAATGTAATGAATTCATGAAAAATTAATCACATCACTACGTGATGTGGCTCTCCTTCCATCACCACACCACATGGATTATATTTATAAGTATATTTAATGAATTAATCAGATATTATAATATTTATGGAATGATAAATATTACATACCCTTATTCCATAGCCATCTCAGAAAAAAAGAAATGTTACCCATGTGTAAATATGACCTACCCTCTCAATAGGTGTAATGTACATAATTTTTCATAACCATATTTCATTATATGTATTAATAGTATAATTTATGTTTAAATATTCCATTTTTATTATTATTTATGTTATGGATATAACTTTAGGTTACTTGTTTTCAATTAATCCCCTCCCTTGTTTTGAAAATACTGTGGTTTGGGATTTTCATGGATTCATTCAGGTAAAATTTAAAGAATTTTTAATCCATTTGGGTTTTGAATTTTTGGTATATGGTTAAGAGAAAAAAAGTATTTTTTTTTCAAGAAAACCATTCACCATTTTATAGTTCTTTGGAGTGGATGTATGGTTTGTCCAAACCATGTGAGCAGAACCCCCCCCCCCCCCTCCCCACCATAAAACATCAGAGAGTGAGGGTCTTCAAGGTTGGTGAATAGTTTGAAAACCCAAATGCCCACCTATGAAAAATTGTGTACCCAATTATTAGGGAACATGGTAAAGGAAAATGATTTCTCTAACCAAGCATCCCTCTCCAAAAGAATGTGTTTATGGGCTATAAATAATATGAAAATTATTTTCTTAATTCATAATCCCCTTTTATATTCCCTATCGCAACTACTCTAATGTAATTCATTTTTTAGGTTTGAGAAATCTCTTCATATGTGATTTTTCCACCCCGAACCACCTCTTTTGGAATATTTAAGAGACGGTGCATGATCTAATGTTCTTATGATAAGCGGATCTCCACTATAATAGTTTTTTTATTTATACTTATTTCCTACTTATATTTTTATATATCATCATGTATTAGATGTATCTAAACAATGTTTTATTAGATATCGATTCTAGGTATAATTTCATGATCTTTAATTCCTTCATTATTCATTGTTGGATCTTATTTCCAGTGTCAATTCCTGATCATTGATTAATGTTAGGATCTTTTATTTTAGATTTTCCATATAATTTATTACTTTTTTTCTTGAATTGTTTGAAATTGATTTGAATTCATTTATAAAACCTTTAATTTAAATTAATTGATTACAGTATTTTAAATGCATTTGATTTTGTTAAAAACTCCAATTCCAATGGAATTGGAATTTATGGGTATCTATTAAAAATTATTGATTTGATTGAATGAATTGAGAATATATTTTAAAAGATGGAATATATATAAAGATGGAAAATTGTGACTATTTTTGTAATGAGAATAAATAAAATGATGAAAAGGAAATTTTTTAGAATTGAAATTTTAATTTTCGTATTGATTCTAAATATTGTTCAATAGAATTTTAAAAGATGAATTGATTTTATATAAAATTAATTTACCATTTTCTTATTGACTACTAATCACATGCGAACATGATTAGTTAGTTGATTATTTGGGAAAACCACTCTAGGATCTTAATAAGCAAGCATTGTATTATTGATGAAAACTCTATCAAAAACCTGGTTTAGCATGATTATCTATCATGGGCTATTGATGAGTCATATATTTCCATAAAATGTGGTTTTTATATACACATATATATTAATAATCATTGGTTTGATAAGTGTGAGGATCCAATACTAAGAAAGTAACATACATCAACGTATATGACTATGGTTCTTATTATGATTTTTTATTATATATTAAATTAACTACACATTTTTACTCATGAAAAAATATTTTTATAAATATTTTTATATTAAATTTTTATTTAATAAATGTTTGTAATGTTTTCTATCCTTTTAAAAGAAACATTCTTTTCAAATATTCCAATTATATATTATCCCATGAACTTTTATATTTTAATTGAAATCATAATCATGTTTATTATTATGGAATATATTATTTAACAATTTTTGGGGCCCTACTAGGAATTATAGCTCACATCCTACTTTTTTTCCTTTGGGAATTTTTATATTTTTTTATGATTGGTCCGAGAAAAATTTAAATCATCACATAGAGATGGTGGACATTCTTGATCCTTTGAAACATGATTCCTTTCTTTAATCATGGAATGTTCACCTTTCTTACATTAATAATATACTATTTTCAGTTTTTCTATACCTTTTTGGATTCTAGTACTTTGTCCCACTATACTATTGAGAATAATTACTTGTAACTTTTTATCTTCTATTGATTTTTGTAAAAATATTATCGCTCTTTTATCATGTATGATGATAGATATTAGTCTCCACCCCATGGGGATTTGGAATGACTTTCAGGCCATGTTAGTTTCATCTTGAGTATTGATGTATTCATGTATCTAGGTTGATTCTTTAAAATAGGGTTCATTTGTATAGATTAATTATCTTTCCATGATGTTAGTATGTATTTTGGTATGTTATCTTGAGACCTGAGAGGATTTTACGGCCATATTCTTGGATATCTCCTAATATAATATCCCGTAATTCACCATGGGTGGTTTCAGAATTGAATTTGGAGGAATAATTTGGTCTAAATATCTAATTTTTCCTAAATTTCATTTGGATAGCTTAAAATCCAAATCATGATATACTATTTGATTTCTTATTTTTCATTAATCATGCATTAGTTCTTGGTATGAATAGAATTTTGATTTCTTCAGTTTTTTTATATTCTGTACTGCCATACCTTTGAGAAGACATTTTCATAGGATTCATGAATAATCTTATAGTGGGAAACTATTACAAAATCAAACTATAGAGTACAATATTATTGATATTACTGTATTTACTATCCATGATTTAGTATAGTCACCCCACCAATTTTTTCAAGATCCAATTGGGGAACCACAGAGGTGTGAATCTGATTATCATTATAACTCATTAATTCTCCATAATCCACTAGGGATACAATGTTCAAATGATCATCATGAGGATGAGAATTGGTTGGGAAATTTCAAACATCTATTTGACTTTTTATAAATTTATTATCCAATTATGGTGAAATGTTTCAACATCAAATAGGATGTACAAAGAATAAGATGATGTTATTTGAGGGTAAAAGTTAATAATAATGATGGTTTATAGTTTAAGTATTTTAGAGTTGGTTCCATTAATTAGTTTAATCCAGATTATATGATAATGGCTAATGATATAATGTTTTTCAATATCCATCAAGTTGATAGGACTATATGGTGGTATCTAAACTTATTATCCACGATTGTACAATTTTCACAAGACATTTTTTTGAATGAGTTTTTGAGACTCCTGGTTTTGAGATGGGTCTTTGATAGATATTCATTATCAGGTTTTCTTACTGAAGCTCACATCATATATGGATGAACTGGAAAGATCAATGATGTTTTATCTTTAACTGGTTTGTAAATCAATGTTGAAATAGGTTTTTTTCTTACAATGGAGATTCTTGGAGTTTATTTAACAAAAATAGGATCAGTGATGAGTCTTATAGTGGTTCAATATAATATGCATCATCTTAAACACTTCTATTTTATTGAAAATTTAATTTTAAATGATTCTAATGTAGAAATACAGTTAATTTGAGATAGGTTTTCACTAAGGCTCCCATGATAGGTAGTTCTATTGGATTATCAGTTAACTTATATAAATTATCATATATCAGTTAATCTTAATGTAATGGGACTTAATTAACACATAAAACTGTTTTAGGGAAATCATAAGATTCATAATCAATGTGGTTCTATCCAGAGGAATCTAGAAAAAAGATACTTCCTGTAGTGGAAGAGTATCTTGAGAAAGAAGATATGGGACCAAAAATCTTGAGAGTTACCATAAATATATTTTCATATATAGTGACTTAATTATTTTATATGGGTTATTCTCCCTCATTTATAACAAAAAAAATTTTGATTCAACTAAATCCTCCTAAGAAGTTTATGTCTTCTCTAATGGATATTACTATGCCCATTGGATTGAAGAGAGAGATGGGTATCTATTGTCCTTATTTTATATTCTCTTTATTATAGACCAATATTACTTCAGATTTTTTGGTTCTCAACATTAAACCTATTTATTTAATTTTTTGGATGGATTGGATATGTTTTAATACAGCTCAATTTTATTGTTATCTTTAGTGGGTCTTATTTACTATGCTCGATGGGGTTTTCAATATCATTCATAGAAGATGGGTCCCAAGTACAAGTATATCTTTACCTTCTTATGCTGAGTTGGGGAATATAATATCCTGGTATTATATTAATATTGTGTATGAATATTTGAGTGATGATCTACCTCATGTTTTCATTTAGATTCCAAATTTCGTTCTTTATGATTTCTGTAATTTTTCACTTGTAATAGAGGCATAATTTTACAGTTATTTTATTCCAAGAATGCATATTGTATCTAAATCATCTTACAAAATGATACTAACTGATATTAAAGAGTAAATTAATTAGTTTTATGATCTCCTTCAAATCTAATTTATACACCCAAGTGTCTCACCTTGGGAAATTCCTATTCTTTCAGAAAATAATGGTGAAAGAACACTTTTCTTTTCTATTGATTATTAAAAAATCAAGTAATTTATTGTGAAGAAATATTTTTTTTTTCTATGTTTGATTATATGTTTGACCAGTTTAAAGGGAATAATTCATTCTTGACATTTGATATTAGATATGGTTATCACCAATTTATAATAAATGAATCTCTCTTTTAAAATAATTATATTCCTAGTAGGTAAGTCTAGTATGAGTTTCATATTATTTCATCTGGTCTATCTGATGCTCTTATAATATTTATATATTTAATGAACAAGATATTCAATGAGTTTCTTGATAAATTCTTGGTGGTATTTTTGGTTGAAATCATGGTTTAGAGTTAATCTTAGGTGGATCATATGCATCTTCTAAGTGTCATTTTGGAATATTTGAGATATAATTAACATTATTCTAACCTATAAAAATGGTATTTCTAGATTCATGAAATTATGTTCATAGGACTTCTGATCACAGAACATGGTATCTTAATTGACCACTATTAGGTGATAGCTATATTAAATGGGAACAATCCTGAAATGTCTCCAAGACTAAAATATTATTGGGTTTATTAGGGAATTATTTTTTGGTTTTAAATTATATCTCAATGTTTTCTTATCTGATGTCCTCTCCCAATTGGAACAGGGTGAAGTTCTCAAGGGATGATAAATGTAAGAGTAATTATATTGATATGAAATGTCTTTTTTACAAATACATTGATGTAGAATCTTATAGAGGCATGACAGATCTATGTGGTATTTTTTGAAGCATTGGGTTCATGTTTAGGTTGTGTTATTATGTAGGGTTATCACATGGTAACCTATGGTTCCCAAAAACATAGAAAATATGAGAATAATTATCTGACCCATGATAATGATCCCAAGGTTGTGATTCACTCTCATAATATTTGGTTGTATTAAATTTTTGAAGAAAGGATTAAAAAAATTTCTAACCAAAAATCTATAGTTATATCTTCTCTCAAAAAAATTAGAATCTCCATGTTAGGTGTTGGGTGGAGTTTATACAGTCCTTCAATATCAACATTGTATATTCCTTAAAGGAAATTTAATTTCACGTCGAATTCTTTGAGAAGGAAACATCAAACCCAGGACACGAATAAATCATAAGTACAATGGAACATTATTACTATTTTTTCACAGGCAAATTTTAGCATCTGAGAGGAAGTGGCTGAGGCTATCTTAGAATGTGTTCAGTTCACTAATCCGCCCCCCCTCAATCTGATTTTTAAAAAGATTTTATTGATGATTAATTGAATAGTATTAGGTACCCTATTAATGGTTGAGAGACCATTATTAATTGGTTGATCTCTATAGTGGGTAATCTATTTTTTCTGAATCGGTTTGTTGTGTTATTCTCCATGAGAAAGGATATGATTAGGGATTTCCATAATTTCTATTTTTCAGCTCACCCAAGACCCAAAATTATGTTCTAAAATATTCGGTTATGATTTTGGTTTTGAGGTTTAATGTGGCACATCGTTTACATTGTTTCATGTTTTTATACTTGCTAATAGGTCATGTCGGATCACCAGAGTCCATTATGTTTATTTAGATAATTCATGTACGAACAAGGAAGTCAAATGATATTTCTATAGTATTTTTGGTTGGGATTCTATTTTCCATACAATATATGAATGTGATATGGGTTTTTATCAATAGTCAAACAAAATTGGATCACATTATAGACATTTTTAATAAAAAAATTATGATTTTGGATATATCTATGTGAAAAATGATAGTTCTTTTGAATAAAGTTCTCCACTATATAGTCTTTGATAGAAATCCCCATTTTAAAATTCAATTTCTAGTTTTTCATAATTTTATGGGATATCATGTTCGATTGAGTACAGCATAACATCCACAGACTGATGGCCAGAAAAATAAAGATCTATAGATTCTAGAGGATATGGATTGTTCTAACATTCTTGATTTTAGTGGAGTTTGGGATGGCCTTTTGGGAATTTTTAGTCTATTTTATATAAAAATCAATTCAAAGATTAGAATGTTTTCTTTTTAGGCCTTTTACGATAATACATGTAAATCTTTATTGTGTTGTCTTAGGATTGATTAATGTTCCTTTGCTGGGTCGTGCTTAGTTCCGGAGACATCATCAATGAATCAGTTGATTCATGAAAAATGATAATTGTATTGATACAATATATATCATAATATGATAATTTTTATAAACCTTTTTATTTTTATGTTGGTGACCTATTTTCCTTGATGTTTTCACTGTGGTTGGTTCACCAATGGATAAGGATGTAAGGGGAGATTTTTCTACTCGAATTCTTTGACATTTTAATTTTTTCACATGGTAGAGAAAGTTTCTTATCATTTATTTCAAACAAAACATTTTATGTCAATAAATAATTTGTCCCTTGTATATTAGCTTCAAATGTATCTTTCTTACCCATATAATATCCTAAGAATGGGTGTTCTTGATTTTGAGGCAAATTTATCCATAACAGATCATCTAGTCCGAATTATTGATTCTAAGATAAAGAAATTCTTTTGAATGATGATACCTTTGGTGCATGGTCTATGGTATCATGGTTCAAATTTTTATGAGACTTGTGATTTTGTGGGGATTTTGAGAGATCATTGGACCCATATATCTAATATGGATACCTCTAGATAAATTGTTTTTTGAAATAATGTTTTTATGGTGGGGTGGTTATAACATATTGTATAATTTTATGGTACTCCTTCACCCTTGTTTTGGACATCCTTTATTTATGTATTATCTTGGACTTTTCAGGATAAATTTACAGATTTTTGGAAACCCTTTAGTCTGTGTATGGTTGGTGAATGGTTACAGAAAACCATAATGAGTTTCGTAACAAACTGTGCACCCTTTTTATGGTGATCTAGTTGGGGACCATGATTTATTAAATCCATGCAGCCAGAACGTCAAAATAGTGTAACCTCAAATAGTGATGGTTTTTATGGATAGGGAATGGTTATAAAATCCTTGATCGCATGTTTGATAAATCATTCAACATGGTATAGTGGGGGAAGCATAGGGATAACATTTTCTATAACCTTGCGAACCTCTCTAAGAAACCATATGTTTGATTATTAATTAATATGGATCATTTACATAATTTATGAACACCTATTTATTATTTTTCTATCCCCACATCACATGTAATTTAGTTTCCTAGATTGATAATATTTATATTAGATATTTTGGATACTCCAACTTTATTTTTTGGGGTCTTAAAGTGTCGAGGGGAGATCTAATCCCCCTTCGGTTTATGGATCTCCCCTAAAATAGTTTCTTCTAATCACTATTTCCTTACTCATTATAGATTTATAGATCATCACATATTGTACAAATATAAAATCTCTTTGATTATATATTGACTCTATTTTTGGTTTCTTGATCTCATATTCCATGGTTCTTTATTGGCATATCCTATTTTAGGTGTATATTCTTGATCATGGATTAAACATAGGTGATTTTGTTTGAGATTTTAAATATTTTTGAAACATTGATTTTGATGTTTTTTTAAATGTATTTCAACTAATATATAAATACCTGATTTTAAAGGAGGTGATTATTGAATTTTATTTTGAATATATTTTGATAAATAAAATTATAAGGGAATTGGAATTGTGTTGTGAGTTGTTAAATTTATGGAATTGATTCAATGATTTATGAATTGATTGTAGAAAATGTCTTAAATTAAATGAATAAAACATGTGGTGTAATTTTTTTAAAAGGATATGAATGATGAAAAATCAGAGTTTTAGTTTTGAAATTTGAATTGTCATTTTGAAACTAAAAATTGGGGAATTTAATTATAAATGATGATATTTTTTTCAAATGAGAATATTTTCCATTTTTCTATTGATTTATTGAGATGATGTAAGACTGGGTAGTTAGTGGGTTATTTAGGAAAATCATACAATTAAATTAATCACTTATAATTGAATTGATGATGATAACACTCAAGAAAACCTAGATCTGAATGAAAATCTATGATGGGGTGCGGATGAGTACTATTTGGCCATTCCTGAAGGAAGTGTGTACAAAAATTTATTTGTTAACACTGATTTGACATGTGTGAGGATTCTATATCCAATAACTAAATTAATTTATTATTGATGAAAATGGTTGTTTTTTGATTATTTTTATTATATGTTACATTGATTATAGATGTATTTTACTCATGAAAAATGATTTTTATAAATCATTATATACAATATTTTTATTTAAGAAATGTTTAAATTATTTTCCATTCTTTTAAAATAATCATGTTTTTTACTATAAAATTAATAAATTATTTTTTTCCACGTATTATTTAAATTCATGGAATTATTTTGTTTATTATTATAAAATCAATTATAGAACACTTTGTGAGAACCTAATAGGATATCTATCTCATACCCTACTTGAACATTATGAATTTTTATATTTTATTTTTCCAGGTCCAAGAAAACGTAATGAGATACTTGGTGTTGGTGGATGTTCATAGTCATTAAAATATGGGTCTTTATTGTGGTCATAAGATGTTAATATTTCTTCTTAGTAATATATTGATGTACTGCTTTGGATTTTTTTTATGCATGTTTGGTTTTCAGAAATTTCTTCCTCTACAGTTCTGATTATACTAACTTATTTCTTTTATCATCCATTAATTTGAGGAAATAATTGTTGCCTCATTTTTCATGTATGATACTAGATTCTAGTGAGCAACCTGTGTGGATCGGGACCGCCCTTTAGGAAATGTCAAAGTTAACTCAGGTACTAGGTTACAAGGGTATCTATTATTGGTAAATATAATATAACTATATAATATTAACAACAAAAATAAATTTTATAAGAATTATTGAATGAGAATAAAAGGAAACTAACACCTTAAATAATGAAAATAATGAAATATTATTAATGAGAAAGTGATAAGATTTTATAAAAGGATCATATTTGATATTATAAATATTAATATGGATCTAGGATTATATAATAGCATTCTAAATCCCATTTTTTATTTGGAATGTCAGGTTCAACCAAAAAGAACTGTGATGTGAGGGAATCTGTATCTCAATTTCCATTCATTTGGTTAAACTTCAACGTCACTGATTTTTTCATGCTATTATTTTGGGTGTAATGAAATTTTGTTATTCTATGTGTTATTTAAAATTTCATTTGTGGATTTAAATTTTATAAAACACAATAAATTTATTTATAATTCCCTACATCAATGATATGATCATTAAAAGCAACTTCATCTCAATTTTCCTTTATTGAATGATATTTTAATTTTATGAACCTAATTTATTTTATATGGTGTATATACTGACCCTTTGACATCTAATATCATGAGAACATCATTATTCCTTGAATTTTAGTATTAAATATGATATTTTTTTCATCTAAGGTGATTTCAACTTAGTTTTTCCAATTTTTATTTAATTTCATAACTCAATTTCCATTCATCGGGTAATATTAATTATTCATCATCTTAAATGTTATAATATTATTTTTTTAATTAAATTTAATTATATTATTTTTTATTTACATTTTTTATGTGGCTTTATTTATGAAACGCATAATCAATTCATTTACTAATTACGAATTAAATGTTTTAATGATTGTAAGGGTTTATTTCGCAACATCATTCTCATCTAGTTTATTTATTCTTGAATTACAGCTAATGGAAATTATTTGATCATTGTCTAGTAATGAAATATAATTATATCCTTCTTTTTTATTGATATTTTCATGTAAATTTAGCAATTTCTCACTCATTTGTACATAAAATAATTTTTAAAATAGTTCTAATAAAATTCAACATCATATATTTCTTTGGTTGGAAATATAATTTCTTCCAAAACCATGTTTTAAAAAATTATTTTTAACATTTCAGAATTATTTATTAAACAAAATATCATAAATTTTTAATTTTTAAAAAAAAATTAAAAGGAAATTTCACATAATTTTCAAAACAATTCTAATTTGAATTTTACTAAAATATTCAAAGGAATATCTATTTTAACATGTACAACATGAATAGAATTTCAGACCATCACGACCATTCAACTGTTTTAATGATCCATTTATATGTTTCAAAAGTTATTTTCTAAATAAAATTATATATAAAATATTTTTTGAACTTTTACTTTTAAAAATATATTTTAAAATGAAATATATATTTTCCTAAAATATGTTTTAAATGTCATTTTATAGTATTTATATTCATAAAAGACAATAGAAATTTTTTCATACTATAATGGGTATATGTTGTATTAATATATTCCTTATTATTCTTATTGATCATTTTTTATCATCTATTCCATGGAAATAATTGACATTCACATCCATGATTAATTTATGGATTCATTATCATTCCCTAAAATTATTAAATTTTTAGTGGGCATTGTATTTTCCCTAAACATCCATATTATATATAATGTCTATGTTTATTTTTTATACTATATATCATTTGTATATATTATTTTCTACATTAAATATTATTTTCTTATATGAGGAAATATTTATATATCATTATTCCTTACTAAATACATATATTTGATTATAAACCATATTGTTCAAGAATTAAATTGATTATTAGATATATGAGGAATGATTGGTAGTACAATACAAGGGTGGGGTCTGGTTATAGAAGCCCCCTAGATGTATTAGTAGTATAATGAGGTGAATCAATAAGCTATCATTGAATCAATTGGTCAAACCATAAGAGTTTGTACCCAATAGTTTTGATATATCTTTTGAAACATCTTTATAATAGAGGTAACAAGTTTCTTATGTATTACATCAAATAATTTACCATTTCCTTTACTCAGAATTAAATTATTATTATCCATATTAGTTTCATAATGATATTAACTCTATATGAATTTCATTCAGTATTATAAAATTTATTGAACATGTGTTCATTTATTTACCATCCCATATTTATTATTTCTTATCTATTTATGACATTTTGAATAAATGGATAGTGTTTTTAGTTATTAACCATGCCATATTTATTATTTTTTACCTTATCATGATATTCATGTTTTTTAAATGAAATTTTTTGTTTATTAATATACATTATCTTCCACTATAGTTTTCCTCAATGTGAATTTGATCTCTATTTATTTGTTTTTCATTCCCAAGAATCCATGAAGTGTACTATGTTTGAAATAAAAAGATATTTTAGATTTAATAATGGTATTATTGAATAAAATTATTAAATTTAAGTTTTTAAATGTAATACTACAATCATGTATATACCAAGTTTATAATGAATCCTATATATTTAGATCATTAAAGATGTTATTCCATGAATCTTATTACAATATATAAATTAAAATTAGATCTGGAAATTGGGGCTAGGGCTCTTGTAGAATTTTGTTTCATGAAATTTCCATGAATAACTGTATAATTATAAATCATGTGATGGTTTACATATCCATCAACTCTAACCCTACATTAAACAAATCGATGTAGTAAATGAGTAACATTGATTAATAAATACCGTGTTTTCCATTAATAGTGACTTATGAAACTTTCACTTCTATATTTTCTCAACCCAATTCACCATGAACAGTAAACATTTAATTATTTTTTCTATAATAATATTTTTTCATGAATTTACATCAAAAAAATATATAAAAATGTCAAACATAAATAAATTAAATCTTACCCATTCTAAAATTGCTACTAATTATATGCCTTTTTTAAAACATTAAGCATATATCAATAGATAGATATATGAAATGGCTTATACCGCTTCATAAAATAATACAAAGACCTGTTGAGAGAGGGTATGGATCATATACCCTATCCTAGGAGAGAAGTAGGTTGTACACCCACATTCAATGTCATTTTATGAAATACATCATTTGATAATGGTTTTTTGAAAACATTATAATCACGACCCATTTTAAGATAATACTTATTCTTTAATTTATATTTCCATACATGAACATTTATTAATTTTCAATTTATATACCCATTATTTTATTGATAATGTTTCATTGGAATATTAGTGACATTTATGGAACATTTTTTTCATAACCCAAGAGTAGGGGTATAATTAAATGTACTACAAAATATTCCAACTGAGACTTCATCCCCATAAGTTGCATAAAATCTTGAGTGGAATAAGTATATCCATATTTATCAATATTGATAGAAAAAAAATTTACTTTTATTCTTCCAACATACACAACATTCCCTAATAAATAAAACTCAAACGAATGTGGATCATCAAACCTCAACACTTCTTTCCCAATCCACATATATATAACTAAAAGTATTTATATATCATGAGATAAAAAATTTTATACCAAAATAAACCTTTTCATTGATATATATAAGAATTATTTTTCTCCAAAATTGAAGATATTATTTTCTAGAATATTTAAATCTATTAAAGAAATTAATAACACATAAAAAATCTATGGTTGATGCCACCAGATAGAGAAAGAATTCAATCAACATCTAACAATTATTAAGATCATCTTTTATAAGAAGATACAATTTAAAAATAATTTTCATATCCTCTTTGAAAATTTAACATATTTCATCATTATTCAAAGTAATTATAATATCGCCAATATAAATAAGTAAAAATAAGAAAACCCATTGATTTTCATTGATTTAGGTATTTCTATCAACTCATCATTTCTGAAAGTTTAATTTCCTTAACAATTTGTCCCATTTGGAATACCAATATCTCACATATTTCATCAATAAATTTAAAAAATTACTGAAATTATACATAAAAATTTATTCTTTCCAAATCATGAATCCATATAGTTGTTTAAAATATAATTATTCAACAACTTATCCAATAATAAAATATTACTTTTCATCCATCTGAAAAAAAATTATAGCCTAGTTCTCAAGTAATTGTAAGGAAATATTATGATAGTTATTAAAATTTTTATTGGATAAAAATTATCATCCAAATCAATTCAATCAATTTGTGAAAACCCATTAAAAACACCTCGTTATTTTTTTTATTACTTTACTATATTCCTTCAACATGTTTTTGAAAATCCCACTATTTAATAATAAATTTTTTTATTTTATCTAGGTGATTTTATCCAGTTATCATTATTCTCATTTTGATCATTCTCTTCATTCATAACATTCATCCGATCTTGATTCTCAAATGTGTACTCAATATGTTTTAAATAAAATTTTGATATAAATATGTATTTGAAACTAAACATGATTTTATTTCATGACCCATCCCAATGGGGAAGGTGTCATGACTCCCCAATCCCACCTCCTATAATAAAGGGTCTAGAGAATAGAATTGAGTAGTCATATAACTATCTTGCATAGCTGGACCTAATGTACCTCTATGCACGCACACATATCCAAGACAATAAAATTATTAAATATTAAAACAAGTTAATAAACATGCATGTGTATATATAAATTCCACAACCAGTGTATGATAAGAAGTATATGGACGTAAACCGATCCAAATACAGGCCTAATTTTGTTTTTAAAAAACAAGTCCATCCTGAACAAAATTCTAGGGATTGTTTTCATGATACCACTAGAACACACCTTTTTCTGTTTGGTGTCACTATGATCCATTTGATCCTAGTCCAACTAGGTCACTATCTAAAGTTGGATATTCTACATAAGATGAAACACATGTGGGAAAATATCATGTACTAGTTATAATAAAAATACCAAATAGGACACCCTGAAACCACAAAGAGTACAAAAAATATATAGTCATCTATACAAATGTATATGTCTAAAGAAATTATAATAAGAATATATAGATACACTCTGCAAATGCATAAAGTCTAAATTTATTTCACAACCATAATTACATCCTTGGATTCTAGAACAATGGTTCCACAATGTACTGGTCCAGGAGAACACACTATAGAGTCTGAAATAACTTAAGACCTCCATTCGAGAGTTAATTCACATTGGGTCTTGATATCGGAATTACACACTTATCATTTGAAGAGATACAACAAAATTTTTATGATCACACCCAAGGCCAATGGGGTATACTAACAACTAAATCAATATTAACCTGTTGAATATAGGATTAGTGCTTCTGTTGTGTTGGTCAGAAAGATACTAAAGACTCAACCTATGGAAAGAAGATAAATATAGGATCCTACTATGGTACTCATGGAAGGATTCCAAAAACACTATCCAAAAATTCTTTCTGAAGGGATCAATATCCTATTTGTAAGAGGTTATTTCATACAATACCTTGTAGAATGGATATGGGGAATTCACCCAAATTAAACAGGTTACATATATAGTTGAAAAGGGCTCAAATCCAACATTATGAGATAAATTTAATTTTTTAGGAAACACACTATTTTCATATTACCCACTGTCCTACCCATATAAACAAGCCATGTCCTATGTCCGTTCTTATGTAAAAATTCATGTTATTTTAGTTTCATTTGTACGTTTCCCATGTACCATTAAATTTTTATGCCAATGATCACACATACAATCCATGTCTGTGTGGGAGTACAAAGTGTTTCCATGCCCAAGTACTCTGTCATTTGTTTATTTATCCAATGGGGTATATGCTGAGCCACCTGTGAGACATCACATGATGTGTGAAGGGTCACACACCATGTTATCCTTCAATATCTTATAAACCCCTAGTCATTACTCAAAGGGACCCACTTATAGTGTATTCCTAGATTAAATGTCGTGTGATCCATGTTTTTTCCAAAAAAAATACGTTATTTGTTCATGTGTTATGATGTTGACATCACCTAGAAATATGCCCTCATTCATACTATAATAAATGATATGTTTTAGACAAACATATCCATATTAATTTTCTGGATTCCATCCCTTTGATTTTTTATTAGTATCCTTCAAATTTTTTCACCTTTTGGTGCCAATGAACAGAAAAACCAGGTACCAACATTGTTTGATACACTTCTACCTCCATCGTCTCACCACTACCATGTCATTTCTATCTTGGATCTGTGATTTTGAAATTTATCATTAAGAATTGGGTGTGAAATGTTCAAATTTATGGTATATATTGAACCATGGACCAACAAATAATATATGTGATGAATAAAAAATTTGGATGGAAAACCAAAAAACTGTCAACAGGAATGGACATCAGTTGTTTTTCATTCTTACATCATTTTTTTCCATTAGATTTATGAATTTTGTAATAAAAAATTCATTAAAAATAACATATCCAAAAAATCATGAATAATATAACACATACAGTAATATACATGATCTGTAGATCAACATGTTAATTTATTGATCATAATTCATCATAGAAACCAGAACTGGGAAAGGGGAAAATGAACAAAAAACTAACCATGATTTATATTCATTGTTGATGAATAAATATATTAAATAATTGGATTTTGGAGGATCCTTCGATTTTGTTTCACGTCTATCAAAAATCCATGATCTGGTGGAAGTTCATCTGAGAGAGATCCTTGGATGATATCATGAAGGGTTATCCAAAAACTCTATGATTATACATATTACCCTATAATTTCAACATATTATTCCATTTAAAAAAACTTCTGTCACTATGTCAATTAAATAAATATAAAAAAATCATTTTTTTATTTAATCTATTTTACACCTACAAAAAATGCTTCACTAATGCCCAACATCAAAAAGGTTATATCATCCCTAGGGTAAAACACACATTCTAAACTCAAGTATTCCCATATATTTCTTATCTGGGAACCCATTTAGTATTTATTCCACTTTTTTAGGGAATCCATGCATGAGTTCAATTAAATATATTTAATATATTTAAAACATTTGATCTAGTAACACTGTGACTTGAAATTGCACACTGTATTATCACCTCATCATGTAAATAATTCCTAAAATATCCTTAAATAATACATCGTAATTTTATGTAATTAAATACTCCTCGCCTTTGATATGTATTTCATGAAAAACTAAAACAAGGGATGAACAATGTGATGTTGGTACATAGAACAAATCTAAGACTCAAGATCTCATGTTCTCTCATGGATATTGTTATATTGTCGGCCTACATGCACTAAATAAATAACTCACCCATGAAGGATCCACTATATTTTATCCTCAATCTCTAATTGGTACTCAATAAAGGTATCTACATCCTTGATGTCCATCTCAACCCAGCCGATAACGCGCAATGGTTCTTAGAGGGAACTCTTTAGCCACAACACATGGAAGACATCATGTATCAGATCTGAATGTGGTGGAAGAGAAAAGTGGTACAACAACTTTCCAAATAAATGTAGTAGATGGAATGGGAAAATTAATATCATAGATAGAATTACTCCCTATATAAATCACCATAATCTAGGATGTTGTTAATCTGGTAGGAATGCAAGGTCTCTCTCCTCGAACTTCAATGGCATCTATCATCTGTCTGGATAAGACTTCAGATTACTTTATGTAGTCTTTTTCATGTCTTCGATGATATGAATCTTGTCATTAGTTGCTCACACCAACTATAGTCCAATTAATACTAACTCTACTATGTGAGTCCAATGAAGTGGTTACCTCTAGGGTCACCCTTAAAACAACTTTAATGGTGTCATACCAATGGTGGGATGGTAATTATTTTTTTACATAAACTCCATTATTGGTATGTGATTCACCCAACTATGTCCAAATCCCTATATGAATTCTCATAGCAAATCCTTCATATGCCTAGCCATCAATATGTCGGTGAAATGAAGTTCTCAAGTGTAACTAATTCTCAAAATCCTTATGTAATCTCTTCCACAACTTGTATGTGAGGAAATAATAATGATTAGAAATGATAATTTATGGATCTCTATGGAGTTTTAAAAACTCTTATATTTAGAGTAATCATATCATCTCTAGTAAACTTTCCCCTAAATAACTAATAAGTGATCTGACTTGGTGTGTGAGGCTATGATCATGCAAATCTCATTGAATCCCATATATTTACATTGCAATACTTCATGAAGCCCCTTGTTATCTCATCCTAAATCAATTTTATAAACTCAAGGGTTTTATATAAACTCGATGGAACATTGTGCCCATCCTCCATATATTGAAATTTTAGGTATTTAAAGACAAACTCTGCAAATCTTTTCATCATCCTTGGCCATAAAAACTAATGTTGAAGGTCATGTTGCATCTTTTCCACATATAGATGTACCACTAATGGATATGTATAAAACACTCTTAGAACATCCACCTGTAATTTCACTGGTACCCTCATGAATCTTTTTAAAATGATGACATAATCCACACCTTTATAAAATAAAAAAAGAGCCCATCCAGTGGATATCTCAGTACATATGATCTCACAGTCAGTATCCCCATGCTATGCCTCCCATAATCGATGCATGATAGGTGGGGTTAAAACAAATAACTAGAGGTAATATTTCTATCTCCATATAAAAAAGGATTAATGGAGCGAGTAAAACTACTCTAATTAATCATTCAGAAACTATGAAAAAGTACACATGATTAGATCGTCTACTACCATGATCCTCTTCCCTAGATTATGGGCATTCTCAAAATTTAAAATCCTAAAGGAACTCTATACATCACCTCAAACTCATGTTAATATCCATCTAAGATAATATATAATATTTAATATTACGATAAGAATAAATGATAAACTACTCACCTATCAGGTACTATCACCACATATTTAGTGAAAATACTACTACATCTTTTTCAAGATCATGGGTCAGAAAGTGTTGCTCATGTAGTCTCAAATAACATGAACCATAAGAAATCATTTCATTCCACTACATCAGAATACAACCATTCCTAGTATATAATTACTCTCCAAACAACACATACTTGACACCCTCCTCTAGAAATCTAATGTAGATTGTTCTCATCAATATCTGCCTCAACAATTGAAAATCCGACTGGAACCTCTCCAACCGTATGAAAGGATACCCATTTCAAGTCACGACTATCAATGATGTTGATACCTTATATAAATTAGGTTTGAAACACTGGTAACAGCCTTCCAAACCATGTAATCACTGTACCTATGCCCCTAGCTTCCAAGCTAACACAACCTTGACCATGACAGGGTCCACTACAACTCCATATTATGAGATAGTTTGTCATTGAAAATGGACCTCTAAAATCAAGAATTAGGAATTTAAGATATTTATGTAAATATAGTTCTGTCAAAGTATATTTAGAACCATCCTCAATGTGTCTTTTTTCTCCTCCTTAGATTCCTAGAACATAGGGATATCATCAATGGATACACCCACAGATAGGTTTAATAAGAGATGAATTATCTAGTTCTTGAGTCCCATTAACACTACTAGTGAATTTATCCTTAAAAATGGATTTACCATGTACTCATAGAGACCAAAGTGGCATCATAATTTCATATTTATTATATCCTCATTCCATACATGAAACAGCTGATAGCCTAATCAGAGGTCATCCTTCTGAACCATCATGAAACTTTCAACTGATCAAAGAGTTCATTAATCCTACATAGTGGATACATGTTCTTCATAGACACTTGATTCAAGGGAAGTTAGTCTACACATATACTTAAGCTCCCAGTCACATTCTCTGTGAAAAAAACTGGGGTTTACCGAAGTGAAATGTTGGGTATAAAAATTATTTACTTTGAAATTCATCCAACTGAACCCTAATCATGAGAATCTATACAAGATCCATCCAATATTTTTTTCATAGATTCCTATGCTCTATCAAGTTGTTGATCAATGAATAAGTCTCTCTTGACGAGCAGGTAGTCATATAACATCGTATTATAAGTCATCTTCAAACTTCACCAGTGCTACAGGGAACAATGAACTCATAACATCAACTAAAGAAATGGTTATGCTAAAAAATGAGTTATTTTCGTTACTATCATATGCATAAGTCCATCCTGTACATCCATGGTTTCCATTTCACCAAATAAGAGAAAACATTTTTCCATCACTAGGGATATACTACATCCTCTTCCTAAAACATTTAATCCAGTCATGATCTATTGTTAAAAATTACATGCCTAATATGACACTATAAGGCCTCATCAACTCCATAAATAGATACCACTAGAAGAACTCATCTCTATGAGTTATTTCCCAATTTCATCACTTGATTTTGATCATTAAGTCATATTTAGTATGGGGTCTCCAAGTGCAAGGTTCCATCCAAGGGCCAATAGTGATCTCTATGTTTTGAACAACATATCTGGTAAAAAAGGAATGACTACAACATGTGTCTATTAGTATTGCAGATAAGGTATAAAAGGAAATTAAAACATCTTCGAATCATTCGATGAGAATTTGGGTCATAATCCTTGACTACATGTCGCTTTCCTTACCCCTATCCTCCCACTTCATGAGCTTGGTGTGGACTATCTGTGGGTGTTGGTGAGAACAATTAAATTAATCTACAACCTTATGCTTCTCTATCTTCCCCACTACCATGTTTTCTACCCTATGGGCATGTATGGTCTTACCATAGCCTCTACCATGGTAGAACATCTACCATCTCCGCATTAGCAATATTGTAGGTCCGAAAATCTCTAGCGATAATTCCCTACCATCACATGAGTCACACCACATCTATCTGGGAAGGCTAGACCCATCCTAAGAGACTTAAAATAAAGATTTTTATATCCTTGGAAATCCTCCAAAACATCTCACACATCGAGGTCCATGAGGCTGACATAGTCACCCAACTGTCGAGGTCGATGGTCCTTCTTCCCACTTTTGAAAACTAGTGGATTTATATTCGAATCCAAGAAAAACTCAACCATGAAAGCTATCTATATAACCATAGATTATTTACGAATTCATATATTGATAACACTAGCTCAGATGTATCTACATTTTTCTCACTCTATGGCATGGTCCCTAACAAACTTATCATTACCTCTGTCCATTGAGTTTGTGGAGAGATTGGAATACCACGATGAATACTCAGCTACTAAATTGTTTCCCTATTAGAGATGGAAAAGCTTGTGGATACACACAACCCTCAGTGTATCTGTAGTGAACTATTCTATAAAGATATTCTAAATCTCTAACGGTGGTAGAGTCTCCACATTTTACTAATGGCTTACTAACCCAACTATATTCATATTAATACATGGATAATTCTTACTTCCTGAACCACCATCTAATCGTCTAGTGTCTTAGCTTGATGGAAAACTCGTGTCATTGTATCAAGAAACCCTTAAAACTTATGTGATTTGGTATAGCCTATAAATATAAGGGTTCTGTTTCATTGAAACTCATCATGCACGCTTAGCTTGAACACCTCATCTGATGGTATTTTGACTACCATCAGCTTCACTATAATTGGGGGTATAGTTTGTTCAAAACCTGGAGGTCATATTTCATGAACTTGCCCATATATTAATACATAATACCTAAGGGTATCATCCTAATGATTTGAATGTTGAACCCAATAAGGCATATGTTACAAATACATACTAAAAATAATAATCTTAAAACATAGTATCTTATTATATCTGGGGAGCTGACTCATAAAGGAAATGAAAACCACAACCCAATTCTATATGATGTATGTACTATTATGTTCCCCAAAACAAATGTTATCTTGTACTAAGTCAAAAAATGGTGATCATAGTCCTAGTGTATGGATGAATTGGCCTCTACACCAAAACTAGATTCATGTATTGAAATATAAACACTAAACAGTAAGCAATTTCCCCAAACCGATTTCACATTATAAGATCATAGGGTAGATGAAACTGCTCCAACATCACTCTATCACAAACCATACTAAAGGGGTCAATGCCCAAATACCCAAGCCTGCCTCTAATAGTCCTAGGGCATGGGACTAGAAATGATTCAGCATATCACTAACATGGGATGCTTTAGACTTTGTACATGTACACACACATACCCCTAAATCATTACAATTCTAAAATTTTAAAATTGGTGAACAACCATTCATGTATTCATCTAAACCACATAACCAGAGTACACCGTGAAGTAAAGAAAAGTAAAAAATTCCAAATATAATCCAACCACCAAGAGTTAGAAAACATGTCTAACTTCAATGTTATATTGGGGTCTGTTGTCAAGATATCACAAGAAAAAACCTCAATCTTTCTAGTCTCACTAAAAACCATCTTGTCATGGACCACCTTGGAATCTATCAACAGGATGATCATCTACAAAAGACACAATAAATAAGTGAATATCCCATGCATAGTTTAGAATAAAAATACCAATTATTAAATCTTGAAACCAAAATTCTAAAAACAAAACAATACACTCACCAATACATAAGTATATTCCTGCAAAACATCTAACATGAATATCCATATATAATAAACAAAGATACATAGTCTAAAGGTAAGTAACATATAGAATTCTACCATAGGATTCTATCTTGAAGGTTCTACAAAGAACTCATCCTTAGGAATAGACTCCTCTGTCTGAATGCCCTGATTATGTCCATCTAAGAGGTAATTCTCATCATATCTCTATATGAAGTACATGTTAAGGTTCCAAATAAATATGATAAATATATGAGTTTCAAACCCCTGTTCTTGGGGTAGACCAATAGCTCAATATGATTTATCTTTCTAAGTAGAGAATGTTTGTCTGTGTATTTTTGGTTAAGACGATTCCAAAAATTCCACCTTGGTCGTGAAGATGAATATTGGATATCGCACTAGGCCTCATTGAAGGATTCCAACAACCCTATCTAATAAATAATGGAGAAGAAATAACGTTCCAATTTGAAGTAGATGATTCCATATTAACCCTTTGCGAATGGATATGGGGAACTGACTCTAAAAAAATATTTCCAATATACATAGGAGAAGGGCTCAAAATTGATTTATGATTTGTATAGTATAGTCACACACCATGTCACTTAGATCCTAGTTCCTATATTTTTTAAATGGTATGTATCACATTTCTCTGTTCTTTTAATAGTATAGGAAATGTCGGTTTCATGAGTACCAATACATGGGTATTCCCATGTACCCCAGTCTATGCCACGTCTATGTGGGAGTACATGGTGTGTTTGTGCCCCCGTATTCTATCAAGTGTTTGTGTACCCTCAATGGTACACACTGATCCACCAAGGACACATCACATGTAGTGTGATCCTTAACATTATCATGAAACCCTAGTTTACTTAAGGATTTACCCACATGATGTGTAATCCCTAAGTACACACTAGGTGGTTTTACTTTCTCTAGTAATGCTTATTATTCTTTTTGTGTTCTCTCATGCCACAACTAGCTAGAACATTAGCCTCATTCATATTAAATTTCAAGGACCTATTTTGGTCGAACCTCATCATATATATTTTCTGGATTCTAAACATTTGAATGTTTCAAAAACCTCTATCAAATATTTTTCATTGTTCCATGAAGAACATGGAAACTAGGTATCAACCTTGTCTGATCTATTAAAACCTCCATCATCGCCCTTCATTCATTCCATATTGATCCAATATCAAATATTTTAATGGGTTTAACCATGAATTGGTTTTGAAACATTCAAATTTCATATATACATTGAACCATGCTCCAACAAAAAATTCATGTGATAAATGAAGAATTCGGGGAGAAATACATAATAATAATAGAAAAGAACTAACCACGATTAATGTTCTTTCCAACCTCGATTAATATCCATAATAATAATGAATGATGAGATAACAATTTAATCCTCAATAAAAACTGCTAAAAATAACGATAAATCTAACACATCCCATAATACATATGATCCATGGATCTATCCATTAGTGGATTGATCTATGTCTGACATAGAAACCAAAATGGGGAAGGAAAACAAAATAATCAAATGTCCCAACTCAATTTGGTTCAATCATTGATGAAGAAATTAGTGTTGTTGTTGATCTTGGTGACATCCTTTGATTATGTTTCATGTCTATTATTGATCCATGATCTAATAGATGTTTTTTTGAGAGGGATCCTCCCATGGTCTCTCCAATGGTTCTCTAATGTCTCTAGGGTTAGGAGGCTGACATTGGAATTCCATTATAACAGTATATTTAATTAAATTTCATTCTATGCATCAATAAAATAAAAATAAAATAATTCTTTTATTTAATTTGGCCATTTAAAATTTTCTATGACTTTTTCATGAACACCCCATGCCAAAAAATCTTACATCGCACCTAAGATAAACCTCGCGTTATGAACACAATGGTTCCCTCAAATTTAATATCTGAGATCCCATTTAGAAGATATTAAACATTTTTAGGAAAAATATTCACATATACTATTAAATAAATTTAATATATTTTAGACATTTCTTTTTGGCACACTAGGCCTCAGAATCGCACTTCTTTTCAATTCATGGTCTAAAAAATAATGTATAAAATATCCCAAAATAATACATTGAAAATTTATTTCACTATATTTTATTTTACAATGAAATTGTTCTCATTGATCAAAAAGGATTTATTTTACTTCAACGTACTTTCTAAACTATGTATGAGATGTATGAGGTCATTTCTCATCACTAAAAATAGTTGAGTGCGGGTATTAATTTCGATGAACATATTATGTCTTCTCAACTAAAATATCCTTATCATTCCTATCTTTAATGCCTACATATTTTTTGAAACATTATTATCAGATTTTTTAATAACCTTTACATATGGGGAATCAACTATATTTCTTTATTATATATTAAATCATATGAATACTCAACCATTATGAGTATATACTAGAATTGTTCCATCAAAACATCTTTAATCAAATATCCAATGATTTAAGCATTTTTTATTTATAATATAGGACTTCTAGACACCCTTAGGTTATTAACACAAGGTGTTTCATTATATAATATTTCATAAAGATTCATAACATAGTTCAACATTTAGAAACATCTGTAATAAATATAATCTAATTTAATGACACCTTTCCACCAAAAATAGTGATATTATCATTCTTGATTAACATTTTCTCCCCATTTTATAAAGAAATATATTGTTTCTTTTAGAAACACAATTTTTAAGTGTGTACTATTTATTAACTCATGATGAATTCCTTGTTTCGTAAACTATTATTTGAAATATTGATTTTTATTTTTAGCGCTATTATTAGTTTAGATCTTTTTAACAGAATATGTACATCTTTATCAACACCTATCTGGAAATTGTTACACATTGAAAAATAAAGCAATTTATGATTCAAATAAATTATTTTTATAATGTGATTAAATTCATCAATTAAACAAATAAATTAATCATCTCCATGTGCTAATTTTTAAATCATCGAACCATCAATATTAGATTGTATCATATCTGTTGTAATGTTTGGCGGATTTCAACCTTCTTATGTACTATGTTTGTATTATTTTCATCAAAAAAATAGAGAAACAAAAATATATTCTCATTTTAACTTTATAAATACATTGAATAATTTTATCACATTCTCACATTTATCAAATTTATTTGAAACATGTTCCCTACCATTTTATGAAAAAATTAATTTTCTTTCATCATTATATGTTATAATGAACATTATAAATAAAAAAACTAGAAACAAATTTCTCCTGGATCATTGTACATTTGTAACAAAATTCTCATAAAATATTATATTCACCAGAAAATAATCATTCATGAAGGAAACAATATTACTTTCAACACAATGTTGTTAAACACTTAACACATTATGTTTCATACCAATAGAAAAAAATATATTTTGTATTTTATTTTATCTTTACAATGATGGATGATCCAATGAATTTGATTATAAGTGACTCATAATTTATTATAGAAAATATACCTTATTTAAAATCAGTTATATTTTTCAAATACATCAAATCTCATGACATATGTTATGAACACAAACTATAAATAATCTGATGTTGTTTTTATTTTGTAAATTTGAGATTAGTTTCGACACCAAGATTTTTTCCTTTTAATTTTCATTTTTCAGATCCACATTTTGAAATTTTTTATTAAAATTTTCTTATTTTAGAATCAAAAAAATAATTCCTTTGGTAGCATCTATATTCCATTTACATATTTAAAAAATAGTTTCTAGATTTTGGAATCTATTATCATAATTCACAAGAACATTCTCCAGCTACCTTTTTTGAGTGGGTTGACTCCCCCTTAAGCTTTGTACTATTTTGTACCTACTTTACATAAACTTTATCAGTTTCCTCTTTGGATCATTATTACACACCAATGTTTTTTTATAAACTTAGAAATTCTCCTTAACATAAAATTATTTTCATTCTTAATAAAATCACTATTAGTAGTAATTTAAGGTTCATATATAAAAATTTTATAATTTTTAGATTTTTAAATGTTGATTATTTTTGAAGAATAACTTAATTGGTCAACTTTCTTGCTCTTCTAAAAAACATATTCCTATTTTTAAACATTTTGGATATATTGTTTTATCCTCCTCATGTTTTCACATCTCGAAATGTTAAAAAAAATTGTAATTGATTTGTAGAACAAGATATTCCATTATTTTAATTTACATGTTTTTATTGAGTGGATTTTAAATCTTTATGATTTACCTTCAATTTTTTTAAAATATTGAAATTGATATTTTTTATCATCATATGGATTCTTCATATTATAAAAAATACTTTAGAAACAGGGTTTTTATTCAATAAAATTTTATTTACTTTATAAATAGGATATTTCTTTTTTGATTATTTTATCTCTTTTTTAGTTTTTTAATCTCACAAAGACACTCATTCAAATCTCTATTTAGTGAATATTACAACTATGTTTCATCTTAATAAGAACAAATTATTTTGTAACTGGTGAACCTTTCATCCTTTACTATTGTAATAAAATTATTTTTTTTAGAAGGATCACTAATGTTTTCGTATTCTTCTTCACTATTATGATCTTAATTATATCTGAAGATTAATCATATCCCTTTATATTTAAATAAATTTCTACATTTTTCATTGGAAATGTATATTTATTTTTCAATATTTTTCATAAATTTTATTCTTTACTATTTTCATCTCCATTACATTATTCATTTTTTTCTTTATGGGAAATTCATAACCAAACTCCCAATAACTCCAAAGAAAATAATTTTATCAGTAATTTACCTTTTTTCATTCATATTTCTATTTATACATTTTTAAAAACCAATGCTGTAAATTTATCAAAATGATTACTACCATCATCTTTGGTGTTGGGGTCACTTACTACTTTATCATAAAAAATTATTATGTTTTACCTTTTGGGGGATTAGAAGGAAATCTATTGATCTTATTTTATTTTCATAACTCAATATTTATTTAATATTATGGGTGATGAGAGTATTATGTAAATCATCAAAAGATAGTGTCATATAATAACTATCTTACAATCAATCTAATTTAGAATAAAGCGTATCAAGAATAATTTGAATGGTATTTTCAAAAATGGTTGAATATTATAATATCTCACCAAGAAATCTAATGGTTCTTACAATTTCATTCACCCTTTTAAAAAAATTCAACAAAAGATTCATACTCACCCATTTGGAATCTTAATTAATCACCTGAATATTTATAATTTTTTACATAAAATTTTTATTTTCTTTATATATATTTTTCAACATCTAAAAAACACCTTTAGTATTTCCAACTCCATTAAGACTGAAAAAATCACTTTTAGAAATCATGAAATGTATATCATTTCTAGATCACTCATCATTATCCATTTTTTATCATTAGCTCATAATTGAAAATTCTCATCATAATGAGAGAAACTATTTGTCATAGCTTCAATATCTTCATAAATATGAAGAATAATATATGGAAACATTTTATTATTCAATATATGATTAACCATTTGATAGAAAATTAACATCACATTACTATTTATAGAATTATGAACCTCTATAGAAACATATCCTTAAATATGAAATCAGTAAAAAGTTATTGAATGAATCCATTTCTCTGATACTAACTGAAATCACTAATATAATCATTAATAGGGTGAGGAGGAGAATCAATGATATTTTTTTGTTTACATATCTTCTTTATTATGAAAAAACATTCTCTTATTATTAAAGAGTTGTAAATTTAATAATAATAAAAAGAAATCCAAACACAACCACATGAACAAATGTATTTACAATGTTCCCAACTCAACCAGAATATGATGTTTCTGTGACAGTTTAAATATAATCAAATACATCACAATCTATTATAAAATTATACTTCTATATGGTTAAATTATGTAGGGAATATCCAAACATAGGAATTTCACTTTTATAAAAATGATAATGCATGTGATTTTTTCACATATAAATGGCGTTATAATGATTTCATAATAACATTAGAACCCTTAACCAATAAGACCATAATATTTTCATTGTATTACTTTTAAAATCGACACATTTCATTTTTTGGAGAAATATTTATATTTATATTTTATTACAATGTAGTATGTAATAACTTATTTAATCAATTATATGTTCATTTGAAAATTCCATCAGTAAATACCTATATAAAAAAGAAGGTTATATGAAGGACAGTTTGGTACCCTAAGAAAACATTTGTAGCTTTCGTATGCTCAATCCATTTGATATCACTTTATATAATATATTTTCAATAGAACCGTAATTGAAACCTCTCTTTTCATTGAAACCTTCTTCTTATTCACATAAACTAATTGATTCCTTTTTTGGAAACATCTTTGTCAAAAGTCATGCTAAAAATGTTTTCCTGTGTCAAGTTCCTCTCTTGTATCTTTATAAAACCGATTTTTTAGAACTTCTACCATTTTTGACACATGTGAATTGTAAATCCACACTATACTCACACATGATTCAATTTATATATATATGATATAAATATAAATTTAAGGAACTATAATTTATATTCTCAACAAATGAACACTCAAAATTACAAAGTCTCATTCATAATAATTTCATTAAGTCATCTCAATTCCATTAGATTATTCTTAATGATTCGAGAAATCATCTACAAAGAATTTATTATTAAAATATCCTTAACATAAATGATAATGAATCCTAAAAAACATTTTTCTCAATGAAAAAAATCAGAAACTGCTTTTGTTATTGTTATGAACATTGAAAGACAATCTCAGAATTGTCAAATTAGATATCATTATGAAAACTTAACAAATAACATCACATCATATAACTTCATCTAGAATATGTTTTTCTATAAAACTCCATAAAATATATTTATCCAATGATAAATAGGATACAAATTTTTTTCCTATGAAATAATTATGTAATTATCCCTTGGTAAAATTAATATGAACTTCTTGAAAGAATTTACAAATTTCTTTTATATTATGACTACTGTCAAAACACTATGTTCGTTTTATTCCTTAATCAACGTATTTTTTTATGAAACATAAAATAAAAATTCATATAATCATCCAAAACCAACTTTTACCTTCACTTGAAACATTTAACCACATTCTTTTTGGATCATATTGATGAAATATCAACATTATAAATTTGTAGATGTGTGTCTATAAGACATTTTACAGAATTTTTATATGGGGACATTTTTCAAGATAATTTGTTCTATTGAAAATAATTTAATATATTTCATTATAATTATCTTTATCCTTATTTAATTTCCTCTATCTTCTATAAAACAAAATTTTCATACTACTACATCTTCCAAACTTTTGAAACATTAAATACTTTGTAAAAATTTTAAGCAATATTCCGTGGATAGAACTCTATTTGATTTTTTTATCTAGTGAACAACATAAAATTATACTTTATTCACCAAAATATGATTCTCCTCAATTAAAATAATCAATTTTATATTGAGTTATTTTTGACTCATGATATTGAAATTTTCAAAATTTAAAATCTTCACCATATTTTTTATTGAAATTTCCATGTGATGGAAATTTGGAAAAATTATAAAGATTTTATTATAAAATGTTTGTTTGATAGGCTCATATTTTTAAACATTATCTCGAACCAATCCACAAATTTTACCCTCAATTTGATTACTTTTTTAAAGAAATTACCATCATAACAACTTCATCTGATTGAATTTGTTATTAAAATATCATCTACTCATTTTGTATGTCATATTCTAACTCTATCAGACCAAAATTATAAGAAACATTAAAAATTCTTGTGATTTTAACAAATACATAAAAATTTAGTTCTTAAAAGAAACAATTTTTGACCAAAATATTCAAAAAATATTTTTAAAAGTTTCCATTATTTTCAAAAACTCTTTTAGTCAACTCAGTACTAATGCATTAATTCAACTTATACATTTCTTCAGGTTATTTCAAATTTAATCCTTATATGGTATTCCTTATTTTTAGTTAATTATTATAATTTATTCTAATTAATGTTTTTTATTTTATTTTTGATTGATGTTTTCTGCATCAAAATATAGAAAACATAGTGTTCTTTTATGATCTTAGAGAGTTACTTTTTCCACCTTTTAATAAATTGGGTCTGATGAATTTGAAAATAGGCTTAAAATCGAGTTTTTAAAATTTGAAATTTTCTTAATTAAAACCCCACATAGTAAAAAGTATTAATAATAATTCCATATAATAATGAAAAATGGATTTATAAACGACATATAGATTAGAAAAATTCTGTTTCTCAAAATATGTTATCACAAGTCAAAAGTGAAAATTTAGATATTGAGGTAATATGTAATATCTAAATAATAATGAAGATTGAATGAAAACAATTATCATAAGAATGTAAATTGTCAAAATAATTTTATAATAGTAAAACCATAAATCAATCTTGCGTGAAAAAATCACTTGATTAATCATAACTGAATACATTTTTGTTTCGTGATCCATTTCTCAAAGTTATGGAATTCATTTACAATAAAAAATAATATAAAAATGAAAAATTCTAACTATTTAAAGTATAATTTCGTGCTTAAGTCAATTTACTACAAAATATCATATTTAGATCTAAAAACTTCAGAATTATGATGAATTTATGTATCATATATAGATAACTAACATTAAAATCAAATATATGACATAATTTTCAAAAGGATAACAAGATATTCATATATCCATAACCACTAAAAACCCAAAATTGTTAGAACAATGTAATATAATATCCAAAATTTATAAACAATCAAGTTTTTTAATGAAAAATAAAAATAAAAAATTTATGCAATAGCATTCTATTTTTTAAATATTTCATTCCATATAAAAATAACATGACATTAAAAATTACTTCAATAACCACAGTATTAAATAATTTACTAACCATAAATATGATCTCATACATTTCATATTACATCCCCCAAAATATATTTTTATTCTCTCAAAAAATATTCCTTTTTTAAAAAATATTAATCCTAGGGGATTCATGAACATCAGCAGAATGAAACCACTTTAAAAAATAGTTAATCACCCTGATAAATCATAATATTATATTTTAATGTTGTGGTCTTCACCAAAATATCATGAATCAAAATCAAATATTTACTTCAATGGTAATACTATTATTAATTTTAAATATATTTAAAAATATCACCATGTCACCGAATCATTTATACAGAATAAATATTATCTCTATTATATTATCTAAGGACCAAAATTTACTTAACATAAAATTATATATTAACTAAAATGTTTATTTATACCTTCATTGAGTATCCTTAAAAATCCCAAAACATAAAACCTCAATGAAGACATAAAATATTAAAAACATTCTAATATAATTCATAAATCCAAAAATTTATTTAACTTCACAAATGTCTACATAAAACACTTTGTCGTCAAACCATGAATTGTTTCCAAATACATCAATAGTATCCAATTTACTTAAAAATAACTTTTAACCAACTATAAATTAATATCTTATTATCAACCACATATTATGTGTTATCTATCCATAATTATTATGTATCCCAAAAAGTTACATTATCACTATGTCACTTTTTATGTGTACATGTTTTAAAATCCTTACTAAAAAATTATTTTGGAACAACACATATTTATTACATGATTCTTATTAAAAAATTATTTAATATAGCATAATTATAACATAACACTCATTTCCAAAATCATTAACAAATCAATCTATTAATTTAAATTATTATAATAGAATATTTCCCTCCATGGAAATTTTTTTTACCTGTATATTTTATCATTAGATCATACACATCTCATTTTCTTCTCATATATAGAATTAAACAACTTTTTTACCATATAATGAAAATCAAATCCCTTTGTTGTACTCTTCATTTTTTCTTAGTAGTTACTTATTTGATTCTATTCTTTTCTACTCACATAACATTTTATTGGTCCTATAAGGAATTTAAACGTGTTCCTCTTCCCATGTACATTACATGTAGGCAGCTAAATCAACATTACTCTATTTTTTATGAAATGTAATCTTTCTTCTTATTAGGTTTATTAGAAAACTCACCTATGTGGAGACTGTTACTCATATAATGAAAAATTTTATTACATAAAATAAAAATGATTCTTATTTCATATTCTGTTTCATTTTTGTTCTCATGATAACAATCCTTTCATTATCTATCATAATGAAGGTTAAAATGAATTCTCCTGGGTCTAATACTTGACTGAAATGAAAATTCATTGGGTGATAAGGAATAGTCATAGTGGAAGCCAGATAATTTCTACCTTACTATTACTTTAGGAAGTTTTATTATATATTAACCTATCCTTATAGTACACACTTATTTTTTATAATCCTACTTCTGGAAGGAAATTATATTTTATCAGATAATTAATATGTTAAACAATACTTTTCAAACATAAATATTAAAAATAATTATATGAATATTCAATACATAATATTATTGTCCATTCAAGAATCGTATAGTTTTGTTGTCATAAAAATACTATTAACTAGAAAAAACATTTTCATAAGTCATCTATACCATCTCCCACTATTATCATCATAAATAAAACCCTTATTGAACATTTCATACTCAATAAAACTATATAAATTGGGGGAAAGGAAGTAACATAATGGGTGATCTCATATTTTCAACATGCTTAAACAAGATAGATAACTATGATTACATTAGAATAACTTTTGAATAAGGGTGATGGGTAATGAGAGTATCATTTTTAAACCATACACTATATATTTTATATCAAAATAATGCTTCATGAAATGATGTTTGGTGGTTCATTAGACATCAGTAACAATAGAATAAAAAACATGAGATATAAGGGAATAATATTTTTATAATACATAATTTTGTAGCATAAAAATAATAATTAAAAATAATTTCATAAGAAAACGATCCCTTCCATGTCGATCATAGTTAATTAGTATCACTCCCATTTAAATAAAATCTTTATTCAATGTACACTCCTAAGACTATCACATGCGACAATATCAGTCACAAAATTGGGTCCAATCCCCATTATGGTCCATATTATATCATTTGATATATATCTTTAACCAATGTATTATAGGATTATATAATTATAGTCCCAACCGTCAAATACAAAATTTCATACATACTCATACATTTGATGATAAAGTAAGCATCATTTTACAGTCCCTGAAAGTAAATGATTTTTATAAACAGTTCACAATTTCATCAAAGAATTTCCAAGGGAAAATAAAATTAGTTAATAGTGGTTTTATCATATCTTAATTATGTTGTCTAAATTAATGTGATTCATAGAATCATCTGTACATTTTCATCACCATAATACATTAAAATAATGAATTTTTATTTTATAATTAGGTTATACATCTATTAAAACTAAAATAAACTAAATAGATGTTATTATATATGAATAATTATTTATAAATATCACTCAAACTTTTTTTTTGATTAATATAACCTTTTAAATTTGAAAACACTTATTTAAAATATATAAAACTATTAAATATTAAGGAATATATTATTTGATAGTAACTTTGGAAATTTTTAAATTATGTTTTAAATCATTGAGTGTTTATATTGGTATGAAATTTCATTTATTCCATTTCCATTAAAATAAATATTCATTCATTATATTTTATAAAAATTATAAATTATTTTAAGTAGATAATTAAAATAATATTGAATTTAAACCATTTTTTAGAAACTAAATCATTGGTAAAAATAAACATATTAAATCATATAAGAGTATTAATAAAAATAATTTATATATTGTTAGGAAACATGGATATGGGATGAAAATGGTTTTCAACCTAAAATAGAAATAATTTTAGTTTTCCATATAATAAATATTTGGGTATTGTTTAGGGGTGTTAACTATTCTATTTTTTTTAGAATTTCAGTTTGTTAGTTCCAGTACCTATAAGTTGAAAATGGTTTCATCATTAAAATAATTTAATAGTGATGTAAATTTAATTTATATTCATTATGTATATATTTTTATTCATATATAATGTATATATATATAATAAAATTAATTACACCATTTGTGGAAATGAAATGTGTTATACAAGAATGGACCTTGTTTTTACTTTTCAATGGATAGAATGGAAGAAAGGTAAATATTAATACGCACTTATAGAGTAATTATTATATCATACATATCATATATATTCATTAAATATATCCTTATTAGAATGCATGCAAATTGAAAAATAAAAATTAATCACATAACTTAGTGGAGGTTATATTCCACAGATATGAAAGAGCAATGTTATTATTTTCAAATAGATGTGTAGTTATGAAGGTAGATTTGATGTTACAATTTTAGAGTCTGTATTATATTATAAAAAATATATATAAATATTAAAAATTTCATAATAACAATACATGAAAAATCAAAATGACAAAATTAACTATATTTGTAAATGGATGTGGTAGTCCACATGTACGCACTGGCGACAATTTCAAATCCAATTTGATGGAAAATAATTTAAATAATTATAGTTACATAATAATAATAACATTTATATATATTTATGATATTGAATTTATTATTTTATTTTTAATACCACTATTTTCGAAGAGGTAGAAGAAGTAATAAATTGAAACATATTGGATATGAAGATTACCTCTTGGTCTGTATGTCTCCTTTATATATAATCATAATAAAACATTTAATGATCTTTTAATAAGACCATAAATTCTATGTCATGGATAAAGATTTCTATAATTTATTTTTATAGGGTATAACTGGACCATATGTCTTAACAAGGTGTGATGATAATAGAAAAGAATTCGCCATTTTATAAGGGATAGAAAAAAAAATCTTGGAATTACATAAAATATTTCAATATAATTGTTTCATTTATGATATATAATTTAACCGCATTATATTTTAGTAATTTTTTTTATAAATTTAATAACTCTGATATCTTCTATTACACACAACATTAGGTTTTAACGAGCCTCGACAACTATTAATGTTATTATTTAAATACAAATTTAATTATTTATCCATTAAACATGGTGGAATAGGTATGAAAAAATTAATTTAAACTAATAATTATAGTGGTTTAAAATTAATAAAGCATAAAAGTAAAAATGGACTTAATTTTTTTGTAAATTTTTTATTTGTTTTGAAAATACTGATTTCTCAAATAACTGTGTTGTATGAAAAATTAATAAAAGTAATTTATAGAAGTTTTCATGATGATATTTGAAAAAATAAACATCTTTTATTAAATTTACAAATAAATTTTATATTAGATGAAATTTTTTGGTTTTTCTAAATAGATGAATTATGTGATGACTAGTTAAGAAAATAGTCTTTATTGAAATAGACATTTTCATTTAAAGAATGAATAATTTTAAAATTTTTCAATTTTTTTAAAAGTAAAATTTGATCAGTTATTTCATTATACTTAAATAGAGTAAATTTGAATACATTTAATATTTAATTATGATATAAAAAAATTAAAAAAATTTGATTAATTTATATTTAGAAAACTACTTTCTTATCTCTTATGTGGGTTTAATTTTAAATTAAATATTTTCACTTATAAGAATGGAATTTGGAAAATTGGATTAAATTTTTTAAAATTATTTTTAATTATATTATATAATTAATTAAACATGATTTTTGGAAATAATGAATATAAAAAAATATTAACAATTAATTACCATGTTTAAGGTTAAAACAGGTATCAATAGTGTTTGAAAAAAGTGATAAGACGTAAAATAAACTAAAACATGTCCAACAACCATTTTCAATCCTAATAAATATATTCACTTAAAGCTATATTGGTATATAAGTAACATTTTGGATCCTTTTTTCTTGTTATTAATTTTGGATTACTATGTCCTTTTCAAAAATTCCATGTGTGCCCTCCCCCACTTATAAAATTCCACCCCTCTTCCATCCTATTCACACATCCATATACCATTGTTTTTTAAAATACCATTAAAAATATATTAATAAAAACACAAAAATTATTCTAGATTCTTTTGTGATATCATATATACTATCGAGAGAGGCTTTAGGTAAACATAAATATGTTTTTTGAAGATGAGGTAGTATTTTATAATATTCATTTCCGTATTACATATTCTTATAAATCCTTAAAATATTATAAAATTATGTTGATATAATAAAAAAATAATATACCATATTATATTGTGTTATTTATATAATTTCATAACCTATATAAATCTCCACTTCTAATAATAGGGAAATGTAACTCTCAATAGAGTGTACCGAGAACTTCTGCCTCATGAACTGATGTTATTCATTTTCCATCGCCAATACTCAGAGATAGAAAATATGTTTTTTTTAAATTATAATTAAGAAATTATTATACCTATGCAATTATAATACCACATAAAACTTCTTACCTACTCATCTATTTGAAAACTATAATGTCTCTCAAGTGTACATTGAACTATAACCTCAAAAACCGAGGCGAGGTTCTTTTTCTATTATATTTTACATGGATGGAAATATGGTTATATTAAATGAATATATATGATATTTTTAACATACACATACTTTTTAATTAATATATCACATATAAATTATTACATTCCATTCCATGGGGTGTATAATGATTTCATTCGTGTGTACGGTGGACAACGGCCTCACGTGGAGATGTGATTCGCTTTTAACTAACACATATAATTGGAGGTAATTAAGGTAAATTTAATGAATATATGTGATATATATGAAATAAAAAATATTATTTAAACATATTAAATTAGTTTTCATTATTTAGTTTCACCTTTCTAAAAAATTGAAAAAGAATTCATGCGTGCGTACAACCAACTATCTCCCGGAACAGTATATCAAATTTCATTTATCTTAATTTTTTGTATTAATTTCAATACATATATAATGAATATATAAATAAAATTTATATCAAGGTTAAAATTCTTTAAATTATATAAATATGATTCATGTAATATGTCTTAGAAAATCAAAACAATTATTTCACAAAACATAAATTTATTAGGGAGGGATAAAATAAAATTGTCGTAAAAATCCATAACTAAATAATATATATAATGATATATATAGGTATGTTTATTTAATATATCTATAAGAAAATTATTTTTATTACACATGATGTTCAATCATTTATGAGTAATGTCAATACTTAAGGTCATGGATTTTTGTCTTACTTTATACTACTATGAGAAACATGTCATATTCACCTCCTATTTATTTTATATGGAGTATATGACTCCCATGAATGTATATTTTTCTTATTATAATTAAAAATATTTTTATTTAAATATACAATTTAGTATCTCTATTTCACTGGGTTTATTGTTCAAATGATTCCAAACCGAAAGGGTTTTATATCTCTATTTTTTTGTTACATATGTTATGTTATGCACCAGTTATTTGTTGAGACCTATATATATAACCCCCTTTACATGTAATCTCATTAATTAATTTATTATTGTGATATTTTGTGTTTCATTTAATTTTATTCCATCGTGGGTCTTATGATTCAGTGTTTCTATAGTGGTAGGAGTTTTATGGTATATTTCAATCATTTATCATTATTGATTGATAGTTATACTTACAATGATGAAATATTATGAACTATGTTTAAAGAAACTCATGAATTTTATTATCCTACAGTTATTTTTTAAGATTAAATTTTTTCAAATTATGTTTCTCTCAATGTGTTGGAATTATTATAAAATAGTTTTCTTAAAATAAATCAATTTTATTTACCTGTTGGTTAAAACCCTTTTTCTTTTAGATACATGTTTTAGAAAAATGTTCTAAAAATGTTTTATTATTCCTATGGGATTTTTTAATTTAATTTTTAACCTTGTTCGAATTTTTCAAAAACATTATTTCAAATTAATGTTCATGTAGTTTTCAAACTAAGGTACATATGGTTGTTACTAAAAATTTGAAATTAATCATTGTTTTAAAAAGTATGAAATCTCCCGTTATCATGACCACTCAATTATTTAAAACATAATTTCTATATTTAAATATTTATTTTAAAACTTAATAATTTCTAATTTTTTCCCAAATATTTAGATTTATAAGGTTATTTTCTAGGTAATTTTATATTATTTTATAAATTATTTTTATGATCTTTAATTACTAATTTATATATTTCTATTTATATTTTTATATAAAATGATTTAGAAAACATTTTTTTAAACAATATTTTTAATAGTGTAATGGATATTTTCCTTAAGAAATTTTCCAAGAATCCTTTAATAGTCATTTTAAATCTAAAATAGCATCCTTCTAGGTTTATTATGATTTATCGTACATGGGATCCAATGAAACCATTCTTAGTACTTATCCAGATAGTTTATGTTTATAATGAAAAAAATTATGATACCCATTTATTTTTTTTGGTTTATGATATGATAAAATTATTAATAAACCTAATTCATTTAATGGGTTTTGATATGAGGAATTTTTTTGATCTTGTGGAACACACATTTTTATTTTATGTGATATATGGGACCAATATCTTCATCTAATATATTGGGTAAGGATTTATTCATCAATGATCCCAGAGGATACATGGGGTTTATCGTAATCTCCAAAAGAGGGTTCATTGGATGTTTTCACAATCCCAAAGTAGGTGCATGGGTGGCTAGCCCAATCCTAACATTCTATGAATGTATTGTTGGGGTGCCTTAACATAATTTTTTTATTCTTATTTGTAAGACACAATTTCTTATATTCTATCATTTTTATGCTCTCATGGATCATGATATTTAAATTACTTATGATCTATGTCTTATAAACTTCCAATATTTATGACCTAACTCATGATTCTGACACATCATATATACATTATTGTTTTAATATTTTATGTCCATGTTATTATACCATTAGTCTCATTTTTTTTATGTATATTCCTTGTTTATCATTATAGGGAATCGAATCTAAACCTTTACTAGGTTTCTTTTTCCCAGGAAATAATGATAAGTGTTATGTTTGATATGTCTTAGAAGGGAACTAGTTATGAAGAACTAAGTGGGAGATGATATAGAACTATTATGAACTAGTTATTTATGTTTCCATGTTTCTAAAGGCACTATAACTTTATGATATTCACCTTTTTGTTTGCATATTGTAATAAATATTTATAAAAAAGATAATAAAATGATGTATGAATACTATGTTCTTTATACATGGTATTAGGGGATAGATTTAGTTAGCCTTAGAAAATTAAGAAATTAAAACATATTTTAGAAGCATTAGAATTCATTTTAGTATAATATAACATCCTAATATATTGGTAAGGAAGTGTTTGTGTTCTTTACCTAAATGTACATCCCTATCTAGATACTATAAGAAGATATAGCTCTAGAAGAGATGTAAATAGGTGTATTAACGCCAAAAAAATGAACACTACGATTGACTTATGAATTACCTAGTTCAAGAAAATGGACTTTATTGTACTCCTTTTTTAACACACCTATGGTATATGTTATTGTTACTTCACTTTTTATTTTTTAACATTCATGGAGTATTTCAATAGTGACCATGAATGACTATGTTTAATAGTAAGGTATCATAAATTGAAAAGAACATTTCAATATTTAGACATATTATGTGTGACTATTCCTTATTATTTGTTGTCTAAATATGATTATTATTTCTCGCATTATACTTTTTGGTTTTATTCAATGGAGCTTACTTAAAGGGAATAGGGTAAAAAATTGATAGGAAATGTGTTGATGAGAAACGAAATGCATTGATTAATACAGTATAGGATTTTGTGATTATACTCAATCTATTACCATGATATATGATTAGAAACATGAAACATAAACAACTATCAGACTCACTAAAAAAGTAAAGAAATAGTTCTCCATGAGAGTAGGTATTGTAGAGAATGGAAGAATGAATATTCTACTTCTTATATGTCAATAATGTTAGAATAGTCACTCAAGGGACTACCTAAAAGGAATAATAAAATGTTTTATTTGTGGAGAGTAATGGAAAATGTAAATAATATAAAATTTAAATGAAATATTCAGTTAATGCAGTAAAAGTAAATATTGGTCTTCTAATGTTATTATAAACAGATTAATGTTTTAAATATGAAAATTAAAAGAATTATGAAAATTGACTTCCAAGCGGGGAAATCTAAAGAGGAGTATCAGAAAATTTTTAAGAGTAATGGTTTTTCCATTGATAATAACAGGACTAAAAATTACATATAAAAGGAGGAAGACATTAAAAATAAGATAATTAATAATTGTTAATGGAGTAGGAATTAATTTTTATGACTGGAGAATTTATGTATTGAGAGTTAATAATTTTATTATAGATTTCATTTTAAAAAACTTATATTAGTTATAAAAATCGTTAAATATATAATTATTAAGTTAATTCTTCAATCAAATATGTTTTAATGTATGACAACCATAAAAATTATATATTCAGTTATGGATTTATGAGTTTATGTTTTTTATAATTTCAAATTCTTACACATAACTTTATAGGTTATATGTTATTGTTGTTTACCATAATTACAGATGTTTTGGGAATCAATAATGGAAATGGATCACCTTTGTTTTGAATATATTATTTAAAGAAGAATCCCATTAAAATTTTTGGGATATGATTAAATGTATTATTAAAATTTAGGGTTTATTTTATTCTTTATATTAATGAAAATATGGGTTATTTAAATTTTTAAATTATATTAATTTCATTTTTGAAAATTTATATCCCACTTTTGTGGAAACAAATGAAATATCTAGAAATTAAATGGAGAATGAACCCCGAACCCCTGAATTATAATGATCTAGTTCCTACCACTAGCCTATATGAAAGAGTTCTTATATTAGAAAAACATAAAGATATATATTTTTGGTTATGTATCTCGGTAATTTGTATCAAATCATGTTAATTAGGAGAAAAAAATAATTAAGGGGGTTCTACAACCAATAAACATAAAAAATTAGAAATGAGAAAACATCACGATTGGTTTTTTCATAATTATCCATTTAAATATGATAATATAATTTTTTTAATTTATAATATTATTGTGATTAATTATTCATGAAAATTAATTTTAGTGAATTTAACAATTTTAACATTATTTCACATCTTGATTCAAATTATTTCATTTTGTTCAATAATACTTGGTATATTCTAAAGAACATTAAAAATCCCCTAAATCTTTTAATTAGAATAAAATATTGCGTTTCCAGATTTCATATTCTATTTTGAATATTTCTTCTTTATAAATTACATAAAAAATAAAATTATAAGGCATCAAAAATAATACATCGTGAAAAAAACTTATGGGTGATGAAAACTTGACCACGGTCTCATTATATGTGTACAAGAGCCATTTCACAACTCTAATGAAACTCAATCTTGAATTGGATATTGTGTCTATCATGAGAAACATTTAAATAAACAGTATCTAGATCTAATTTTTAGTTTTAATGGGATTTTTATGAAAATTATATCCCTAGTACTAAAAATTTCCAAACCGTTACATCCGTTTAAGAGGTTCTTCTACTTGTAAATAAATTTCAATTCTAAAAATATTCAAAATCCTCATAACCCAAAAACATTCATTCCAATGTAAAATTGTGATCATGGATTATATTGCTAGGACAATCAAAATCCAAATAAAATATAAGTTATATATCTCTACCCTTCACAAATATTTTCATCATGTAGCTAATTTCAAACCCTTGAAGCACAAATCTAACATTCTATAGTTTTATTTCACCACCTAGCACAACCACATGTCATATATTATCGAAAAACATCACATTAACACTTATGCGAAAAATAGAGAAAAATAATTTTGAAGATTCATGACTATAATTGTAATTAAAAGTCATTAACAAGGTTATGTAACCAATTATAACTCACGTTTCCCCCTCAAAAACATTGAAAAAAATTCTTGTTACCGAAAACCCTCTCATGAAAATGAAAACTAATATTCTATTCAATACTAGAGACCTACAAAAGATGAATAAAATTTTTATGGTCTTTTAAATCAAGATTAATGTAATTTTTAGTATTCCCAAGAGGTAAATTTGACATCAAGTATTTAGTGACCTCAATATTACTCAATTTATGATCTTTCAGAACTATAAATCACTAAACCCTAAAAAATTCATTAACTCTAATTTTATAGCCATTACCATAACTGAATAAACAAGTTTGAGGAAAAAACATATATTCTAAATGAATTGATCAAGATTTTTTCTAAATCATAATCAATATCGAGTACTTTTGATCAACTAAAACATGAGAATATGGTATTTCAATCCTCCATCACCATTTCATTCTTTGGGGATATCGAAAAACATATGGTTTTCATTTTTTTCTTCTATTGAAACCAATACAGATGGAATGATCCTTGAGGTTTTATGAACTACAATAAAAGAAATGGGATCAACCATTTATGATATTACATAGATTATCCCACTCATAAGAACACATATGATTGTAATTCAAACTGAACCTAAATAGAGGTTCAATCTCGATATAATGAAACGTGTAAAAAATAAAATCATTAAGATCTTGAATGTTGGAATTGGGTATGTTGGTGGGATCTATGTCAAGATAATAAAATTAATCACTGATCCTTCTTGGAGGCAAACCAGTATCAAATTGAACAGTGTCTTATTTTATATATTATTTTATTTTTATTTTTTTCATTTGAGTGTTAAAAAATAATTTTCAATAAATGGAATTTCAAATATTTTCCATCTTTTATATTCTTTTTTTGTAATTTTTTATTCATCTACGTAATACAAATATTTTATTTCCTATTATTCTCTATATAAATATATTTATTTGTTTTTCAAAAAATAGGGAATGAAAAGAAAAATATATTGTTAAATAAGAAATAGAAAAAAATATAATATATATTTATATTTATTCTCAAAAGGCCACACAATAGATCATGGGGAAAACCATCTAATGATAGGCTAAATATATAAGAGTCAAACAAATTACCAGAGGGATACTATGGAGTATACCTTTAACATACCTACACCCTATAGTGATTTTTCATCAACTATATATATATACTTATATATTATAGTTTTTGGTATAAATAAATAAATATATATATATTAGGTTTTGGTTTTTCTTATTATATTTTTATTACTCTATGTATTGATCTTTTTTGTGATAAAATAATTAATTACATTATTTATTATCTGTAGGTCTATTTTTTTTTAATTTAACCTTTTGGGGTTTCTTTGGTTTCTAATTTGGTTTGTATGTGAGAAGAATGTGTTGTTGAGTTTAATGTTTCTTCAGGGAAATCACATACATCTAGAAATTAAACACTATTCTACCATCAACAATAGGGAGTAAATGAGTGACATAAATATCAATAGATCAATTGATTGTGGAATGACCACCATTAGTATATCACCATCTAACATTTTTGTGTAACTCATTTTCAAATATTAATTTGGGAAATACTCACCTCCAATTCAAACCCCATCAAAATTTTATTTCTCATCAAACAAATGGGATGGTGTTATTTTATGTTGAGGTGGTGAACAAAAGGAAAAAATAAATATATCTTGTGTGTGTTAAGAAATATTATTTATAAAAATATAAGAAAACATTCTTTTATACATGAAAATGATCATAAACATTTAAAACTGTGAATATAAATATCAAATAATATTTCATGGATTGATTCTGGTTTTAATCCATGTATATGTTTATGGGAAATTATTTCGAAATGTGTAGGTCTCTAATTGGATTTTTCACTAATTAAGTTTGAATATATTGAACAAAAAACGCAATGAACATACTTTGGATTGTGGGGTATTATTTTGATTTCATGGGTTCGAATAATAAATATCATAGGTTTGATTACCATTTCAATTTTAACATTATTATTGAAGATAATAAAAAATAAATAAAATTATGCATATATAAATGGATTGACTTAATGATTGTATTTCTTAGAATGGGGATCATGACTTTATAGTTTTCTAGAATAATGTTTTTTATTTTAACTCCATTTTTTTAATTTTAATTTTTTTAATTGAGTTAACATGTGATGATTTCTGATTAAGTGAGCTTCACTTGGTGCCTCATGTTTATTGAGACTAAGAGTCATTGACAAAGTATTTCTACATGGGCTTACTAGATTGATTGAAATTTCAATTACCAATAATTTTTTTTTAAATTAATAATTATAAGAATAATAAATTAATAAATACTCATCTTAATAATAAATGACACTTCATCTAGTGCATCCATATTTTCATCCATTAATAAAACTGAATTCCCATCTTTATTGTGAGGGACAAAACATCATCATGCTTAATTGAAATTAGAGTAAATATGGAAATAAATTTGAAAAAATGAATGGACATGGGATTATGATATAATTATGAACCTATCTTTTGTTAAATTAGTTACATGGGTTTTATAATTTTTTGGAATGCTGAATTTTAATGAACATTGTATTTCATAATGTTCTTTAAAATAGAAATTTAATTTTATAATTTTTAGATTCATGTTTTCTTAGGTCAACAAAAACTCATGTTTGGAGTGTGATTACCAACATAAAAATGAAAATATTAATTTATTATGTTATAATATTCATCTGATTCATTATTCCCAAACACCATTCTTAGTGCAATTTATAATTTGAAAATTAGTTCATATCATGGTTACATTTATTTTATTATGTGGACTATTACTTAGTATGTTTTGAGACAAACTATAATCTCTCACTAAAATGAATTTAAATTTCATATTCAATTTTTATATTTCCTAGTCCATTTGGAATGTTTCATCCTTATAGATCACATAATGAATCACATTGGAAGACCACCAAATTGTGCCTTCATGCCAAAAAATTCTAGGCAAAGCAAACATGGACACATTCATATTATCTATGTTATATAGCCATTTAAAAACTCTTATTAATCTCAAATGGTAACAGTAAACAGAGGCCTACATTATAAACATTTCATTTCAAATTATTCCTTCTTTTACTTTCTTTCTTTTAAAGTTATTGTCATTATGTGTAACATATATTTTATTTTATTTGATTATATATATATAATGGTAAATTAAAAACATTTAAATTACAGAAAAAATAAAAACAGTTAATTTAAATTTATATTTTCTCACAAAAGGCCAGACATTAGTTCATGTGCAAATCCATGATATATCATGTTAATCTATAGGACTCAAACCCACGACGGAAGGGAAACATGGGAGTTCAAAATCCACTTACCTATGACCTATTGTGATTCCTTATATATATAAATATTTGATAAATTATATATATATACATAAATTTTATAATATATATATATATATATATATTTGGTTGAGTTTATTATTATTAATGTTATTATTATTCCTTGTATATATCATTGGTGTGATGAAAAAACTTTGTTTGTTTCTACCTTTGTATAATTATTTCAATTTTATAAAACCACTCAGGAATTAAATGGTTTGTAATTTTTGTGTGTGTCAGAATCAGGGGATCTTATGGTCAGAGTATTTTCAAAGAAATATACTACATATAGAAATTCCATAGCATTCAACTATCCATTATGGGTTTTCCATGAGTGACATATACATTGATGGATCAATTGGTTGTGTCCTGACCTTCATCGGTATACCACCACGTTACATTTTTCCATAACACATTTTTAAACTCCTCACCTATAATTATTTCTCATTCAAAACCTTGTTTTTATTTTAACACTGGGGAAAATGTTATTCATTATTAGTGGTGAAATGAATGAAAATTTTATTAAATTTTTTTTCCTCTAAAGACTTATTTTAATAAGTAAAAGCAAAATCTACAATAAACATAAACATGATAATTCACATTGAATTTTTTAAATTGAATATAAAATTATTAATCCTTCTTAGATTCTGGTTTTAATCTGTTTTTTTTTTAAATGATCAAATATTTTTTAAAGTGTGGCTATCTATTGGGTTATTTCACTCTTTACAATCCCATCCATCTAATAAGGACATTTTAAATACATGTTTTTCGGATTATAGGGTATTACTTTGAGTTCTAGGGTCCCATAATAAATATCATAGGTTTTGTGATCATTTAAATTTTAACATGAGTATTCAAAAAAATATCTAGATAAATGATTAAAAAAAATTACATGTAGAGAAATGCATTCACTTAATGCATGGATTTCGGCACTTGGGGATCTTGACACCATAGTTTTATGGACTAGAGTTGGCAATTTTATCTCTACATTTGGTGATATAAGTTTTTTATTAATTGAGATAAATTGATATGATTCCTGAATATAAGATATTCAATAGGATCCATAGATTCCCTGAGGTGGGGATTCACAGTAAAAGGCATTCTATATGGTTGACTAGAGTGAGTTCAATTTCAGTTACCATGGAAAAAATAAAAATAAAAAAAATAAAAATAATGAATATTTGAATGAATACTCTTCTTAATAATACAATTTTATTCCAACTAATGCATCCATATTCTCTAATTTCAATCAAGATTAATCCCCATATATATTTTTTGGCAAAACACATGATCATGCTTAATTTAAATTAAATGAAATTTTTAGATTAATGTGAAATTTTGAATGGTCATGGGATTGTGATATGATAATGAACCTATATTTTGTTAAATAATATTTTTGAGTATCATAATTTCTTGAATTTATTTATTTTAGTGAGATTTTATATTAAAATAATAATAGAAAATGGAATTCTATTTTATATTTTTGAGATACTTTATCTCGGGACTATAATAAATTATTTTATGGGTGTGATTAGACCCTAAAATAGGATAATATTATTTGTAGGTATTAAAATATTAATATTATGAGATAATAATAAAATCCATTTTCAGTTTATCTTAATATTTTTTCATTATTTGATATCGTTTTTGAAATTCATTCTTTATGTTCAGTATTACATAGTAAAAATTTTAGATAAATTTTCAATACCCCACTACTCATTATTTGGATTTCATATTTCAATTTAAAAATTATTATTCTATAAGTAATATTTAATCTTTCTTGAGAGCATGATGAATCGAAATGGAAGGCTATAGAAAAACTCCTTTATGCCAAATACTATAGGTGAAGAAAACATGACTACAATTCAATTATATGCACTTCATAGCCATTCTACACCTCTAATGATGCTAAATTTTGAACGAGATATAGAGGACATCCTGATGAAAATTTAATTCACAAATTACTAGTTAAAATTTTTCTATTTTCAATGGAATTTTTTGTATGTTTTTGTTTTACTATTATGATTGAAATTTGATGTTGTAACAACCTATCATTCTCATATATGTTTCTCTAATCACTATATCTATTTAATAAAAGATACTCATATTATTTTATTATACCTCAATACTATTTCCTCAAATGGTGAATTTGGACACATTTTTCTGTGAAATCCTTCACACAATGGTGGATTGATCATTATTTAATTATTTATGTACATAATTTATACTTCTATGAGTCATCTTCCATCTTCTATTTGAAAAATTTCATCAACTGTATGCTGACCCTTTTATTTTTTGAAAAAATAGAAGTTGTAAGGGGTTGTATTGGATTTTATTTCTTGTTAAAAACATAAAATAAGTTATTTTAATTGGGAATTCCATTAACTGATTACTTTTATTATGATACCATTTATTAATTTAACACTATACATTCATAGTGCTCCAACTATCCTCTACCATGGGGTGATCATGAAATGATCCTTCAACTATATAAGTGTTTAATATTAGGCTATGTAGGTATTAAACTATTATGTGATGATGGTAGTTTTACTTCATTAAATAGACCCATCTCACAATTAATAAATTAAAATGGTCTAAAAAATCATCTAATACACCCAAATTGAGAACCTATGATCAACTTATTCTTTCAAATTGAATTGACTTATGTGTCATTCTATTAATTTAAACAATATCGAACAAAACAAAATTTAACCACTTTATTGCCAAAAAATCATAGAATGTACATGTCTATAAGTTTCTTCTCTTAGTCAATGAGGATTCAACAACCCATGCTACAATACCAGAGACCAATTCTACCAAGAAACCTAGGTAAATTTTAGTGATACAATCGTCATACTCCCCAAACATATAAAAGGAATAATTAAACATGTGTGGTATTCAATCACCTTATAAAGTCAAAACACTTTATCTATATCATAGAATATTTATATTTGTATAAGTTATCCATGATATATATTATAAAAGAGGTAAGTTTTCATAGAAGACCACATTATGTTCTATCTTCTCGTGATATGAGGTTTACCGCGATGTTCTGGAGAATTATTCAATAATATCTTGATATGGAGTAGAGTTCTAGAACTGTGTATCATCCAATGATATATGGTATGTCCGAGGGAATAATTATAACCACATATTTTTTGTTTATATCCTATTCTATGAATTTAAAATGTGGTTGGGATCAATACATTAATCTAGTTGAATTATATTGTAACATTAACATTCACCTGAGAATTTAGATGGACACTAATGAATTCCTAAATGGAATAAACTGTATGACTATAGTGGGTTGGTTTAAAGTTGGTTAGAGGAATATATGGGGACAAATACTTGATTAATATATGAAAAATAAGTTTTGAGTCTCTTTTTAGAGTAGAGGGGTGAAAAAATAGAAATAGAAATGTTACGCTAATAATCGTCAAGATGATCAAGAATTTAACGTAGGTGAGAAGGTGTTTCTAAACTTTTCTTAATGGATGAATTAAGGGAAAATTATACCCTCAGTATATTAATACCATTTTAAATTTGTAATCATATCAGGATGGTTTCTTGTTATTATTCACTCCCACTAAACCTCTCTCATGTTTATGACGATCTCTATATATTTTGCCCGAGAAAGTACATATCTAATCCATCACATGTATTGAACTTAGAGGTAATATTTCTAGAGAAATGTATTAATTAGTAGGAAAACTGATAGATATTCTTGACCATATAAGGAATGTTTGATGAAACAATACCACTCACCTAGTTAATGATAGGTTCTGAAACCACTTTCTAGAGGATGCTTTGTGTGAACTAGAGGGTGTAATGAAATTAAAAAGTATCCATGGTTGTTTATAACAAAGCGATTAATTTGAAGGGTAAAATTTATTATCATGGGGTATAAAATAACACCCTTTGATTTAATAAAATATTTTTTAAGTAAAGTTAATTTCATTGATATCATGGGTTACACACAAAACCAAGTTTTAATAAACTAGAAAAACAATTTTTATTTTTATGTAAACATCACCATTATTAGCTATCAATTAAAAATAATGGAATGAATAGGAATAAATATATTTTCTATATATAGAATTGTGTTTTAAATAAATAATTCATATTGATGAAAAATTAGCTAATTTTTTGTAAATAATTTATATGTTTTGAAAAATATTATTTTCTAAAAAACATATATTATGAAAAATATTTGAAATAATTTTTGATAAATTTTAGAAAATTAATTTTTTATAAAAATATTGGTTTAAAATATATATTTAAAAAATTATATTATCTTGATTTTTTGATATTTTTCTGAAATCGTAATTTTATTATGAATATTAAAAATATACGATTTGTTATTGAAAATATCATTTTCATTTAATGTATTTATAGGGTTAATCTTATTTTAAAATAGGCCTTAAACTAAAAATAGTTGAATTATATAATTATAATTCAAATTTATGTCATTATAATCGATTTTATATTTAATTTTTATAGAAAAATGTTTTGTACTTTGGAACATTTTCTCATCAAGAACTCACATTCTCATCACACCTGTGTGATTAATTTTGAATTAAATTTTCCAATTATAAGATATGAATATAGAAAAATGCATTTCATATTTTTATGAGAATAATTTGTATTAAATAATATGTTCAGTTAATTTTTGGTCAAAATGAATTGTAAAAATTGTGCAAATTAATTATCATTGTTAATGCTAAAGCGGGGTTATCGAGGGTTAAACTAAAACAATAAAGGGTAAAAATAACAAAAACCTTATCCAAAAAAAATTTATATACATATTTTTACCTTATAACATATAAGGTTCTATAATGACCTATTTTGGATAATTTTATAACTTAAAATTTTTCTCTACACTTTATATTTTTCAAATATTCCATGTGTGTCATTTACCCTTCATAACAAAGACCACCCCTTATCCTCTACTATTCACACATAAAAACACATTTTCATCCAATAAATGAAAAAATACTTTCTTCAAAACCCTACATACATAATTAAATTATTTTTTTATCAAAAATACAAAATTATAAATCATTAGGTTAAACCTAAAATGGTTTTCCATTAAAGGGGTGAATTTTTAAATTATGTATTTTTATTTAACTTCTTATTATAACTCCATAAAATACTTATAAATTACTTTGATATATAAAAACAATTATCACAAATATAATTATATTTTATTATGTTAATATCAAAACTTATATCCATATAATCTTCAAAAAATAGAGATATGAAATGGTCGATCTTCTGTTAAATGGTCTACCGCCTTATGAACTGATGTTATTCATTTCTAGTCACTAGCTCTCCTAGATGGATAATGTTTTTGATTTAATGATTATATATTATATTTATGATATTATTATAACTAATAAACTATAATAGAAAATATTCCTTCTTACTTCGAAGCCCTTTGGAAAATAAAAACATTGCTCATGTTCGTGGTGTACTACCACCTCAAGAATTGATGAGATGTGTTTTTCATTTTTATTTTACCTATATTATAATGAGGATATATTATATAAAATATTTTTATATTTATAAAATAATAATAATATGTAAATTTTTGTATCCCACATACCTTCTTACGTTACATCCAATAGTGTATATGATAACATCTTACGTTTCTACAACGGACTACTAACTCGTGAAGAGATGTGATTTATGTTTCACTAATGTTTTTTATGGAAGGTAATTTGGGTAAATTTAATGAATATATTAAATATATATGAAATAATTATTATCTATAAAATTTAATCTATAAGTTAACTTTATTTTATTTAATATATCGACAAAATTGAATAAACATTCATGCATACATGCAACTAACACTCTCCATGAATGTTGTATTTGAATTTCAATATCTAAAATTAATGGATTAATCTTCAAAATATATATTGAATATATATTTTATTTATATAATTTTAAAAATAATTTTTATAATTAACGAGGATCAAATTATTATCATGGAAAAGACAAATCAAAACATATATGAAAAAGATGCATGTATTTCCCAAAACATGATTTTAACGTTGATTTGTTAATAAATGCGAAATATAAAGTCATATGTAAATCATATATAGTATGATATTTATATATATATAATTATGTTTTTTTAATATATTTATAATAAAATATTATTTAATATACTTGAGTTTTTAACGATTATGATTTATGTTGAGACTTAAAGAACTGGATTTATGTCTCACTTTTTACTTCAATGAGATGAATTTTATATTCACCACTTATTTATATTATATGGTATATATACTAACCAAAAAATTAATCTAGGAAAATTATTCTGACAATTATTGGGATTTACATATCCTTTTTATGATCTCTCTTTCATGGATGTTATTGTTCAGAAGATGCTAAAGCAGCATGGTATTGTTTTCTCATGTTTTTTTTTCTTTTATATATATGTTATGTTAAGAACCTATCCAATTTTATAAAATGTTTAAACAGCTCATTTGAAATTTAATATCATAAATTTTATTATTATTAAGATATTTTATTTTTAATTTATTTTTATTCCTTCACAGGTCATTTAATATAATGTTACAAAATTGATATGTGTTTTACGATACAATCTCATTGTCTATCTGAATTGATAATGTTTATGATTATGATGATTAGATATTATGATCTATATATCAAAAAACTAATGAATTTTATTATCCAATTTATATTTCATAGTATTACATGTTTTTCATTCATTTTCCTCTCTTTATATACTCATGATTTAAAAATTATTTTTTAAAATAAAACTGAATTTTTTCTGTCTTCAATCAAAACCCCTTTTTTCTTCAATATCTGTATTTAAATAAAAATATAATAATGTTTTTAGGTTCTTATGGGATTTTTCAAAGTCATTTTTACATTTTTATCACATTAAAACAAATAAAAAAAAATATTCATTTCATTTTATAATGAAGTCTCATATGGATTTTATAGAAATTTTAAAATGAATCTCAATTTTAGAATTCATGAAATTTCCCGCCACCATGGTCACTCTATGTTTTAATGATTAGTTTTTAGTTTTAAATATTTAATTTCAAATATGAAGAATTAAAACTTTTGTTATTAATTTTTTTGTTCTAAAAATTTATTTTGAATAAATGTTATTTGCCTCAAAAAGTTTTCTAAATGATCATTAAATATTATTTTACAATGCTACATGTTTATTTGAAAAAGAAATTGATAATTTTTATGATGACACATTTATTATGAAACCAACTTCATTATTGTGGGTTTTGGTGTGATAAAATGTTTTTACTCCATTTTGATTTCATGGGTTATAATATAATAAATGCATTATGATATTGTAGAACTTAAATTTATGAATTTTGTGATCGACGGGAACTATATATAGCTCAAATTAATTTGGTGTTGATAAATGATCTTTTACATCATAGGGTACATGGGAGGTTATCCCATGCCCAAAAAAGGATACACCAGAGGTTATCCTAAGCCTAAAAATTGGGTATATGAGAGGCTATCACAAGTATGAAGCGGGTATATGGGTGGTTATCACAGTCCTAATATGTTTTAAATGTATTGGTGGGTATCATTAACATAAGATTTTAGATTCACATGTGTTCACCTCATTTTCATGTCTTATATAAACGTTATGCCCTCATATCTAATGCTCATTGATTTCCTTATGAGTCATATCTTATTAACATTTTATATTTTTTCCATAACTAATTATTTTTATCTTTTATATACATTGTATTTTTTTAAAATGGTATTTTCATGTTCTCATACCATTGTTGTCAAATTATGTTTCATATGTTCAATTTTTACCCTTACTGAGCATCTAAGCACACACTTTATTATGTTTCTTTTCATTGGTTTATGATTATAGGTACAATGTGTGATATGTCTAAGAAGGGGTAAATTTTTAAAAAAACTAATTTAAAAATGATTTAGAAAAGTTATAAACTATTTTTTTATTCCATTTTTACAAAGGCATTATTTCTTTGTGATCCTTGGGCATCAATTTGTTTATTGTAATGAATGTTCATCAAAAAAATATGTAATATATATGTATTAAAATATTGAGTCATTAAATATAATACATCTATATATTAAATAATTGTATGAGAAATACAAAAAATATCATAATCCAATGAAGTTATAATAGGCTTGTTGTCATTTTAAGCCATTTCTTTCGGTTTAGCTCCTTCGTTAACTGATTTTAAAAGTATCTTTGGTCATTAAATTTTCAATATTAAAGAGTATTAATTTTACATCTAGGGAACAAATTATCTCATAAATTTAATATGGAAGACATATTAGATGGATTATCATATTAATTTACCTATTTCAAGATATTTATTATTTTTAATTAATGTTAATAGTTTATTATTTAATTGAAATTATCAATGATTTAAATTATGAAACTATTAATCTAATTTTAATTAAAAGTCAACAATATAGTATTATAATTAAAATATAAACCTATAATGAATACCTAATGTATCATATTAAACATTATGATTTATGAGAAACTATAAGTAACACATCAAATATAATTTCATATTTTTTAAATTAATTTAGATGACTTTTCTACAGGTTGCACAAGCACTATGTCAACGTTGTACAATAAATTTAGTTAATTATTTCATCACAAAAAATATAATTTATTTGCAAAAAAAATATTTAATACATTTTTAAAATAAAATTTTATAACTATACATAATATTTTTTATCCCATTGACAAAATATTATATATTATAAAATAAATAAAGCGATTATTTAATTTTTTATTTTATTTATTTATTTTAATGGTCTAAGTCAAAGATTATTGAAAAAAATGGTCACACTTTTTATTTTTTGATGCTTATAGATGAAACACACTCATCCATTGAATTAAAGTAATGTTTTAAATGAATTTTAAGAGTTACCACATTAGTTTTAACCCGAATTGTCCCATATTACCTATATCATGGTATTAAAAATTTACAAGGGTTGATTTTCAAAATTAAAAAAATGGTCCTATTTTAGACAAATTTACATTATAATTCCATGTATGGAATTTATTTTTTATGAATAAATTTATATTACTATATAAAATTAATTTATGAAACAATCACAAAAAATACCTTGAAAACCCAATCATTTAGAAATATGACTTCTATGTATAAAACGTTATTTGAAATGATTCAATAATAAAATTTATTATAAATATATAAATTAAATTATTAATAATATTGGAAAACTAATGATATTTTTGATGTATTTAAAAAAGAAACATTATTAATTCTTAAAATAATAATACATTTCAAATAGAATTCAGTGTTCATCATTATTCTATAAGAAATCAATAATTTTAGAAAAAGTACAAAGTATTACCTCTATTAAAATTTTGATATTATTATTTCTAAAATGAATTAGAGCCTCACCATATAAATTTTATAAAATTTTGGTGAAATTAATTATATTTTTTTTATCACAAATCTAATAAAAACATTTTATGATGTTTTACTAATGAAAAATAAATTAACAAAATTTTAATTCAATTTCTAATAACAAGAATTAAATGAATTTTAATTTATAAAATGATTTACAAAAAATATTTATTTCATTCATCTAATTTATAATTTTTGATTAATTTCATCGATTATGTTAAAAACATTATTCACATGAAATAGTTTAATTAAATATATTTATTTTTTCCTTAAAATTATTTTATATTCATTTCTGCAATATATAATTTGAATATAACTGAATGTTATATATCTTATTGAAATGTATATATATATATATATATAATTATTATATATCAAATATACATATATATTGGTTATATTACATTTCAATTTATTATGCTGCATGCTTCCCTAAAATTTATTCATTTCATTTTCACTCATCGTGTCTATTATATTCCATATTCTTTTCCATCTCACATAATTACTATTTTTCCATAATATTTATAGAGAAAATTTAGGATAAATATTTTATGGTTTTTTGCTTTATATATATATATATAGAAATTTACTCCATTTTTAGTTTTCCTCGTATTGTTTCATATTGAAACATCATAATATAATAGTGTTGTCTTTCATTATAATAATATATTTTAATAAAAATATCATCATTTATATTATTTTAATTTTTATTAAATAGCATGATATCAAACATAGTGTTTTTTAAATATATGGGTGTTATAAGGTTATTATATCCCCGATATTATAGTTGTTATCAAATTTAAATTGTAATTCATATGTTTATGTCACTAGATTCGAGAGCGAGAGACTGGCTCATCATAGTTCGAATCATGGGAAATAAATATATAACATTTTATCTTAGGATGTTTTTTATGTTAATTTTAGGTTTTATATGTTCTGTTTGTTCATAATATTTAGATTATAGATAGCCTTTTATAATAGTATATTATATAATTTTAAGTTAATAATGTACATTTTATTTCGATATCTAGATAAGAATAGTTCAATAAAGACCATAACAATGCATATAAATGCTTTATAATTACTTGATATTTTGGTAAATTGTTGACTATATATACTTTCCTAGAAATAAATCCATGTATATATAAATAGATTTTTTTTGTTATAGATGAACAAATGGGTAATCAACTCCAAACGAGTAGGAATGGAAATGACTCAATCAACACTCTGATGCATGATGAGTGGGAAAAAGACAAAACAAATTGAGAGACAATAACATAGAATATTATTTTCTAGAAAAACTAGTTGTATAAATATTATTAATAATTTTATAGTTATTTTAATTAATTATCTTAGCAAACCAAATAGAAAAATGACCATATATTACAAAGGATAGAACAAAAAGAGTCAAAGGTTAATATGGAAATATTATATGTTAAAAATAGTGATATCATAAGGTAATAAATTTTTGGATTTATGTTTTCTAATTTATATTTTCAAAATTATCATGACCATTTTTCTAGTTATTGGTAAAATCAGTATCAAAGAAATAATGATGAGAAATTTATGTAACTAAAAGCAATTATGTCTTATAACTAAATTTGTGAGAATTAATAAATGGTAGTGAATTTATTAATATCCCTATTATGTTGTAAAATGAGTGATTACTAGTCATAAATAAGGTAGAGAGACTGATATAACATTCAAAATATTATCTACATTTTTTATTTATAATTATCAATGATATCCTAGTGAAATATAAATTTTACGATGATTATGTGAAATATAAAATTTTTATTCTTTAGTTTTTTTACATTTTTGGTATGGTGACATATACAAAATTATTTCTATAACCATGAAAAGTAATATTATGTTAAGGTTATATTTTTTGGAATAACTGTTTTTGAACATATGATTGAGGTATAGATAACTCTTGTGTTAAAAATGAATATATTTTTGTGATAATGATGTGTGGTTTTATTATGGAAAAGTACATAAGATAGTAATTGGTATCCTCAGAATTGATAAATTATTCATGAAGATTTTATGTAACATCATATCTTTTTTGGGATTATTATATAAAGTGACTATTTTGTGACCTTATAAACTATTGGTTCACAACATTTTATGGAAAAACATAGAGATAAATTTTAGAGAAATAAAAACTCATATTTGTTTAATGACATGGGGAATCAAATTTTTTTGGGAACAATATGTAATTTAGAGAATACTATTAGGGTATATACTTACTTGGGAATAAGATCGTAGGAATGAAAATTTTTTCTTGATGAATGATAAGTTTTATTTAAAGACTATATATTTCAATAATTATTTGGTTTGGAAAATTTTATGAACATTCGTGGTAATTTAAAATCGTTATTTTATGACATAGGTTAATAGGGGTCGTAGAACCCACCTCAAATTAAGAAATCTTATTTGTATGCCAAATTTGCTGTCATGAAATATGATTAATAGTGTGAACATAGTCAAATTCACAAACACAATAATGAAAATAATAATGTAGACTCAAGATAGATTAATTCATGATGAAAATGAAGCAAAAATTATTCAATTTTCAATATGTCATGAATATGAGAGGAAAAATAGGGAAATATATTTACAGGGTTGGTTAATTTCTATAATTCTTGATTATAATGTAATAAAACATCCCATTGTTAGATAAATAGATAACTTCGAAAGGTTTTCTTCTTAAATTTAAACATATTTCATAATTATATGAATCAATGTCCCATTCCAAGGGTTGATGTAGAAATATTTATTAAAACCATTAAAATAATGAAAATCCTATAAGATTTCTACTAAGGAATCAGATTGGGAAATTTTTAACATTATTTTCTAGATTTATATGTCATGTATTTTTTCTCAAACTACTCAATAATAAGTTATAGATAAAAAAATTATGATTATATTATAAATAACATTTATTATTTTTATGAAGTTTTTAATTATATATATATATATCAATAAAACTTTCTATAATTAATTTTTTATTTAAAAGCGTGTTATATCACTTTAAAATATACTTAAAATAAATTTTAATATTGAAAAATCTCTAAATAAACTAAGGATCATATTATTGTATATTGTTAATTATTATTTTTCCATAGGAATTACTCAGCTCTAGTGATAAAATTATGAGAAAATAATTTATTTAAGGTGAGTAAATAAAATTCTGATATTGAAATATATGTTTACCCATAAATATGTTTTCATATTTTATAAATTTCTCCACATGAAACAGATAACATAAAGGGAACCTCAATATATTTAGATTAAGTACTAATATTAATATATTCCCACTAAAACCTATACATTAATTTAATTGGAATTAATAGTCATTATAACTTTATGAAATAAATCTATAATGAAAATTAATGCTACTGTTAATAAGAAGTAAAATTAATTCTTTTACTAAAATTACTAATAAAATTATATTCAGAAAAGAACATTTCTCAAAAAGTTAATATGTTAAACATTTTTATTTATTAAAAAAATATGAATTATAATTAATTATGTTTTATATTAATAACTGATTAACACCAATTTTGGTTTTAAATGAAGTGATACAATAATAATATCAGTTAATATGTTTACATCAATTTTATGGAAAAATTGATATTTATTATATTTAATTATTTGATTCAAAAAATGAATTTATAAATTTTTTAATTTTAATAAAATAAAAATGAACATATTTTTTCAATCCATCATAAAAAATACACTTAATATTAATTTTTTATCACTTTATAAAATGATTTATTTTTAGTCAAGGAATATATGATTAACAAAAATTATAATTTTCATTATTTATCACTATGTAGAAATAACATATATAATTTAAAAATATATATTGTAATGATATATTAATTTTATAAATAAAATTATTTATTTTAATCTATTTTTTCAACTTATAATAACTATAGAAAACATATTTATAACTAGAAAAAAGTTTAATTTAATATAAAAACCGATTTCCCTCTTTAAATGGAATAAATTATTTTTATGAAGATTTCATTTTTTCATTCCCTGGAAGCCACATATCTTTTATTTTTTATAATCATTCATATCATGTAATTGAAATCAGTATGTAAGATAATTTAATCCAATATAGAACATTAATTTCAAAAACATTAATACTCAATAAACAGTTTTTACTCGATAAATTGTATTTATTTTGAAAATAATTTTCACACAATAAAAATTTATATTTGAAAAAATTATTTTAAAATTTAAAATTATATGTATCAAATTAGTATAATGTTTTAATCTTAATATTTTAAATAATGATAAATACTACAGTAATATATTAATTACCAAGCTAAATGTGAAACTGGTAAATTTAGTTTCACCTAGTGTAAAAGTCCAACAACATTTAGGAAACAATCATAGAATAGATTGGTTGATATTTGGATCATATAATAGATTTTTTGGTGTACATTTTCCATAATTGATACATTGAACCTTGAATAGTGTCATGAAATTTTTCACAAATAGTTCTAAAGGGGAATATGCCATGACTCCCCAAGCCTGCCTACAAAATGCCAGGGAATGGATATTAGTTCCAAGAAATAATATCTTTGACATTGGAGGAGTTATCCTTTGTAGAAGTACACATGAAACCACATCCAAGCCTATACAGTGAAGAAATTTTAAAAATAATCAATAACCATGCATAGAGATATCTAAATACTATAACCATATAAAAATATAAAGTAAAATAAATTAAGTAGGTCTAATACAATCCCACCACAAAGAATCTTAAAATATAAGACTTAACTGAGATTATGTACTAGGATGAATTTTAGAAAGTTGCAGGAACACACCATTGTCCGTCCGATATCATGAATACTTTTCTAGTTATGGTTCTCCAAGCACTCTATCAAAGCCTAATCATCTAAATAAGAAAAGAAACATTGGGGAAAATCCTATTAATGGGTTGGTATAAAAATGTTTTATAGGACACTTCAATGCCACAATGCATAAAAAAGAAATACAGTCATCTCTGTACAAGTATGTGCCCAAAACAAATAATACAAGAATATCATGATATACTCAACAAAGACACACAATATAGATGTAATTCCCAACTATTCAATATCATTATAGAATCCTAGATCTAGGATTCAACAGAGTGATCATTTGGTACAACATAGTATTGAGTATAATATCACTCATGAAATCCATATAAGGGGTGTCATTCGTTGGGATTGTTAAGAGAAATAACATGTAGATAGTCTGACGAGAATATGATGCACATATGAGGATCACTGCCCAAGACATTGGGAGATACCAAAAACTCATTTATGTATTAACCCTCTAAGCGGGTGATCGATAACTATTTACTATTGGTCATTATGATACCAATAACACATAGGGAATGAAGATGAATAAAGGATCTCACTCAAGGCCACTTGGATGGATTCCAACGACTCTATCCTAGAAGTCCTACTGGGGGATCATAGTCCTAAATCAATGATATGATTCCAAACCGACCATTACACAAGGGTTAAAGGGAAATCACCTAGAGGAAATTTTTTTATTATATAGGTGAAAAGAGCTCCAAACCATGTATAATTTAGTACATGATGTGTAGTTGGGTTCACACGTTGTATCCCCTGACCTGGGGTTGTACCCGTATAAATTTCATGTGTTATCAAGCTGTGTCAGTATTGTACTACATGATGTGTTGTCTTCCCATATAGTCTACCCATGAGGCATTAAATAACTCTATCCCATAAACATTTTTCAATTTAGCAATACATAGATTACATCATGTTCCTAGTTATGGATATGTCAATCTGGGGTAGTACAATGCATTCTCTAACACGTGTAGTCAACTACATTTCCTTTTAATTCTCAATTACATTGTTTATTGATACAGGAGATACCACAGATCTTGTGATTTGGGTCACATGTTATGTGATATTTATATTCCTCTAAAAACCCTATCCCCCACTTAAGGGGACCCAGATGGCTTGTAGATTTGGATTACACACTGTTTTGTTTGGGATTTTTCTAAATCCTAGATCCAATCATGTGTTCGATGTAGAACCTCTAAACATTGATCTCGAAATCTTTTCTCCACATGATCAAAGATTCCAACTCATCAAAGTATTTACATCATCAAATAGTGTTTTCATTCATCACATCATCTATGAAAATGTATTAAATTGTCGTTCGTCACTGTGCGATGATGAACGATGATGAACTCAAAATCTGGTTTCCACCATCATCCAAATCACTCTTTCTCCACCATCGCACCACCTCCATGTAGTTATAATCCTGATCTATGATTTAAATTTTTTATCCATGAAATGGTTGTGAAACGGTCATTTAATCAGGATTTGTTGAGCTGTATAACAAATTAAGAATGCTCGTGATGAACGCAAAACAAGAGTAGAAAAACATAAGAACATATGGGAGGACGAGACCTAGATTTATGTTCCTGTCAATCTTGGTTCATTTTCACTACAAAAACAATATAAATTAATCAAATTATATATATATTCTCCCATTAAAACCCTTTATAAAAAACCATCCAACATGATGATAAAACATCAGATAAATCCATTTTTTGGTGAATCGCATTTGTCATAAATTTAAGAACATGGGAGAATAAAAAAAACCCAAGACCTAACTCTATTTGTATCAATCAATGATATAGTATGAAGTTCTTTTTCATTCGATTGAGAGTTCCTTTTAATCTTTTTGGCATTGATCATTTATTCTTGATCATGTCGCTGATCTCCAAAGAGAATTCTCCAAATGTATCTCCATGGGTTCTCCAACATATCTAGTGTTATGTGGTTAACTCTATAATTATGAGAAAATTGTCTTTTAATAGAATAACTGTTCAAATAATCAACATACATAAAATAATCTATTTTTATTCATTTCTTCTCCCACATTTTCTTTTCTACAGATATCTCACGCTGACTAATGTTAAGTTTCTTCTGAGGTAAACCAACTGTTCTAAAATCAATAGTGCGCCCAAATTTATGATCTGGGAACCTATTTAAAAGTTATTCAAAAAATTAGAGAAACTATGTGTGCCTGATATTAAATATATTTAATATATTTCAATGAATTTTTATAGGTACTCGAGGCATCAGAATTGCATGTCATTTCACTACATATTCTTGAAAATAATTCATATAGTTTTCAAAAAATATATATAGAAATTATAATACATTACATTATCCCCACATTTAGGCTTTACGCCACTAAAAATAAAAATAAAGGGCTACTCAAATAGATGTGGTTACTAATAATGAATCTGCTTCTACTTCCCCCATGTTCCCTCTTAGATATTCTCAAACTCCAACTGGATACTCACCAGTGTAATCAATCACCCATGAAGGATCATTTATGGTTGATCCCTTGTCTCTATTATGTACATTAAAATGGTTTCTCTATTCATCTTGTTCTTTTCACGCCATTCAATAACATGTGATGGGTCACGCATGTACAACCTTACATAGTACATCTTGAAGACATCATTTACAATGTTTAACTACGAAGGTTGATCTATGAGGTATTCTTCCTCACAAACTCTATGCAATATCTGGTAGGTTCCAATGAACCTTATTGATAGATTTCCACCCTATCAAAATATATTTAAATCATATTGAGTGGTAACACATAGAAATGCTTGGTATCCTTCCTCAAACACCAAATTCCTCCATTGCCTCTTATAATAAGACTACTAACAGCATAGTGTAGTCTTCATCCACTATTGGATAATCTAATCATTATCTATTGTAGCTTGTACCAACTCTGGGTCCATGAGAGCTGGCACTCATGGGTCATTTTAGTAATGTGGTAACCTACAAGGTCACCGTGTAAGGTCCCAGCCTTAAACATTAAATAATCTTGATTTAATTAAATAATTCACATTAAAGATCTATTCATGTTTATAAATTTAGAGTATTATGTCCTAAAATATACAAAACAACTTGAATATTAAAATTAGACACGTCTTCTCACAATGAATTTTTTTCATAAAATAAAAACTCAGAACAAATAAACATGTCTACATCCATGTTTTAGATAGCATGACTTTTCCTGGATCCCATACATGTCTTATTCATCTTTATGTCATATGAAAAACCATTCAAAGCATGGAATGAGCATAAAAAGATTAGTAAGGTATCCATAAATAATAAAAACTATATTTATTTTAAAACAACAAGTAAAACATGAATACTTTATCATAAATTAATAATTTTCAGCTTATAGGAGTAGAAAAAAAAATTCACTGAATATAAGATCATTGCTTAACCTTTAGTAACAAAAGGATTACCATAAATCCTGTATAAAACAATGTATATCATATAAAGGTATCTCGGGACATAATCATACTTAAATGGAATAACCATACTATTTAATTCCATATATATAATTAAATCGAATTTCCACACAGTCAACTTTAATACCGAATACATTGGAGGTTATAACAAAACCACCCAACCTTGGATTATCATGAAACCACACATCATTTGGTTTATCACGTAACCACCCATCAAATGTCCAAGTACCATTATATAATCATCACCCATAAAATATTTCAAATAAAAACATTTCAATCATAAAATTTCATTTGCCATCACAAGAAATAATTTCAAGATATTGAAATAGTAAATCCAATTTCAATGCCATTTTCATTACCGAAATTTGTAGAAGGGTATATGGATTTTATTTTCCATTTTAAAACATCATGGCTTGTTATAGAATAAAAATATCAAATATTACTCATGATGGTAGAAAGTTCATTATCACCGCATACGTTAAAAACATTCCTTTTGTTGTTTAATAAAAACATCTTAGAAAAAATATTCCATTTCAATGATAGAAAAATTAAAAGGGTCTTAAAGACATTATAAATGAATGGTGGGTATAAGTCAAAGTACTCCTCATTGAAAGGAGACTAAGACGTAGTCCCTTGCCTCTTTCATGACATGAATCATTAGTTCATTAATTTACTGAATAATAAACATAAGTTAATTTCATATTTCTTCAAAACATTTTCAATGTTTATTGTTACTTTTATATCACTTATTACCATGTTATAAAAATTACATAGTTATTTAAGTCAATATTTGTTGTTTTGTCAATATTAGGTACATGAGTAGAAAATGATTTTTTATAGTTACAATTAATCAATGTAGTCAGAATTATATTATCTCTAGAATATTATTCATATATATATCATATATATCCAGTATATATGTATTTATAATATTCCATAACCTTTGGATATAAGAAATGAAATACACCGTTCATGGAGATGTAAATTCATGTGAATGCATGAACGCTACTTTAATTTCTATTTCATAATTAATGGAATGAAAAAATAATGATAAATAGGTGTATTATAATTACTTTTATATTATAATATTCTATATATTTTAGATAATTTCATTAATTATATCCTTTATACAATCCATGAATATAATGAACGAGTCATATCTCTTTGATAGAGCGGTAGTATGCACTTCCTCAAATTGAATTATCATATTTATACTACATGAAAAGAATAATGGTCTCTTATAAATAATAATTAAAGAGTCATATAGATAACATAATTATAATATATATCATATATTATTATAGTTCCATCATAATGGCCACTATAATAGGTGGTAGGAGAATATTGAATAATTATTGTTTCATGAGGCAGTAGTTCATTGTACATAGAAACAGTATGTTGTTTACCCATTAAATGGAGTTTTGTGTATGTTTATTTCAAAATAAATCCCATAAAAACAATCTATTATTTTTAAGATACTTTTTTTGTTATAAAATAATTGAATAATGATATTTTATGGGTGTGGCGAAGGAAAATAAAATAAGGAATCTTGAAAGAAGACATTGCCTCCAGTCGTGTAACTCCATTTTTGTTAAGATAAAAGTCCTTATATAATAGCCTTATGCCCAAATTAAGGCTTCTAGAAAAAATATAGGGATCTTGGTATCTTATTTGTGAATATTTTGGATGATAGAGGGGGGTTTAGAGGTGTGGGTAAGGGTTAGAGATGGTTTCCTTTTATAAGAGGGAGGATGGGAAAATTAGGAATGTTTGAAAGGATTATTTTTTTATTAATTGATTATAGAATTATAATAACACCAATGTAATATATTTCATTTATAATATGAGTATGGGTATAAATACTCTCATCTAATTTTTTTCATTAATGTTTAGGTAACAAAAGTAATCTTATCCTTTAGATTTAACCCTTAGTAAACTTTTTATCTTTAACTATGTCTTCTTGTATATTCATAATATATGGTTACTGTAGTTACTATAAAATGAAAAGATACCCAAAAATGTATCATTAATGATATTTATAACATCATATATATCATTTGGACGAATATTATATTTTTAGTACTATTATTTCATTTAATAAAATATTAATTTACTTAAAAACTCATGTATGAGAATCTGTATACTATTCATATCATGACTTTTTTAAAAATAAATAAAAAATTTATTTTTTTGAAAAACTATAATTAATTCAAATATAATAGTCCAAAATAATCCCTAAAATTCGTTTGTGGTATAAAAAGTTTCAACGAAAATAATTTTAATTTTTATAATCTCATTTATATAAAATATTCAATAATTAGGTAATCACAACATCATCATTATGTCATAAATACATTTATTTTTATGATGTATGAAAATTAAATATAAAACAAAATTATTTATAAAATATTATTAAATTTATAATGGATATTTATAGTTGAAAATATATCTTACATAACCCCATATAAATTTTTTTTACTAAAACAAACATATTTAGGTTATATTTTCCTTAACATTAATTTTAAAGTTATTAAATGTAATTCTAACATCCATATGGCTCAATGGGGGCCTAAAATCAACCCATGGATTCCCTTAGTCGAACATATATCAAAAAATAGGATTAGGACATGTTTTATGGGATTTAATATTATTATAATATTATTTATTTATCATTATTTATGAGATTTACCATTTAACAGTGGTAAATAAAATATTTACTAAAATTAATATTCATAATGTCTCAAAATAAAGGTTTCTTATTTATAAAATATGGACATCCTGATTCAAAATATTGAATCCATTTTCCCAAATTCAAAAATCATAATCTGCAGCAATTTATTTAAAATTAATTCTTGTTGTCAAAACAAAAAACTATACTTTTAGAAATAAAAACTTCCCAATGATTTCCACGTGTTTATTTCCATTTTCATTGTAAAATTACTTAAAATTACCAATATTGGATTCATTTATATAATTATAATCTAATTACACATTATAAAAAATCAAAAATACAATCAAAATATATAAATATATTAGATTAAATGGCAGTTCTGACATAAAATGTAGTATTTTTCACCATTCATTAAAAACTGATCATTATCCAAAAAATACCAAAAATTTACGCAAAGAAAATTTTGATGTCATTATTATAATGAATAAGTTTATTTTGTAAAATGTAACATATGAAAGTGAAAAGAACTTTGTATGATATGGTTTTTCCATTAAAAGGCAGTAAATTGATATTTCAATGAATATTAGAGTATTTCATTTTAAACATGAGATTAATTCTTATTTTAAGCCTCTAATTTCTTTGGATAAATGTAATAACAATTATAAAACATTTGTAATAATAATGTATTAATTTATTTCTTCCCCAAAAATACATCAGCTATGCCTTAACTACCATTTAAAATAATATTATTATATAATTTTTTTTGGTATAACACATAGTTGTGTACAACATCAGATATCAAAGAAACTCATTATTGCATATTGAGTATGTTATCGGAAATAAATTCGATGAAATTTAATTAATATATTATTAATACATATTAATAGAAATCAAAAAAAAATTATTCTATAACATCCAGGGTTGTTACACACTAGTATAATGATTCGAATAGATTCATAATGGTTGTGTCATGTTAATTTTTGTTGCATACCAACACCGCCAATTGTTGGTGGTCCTCCCAGTTATGAAAATGTATGAAATACAGGCTTGAATAATGTCCTCTAGAACCTAACTGGTTTTCTCAGTCTTGTCATCATTTTGTGGGTAAAACGTTATTCTCAAGTGAAACTGAATCACAAATGCCCCTTCAATCCCATCCAAAACTAGGATATGAATCCAAAATCTTGTTCAAAAACAATCATCGATGGGAATCTATAGAGTCAGAATATCTCTTGAATTTAAAGGCTTCTCAATCACTCTTCTAAACTCTAGTCTCATAAGTAGGTGTTCTGACTTTTTTATTATGTCTACGATCACCCAGATGGTATTGTGTTTCCTAGATGTACATGGTAATCCCATCATAAATTATATTGATATTCCATCACAAATAAACTCTAGCACCTTAAGGTGTTGATCCAACTCAACTGGAACATGGTGATAATCCTTCACCTGAAGACAAGTAATCTAATGAGATAAAACTCTAGAACTCCATTATTCATCCCTGGCAACCTAAAATGACATCGGAGATCCTAGAATATCTTTTCGACACCTAGATGTAATTCCAAATGAGACATTTGAAACTCTATCTAAACCTCTTCCTACAACGTCACAGCTACCATTGTATATCATCCAAAAAGAAAAAAAATTACCCACCATTAAGATATTCATCAAGAGCATGTTTAGTGGAAATATGAGTGTATAGGGACTCATTTTCTGTATCCACAAACTGTGAGACCTTGACTAGTTGCAAGAGTGTAGGTGTAACAAGAATCTACTAGAGGTAATGTTCTACATATCTATCCAAAAAGGATAACTATAAAGAGACGAACTAATCTAACAAATCATTCTGTAAATATGAACAAGAACTCATCTAGAAAGCATATTCTACCATGTTCTTCTTCCCATGATTATGGACAACTTTTCATTAAAAGTCATGTTGGAACTCTATCCATCACCTTTGCCTCAAATTGAAATCCTTCTAAGATGTGATATACTTGAGACTTTTTTTAAGAATACTTTAAATTAATCACCCATAATGTAGATTCACCACATCTTAAAATTAAATACTACCACTTCTAGCTCAAGATTTTGGTTCAAACAGTTCTACTAATGTGGCCTGAAATGGCATGAACCTTTAACATTTATTTCTTACCTTCACATTAGAACACAAATAAGCCTGGTTCCCAATGCATCAAAGACCACACCGTACTCGACACCCTCCACTAGATATCTCATTATGGGAGTGCTATTAAATCTATGCCTTAACATCTAAAAATCATGTTGGTGAAATTATTTCCATATGAAATGATACCCCTTCTTTGTTATATTTTTCATGGGTGCTGATATTCTGTATAAAACATGTATGAATTTCCAATGATAGCCTTCTAACCCATGGAATCTCTTCACCTTTATCACTCTTTTGTGTTGAACCTAAGCTGACACTTCCTTGACATTAGTTTGGTACACTACCAAACCATCCATTGAGATAACATGTCCCAGTAGTGAACCACATAAATCTAGAACTATAATTTTGAGAGCCTTTTATAATGTTGTTTCTCCCAGAGTGCATCCAGATCTGTCCTCAAGTGTCTTTCATGATCCTCCTCGGGCATCTAGTATACAATGATATCATTGATTAATACAATCAAGAACCATTCTATCAATGGGTTAATGATCATATTCATGATTCACATGAACACTACAAGTGTGTTCTTTGTTCCAAAGGGAATCACTAGGTACTAATATTGACTGTAGAAACATATGAATCATGCCTTTAATATATCCTCATCCCATACATAGAACTACTGATAGCCTGTCCTGAGTACAACCTTTTAGAAATATTATTCCCCTATCAATTAATCAATGATTTCATTCATATTCGATAATGGGTAATTATTATTCATTGTCACCTTGTTTAATTGTAGTTTTTTCACACACAACCTATGATCTTTTCATCCTTCTTATAAAAGAAAACATGGATGGTCTGGGGTAAAACATTGGGTTTGACAATGTAATTCTAATTCAAATCATCTAACTGAACCCAAAAATCTCAAATCTTTGAAGGATACATATTATATAATGGCATAAATATTAGTGTCATCCCAGGCTGTTAATCAATCCAGATGTTTATCTTTGGATGGGTAGATTAATAGGGATGATATTCTAGGAAGACAAACATGTACACTATAACCACTGCAGAAAACTGGGTACTCAAATAATACATTACACCTAGGGTTAGGCTAGACAATTTACAAGTGATTGACTGAACCCTCTTATGAATGATTCCATCCTATAGTGAATTTTTTTCCTTTTCACTAACAAAGGATAACCTGGTTCTATCCCTATGGACACACCACACCCATCCCCTAAAATATTCAATCTGTTCATTAATTGTAGATAACCAATTCATACCCATAATAATGTCATAAGGACTCGATGTTACAACCAAGAGAATCCAACATAAACTCTCAACTCTAAGAGTCAAGTCAAACTATGAAGTCAAGTGTTTGATCCATGAGTCTTCTCCAGTAAGAGTCTATAAGTATAAGAGTTGGTAAAATGGTTCAACGAGAATCTCTATGTATTATACATGTTATGTTGAAATAAATTATTTAATTGAACATATTTCTAACAGTTCTTCATCTAAGTATTATTGAAATATATCATGCCTTGTGTCGTTAATGGGACCTCTGAGTCATAAGATTCTACCATATATAGTTGTCCCTATCCCATTACTCTAGCACCCTGATTTTGATGAAGACCACTTAGGGTGTTGATAGTAACAATTCAAAATGTTGAACACCTTTGTGTTCTATTCATTATCCTCAGAAACATCCTTCACCATGAAAACATATCTTCCTATATATTTCTATCATCCTCATTGTCTCATTTATGTTCTCTTTGTTAGCTATATGACTGGTCATACAATCTCATAAACGATGGCCCTTATTGTCACATGAGTATAACCACATATATTTGGGATGATTGGACCCACATTGTGATCCAAGAACTATGAATCCTTTATCTAAATACCTCCTCCATAAACATCTCACACATCTAGGTCCCTAATACTGAAGTAGACTCCCTTTTTTGAGGTCTCTATATTTTATTTCCCACTTCTAACTACCAAAGGCTATATCTACTCTACCATGAAACTCTCAGCCAAAAAAGCTCACTCTATCACTCCAACATAGTTATTAATGAAAAATGAGAAAACACTATATCCGAGGCCCCTAATAATACAATTCCAGAAGGTTATATCCTGGAAGAACTAGTTTTGAACCACATCCATCAGTCTTATAGAGGTTGGTAAACCATTATGAATACTCAACTACTGCCATGATTCCCTGTTATAGCTTCGGGATATCCAGTATATGTACATCCCATAGCATACCAGGTGACAAATAATCTTTAAAATGATTCTCAAACACTCTTCATGAGAGAGTCCCCTCGTCATAAGACTGGGAAATTAAATCCCACTATCTCCATATTAAACCATGAAGAAGGCTCACTACAAGGACCAACATTTGATCTGTTGGTGTCCAAACTAGATGAAAAACTCAGTTCACCACCTCAAGCCCGCCCTCATCAACCTTTTTTCAGTATCACCATGGATCCTAAGGATTATCTATCACTGAAAATCATAATTAACTCTCAGTCATGAACTTTATCTAAGGTATTTTGGGTACTATGTGCTGCACTGTAGGTGGTGGTATGTCTGGTGAACCACCTGGAGGTAACAACTCTATAAGTGTTCACTGTATTAACAACTCATCATAGAGGGAGTCTTCTCTATGATCCTGATGATGAATGTTGATTATAATAAATCATAGAAGAATCCTCAAACCAACATTTTCTACCATGGACGTTGAGTATATCTGGAGAGATAACTCAAGAAGGAAATTGAAACAACCTCCCATTACTATATGATAAATATACCATTTTTTCCCTGCAACCATTTTTATCGTGTATTGATTCGAAATGCAAGAGGTCAATTTTATATTGTTTGGAAACATTTTCCTCTTCACCAGCATTAGATTCCCTAGTATTAATTTCAAACTCAATACACTTACCACGATTTCCTCAAACCTATGTCACATACTCCATGTCTTAATGTAAAACTGACTCCTCTAGTACCACTCTGTCATGACCCATCCTAGTACAGCCCATGTCGGGACTTCCCAATCCTACCTCCATGAGTCCATAGGATGGTGACTAGCCCTCAGAAGGAATATCATTAACTTGGGTGTCCTTGACCTATGTAACTGTAAACATTCACACATCTCAATGCCAATAGAATTATGAAATGTAAAAAATATAGAACAAAAATGCATGTATACTTCGAAATCTCATAACCTTTGTGTAACTTGAAGAAAAAATTTAAGGAGGCCCAAATACAATCCCACTAAGAAGAGTATGAAAACACAAGTCTTACATTAGATTAATTTATTGGATTGATTTTAGAAATCCACATGAACACTCCCCGGTCATTCCATCCTCACAAATCACCATCTTGTCCTAGTTTTCCATGGACTCTGACAATATTTTGATCATATTCACAATATATGCCGCATATGGGATAATCTTATGAGGGGTGAGTATAATAATACTAAGTAGGAAGCTCCAAAACCACAAATCACACAACAATGGAAATATATTGATTTTTACATGGGTATATTTCTACAAAATATATAATGAGAATATCCAAATTTACTAAACAAATACACAACTTATAGAGGTAATTCACAACAATAGTATATCAACCTAGCATTCTTGTATGAAGATTATATAACGAATTCATCTGGTAGAACTAACTTCTATGTCCAATAGCATTGATAGATATCGTCTAAGAGTTACATATCATTAGTTATCAAGATGATAAATAACATGATGATATTTTAAAGAGAATAAAAATCACATATGAGGGTCAATTCCAAGGCCATGGGATGATATGAACAACACAATCTGGATTAACCCGTTATGTATATGATCAATCCCGCATTGTGTTGGTCATAAAAATACCAAGATCTCTATCAAGGGAATGAATTTGTGTAGAGACCCGTATCTTGACGTACATGGACATTACATTACTTTTGCGGAATACTTAGTACATAACAAAAACACACACACAAGGATCGTAATAGTTTAGTGTCTTTGGAAACTCGGAACGTAATCTTCTAAACGTGGTGAAAGATCTTCAATATATCCCATAAAGATCTTCCCCTTTTTTTACCTAAAACCTTTCTTTATATCCTGGGGAAAAGAAAACATAAAAGGGTGAGCTCAAATGCTCAGTAAGGGTAAACAAAAGAAATATCAATCACATCATATACATAAGAACATAGCTTTTGGAAATCTTAACCTGCAAAAGAGCTCATAATATCATAACATGGGATAAATCATAGAAGTGAAAATGAAATCATAACTTAAAACATTACTCATTGTGGCATACACACATAATCATAGAGAATCATTTCTTGTTAGTCGAGACTCATTGCCAAGACTATCTTAGTGGACAAAGTCCCTTTCTGAATCGAGTAATCCTCGTTTCAGTCCTGTTTCACTGAAACGGTATAACCTACCATTCCAGCCATGTCTATCTCATGAGATATAAAATCTTTACCCAATGCATTGGAGGGAGATATAGGTCCCACCCATCTTATAATGAATCCTTTCTTATGTGTGCCACATAATCATAAAACATACATCATCGCATAACACATGTAACAAAAATGGGATTCTTGAAACATCATGACATCATAAATCAATTCATATAAGATAAAGGAATTCAAAAACATAATTCCATCACAACATAGTCAAATCAATGTAAAAATATGGATAGAAACAGAACTCTTTATTATCTTAGATGGAAAATAATTTTGATAAAACACTTGAATTGAATTCTTGAGGAAAATATCCTTTCTTCTTCAAAATCAATTTCTTTTCACAAAACATCATGCAATTTTAAAAGAAAGGGATTTTATTGAAAATAGTCATGAAATCTTTTAGAGGAAGCTTCATGAAGATAAGGCTTTATAAAACAGTAGAAATCCGTTCGTGCCGTATAAGTTAAAAAAAACATTCTTCGTACTTTTGTCAGAAAAGTCAAAAAGTACCTCGTACGAAAAACAACAAAAGATTCCTTTCATACATATTACTAAAAACTCACCGAAGGGTAAAAATGGATTTAAACAATTTTAGGTGGATGGAAATAATATTACATATTGATAAAACATGGATGTGGATGATAAAATGCACCCCAGTAAATACTTACGAATAAACAATCTCGGATAAAAATGAGATTGTGATATTTCCCTTACCTTAGGTCCGACTTGCTTTGTAAGTGTCCGAACCTCCTGTATAATGATTTAAATCATGTTATTGACTTATTACAGAATCATATTCATTGTTATGATATCATATATGGTTCACTTATGACATTATATTACCCATTCTTTTGTAAATTCCATGTTAAAGAAGCGTTTTGGGTAAAATCGTTTCATTTATCGTAGGTGTTTTGACTTGTTGTTCTTGACATCATTATTACATATATCATGATTTACTTACTTCCAGAATATAAAATATGATTTATATATCATATATATTCAGTATATATATATATATAATAGGTAGATAAATAAAATGAAAAACACCGTTCATGGAGACGGTAGTCCGTACGTACGCATGAACGTTGTTTTCCTTTCCTTATTGTCTTGAAATGGAAGTAAGTAGATGACATACATATGTATATATATACATAAATCCAGTAGCTTTATAATGTCATATATTTCATTATTATTTCTTATATACACATTATAATCATTCTTAAATGGTTAACATGGATGATGAATCTCATCGCGTCGTGGAGACGGTATTCCGTACGTACGCACGAGCGATGATATCATTTTTATAAATATTGAATTGAATTGGAGTGGATTATACAATATATCAGAATCAATATGATGTTGTAATAACTATGTATAGTTATTCTTTACATCATTATACCCATCCATGTAAGGTGGTGGTGGAAAATAGATTACACCACGGCGTGGAGACGGTATTCCGTACGTACGCACGCGCAGTGATTTCTTTTTCCGTAGGATGGATAGATGGTGAAATAGGTTTGTTTCATACTTATAATAAAATATCAGTATATGAATGATACTGATGTTATTACTTCATAATGAAACAACCTAAGAAGAAGAAGTGGAAGAAGAAATAAAGATGAAAGAATTGGTAACGGTAATTACCTCTTCTTTGAAGTGCCTCTTTGAGACCTCCTCTTAGGGCACTAAAATTGGTCTTGGAGGAAGACCAGAACCTCTAGGATGTTTCTAGGGAAGTGGAGAGGAGAAATTGGCAGGGGTTGGCCGAGCTTGAGTGCTCAAATTGGTGTGAGGAGGAGGGGGAGGAGGTGTCCTTTTATAGGGGAGGAGAGGGGCACCTTAGGAATATCTCAAAATATTATTTTATATTAAAGTCAAAATCGGTTTATAATGGTTCCAAAGGGTCTTATTTCGAAGCTAAAGTAGGGATGGGTCTAAATCCTATCAACCAATATAATTTAGACAAGTTTAGGATATTATTTTAACCTTATCAATTAGATTTAACTCTAAGTTAAATAATTTAACTTTTACCATGTCTTTTTGTTTTCTTTCACTATATGGTTAATACACTTACTATAACATGCCAAACGAACCCCAAATTGTTTATTATTAATATATATATCCTTATCTAAGTCATTTGGCCGAACCTTAGATTTTTAGGAATACAATAACAATTAATAATATAATATTTGATTTAAGAACTATTTTGTGTCAATTTTGACACTATTTGATATATGATTTTTGTGAAAGTCATAACAGAATTAAATGTTCGAACCATGTTGATTAAATCAACATTAATATATCATAGTAACCTATAAAATTAGTGGAATTCATAAAAAATCTCAAATTACATTTATTTTGGTGTTTATAACATCAATTATGTCAATATTTCATTAATAAGATAATTACTGCATCATCGTTGTGTCATAAATAAATTAAATTATATGATGTCTAAAAATTACAAATAAAATACCATCATGTAGGAAATCTTTTTATCTTTCTAATGAATATTTACAATCGAATTTATCTTATGTATAACCCCATATTAAAAATGATTTACTTATTAAACTTTGATTTTAACTATTTTAACCCTTCTTTAAATAAATTAATAATAAATGTCCAAATCTAATCCAAGTGGGCCTAAATGGTCATATTTTATTCCTAAGTTTGTTTTTGGTCGAATTAAACTTGTCCAATAGAATTAGGACATGTGTTAGGGTAATATTAATATCATATTTACCCTTAGTTACCCTATTTACTATTAACCGCGGTAAAAAAAATAAAAAATTACTATTCACCAAAAAATTATTTTCGTCTCATTGAACCACATTTTAGTCATTGATATTAACCGTGTCTCTCGGATTTTTGAAATTCCATTCACAGAAGCGGTAAAATTAAGTTTTATGCAAAATTCAGTTTTTAACCTACCACTTAGTAGTTTCACTATTCATCAAAAATTGATGTTTTTCAGAACAATGCCAAAATTTCATCCCAAGATATATTTCATATTCCGAATTCAAAAATGAAGTCTATTTTACCAAATTCATAACATAAAAGTTGCATTAATTAATTTTATAATTAAATCCCGCTGTTAAAACAAATAGCGTGTTTTTAAGAAACAATATCTATCAAAAGATTGACACTTGTTTATGTCTAGTTTAAATGTGAAATTACATCCAATGTCCAACATTGTATTAAATTGTAAAAATATATTCTAAATATACTTTAAAACCACTCAAATTAATAATTTATAACTATTAATTATTTCGATTGAAAAAGTTGTTTTTAATTAAAATTTAGTAATTTCCACTATTCATCAAAATATGAAAGTTATCCGAAAATTACCAAAATTTCAACTTAGGCTAAATTCGATACTCCTAATCCATAAATGAAGTCCATTTTGAAAATGAAATTTACAAAATTTCAAAAAGTGGTTATTACTATTCATAACGGCTAGTTTTAATAATATCTTAATAGCATATCGTTGTTTAGCGAAACTTGGTGTAGCGTACAACACAAGACATTAATGAAATTAAAAAAAAATATTTTTCATAAAATCTCGGGGTGTTACATTCTACCCCCCTTAAAATGAATTTCGCCCTCGAAATTCGTCGGGGTTATAAATGGTTTACTACTCGAAAGTTTATTTAATAGAAACCCACATCGTAAAAAGGAATACCAAAACCAATCTTTAAAAACAAATGTATGAAACGTAACGGTTACCCAAATAAACTAATCACTGGGTTTCCACATAGGTGAAAATATGGATATGGAAGAGAAATCTAACAATCATGTTCTGATGGAGAGTGGTAGAGAACATGGCTATGGAAAAGCCAACAATCACAAATCCATAAATTTGTGACGATCTAAGGTACCATCTGATTAATCAGATATAAGAGCACTAGGACAACATATTTGGTTTTCAAGACCTTTTCCCTAAAGTTGAAGAATTTGAATTAGAATAAATACTTACTTTATTTTTGTACAATCTCACTATTGTTCGTGCCTTGAACAATTTCCACTTCATCTCTTAAATAAATGAAGTTGAATTTGTTATTCGTGAAGTGTTAGCAGATCATGTGATAGAATGACGGGTCATTCTATCTGTCTCAAAAGATTAGCAAAATTTATATACATAAGTCGATCTATAGTGGGATTAATCATATATGGTTCCTAAAATGGGCTTATACTTCATATATCATACTCCTTAATATAATAACACTAGTTTCTACTAAACAGGGACTTCCTGTAGGTCAGTGGTAGGCGATAAAGGCCAGTCGCACTTCGGTTGTGGGTTCGATTCCTACAGCCTTGTCCGAAGCGATGGGCTGTCGCCCGTCCTGCAGGTTGTCCTTTTTCTAAAACTACGTTAATATAACATCCCATCAATAATATCGAAAATCTTCTATCCTTAAACAATACTAACTTATGTCCAACATAATCCAGTCTAATCTTTAGGCTTATACATAATACTGCAGTCCACTCTCATAATATAGTGACAACGATTACCAGAGATTTAATACTGTCGTTGATCCCCACATATCATAAGATATGTCTTGTTGGTCATATTCCAAACATTCAAAGTCCTTAATCGTGTATTCTCTTGAATACCATAGTGAAAACATGAGTGCAGTTAAAAGTTAACACTTTCCACATACCAAAATCCTCAAAATTCTATATACTCAAACCATGATATCACTTAGTCCTTATATCAATCATGAGCTCATGAATACTATTAAACATTTCATTTTCTCGTCTTCATTATGCGCATATCATCTTATTTCCAAAAAAATATCTCAATCACTTTGAATACCACATATATAAATATTGCAACACTCAATGATACAACATTATTATGGAATCCCATTACATAAACACTTAATCATTCCACCACATCGTTGTCATATTCAACATTGCAAATAGTGATCTCATGTGATTTCCCTTTGTCCTTTGCCTTCAGTGGTTGCTCATGTTGATCATCACTAACCCTTGGATTAGGGAAATTATTAGCATAATGCCCAATTTCCTTTCACTTGAAGCATTGAAGTGTTGGCGGTGCGTTCTCTGCAGTGTTTGCTTTATTCACATCATTAGAAACCCTTTTTCCATTACTTCGACACTCAGCTGCTCGATGACCTTCTTTTCCACACTTCAAACATTTTCTAGTCCCTTTAAGACAATCTCCACCATGCTTCTTTCCACACTTTGAGCATAAGGAAACATTCATCTTCTTTTCACCATTATTCTGAGATTTCTCCTTGAACTCCATCTTTCGTTTCTTGTCAAAACCATGAGATGGATATGTAACACCAACTTCCATTTCTACCTTGATAGCACAACGCACAATTTCTTCATAGCTACTGAAGTCTCTTATAGCTAATGCCCTTCGAAGACTTGGTTTTAAGCCACTGAAAAATCGATCAACTTTACTTTCAGGTTGGATGATAATTCCAGAAGCATACCTTGCAAGTCTTGTAAAATTTGCTTCATAGGTACCAACAGATTCATCGTCCCTTTGCTTCAGTTCAAGAAACTCTTTCTCCATCTTTGTTCGAAGAATACGAGGGAAGTACTTACTGAAAAACAAGTTCTTGAACTCGTCCCATTCCATGGACTCAATTTCATCTCTTGGCCTCGTATTCTTGATAAGATTCCACCATTGATCAGCTTCACCTTCCAAACGATATACTGCTAAGATGACTTTATCATGTTCAGAACATTGAAGAACTGAAAATATCTTTTCAGTAGTACTAATCCATTGTTCAGCAACTAATGGATCGGTAGACCCACTGAAAGAAGGCGGACGCTGCCTCATGAAGGATTCAACAGAATGTTGCTCCTTCCTTTGCTCGTTTGGAAGTCCTGCATGATTCATAGCTTGAGAAAGTTGTGTGAGCATGGCTACAAGATTTTGCATTCCAGCTCCCATATCGTTTGGTTGCCCAGGGGGACAATCATTGCATTGTCCATTGCATTGATCAACATGGTTCCTTCGGGTTCCAGCCATCGTCTAAAACCCCAAAAGAATAGTGTGAGAGGCAAAAATCATGCTAGGGAAAACAACATAATAAAGGGGTAGTACCCTCAATATCTAACATCTTAGGTTAAATTCTAAGATTGTTAGAGCAATTCTAGGACTATAACCTATACGTATACTTAACCTTAGAGACATCCCTAGACATACCTTAGAAATATCTCTAGGGATCTCACTAACGTTTTCGCATCCTAGTTTCCAAAGGTTGACTAAACCTTTCCTCTGATACCAACTGTAGAGACCCGTATCTTGACGTACATGGACATTACATTACTTTTGCGGAATACTTAGTACATAACAAAAACACACACACAAGGATCGTAATAGTTTAGTGTCTTTGGAAACTCGGAACGTAATCTTCTAAACGTGGTGAAAGATCTTCAATATATCCCATAAAGATCTTCCCCTTTTTTTTACCTAAAACCTTTCTTTATATCCTGGGGAAAAGAAAACATAAAAGGGTGAGCTCAAATGCTCAGTAAGGGTAAACAAAAGAAATATCAATCACATCATATACATAAGAACATAGCTTTTGGAAATCTTAACCTGCAAAAGAGCTCATAATATCATAACATGGGATAAATCATAGAAGTGAAAATGAAATCATAACTTAAAACATTACTCATTGTGGCATACACACATAATCATAGAGAATCATTTCTTGTTAGTCGAGACTCATTGCCAAGACTATCTTAGTGGACAAAGTCCCTTTCTGAATCGAGTAATCCTCGTTTCAGTCCTGTTTCACTGAACCGGTATAACCTACCATTCCAGCCATGTCTATCTCATGAGATATAAAATCATTACCCAATGCATTGGAGGGAGATATAGGTCCCACCCATCTTATAATGAATCCTTTCTTATGTGTGCCACATAATCATAAAACATACATCATCGCATAACACATGTAACAAAAATGGGATTCTTGAAACATCATGACATCATAAATCAATTCATATAAGATAAAGGAATTCAAAAACATAATTCCATCACAACATAGTAAAATCAATGTAAAAATATGGATAGAAACAGAACTCTTTATTATCTTAGATGGAAAATAATTTTGATAAAACACTTGAATTGAATTCTTGAGGAAAATATCCTTTCTTCTTCAAAATCAATTTCTTTTCACAAAACATCATGCAATTTTAAAAGAAAGGGATTTTATTGAAAATAGTCATGAAATCTTTTAGAGGAAGCTTCATGAAGATAAGGCTTTATAAAACAGTAGAAATCCGTTCGTGCCGTATAAGTTAAAAAAAACATTCTTCGTACTTTTGTCGGAAAAGTCAAAAAGTACCTCGTACGAAAAACAACAAAAGATTCCTTTCATACATATTACTAAAAACTCACCGAAGGGTAAAAATGGATTTAAACAATTTTAGGTGGATGGAAATAATATTACATATTGATAAAACATGGATGTGGATGATAAAATGCACCCCAGTAAATACTTACGAATAAACAATCTCGGATAAAAATGAGATTGTGATATTTCCCTTACCTTAGGTCCGACTTGCTTTGTAAGTGTCCGAACCTCCTGTATAATGATTTAAATCATGTTATTGACTTATTACAGAATCATATTCATTGTTATGATATCATATATGGTTCACTTATGACATTATATTACCCGTTCTTTTGTAAATTCCATGTTAAAGAAGCGTTTTGGGTAAAATCGTTTCATTTATCGTAGGTGTTTTGACTTGTTGTTCTTGACATCATTATTACATATATCATGATTTACTTACTTCCAGAATATAAAATATGATTTATATATCATATATATTCAGTATATATATATATATAATAGGTAGATAAATAAAATGAAAAACACCGTTCATGGAGACGGTAGTCCGTACGTACGCATGAACGTTGTTTTCCTTTCCTTATTGTCTTGAAATGGAAGTAAGTAGATGACATACATATGTATATATATACATAAATCCAGTAGCTTTATAATGTCATATATTTCATTATTATTTCTTATATACACATTATAATCATTCTTAAATGGTTAACATGGATGATGAATCTCATCGCGTCGTGGAGACGGTATTCCGTACGTACGCACGAGCGATGATATCATTTTTATAAATATTGAATTGAATTGGAGTGGATTATACAATATATCAGAATCAATATGATGTTGTAATAACTATGTATAGTTATTCTTTACATCATTATACCCATCCATGTAAGGTGGTGGTGGAAAATAGATTACACCACGGCGTGGAGACGGTATTCCGTACGTACGCACGCGCAGTGATTTCTTTTTCCGTAGGATGGATAGATGGTGAAATAGGTTTGTTTCATACTTATAATAAAATATCAGTATATGAATGATACTGATGTTATTACTTCATAATGAAACAACCTAAGAAGAAGAAGTGGAAGAAGAAATAAAGATGAAAGAATTGGTAACGGTAATTACCTCTTCTTTGAAGTGCCTCTTTGAGACCTCCTCTTAGGGCACTAAAATTGGTCTTGGAGGAAGACCAGAACCTCTAGGATGTTTCTAGGGAAGTGGAGAGGAGAAATTGGCAGGGGTTGGCCGAGCTTGAGTGCTCAAATTGGTGTGAGGAGGAGGGGGAGGAGGTGTCCTTTTATAGGGGAGGAGAGGGGCACCTTAGGAATATCTCAAAATATTATTTTATATTAAAGTCAAAATCGGTTTATAATGGTTCCAAAGGGTCTTATTTCGAAGCTAAAGTAGGGATGGGTCTAAATCCTATCAACCAATATAATTTAGACAAGTTTAGGATATTATTTTAACCTTATCAATTAGATTTAACTCTAAGTTAAATAATTTAACTTTTACCATGTCTTTTTGTTTTCTTTCACTATATGGTTAATACACTTACTATAACATGCCAAACGAACCCCAAATTGTTTATTATTAATATATATATCCTTATCTAAGTCATTTGGCCGAACCTTAGATTTTTAGGAATACAATAACAATTAATAATATAATATTTGATTTAAGAACTATTTTGTGTCAATTTTGACACTATTTGATATATGATTTTTGTGAAAGTCATAACAGAATTAAATGTTCGAACCATGTTGATTAAATCAACATTAATATATCATAGTAACCTATAAAATTAGTGGAATTCATAAAAAATCTCAAATTACATTTATTTTGGTGTTTATAACATCAATTATGTCAATATTTCATTAATAAGATAATTACTGCATCATCGTTGTGTCATAAATAAATTAAATTATATGATGTCTAAAAATTACAAATAAAATACCATCATGTAGGAAATCTTTTTATCTTTCTAATGAATATTTACAATCGAATTTATCTTATGTATAACCCCATATTAAAAATGATTTACTTATTAAACTTTGATTTTAACTATTTTAACCCTTCTTTAAATAAATTAATAATAAATGTCCAAATCTAATCCAAGTGGGCCTAAATGGTCATATTTTATTCCTAAGTTTGTTTTTGGTCGAATTAAACTTGTCCAATAGAATTAGGACATGTGTTAGGGTAATATTAATATCATATTTACCCTTAGTTACCCTATTTACTATTAACCGCGGTAAAAAAAATAAAAAATTACTATTCACCAAAAAATTATTTTCGTCTCATTGAACCACATTTTAGTCCTTGATATTAACCGTGTCTCTCGGATTTTTGAAATTCCATTCACAGAAGCGGTAAAATTAAGTTTTATGCAAAATTCAGTTTTTAACCTACCACTTAGTAGTTTCACTATTCATCAAAAATTGATGTTTTTCAGAACAATGCCAAAATTTCATCCCAAGATATATTTCATATTCCGAATTCAAAAATGAAGTCTATTTTACCAAATTCATAACATAAAAGTTGCATTAATTAATTTTATAATTAAATCCCGCTGTTAAAACAAATAGCGTGTTTTTAAGAAACAATATCTATCAAAAGATTGACACTTGTTTATGTCTAGTTTAAATGTGAAATTACATCCAATGTCCAACATTGTATTAAATTGTAAAAATATATTCTAAATATACTTTAAAACCACTCAAATTAATAATTTATAACTATTAATTATTTCGATTGAAAAAGTTGTTTTTAATTAAAATTTAGTAATTTCCACTATTCATCAAAATATGAAAGTTATCCGAAAATTACCAAAATTTCAACTTAGGCTAAATTCGATACTCCTAATCCATAAATGAAGTCCATTTTGAAAATAAAATTTACAAAATTTCAAAAAGTGGTTATTACTATTCATAACGGCTAGTTTTAATAATATCTTAATAGCATATCGTTGTTTAGCGAAACTTGGTGTAGCGTACAACACAAGACATTAATGAAATTAAAAAAAATATTTTTCATAAAATCTCGGGGTGTTACAATTTGAATAAAGTATATCACTTTGGGATTCATTCATGGGTTTAAATGACTCTATCTATGAAGCCAGTTTGTAGGGATCGTAGTACTGTGAGTAGGAAAAAATTACATACCAACTTTATAGGAAGTTATATTAGGAACATACACTACCAAATATTTTCCATGATATGGAGTATAGTAGCTCCAAACGATGTACAAATTAGTGCATGGTGTGTAGTATGGAACGAACATTATATCCCTAGAGCTCAGGTCTTATCCATGTAAACAGATCGTGTCATCATGTCATGTTTTTGTAGTAATACAAGGGATGTAGGCTATACAGGTAGTCTACCAGTGTTCCAGTACACATCTCTTGACCATGTAAATTTTCCCATATAATAATACAAATCTTAGTCCATGTACCTAGTCCAATGTGTGTCTATTCTGGGGTGTACACAACGTGATCCAAAATGTATAGTCTACCCAATTTCTATGTATTTCTTGCGTACATACTAAGTTATTTAGGATATACCACATAATATGTGATAGGGGTCACAATACATGTAATATTAAACATCTTCTAGAAACCCTTTCCACTTCTCGAGGGACCCCAAACGTCATGTATATTCTGATTACATTATCTACTGTTTAGGATTTTGTAGAATCGCGGATCTTCTCCAACATCGGATCTAGAATCTCCATATATTGATTTCAAAAATTTTTCTTCATGCGATCAAACATCACAACACGTCCAAGCATCAATGTTAATAAAATGAATTCATTAATAATATTTAATTCAAAAATATATCAAATCATTTTTCTTTTCTTAATGATGAAGAACTTGAATTAATATATCCACCTTAATTTCAATCACTCGGTATCCATCACTGCACCTTCTTCATGTCATTTCTATCCCAAATCATCGATTTCGGATCATCAAATCCAAAAATGAGAGTGCAATGATCGATTGATCAGGGTTTTTCATGTCATGGGACAAAAGAAAAATTCCCATGATGAACATAGAACTGGGGGGAAAAGTATAAAAAAATATAGCTATGATTAATAGAGCTTGATTGATGTTTGTTTCAATTTTTGTTTCTTTCCAATTGAATGATAATTGGAATAAATAAAATCACAAAGATATAATCCCATAAAAACACTGAAAAAACCCATAATGCTTGTTGATCTAACATCGGATCAATCATTTCATTGATTCATTCACATTCATATTAAAAATAAATAATGAGTAAGTTTAAAATAAAAGTACATTCCCTACCTTAATTTGGATCTATCATTGATGAATAACAAACTTGTATCTCATTTTTTAGTGATATCATTTGAATCTATTGTGTGTCAATCGTAGATCCACAATACTATTACAGATCTACTGAGATAATTCTTCAATTCTTTTTCAAGGTTTCCCCAATATATCTTGGGTTTAGTGGATATCCCTGGAATTCTTACATAATTTTCATTTTAGACTAACCTATTGATGCTTCAACACAAATGAAATAAAATAATTTTATTCAATTATTGAATTCATTTATGTACACACGATGACTTTTATACAAAATACCCACACCGAATAATGTTAATATGAACCTAGGGTAAACCTAATGTTATGAACAAAATGATTCCCTCATATTTTTGTTATTATCACCCGTTTTGAAGTTATTCCACCTTTTTAGGAAAACTATGTGTGTCTCCTATTTAATATGTTTTATATATTTAATATATTTGAAACGATTGTTTTAGGCACACTAGTCCTTGGAAACACATGCCATATTGGAACCTCGTCTAAAAATTAATCCATATAATATCCAAATATAATACATAGAAATACGATACATTACATAATTATTGAAAAATGTAATTTTTCATTAAACTACACATTACATCGCTTATAAAATGGTAACGACTTCACCACTTCAAGACTGACCGTGTCATTTAATTACTCCATGAAACAATTAAATTATACTCTATCTATAACCATAAATATTTAACATAATACCTGGATCACTCATATCTTTCCTAAACCCTTCCAATTCAATGATATATTCAAGAAAAATAAAATTCTATAATGTTAGTGTTATCAACTAATTAGTTTTTCTTAATTGTTTTATTCATTAAAAATTAATATAAAAACAAAAATATAATGATATTACTCTAATTTATATAATTTAATAATTTTCTATTAATGTTATTGTCATTTTTATTAATATACAACACCTATTAAAAAATATATTGTCTTTATATTGTGTCGATTACCGCCACAAACATGTAACACGTATCAATTTCTAACACCACCATTCAAGGGTGGATATAAGTATAGAATTTGTTGATAAATATCATTCCTATTATATCATTATGTTTTTATAATTTATATTATACAACCTATTAATTATATGTTCAACAAATGATCATCAAAAAATTTATCATTTTAAATAGGCAGGCTAAAAGGATAATCATTTGTTTAAATTATTTAGTATTTTCAAATCGAATTAATATTAATTTAATTATTTTAAATTATTATATATATGAAAAATAATAACAAAATAAGATCATTATTTATCAATTATAATTACAATAAAATTATTCAACCTTAATAAAATTAATTAAATCAGGATATGTTCATATTTGGATTGGTGTATCAACCTAGTCGAACAATACTATGAATTTCTCTCATAGAAGACTATGAGAACTTATTTAATGGTATAAGATTATATAAATTTGTAAATAATTTTTATTTGATATTTTTTTATAATATTTAACTCATCAATTAATAGAACATTTTTTCATCATTAAGAATCCCAGAAATATGATCATCGTTGATTTCAACCTCATGGTTTATAACGAAACTAATTTGAAATAATATTGAATCTTTATAAACTATCATGGAAAATTTATTATAATATATGGTTTAATATATTAATTAATAACATTTAATTGAGAATAAACATGGAAATATTTATCATAAAAATAGTTCAATCATTCAAAACTATAAAAACTTGTTGTGGAAAATATACAGAATTCATATAGATAATGTCTAATTATGAAGTGTATAAATGAAAATTGATATTAATATGGTTTTCAATTAAGATGATAAGATTGATAGGTTGGTGATACATGAGGTTAATGTACAAATATTCAATTCTAGAATATTATATGAGGGGGTTCGTATAAATTACCCATTTTTAAGACAATTATAGAATTTATGCACAAAATTTCATTCATTTACGTGGTGTTGAAATTTATTATATGAAATATAATATAATGAATTATTTTTAAATCCTAATATTTTATGTTCAATAAAAATACATCACTATCAAGGGTCTTTTAATCATTTATTTCTAAATTGGAATGACTTTCTTGGTTTCTATTCACTTTTTTTGAGGCATAATAATTTTTATGCACCATGATACCTTTTTATGATATTATTTTAATTTATTATACCACAAATGTTTAGTTCCTTGTATTTTAGGTGATTTTATATCTAATAAATTTCCCTTGTTGAAATTTCTATGTATTATGTTGCTTCCCTACTTGTGGGGATTTTGGTTAACTCAATTATCTTCCATTGAGTTACGATCATTCATTGAACATATGTGATAATAGGTAGGTACATTATACTGTATAATTATTTTATGCAGTATTATATCTTTTTTTTCTAGGGATATACATTTGTACCATATAAACAATTTTATAAAAAAAATCACTTATTGAGATATATTTTATTGAAGCCAACAACATCCTTTCTCCTAATAGCTTATGATCATGTTATTCATGTATTATATTAGTTTTATGCCCCTTTATCTATATAGTGTGAACATTTCATTTTACATTACTCATATTGGATGATGTTCCCCAAGAAATTATGATATTATATCCACATGTCATAAGGTATATTAATTTTAATGTGTGTTATTATTTAATAATTTTCTATATATTCATTATCCACCCCCTTCTTCCCCTAGATGGGTTATCATCATGTTATCAGTTTAATTAACATGTGGATAATGTTGGAATTATATATATTTTTTATCTAAATATATATTATTATTGTAATGGCCTATTAGGTATTGTTTATTAAATTTATATTAAGGTGAATTCATTTAACTTAAACAAGTCAAACGTGGGGCCAGCTATTATATATCCCTACGATGAATCAACGGGTCTCATGAGACAAAATAACTTGATATATTTTGAATTACACATTAGCTATTAGGATATTGTCTTGGAACAAATAATATTAACATATATGCTTTGAATTTGGTCTCAATGACAAGTAATGTGTCACGTATCAAGGCCTCAAAAGATGGTTTTCAATGTCCAACATTATAAATTAAATCAATATGAGATCAGTGTTGATGATATATATGATTTGATTTATTATAATGAATATATATTTCTCCCCATTTAAATTTGATTATGCCATAATGTTGTTTACCTATTCCATAAATAATATTTATGTTTTTTTGGAATTATTTCTTATGTTTTATGTTTCCCATTTTTAGTTTTTGAGCTCACCATTATCATATTTTTTAATTTCTTGTGCTTATAGAAAAAATTTGTACACATGAAATGTCTAGAAAGATATCATATTTTAATGTATTTTTAATAAATGAAGAAAAATTTCATAAATAATGTTGTTTTTTATATAATATGAAATTAAGTATTTGATTCAATGGTCAAGGGATTTATTAGTTTATGTTTTTTATTAATTAAATTAACTCTAAGCCTTATATGATCATTTTGATGCATGAATTAAAATTATTATTATAATTATTTAAGGATAGTTCTATCCTAGTTATTGTCGTTCGTATCAAAGTGAATATATAATGTTTGTGTTTATGGAATCATATTGGGGAGTGTGGGTCAACGGTGTCACATGAATGTTATCCATTCATCGATGGATATGAAAAGAAACTCTTAATGTCAACATGGAAACCTGATTCCTTTATTAAAACATGTATTGTGTAGGGATTCCTAAGTGTTTATATAGGGATATTCAATTGTTTTTTTGTGTCTGATAAAACTATTATGGGTTAAAAAATGGTTGGATATTTATGCATAGATAATTTTATTATCAGTGCATTATGTTGATATGAGTTAATTTAAGGTGAGTATGGTGGATCTGTGTTTTGTTAAGACTTTTTGACTCATACATGTGGATTTAGTGGTTTTGGATCGAGCAGGATTCTCATTTACAAGTATTTCTATGATATTTTTATTTTCAGCTGGGGAAAAATCACATATAGATATTGGTCAATATTTTATTTTTATAAACCTTATGCTCATTGAGGTATGTTTCTTAAAATCCTAATATAGTTTCATGTGTGTCTATGATCGTTAGGTCTATGTGTGACTGAATAGTATTGGGTATAATATGATATATGGAATGATTTTCCAGTAACACATTATCTTAAGTGGAATAGTGGTTTCATAATAGCTTGATTTGAATTCATTAAAGCATAAATTATTTTCTACGTATGTTATTCATGAAATAAATAGTTCACTAAACACTAATAATATGGTGGTTAATTGTCTCTTGAGGGTGGTTCATATGTTTTAGATGAATTTTAATATAGAATATGTAGTTGATCACTAGTGATTTTTTTGGTTCACGATAAACCTCGTGTTAAGAGATCTATGTGTTTGGTGGTATTTTTGTAATATATTATTGTCCATATAAAAGAAGGATATATTGTTATATTTCATATTAGAATATTTTTTTGGAATAAGGGATAACCTAGTCAGATTGATGCACATGTGGTGATAAATAAATTGGACTTCGATCTCAAGGAGGGTATTTATAGAATACGTATAGTTGGGAGCGCACTATTTGTTGGGTTAGGGTAAAAAATACATATCATAGGGATGTTTTAAATCAAGAATTAAAATTTTAATGTTACCTATGAGTGATGGAGGTTGATATTTGGTTTATTAATAGATATTAGTAGATTTTCATGCACAATAATTTGGTTTAGTGATGAACTACACAATACTGGAATCAATGATGATAAAAAAACTCCTTAGTGTTGATTCTAAAATCATTCATGGGAGAATGACTTCAATAAGAAGGATTGTGAAGCTACATAATTCATACCCTAAATGGGGATTGTATCATTTTAATGATAATTTTTTTGGGGATATGAGTGGAACAAGAACCAAAATTAATATTATATTTCATATTCAGATGCATTTTTGGATGGATTTTAGATCTAAACATCAGACTTAGGTTAGGGTTAAATTATTTCAGTCAAGATTAATTTTGTTCATGATCAGTGTTTAGATGATATCATGATTATTTGTGAATATGTTTGGTAATCAAATAGGATATTAGATCCATAATTATAGATTATTCTTCATTGAAATTATTTATATGATGCAACTATAGACTTGGAATTAAGTCATCAATGTGTGGATTTTAAGAAGAATATAATATTTAAAGAAAACATATGTAAGATAGACCCATATATCCATTATTGGAGATGGATTTTCAATGTATAATAATAAATTGAATTAGATAATGGAATAGATAGTTTCTAATATTGATTTTGAGTTCAATGGTTTTAATTGGTAGGAGAATAGTATAATTATTAGAAATTCTAATATCAGGTGTCATTAAGTGCATGTGAAGATTCTAATGAAGATAATTTTGAGTGCCTCACAAGGTGTATTGATTTAGTACAACTCATCCTACATCAGAGTGATGGTAGAGTCAATTTAAAATCATAACTTTTCAAGTTGATTGTTTGTAATTTAATTTTGGATATAGACATATACACATGAAAATATCTATAAAGTAATCATTTTCTAATAAAATAAACGCATATTTAATTTACCAAAATATAAGATGGTATATACACTATAAAAAAGATAACTCTTAAAAAAATGAATATGAGATATAGAAGAATATATATACTTGTATACTCATTAATGTCAAAGTGTAAAATTGAACAAAACATTATATGAAAATTTATTAATCACACAAATCTTGACAGACAGGATTATAACATGACACCTAAAAATAAAAATTGAGATTTAAAACCACCAAATATGTCTTCTAAAGAAATTAAAACATAACCACTTTATATAGATTACATAAAATTAATCATAAAATTGTATGAAAAAGGTAATTCTATTTTATAAAAGTTCAAATAATAAATATATACATACCATATAAATGATAATATATTCATAATATAAAACATGTCTGAATAAAATTTTAGATTTAAAACCCTTACCTCATGTCCGGACTTATTAAAACATACATTATACTCAAATAACATTAAATTATAAAACCTAATTACTTATTTCAGAACATTTATAGTATCGATTTTCAAATATTATTTTCATAAATTGTCATTACCTACACGAATTCTTTGGATATCCCACATTTGTATTTATTGTATTGATAGTTTATGCTAGTTTTATAATAGCAGTGTATGTATTCATTATTCTTCAAAATTTAATTTTTACACTATTATAAAAAATTTGATTGGAGATAATATATAATAATATAAGATGTTTTAAATTACTTCCATTATTTTTTTTATTTATACTTGAATATCATGTCGATGATAATCATGTTTTAGTGATTTTGATGAAGAGAGTGTGTTTCCATAATTAATGTTTTACATGTTTATATAACATATATATAAATAAAAATTCATTATTACACATTTTTATAATATTTTACTAGTATATTTATTTTTTATTCTCCAATTATATAAATTCATGGTATTGTTCAATTAAGTTATTAACTAACACTAACATGAACATACTCTAATTTAATGAATGATTATGAGGTGTTTTATTTTAATATCATTATAATAAAATCAAAATTAAATTATTTATTCTAGATTATTATTACTTATAATTATAGGATTCAAGTAGAAAAAGGTTTAATGAATATTAAAATCTTATATGATTTGAAGAAAAGATTACATTCTTACCATGATAATTTTAAAGGACTAATATAACAATGATCATTTTTAATCCTATCATTAAAAAGTTAGTTATTTTCCATACCAAAAACATTATAAAATAATAAAAAACATATTTTTCCTTTAATACTATACTAATTTTAAACTATAAAATAAATTTTAAGAAAATGAAACATGTTATGTTATAAAGTAGATTATGAAAATAATGTAAAATTAACGGTTGTGTTTTCATTAAAAGATTGGATATATGAGTAAATATTGATGATATAACTGATATATTAACATTAATATTTATAATTAATGTTAATATCATCATTTTTTTTATATAAAAATTGTTTCAGATAATTACAAATAGAAACTACATAGTTGATAATACTCAGGTTAGGGTCTTGAATTTCTATCGAGGTATCCTTGTAAATGTGGACATTATAATGAATAAATATGAACAAAATATTATTAATTTGGAATATATTTCTTAGAGGAAAATTATGGAATATAATAATGTATATATTTTAAATATAATTGAGTCATTAATTGGTGATGGAGTTACCCTTTTATAATTAAATGGATGTTTATTTGTAAAAGTAACCCTGACATATTCTATAATGTTACGTAACTATTTATATTTAAAAGGGAAAAAATGGAAATAATTGATGAGGAAAATGATTTTGCATCCAAAATAACCACTCCCACTCCTTTTTTAGAAAAATATTACTATTTTTATTATTTTTTACCTTTTTCATTTACAATAAAATGCTTTTACATTTTTAATTAATATCATACCATAGTAATGACTTTTAATAGAAAACATTAATATTAACTTTTTATTTAATTTTATACATATAATTTCAATTTTTAAAATAATTTTTTTAATTAAAATTTATATAGTTGTCAAAAGGAAATATTAAAATAAATATACTTCATTGTGTAACAACACCTTTTAGAGAAAGAACATTTTTAGGATTTCAATTTGTTTTTATCAGATAATATTATCTTGGATCCTAATTTTAATGAAATATACAAATTTAATTTAAAAAAAATAATGGTTGGGATAATTTAATGATAATAAAAAAATTCTCTCATTAAAATACATGATTCATATAAAATACAAAAAAAATTCATTAAAGGAATAAATTTTTAAAAAATATTATACCTCTAACTTATAAATTTAAGGAATAGTTTAAAAATAATTTTTTTCATTAAATTGATATTTTAATAATAAAATGTTTATATAGACTTCTTTTTCATTCTTATATAAATATAAAGTCATATAATTTAATTGTTTCTTTAAAACAAAATCTTTCGACTAAATACTAAAATTTTAAGAAGAAACTCCAAAAATAATTAATTTAAAATTATGAAATAATTAATTCCAAAAATGAAATTATTTTAGTCAATTTATGATTGTAGAATTAATCATTAAAAAAACTTCATGAATAATGGCTCTTTAAAGGAGACATTATGTGATGGATCAACAAATTGAGTTTATGTGCTATAGTATATTATCAAATATTGAATTTTATATAATGACTCCATTATATTTAATTATTTTTAATTTTCTGTTTCATGTATATTATTAAATGGAATTTTAAATCATAGAATAAAAATTATATTAGGGTTTCTTTTAATAATTTTCATCCCTTAGGACACATATCTTATTGTACACCATGGTACCAATTATATAGATTTATTACAACCTAATAAATGTAATTTCAATTATAGATGAGTATTTTAAGCATGATATAATGTTATATTTTATATTTATTTTGATAAAAATTATATTGAATTTTAAAATGGTGTTTTATTAAACATTAACTAAACCCATAGGAATTCTTTAATAATCAATTTTTTCATGTAAATATTTTTTTGAAATATTTTACATATGGGGAATTTGTTTTATTTCCAAAACCAATCATCATTTTCATTATATATTTATGTGCTTTTATATGTCCCACAAAAATTTCATTTTCCCTTTAACTATATTTTTTCAGATGTGTGTATTATAATTGAAACTGACCTCAACTATTATTTATAGTCAAGAACCTACCCCTTCACCCATATCTATATTGATGGGATTATTTAAAAAAATTTCCCATATATTCCTCAATATTTTACTAAGTTAATTCCTTTTAAATTTAATATACTTTATTGTTATACAAAAATTTTTAACATTTTCTATATCTGTCTTTATCCTTAAAATATGAAAAGATTCTTTTTTATTGTTTATATTTTGAACACATCATTCCAAAAAATCAATTTATATTAATATTTATATAAATATTTTCATTGTTTGTAGATAAATAATAATTATCTTAACATTATAATATATCTCATTTAAATAATATTAATATGATATTTCAAATTGACAAAGTGGTTTTTCCCGTACTCTATGAAAATATTTTTCAATTAAGACTTTGCCTTTTTAATATCATATACTTGATTGATGTTTTTTTATTTAACCATCCATCTTATTTATGTGTATGGGTAATTTAATGTAATTACCATTTCATGATATTTTCCATTACTTCCTTTATATTTATTATTAGTTTTAGTCTTATAACCATAATATTTATTTCAATGAATTTGATCTATTAATACTGTATTTTTTATTCTTATTATTGAATGGTGTTCACCTTGATTCCATGCATCAATTTATTATAGAAAATTATTTTCTGAACTATATACCCTTTAACCACAAAGTGATAATAATAAATTTTTTATTTCCTATATTGAATGGTATTTACCTATGAATTTTATTGATGACATTCGATACCCAATTATTTTTCATGTGTTTATCATGTTATGATTTTTTATGGTATTATGAATGATATCCTTATTTAAATAGTTATTAAGAATATATGAAATTCATTTTACATACCTTATTTATATATGATATGTATAAAGATACCCATTATCATTACATTGTATCTTTATGCTAAAAAGAGCTAATGATTCAGGTTGGAAATTTGTATAAAATAAAATTTTATTCCTGGGTTTTAATGATATGATTGATATATATTTTATTATGAAACATTTATAAATTGTTAATATTAATGTTTTTTGTTGTCCTTATATAGACCCCCAATGTGTTGGGTGGCACTATACATCTCTTGAGAAAATTTTGAAGTGTCTAGTGATGCTTGATTGAGGATGGGTGGAAAGATTTAATGATTTTTGTGCTATATAAAAAAAGAAAGGGATTCTAATCCACCAAACAAAAATACATAGTGAAACTTTTTCTAATTAGGGAAATATGTTGTGATATATAATCTATTCTCTCAAAATTTATATTCTTATAGACGTAAAAATCTTCTCACATATCCCTTATTTCTACGATATGAAACATTATAATAATATATTATTATATTATTACATGATTTATGATGATTAATTTTTTGGGTATAAAATACTTTTGTTTCCTATTTACACCTATATATGAATCATTTTCTAACCTCTGCCCTTTGATTTTAATCATTTAAAATTATACATATTGAGTATCGTTGATCACCCAATTCTTTTGATCCTATTTACAGAGGTTATAAAGATAATAGAAAGAAGAAATTATATAAGAATATATTAATTATAGAATGATAATAATACTTTTAATAATAGTTTTGGATTAATAATTTTAATTTTCAGTGGAAAAATATTTCATTAGTAAAAAAATCCATTAGTTTTTTTGTTGAAATTTTGAATTGATTTTATAAAACTATAAATATAAAATGCATTACGAATGATTTGTACTGAAATAATTTAATTATTTAATGTAATAATATATTCATGAAAATGGTTTCATATTATGGTTTTGACAACATTATATGTTAATATGTCATTTATTATGTATAATTTAAGAGTTATAAATGTAATCAATAGTTTATAATTTATGATTGATTATATTTTCACAAGAACTGTTAACCGACATGGTTAGTTGAAATATTTTATAATTTTTTAGGGGTTAGTATGAGATAAAATTAAATTTATAAATGATAAATCTAAATTTAGGTTATTATCTTGATATTTTGGTGAGGTTTTGAGTATATAATATTAATAAAAATGACAACCCAAAATATATGTTTTTGTTGAATTCGATATATTGGAGGGGAGGTAATCTCAGCACTACATTAGAAAAGAATTCCTCATACTCCCCTACCACTATATGAAACTGAATTCACATAGAATCAACTAATCCAAGGTGAAACTATTAAAAAGATAAGTAAAAAAAATTATACTCTTATGTATGATCTCATCCTACTCTTCATGGGTTTCCTTCTCCCTAGTGAAGGAAGAACACATCCCATCAATTCATACACACCATATCCCCCCCTTAAAATGGTTAATATATGAATGAAAAATGTATACACATTAAATATCTAGTATGATTTCATAATCCATCATCACCACAATGAAAATATACCAAAGGAAGCTCTCCCCGACAAGAGTCAGGTTACATTATCTGTATAAGTGTGCGATTGTGGAATCTCCTCCTGTTTGACTCTTTAACCACATGGGATGAGCCAATGACTTAATTAGAATCTCTAGAACATGAATCATGGATTTGTAAAATAAATAATGTCTTGTTCTTATGTCTATAAATGTTTACCCTAATGTATTGACGATATGGATCATACCTCTAATAATATCTAGAGCCTATGTCTCATTGGCCTCCACTACCTATAGTTATCCTCATCGCTAACCACTAGCTCCCTAATCGTTGAATGAGCTACATGGGTGTGGTGGTGACAATAGATAAATTCACTATCCACTATCTAATTCTCTCCTAGATCCTATTCCACGTCTTATGCCTTGCAAACCTCTCTAAAATAATTTTTATCTCTACCTAGGAGTTACAATTATCATTTCTTTGTCTGTTGTACAGATGGTCAAAAAACAACCGTTAAGATAACTATATCCATAGGAAAAGTATAATCGCCCCTCCCTTGGATGATAGGATCTATCTTGAGATACATGAACAAAAAAAATTCCTAATACTTTCTCTAGAAACACCATTCTCCCTTGATCCTTGTATTTGACATCAGTTTCCAGCTTCTGATGATTAAACTCTATGGTACCTCCAGCCAACAATTATTTACAATGAATAATCCTTCATGAATCCCTCCAACAAAAAATATAACATGATTACTCTATCATAAGTTTTAATGTAATGATACATCACTCTTGTCCTAATAAATCCAATAAGTCCATGCTAGATGTTTTTCAATTGAAGCAACATATTTTGAACCATATTCATGGAGTATCATGAGAGAACTGTGAACATAGACACATACTTCACCATTGTTACAACTCCTTTCTTGTTGTCTAGATGACTCTTGATAAATAATTATCTCAACATATCTTGGTATAAATCCTCTATTAATATAGTCTCAAACTCCTTTGGACATATACATTCATTTTCATGGGTGTGATTCATTAGGGTCTTCCTTATACATGTAGATCCATGCATAAACCTCTCCATTATTACCTCCATTTAATTGGACGGTTTCAAAATAAGGTAGAAAAGTCACACAAATACCTCTATCTTATACTATACTCACTCATGGAATTGTTAAAATTAAAAACTAAGGGTCTATACCATTGAAACTCATTAATGTATATATTTATTTACAAATTGTGAAACCAACTACTTGATGGGTTGTGATAGGGATAAAAACCACCTTGTGGTACCACTACCTACACTAGTCCCTATATAAAATAATAAATACAAGGTGGATCATACTCATGATTTTTTTATGAATTCATGTTAATTTCATCATGGAGGCATTCAAAAAAGTCATGACATATCAAAGTCGATGATTATATCTTGGGATAATACTCATGAAGGACATGGAAACCATAACTCATTCTTATATGATGCATATACTAATGGTTTTCCTATAGTAGGATCCTATATGTATCAAGTGAATATAAATTTAAAAAAAATATTTTTTAATGGATAAATCTATCATAACACTAAAACTGGGTTCACTCACCGGATATCCAAACACGATACACATTAACATTATTTCCCTAGTTCCCAAACTAAACCTAACAGATTGAAAATATCCAAAATACAGAGCTACAATGATTGACCTTGATATACCTATTTCACAACTCTTCCAAATGGGGCCTGCATGGATATAAATAATATTAGTGTGATAACCCAATCCCAACATCATTATGATATGTGATACTAACCAACCATTAGTAGGCATACCACACATATGATAGTCTATAGGCTATGGTACCTATACACATGCATACGTCTTAAAATACCCACAAAATACTAAAAATACAATATTACTAAAAGAAAAATTCATTAATAAATATATATATTGTATTATATTTCAAAATACGTACCTAAATCATAATGGTACCAAAACTTTAAAAGAGTCAACCCTACTATTACAGGGGGATTTTTGTCAAATAAACTCTTGGAAACAACCACAATCTGTCTAGGTCAATTATACTCCTCCTACTCCTAGTCAATATAGGACTTCATTATCATCCATATAATATGTATAATACATGAAATGTGTCATCAGTTCCCCTGTAGGGGTGATTATATAAATACCAATAAGGTCACCTCAAAAACATCAAACATAAAACATCAAGAGATAGAAGACATCTCCTCATCATGAAATTATGTTAATAAAAATATGACACATTACAATAATACCCATTATATAATAAATATAAAAACCAAGTCTCAATGTTATTTTAAAACCATTATTCTATAATATAATTCTTCATGGGGCTTCACGGTAATGCTCATCTATAATAAATCACTCCTTGGGTTTGATGAAACTGATGGTTCTCATTCAAGAGGTCATGCTCACTACGTATCTCTAGGAATAAGTACACACTAACTCATACAGGATATTGATCAAAATATATGGTTTATCATTCAATTACTATAAAATATTCTTTACCCTACATGATGTAAACAAAAATAATGAAGATCACTCACACTAATAAAATGGAACATGATTCTTGACCCAACCACGGGAGGAATAGAAGAAGATCACACTCTACACCACGTAGATTGATACCTAACTCTATAAAAGACTATCCTCTAGAGGGGATCGCTCAAAATATTCTCATGAAGGTATTCCTCATATTCCTTCTTAGGGGAGGATTAAGGGAACACACAATTTATATAATTACTTAGATTAAATAAAACATGGCCTAAACCTACTCAGGGAAACGTACATGGTGTGTGTAAGGTATACAGGGAATGTCTTCTCAACCTTGGGTATGCCCATGAACTACATCCCTGAACCATATACATTGGATCATACCCATGTATTATGATTTTTCATATGTACTCAGATAATTTCTATGCTACATGGCTATGTTTTGGTACTCTTGTCATCTCGGTGTTGATGTACTCCTGGTATGACCATGCACACTAGTCATGTCTGTGTACATAGCCATGTCATAGTACATGGTCATTTGTTAGTACATGGTTATACCCTTGTACTTTATCCATTACCATGTTACCGGTTGGGTCTATTTCCATGTACCACATGGGTATACACTATGTCACCATCACCAAGTCAGATGATGTGTGGTAGGACCCCACAATGTTAAATATGTTACCCAATACCGAAAACCCTAATTTCATAGGAGTGGACTACATTACATGTGTTCTATGAATTTCATGTCATTACTTTTATGATTTTCCATAACTTATAGTCTCAGTGTGGTTATGCCCATGCTAAACCCTCTATTGTTCCTACCTCAAAACTTAATAATGATACATGGAGTTGATTTGACCATACATCAATCAGCACATATAGACATATTTCATGTATTAATTAACATGTGAATAATCTTTTAGTACCACAATATGAAAATTCTTGATCCCATGAACTGTTAACAAATAATTCAATTCTGAATCATCCATCATCATCCTACACTAAAATCAATCCATTTATCTCGAATCCAATCTGACGATAATGTTCTGGTGTTCCAAATAATAATTGTGTAATGATCATATATCGAGTATTTTAAAAACCTCTATCTTAAGGAAACACAATCAATAAACATGAAAATAATGATGAAATAATTGCACAGTATATAAACATAAGGAAAAACTCATCCTTTTTTGGGTTGGAAAAAATCCATAATCGTGGAAGTGATGAATAAAAATTAAAATCCATAGTAAACAAATATCACCAATTCCAAATTATATGAATTTAAAATCAACAATAATAAATCAACGAGTAAAAAATCAATTAGTTAGATGGATAGATTCATGTATAATGTGGGATAAATAATAGGTAATACACAAATATAAATGATATCATATATAGTGTTTGGATGGGTCAATTATGAATAATGGTTCTACATCATTGTTATTTTCTATATCCATAAACACTTTTTGTGAATAAAATTTCCTTTGTACTGATCATCTATCCATGATTCAGAAATTTTCTACGAATTCTCTCATCCATAGTCTCACAAAACCTCTAGGTTTATGTGGTTGACCCTAGTATTTTCCCATAACATGGTTTAAATATATTATTTCTAGATCATATCTATTAAAAAACTCACAAATTAAATAAATAATTTATTTAATTATTATTCCACTAGCAACCATTCTTAAACCAATCATCTAAAACACAAAATGGTTAAGACATGTCAAGGTTAGAACTCACATTCCAAAATTAATTGTCATATGTTATTTTTTACTATAACATACGTTTCGGATTTATACAATTATTTAAAAAAACTACATACATGTGATATAATTTCTTGATTATTTTTATTATATCAACATCGATCCTCCTCATTCCTTAGAATCCTGAACCAACCCAATACTTAAAACCATAATTTTTATTTTGAAATATTCAAAAGTTTTACATGGAATTGAAATATTTATTATTTAAAACTAGTAATTGTATATCATAATCCAAAAATTAAATAATCATCACTTAAAATGTTATTGAATTTTTTTATAAATCAATAATAATATACAGGGAAATAATTACAATATATCACAAAGTTAACCAAATCATAAAACCTTTTATTACCAAAATGTAATTTATATTTAAATCTTAAGACTTATCTATACCACAATCATGTGCCCTTAAATAGTTAAAACCAAAAACTATAAACAAGTCATAAAATAAAATTCCATTATTATTGATACCATTTAATATATGCTTTCCAACATTTAATGTATAATTATATATAAAAAATATTTAAATAGTTAACACAATCCTCCTAACATATATAATATACTACAAAATCAATGATAAATATCAATCACTAATACAAATATAAAATGTTTTTAATATTTAGGTAATATTAAAATATTAATCTCACTACATTATGTAATCCTATGAAACTCCCATTTTCATTTATAAAAGCTATATACTATAATTCACAACCGTTAAAAAATTCTCCACTTCCCTTTTACAATAAATAGCTTTGTTGGATACAAACTATTCTTAGTTTTACTGTTGGTATCATGTCTCATCAAAATAAAAAAATTATGAATATATCCAAAATATGTATATGAAACCAAACATATGAATATTTCTTCCCTTATAAAACAATTTTATAACATATGATACGTTTTTATTAACCTATGACATTATTTTTTCAATCATTGGTAATCCATTTTTTTTTCTTATTTGGATGTCTAAACTAATTAGTAACATTATTAATTATTAAATCATATATAATTCTTACTATGGATATTGTGATTAACCGAAGCATATCCCCTTGGAATGTTAAACCATGTCGGTAGTTATGCCTTTTTTTAGTGAACCTAGTGGTGATGGAGTTTTTGCCCAACCCATATTATTATTTTTATTACCCCTAAGTACATAAATTATATTGTCCAAATAATATTTTGGTATCCTTACAAAGATATAATGTCTAGGGAAACCACATAATCAATAATTCACTAAAATTATTTTGATCTAATCTTATACTTAAACATATATCAAAGATTTCTAATGATGGTTAATTATTTAAATCCCAAAAATATTCAATAATACTAGAATAAATATAAAGGGTGTTTATATCATTTAAAATATGATAAAATTAACTTATCTAACCATAAAATATCGTCAAGAAACATATTTATAAATAAAGTTATCTACAATTAGCTCTGATAAGGGCTTTGAAGCCATGGACACACCCTTCCAGATCTGGTTTAATAAATGAAAATGTAACACTGAAAATTTTATTTCAAATATTGATTATGAGGCATAACAATCAATTATTTATATTAATTAAATAAAATTTTCAATACCCTACAATACAAAGATATATATGTTTAGATATTTAAGAAATTTAGATAAATTATATACCACTAAAACCCATTTTTTTCTTAACTAATTAATATTTTTCCACGATAGAAGAAACTACATAATCAATAATAATTCTCCAAATCTCCCATAAAATATTTTAGATGATATGTCCTTATAAATTTTTAACATTTACTACATTTTTTATAACATGGATAAAGGAAATATAAGAAAGGGGTGGTCCTTAATGGAATTTAATATAAACATATAACAAATTATATTAAAACATATGCTTGATTTACATAATATGGTTGGGATAAAGAATTTGAATAATTCCACAATAAACTAAAACTGGGAGAATGTTATATCAAATTAAATTAATGTAAACAAGGATAAAAATATTTACTTATCCCATATTGATGGAATTCAAAATACGAAACAACAAAAACATGTTTTCAGGGCCTTATGGAATAATAATATACTAGTATTTAGTGTCATATGCACCAAAACCCATGTTGTTTTGTCTCATAACACATTTTGTTTCATCAATGATCTATATAATTTTTCCCCACCATTCAATTATTTATATCAAATGAATAACCCATAAGATTAAACAAGGTGTTTTCTTAAATTCCCAAGGGAACCTTTTCTTAATTAAAACAATATTTTTTATATATAATGAAAAATATTGTTTTCAATCGATAATTAATCTTGGTTAGAATTCAATAATTATCAATAATATCAATATTATTTCTCATTTAAATAAAAGGGATAACATGTTTCTAACATATACACATAAAGAACACTGATTATCAAAGAATATATAATCAAAATTCCAATAATCTTATATATTAAAATAATAATATAAGTAACACCAATTATTTTCACCATTTCAATAAAACTGGTTACGCAAACATAATCCTTATTGATGAAGAAGTTGTATGGTTAAATAATAAGTAGTAATTATATTTTTAAAATCAATTAGCATATATATTAGAATAAAAAATGTATATATTTTCAATAGTATTGTAACCAGTAAATTGAATGATTTCAGAGTAATCATACCTCCAAATAATACCATATTTAGTATTGGTATATGGTTATGTAAATAATAAAATAAAATGAAATAAATCCATCTATAGGAAGAATTTGTATTGATTCATAAGAACATAACCTCAGTGCAATAAGGGAATCATATAAGGGTGAAGAATTAAAAGAAAAAAACATTGTGAAATGATTGCTTTAAACTGTACCAAAAAAGAAGTGAACAAGAATCTAATTCTTTGATACGACAAATTCCACCCCTATATATATATATATATATATATATAAGGATAAATCCTAAACAACAATACCCTTTAGGATAAATCGTTTTGAAAATTATATAGTAAATGGAATCGAAAAGTTAAAATATCATTCAAAATAAATTTTTATAATTTTCCTAAAATACCAATTAACATATCACATACAGAGGTACATTGTGAAATAGTGATGTGAAATATCTGAAATATGTTTACATTTAAATATAAACTCAAATAAAAAAACCTTGAAAATATATAATATTTATGTGGGATAAATAATGATATGAAGAAAAAATATATAAATTTGAAAGGTAAAACCATTTTTCTTGTTTTCAAAATATAATATTACAAAACACATGTTGAAACAAGTATAAGAAAAAATAATTTTATTTTATGACATCATTTTAGTTAATATTATTTTATGTGCTATATAATAAAATATTAGTCATTAAGAATGAAATGATTGAAATTCAATGTACTAGAAGAATTTTTTTAACTCAATTAAAGAATGTTTTTGTTATCATAATTCTATATAAGAAACATAATCCAAGAATAATTACAATATGAATTGGGGTTCATGTTTAAAATTTAAAAAATGAGATAATACCACATAATAAAATAAAATAGTATAATGGACACAAAATATTTAAAATATGTTCCGTTGAATGATCATAACTATGTGAATGAAAAATGAGTTTCCAAAACTCTTTATGACTTATGTTAAACATTAGTCAAAGTTCATTTGATTAAAGTAACATGATTTTTAATTTTTTATCCCACAAAATACAATGAAATAATGCATAAAACATTAATTGGATCGTAAATAAATAAAACACCATTCAAAGTAATCATGTTCCATAACACATAGAATTTTTTAAAGAATAAAGATTTATATAAAGAACAACCATGCTATATGGATTCCATTGTGATCAAAAAAAAGAAGGGATTATTGTAATTTAAATTAAAAACATATTAATAAAACATATATCCTGATATGATATTTTATATAAGTATTATGTACCCAACAAAATTTAAATTTGTTCTGTAATACCAAACACTTCTCAAATAGTGGAATTTAGGACAAAACCCATTTCCTAGGTCATGATTCATTCCATAGTTACCCCTTGAATCCAGAATAATTAAATTATTTTAATTAAATAAATAAATATAGATCCTTACGCATAATTATAATAAAATTACTAATCATTTATAATATTCAAAACATATAAAAATTATTTAGTTTTTACTTTTTTCCATAACAGGTGTACATAATCATTTTCGTGTTGAACTAGTTTTATAAAATCATTATTGGTATATGTATTTTTCTAAATCATATCATTATAATATCATTTTAAGTAGATTTATTAATGTTCAAATCTATTTTTTAAATTAAAATATTTATTTCCTGGTAGATTTTTTATGATCTATGATGATGAAATCTATAATGACCATGTCTTGGTGAGTGTCAATAAATGAAGGGATATTTCTTAATTAATGAGTTAATTTATAATGTAATGTTAGAATAATAGAAAAATATTTATGTACATATTTATATAATATGATACTAGTTTACATGTTCTTTTATTCATTGATGTTACAAATAAATTGTATTCTTCATGTATGTGGTTAAACCAACCCAAATTGGAACCTACCATTGTTTATGGATGATAATGAGTTGATTTTTCCATATAATAATTATTAAAAACAGATTTATATTATTTGATGTTTTTTATTGTATTAAATTAATATTAGAATAAATTATATTAATAATTAATAGATTTTAAAATACTACATCTTTCAGATATTTTTATTTTCTTCTTTGTGAGATTGTATTAAAGGATTGAATTAACAGTGTACTGTTATTTATCATATCATTAATAGTTACTCCAATTAATCTCATTAGAAGTATTATGATATCATGAAAATCCTGTTTATCCATTATAACCTTTCACTGTGTATGTTTGAATGGTTGTAATGAAATGAAAAATGGAAATCAATCATTCTATGGAGGGGTAAGTCCACACAATTGCATGGATAGAGATTTTATTTTCCATAAATCAAGATAAATGAATAACATGATTCTTTATATAAAAATATAAAATATGTTATATATACAAACTTATATATTAAATTCTATATTAGGACCTTCCATGTACCGTGACAATGTAAAATAAAATATGTTTCATTGTGGAAGAGGTTGTTCAAACAGCACAAGATTCACGTATATGTTTTTATTAATGGAAAATGGTAGGGTTTTTAATGATTCTACCATATTAAAATATAATAAAATAATAACTATGAAATTTGTTTTATTATTTTCAAATTGTGAAATATAATTGTAGTAGAAATAAATTATTATAAATAAAATGAAAATAGTTTGGAGAAGTAAAAAATATATAATTTTCAACATGGATTATCACCTTTTTTATGAGTGTAAGGCCATCGTGTAATGGCCATTTCAGAAGAATAAAATCATCTTATGCTTTATATAACTATTTAGGTGTGGTTTGGGTGGATTTTTGGCACTAATTAGTGTGTTTTTGTTTAAAAGGATGTGAGGATATGAGTGTCTCTTTTATAGGTGAAGAAGGATGGAATATTTGTAAATAGAGAATTTTTTCCATAATATTAAGTAAATATTAATAAAATTCTATCAAAAATAGAAAAATAATATATATGATAATATATATGTCATCTAAAGAACTTCAAAATCAATTAAAATTATTTTTTAAAGATGTTTGTCCCTTTTCCTCTTAGGTTACTCATTTTTTGGTATCTTGGCTTCCACCATGGTAACTAAGATTTAACTCAGTAATTTATCTATTATAACGAAAATTAAAATGAAAATTATTATATAATTTGGTTATAATTATTCAAAATTTTAAATACATTTCTTTTAATTTAAAATATATATTTGAATTAAATTTTCCTTAAAATATAAATGTATTATTTATTTTATACATTTTTTTTCAAAATGTTACAAATATTATAATATATAAATTGTTTGATTATAAATTAAAAATATTTATTAAAATTATAAATTTGTATATAAAATTCATATTTTGTATAATGAAATTGATCCATTAATTTAATATTAAAACTTATATACAAATAATTCTAGATAATAAATTTTATTCTTACAACTAGTGTTTTGTATTATGCATCTAGAAATAATAGTTTTTAAAAAAACCCAAAACATAATCATAATTAAATAAAAAATATTATTCATCCAGAGATTAATTTCTATTTTTCAAATTCAAATTTTATACTTTATAGATTTAATATTTAAAAATGTTTTGTGTTATAATGAAATTATTTTTTATAGAAAAATATATTGTTCTACAATATTTTTTATTCTCATTAATATTTCATATTATTTACAAATTAAATTAGTATTAACTAAGTTTTCATATAAAATATATCTTATCATTATTATTCACATGTTTCATGAAATAATAATTCTTATCTAATAAAAATTAAATATTTAAAAGATAATATTTTTAAGCATATAAATATAGTAGTTGTATTTCTTTTTATTCCTGTTAAATTTTATTTTTATTAAATATATAATTTACTTTATTTATAAAAATATTTCATAATGAGGATACATCTATTTATTCATCTTATTCCATAATAAATTTTTAATAGTTTAAATATATCATAGATTATTTTTTTCACTATTTAATGTGGAGAATGACATCAACCACCTTCAATTATTAAATATATATATATATATTAAAATATTGTGGTGTTACAATTGTAGATAAGTATTGTTCAACTTTTAATGGAAAATATATTGTATTAAATTCTCCCTCGATTAATAAATTTTATTTTCAATATTATCAAAATTGTCAGTTATTAAATTAATATGGGTAATTATCCCTCAAACCTTCTTCAAGTTCCCATGTTTCCACTTCTAGTTTGGTATTTATCTAATAAACTATAACCAATTGAGTTTTTTGATTCAAAAAAACATTCTACCTAGTGTAAATAAATATATATATTCTCCTCCAAATATGAAAAACTATATCTAGTTTTTTTCCATATATGTGATCATATGAATTGGAGTTGTCATGTAATTCATTAATAATTCGATAAATAACATATCTTATCTTTATATAGGCTTGGTGTCATTTAAAAATTGAAATACAAAACTTTAATTCATTCTCATATTTAAATATTCGTAATGTATCCTGTACAGCGTTCCAATTTCCTTTATAAAATTATAATAACCATCCAGAGTGACTCCTTCATGAATATATGATCTCCCATATGAAATTATTAATCAATCATTCAATTATCAGTAGAGATTTTTTATTTAATTTGAGAAATCATAATTTTATTTTTAATAATATTCACGTTAATTATTTCCACATCCATGATATTTGGTCTTACAATCATATTTTCATGACCTTCATCCCAATAATATGGAGTATGACAAATCATTCCATAAAATGCTTCATATGGTGTTATTTGAATTATTGAATGGAACCTATAATTATATGATAATTACACAAATGGTAAAAACCAATCAATAATAACTTGAAAATAAATTTAGCATGACCTCAACCTATTTTATAATAATAAATAGTACTTTTATACTTCTCATTAGTTTAAAGATGAATGGTGGTCCTCAAATTAAACTTAGTGTCGTCATTCTTATAAAGAATATTAAAACAAGTTGATGTAAGATGTGGATCACAATCCGTTCTAAATGAAATTATTGTACCATGATGTCTCATCACATAATTAATAGTCAATAGAGGAACTCAGTATGTATATCTTCCCATAATGTATTTAAATCTGTGAATATGGTAATGAGGTCAAAAATATTTTTTATCGAATCATTATTTCTTTGAGTCAAAGATATATAGTGAGAAATTCTATAGTATTGTCATACCATTTTCATATTGAAATTCGTGGTGGTTTTTTAACTTTTTTAGGATGTTAGTTCATTGCATATACCTATTTACAATTCTAGAATCTTGATACATAGTCTATGATTCCATATATCATTTTAATGAACCAAAAACTATTCCATCATTTACCAATAAAAATTGAGTAAACTAGTATGTATAATTAAATTTAAGCTATAATAATCATTGAATAATTCCTCTTTCAGCATAGACCTAGATGAAACACAAAACCTCTTATAGAAATTGATATAACTACTTTGTATATAATTTCAACCAACATACCATCATTCATGACATTGATTTTATTTTAAATATTATGGTTATCAAGATGTGAACTTTTATATATTCCTTAATAATAATTTTTTTATAATCGTTTAAATTTGACGTTATTTTTTCATTTTTATTGTGATTACCATATAATATTTTAATAAATCCAAATATATATGTTATTTTTTAATCTCAATTTTATTCAAAACTCTATGATATTTCCTAATCAATTTTTCAATGACCATAATTTACATCCCTAGTTTGTAGTGTACCAATAAATTATAATACTTGAGTAGTTTTAATCATCACCATAGACTCATTCTGATCTCAATCTATGAGAATATTTATTTCAAACATATATATATATATATATATATATTTCACATTATTCACCATAACAGTAATACATCCATATCATTAAAAATATATTATGTCATATAACTCAAGAATATCTTTTGGATAATTCTATTCATTGGTCTTTAGCTACATTGACGAATAATTAGAAACTCTATCTTTATTATTATGGACACATATATTCAAATTATTTAATGCAACATCATTTATCACAAAGTCATTCTTTCATAATGGTAAATTCAATATAGATTAATATGAAAATATCTATATTAAATATTTAAAAGGTTCATAACATTCTTTAAACAGTATTAATGTAACCCCTTTAAATTTAAATATAGTTATGTTAATATATAATCAATAATAATTAATCTAATAATCTATTGAGACTATGTTCATTTGATATTTTTTGGCATTGACAATTACATAACTATTTTTTTCATTAAAGAATCAACTAATATTACTACCATAGAGATAATATTTCTCTAAAAAGAACCATAATTACTCCAAAATTCAAATTTGATAAAATATAAACATAACTCAATTTCTATTAGAGTCCCCAGAATAATTCAAAAAGTAATATTTTGATCATAATACCTATTATGGAAAATAGTTGTATCCTCAAAAAATACCACAATAATATTATCAAGATAATACTAAAATAATATATTCATATTATCTCTAAAAATATAGTGTTCATTAGTCAATCCAAAGGGTATTACAATAAATTATTTACATATTCACAACATAAAAAATGATTTTGTGGTAATTGAATCATTATTTTACTATAGTTGATGATACCCATAATAATTATTCATAATTAAAAAATAGTGAGCTACTAGAACTTGATCAAAAAAGTCATCAATACAGGGATAGAGATAATATATAATTAAAGTAATATCATTTATTTCCCCATAATAAATGAATAAAATCAAGTACCCATGTATATTATTAACAAAAAATATAGGGGATCTCATTGGTGGTAAAATATGTTACACAAATAACTTATCATAAAACTTTTATAGAGTTTTCCTCAATTCCACTAATTCTATTATTTTTTTATTTAGAGGGTCAATGATATATACTTCCCAGTATAGATATGATCAATGCTAAACTAAAAATAATGATCAGGTGGATGCCTTGATAGTTATCAAAGAAAAAACTATATATTCATTTGAAATATGTGAATCCTCTATTATAATGATACATCTTCCACTTTTTTGTATGTATGATATTATTCTCTATGAATTCCATTATTGAAATCTACGGAATAGGTATTTAGACATGATTTAGATAATGAAATATCATATATGTACATAAAAAATTCAACATCTCCATCATGAAACATAATCACTATCTCTTGCAAAAAATGACATGATAATATCAAATCAAATCTATTTTAATGATTAAGTAAGGTTAAAGCATAATTATAATAATCATGTTTTAAAATAGTGTATGTTGATCCATAATAATGGAGAATAAGTGGAAAATATTTTTAAAAAAATATTTGTACTAATATTCTTGATTGAAAACAACCTTCTTAATGTGATAGGAAAATATCTATATTTAATGTAATATATGTAAGAAATAAAAGTGATAGAAGATCTATAATTAGAAAAAATATTAATTAAATTTACTGTTATAATTAGTGTATCTTCAACAATATATTTCGGAACCTTTACTTGAGTTTTAGTGATTTTGTAAGTTTATGTAATCTCCCTATTATTTTTATGCTTAAAATTTCCTTGACTTATAGTGAATTTATTTGAATAGTGATCCATATACATAAGGTTGAATCATTAAACATCAATGTCTTATTACGTGCCCTATAAATAATGAGCTTCAATGAATTTCTCTCCATAATTGATGAAAACTCTTATTCCCATCAAGAATTTCCCACTATATTTATTTTTAGAAATATTAAATGTTATAAATTACCCACATAATTTTTTTATTTTCTCATATATTTATTTTAAAGTGAAAATCATCAAATTACATTTCTTATTATCCACTGAAAATACAATAATTGTAGAATTATTTATCTATCTTGATGGATATTGGTACTATATCCTTATATTCTGATATTTTATGAGAGACTAATCCCCTTAGATGGATTTTTTATCCTATAAAATAAGATATCAATAAAAATTTTCAGATTACATAAATAATCCATAATATGAGTTTTTAACCATATAATGGTATCTTCATGTTCATTAATATTTTATCCTTCCATTTTGTTTAGATTGAAGAATTTCCTCTCCATATCAGATCATTTCTCATGAGGAAATTTCCTTTTAAAGAATACCTTCCAATATTTGTTTTTCTCTAAAAGAAATATCTTATCCATATACTTGATTTGTTTATCTTCTACAAATGTGTTAGTAGTATGGTTTAATGATTGACAATTTTGTCACATAAACTGATCTAATAGCATTGAACCATTTAGGGAATCATTATATTGCTCTAAATAGTTAATATTCTATTTAATGAGTTGACATAACTACCTAAAATATATATATATATATATATATATATCATTTTTTCAGGTATTGATCCTTCTTCATTGTCTTCCCCATTAGAGAGTTTTATACATAGATTACATGTATTAATAGATTTTTAATTATTTCCTCTTGGAGTCACTTTTAAATAATGGAATATGCTAAATTGTCTCATCACAATGAAAATTTCATATCTTGATGTATAATTTTGTATCTACTACAACAATTAAAAAAATTAAAAAAATTTGCAGAGATACACAAATAATTATAGGCTTATTATATTTTAGAGTATCATTTAATCATGAAAAAATGAAATCTTTCATAGTTATTTATAAAGAACATTTGAATAAACTAAAACACATCCCATTGGAGTGTCTAGTCCTGTATGTAGTCTTACTCCCACCCATCATTCACAGAGTGAATATCGAGTATTTACTAACCCATTTATAGACCTAATATTTTCATACATAAATATTAGATTAATTTAGATGAATATTTAGTATATTACATTAAGATCCACATCATAAGCTAAAATTTTTACATCCTTTAAAGAATTAATACAAAGTATTATTAGTTCAATAATTATCATCAATGTTTCCCATAAATACCTATTCTTACTTATACCATACATAAAACCTTTAATCCTATCCTAGGGATTGAAAAAAATAAGAAATAGTGAGATCATATGGAAAGTATGGTAATTATATGAGATATAAGTCAATGATAAAATATGATAAAAATATTATAACAATGTTTTGATATCATAATATAAATTATAATATTCATACTCAATCTGTCATAGATAAAATATTTGATTCATGGAATAAAATATGACCATAATAATATAAAATATGTATAAATGTATTGAATCTTTAATAATCAAACATGATATATGAGATTGGAAAATAGACTTGTGAATTTTTAATGAATGTTAGATTATATCACTGTGAAAATGTATAAATTGATTCATTTTTATAAATTAAGTTAAAGATATTAAATCATTTCGTTTTATACACATTATGTCATTGTTCTAGTTGAACATATAATCTTATAGACATGAAAACTAGGATCATGAATAATATTATGGACATAAAAATAGGTCTAATAATAAAATGATGAATATGAAATCATGTGTACTCGTAACATATTTATATCATGAGTTATCCAAAATTAACCAAATAATTGGAGGGCTATATAATTTTTTTTACAACAATCAAATAATCATAACCCATTTGTACTTGTGGAAAAAAATCATAAACCATTCATTATATATCATATCCTATAAAAATAAAACTACTGTAAAAAATATTTAATAATCATAATTATAAACCATATTATGAAATAATAAGCATAGTAAATTAGGATCATATATATAGTAAAGCATAATTAACATTGAAGAATTTCATATTAAATAAAATTTCACTTAAAATATTATTTTTAATATATTAAAGAATATGTTGGACTTATAATGTTGTTCAAACATATCCCTTGTTAATTTGGTTTTGAAGATCTCAAGTACACTTCATATATTATTGATGTCTATTTTCATGTTTATTCATCATGTTAACTTACTTTTTAGTGTTCCTACTATTAAAATCATTAATTATTACAATATGTAAACAGTTGTGGAAATTTTCAAAAGTATTTAAAATCTGACATGTGATGTATTTGGAAATGTGGAAAATTGGCAACATGAGAATTCTTCTATATAAATTTCTTATGTGAATTAATCTCATATATTAAATGGTTGTGTAGTGGAAACATAAATGGGTAAATCACATATACTGATGATATATCTTATGTGAGAAATTTGAATATGTGGATCAATTACCTATATAAATAGATTATGTGGTTTAATAGGATACATGATTTTCATACATAGTGAAATCATATAGTTATTACAATTTTCAAAACGATTTAATTCATCTACATCTAATTCAACAACATGATAAAGATGAATACATGAACAAAATTGTTAATGTAATTAATTACAATGAAGAAATAGCTATATAGATAATTTTTGGCATAAAAAATGGTTTTGTGGATCGATTTAGCTAAAAAAAATTGAAATTTTTAGAATTAGGCTATTCTGTGATCTATAATCACCAATTTTATTTTACAACCTAGTATTTATTACCATTAGAGTAATTTAAATTATATTTAATGTTTTCATGCGTTCATTAACTGGTATATTTAAAAATAATAGAAATAATAATAATAATATGATGAAAGTACAAAGATATGAAAATTTTATAAGGATATTTTAATACATATTTTTGTTACTGAGGTATTTCCATGAAAAGGACATGTCTCCAATCCCATATTTTAGGGATCTATAGTTTTGAAATAAAAACATAATAATTTTATGTATTTTCAATGATCTATCATGTGTGATATAGTGATTATTAAGAATAATAGTAACTCCTATTTTATCATCCTTAAAATAAGTATCTTGAATTTCATGTATGACATACTTTTTTAATCGAAAAGGGGAAGAATCTTTCTGATCTATAGTTGTTCCATATTGAGAATTTTTGTTTTTGTTTTACAAGACACTCCTTGAATTTTATTCTTTTCTTTTTATCTCTCATTATGTATTAATATATTCATTAAATTTTATTTTACAACTATGATCCCAATATGTAAAAACATTCTTTATCATCTCTCTCATTGTAAAGGTTCCTAGTAAAAAAAGCATGTGAGGTAAAAAAAAATTAAGCCTTGTTAGAGCCTAGTTAAAATATATTATGTTATTTTCACATCAATCATTTTCTTGAACTCAATCATGTATTCTATAGTAAAATTATTGTAATTCCATGTAAAATTACTAGTATAGGGAAAATATCTTGAATCATGCTGAAGATTGTTGGTGGAGTTGTCTAGGGTATTGTTTTCCTTGAACCACTATAAATCTCTATATATAATTTTATTCATTTCAACATTTATTTGCCACTATGTGAATTTTATAATAAAATAAAATAAGATATTAATAACATAAATAAGGTGGTTTCTTATGAAAATAACATTTCAAAAACTAAAATTTTCCACTCATTATTTTTTATGAAATCAATATCTAACAACATAAAATATTACTTTCAATTTTAAATCACATATTTAAAATCTAAAAATTTCTAAAATAGTATAGATATAATTTTAAATGAAAATGACCTTTTAAATTTTAAAATTATTCTTTAGAACATTATGTAGTCATGATATCCAGAAATTTTGTTCTTAATATGTGCATTAAAATAAAGAATCATTCCACATTTTTAATATAAAAATTTAAAGTTCCCTATTTGGAAAATAATAAAATTACATTTTAATAATTTTTTAAAAATTAATTCATGGATAAAAATGAATTTAAAAAATTAAATTAAAAAATTAAAACCATACTTTAATGTTTTTTAGAAAACATAGATTTGTAAGAGATAGGATTTTTTATCGAAGAGAGAAATAAATTCTGTTTTCCATGAAAATATTATTTCTGTCACATTAGTAATTAAATCGAGAAAAATTAATTGAAAATATTTAATACATAAAAACAAAAAGAGTATAATAAAAATTAAATATATTTATCATATATGGATCATATAATTTTCTCAATGGAAACTCTGTCATAAACAATGCAGAATGAAATGAAATTGAACAATACATCCCATACAACATAGTAAACAATCCCATGAAAACGTCATGAATGATATATATTTATTTGTATATTAATATACCCATTAATTTGGATTGTAATCATCAAAAAATAAATTCTTACTAAGTATATAAACCACATAAAAGAAACAATTGGTCAATATGTTTTGTGACCTACAAAAATAAAAGTGATGTGAAAATATCTTACCTCAAGTATCATCTTTCTTTGTATATGTTAAAACCACATGTATAATAAATAGATATTTATTATAATTTTAATATATATCCATAATAATATATTTCATATCATATATTTCTTACTTATAAAAATTTATTACCTGTTTATTAGAAACATTTTTTTAAATCACTATTCCGGGTGATAACTATTTCATTTTTTATTCTTTTTTGGGTTTAGACGACACTATACTTATACTATGATAATGTTTATATCATCCTTAAAATTTTTATAATTTTTTATTTCATATATGTTCATTATATATATATATGGATTCATTCATTAATTGAATATATCAGAAAATGAATTACATAGTTCATGGAGACGATAGGTCGTATGTACACATAATCATTGTTTTCATTTTTTGATGGATTGAATGAAATAAATGTAAATAAAAAATAAAAATTATAGAATAATATTTTTATCATATTTATCATATTTATTCATTAAATAAATTTTTATTATTATCCATGTATATTGGAAAGGAAGGGAGTAATTATATTGCTTCCTAGATACGCATGGGTAAGATTATAGTTTTCAAAATATTGGAGTGTAAGAAGTTATATATGATATTATAGTTAAATAAAGATAATTACTCTCTATATATCATATATATACATTAAACTCATTATAAAAACCATCCATGTAATGTTTTTATGAAAACTTATTACACCGCTATGTGTAAATGGTAATCTATATGTACGCATGAGTGATGTTTTCATTCATTGTAGGGTGGAATAAATGTGGATAATTTTTTCTGCATTAACATAATAAAAAATACTTATATTTTAGATAAATATTTATTTATTTCATAATTAAACCCATGGATGTATATTATGTAGAAGAATAAATGAAATTGAACTTTTGTGCTTAATAGTTATACCACATTATTGAGAAACCTATTTACATTTACAACTTCTTACATGAATGAATGGTCTCATTGAATTAAACAAAATATATAGGATAAAACTAAGGAAGCATAGATGTTATCATGGTAGGGATTAGGACAGATAGAGTATCAAAAGGTGTGAGGAGAAGTACAAAATAGGTGTCATTTAAACAAGAGTAGGGGCACTCATTGAATTATAAAAATAATTAAATTAATATAAAATACATCTTAAATTAATGTTTCTCAAAATTTTATGATTCCAAATATAATATTAGGATAATTATATGCCCTATTATAAAATAATATTTATTAATGTTTATGTGTAACACCTTTTTACCATCATTCTATAATTTTTGGCCTCTTATTTTGGTTTCCCCTTTTGTTTTAGTGCATTATGGGATGCCCAAGGATAGAGATTCATAGTTGGGTAAAATGATCTAAAATAAAACGTTTTTTTATTTTTTAAATTAATATTTTCTGATTATAGTGGAATAAATCTATCTAGAGTGTTCTCCTTGGGTTCAGAGAGTCTAAAATGGTTTTGGAAATTTTTCATAGGAAACAAGATAGCATAATGCGTTCTTGGAATATATACATCCTAAAGGGGTAACATGATATAAACATATTTTTTGGAATATATCTTGAGTCTCATTCAGAGTAAAAGAGTTTACAATCCCTGAAACCATTACCCATCATGAATATATTGATCGGGATTTAATTTTACCCATGTTGACACCTTTTTGTACGTACTTGAAATTCAATGAATTCACATATGAAAGGAGTTCACAATGTGAACTATATGGGTTTAAATCATTTTATAATGATTCATGTGTAACCCTTTTTCTGTTTATATACCTCCCTATCAATATTTATGTTGATTACAATTAAATTTTTGGTGACTTTTCTCCTTCCAAATATCCATGTTCGATTTCCGAACACAGTGGTAGTTGCATCACAAATTCTTTTTTAGTGGTCTTCCATCTTCATCATTTACTCTAATTTCAAATGTTTCATTAACCATGTACCTAATTCATATTTTTATTGGTTAGTGTTTTCTATCAATCGTTATTAGTTTTTTTCTGAATATTCTTTTGATATCCAATCTATTGATTTCTAATATCTATTGTTAAAGGATGATATATTTCCATATTTATTAATGTATATATATATAAGTGGTTATAATATTTTAATATCTATATGTTCTTCTATATTTTTTTGGGATAATTAATTAAAATGAATATTTTAAAATTTTAATTGATTTTTTAGAAAGGATACTTGTTTCTAAAGGGATTTATATTTGAAATATAATTCTTTTATATGAAATGGTTTAATTAAATGTGATTTTGGATTTCTAAATATTTTTTTTAACTTATTACATTGGTATTCGTGGGTGTGTTGGGAAATGTACATGTCACTTTATTGTTTTGTAATACAATTAGAGGTTATATGATATCAAAAAACTATGACAGAAATAGATATCGGTTGGAACCGTCATATTATATATTTAATCTTCTTTTCTGTTTAGTGAATATTCTCATTGGATAATTCCAAAATGGTGTGATTATCAATTAGACATATTTTACCAAAATCTGTTTTACATATTGGGTATTTGATAACAAGTTTATATTATTGTGTATTTATGGTCAATTTTGGCTATGCTTACCACCTTTCCATTGATATTTGACATATTGTTTGATTCGGAGAATATGGTTATATATTTATAAAAATGATGTAATGGTTACAATATAGATTATTTTATGAAAAAATTTCATAAATTGGATTTTTCTTTAAAATTAAAAAAATTTCATTCTTGATATTAAAACTTCTATTGACTCACTGCTGGAATCCTATTATGATTTATGCCCACACCGTAATTTTTTATTTTTTGTGGTTATGGAAAATTTTTTTGAGATCAGGTAAATGGGAGGGGTAATGTTGAATTTTGGTTTCTCTTATCATTGGTCTCCTTTAAAGTGGGATTGTTTTTTGGTGGTTTATTTTCACATAGATACTTATTTAGAAGGACATGTTTTATCTTTCTAGTTTGGCTTGTTTGGATTGACTTATATGTCTCATATATATGTATTACAATATTCCAAATTGTACATTGTTCTTTATTTAGTTATATATGATAATTTTCTTCATTTATCTATATACCCATGTGGGGTAACATTCTGGGTGTCTTGTCTAGCTCACTCAGGCCGGTTCGTTACAGATTGGTATCAAAGGGAATATTCAACATGAAGTTTTGTTGACACTACACGGGTGTGGTTTTGTTTTATGGTATATTGGAGTTCAGACCATCATTATTTGGGTAGTAATTGTGGAAAAATGTTGAGGACATCCCAATTTCATATCTAAATCTAAGTCACTAAGGGTTATTAAGTATTTTATCACTGATTGAGAATTGATGGTTTGGGTTGATTGAATAAACTATATATGAGGTTTATTTATTTGCACATGTTATTTATTTTTCATTATTTATTTTAAGAAGTATAATTTATTTAAATTCATGTTGTTTCAATGAATTGATATAAATACTTGAAAATTGGTGATATGATTTTGATTCATATCATGATTGAATGGTTTTTGTCTTTTAATTATTAGACAATGCTTCCTAGAATATTTCATCAAAATCTAAGTGAAAGCACTATGAGATAGTATCCATATGAGAATCCTATTGTGGAACGTTATTTATTAGAAGTTTTCATCTATACTTTTCAAACTATTGGTCGGTTAGGTTTCAGGAACATGGAATTATATGTGAATCATAGTTCAATATTTTCTATGAAATTTCAACCTATCTTCCAATGTGTCAAGGGACCCGAGATTTTAAAAATTGACATGATACGATTAGGAGGATCTTCAAATTAATGACGAATCCAACAGAATATAAGTTGGGTTTTCAAGGTATTGGATTGAGGGACTGGTTAGAAGAAGTCAGGATAATGTTACTCATGCTAAGTACCACGAGGATCTCACATGGTATTATTTCAATAAATTCTTCTAACAGAATTTTAATACTAAGATGTTATGAGGGGAAAAGACCTTGGATTTTTTGAAATTCAAAGAATGATATAATACTATTTAAGATTATTCTACTATTTTCCTATTTAGAGATTTTGAAACCAACGATAGTCACTAATGGGTACCTAATGTCTCAGAGGTTTGAGTTGGGTTTGAGGGATGATATTTGATAGATGATGATCTTAATGTTCATTTTTCCCTTTATAGAGGTAGTCAATAAGGAATATTTAGAATAGGCTAACACAAATGGAGTATTAACCAGATGAATCTAAAGTAGTTCTAGAAATAGTTATAGGAATGATGTTCATTTCATCTTATATTGTTCGAGATTTTTTTGATATTGATGATACTAATTCATTTAGATCATTAGAGTTATTAGATGATTTTGGAATATGTATGGATCTTCTTTCATACGTATTTTATATTTCCACATATTTTGGAATGTAGTTTGGTTATGTTTTCCAATTTATATCATGTCATGTTTTGATAAAACTCCATTAATTGGAGTGGTACATCTTAGTGATTTGTATTTTTATCTTCTATTTGATTAATTTTGTGTATTTGATGATCGAAATTAAGGTCCATATTGATTGTAATTACCATCAAGTTCAGTTTCTATCTCCACATGGAATCAATTTAATCGTTCAAGGTGAGTGTGATTCTTGGACTAGGATATAGGGTCTTTTTTTTCTTTATAATGTGGTGATCTCATTTCTATTATTAGATTTGATTCCATATGTCATTGATTATTGTTTGAGCAGTATATAATCTTATTGTGTTGTCTATGTACCCTAACTTATTTCTGAATGAATTATCAGGTTTATCTCTATATAGATTTGTTGATTTTACCAATGACATTAAACCTAGTATGATTTCCATTTCTAGGTCAACCTGTCACATTGTTCTAGCTGATTTGGAAGATCAAAAGTTTCAACATGGAGATCTTGAGGATATAAGATTTATATATCCAATAATTTGACAATTGGATTCACCTATCCCCTTTGTGAATAAGTCTTATCAGAGCTTTATATATTATATTTATTATTTAATGTTAAATCAGGTGAGCATGAAGAAAAAATATCCCTTTCATAGGATTCATGATCCCTTTATTAAGTTAAGAGTATCTCATTAGTTTTCAAATTTTTACCTTTGATTATGGTACAACTAGTTGAGACTCTATGAAGTTAATATACCATAGACAATGTTTTGGAGCCTGTATGGGTATTTAATGTTTCTAGTGATTACATGTGATCTCATTATTCATCGTAAGGTATTTATTTCTTTGATGAACTAGATATTTCATCGGTTCTTGTACTCTTCCTTTTTTGTATTAGTGGATGAAGATATTTTTTGATTAATTCATGTCATTGTAGTAGCACATGAACCATTAGATATCATTCTTAGAACATTGAGGGAACTTCACTGGTATAGTAATATTTTGAAGTGATAGTTTTTAATTCAATATGTCCTATTTCTAGGGGAATAGTATATCTATTATGGTATTCTCATAAGACCATTAAAATGTAGATAAAGTAATCTCGTGAGAGAAGACCATAAATTTATTTGAGATCCAATATTTCATATCTTCGATATTTTTTATAAATTTTTTTTTTGGAATTTTCCAATCATTCATATTCAATGTTATCTTTAACCTATTAGTGTGTAATTTTTGAGTGGAATGAAAAAATTTAGAGATATCTTTAGGAACTGATGGTGATATTGGATTCAATACCACTTTTTATTCCTCTAGAACTAGGTTTCAATTATTTTATTTTATGTGATAGTTATAGAATATTTTTGGTTTCTATCTTGAGGTGTCGGAGATATGTATTAGCCTTTGTCTCCTTCTAGTTACATACTCATGATCATAACTAACCTACCCTTGATCATGAGTGGTAGGTGGTTATGTATGCACTCAAAACATGTAATCACAACCTCTTTAAAGAGTCGTTTACTATGTAATATAAACATAAGATCCTAACATAGGTTTTCAAATAAAGGCATCTAAAAATGTAACATATATACTACGTAAATTATCTCAGTAATTTTTATTTTTGATATTTATTATACTCTTGTGAAAAAAAATATGATCACCAATGCATTGACTTGAAAATTACAAACAAACGTTGTGTGGGGATCTGTAGAATAGTGGCCTTTAATAATTTTTCTGCTAATACTAACTTATAAATTGAAGAAACTAGGGAGAATGTTGGTTTATCTCTGAAAAATGATGAATTTTTGTTGGATGAGTAGGTATGGGGAAAGAATATATCTCACTCAAATTTCCAGATCCATAGTAAAATTCATTATGGTGGGGAGACCTCAGGAGAGAGGTCTCAGTCTAACTGTGGCACTTTGTATTTTCCAAATGAATTGGTTGTTCCTTTTTTTTGGGGATGGAGTTTATGGATAGTGGACAATTTTATTTTGGGTCTATAAACCCTTTCACTTCCAATATTTATTATCATTTGAGACATCAATATTAGTGGATGGTGATGATATGTTCAATTGTAAATTATGTATAATGATGTCTTTATTTTCAATTAATTAAGACGAAGCACAAGATACCATTTGAATTAGTATATCCCTTACTCATTCTTGTATGGAAATGGGATGAGATATCCATGTATTTAATCAATATTTTACCATGGAATAAAATTGGGATGGATTCGACGTGGGTGATCATTGATCAAGTCATCAAATTAGTGATTTTGCATCATATTAAAGGGGAAAAATTGTTATGGGTTGTGGACTTGTATGTCTGAGCGATTGTGAGGGTTCAGGGTCCACCATTGTGGTTGTTTATTATAGGGAATTTCCGTTCACATGTAGGTTATAGAAAGGATTTCAATAGTATAAGGATTCCTAGATGAAATTGATCGCTGCATTTCATCTGTGGATGGATGGAATAAATAATATGGATATATAGGTTTTTGAGGTTATGTACATGGCTTATACTCCTAATTTTAGTGGTTCAACTAAAAAAATTTCCTTTACAATAGTTTTCCTTTAATAATATTTATCATGACTCAATAAAAATGGTGCTTTTGAGGATTCATATAGGAATCCATATAGATCTAAAATCTATTGGGCATAGTTCGGAGAGAAATCCTTATTTGGTCAAAGTTTATTTCAGAGATGATGGAAGAGGTGTAGTTAATCTAGAAGAGATATATCATATTAAGAAGTCATCATAAATTTTATAAATACCATCGTCATTAGCCACTAGAGTTTTATGTTGGGGATTTGTTCTTTATTAATGTTTTACCCCATGTGAGACATCATCATTTGGGTAATAATGAAAATATATCATCGAGGTAAGTGGGAACCATTAAAATATTTATACAGTATGGAATGGTTAATTATTAGTTGGACTTACTATCTCGTTTGACTTTGAACCTCAAAATGTTTAATTTTTTTCACCTAAGAAGAAACCAACTATATACTTCACATTTGACTGATTTTGATTTCAATGATCTTGGTCCTGACACCACTTTCACTGATAAACCATCTTAACTTATGGATCTATAAGAGATGTAGCTTTTTAGTAAAATGATTCCTTTAGTCCATGTATATTGGATGGGCAGGCAGGATAGTTACAAGACATGGGAGAAGGAATTGTTGATGTGGTATCAATGGAATTAAATTATTTTTGTCTCTAGGATATTGATGACTTTTGGTGGACATAAAATGATTTTTTTGGGGATTATAACATCCCACTTATACAATATTATTACAATATTTCATGTGTTTATCATCTCTCATTTCATTTCCCATTTCTATTGAGTGTGATTCATACCTTTCAAGGATGAACATAATTTCATGTGTAAATTAACTAATGTTGTGGGGTGTATTTTTGTATTAGTTAATGGTTTCCGAGAAAAAATGGTTCAATGGATTTGGAGGGATCTCTATGTGTTTAAAAATATATTGAGTTGGTTCAGTTTATTCTTATAGAATATGCACTGTAAACAAACATCCATAAAACATAAAATCATGAACATGATGATGTTGTAAATATGTTTCTAGGAATATTTCAAAAAATAGTTCCTAGAATGAAGAATATACATTTTATAGAGTTGTTTCATGTTATGAAAACTTTTATCAGTTTTATATTTATTAATAGGGAACCACTTTTTCAGTGTATCTTGTAAATCAAGAAATTCATGTTATAAGAGGGGTTCATGTAATGGATTTTTCAAGGATAGTGGGTTTAACCATGATGCATATAAATTTTATTTCATTCAACATATTGTCCTATCTCTCAAAACCAATGAACTATCCTAGGGGATTTTAGGGAAAAACTCTTCTTTTGGATATTTTCATTTAGGGATTGGCCTTAGTAATGGTTTCACTTTGTCTTTTGGGGTAATTTATCTTTATAATTACTAGTTTTTATTGGTCATATAAGAATCATTTCACTATATTTTTATGTCTATTTATCTTTTGGTGATATCCTTTTTGATCCTTTCTATATCCTCTATGTGATCTTCTTCCAGTGGTAGGTATTTTGTTTGTCATGGTGTAGTAGTTTTATTTTCTAATACGTATGTGTCACCTCACTTATCTTCTATCCTTGGATGTTATGGAATAAAAGTTGGAGGTGTTGGAGTCTTATTTAGGGCCTCCATTAATTGTTTATCTTTCCTTCTTTTGATTGTGAATCTTGTTTTTGGCATGTGCTACCCAAGTTTGAGGTAGGTGTTTCTATCATTAGTTTATAATAAATGAACCTAAATATATTTACTTTGAAAACATTATAAACAAAATGGAATGATTTATTTATTTATTTGTGTGTGGGTTGTTTAAATTATTTTTATAGAAAATATGGTTTTCACCTAATTTTGGTAAAAATGGTATTTTTGATGCTTGTGAAATGGGACTGAAAAATGGTTTTCATAAAGGGTTTTGATGAAATGGTTTGGAAAATATTACACATAGGAAACAAAATTTACTTTGGTTGAATGTGTATTAATAGGACTCATACATTGATACAGTTGGGGGGTTCACTCATGAAGTGTTATGCACCTCACTGTGTCTATTGTTCTTGGGACATGTTGACACTATTGGAAGGATCACATTCTGGGGTGTTCCTCTATACACTATATTCGATTTATATGTCGAGAGACAATATTCATGTGATTTTATATGTTTTGGATTGTGTTTTATGGATATCATATATTGTAGCAATCCTTGGTGCGATGTTACTAGTGATATTAAGTTATACATCTAGGATTTGATTACCTAGTTTGATATATGTAATATGCTTTGAAACTGTTTTATCAAGATTATTTGAAACAATGGAAAACGATGAATGTCTTATCATACCTATCATAAAAAACAATTGAAATGGTCATGATACATTTTTTTCTTTTATGATTTTCATGTTTATATTTTTGTATAGAGACTCGTTACGGAACATCAGGGTGGGATCATTTTGAGCTTCTTAGATCACACACAACGCACCCATTTAGTAGGGTATAAAATATTTTTATGTATATAGATGTAGGGAATGTAAAGGAACAATAGTGAGGTACTTAGGTGCTTATTAGATTATTTGGGTAGTCGGTGTTGATATAGCGGGACGTTTTCTGCATATCACAGTGAGTATTTGATTCCTGTTTTGGGTAATTTTCATTTTTTGGACTCTTACCTTGGAGTTATTTTAGAATATTTTTGAATGTGTTTCCTATTATATTTAATTTTAGTTATGGAATATATTTCCTATTTTTCTCTTCTTATATTTCCTTATAATGTGTTAATATATACATTGATTTTTCTACTTCTGGTTTGGAATATTCATTGCCATTGATTTTTGTTGATGTCAGGGTATTGGAATCCATCTTATAAGGATATGAAATCCTCTTTAGGTAAATAATTTTTTTTTGGTTCATATATCATTATTTTTCAGAATCCAGATATGTTTTCTATAGTTTCACATTAGAGTAGTGGGTTTTTCCTCAGTTTCATTATGTTGGTATACTATATATTAAATTTATCAGACTTTCCAGGTATGTTGTTTTGAGTGTCTAGAATGATATTTTCATGACAAGACTCCTGTTACCATGGGATGTGGAAATTTGTGTATCCTATTTTTATTTATTGATATAAATATTGGTTTTTTCATTTGATTTTATGTTTTGAACTCAGTTTTCTTCAAATTCATAAAAAGATCCTTTTTTTCTTTTTTTTAGTGATATTCGTCCCAGAATCCTTTCATTGGGTCTAGATGTCTATGTAGTGGATTCTACTCCAGGGAATCTTCCATTTTATTAGAATCATATAGGGGGTATCTTTTTATTAGTTTCTAATATGGACCAAAACATACCACAAGTCTAGAGCATCTTCATTGTGGTATAATTAAATTTTATAGGTCAAAGGGATAGATCGCAAGAGTTATTACACATGAAGACACCATCCATTAGAGGTAATAATGATCCTCAAGAGGAAAAGGACTAGATGGAAAATATTGATCATATCTTCAAATTGAAAGCTACACCTTATAAAATCAATGTGAATTAAACAGTCTTCAAACTCGATGTTCAGAGTGGCCACTAGTGGGTTTCCGTGGTACAGGAAGATAAAAATGATTACTTGTATTATATATTTATCAAGTATCTCTTTTTATAATGGTTCATTAAAGATTCTTAAATGATAGTGAAGTCTCTGTAGTTCCTCTCTTTAGTGGGGAAAGATATTTTAGTGTAGGATTACTCCAATATGTCGACATAGTTAGTGTGTTTTACTTAAGAATTATTAATGAAAGATAATATGAATGATCGAATGTACATGAAGGGTTTGTGACTGAATATCTAATCATATAATGTTATTATGAATATTTTCAATTTTTTAGGGACAAAATATTGGGATTTGATACTAGATATTGATATGGAAGGAATGATTGTTTATTCTTCCCCATCTCATCTACCTAGTGGTAGCATCAGTGCATATGGGAGGAATACAATGTTTCATGATCATCACTGGGGTGGAGTATGTAGTTTTCATAAAAGAGTTTTCTTTGGGATATTATTTATAGTCAATAGTGTCCCTTGAATTGATATCAATGTGGATAGATCAAACACACATAGTGTTCTTGTCCTAAACATATAAATATTTTTAACGGTTGTGTCCACTACCACCATCTGCAAAAATTCTATCAGGTTATATCAATGCCTTATTATGGTGAAGGATAATCAAATTCAAAGGATAATATAACAAAGAAAGATTATTAATTGACTAATAGATTATATCCCTATCCTTTAAGAGTGAAGAACTATCACATAGTAGATATGTTTATAATATATGTTAACACAAGACCAACAGTAGTGATAGGTACCATAATTATTTCATCGTCTATAGGACATTTTTTATTTTTTCTTAGTTACCCCCACTCATTTATATATATATATATATATTGTATGTATTCATAAAATTGCAATGGATCTCATGAACATTGTTATAGAGTTTTCAATACATCATGTGAAGAAGAAACATTAGGGGTTTCAGTGTCCTTCTTATACATTGTAGATAGCTAACGATGATTTAGTCTGGGATTTTGTTTTTCAATAAGGATTGGATTGATGTCATCATCAAGATGGATTGGATTATTTCCCACCATGATCATATTTATTTTCAACATAGTTGATTATTTTTAATTGTTGTCATTAGGATATCACTTGTGTTTCAAGGAGGGTGGGATCTGAGGTCTGTACATATAGGACATTCTCAGTTAGATCTCAATAGTATGATGTTTTCTATAGAAATTGATCTCAATCATGTTTCTTATATTTCTCATCCTATCATGGTATTCTCGTACCTTCCTTCCATTTTCACAGATTACATATCCATTCATCCGTCTAAAATGGATGTATGGTTCACCATTTATCTCATTCAAGGTACAAATCTAGTTTCAATTCCATTAGATAATATAGAATCATTATATATAAATTAGTTCATGATTCTGTTGGATGATCTAGTAGTGAAATGTTTCATTATCTCTAGTGTATCTCTTTAGGTATAACATATTCTCTTTTCTAAGAAGAAAGATGGTTCAATCTAATTGTTCAAAGACTATCTAAATTCAAATCGGGTTATGGTTAAGAATAATTATCATTTTACTCATATTGTTGATTTGTTTAAAAAGTTAAATGGATAAAAATTATTTTCTATTATTAATATTCTTTTGGGTTTTCATAAACTCATAGTTTGAGAGTTTTATATACCAAAGGCAGATTATAAGAGAATATAAATCCATTATAGCTATTTTATAATACCTATTGATCTGACATAAAGACATATATTTTTTGTTTTTTTGATTGATTAGAAATTACAATATTATCTTGACACTTTTGTCCTAGTGTTAATGTATAATATTTTGGTTTATTAGAGATTTGGATGTGATAATGATCACCATTTGATTTATTTTCTAGAAATCCCGAGGAGTCATCATTTAAATGGAATGATTTTGAAATTCATTTTTTGGATCCAAGAGGTGATGTTGTTGGGGAACCATATTTTCGAAGCTATAATATCAGTTGCTATTGAAGGGTTAATGATTTTCTAGTAATGAGAGGATCCATATAATATATTTTAGATTTTGATCTTCTTTTCCCTTGCTGGACACAATCGATGGATCACCTAGGATTTCTCAAATTTGGAATCACCACTGACTACTCTAGCAATGAAATTGGTGAAATTCATATTGGATGTGATATTTCATTCATTTATCAGTGAGTTAAGATTACTTCTGAAATAGTCTCATATTCTAATCATACCTAATCTTATTCGAGGGTAAGTAGTGTGTTGTCATGATTATATTGATGGTTTGGGTTATGTGATTTTTCATAAATATCCTGGTGTGAATTATAGATCATGTTTTATTCAACTCTATGATAAAAATTACCCCACTCATGATTTATATCTTATCATAGTTATTAATTCTCTTTAGTGTTAGTGGAACTACATTTTTTTGGAAAATATATTTAGTATTTTATAATCATATGATTTTGAGTTATATGTTTTCTCAAAAATACATGATTTTCAAATAGATATGTCTATTGAAATACTTTCTGATACTTGAGATTGACATCACCTATACCTCGAGGAAGGTGAATATTTTTTTAGACACTCTTAGTAGGAAAAAAAAAATTGGACAATATTGTATAATTTAAGTAGGAATATAACATTATTTTACTTTTCACTCAATATCATTTTGATTATTAGGACAATATTTCGGGAATGGTTTTGAACATTTCCTAGATTTCATCATCTCTACATAATTTTATTCTTCAGGTTCAATATTAGGATGATGAATTAATAGAAATTTAATAATATCCTTATACTGGGGAGACCATTTATGTTTATTATCACCGTTTAGATTGTATTCTCAATTTTTGAGCATTAGTTTATCCTTTGAGCATCAATGAAGAGCTTAGTTTTGTTAAACTATCATAATTATTCATGGTTCATTCGATGGGGAACTATCAAGATTTATTTTTATATGAGATGGTGGTTCTTTTACCAGGTATAAAGTGTGAAATTAAAATTCATTAGTGGTTGTAGTCTATTTGGTAAGACGTATGCCCTTTCATGAAACATCTATGTGGAATTAGGATATAAGTCAGCTTTTGGTTACAGATAAATGTTGAAATGTATCAAATATAGACTGTATATATCATTCTTTTGAATTTTTCCATTGGTGATCATGTTTTTTAAAAATTATATCCATGATTTGGTCATCATTATCTTGTAAAATATGTGAATTTGGCTCTGAGACATATTAGATTGTTTGAGTTTATTGAGAATCATGGGAATATTTCTTATTGGATTGTATTTTATGTTCAGTTTATGGATCTGAATGATGTTTTTCAGATATCTCAACTCATAAAATATCATCTTGTATCTTCTCATAGTCTGATTTGGGACAATGTTGAGTTAGATATTGAAGTTTCTCTTGTGAAATAGTCAGTTTAAATCATTGTCTCAAAGGTGAAATTGTTGCATGGGATGTATATCCCATTAGTTAATGAGTTCGGGTGAAAAAATTAGATTCTCATAATACTTGGGAGTATAATCCATCAATTGATGTAGTAGTGACCTCACCACATTGTAGATATCTATTCTTCCACATCAATTCTTTGGGAAATAAATCTTTATGGATTGAATTTTGTAACATTACATTTCCTTATGATGGGTATTTATCATCCACAATTTAATTTTAATTATTATTGGTTGAATTTATAAGTATTCAAGGATGGATATAGTTTTTTCAAAAAAAAAGACCTAGCGCTTGGGGATGTATGTTTTTTTGTATTAATGGATTTCAATTACAAATGTGTAAAAGGAATTTGGGAGTTCACTTTTGGTATAGACCAATTCATAGCTAGTTTGGTTTTTTTTCAAAATCTAGACTGTGAATAGCTTACTAGGCCCATTAAAATCATGAAGATTATACACAACATGAATCTATTTCTATAATGATGTCGAGAACTAGTTTTGAGTATGAAATTTTTTCCATCAATGAAAGAAATTCACATCATCCAAAGGGTGATCAGTGTTATTTTTATTTTCAATCGAATCCTTTTTTGGTCAATCTGGTAAATAATGAAATTTGAATCATGAAAGTGGTTCAGGTTGTTCATTTTTCGGTAGATAGGTTTAATCAATAATTAACTTATGATTTTTTTTCATTAGATATGAATGCTTTAGTCTCAAAAACTAGGATATCTCTAGGGAGATTTTAAGGTCCTCTTCTACTTTAGATCATTTATTTTGGGGATTGATCATTGTGATGGATTAAACAAATCTCTCTATGTTATTGATCATTTTACTTAATTATTAACATTGTTTTCAATAGAATAATATCCATATGTTTAAGATTCATTTTCCTTTTATTTTTATCCATCTTGATCCTTTCATGTTCCATTGTATGATCTTTTCCTGTGGTTGGTACTTTTACCGTCATGGTATTGTGGTTTAATTTCCTCTTAGGTATGTCTGGCATAACCTCTCTTCCGACCATGGATATTATAGAATAAAATAATAAGGTTTGTGAATCATAGGTATGGCCTTTACTTATTGATATTTATTCCTTATAATGTTTCTTGATCTAGTTGTGGGCATGTAAAACATGTGCTTATGGTACGTTTTGTTGTCTCTATTGTATGTGGGATATACCATGATTTCTCTAGTAATATAAGATATTTTCTAAATAAAATATCTTAATTGAATTATTGATTTCTTTCTATCTAATAGATTTTTTGAAAATAGGGGTTTCCCCATATTTTGGTAAAGGGAAAGTTATTTTAAATTCATTTTGAAATGGTATTGTGAAATGGTTTTCAAGTTGGGTTTTAATTAATTTTTTTGAAAAATGTAAAACATTGGGATCCCTTGTTACTTATATAGATGGCCTTACAATAATCATCATCTATTGATACCATCAGGGTTTTCACTCAGGGTTTATTCCTATTCTCCCTTTTCTTTCTATTCTGGGGACTTCCTAAAACTACTAATATGTTCTCCTTAAGGGTTATTCCTCTACTCTACATATTCTACCCATATTTCAAGATATATGATGCACATGATTTTCTAAGTCTGGATATGTGTGTTCTATCAATACATACCTTTAGTAATCCTTTCTGTGATGTTATCTATTCTTTTTTGTTATACCTGTTGTCTTTGAATATGTTATTTCATATAAGTTATTTTATTTTAAACTTTTTACAGGTATATTATTAATCTATAGAAAAAGGGGAATGATTAACCATTATTTTGATATAAAAATTATTTACCCGATTATCATTCCTTGTTTTATTTAAAGTTAATCATATTTGGTCTATTGTGAGAGAATATTAATTTAACACAAGGGTGGGATCCTACGTGTATTTTTATATCACACCTCATGCACCCCTATGTTGGTGTGTATGCCATATTTTTTCATTCTATGTAGGAAAATCCAAGGCACCATAGTGAGGAATTTTGGTTCCTGTCAGCTGATTTGAGTAGCTTTTGGTCAGATAGTGAGACAATGCTCATTTATCACATAGATTATATGTTTCTCATTTTATTTTTTTCTTTGGTTGTTATAATCATACCTTAAGATTTTTATGAACTTTTTGGTTTTATTACTTCATGAATTACCTTTTAGTTATATTATATATTTCTTGTTTTTTTATTCTATTGTTTCATCATGGTATGTGTATATATATTCCATGTTTTCTACTTCATTTTGGGTGAAGTAGTTACCATATGTTTTTTTTAATTTTTATGTGTTAGTCTTAATCTTAGTGGGATTGGTAATGCTCTTATGGTGTGTGAAAAGTTGTATTGGGTACCAGTTTGTGTAGGTATCTAGTTCGGTTCATTATAATGTTACCATCTTTCTGTTGTGGTTTGAGTCTTATTTTGCTTCCCATTTTCATTGGGTAATTATGAGCTACTTGGGGATGGGGATCCTTTACTATGGAAAATAACAAAATTTCAATGGATGTATTTTTGTTTTAACTGATAGAGTATGGGAATATATTTTAAATAGATTTAGAGGGTTAACCTTGAGTTTAAATATCCCAAAGAATGGGTTTGTCAATTTTTTTTAATAAAGATAAAATGTACCTTACCTACATGAAATATTATCATTATGAATGGGTTATACGACGTGAACCTATTAAAAGGAAGAGGTAATGAGTTTGTTTCATTGCGTAAAAATTTATATTTTCGTAAATCATTATACGTTATTAATGGGTCAATTAATATTTCATTTATCATAATGGGATCCCATATTTAGAATACTTAAAATTATTTGATTACATGAATTTAAAAGGTCTCATGAAATGAATTATTAATGTTCAAATAATTTAAAAATTATTTAGGCATAAACCATTTTATTATCTAGTACACAGACATCCCTCTCAAGCTATAGGGTGATTTTTGGAGATTTATAGTGATATCCCTCCTTCTTGATCACTCTATTTTCCATTTCAATATTGTGGTGGTAGATTCACATATCCCTCATAATCATTATTCAGAATTATTCATTACATCTAGTTTAGCAATGATGTTCACTACACTTGTTATTTAGATTGTGATTTGTTGGTGTTTTTTGTCAATCCTTTTCATTTTACATTAGTTCATTCTCTTTGGAGGATGATATATTGGTTTCCAATCCCAGATTTTAAATGTTTCAAGGATTCCATTATTCTTGGGTGATATTTATCAATTAAATTTGTTCTAATTGTATAATTGCTTTATATTGTTTACAATTCAATAGGTTCATCAAAATAAAATTAATGTTTGGACATTTGAATGGATTTTTTGTAAAGGGTTCAAATTTTTTTATGTGATTTGTAATTAAAAATATATTTTCTATGATATGAAATAAATAGAAGTGATCATAGATTTTTAAATGGTTTTTAATGATTTATCACATTGTGAACCTTGGTGGATTGGCCGAATGGAAATGTCACTTAACTGTCTGTGATGCCACTAGAGAGTTTGTGGTTTTGAAAGAATGTGGTAGGACTTGATATCTTTTGGTAACAACATATGACTATTTTAGGTGTCTATTATATATATTATATATTCCCATAGGAAATAACCAAAATGGTGTTATATTTCATTTATAAATGGTTTATCAAGTGATGGTTAATTTCATTGATATTTTCTCACTTGTTTATCTTATGGTGTATTCATGGTTAGTTTTTCCTATGATTACCTACATCACATTTATATTTAACATGTTGTTTATTTATTTAATTTAGTTATGTATTTTTTTAAAAATGAGTTAATATTTAAAAAATTTATTATTTTATAAAAATTATCTATAATTATTATTTTTTTAATGAATAAACTTATTAATTCTTGTTATTATCACTAGTATATATTATATGGTGGTATTATAATTGTATCACATCACTACTAATTATTGTATTAAGGAGTTATGATAGAGATATTGGGCCTTAGGTGACATCCCCATGAAACAAATGGATGAAAACAAATACAATGTTCTTCGACAAAATTTTTGTATTATTTTCCCTTTTAATGACAAAAAATCCAACCATAAAACCAATTTCCAAAAATTCTTCTATATGATGTATGCGTAAAAAATAAAAAACATAACATAACCAAACCATGAAACAATATCAGAGTATAAGAAGAAACCAAAATATATACTCATGAGGACCAAAAAGTCCCCATAACTCCAAAATCCAAAGAGAATAGTACCAGTAACATTCCCACCCACTCTATACTTCAAATCCACATGACATGACGTGGTATCAAGAAGAATCTCTAAAGAACTAAGTTACCTTACCCTTAGATATGTCTTGATTGATGGCATATTCAAAAAAACAATAGTTCCTAATTATATGAAAATTTAAAGTCGTTATTATTTTCTCAATGACTTCCCATCTAATGCCACTAAGACAACACTTGTTAAAACATTTAATAAAATAGTTTCAAGTAGTAAAAACAGTTCATATCGAATCCAAGAATAATTTTTCCAAGGAATGAATTAAAAATATATTAAACCAAATCTCATTGGATTTGTAAAATTCATTTCTATTCTTACACACACAACCAAACCCACAGATGATATTGGGGTCAACATTGATGGGGGAACTTCTTGTCCATAAGTTGTCCCAAATTTGATGGAGGTACTTCACAACCATAATTCAACCAAATCTAATCACTACCAACTGTTTATGAAAGCATTGATCTAATTCATTCCAATAAAAATATATATTCATTTAAATCATTTAAAAAAATAATCTACATCCATCAAACCATACATAATTTTAAAATTAGTGTTTTAAAATTATTATCAATGAGTTTTCCAAAAACCAATGAAATTTCTACAATTTCCATGATAATAATAAAATAATTCTTACTTGAGGAACCATAATAATATTTCAAACCTATTTCATGAAAATTATATAATTAAAATTGATACATCATGATATAAATCAAGTAGATTTGATATAAAATCCATCTTGCATGCAATGGTTGGAAAAAATGATGAACACCACAAAAAACAGTAAGATCTATTCACAACATGAAATCACTTCACTGTATCCAATAATATTTCATCATAAAATCACACGTACCAAATAGATATATCTATAATAGACATGATTTATAGCTCTTAGGGTGATAATCATCATGGATCTATGAAGATTTGGGAATAATAAGCACTTACCAATGAAATTGGGCCTTGAATTCACTTTGATTCACCTAAGGATAACTCCTAGATCGAAGGTGGTTATTTCTCAAGCCTTAAGAGTGAGAAGAATCAATGTAATGAAGATACTAGAGGGAAATTTTTTTAACTAGTTAGTTAATAATAGAACCACATTTTATGGAGGTACAATTTAATGCTACATTATTAGGCCTCATATTTAAGAAATCTATATGCCAACTATGTAGTGATCCAATCGTAAGGACACACCTCAAATGCTTGGCTTAAATGTTTGGAAAAACCATATTCCAAATATTTGTTTTTATATATTATAATAAGACAATTTTCTCCTAAGAATTTTCATGGTTTTTAAAATTCATATTCCAACTTTTCGGCTACCCACTACCTACTATCATCCCTTGCACTATTTCTAGAAGATTCTTTATGATTTATACTATCTGTTTTCAAAATATGTACCTCTATAAAATCATCCTCAATGTTCCAAAACCCCTCAAACCCACTTCAAACATAACATGAGCCTTATATATGTAATAGCTATAGATTTTGAGAAAAAAAATTCAAAAATATCTAATATCTTAATCATTTTTTGTTATACACCTCATTGATTTTAAATTGAATAACATGAGAACACTGACTGACACTACTGGAAATTCATGTCTTCCCAACGCTTCTTTACAAAAGGTTTAAACAAAATGTCGGTAAAGAAGCTCTTTCCCAACGGTTTACTAAAACTGTTGGGAAAGGGGTGTCCAAGGAACCATTTCCCAATAGTTCAAGAGAACCGTTGGGAAATGGGTGTCCAAGGAACCATTTCCCATCAGTTCTTATAGAACCGTTGGGAAATGGTCACCCTTTACCAAAGTATTATTTAAACCATTGGTAAAGGGTCTCTTGGAAACCACTTTCCCAACGGTTTTTAAAAACCATTGGGAAATCTTTCCCACAAATACTCAATCAGCCGCTCTCTCCCCCATTCACGACAAAACCCTAATCATGTCCAGGGCTCCGCTGCTCTCGCGACTTCCCCCAACCGAACCTATCAAACTATATCCAAATCATCTCAAATAAGGTATTCTATTCTTCGTACAAAAAAAAAATTTAAGTTATACCTTTTTTTATTGTTATTCATCTCATATTTTCGTTTTATGTTTTTATTTTGATGTGTATATCATTTTTTTTATTTTGATTTAATCTAGACTTTATCCATTCCAATCCATTTAAATAATTAAATCCTTAACTCTCCATCGAATAAGAAGCATCTCAAATTCATTTTCGTTGTATTCTAGATTTTCAAAGTATGTGTTTTTATTCTTTTTTCCATATTGTAATTAATTGTTACATGGAAATTTATTTATATGTGTTTAATAATTTTTAGAAAAGTTTTTATGAATGATTTCATTAAAATTCCTTGAGGAAAGTGTTTTATTAAAGTGAAATTTTTTTATAAGTCTTGTGTAATGTAATTTTTTATAGTACACTCTGTGACTATGTTTGGTATTTAGTAACACATGAGGTAACTGGAATGTGAGAATTTGTTGTGAAAGAGATTCCATGGTTGGTTCAAGATTATATTTACGTTTTAAGCCTATTAATGAGTTGTTTTAATTCTATATTGAGATATTTACTTTAAGTTTATTGATGAAAACTAGGATCTGTAGAGGTGGTTCATGATTAAGACATATAATTACTCCTAAACATGTGGATAATCCTTTCATATTAGCGAAATCTTGAAATGTTTGATGTTTTTAGTCCATTTATATTTGGAGTTTCTTTTTGATGGTGATGTTTCTTATTGTTTCCTATGATGGTTATTTATTTTACTTCCAAAATAGGCTAAGACTCCCCCACCATGAACAGTGTATTCAACCTCTACCCTTATTTAATCATTCTGTTTATACAGCATATGCAACCTCTACCCTCATTTAATCAGTGAACTCATGTAATATATTTAAGCCTTTATTCTCACTTGAATGTAAGAAATTGAATGATGAAAACCTATACTTGCATGATTTTTTACCTTAGATAGTGTCCAACATATGAAATATGAGCTTTTGAATTCATCAGTTAACTAGAATCATATATTCCATTTCCCCCAAGATGACTGTACTAATATAACTTTAGGGTCAATTAAACATGGTTCTCATTGTACGATGTATATTATGTGTCCTTATTGGCCAATACTCACTTTTATGAGGGTGGGGTGCTTTTCACTACCCATTCTAGCATGTGTAGAAATCCATAAAAATTTTAGATAAGTCACAAGTTTAATTCAGTAATGTTGTTATCATTGACATACATTATTATTGATCTCAATTTTAAAAATAAATTTTTTTTGTCTATACTTAATGAAATTAATTATTTTTACAAGCCAATAACAACCTATTAGTGTAGAAGAATAATATTTATTCACCCATGGGGTGCGCTTGACTTGGGGAAGTAATTGGGTAATGAATAGTATGGCTATAGAGGTGTCAATAATGAGTTATTGAACATGAGTGAATGATTTGGGATTCCTATAACACATGATGGGACCTAAGGAATGTGCCACTTATAGACTTAATGAAAATGAATATAATAAATTTTAATTTAATTTATGAGTACTTTTTCTTTAAATTATTTTAATAGTTCACTACATAGACTAGAAACTTCTTCCTTTATCATTTACTTAAATGTATTTTATATTACAGTTCAATCCTATTGAATTGTTTATTACAAAATTACTTATATAAATTCTTTTTAAAGAATGGACAGAAGTTGGATTTATGAAATCGATCAGATCATAAGCGATTTTCAAAACAATTTGGAGAGCTTTATAGATTTTATATTTCACAATGCTTCAAATAGTGGTCGCATACACTTCACATGTTCCAATTGTGTTGGTAGACCTTGGTTGAGCCGTGAAGAAGCCAGATACCACATAACCAAAAATAGTTTTCGAGAAAACTACATTGTGTGGTATCACTATGGGGAGAAAATGAAATCTCAAATTGGTGATGATCGAAATGGATGGACCGGAATGGAGAATTTGTTAGATGATTGGTTTCTGTTTATTCATCATCCTGAAAAAGAACGGATTTCAACTCAAGAAGACTTCGATATGAGGAATGTTGATGCTTCTAGTGAAAATGATGATATTGATAGGGTGAAAAATTGAATGATGTTTCCACGACTCCTGTATATCAACAATGCGAGAAAATTAAAAAGCTGTAATTTTTAATCCAATTGTTTAATGGGAAAACTATATATGGGATTTCTAATACAGAAATCGATTACATTCTTACCCTCTTGAATTATTTACTTCAAGATGATGTAGATATTCCCTCAACCCACTATATGGAATGTAATTTAGTTGAGGAACTTGGATTTTCAAGAAATAAATTCATACTTTCTAAAATGATTGTATTTTATTCTGGGAGGAAACCGCTAAATGAAATGATTGTATAAAATGTGGAAAATCCCACTGGAAGTCAAAATGTGATGAAAAACCATCCCGCATTCCACAGAAAGTAATTTGGAACATTCCATTGATCCCCAAACTCTAGAATCTTTTTATTTTTGATGACATGTCAATAAAAATGAGATGGAATGATATCAACAGAAAGAAGACTAATGATGATTTGGTTCATCCTGTAGATGGATTTGCATGGCAGAGATTTGATGCTCGACATCCTGATTTTACAGCTGACATGCGTAATGTGAGGTTGGGTCTTTCATGAGATGGTTTTAATCAATTTGGGCAGATGCTTACTTCACACAGCACATGGCCAGTTTTTATATACATTTATAATCTTCCTCCATGGTTGTGTATGAAAAAACCTTCCACTTTCAGGAGTATACTCATATCTTGTACTTCTAATCCCAGCATTGATATTTATGTATACATGAAACCTTTAATAAAATAGTTGAAACTTCTTTGGGATGTGGGTGTGCGCACATACGATGCATGTTCGAAAGACATATTTCAAATGCGTGTTGCGCTTATATGGACGATCAATGATTTTCCAGCTTATGCAATGATGTCTGGATGGAGCACGAAAGTAAAACTGTCATGTCCAGTTTGTATGAAGAATACATGATCCAGAAGACTGAAACATCGCTGTAGTTTCAGTTTTATTGGAAATCGAAGATTCTTTCCAAAGGATCATCCATATAGAATGAATCGCCAAAGATTTGATAATACCATAGAGACCGATGATCCACCTCAGCATATGTATGGAACTGACGTGCTTAATGAATTGAAAGATTTCAGTTTTTTGTTCGGGAAGGGTCAAATGAAATCTGGAAAGAGAAATAATGTTTCCACTGAAACTTGTTACAATTGGAGGAAGAGGAGTATCTTTTTGGATTTTCCTTATTGGTCACCCATTTTTTTACGCCTTTTCTTAGACGTAATTCATATTGAAATGAATATATGCGAAATGATGCTTTCAGTTCTTCTAAATGTCAAGGGGAAGACAAGCGATGATTTATGATCTCAGCGTGACTTAGTGGATTGGGGCATCCGACCAGAATTACATCCTGTGTATATTAGTGAAAATAAATGGAAACTTCCATGCGCTTATTATGTGATGAAACCTATAGAAAAAAATAATTTCTGGAAGTATTAGAGACAATTAGAGTTCCTGATTTCTATTCAAGCAACATATCTAAATCGGTGAACAGAAGAGAGTTGAAGCTAAAATCTTTGAAGACTCATGATTATCACGTTTTACTGCATGTTTTGCTTCCAATAGCAATCTGTCATATTTTTTCCAATAATGTAAGGGTGGCTATTATTCGTTTTTTCCATTTGTTTAGGGATAATTGTGCTAAAAAAATTTCCAAGTCTTTCTTGAAAAAAATGTTGACAGGTCCCCATTAATTTTGTGTGATTTAGAGAAAATATTTCCTCCATCATTTTTCACATGCATGATGCATCTAAATGTCCATATTTCCACACAAATACTTCTCAGAGGACTTGTTTATTTTCATTGTATGTTTCCAACAAAAAGAAATATGTTCACATTAAAGTCTTATGTCCGAAACAGAAATCATCCTGAAGGTTCTATCGTGAACGGTTACTTGCCTAAAAAATGTATGGATTTCAACTCGATGTATTTTTCTGATCTTACTACATGATTGAATAGACCAATGAGAAATTAAGAATAATAGTATGAGAAAATTGAAACCAGTTTTCCATCACTTCCTCAAACAGGAAGAATTTCTGGATCATATACATTAAAGACATTAAGCCATGATGAGCGGGAGATGTCACATCGCACAGTTTTTTTCAACTATGATTTTTTTGATGACTATATCAGGTAACTAAATTGATTATGTATATCTTACATATATATCTGTTAAAATATTCATATTTTTATCTACAGGGAATATAAAACAATGATAAATAGGAAGTATCGTTCTTTATCTTTGAGAAGGAGAGAGACTTTTCATAGAAAAGAGTTTTCTACTTGGTTAAAATTGTTGGTAAAAAAATTAATGTTTAAATTAATTATATAAATATTTAATTATGTTTAATAGTCATTTATATTGCAGGTATTGAGTTTGTCTGCATACTCTGTCTCTGAGGAAATAAGAGCTTTGGATTTTGGTCCTAATACCGTGGTTCGTGACTGTAAATCAATTGTTATCAATGGATAAAAATTTATTGTCACTGAACGAGCGAAGAACAAGAGAACACAACATGATGGTGTTATAGTTACTACCACAACAGATTTTTATGTTAGTGCATTAGATAGTAGACCACGATTTGAAAATGGGGGTTATTATGGAGTTGTTGAGAAAATAATAACATTGGATTATTACTCTCCTGGATGAGTCACAATGATGAAATGCCATCAGTTTGATTCGATTGTGATACATGGCACATTTATTGATGATTGTGGGTTTTGAGTAATTAATATGACTCGCACTCTTTCTAATAAAGAACTATATGTGTTGGCATCAATGGCTATACAAGTTTTTTATGTCCAAGACCAACTTCAACCTGAATTTGGTGTCATAGTAGAAATAATTCCAAGACATATTTTTGATGATGGTGATGATGGAATTGAAACTATCCCTAGTTCCATTGGAACCAATCCATTTATTTCTTTTTATGACTCCAATATCTCAATTGTAAGATTTGATTGTGAACCTGAAGTTGTGGTTGAAAATATATAGAATCATTCATCCATGTTCTCAATTCTTTTGGTTTACCTCGAGTTAGGTTGTTAAGGTTGGTAATATTCAAATTGATTTAGTATTGATCACAAATATGTTTTAGCTGGCTTGACCATTATGTGAATTTTCAATTTTTTTGGTTTCATTTTTTTTGAATTGCATTTCCTAATTTGGAATTGAACTGTATTCAAACATAGTAAAACAGTATTTCTAACTTGGTGAACATTAAAACTTGTTTGATTTATTAAATCCATTCAAGCTCTTCTAAAACAATTGATAGATAAATTACCAATGAATCCCCTTATTCCATAATTTATGTAGTTTTTTGAGTTACATATTAGTTTCCTTTTTCTAATTAATTACATATTTGTTTTCAAAAGAAGGAAGTGAATCCAATTGAAGAGAGACGAAAGAAAAAAATGATGGAGAACAATCGTCGAATGAAGTAGTTTGGAATTCCATCATTAGTGCTTGTAGTGAGACCTTAATTTCAAATTGATATATTTAAAGAATATATAATGTCATGTGATTAATTTTTTTAAAATTTTTTTTGTAGGATCCACCTATATGTCAATAGTTATTCGGCGAGGAGCCTAGTTCTGGTCCTAGTACTCAGGACGGTGGTACGAGGAGGGCTCGTACCAGAGGTGGACGAGCAGCTGTGCGTACTCGACTAGACCCTACCCCTAACACTGACATGTCATCATTCCCACATTCTGATCCTGGTGTGTCGTTAGGGACACACGAGATATTTAGGCGTCCCATGTTTTCACTATCTTCTGCATCTTCTGGACCATCATTTTCACATCCCATGATGATTCCCACTCCCCAGTCATAATCCAGTTAGATAGTTGTCCCATCTTCTTTTCCTTCTACTTCTGTCTCTCTGAGCTTTTATATTCCATCATCTTCGACTCCTGTTCCACTACAGGGTGTTCCATCAGTTTCTATGGATCCAGCGGCACTCAGCGATCAGACCTCCACAGGTATATTTATATAACCCTAACAAATATTTATAGCAATATTTATTTTCATTATAACATGTTTTTGATAAAATATTTGTTTTTGTTTCATGACAGATACATCTACTGACAGGAAGAGGGGGCGAGGTCATACACGCATGCGTTCGGTATAGAACAGCTGCACATAGATTATGGTGGATTATAATTAAGACAACCAAATGGTTGAGAAAACATGGCAGCAATGTCAGAGTTTATTGGTGATGCTTTTCAAATACTCCGGCATCATTCCCGTCAACCGGCTATCATGGAGGCATTTCCACATTAGGTCAAGGATTGAGCTTGGGAAAAGATATTTGTAAAATAATATGTTCTATTAAATGCCATGAATTATTTTTGTATTTATATGAATTAATATTTTGATGTCAGCTTCGATTTAATTTTCCCGATGGTGAGGGTGCACGACTGGAACGTCTAAAGGATTTAGGCAAGATTTGGAGAGCCTACAAGCATGAGTTGTATATTAGCTAGGTTGCTAGAGTTGGTAGTGATATAGAGGCGGTACTAGTGGAGGATGATAGTCCTATAGAGCAGTATTGTCAGATTATTACTCATTGGACGAGTACCCAGTTTAAGGTATTAATAACATTTGATGTATTTAAATAATAACTGTCATGTTTTTCAGTAATACTATCTGTTAAATTTTCTAATTTTATTTAGGAATAATCTGGAAAAAATAAAAACAACATTGATGCAAAAAAATACCTCCACACACTAGGACGCACTACGATGCCTGATCATGAGAAGAAGAAGGTATGACTATTGTTTATAAGTTTTCTTTACGACTTAAAATTTCTTTTGTTTCCTCAATTATTTAATAGTTTTATAAAGTTTCCATATAACTTTAGTTTTTAATTTCATTGTAGAGGAAAATCAATAATATTGAAGGATGTGTGCCTCGTGAAAAACAGTTTTGCTCGGGTAGACGAAAAAAGGAGGGAAGTGCCATCAATGAAACGACTCAGCAGCATATTGTAAGTTCTAATCTGTTGAATTTATATTTTAATATCTATTTTGTAACTTAATGATATATTTATATTTGTAACAGGATGATTTAGAGGCACTCTATGCCCAAGAACTAGACAATATTAGGCCAACAGATCACTTACATCAGGTGTTGGGAGAGGAGCATTCTGGCAGAGTATGCTGGTGACCTAGGATAGACCCAATGAGGTATTGGCCCTCTTCATGTATGATCTATAGTGCCACCGTGCTGCATCATGTTAGGGAACAGGCAGAACAGGCTGATAAAAGGGTCACATAGACGGCATAATAGTCTGCTGGGGAAAATAGTGCGTATATGAAATTTATTGATGTTCTACGTCCAACACTTCCAGCTGAGGATATCCCAGCTTTTAATGAATATATGTCATCGATATGTTCTATATATGGTGCACTAGGTGGAAGTTCTAGTGGTGGTCAAGATGATTTCCATCTTGATGATGATGATTGGGTGGAGTCTGATGTGGAAGAGAAGGGAGAAAAGAAGGGTGAGGCAGGTGGCGAGGGCGAGGAGGAGGGCGAGGGCGAGGAGGAGGGAACTAAGGAGGGAGAGGACGATGATGGGGATGAGGACGAGGGTGATGATGATGGTGATTATGGTGATGGTGATCTGGGGAAAATTGATCTGTTACATTTTTGACTAATATTACTGAGATTTGATATTTAATCTATTCTAGTTGTTGGTTTTATCTAGACTCGTAGTATAGTATTGGAGTTCAGTTATTTTTATATATTATCTTTTTTTATGGATGTTGTTGTCTTTTAGTGGTTTTGTGTTTGGGAACCCCCTCCTTCCTGGACCCTGGACAACCCCCACCATCCTCCTTGGACCCTGGCCAGCCCCCCCCCCCCCCCACCATCCTGCTTGGTCCCCAGACTACCCCCAGACAGCCCCCGGACAACCCCCCGAATAGCATCCCGGACTGCCCCCCCCCCCCAACCTCATCCCTAGACCACGTACATCCCCCGGACAACCCCCCAGACAACCCCCCGCACAGCCCCCCCCCCCCCCCCACCCTCCTTGGTCCCCGGAGCGCCCCCCGGACACCCACCGGACAGCCCCTGGACATCCCCCCACTCTCCTTGATTTAATTTACTACTAGAAAATATATAATATATATTTTATGTATTTTTATAATGATAATCAATGTAAATTACATTTACACATCTAACCAATATCATAGATTCAAGGTATGTTATAAAAGGGATGTATTCATTGGGCAAGACATTGTTAGCTCTGAAATGATACATAGCATGATAAACTAAAATCTCTTCCATACTAATAATGATATAAATATATTCTATATTAATTTCCACAAGATTTTAAGTAAATACCATTCCACTAATAGACACATGAGGATTCTCATAAATCATGTTTACCCTAATATTTTTACATGGATTTTTAGTAAATGTTTTATCATCTATAAATTTTCTGATATTCTCAATTTAAATGTAAATTTTTCATAAATAAATTAATTTGAAGACCCATAGTGAAATAGTGTATTTGAATAATGTGAATGAAAATCTAACATACCACTCAAAGTGCATGTCTTTTGTTTCAAAAGGACATCATATTATGTGAAAAACATCAACTAGCATACAGAAAACCAACCAAATGCATTCGTATTGTGTTGATACTTTAGGGAAATGATTCATCAGTCATTTGAGACGTGTACGAGTCAACCCCATTTAAATACGAGATGCGGTGTGGTTGGTACCACTCTAACTATGTCTCTTTTGTTTAAAATAGACAGGATTATAAGTGAAAAGAACAAATTGTGTACGTAAAACCGACCAAATGCATTAGGAATCTATTGATAATTTATCACAATGATCCATGAGTCATTTGTGATGTGTAAGGGCCAAAACGAGCTCAATCCAAGTCGTGGTGTGGCCAATAGCAGTCTAAATGTCTCTCTTTTTTTTAATGGACAACATTTTAAGTTCATACAGAAAACCGACCAAACACATTCAGTTTCCATTGGAACTTTAGGATAAAGAACCATAGGTTATATGTGACATGTACAAGTCAACCTCGCCTCAATCCGAGGTGTGGTGTGGCCGACACCACTCAAAGTGTCTCTCTTCTGTTTAAAATTGACTTCATTTTAAGTGAAAACAACAACTAGCATACAGAAAACTGACCAAATGGATTCTGATTATGTCGATACTCTATCACAACGATCCATGGGTCATATGTGACATGTACGAGTCAACCCTGCCTCAATCGGAGACACGGTGTGGCCGACACCGTTCATAGTGTCTCTCTTTTGTTTAAAATGGACATCATTTTACGTGAAAACAACAACTGACTTACGAAAAACTGACCAAATGAATTCGAAATGTGTTGATGATTTAGGACAACGATCCATGGGTAATATGTGACATGTTTGAGTCAACCCCGCCTTAATCCAAGGCACGGTGTGGCCGAGATCACTCTAAGTGTCTCTCTATTGTTTAAAATGGAAAAACATTTTAAGTACATATGGAAAACAAACCAAATGCATTCGGTTTCCATTGAAACATTAGGAGAATGATCCATGGTTCATATGTGATGCGTAAAAATTAACCCCACCTGAATCCGAGGTGCGGTGTGACCGGAACCACTCAATATGTCTGTCTTTTCGTTAAAATTGACTTCATTTTATGTGAAAACATCAACTTGCATACGGAAAACTGAACAAACGAATTCTTATTGTGTTGATACTCTAGAACAACGATCCATGGCTCATATGTGACGTGTATGAGTCAACCCTGACTCAATCCGAGACGTTTTTTGGCCGAAACCATTCATAGTGTCTCTCTTTTGCTTAAAATGAACATCATTTTAAGTTAAAGCAACAACTGACACACAAAAAACTGATCAAATTCATTAGAAATGTGTTGTTCCTTTAGAAAAATGATCCATGGGTCATTTGTGACTTGTACGAGTCAACACCCCCTTAATTCAAGGAACGGTGTAGCCTAGATCACTCTAAGTGGCTCTCTTTTGTTTAAAATGGACAACATTTTAAGTACATATGGAAAAATGACCAAACGTATTCGGTTTCCATTGAAACAATAGGAGAACGATCCATGGGTTATATGTGACGTCTAAGAATAAACCTTGCATCAATCTGAGATGCGGTGTATCCAGGACCACTCAATCTGTCTATATTTTATTTCAAAATGAGACCATTTTAAGTGAAAAAAATCAACTGGCATACAGAAAACTGAGAAAACGCATTCGGATTGTGTTGATACTTTTGGAAAATAATTCATCGGTAATTTGACACGTGTACGAGTCAACCCCATTTAAATATGAGATGCGGTGTGGCCGACACCACTCTAATTGTGTCTCTTTTCCTTAAAATGGAGAGGATTATAAGTGAAAACAAAAACTGACATATGAAAAACCGACCAAACGCATTCGGAATCTATTGATAATTTTTCACAACGATCCATGAGTCATATGTGACGTGTACGGGCCAACCTGGGCACAATCCGAGTCACGGTGTCGCCGGGATCAGTCTATGTGTCTCCCTTTTGTTTAAAATGGATAACATTTTAAGTACATACGGAAAACTGACCAAATGCATTCAGTTTCTATTGGAACATTAGGAGAACGAACCATGGGTCATATGTGATGTGTACGAGTCTACCTCGCCTCAATCCGAGGTTTGGTGTGGCCAAAACCACTCAAATTGTCTCTCTTTTGTTTAAAATTGACTTCATTTTAAGTGAAAACAACAATTAGCATACGGAAAACCGACCAAACGGATTCTGATTGGGTCTATACTCTAGTACAACGATCCATGGGTCATATTTGACGTGTATGAGTCAACCCTTCCTCAATCCGAGATGTGGTGTGGCCGACACCAATCATAGTGTCTCTCTATTGTTTAAAATGGACATCATTTTAAGTGAAAACAACAACTGACATATGAAAAACTGACCAAATGCATTCGAAATGTGTTAATGCTTTAGGAAAACTATCCATGGGTCATATGTGACGTGTAAGAGTCAACCCTTCCTTAATCCCAGGCATGGTGTGTCTGGGATCACTCTAAGTGGCTCTCTTTTGTTTAAAATGGACAACATTTTAAGTACATATGGAAAACCAACCAAATGAATTCGGTTTCCATTGAAACTTTAGGAGAATGATCCATGGGTCATATGTGACATGTATGAATCAACCCCACATCAATACGACGTGTGGTGTGACCGGAACCACTCAAAGTGTCGGTATTTTGTCAAAAATTGACTTCATTTTAAGTGAAAACAATAACTCGCATACGGGAAATAGACCAAATGGATTCTGATTGTGTCTATACTATAGAAAAACGATCCATGGGTCATATGTGACATGTACGAGTCAACCTCGCCTCAATACGAGATGTGGTGTGGCCGACACCATTCATAGTGTCTCTCTTTTGTTTAAAATAGACATCATTTTTAGTGTAAACAATAACTGACATACGAAAAACTGACCAAATGCATTCTAAATGTGTTGATGATTTAGGAAAACGATCCATGGGTTATATTTGACGTGTATGAGTCAACCCCGCCTTAATATGAGGCATGGTGTGGCCGGGATCACTCTAAGTGGCTCTCTTTTGTTTAAAATGGACAACATTTTAAGTACATACATAAAACCGACCAAACAAATTCGGTTTCTATTAAAACATTAGGAGAAAGATCCATGGGTCATATGTGACATGTAAAAATTAACCCCACCTCAATCAGAGATGCGTTGTGGCCGACACCACTCAAAGTGTCTTTCTTTTTTTCAAAAGGACATCATTTTAAGTGAAAAACATCAACTGGCATACAGAAAACCGACCAAACACATTTGGATTGTGTTGATACTTTAGTAAAAAGATTAATGGGTCATTTGAGACATGTACGAGTCAACCCCATTTAAATCCAAGATGTGGGGTCATCGGCAACACTCAAACGGTGTCTCTTTTGTTTAAAACGAACAAAATTATAAGTGAAAACAACAACTAAGATATGAAAAACTGACCAAACGCATTCTGAATCTGTTGATAATTTATCACAATGATCCATGAGTTATATGTGACGTGTACGGGGAAACCCGGGCTCAATCCGAGTCGTGGTGTGGCTGTGATCAGTCTAAGTATCTCTCATTTGTTTAAAATGGAAAACATTTTAAGTACATAGGGAAAACTGACCAAAAACATTCAGTTTCAGTTGGATCTTTAGGAGAATGAACCATGGGTCATATGTGATGTTTATGAGTCATCCTCTCCTCAATACCAGTTGTGGTGTGGCCAACACCACTCAAAGTGTCTCTATTTTGTTTAAAATTGACTTCTTTTTATGTGAAAACAACAACTAGCATACGGAAAACCGACCAAACAGATTATGATTATGTCGATACTCTAGAACAATGATCCATGGATCATATATGACATGTAAGATTAAACCCCACCTTAATCAGAGATGTGGTGTGGCTGACACCATTCATCATGTCTCTCTTTTGTTTAAAATGGACATCATTTTAAGTGATAACAACAACTAACATATGAAAAACTAACCAAATGCATTCGAAATGTGTTGATGCTTTTGGAAAACGATCCATGGGTCATATGTGACGTATACGAGTCAACCCATCCTTAATCTGAGGTACGTTGTGGCCGGGATCACTCTAAGAGTCTCTCTTTCGTTTAAATTGGACAAAATTTTAAGTCCATACGGGAAACCGACCAAATGAATTCAGTTTTCATTGAAACTTTAAGAGAATGATCCATAGGTCATATGTGACGTATACAAATCAACCCTGCCTCAATCTGAGATGTGGTGTTGCAAACACCACTCAAATTATATATCTTTTGATTCAAAAGGACATTATTTTAAGTGAAAAACATCAACTGGAATATGGAAAACTGATCAAACGCTTTCGGAATATGTTGATACATTATCAAAACGATCTATGGATCATTTTTGACGTGTAAGATTTAACCTTGCCTCAATCCGAGGCACGTTGTGGCCGGTATCACTCCATGTGTATGTATTTTGTTTAAAATGAACATCATTTCAGGTAAAAATATATGGTATACAAAAAACCGATCAAATTATGAATTGAATTCCTGATTCCACATATAATTGTCATCTAAATTTTAAATTTAATTCTAAATGAATTATGTATGTTTATGAATTCTAATTTAATTATGGATGTGTATAGTTCCAGGATGCATTATATGTTAAATGTGTATGAATTTGTTCTATATATGTATGTGTTAGTTGATTATTGTAGGTAAAATAATTGTATATGTATGTGTTAGTTTATTTAAGGTACAATAATTGGATTGAAAATGAGAGGGAATTGAAATAACACACTAAAACCAACTAACACATACATATAGAAAGTGTCTCTAGTTTTTTGGAAATAGACAACATTCTAAATAAAAACAACTACTGGCATACAGAAAACTGATTAAACACATTCAAATTTAGTTTAAACATTAAGAAAATGATCCATGTGTTATATGTGACGTGTACGTGTTAACCCAGGCACAATCTGAGGTGTGGAGTGGCCGACACCACTCGAAGTGTCTCTCTATAGTTTAAAATGGACTTCATTTTAATTGAAAACAACAACTAACATACGGTAATCTGACCAAACATATTCAGAATCTGTTGAAACATTAGTACAACGATCTGTGGGTCATATCTGACGTTTACGAGTCAACCACGCCTCAATCTGAGTCGTGTTGTGGCCGGGATCACTCTAAGTTTCTCTCTTTTGTTAAAAATGGACAACATTTTAAGCACATACGGAAAACTGACCAAATGGATTTTTATTGTGTTGATACATTAGCACAATGATCCATGGGTAATATATGAGGTGCATGAGTAAACCCCACCACAATATGTGGCACGGTGTGGCCGGAACCACACAAAGTGCCTCTCTTTAGTTTAAAATGGACTTCATTTTAAGTGAAAACAACAACTGACATATAGAAAACTGAAAAAACGCATTCAGATTCTGTTGAACCTTTAGTAAAATGATCCATGGGTCATTTGCGACATGTATGAGTAAACTATGCCTTAATCCGAGGCATGGTGTGGCCAGAACCACTCAAATTGTCTCTCAATTCGTTTAAAATAGACTTCATTTTAAGTGAAAACAATAAATGACATATGGAAAACTGAACAAATGCATTCGGATTCCGTTGAAACTTTAGGAAAACGATCCTTGGGTCATATGTGACGTGTAAAAATCAACCTCGCCTCAATATGAGGTGTGGAGAGGGTGGCACTACTCAAAGTGTCTCATTTTTTTTAAATAAACAAAATTTTAAGTGAAAACAATAACTTGCATATGGAAAACCAACCAAATTCTTTTAGAATATGTTGATACTTTAGGAAAACGATCCATGGGTCACATATAACGTGTACAAGTCAACCCCACCTCAATTCGAGCCACGGTGTGACCGGTATTACTCCAAGTGTATGTATTTTGTTTAAAATAGACAAAATTTTTAGTAAAAACAATTGGTATACGAAAATACGAACAAACGTATTCGGATTCTGTTGATAGTTATTCATTTTTTGTGTATTTTATTGATAATTGATAATTAAATTATGTACGTATTCAATTATGAATTTAATTTTAGATTCCACATATAATTGTCATCTAAATTTTAAATTTAATTCTAAATCAATTGTGTATGTTTATAATTACATTATGAATTTTGATTTAATTCTTGATTTGTATAGTTCAATAATGCATTATATGTTAAATATGTGTGAATTTGTTCTCTATATGTATGTATTAGTTTTTTATTGCAGGTATAGTAACTGCAAAGGAGCAGAATGGAGTTTAGTTTACAAAATTGGAGGTTGGTGTGAAAAATTGGAGTCTGCTGTGCAAATTGCAGGCTGCTTTGCACAGCAATCGTATGCCAACAGTTTGAAACCGTTGGCATAGGTTTGTAATAAGCCTTTTTTTGCCAATGGTTCTCTTTATACCGTTGGAAAAAACCATTCCCAATTGTTTTATAACCATTGGGAAAGAATTTATTTTCACCAGTTTTACCAACAGTTTACTGTAAACCGTTGGTAAAACTTATTCCAATGGTTTGGTTAAACTGTTGGCATAAGTTAATTTTACTAACCTATACCAACAGTTCTTTGTAAACCGTTGGGATTGGTTTTCCCAATGGCTTACTTCCCCACGGTATTCAGAACCATTAGTATATGTTATACCAACGGTTCTACGGCCTTTCCCAACAATTCTGAACTGTTGGGAAAGTCCCCATTTCCAGTAGTGTGTAGCTTTCATTGCACACAATTCTGAGTTTAAAAAAATATCATATGCTATTAAAATATTATTTTATTCAATATTATTATTATCACTTATATAATGGAATGGTTGGAATTAATAGGATTAACTAAATTATAAAAACATGGTTTACCAAATTTTATATAATGAATTATTTCCTAAATAAATATTTATAAATTAAAATAAAAACTTTTATAATAAAAGAAATATTTTCTAAAAACTAGTTTAATATGAGCATGTGTGTTTAAAAAATCCCATTTGATGAATTTCCTTAATGAAATATATAAAATATATATTAAATATTATTTTTAACATTAATATTATATGTTTTATATACTTTATAAATAATAAATACACTTTTATTCTTAAACACTGTTTTTTCTAAACACTAGTTTTGTATCCTTTAGAAAACAAATTTCAAACAGAATTTTTAATTTTTTTAAAATTTATTCATAAAAATAAATATACGTTTTGAAATCCAAAAATAAATATAATATTACGGTTATGTTTTTTATAATTCTCTAAAAATAATTTTTTCGAATTGTGAAATATATTTGATTTAAATCGAAAACTAACTTTTTCATTAAATTATTTATAAATATAAATTATAAATTAAATTGAATTTCAAAAAATAATAATTTCAATTATTTATATATATTAATACAATTTAGTTTATTTTAATAAATTCCATATTAAAATTGAATATAAAAATATTTCAACATTTTGAACTTCTTTTCTGTTTAAAACATCTCTTTCTCATAGTGTTTGTGGGATTAATATTATATTAAAATTTATCAGTTCTATAAATTGAATTTATAAAAATATATCTTATATTTAAAATAAAAATAATATATATATATTTTACTAATTTTTGATTAATTTTTAAACATATTTTTTAGTGAAAATAGTTTAAAATTAATTATTGTGACTAAGATTAAAATGGGGTTTTGCATGTTACATGCACTTGTGTTAAATTTTATTTCAACTCATAATATTTTAATTTGATAAATTTTATTTCATATTGATAATAATTAGGTCCAAATTATTTAATAATTATCTTTTAATATTCTTCCCAAATGATAAATTAGCTATGCTGGAAAATCTTGTTGTCATGGTGAAAATTAAATTGGTAAAAGGGAGCACAATTTTATGACTAAGGAATGACTTTTTTAAAACATTTTATTTTTTTAGTGGAGGTTTTACTTTATAATATAAACCCTAACCAATATCATTTTTCAATTTTTATGCACATGATATGTGATTTGATTCCCATTGTTGAATACTTCTGGGTATTTACAAAGACGGCAGTCCTCCGCATTTATTAAAGGGCACTCACTCCCATCACTTCTCCATACATCTAAATACATTTATCTCAACCAACCTCTACCCATATCACATCCCAAATTCCTTCTTAACATTTTATAAGACTTAGTTTTGTCATAAATCCATCCCTGCAAGGATTTTGGTGCATACCTATATTGGTTACTTGGGAAAGAGGAGGTTTGAATGTGTACAAATATAATTGAGACATAAGGAAAGGGATTTTCCAATCAATTTTTTTGTGAGAAATAAGAAATATTCACCAAATATTTATTTATTTTTTATATATTACCCGTGAATTATTTTTATGATTATTATCCTAGAATTATTTTTATTTACTTATCTATTTGTGGATCTCTTCTTCACGAAGCTTACGAAACAAAAGTTACCAATTCATTAAGAGATTTTGTGTATATGAAACTAATTTTATATTTAATATAATTTATTTATTTATACTCATGGAATTTTTTTGTTTGATTTTAGGATATTCTTCCTTATGACATTCATTTCAATGTCATCATAGTGGTGGAGATATTATGTCACAATATCATTGTTCATCATTATTTTTTATGATTATATTTCCAATGATAGAATATTATAATCCATAACTCAAGAAAATCCTATATGATCTCATCCACTATTTTTTTAATAAGGATAAATTTCTTCCATTCATTTGCCACTATTCATGTAATCAAAAGTTTAAAAATAATGTTTTTACAAAACATCATCTTTTGGGTAGAAAACTATTTTCTTCCAAAAGCATTTTTTCTAAAAACATATTCAAATTTTTTACTAGTATCCAATCATTTTTAAAAGACATTATTACTCATGTTTAACTTGGTACAAAATAATGTAATCTTCATTTCATCTCCAAAAAATTTCCATTTTTCTTTCACTAAAAAACAAATTTTGTTTCAAATTGAATGAAATGAATGAAACATCTCATCACCATAACTATGATTTACTTTGAATATTAATTAATATTTTTTTATATTTATTTTTTAAAAAAAATCCCAAAAATATTTTATGAATTTTTATTTTCAAAAGTTTATTTTCCAAAAAAAAAAATTCCCCATGAAAAATTCCATGTAATCATTCAAATTCATTGCGCACATTAGATGAAATCCTTTTTTGTTACCTACAATTTAATGGGTATTTTATCTAATAATACCATTATAATTATTTACTTAAATGGTTATTGTTTATGTTGACTATATTTTTATGAACCTCAGTTATCTTCCCCATGTTATACCAAGAAACATTTCTTATAGAATCTTCTTCATTTCAAGGGTTATACTTTTATGAAATAATGAAATGATTATGAAATATGTATCTTTTATATAGGATATTTTATTATAATATTTTTATGAAAAAAAATCCATTTAATGGGTCATTATATATTGAATTTTTATAGTCTTTTGTTAAATATAAATTTAGTTTTCATTATGAGATGCTGTGACCTATATCTATCTCAAAATAATTGGGTAAAGATTTACTTATCTTGAGATGAAAATGTAAAATAATTTTTTGTGATTGATACACTGTGAAATATGTGTCCCCTGATCTACTATGAGAAATAAGTGTATCAAGGTCCACTATAGGAAACAAGTGTGTCTTCATCCACAATTATAAAATGGTGTGTCCAAATCCACTATAGGAAATTGGTGTGTCCAGAACTACTATATTTATGGTATTGGTAATTAAACTTTATATATGAAATAGTTTTCAATATTTATAATTGTTACATAACTTCTATAGTTTATGGTTTAATAGTGATGATTTAATTCACATAAGGTCTATATTTTGATAAATGATAATGTTTTAATTTATATCCAATGTTTTTGATCTATGAAAGGATGGGTATGAAAATCTTAATTTATGATCATGATAAAAAAACCATTATAGTTATATAATTCTTTCATATGATCATATATTGATATCTATTATTTCCACCCTTATTATGAATCTGAGATCACCTTTTCATATGTTTCCTTCCCTGATTTATAAACAAATGTTTAGGTATATGATTATTAGGAATGTCACTATGTGAGAATATATTATTGTGATATATCTTAAGTTATTTTAAAAAATCAAGATTTTTTTTTCCTAGTTCCCAAACACACTAAACTATTATGGTCCTCAGGTCTGTGTATGTGTAATGTATTGAATATTCCTCTAAAAATATATAATATCAGTGTATGAAAATCTTGGGTCTTTATAGATGGTATTAGTGTAATGGTTTAGTTAACCTTGGGAAACAAGGATTTTAAATATTTACTAAAATACCTAGAGATATATCAAATGATATGTCTAGGAATATGTCAAAGTATAAATCTAAGGATAATTTAAAGTATAGGAAAATTGTAAAGGATTCAAATAAAGGATATAGTAAGTTATTTCAAAGATATTAAATCCCTATATAGACACTACATGTATATGTGGCTCTAGAATAGAGGTACCAAGGGGTAACAACTCAAAAAAGGGTATATTGAGATGGACTTGATCATCAAATGGTTCATGAAAATGGGCCTTGTTTGATATTCGGTTTAACTCTCCCATTGGTTATTCTCTAGAAAACAAATCATTTATGAACCATAATGAAGTACTTAAATAGATGGTGACTATTAATTACTTAGAATAAACCTAAGGTGTCACGTATTAAAAAAGAAACATTAATTATTAAACCACCATATAGGCTATATTTCATGATTATTTATTTTCAACTATTACTATTGTTTCTCACACTATACTTTCAAGTATTAGTTAATGGATGTAATAGGAATAAAACTTTTTATTGATGATTGTGATGGAAAATTAAATTATTTTTATTTTAATAAACCAAAATTTTTGGAGAAGGAATGAAAAATATGGTATATATTCTCAAAAACATTATCATGTTTGAATCATGATGAACATCTAAACGAGCAAAAGAGTAAACAATGTTTATTCTATTCCTTAATAAAAAAACTTCCATCTTATTTTAGTGGTTACAATAATCAAATATATAATGAGGAATTGATAAGTAGCACTGAAATGATATTTTCCATTATTTAGTTTTTAGAGCATGAAAAAATCATTTTGTATGTTTATTTCATTTTTGGTTAAGAGGATTCGTAGAATATACTTATTTAGAATATGAGGGAATTAGAATAAATATAATCAATGTTAAGGGTATATTTTTCAATAAATACTTACCTTATATTCTATGATCAAATATAGAGAATGAATTCCTTGACCTTAAGAAAAAGATTTATGAATCTATTGGTACCTATAGAGATAATTTTATAAGACTATAAAGGTGTGATTCTGTTTTACTTATCATCCCTAATATAAAAAATGATTCATTATTTGGTGTCCTAATACCAATTATTCAAAAGTACAGGAATATAATATAATTTTTAAGATATATATATTCCACTCCATATGCACAAATGGAAGATGTGTAAATTGTATATTCCCACCATTCATATGATTTTAGATAGAAAAAGAATATCGAGTATCAGGAAAAATAAAAAATTGGAAAGAAATTTCTTCTATCTACATTCTAGAAATGTGGGAAGAAAAATCATGGGAATTTATTTAATGGAACTAGGTGGTTCATTAAATATCAAAAGTTAGGTCATAAATCCCATGAATATCAAAATGTGATTAATGGTCTAGTTAATTCAATATAAGAGAAGAGGAATCCAACTAATTCACTATATACAATAATGTTTTTCAATTGAATAGATTTTTACCATTATTAAAATCAATTCCCCAATCCAATGGTTGATGTGGATGATAATCCAAAACCACAATTAATGAAAAATAAAAAAGGGAAATATTATGAAATCATAATTGATGAAGTTAGTCATAATAATTGATAAACACATAGCCTTACCTATGTGGTTTATAATTTAATATTTGATTTTGTATATATAAAAATTATTTAAATCTTGTTATTCATCCATTTGTGTTATTTAATGTGATTACCTCACTCATCATGGATTTTGTAATAATTAAATCACATTTTATTTTTTATCATTAAAAGGATGAACCTAATCATCCAATGAAATTTTTTGGTATAAGATAATAAGTTATATAAGGGATAAAGGGTGAATTAAAATTTACTAGAATATATTTTTCCATGTAATATTAAATTAATAATTTTGGATAAAAACATGGGGTTTTGAGTTTAAGGATTAATATAAGATAAAATCCATAGAAACCACTTTGAGGATTTATGTTAGGGTATTTTATCAAGATACATAATATTTAAAGATATGTTTAATATAATGACCCAACCCCAAATACTCATAGTCGGCGCATTATTTTAATACATTATTAGGATTACAAGGAATCAAATCCAAAAATACTGAGTAGTTTAGTATTTTTGGAATACTAGATACATAAAGTGGTTCAATATTAATACTTGAAATTAAAAAAAAATAAGTTTTAGTGGGAACATCCACAACTCTAAGTTTATCCCTATAGATCATACATAATAAAATTCATTGTGTCTTGATAAAATGAAACATAATAATGGGGTGATCTCAAATTCTTATTAATGTTAAGAAATATAGTGTAATATATCATAAACATAACCATTATACATGGTGAATATCTAATAACACATGCAACTAAATGTACATTTGAACACATTTTGGTAGGAATAAGTGTTGAATAAATAATGAAATAATAAAACATAATCATGGATATTATACTATTAAAATAACAACATGAACTATCAATATTAATTTCATAATGAAGAAATTCATAATTTGGTACATCATAACCATACCATCAAGGCCTCCTTCAAAAACCATTAATATACATTTTTTCAATGCCTATGCTAAGATGACAGATTGTCTCATGAGACCTACTGATTTCATGAGGGGCTATTATAAGACCCTCCCATAACTTACTAAGTCCAATTAATTACTCATTTAAATGGATATAAACATAAAAAATATTCACATATTTATTAAAACTAAAATGTTAAATATAAATAACTTTACCTGATCATTAAACATAAACACTAACAATTCGGAATAAAATGGTGACTGGTTTGAAGATATCACATCCACAATTAAAATAATCATAAAACATTAAAAAAACATGGTGGATGGTATCATAGGAGATAAATCTTAATTAATTAAAAGATTAATCCACATAAATTAACATTGATGAATATACTTTTAAATATGACCAATGAAAATTCTATGAGGAAATAATTCTTTATCATTCCAAATTGTCTCATACCACCTTGAAACATTGAAATCATAATCCCTTAGAATATCATTAGAGTAAAGTGACTCTTAATATGATATAACAAAGGTAATTACATACACTAAAGGAATGAAAAAAGTAGTGAACAAGGAATATATCTAATAAAAGTAAAAGTGATATGAGAAAAAAAATTACTTTGGAAGGAAGAGTTCTTTTGGAAAATCATTTGTATTTGTGATGAAATAAGATTGTAAACATCTATATCCTAGAAAAAAAATAGTAAGGTAATTTAAATTATATTTTAGGATTAAATAAACTCTTATTGAGGTAGAATCATTTAAAAAGTGTTTTTAAAGAGAATTTTAGAAATAAAACATTTTAGTGAGCTTTAGGAAAAATATTAATGTATTTTAAAATGAAAATTCTTGTTCAATTTTATAAATCTAGAAATGAACCAAAATTACTTTTTCATGTTAAAATGTGTGATTTTATAAATTCAAATCTGGAATAAAATTTTTTATAGAGTAAACTTCAAAAGAGGTGGTTATTTTGAGAAGTTCCTTGAATCGGCTTGCATTTTGGGAAAATATTTAGGAAGATTCTTTAAAAACATGTAACTCCCCCATAAAATAAAGAAGAACTATTATAAGTACACATATATAGAAAATTAATATATAATTTATGTGGAGTAAATTGGAATAAATAAAAATTTAATTAAGGTGAGTGGATAATAAGAGAAACCTTAATCAAAATGGTGGTTCGTGTAGAAAATACCTAAAACATTGTAATAAATTGAATCATATGCCCGAAAATTAATAATCATAAAATGATAAATTTATTTTCATGAAAATTAATAGAATAATGATATGAAACATCAAAGTTCATTTTACATATAACATACACAATTATTATTAGTGAATATATAATATCTCACAAAAATGGGAGTGAGATGAAGAAACCCTTACCTTAAGTCTAATGGTGTATTTCACTTGATCATAGATTCCTGGATAACAAAATTAAATTAATAAAATACTATTTATAGAACCTATTATTTAAATAATTTATTTATTATATCTTTATTAATTTCATTCATTACTTTATTGATTGTTTGAAGATGATCAATTTCATTATTTTAGAGTGTTTTCCCCCTCGATCTCATGATTTGTTTACTTATATTTACAAATGGAAAAACATGTAAAATAAAAAATGGTTGTATAAAATAGAAGTTGAATGTTATTAGTTAAAAATTATAATATTAAATGGTTATATAATTATTTTTGTTATTGGGATTGAAGATGATTCACTTTGTAAAACAGTAAAGAAAATTGTTTGGGTTAATTAGGGTTTTTTTATCACAACAAAGTCATTTTGATTTAGAAATTAATATCATGTGTCAAAACTATAACATAACCTTAAATAAGTTATAATACATTTATTATTGTCTATTTCAACCATCTAAATGGTTTCAGGACCATAATTTAATATGTAAATAGAAATTGAAAACTCGACATCCTTGAATGTGATAAATTAACACTTGATGGGTGGTGTTTTCATTACATATATAAAAACATGGGAAATGAGAGATGATGATGAATTATTCCATTATCAAAAAAATATTACATTACATGTATTTTACTACAGTTATCATAACATTATGATGAAAGGGGGTGAGGAATGTAGAAAATAACGAAACTTGAAATAAAATAAAAGTTAGGAAATCACTTACGAAAATTCAGTAGCCTAACGAGTTCACATAAAAATTTATAAATTATATTAATGAGAGAAAAGAGGATTGCCATAATTCATTAATATTATAGATATTAAGGTGGATATGGAATTACATATCCTAATGTAATCCAATTTAAAATAAAATATAATAAAATATAATAGTTCTTGAAAAGGAGAACGGTGATAGATTCATTTACCTTTTAAAGTAACTCCTAAAACATGAAGGTTGGGACCTTGGGACCTTGATGACACCTTGGGATGAATTTTAGGGAGGTAAAAATACTATATAATCATGGATGATGATGATGGAAAGAATTAAAATTTATTAATGAGTGGGTATTTATAGTAAATAAGAGGTAGTTTTTTTAATTTCAAATGACACATCATTTGTGGTTTTGGAAAAACAATGGACCTGCCCTTGGTATTTTTCTCATGGTATTAGCCACATAAAACCCCTCATATCATATTTTAATGTACGGAAGTCAATTATTATTTTATATTAATAATTATATCATTATTATGTCATCAAACATACTAAAAACTGAAGTGTGTTTTTACAATTCATACAAAATCCTATATTTTAGAAAAATCCCAAAAATTCACCCCAACCATTTTTTGAAATATAAAATTGAAAAATGAAATCCTTTTTTTTAAACAATTTTCTAAATATTTCTAATTTAATTTCTAAATAATGGCATAATTTATTCCAAATAAAAACTTTTGAAATACAACACCTTTTATAACAACCTAATAAATAAAAGATGGTCACATTAAAAAAATTATAACCATAATAAAATAATGTAACAATATATGATAAAATTTTATGGAAATAAATTTCTTTTTAAAATTATTAAATTAATCATAAAATTATAATGAAAATATTATTGACTTAAAAAAACCAATACATACACTATGATCGTTCTTTCACTTATAATATGTTTAAATTGTATTTATACATTTATGGGTGATGTTTCTATTATTTGTCACATTTACAATTAATTACTATTCATTAATGTATGTTAGTATTTATAAAGGTATTTTATTTTTCATAAATAATGAATTTTTTCTAAGGAGACACTATATATCTTACTAAACACATCTTTCTATGTCTTTTTTTTTGAAATTCAAAACACATCGGTGTAATATTTATGTTTGCAAGATAGGTTATGAAAAATTTTATTTTTTAGAGACTCAATGTTTCATACATTCAATATTGAATTTATCATTGAAATATTGGGGTGTTACATTATCCCCACTTTACAAAAAGATCATCCTCAAAATGACTAGAATTTTACCTCAAAATATATTTGTGTAGTTCTCCATCATAAGATCCTCTGGCTCCCATTATGCCTCTTTAATTTTATGATTTTTCAAAATTATATTTACCAGTCGAGTCAACTAATTCCATAAAAATTGTTCTTTAGTGTCAAGAATCTGGATATTCACTTCATACTAAGATAAGACAAGTTCTAATTCTATACATTCAGAAGTAAGGACATGTGTTGGTTCTGGCATGAACTTTCTCAGTAATGAGACATAGAACACATTTTGTACTTTACAAAAGGCCAGGTGGAAAAACTAAATGATGTCCAATAGCTCCAATTCTCCATAGAATTTCATAATTGGATATATTCATAAGGATTAGTTTCCCTTTCCTCCCAAATATAATAATTCCCTTCCATGAAAATACATTCAAGAAAACCTGATCTCCTACTTGAAATTCCAAATCCTTCCTATGATTATCGGCATAGATAGTTTTCCTAATTAGAGAAACTTTGAAATAGAATGGAATATTCTTTACATTCATTGTTGTTCCTCCATGAGATATGAGACCACCAGCATCCTTTCTCTAATGTAAAACCATCATGTTGGTGAATAATATCTCTTTCCATATAATGCTATATATGGTCCCATTTGAATACTTTAATGGAATCAATTTTTTTTAGAAAACACCACCAATGGTTAATACTAATCCCATATACCTTGAAAATCATGCCATCCTAATCTCAAAATGACTTACAAATTTTGGATCGTTCTTTCTGATTGTTCCTCAGTTTGAGGGTGATAAGAGGTACTCAATAGAAGCTCTATATCTAGGGATTTCTGAAGAAATTTCCATAATTTAGATGTAAATCATGTATCCTGATTAAACACAATTGAGAGAGGTTCTCTATTATATCTCACAAGTTCATTGATTTAAATTCGTTCTAGGTGCTCTAGTGTAAAATCCTCCCTTATAGTGAGGAAATGTGTAGATTTCACAATTTGATCAACAATTACCCTCATTAAATCATTCATTCTGTGAGTTTTGGGTAATCCAGTGACAAAATACCTAGTCATGTCATCCCAAAATTTTATATCCCATAATTAACTCCAAATCATATAAACACTAAAGTTTATAATTACATTTATAATTATGTCCAAACAAGAAAAGATAATTTCTTCTTGTAATATAACTTTCACATAATAAACATCATTTTTATATAAGATAAAGAAATTATTCCAAAGTATTACCCTCATTAAAAGACCATTATTACTTTCAAACATGACATCATTCAGTTATTTCCATATAGATCCTTCCATGGCTGAGTGGATATCCTATAGAATAGAGCATTGACTCGTGTAATTCTCTAGTCCCCAACATTTACGGTAGATGATGGTAAATGGATTATTAAGATGATTTTTATTTTCTTCCATTTACTCTTCATTTTTTTCTCAGTAATCCATTGTTTTATATTCTTCTTTTTGATTAATAAAGCTTTTATTTTTTCCTATAAGTTATTTTTTTGGGTGTCTCCATCCAGATTTCTTGCATGATGGAAATTTAGATTTCTTTTATCTATTTTCACACCCTCTAGAGCTTCTAAAATACCCCACCATTATCTGCTTTGGTGTGTTCGGGATTTGGTTATTATACATGTTGTTGATCATTTTTTTGGAAAAATAATTTGGCATTAACATGATATATTTTATGCCTATCAACTTTCCATTTGGTTTATTAACACCACTACCTTTTATAGATTTCCCATTATGTTTGATGTTAATATGAATTATTTGGGATTTATCCATTGAATGAAACCAAAAAAGAAGAGTGTGAGTAAAAACATCCATAAAACCATTTAATGAATAACATGACACCTTATTTTCAATCTTAAGCACCTTAGTTCTCACCAAGGTTATTCATTCACATATTATAATTTAATCCATCAAATATTTTTGTAATGAAAATATGAATTATACTAAGAATATACACTTCGTGTATCAAACTTGGTGTGTAGTAAGGCCTGATGTCGTATACCAGGATACCCTGGGTTAAGCCATAACCTCATTTTCAGAGTTTTCACTCTTAGGAACATATGTTCTAGAACCACGTCTACTTGTCGTATCCAGATAGGGATTTATTTTCTAGAACAATCTATGTAATTCTTTCCTTACAAAAATTCTAGGATGTTCTAGTATATTGTTTTAAAAATACTATCTTAGGTTTTTGTTCCCTAAAATATGTTTTCTAAATCTAGTTTCCAAGTTTTCTACTCAACTTCCTTGGATAAAAACTCCAACTCCCCAACCCCAAAAGCCCAGTGCCATGGATTTTATTAGTGAAATGGAAGGATTATAAGGAATAAAAACCTAAAGGAACAAGTAGTTTATTAGTTATGGAAAACTATATACATACAAAGGTTCAAAAATACAACAAGAAATTAAAAAAAACATATATGTTTTATTGGGAATATCCACAACTCTATGTCTATCATTGCATATCATTAATAATAAAATTCTTCATGTCCTAATAAATTGAAACATAAGAAAGGGGTGAGCTCAAATGCTTAGTAAGGGTAATAGATATAGTGGAATATATCATAAACATAAACATTATTCATAGTTACAAAATAAAAATACAAGCCTTTAAATATAAATTCTGACACAATATTGAATGAATAATAGCTAAATGACTAATACAATAATAAAACATAATTAACTGTATTATACTTGTGGAATAACCACACAAAATATCAATATTATTTTCATAATGAGTGAATAAATAATGGGGAACGTCATAACTATAAAATAAAGGCCTCATTCTAAGAACATAAAAACCTATTTTGCGAAAGCCTCATTCCAAGACCATAGTTTATCTCATGAGACCTATTGATGCATCAAGGGAATTTTGTGGTCCCACCCAAAACATACTATGTAAACATAATTCCTCATATAAATGGTGATAAACATAAACAACATTAAAATTTATATATAAACTAATATATGATATATAAATAATTTTCCCAACACATAAAACATAAATACTAACCATTCGAAGTAAAAAAGATGAATGGTTTCAATATAGCATATCCACACTCAAACTAATCTTAATCCACTAAATAAAAAATTTTGTATGATATCATAGTTTATAATCATTAATAAAATAAAAGATTCACCAAAGTACTTTTATGTAGATGATGACACTTTTAAATAATACAATTTAAAAGTCCTTGAGGAATTAATCATTAAACATTCCAAAGTTTTCCATACTACCATGAAACATTCAAATCATAATCCCTTATAATTTGATGAGAATAATGAGATTCTTAATGTGATATAAAAATTGTAGGTACATACATCCCAATTAAGAAATAAGTTCTTAACAAGGAATATATATCTTAAAAGACAAATTGAGATGAGAAAAATTATTTTTTTTCTTTGAAAGTAAGTGTTATTTTAGAAAATTATTTTTATTTTTCATGAAATCTGACTATAAACATGTATATCGCAAAAAAATAAAATGTAAGGTCATTGAAATTATATTTTAGGATTAAATGAAGTCTTATTTAGGTGAAATAATTTAAAAATAATTTTTAATGAATCTTTTAGATATAATACATTTTTTGTGTTGTTTAAGGAAAATATTAAAATATTTTAAATAAAAAAAGCATTATTGCATTCATAAAACTAGAAGTGAACCAAACAAAAAATTTCATGTTATAAAAAATTATTTTAGAAAGATAAATTTAGCATAAAATAGATTATAGTTTGAACTTCAAAATAGGTAAGAATTTTGAGAATTTCCTTGATTCAGCTTGTATTTCAGAACAATTTTTTGAGAGATTCTTTTAAAACATGTAAATCCCCATAAAATAAAGAAGGGATACGATTAATAAATATATATAGAAAATTAAAAAATAATTTATGGGGATTAAATAAAATTAAATAATAATTTCTTTGAGGTGGGTATAGAATAAGAGAAACTCAAATGAAAGTGGAGGTTCGGGTAGAAAATTCTTAATTCTTTGTAATAAAATCAATTGTATGACCCAAAATTAATATTCATAAAATGATATATTTTTTATCATAAAAATAAAATAATTAAGGACAATAAATATCAATGGGAAGTATACATACACCAAACATATGCAGTATTAGTGCATAGGGAATATGTTACAAAAATGGGATTGAGATGAAGAAACCCATACATTAAGTCTGATGGTGTTTTCCACTTGATTATAGATTCCTGGATAGACAAATTAAATTCATAAAAAATTATTTCCCTAACCAATTTTTTATTTAAATGATTTATTATAACCTTATTTATTTCATTAATAGCCTTATTGATGGGTATAAGAGGTTCAATTTCATTGTTCGGGGGTGTTTTCTTCCTTGGTTTTCATGATCAGTTTACTAATATTTACTTATAGATAAACATCTAGAATGAGGATAGTTTTCTAGAATAGAAGGTGTATGTTACTATTGAACAAATATAAAATATACATTGTCATAAAAATAATTTGTTTTTTTGAGTGACGTTGAATCATTATATAAAACATTAATGATACTTGTTTGGGTTAATTGGTAGTTTTTTATCAGAATGAACTCATTTTGATTTAGAAATTAATATTATGTGTGAAAAAAGATTCCATAACCTTAAAAAATTTATTATAAAAATATTATTTTGTCGTTCAACCATCAAAATTGTTTCATGACCAGAAATAAATATGGAAATAGAAATTGAAAACTCATCATCCTTGAATGTTACAAATTAACACATCTCGAATGGTGTTTTCATTTATAGTAGAAAAAAAGATGGGCAAGGAGATATGATGATGAATTTTTCCATTATCACAAAACAAATCAAGTACTTGTATAGCACTGGATTTATCATAACATTTGGATTAAATGAGGTGAGGAAATAAAGATAAAAGAAATGAATTCATAATAAAATAAAAGTTGAGAGATCTCTTATGAAAATTTACCAAACTAACGGGGTCACATAATAATTTTTAAAATATTTTTATGAGTGAAAAAAGGTCTATCGTAATTATTAAATCTTATAGATAGTATGTGAGATATGTAATGACATATCCCAACATATATAAATTGAAAATAAAAGAGAACAAAATAAATAGAGTGCTTGAAAAATAGAATGGTGATAGATTCCATTATATTATATAGTAACTCCAAAATCTTGAAGGATGGGACCTTGGGGCCTTATGGAAATATTAGGAGGAATTTTATAGAGGAATAAGTACCATATATTAGAGGATTACTTGTTTCATATGAATGAAAATGAATGAATGAGTAGGTATTTATAGTAAATGAGACGGAGTTTTTTATTAATTTCAATGGAAACCTCATTAGTGGTTTTTGAAAAGTCGTGAGATTTCTTATGGTATTTTCCCATGTTATTTGCCACTTGAGACAACTTATATTATATATTTATGATAAAAAAGTCGATCAGAATTTTATATTAATTATTACATCATTATGATGTCATTAAACATACCTAAAACTAAAAAGTGTATTTTTACAATTAAAAAATAATTCATGTATTTTAGAAAATTCCCAAAAATTCAACAAAACCATTACATCAAATTAAGAATTTAAAGATGACATATAATTTTTTAAAAATAATTTTTTACATATTTTTTTATTTAATTTTTAAATAAAATCATAATTTATTCCAAAAAAACATTAAAATTATAACTCGTTTTATAACCCCTTATAAAATTTACCAAGGTCTCATAAAATTTTCTTACAACCATAATAAAATAAAGTAACAATTTAATATTATATACTATGAAAATTAATTTACATTTGAAATTATTGAATTTATTAAGAAATTGTAATTAAATTATTTTTGTCTTAAAAAATATTAATATTTACACTATGATCATTTTTTCACTTATAAGATTTCTAAATTGTATGTATACATTCAGGGGTGATGTTTCTATTTTTTGAAAGATTTAATATTCCTTAATTTTCAATACTATTCATAAGGGTATTTAACTATTCATAAGGGTATGTTAATTTTTATCAAAAATTATGTTCATCTTATCAGACTCTAAATATCTTACTAAACGCAACTGTGTATGATAGTTTTTTGAAATTCAAAACACATAGGTGGAAAAATTATGTTTACTAGATAAGTTATAAAAAAGTTTTGTTTCTTAGTGACTCAGTGTTTCATGCATTCAATTTTAAACTTATTTTCAAAATATTGGTGTGTTTAATTTATTGAAATACAACACATTAGTTTTTTTAGTTTTTTAGTAAAAAGAGTTATTTTAGGTGGAATCCCTTTAAAATTTGCGGTCCTATGATTATAGGAATTGGAAACCATAGGGATTTATCTTATCTTTGATTTCTAGGTAAATATGTGTTCTATATTATCTCTATAAAAAATCCTCAAACATCACTCTTATGAGAGAATATTTCTCAATGAATCCACCTTCCATAATATACATTAAGAAACTGGTAATGATTCTTGTAGTACCATAATAAATTTTTTATGAATAGTATCTGAGGTTTACCTTGATATTTAGGAAATGTCATCAACAAGATCTTGATACTAAACTGAGTTTCATCACTACATGTCATCCTTTTATATATTGTAATTCTATGAAAATAATTCAAACTCTATTGGATATTATAAGATATTTTTCAACAAATTTCAAAGATGGTTGGGTTCAATACCTTCCTCAAGTTGAGTTTTCCAACAATAATAAATACCACTCGAGCATTCAGAAGGATCCTAATGAATTTATTTATAGAATGACGTGCAGAAGTACTACATATTATAATTACGGTGAATAAATAAATCTTTTGGTTCTTGAGAGAGTATATGAGATTGAAGATTAGGTTATATCCATTAAGAAACACATAAGGACATCAATAATTTGAAAAAACATTATGTTGATAATCATCGATGCGATCTAGAATTTGATGTTGGTGATAAGGTTATTATAAAAATTTCCCTAAGAAAGAAGTAAAAACTAAGCACTATGTATTTTATTCTCCTTCAAATTACTGATTAGATTTAGACTAGATCTTTTCACTTGATGGTTCCACCAAACCTCTATCAGAACCATGATGTGATACATGATTCTCTCTTAAGTATGTACATACTATATCTATCACATGTATTGAACTTAGAGGTCATACCATAGGATAATTATCTTTATCACAAGGAATAAACAGTGTATATTTTCAATAAAATATAGAAATTTCTATACTGAAGGACCACTCACCTAGTTAATGTTTTTTGTAAATACTACATACTTGAGAAATATTCATGGGAACTTAAGTATTTAATGAGGTAAAAGTATCATTATTTAGTGGTACCAAAAAAATATCAATGGAGAAATGCATTTTAATGTGGGTTGAACAAAACACCATAAGATTTTGATAAATTGATTTTTAAAATAGATTTAATTCATTTGGAATTTTTAATTATACACAAAATCTGGTTTATCTTATGTTACAAATAATTATTGAGTGTTCCTTGTATCATCATCATATATATTTTTATTAACAATCACTTTTGTGGGAAAATTGGGAAACTATAAAGTAAAAAAACATCAAGAAATTTCATAAGAACAGGTCAAATATTCAAATTGAAATTTAAGTCATTTAGAGCCCTTTCCTCTGAGAATAATCTATTAACGAGTGGTTGCCCACCCATATGGTTCATCATTGAGGAGGTCTTCAAAATAGAATGTCATATTTTCCCAAGATAGAATGAGCACCTCCACTAAGATATTCTTTCTATTATATCCACGATCCAAGATACCACGTTGTTTTTTATCCAAGATTCATGCTCAGAGGTTAGAATAAACATGATTCTCCTTTCAACCAACCTCTTGAAGTCCTCTTGCGAAGTATTGACCTCCTGATACTTCTCTAACAATTCATCATTACCATTAATGATTTATTCACACTACTCAAAATTCCATCAGTTACATTCCATATTGGAGGATAGCAGTATCCATAGAATCATTTTATTTGGGAGCCAAATGATTATAGAAATCTTTATCATTACTCAGAGAGAGATTTCTATAGATTTTGGACACCTTCATCTGTGGTTTTCTGTTTATTGGTGATCTAGCAACCGGAAGGTTCAGAAGATATGAATAGTCTTTAATACAATGCGGCCTCAATGTGCACATAACAAAAACATCAGAGTTAATTATAGTGATTTTACCTTTCCTTAATGAGGATCTAAGGTAGTCATCCACCATGTTCTCTTCCTTGGACTCAGCAGGGGAGTCCAAGGAAGACTTCAAATCCTCTTGGGAGGTCTCCACTTCATGGCCATCCCCATAATCTTGGCACTATATATATTGAAACATAGGAAACCAATTTTGGGTTTAGAGGCCATTCCTCCAGACATCGCCTTCTCAGTATATGATTTTTTGACCTTCAAGATTTTCTCTGATTTTTCCGAACCACTTGGCTGCTCAAAACCGAGGCCCATAAACTAGAACTAAGATATTGGATCCTCCAATCTCAAATGTGTTTTAAACAAGATAAATTTTTTTTAAATATATTAATGAAATTTATATATTTAATATTCAATATAATTTTTAACATACATATTATGATTATTCTAGATAATATAAAAGGACAAATCCACATTTACAGTCAAAATAATATTTTTCTAAAAAAAATTCCCTCCATTGGAACACTTATTTTAAATATAATGTTTTAACAATTTTAGAAAATTTATTTGAAAAAAATTTAAATTGTAATATCAAAATTATTTTTGGGTGAATTTCATAGAGTTTTTTGAAAACGTTAATTTTTGGATGATTTGTGAAAAATACTAAATACAAATTTTAAAATTAAATTTTGATTAAATTATTTATAATGATATATTGTATTTCAAATTAAATTTAATTTTTAATTAGTTCAATTATATTTCTATTGAAAAAATTTTGTTCATTTCAATCAATATCACATTGAAATTGGTCATAAAAACCTTTCCATCTTTTGAACATCTTTTCTATTTAAAAATATTCCTTCTCGTCACATCTGTGGTATTAATTATAAATATAATATTTCAATTAATGTGAAATTAATTTGGGAATATAATATACCATATTTTGAATAATAATAGTTTATATTATAAAATAAGTTAAACATGTTATTTGTATAATGATTAGTGAAAGTATTTAACAATCATTTAAAATGATTAACGTTAAAACATGGTTTTGAACATTACATGAGCATGTTTTGAATTTATTTTCAACACATATGATTTTTATTTCATAAATTTTATTTAAAATTTATAATATTTAGGTCTAAATTACCAAAAAATAATCATTTTATATTATAAGGATTAGTTACCTAGGTTAAAACAACAAGTTACCCTCATCAAAATTAAAATGGCTAAAGTGAGTAAAACCTATAGGCTAAGGAATGATATGTTTAAAACATATTTTTTTGGTGGAGGTGTGGCATAGAAATATCATACCCCTACATTAATTATCCATTTTTTTCTATATGAGGTTATTGTGAACTATAATTATTAAATAATATTTGTTATTTACAATGATGCCACACCTTCTCAATTCTAAAAGGGTAATAACTTCCCTCACATCTTCACATAACACAAGTCATTTGGCTCGACCAAACCCTCCCTAAATAACAATCCAAATTCCCTCAAATAAACCTAGAATCCTTATTTTGGGTATATATCCAAACATAGAAGTATTTCTGTGCACACCTAACTAGGTTGACTAATGAATAGTAGGATAGATCATGTAAGAAGGAAGATGATACTTAAGGTAATGGATTTTCATCTCTTTAATTTTCTCTGAGAAACTGAAATATTCACCACTTTTTAATTTTATGTGTTGTAAATACATCCGATAAATTTATTTTATAATATGTATCATTAAAATTATTTTTGTTTACATATCTATATCAAGATCTCTCATTCATTGGGTTTACGATTAAAAAGGAACAAATTGGTAATGAATTTTTGTCTCAGTTTTCCATCTTTGAGTCATATGATTATATCATCCCCCAATATTCTTGTAAGAGATGTATAAAAATCCATTTTACATATAATATCATGGATTAATTTATCCTTATGATATTTTAAGTGTCATTAAATAATATATTTTTTATGGGTGTATTGATTCAAAGTAACTAATATGGTAATGATTCTATGTTACAATCACATCATTTATTAGGATTATTAGTGATTATGTTTCTGATAATAGAATATTTTGTTATATCTCTAAATAATCACATGAATTTTATTATTCTCTTTTTATTTAATATGAATAAATATTTTTTCTTTATTTACTTCCTTTAATATAATCAAGAGTTAAAGAGGATTGTTTTTATGAAAAATTATCTTTTTCATCCAAAATCTACTTTCTTCCAAAAAAATGTTTTACAAAAAATTAAAAAGGTTTTACTATTGTCCTTGGATTTATAAAATAAATTTATAACTAGGTTATATTTTTATAAAAATTAAATGAGTCTTCATGTTATTTTACAAACATTTCATGTTTTGATATTACTAATAATTTGAAAACAATATTTGTTTTAAATGTATGGAATAGACAAAAAATTCTGATCGTCATGATTATTATTTTATTTGAAGATTAATTTACATTTTTTAAATTTATTTTTTAAATAAAATTATTTCCAAAAAAAATTATGAATTTTTTGTATCAAAAAGTGGTTTTAAATTTAATTTATATTTATCAATAAAAATTACATGTAATCTTTAAAAATATTTTCCCATCTAAGATGAAATCATATGATGTTACTAATTATTTAATGGGGATATTATTCAATAATAACATTCTTTTTATTTCAATGAATTGTTTATTTTTATGATGCTAAAATTTTTATGAACCTCATTTCTTATCCACTGGTTATATCATTAAAAAATAATTATAAATCCTGATTCATTTCATGGGTTATAGTATGATGAATTGAGGAAATGAATATGTAACCTATATATTCTTCACATGTTATGATATGATAAAATGTGTGTGAATCCTACTGCATTTCATGGATTATAATTTTTTTAATGTTTATGATCTTATGTCACACATAAATATGATTTTAATTTTGAGATAAGAGGTGGTTACATCTCCCACCATTGCATTGGCTGAATCATTTTATATCATGAAAAAAAATGGAAAACAAGATAGAGGTATTGATCCACATTGAAAAAAAAGTGTGTCCTGATCCACTATGGGAAGTAGATGTGTCTTGATATACAATGGGGAACATATTATGAGTTATGATCCACTATGTTGATGGTCTTGGAAGTTAAACTTGATGTAGGAAATGGTTTTCAATTTTTCTTGACACTACCATAATTTAATTGGATAATGACTGATTTATGGTGATTTATCACCATTATAGTCTATGTTTTTGGAAATGATAATGTTTTATTCCATGAATCATGTTTATGATCTATGAAAGGTTTGGTATAAACTTTTTATGTTATTTTTATGATCACATCCCATTAATATTATTTTATTCTTTCATATGATCATAGATTGATATCTCATTTGTTTACCCTCAATCATACTCAGAGATCGTAATTTCTTATTCATCCTTCCATAGGTTATGAAGAAAAAATAGGTAGGGTATGAAAAATAGGATTATTATATGAGAAGATCTATTTTAGAGATTCTAATGATATTTCAGAAAATTATAAAATTTTATTCCTAGACACCAAAGACAACAAATGATTATAGACCTCAGATGTGTTTTTTTAATTTATTGAATATTCAATTAAAATGACATAATATCTATGTATGTAAAGCCTAAGTTTCTATAATATAGACTCAAAATACCAGAAAAATGGTCTTGTAACAAAAACTGTTGGTTATACATTATACCCATCATTAGACATCCAATGCATGAATTTTAGAAAACCCTTACTTTACTAAATGAATATTGTCTATTGCTCTATAATTTCCTTCACATGCTCCCATGATTGTTCATGAATCCAACCATGTTGACATAAACCCCAAACTATAATGATGCTTATCTGATATAATATATTATCGTTCCTATCAAAAATCTATACAATCACATAAATCAATGTGATATTGGGATCTTTTTCAATGTGATCCCATTTAATCACGTGGTCAGGATCATGTCGGTACATCATTAACAATGAAATATGAAATACATTGTGCACTAAACTAAATCCTGGTGGAAAATATAACTAATTTTTTACCTCACAAAATCATTCAATAATATCTATACGGTATATCTATTAATGATATAACTTTAACTACATACCAAATGATTCTTCTCAATACTTTAAGATATTCTCAAGAACACATTTTCACTCACCATAAATAAAAAATTTCAACAATTATTATCGGTATAGGATTTCTTATAACTCAAATCCATCTCTATTATTTTTATGATCAAATGTATATTCTTATTTGTCTATTTAATAAGGATGTGTATCATTAATGATCTCTCACTAGTTTCAAACCAATAAAGTGGATAAAGGGAATTAAGAGCACAAAATGGTTCAAAATGATCCATATGTATTAAGGAATGGTAAGAATTATTATTTTATAACCCCACTAAAGAAAATTCTATTCCCAATATCCACCAAAACCCATACCCCGATAAATAATCAAGTTATCTAATGTTAAAAGTTTCCATTCAGAATGTCCTTCCATTTGGGGATGATAAATTATACTCATTGTGAATAGTATTCCAAGGGCTTTCAATAAGAATTTCCAAAAAAATGTGATGTAATCTTGGGTCTCTGTATGATATAATCAAGACTATAGCATTGTGACTCATTATAATACCAAATGTAAACCTTTTACAATACTTCCAAAAAATTAGATTCATGAATTGTTATTAAATTATCTGAACTTATGAGTCGATCCGAAAACTCCCATATGGAATTGTATTTCATAACTGTCCTTGGTAGACCATTTATAAAAACCATGGTTTTCTTCTCCCATTTCAATTTGATAATAGGTAAAGACTACAAAATACCTGATCGAAATTGATTCTTGTATTTTAAATACAGATAGGTTAGGAATCCCAAGACATACTCCATTATAGATCATTTCATACCAACCCACCAAAAATGAAATTTCAATGGCTTATAAGTTTTCTAAATCCATGGGTGAACATCCTATCTCGAATGGTGGTGGGCACTAAAAAGTTATTTTGGAGAAGAAAAATGTACTAAAATATGATCTCTAAACTATAACACAGAATTCCCATCCATATTCATACCCTAAATGGTATCCCTACCATTGAGTTTTACCTTATAGTAACACAATCAAAATTGTATTTCTGAGTAACTCTAACTTAACCAAATTCACAAAAAAAACTAGAAATAAAATTAAAACATCACCTTGTTCAAAGAGATATAGATTCATACACACTATAACTAACATTACTTTCCATTGGTATGACACATATTTTCCCAATTTAAAAAATTAATCCCTTCTCAATGCATCTAGTAAAGATTTCTCTGTAACTAGTTTATACATCAAGTAGAATTAAAACATATATAGATACACTATACACCTGCACTATCTTAAAATGAAAACTATTTTTCCAAAAATGTGGTTCAAAAAATTATGATTCAGAAACATTTTTAATTTATAACCAAGATATAATAATTATTGGTTTTTAAATCATGTATTACAACAGCTAATTATAAATCATGTATTGGGTTGTTTTTCTCATGAAATCAAAACATTAATGACCCATAAATAACAACATGATCTCTCTATTTGAGAACACATCCAAAACCAAATCCTAATGCATCACAATAGACTAAATATCCATATCTGGTCTCTGAAAACATGTGTATAGGTGCTTATTTAAGTATAACATTAATTTATTGAATGGTTTTTGGAAATTTTTTTACATTGGAAAGGAAGAGCATTCATCATTAAATATTACATAGGTAATTCCAACATTAAAGTCACATAGAGAGAGCCTTTAGTATCGATTTAATTATATGAAACTACGTTTATCAAATACATTATTTGAAATTTTCCAAGAGATAACAGCTTTTAACAATTATAAATATATAGAAACACTATTTTCATAAATGAATTGGAATGTGAAATATATTTATTATATTCCAAAATGAAACATTTATAAAAATGAATAAAAATTATTCTCCAAAAAATATACTCTATATTATGGCCATGTGTATCCCATTGTGCACATTTACCCTAGAATAAAATAGTATATCATCAAAAAAACCCACCATAATGGAATTTCGATATCTTTGAAATGATTGATTCGTCAATACCATAGAGAATTTTGGTGCCTTCTTAAGACCAAAATTCATAAATACATATTCATAATGTCCATATAAACTATTGACAATAGTGTTTTTAATATACTGCTTCCAAACTCACAGTTTGTGATATACCAAATTTGATCCATTTATTGAACCACTAGGCTCCCCTAAATTGATCAAATAGATCATAAATGCATGGATATGATACCAATTATTTATCATAAATTGGTAAATCTGATGATAATCCACACAAATTCTATCAAATCTATACTCCTAATCAATCAAAACAAGTGCTACCCATGGAGATGTACTCAGTCGAATGAAACCTTTACTTTGAAACTCTTCCAACTGAACGTTAAATTCCACCAATTGTTTAGGTTCCATACAACATGAAATATTTTATATAGGACTATATATTTATGGATGGTAAATCGTAAACTCCACTTATTTTTTGGGTGGAAACACATAAAAAGTTTAGGTGAAAACATAGAGAAACTAATATAAATATTCTGAAAATATTTATTTCTAATATCATAAAGAGATTATAAGTTAAAAACTACCAACTGATAGGATATAGTTCTATCCAACAGTGCAAAAAAACAATTCTTTACAATACTTTACACCAACCATCTTGAATAAAATATGTTTTAAATCATCCAAATATATGAAACTTCACATTCAAGTATAAGAGTGGATGTTAGAATTAAACATTGTCAACCAATCTGTACCAATAATTAAGTCATATTATTCCACCTCTAATAAAGATAAATCCAAAAGAATCTTATCCCAATTGATATTTATAGAACATGCTTGAACCGTAAGGGATTAAAACACTCTTTCTCCCAAACAAGATTGATGTTTAAAAACTGAAGACATGATGTCAATAAACAAACCCATATTATCAAAAAAAATGAGTGGGAGACACCCATGTCAAAAAATACATCATATGGGTAGAATTAAAATTAATTTTAACTCTCACCATCGACAGAATATAAGGATTATATATAATCATTTGGTTAGATTAGTATAATTTTTTTCTCAGTGGGATTTCCAATTTATTACCTTGTTTATATTTCCCCAGTTGAGGATCCATGGTGTTCCTAGAATCACTATGGCTCTATCTATTCGGATGAAGTGACTTATCCTTCTAAACTCATCCCATTGAAGCATAAGATCCCTTAGAAACATGACATGTTACTATATCACCTATCCATGGATATCTATTAACATACCACTAAATATGTGACATCTTGTTTTAGTAATGACATTATCTAGTTTGTGTCATAAAATATTTCTTCATTTTATCGAAAAAACCCCAGTTAAAATCAACCTGGATTACTTTTGGTTAGAGGATAAAGATTTGATAATTATATGGTCTAATTATGAGGTGTCACACCACTTTGGAAGTAGTAGTCTCTTTTTTTACTCCCAACATTATAGTACTGACCGATTCTCATATGAGTAAGAATTATATATACATACATATTTAACTATATATCCCTTTATTCTCTATTCTATCTATTAACATGGTCATTATAATACATTATACAAAACATGACAATATATTAGTAAATATTTGGTCAAAATATAAATTAATAATTTATTACTTTAAAGACACACTTGAAAAAACAACCTACGAAAAACTATAATCAATTAATAAATTTATCTATATATTCATTCAAAAATTAGTTTTCTTACTTTAAAATAAATTAGTCTACTATTCTTCAAATATAAAAGGTGTGAGAATATAATTTCTCATTAAACAATTCTAAAAACTCCACCCATTATATTTCAAGGTCAAATTTAGATGGAAATACTAATTCCCTAAATTAGCATGCCAAATCCTCTATAATAAATATTTAAAGCATCACATTTTCCATTGTGATTCTCCTAATTAAATCTAATATTCAATTCATCATATTTAAATAGACTTTTTTCCCTTCCTGGTATCCACCTAAAATATAAATGGATTTTTTATTTATAACTGAACAATATGGTCCAATCGTGATGGTTCATCCTTTATATAACCCTTGTACACATCATTGAAATATTGTTCAATTTTTTGAACCATTTGTCGGTTCACTTGTGTCTTAGGTGAATATACATTTTCAATAACCTATTTTGGTTGGTTTCTATAAACAAACCCAGTTCCATTCAATAAAAATAAAACCAAAATCCATTTAATAACACTCATAATCAATTCAATGATTTTTAATGCCAATTTACCACATTAATACATACCACCCCATAGCATTCCAAAATTTTACCATCATTAACATTTTAACCATTTTTTAAAATATTGAAAATCATTTTTTCAAAACAACAAATTTCTTATTTCTATAAATAAATTTTTTTCTATTTCATTATATTTTTACTCACAATAAAAAAACAAATCATATTGGGAATTCATAATATCAAAAAATGTCATGAATCTCACATAGGCTAAACCCATGATGATTAGGTGAAAACGCACCTAGGAGTGTCTAAAAAACTCATGCGCCCAAACACCCTTGTAACTTGATGTTTATCAAAAAGGGGATAGATATACCTTTTTATTCTATACATTTTAACATATGAAAATACTACTCCATTCTATCATCCCAATATAGATATTAGTTATATATCATACTCCAAGATCAAACAAAACTAACACCATTTCCTAATTCATGGACCATACATTGGTGATACCATTTTCCCAGGAACGATAGATTGACTGAATGAAGATGAAATTATTTTTTATGCCTAGCTTTGAAAAAAATGATACTATTTGTCTCAAAAATATGTTTTTACCAAATAAAATATTGTAACCATTTGTATCAAAAATACATTTGGACCAAAAAAATGGTACTATTAGTCTCAAAAAGATAGGTTGACCAACCCAAATCGATAACATCTGTAACATTCCACCTTATTCATATGCATGGGGAGTGATTGGGGAGATACAAAGAAAGTTTTGACACCCCTAAGACACTAAAAAATGTTAATTTATTCCATGGTCCTTAGGAATAGATGGGGTATTATTTGAGTTTTAAAATATAAAAAATCTAATCAAAAAACAATAACTAACTAAATAACCTTTATATGTTTCATGATTAAAAAATACAACTCAAAAAATTACCAAATGGAAAAAAAATAAAAATGTTAAATAAAATAAAAATATAATCTAAAGAGAACCAAAAAAACTACAAAACTGAAAAAATACTATGTGTAAAGAACTACAAACACCCACCTTTCTCCATGATCTAACTCCACATGTCAAGCCATGGTATCAAGAAGCATGACTAAAATTTGTGATACCTTTCTTATACTTATGTTTAGATAGATGAATTCTACTAATACAAAAAATTTTCAAATAAGGGGTGAGTATAAACTCAGTTTGACTTCCCTATGGAATTACCAACTCAAGCCACTAGTACCAAAATATATCACATTTTATAAAACAATTTCATGTTGTATAAAATGTTCATGTCAAAACTATATGTCATTTTTTCGAAGAAATCATCGACAAAGCCCTTATAACATTACTCATTAGATTGAAATATTATTTTACATGGCTACACACACAACCATACACACATGGACATACACAGTATTGGGTTACCATTTATGTTGTAAAATCACATCCATACTCAGTTTCAACCTTGATGGTGGTACTTAAGACCCATTACCTATCCCAATCAACCCATAGAAAACCCATTGTTCCAACATAATTCCAAGTCATTTAAATCAAAATATTTATTTATTTAAATAATTTCACAAAATATATTAAATAAATAAACCCAAAATCAATTTTAGAATCACCATTTTAAAATTATAAACAAATAATTTTCCAAAAACCAATCAACATTCCACAACTTCCAACTCAATACAAAATTTAAATCAAAACTGCAACCATTATTTCACATAAATTTTATGAATTTTTTTTGAGACTATTACATTAAGATATAAATAAAGTTGAGTCAATTAAAAAGCTGCATACCATATAATGGTTACAAAAAATGGTCAATGGCACAGAAAAACTTCAAGATCCTATCGCAATACATGTTTCCTTCACTATATCCAAAAAAATAATCCAAAAACCCCTCCATAATACATCGATATATAAAGTAAAATATTTTATATATGTGGCTAACAAAGAGATAAAACCATGGATCTAAGAATAATGAGGAATAATGATCACTCATTACTGAATCTAGTCCTCAAAACACTTTGATTCACATAAATATTTCATCTGGATTGAAGGTGGTCGTCTATCAATCCTTAGGAGAAAAAGAAATTAAATTTATTGATATACTAGGTTGAACTGAGGAAATTAGGGATAAATTGAAATCAGATTGAAATTTTATATAGGCCAAAATATACATCATATTGTTAAGCTATATTTCTTGGAAAACCAAATGCCAACTGTGCGATGTTACCCTCTTAAGGAAAAACTATGAAAACTTGGAACACATAGTTACACAAACCATGTTCCAACCATGTATTTCCATATATTTCATTATTAATGGTTTATTATAGGAGTTAAAATGGTTTGGTAAAACTGGGTGCTGACCATGTTCCAAACTAGTGTCTACATACATCCCTTACATAGTTTATTAGTGATACACCATGGTTTCTTCTAATTGTTCCCAAATCATGAACCTCTAGAAAATCTTCCAAAATGTTCCTAAACACTTTGAAACATCCTGGAACATAATTTAAAATTTATGTTGACTAAAATTACATAAATAAATGGTAATATAATTGATAATAAGTGTTCTATAGTAGTAGTATCTATTCTCACAACCTACGTTTTCCATTTTGTTATTATATACCTTTTGGTACAAGCTTTGGGTAATGTGAATGGAATCATATACCATTTTGGGTTCTTTTAACGTTTTTTACATTAAAATTATATAGTTTTGTGGTGAAAATGGTCACATCTGGTCTTGTTTGGTAAGGTCCATTTTATCATTTTTGTTTGTCCTCTTTGACATGACTTATATGTCATGTGGATATGTATTCCTTGTTTCTATATTGTAAATTGAGGTTTCTACAATTATACATGAGACTTTGGGTTCATTTATATATATAACCATGTGGATAACTATTTAGGTTCACTTTTCATGTTGAATCTGGTTGGATGATTACATTATTTGATGTTTGAACCCTTATCTTTTAGATTCAACTGCCCATTATTCCATTTGACAATTACCATAAAGTTAGTGATTTTTAATACTTAAGACTCAATGATGATTCCAAAAAAGGTAAAATGACCAATAAATTGACCATGGAAGATATTTTAAGAAATATCACATTTACATGGATTATTATCACATTTTAATAAATTTAGATATTTTAATAAGACGTTGTTTATTATAAAATATCACTAATGTAATTTTTGGAAATTATTGAATTATAATAATTGAATATGTTCTTAAATCAAGTAAAATATATCTAAAATAAAATTATTTTCTATTGTAATTAATATATATGTTTAATATAATCATTAAATAAAATTATTAAAGGTTTTTATTTCATTATCAATGTAATATTTTTGTTTAACGCCTTCATTAAATAATTTTTACCTTAACGATTGTAATGACTTATTCAATATTAATTGTTTAGAAGTTTTCTTATATGTTGAATATTATTTCATAAATTTTTGAAGGAGAAAATATCACAACATTGTTCATCATTATTTTTCCCTTGAAATATTATTATGATTTTTTATTTATTTAATAGAATATATTTAACATAAATTACTATTTATGTCATTTCAGGAACTAATCATATAATTAGAATTTGAAAACAAAATGATTATAATGTAATTAACATAAAAACCATTAACACATTCCTAATATTATACATTTTTTAAAATAATATTTTTAATACAATTATTTATCCAAATTGATTTATTTTAAATTTTTTTTGAATAACTTGTTTTATTTTTTAAATAATTGAATAAATATTTTTTTGGAATTACAAAAGCATTTAAGTTAAATCATATATCACTAAAATAGAAAATAAATTACAAATATTTTAATAATTAATTTTTTATAGAATAACTATTTATAACTAAATTTATAAACATACTATCATTATAAAAAAATTTGGTATTAATGTCAAGAGAATGACATTTTGTATTTATTCTTTTCATATAATAATATAAAGGTCATAATCAAGGAAAAATGGAACCAAGTTACCATGTATTATAAAATTCGATGTTATTGAAAGAAATAAATACACGAAATTGGTTGAAGTAATGTGTTAAAGAATTTTTAAATACTTATACTAATGTTTATCTCTGTTTTACCAGTTATACCTTTATTATGGTGATAGATATTTAAAAAGAGAACTATTTATAATGATGATAAATAAAATGTCCAATTTAAAAAATATGATATTCCTTATTTAAAATATAGAATCAATTTTTGATGACTTTATTCAAATAAGTTTCATAATTATATTTAAAATTTAATCTAAAAAATGTGTTGAAAGACAATTTTTCAAAAAAAAATATTTTAATAAAATTTAAAACATTATTATTCTAAATTAAAATATAAAATTAATTTAAATAGCCATAATTTAATTATTAATAATATATATTAACTAATTTTATTATTTCATCAATTTTAAAACATAATCGGTCCATGTAAATTCTTTAAATGAAAATAGATTTTTAAAAAATTCAGTATTTTTCCTTCTTCGTCGACAAATAATTATTTTTAGAAAATAAAAAAATATTAACTATAACATCAAATTGATATTCAAATTCCCAAAATAATGTTATTTTTGTAAAATATAATTTTAAAACATGAAACCAATTAATATTAATTTCCTCAAAGAAATGTAATAAAAATCATTTCAAAAAATAATGATTTTTGAGTCACAAAATGACTTTACTAAAAATTGAATATTCGTATCCTAATAATTAGTCAATAAATTTTATTTTCTTAGTAATACTATAATTATATTTTATAATTCATTTTATTTTATTAATCTCCAATAATTCAACAAGTATGTCACTTTTAAATAATAATATTTTGATAATATATCTCAATTCCCATAACGATTACTGTTCGGTGTTAATAATGTTATCAAGGTGATAATTAGTTTAAACTAAATTTTTAAGGTGTTATATTCTCTAACCTTAATTAAATAGATCCATCACAATTTTATCTTTGTCATCAAATGTTCAATATTTTAAAATTTTTATTATTCAAAACCCACATCATACATAGTCAAAATAAAAAATATTTTTTGAATAGAATGTGGGAAATATAATTGTTTCTGTAAATAGAGTATAATCACATTTCTAGGAAATGGTAAAATTAGAGGGATGTTATATTTTTTATATGGAGTTAAATAAAATTATCAATGTACTAATATAGAGTGATAGAATACATGGTCAAGATAATTTCATCGACCTTAAAGATATAAAATTTTTAAGGGTAAAACACCATCAATTCACGAGAAATAATGGTAAAATTGTATCATTTTTTCAAGTTTCCTTTCATAATTATAAGTTATTTTTTAGCATCAAAATGTAAAAAATGTAAAATTTACTTATTTATCTTATTTCCATTTCATAATCACAATTTCATCATTTTATTATTATTTAATGAATTTTAACTTCTTCTCTTTCCCAAAAAAATGAATATACAAGATGATTATTACATGCATGAAGTATTAAAATTCACTTTTAATGGATCATAAGATAAATAAAATAAGGGTAAATCATTCATCCTATACCAAGTTATCATCTAATCCATAATATTTTTCACATGTCTTCCAATGTGGATAAATCGTCATATGATTAAATAAAACAATAATATCTAAATCATCAATTGTAACACCCAAAGTTCAAATTAGTATGTTCCAAATATATTTAATATTAAGATTTATTTAAAATTATTTATGACTGAGTTAAAATCAATAAAACTTATATATTTGATCACACATATTTTTTTATGAAAAAATTTATATTTTTTCCAATAAAAATATAGTAACTCATAATCTATCCAACAAAAAATGTTAATACCTTGTCCATATATTATAAAAAACATTATAATACTTCCAAAAAATAATCCAAATCACTATAAAAGTGCAATGAAAAAAATCATCACTAAATTAAAAATATAAAATTTGTCCCATAAATCAAAAATTGAAATAAGATTTATTAAAGATGGACTTTTTAACATTTTCATCTAATCAAGGACTAATTACAATGACACAAATCATATTCCATTTACATTAACAATTTCACTAATCTATTTATATCAACTAAATATTAATATATCGACATTATCCAAAAATTAAGGAGTATATTTCCCTCAATCATGTTTTCTACAAATATATCACCATACCACAAAATCTATTTTCTTCGTTATTAGTACCATTCAATATATGATATAAATTCCTCAAATAAAAAAATTATTGAAAATTTATTAGTTGTTTTTTGGTTCTTATAACTATAATATCATTGATATATTACATATACAACATAATTATTGGATCCTAATACATACACACTTTAGTTTTTTAACATTAATGATTTGAATGACTTAGTTCTTTCCTTCATATAATAGTTAAATATTGGATTATTGAATTTATTCAGAGAATAGGCAGGCTCTAAACACATAAACATTGAATTCACTATGAATAGTTTTCTATATTACATTCATTTTATTGTAGAAAACACCTTCCACTTATTTTTAGAAATTATCTCGGTTGATCCTTTAAAAATGTTAGACATGATGATAATTGAAATTTAATTCCCATATTGTCATCACCACAACAGAATTAATTAAATTTGATCATCCTATTTATTAGCATGTTAGTAAAATCACTAAATTATTAATTGTTAATTATATATCCAGAAATAAAACTAAGAAAAATCACATTGTTTTCACTACCAATTCCCATTTCATTATGATTCTCATGAGGAGAATCATTTCATTACCTGTCACATTCACTATTATCATGAATCCTCCTAGTTCAACCCATTTTATAAATCCAAAATGTATAATGTGTGGAACATTATTCATAGTGTGATATCATATTATCTAAAAAAATCATTCATTAGTTTCAAAAATCGTGAAAAATTATATTCAATCAATGACCCATCAGGATTAACTTAGGCCATTATCTTTTATAATCTATTCCAATCCTTCATAATGGTTTGGATATAACATGTGAGTTAACTAAAAAACATTCCTTAAGAGTTAAAAACAAGATGTATAGTAAGGGAACACTCACCATGAACAAGAATTATGTTTTATATTTACTCGGCCAACTATTTTTTGGTTATTACTCCTAGATGGATTTATGAAAAACCCACATCAATATATAGTATCCATACAGGGATACATTTCTTAGAAAACCAAATAATCACATACATAACAAAAAATATGATGTTATCCTATATATATACTTATACTTATGATTTTCACTAAATTTTTATACCCCCAATCTACAAATGATAACTAAATCCACCTCTGATATAAACTATTGTGACCTAACCATACCATACAAAAATATTTCACAATTTTCAATGAATATTCAAAACATAACATTATGATCCACATTATAATGGTGTAATTTTTGGGTATATCAAGTTAAGATATAAAATCTAATTATATTATTAAAACTCTTCATTATTTTCAACATAGAATTCTCTTAGATACACCCTACCTAAAACCTATCTTCATAACCTTGGGATGGAAAAATATAATAATGGGTAAGCTTAGATGATCATTATTGGAAAACATTAGAGATTTAAATGATTGATCATAAATGATGACAAGTTAATAATATTGGTATGATATCAAGATCAGATATTACAAAAATCATACCTCATTTTTTATAGATCATAAACAAAAGTTATTGAATTAAAGTTTCTTCTAATAAAATAAAATATTCGCAAGGGTGTAGAATAATAAATAATCAATCATAATCCATGAGAGTGTATCCTAAACATATTAATGTATAAAAATCATAATTATATAACATTTTTAACATTTTTAAATATAATAAAATTTACTCATGAAGTTAAGGACATTATATGATGCCCTCACATAAACTTAGTTTCATAAAACTAGGTCCACACTTGATCTTATGGAAATGAATATATGGTCTATGAATAATCATATGTACTTGAAAACTAGGTCCACAAATTAAATTGTGAACTTGAAATCATGTTTATAGATAAAATATTTATATCAAACATTATCCAACATTACCTAATTGATTTTTGTGCTATATAATTATGATCCAACTTGTCACATGAAGATAATCAATTCATATTCCCTCTACAATATCATAAATCATTCATCATATAACATATCCTTTGGAAAGGTAATAGTGAATATAGTATTCTCATCATCATAATCATAAATCAACCATCAAATTTATATTCATTATATCATTAGATCATATTCTTAGTAAATCATAAAAAATATAAAAGGATGTCATCTTAAACGAAAATGCATCTAAAGATCACTTGGAATATTTCTTGAGTAAAACACAGTTTTCAAGTTGATATCACATTAATATATTACAAATAATTCTAAAAACATTTAAATTTTTTTTTTCTAAAATAAACTTGTAACATTCTAAAATAAATATTCAAATCATTGAGCGGTCTTGATAATGAGAAATATTTTTTATACCATGTATGTTATAAAAAAATATTGCATTCATATCTTTGATAAAAAATTAAAGGTACCTCGTTAAGAAAATGAAAATAAAATTAATTTTAATTAAACAATTGAAATTAAATTAGGTGAAAAAAACTGAAAAATTATAGTATGACATTATAAAAATTCATGAAACAATTCAGATAAAAATATTTATATGTAATAAAATGTATCTTTGATCAAAGAGATAAATAATTCCATAACTTCTTTAACCACATATTTTTGTAACCTGAGGTTTCCAAGGGATGAAAATAAAATTAAAACACATTATATAAATAAATTGAAATATTACTTAAAAAATAAATTGAATTATTAGGTAAGGATCTTATAATTTCCTTCAAGTAAATTCAAGAATAATGAATCCTGAATAAAGAGACATTAAAACACAAATCCCTTGCCACTTTGGTAAAATTTGAAACAAAAACATCTGAAATAGATAACCTTAGTTGGCTTTAATATATATATATATATCATTATAATCTTTATAAATCTTATTCATGGTTATTATATAAATCACATAAATGAAACAGGTGGTTAATGTGGCATGTGTACCAATAAAAATAAAAATGAGACCTAAATCCATTAACTCAAGTATCATATTTTTTCATGGGTGTTTGAACCTATTTTATAATAAATATATATTTTTTATAAATATATTCCATTACTAAAATTATATATTTCATGTAATATATAATTTACTTTCAGCATCTTATTACCCATTTGTTAACATTTTTTCTTAAAATCAATGTTCAATGTGACAACCGATTCATTTTTCATACATGTTTTGGTTCAGAAGTTTTATTACATAAACTGTGATAATTGTAATATCATGTATAAAATTTTAATCAAAATATAAATATCACATATATATATATTATATTTATATGCATCCATAAAGGGTAGATTTAGATAATTTAATTACATTGGTCTTGGAGATGGAAAGTTGTGCGTATGAGTGGACATTATTATAACGTTTCTATGGTTAGAAATAAAAGATTTTATATAATAAATAAATATTATAAAATCATTATATTAAAATATATATCATATATATTCATTTAATAAATCATTATTACCATCCATGTAAAGCAAAAAATAGAAAATGAATCACGTCGCTTTATAGAGGTGGTCATCCACACATACACTTTAGTGATGTTATTGTTCCCAATGGATTGGATGGTAAGAAGGAATATATGATATCATAATTCAAGAAGCATAATTGTTTCATAAATATCATATATAAACATTAAAATATCCATAACGACAATATATTTAATGTGGTGATCGAAAATTAATTACATGGTAACGTGGATAGAGTATGTCATACATACCCAAACACTACTTTTTCATGTTATATAGAATGCAATATATTTTATAATGGTTTTTACATATTAATAAGAAGAATTATTTATATATAATATATATAAATAATTATTTTAGAATGTATACCATGGATTTAGCAGTGGTATATGATTAAATAATATTTAAAACAACCGGTTAAGAGTTATATATTTTTGTTTAAAAATATTATTTGGCTTAAACCTTAAGCCTTGATGGGATGATATTTTTGTAACATCTGAAGATATAGTAAATGTTTTAGTAATATAGTAAGGTCTTATGGTATTTTTTCGCTGATCTTTATGACTAAATTTTTTAAGGAATAGGGTAGATGTGATTCACTTTTATAAGTGAGGGAAGGGACACTCTTGGAACTACTTAAAAGTACTAAATTAATAGAAAAATTTTTTTAAAATAAAGTGACTCCAAATTAAATTACTATATAATTATTATTCATATAATTAAAAATTATATCATAAAATAAAATTTACAAATGTTTATGTGATTTGATTAACCGTATATTTTATCTTAATCCCCTATTAATCCTTTAGATAAATATCATAAAGTCAAACTTTTCTATAATTTATGGATCATGAATGATATAATACAAGGAAATGTGACACATAAATATAATTTGTTTTATATTTCTTATTATATCCCTTAAATTTATATAAATATTTTATTTTTATATGTTTCAAAAAAAATTAATCAAAAATTGTTTAATATAAATATCATTAATGTCATTTTTCGAAATACATTCAATATAATAATATAATATGTGTCTAAATAATGTTAAATGGATTCAAAATTAATTGTATTAAATTTTCAGTAATATATAGTCATTATATAGTCATAAAATAAAATTCTTATAGGTTTATATTCTATTTTATACCATATCTATTGTTCCAACTCATTGGTTAACCAATTTTATCCTCAACTGTTGCAATGAATTTTTCAATATTAATAGTTAATAATTTTATCTATAAGTTGAAAATTCTTTCAAAAATGTATAGAGGATAAAATATTAAAAAATATATAATCGTAGTTATCCTAATTATTTTTTTTATATGTTTTTAAAAAATTTAATAAAATTCATTTTATATAAAATACTACTAATTTCATTTTAAGAGATATTCCAACAATTTGACTTTTAAAACAACATAAAATATATAAAGTATAAGTATAAAACATTTATACATACTTATTAGGATATATTTATTTAAAACAATAACACAATAATTCATCCAAATTATTTTTATTTTAGTATTTTTAAAATTATTTAATATATTTTTTCTATTTGTTGAATTAATATCATGTAGTTTTGTGTAAGCATCTATGGTAAGTAATTAAGGAATTAAAATTGAAAATAAATTTCAATGAAAAAAATTATAAATAAAATAAAAATTAATAACCAAACTAATTCTCTTCTTTCCTATATGTAAAATTTTTACAAATATTAAAGTCAAGAAAGTGTTATTTTTTATTTATTCTGTTATTAAAAAAATAGAAATGTCACAGCCAATGAAAAATGGAACTAAGAGGAATTATTTTCATATAAATGTATTTAATTGACCAAAATAAACACATCAAGTAATATAAAGTATATTTTTAGTGAAATAGTAAGGATTTTTTCAAAATTATTAACCTGGATTTACCTATTTTGACCATATCAAGCTAAAAAATATTTTCCAAAGTTACTATTAATAATGAATAAAAATAGAATGTATTTATATTAAAAATTGTATAATCTGGACTCAAAATATGGAATAAATTTTATAATTCAATTAACATGAGGATTAAATTTTTTTATAAATTTAAACTCACAAAACATGTGGGAAAAGTAGTTTTTGAGAAGAATTTTTTTCAGTATAAAGAGTATTTATACCAAAATGCAACATGAAATTAATTACAATTACTATAATTGAATTAATCATAATATAAATGTTATAGTTCTCCTTTAAACCCATTTTAAAACTAAAATTATATTTTTAAATTCATTAAATTGAAAATATAAATTTCCAAAAATCATTATTTTCATTATTCATCGAAAAATAATTTTTTTATAAACTAAAAAAATTAGCTATAAAAACATTTGGATATTGGGATTCCAAAATGAATTTTTTTTAATATATATATTTTCTCATATTGGTAAAACATAATTATAATTTCTTTACACAAAATGTAATAAATATCATTTTTGAAAAAATGCATCTCTTTTAGTATAAAATGATTCTCTATAAGTTGGTTGATAATTTAATAATAATTAATTTATATGTTTTTATTGATTAATAATTCATTTAAAATATTTTAAAATGTTGCTAATCATAATCAGACCTAATAATTACATGGATAGTTCATATTTATATAATAATATTTTAAAATATATCTTAATTCGCCTAAATCTTGGTGTTGTCGGCTAAGAAATATATTAGGCTTATTATTCTTTTAATCTGAATATACAGGGTGTTACAACCATCCATTTTTAGTATTTCTACCACATGGTTCATCTCTGTGATAGTAGGGTGTAGTTGATAGTATGTAGACATGGATTCCATTTCTAGGGATCCACATACTTCCTACCTTATGAAAACATCAGGATATTATCCTATACTTAATGTTATCCCTATAGTATTTCATTAGGAAATGTTTTCTAATATATGTTTTCCTAAATTGGGTTCCTACAGTTTATACTAAACATCCTTTCAAACCATGTATAACACCCATAATGTAGTAAAATTTTAATGTGATTGTCATTCAAAATTGAAAAAACATAAAAAATATTGCATCCTAATGGATCAAGTAGCTTTATAGTCTAGAGAAACTAGATGCGTACATGATTATCATATGGTATTTGAATAGAAGAATGAATGTCTAAAAATATATTTATAAAATTATTATTACATATATTATAATGCAGAAATCATTTTTAGATATATTATTATTATACATCGGAATGGAATATATAAACAAATGATCATTGATTATCATTAATTGAATGAGTACCAAAAAATAAATTATAGAATAAATAAATCATGAATAATATAGTTATAATAATATAAAATAAAATATTTCTTATAATAAATAAAACATAAGTTGAATATATTCATAGATTGTATGAAAATATAAATAATAAAATAGATAAAAATAACCAATTTCATAGTGATAGAATAATTAATTTTGGATAACATAATATTCTCATCAAGGCCTCATACCATGACATCATACATATGTAGGTATTGTGTATTCTAGAATACCAGAATTCCTTATAGAAATGATTGATTCTGAGGCATCAAGCTTATATAAGGATCCTCACTCATCACATAAAAATTAAAATCCACTTACTATATGAATGAAATTAAATATAATTAAATACTTAATCAATATAATCATTCTTTTTAAAAAATAATAAAATGAAATGTTAAAACATTCCCAATCAGTAAATTAAATAACATGGCCATAAATAATCTGGATAAATTGGTTGGATGGTATCATTATACTGTTTACCATATAAATAAAAGTAATCATCAAAATGATTTTTATTTATATTAAAATATATTTTGAATAACATTTGATAATCTCATTGGAAACATGAGAAAAAATCATTTTATTTTGATAAAATTTAAAATTGACAAATACAAAATATGAAATACATTACATTATATAGAAATAAACATATCAATTTATAATAGAAAATGAAAATAATAGGATATTCATGGTGGTAGAAATTATATTCTTTTGATAAATGTTACAATAATGATTTTATTCACACATTTCGTAAAAAGTCAAGTGTTCTATTTTGGAAAATTAAAAAATATATAAAAAAATTATAGTGTAATTATAATTTAATTAAAACCAAAATTAAGTTATACTTGGTTGATTATAATAATAATTAGAAAAACCATAGGGAGAGCATTTTTAGAAGGAAAAATAATCCAAAACAATGGTGCAATATAGTTTTTCTTCTATAAAACTAACTGGTCATTTAAAGTATAGATGAGTGTAAAATGAAAGTGATACATATAAATGAAATAGATAACCACTGAAGAAGAAATTATATGGTGATCAAAATTGAAAGGGATCATTATTTTTGTAAATTAAATTTTCTTCCTAAATTATCCAAAATTAATATGAGATTATAGAATAAACCCCTACCTTGGACATCTACCTTGTCACACATTCTACAACATCCATAATTATAAACAATTACGTATTATATTTCTTTATTATAAATATATATTAATTTATCTTACTATATATTATTCATTCATAATTTATTATAATGTATTTATTAATGGTTTTTAATTAAAATCAATATTTGAGTGTTAAATTTTTTTTCCATTCATATTTTTATGCAATGGTTCCAATCACTTCAGCTAGATCATTTTTTCATTATATCCAGAATCTTAAAAATATTATCATTATCTTTTTTACAAAACCACTGATCTGTTAGAATTATATATTAAATATAGTCATTAAAAATAATTACATTGTCTAATTTAAATTCTAGTCCATATGTATACATGATTTATGTTTCTATTTTTATAATAAAAGAAAATAAAATGACATAGATAATGGATTACTTTCAAAAAACAATTATAATAGTATAAATATAATAAAAATTCATTAAATATAGTCTTATTTCTTTCTATGTATGGTGTAAAAGAAAAAATAAATCACATCACTTCATGGAGATGGTCATCTATAGATACGCACGAACAACGATTTCATTTTCTAACTGGTGGATAGAAAAAAAGTTATATAATAACTTATATTTAAAAACCATATTAATATAATATGAAAAAATTATATTCATTAATTATATATATATCCAAATGTGTTAAGAATTTATAGAAAATTAAATACTTCACTACATTAAAAGGATAATAAATACATATGTATGAGCGATTCTTATATTTTCTCCAGGAAGAAATGAGATAAAAATGGTTATGACATTAAAATAATGAAATTTAAATATTTTTAATTTAAATAAATTTTTATATTATCAAGGTTATAAAATATTTGATTGAGTGATATAATGAAATTACCATTAAAAAACTTGATTGATATTTATACCTCTTCTACAGAAAATATTCATTGTCTTAAAACATATCTCATTTGTAATTAGTCTTTTAGTGAGACCAGGGACTCTAGGTTGTGAGGATGGAATTTGGTAAGGCATTTTAGTAGATATTGGTTCATATAAATTTATTAATTCTTGTGAATAAGATAATAAAGAAGATTATAATTTATATGACAGGTGACTGGAACACATATTCTCATTCATAAGAGTTAAAAACTTTTAAGTATTACTCAGGGATATATGGCACTTACACAATTCAATTTTTATACTAAGGTGTCATGGGATGAAATAAATAATTAAAATAATAATTAATATGATATTTTATGACTTTATAATATGGTTTTAATCATAAATAACATATTTTAACCCTTCCCTTGGTGATAAAATTTTAATTAGTGTTTCATTTCATAATTTCCAAAAAATTAAATTGACCTCTTTACTAAATATGAACCCTATAATTCCAAATATGAAATTTATTTTTCAAATTTTTTTATAATGTTATTAATTAATATAAATATAAGCACCCAAAAGGAAATTAATGACAGTTATTTTTTGAAAAATTAATTTTTAAGTATAAAAACAATATTATACCAAAATAGAATATAATATTGGTTCTTAAGGAATTAGATGTATTATGTAAAAAATGGAATCATTTCACAACCAAATCTAATAAAAAATAAAAATGTATATAAATGAAATTTTAACACACAAGAAATTCATTTTCACTATTAACAAAAAAAGTGGACATTATGAACTCAAATATGATATCAATTTTAAAAAATATAATTTATAAGACATTAAAATTTTTATAATAAATATAATAATATAATATTTTGATTATATCGATAAAATTGTTATATTTTGTTGGATAAAAGAGTAGGGATGAATTTTTTAGCTATTATTGGTTGATCCCTAGTAGTATTCTAGCCCTATTAGCATAAAAAAACTGAATTCCTCGCCATGAATGTGATTTAAATCTATATAAAAGATAATCGGGCTATCAAATTCTATTAGTAATATCAAATAGGTTGATTCCTCTTATAGTTTCCACCGACCAATATAATCGTAAACAATTTAGTATGGCCTCTATTATATAAGTAGTGTTTTGAAAACTCCTCTTAGAATGAAAATAATCAATTATTAATTCTAAAAAGGTTTTTATCTTAATGATTTAACAATTCTTTAACAAATGAAGTCACATAATTCTAATTTAAATAGATCTGTAGAATTAAATTTTCTATAATATAAGATCCAAATGATAATATTATTTTAAAAGAGTTAATAAATTCCATTCCACTTTTAATAATTTACAATATTTATTCATATGATTATTTAACCATTTTTGGAATCAGTGTTATCTTTATATATCGTCTCATGATGTGATACAATTGAAAATAAACCTGCTAAATATCAGGGGAATATTTTTTGTATGGTGGTGATGATGGTGTCGATAGTACAACATCGATGAAAGTGGTTAATTTCAATGGTTTTTAGTTACTTGGTGATGGTGATGATGCGTTATAATGGTAACGTTCATCAACGTTGAAGGTGATTGTTCAGTTTAGGTTACTGATGTGGTTTTTTACAGTCACCAATGTGATTGTGATGGGGATATGATAATGATTGAAGGATACTTATTTATGGAGATGATGGTGTGATTGTTGATGGTATGGATGTTTCTGGATGTGGAGGCTCATTTCTACGAACTTGGGTCTTGAGGTAATTCGTTTTGAAGGTCCATAGAAAATTTTAATTTTAATTCATAGATGTATGGTTTCATTTTGAATTTTCTTTGGCATTGGTTGTTTTGAATTTGGGAATTTGGGGCTTTTTTTGGATATCATGAATGTTCAGTTCTCACACTACCTCAAAGTGGCCTTTTAGAAAATTCAAAAAAAATTAATTGAATGAAACTAATGCTTTCCTATAGAAAACTAAAAGATTTTCTAATTTCACTAAATTATAAAATACATGATAAAAAATTTCATATCTAATTTTAAATATGTGTAATCTCATTTGGATATGCTTATTGTAATCAATGTAATATAATGTATAATAAAATCTTATTAAAGTAGAAATGATTCAAAAATCATATGTGTTTCCCTATAATACATTTCAGAATTGAAAACAAATCATGAATTATCATATACATAAATTGAATTAAAAAGAAGAAACTATAAAATCATCAATTATAACTAATCTACAAAATGATCAAGCTTTATATCAATCGAATACACACAAACATAGATATATATATACACAAATGTTTCAATTGAAATGTTTATATTATAAATTGGATTCATTAGTATATAATATTATTATATATGATACGGCTTGACCACTAGATGTAGAACATGTCCATTTAGTACATTCCCACTCTTATGGTCATGATTTCCTAAAATAGATTTAGTAGTTTTAACGAATACGACACATGTCATCCATCGAGGTGGTTGTACACATCACTTGTCATTCAACTTAGTACATATATTCATTTGATATGTATAATGAAATTCGGGTTTCATATGTTATACCTTTTATAAAAGATAAAAAATCATTTATTTGTTAAACTCAATTGGTGACCTGAGTGATAACATACCAAACCACCCCATGATTATCTTAGTATCCATGCTATTGTTATTATGGTATCAAAGTGTGAAGGTTCTTAATTTATGATCCATATTAAACATAGGTAATTTCAATTGATATTAAGCATTAAATACAAAAAATATTAATGAGTTTATGAAATTACATGTGATATAATTTCATGGATCGTTTTAGGTAATAAGTCCCTATAGATTGTCTCTTGATCCATTAATATGTGTCATGTAAAATTATACTCAAACTATTCTTAAAAGTCCAAAAAATCCATAATACCTCAGGATCATCATTAACTATATATGACTCAAAGTAGTAATTTGAGAGTGTTTTATCATTAAAAAATTTATAAAATGTAAAAAATAAGAAAACATAAATTAATGATAATTGGATATTGAAATTTTAAAAATAACATGATAGATCTTAAAACCATTTTATAATATCCATAAAGTATTTCATACCAAGAGATTATTCAAGACTATCATACATTTATTACTTTAATGTTTTTTTAATAGAACTAATTTATTCTATTAGGTATCGATCAAATTGATCATTACATCACCCACCTTGAAAAATAGGAATAAAATAGTATTTAAAATGGATATTTTTGATTTATTTGTGATATTAGGTAACCAGGTACTGAGAATTATTCCATTGTTTTCATAGTATATCTTAACTTCTCCCACAATTATAGGAACCTTCCAACGTTCAGTCATGAATATATCAATGTAAATATATTATTTTTCTACATTTAATATAGTGAATTACTCCAACTATATTGTAGATTCATTTAAATTTGATTGATTAGAACTCTTCCAACTTATCACTCAACAGTTTAGGAAAAACATGAAATATGATTTAGATCTCACATCATCATTTAAAAATTCTAAAAAAAATCAATATAAAAATATTTAATAATCTCATCTATAATTCAATATACAAAAAAAAATATTATATATTCTAAAGTATATTAGGATATTAATGTAAATAATATAATAACTCTTACTAGGATTGGATTGGTATGTACATGTTATCCTCATATCTTAAGGGTAATCATACATATTATAAATCATTGAACACATTATAGAATATATTCTTATTTCATAACAAATTTAGTAAATTCTTAGAAAATATTTTGAGGGGTTATGAATAATTATAATATTTGTGGTATGAAACGCCACTAAACAACCATTTTTTGGATTCCTCTACAAAAAAACTATGGATCACTATTGTAGGATAGAAATGTAGATATATATTTCTCAATGACAAGACGGGGTAAATTGTAGGTTTATAAACATTTGTTTTAATCCTTAAAAAATTTATGTTTAACAATGTTAAACAAGTTGAATTCACAAGCCCTCTTTAGTTATCAACAATGAAACTAACATTATTTGGATTTGATAATATAGATCTGATAAGGAAACTAAATAAAAGTTTGACTGTGAAATATTCTACCATAATGAATGTAAAATCCTTTTTATATCAGAATTTACTAGTATAAAGAATTATAATAATGTTATACATCCTAACATTAATAAAATACTGTGGAATTAAAACATGTAACAAAAATGGGAAAAGTTTAAGAAATATTTTTAACCCTAAGAGAAGGGTATCCAATAAACATGGAAAAAAGGTCCCTTTATTTAAACATTCTAGAATTTCAGTCTTACCCACACTAGGGTAATCTATCGATATGAATATCAGTGTCTATATTGTTATCCCTATAATCCCTTGATCTCTAAGTTGATTAGTACTGTAACACCCCTAGATTTTATGAAAAATATTCTTTTCATTAATGTCTAGTGTTGTATGCTACACCATGATTATCTTGTGCTATACACAACACCGTATTAGCTTTTAGTATACGCAACACTATTCTTGGCCTATGTTACACACAATTTCAAGTTCATTTGATAGAAGTTATTCTATGAAACATTGAGTGTATATATATATATATTTATTCAATGTATAAATAAAATATGGTTGGATTCTATTATATGCAACAACAAAGGAGGCATGCACTACACGCAACCCTGACTTGGCTTGCATTACACGCAATCGCGACCTTCCCTGATAGCGTGTGTTGTACGCAATACCGGGTTTTACTAAAAACAATATATTATTATAATATTGTTAAGAAATTCAGTTATGAATAGTATTAACTAAATTTGAATTTTATAACATTATTATTCATCTTACACATTTTCTAGAACATGGTATAAGAACAAAATAAATTTTCCGGGAAGAATAAGTATTTTTCAAAAAATGCAGTTTTACCGCCTTTTAATGGTGCACCCACATTAAATCTAGTTTTTGACACATTTATAAGTTCAATTTGAAAAAATAAAATTATTCTTTGGAATCAAGAAATAAAAATTTACTTTGGATAAATTTTTCATTTTATTCTGATAACTTTCATATTTTAATGAATAGTAAAACCACGGTATATTTTAATTAAAAACAAATTTTTTCATCGTAATATCTTATGTGGTTAAATTATAATATTGAATGTTTTTAAAGTATAAATAGAATATATTATTACCATTCAATATAATTTATGTCATTCGCATTGATTTTACCTTGAATTCATAGGTTAAATCAATTCAATCTTTTGCAATGTTTTAAAGAAAAATCCATTTTCTTTCGACAACAGGATTAATTTTTATTTAATTTCTGCAACTTTTGTGTATTGAATTTGGAAAAATGGATTCCATATTTGGAATCAGTGGATCCAAATTATGTTAATAATATACTTTTTTATTTTTGGGAATTATGAATAGTAACTACGGTAAATTTTACTTACCATAGTTAAAGGTAAATCGGATAATTAAGGGTAAATATAATATTATAAAATTACTCTAACACATGTCAAAATACTATTGGATGACTAAAAGTCGACTCATATCACCTAAGGGTAGGATTATATTCAATTAATGGACTTTTTGCTATGAAAATAATTTAATTATTATTAAAACCAAAGAATGTGACAACGTGTCACTTTCTTAAATCTTATAAGTATAATAATTTTAATTTAGTGATGAACTTCATGAAACTTCCAACATGAATAGTCTCCAGAAAGATAATACAATTATCTACATCATAGAAATTTATTTTGAATTTTTAGGGATTAAATAATTATCATTTATTATGACACAAAGATGATGAAGTAATTGTCTTATTAATGAAATATTGACATAATTGATGTTATAAATACCCAAATAAATGTAATTTAATACTTTTTATGAATTAAAATAATTTTATATGTTAATATGACATGTTATTATTTATTTAATTTACTTTTTTAGAACTAATCAATCTGTTATGAGTTTCACAAAAATCAATTACTAAATATTGTCAAAATTGACATAAAATAGTTTTTAAAACAAATATTATATTATTAATTGTTATTTTATTCCTAAAAATCTATGGTTAGGAAAAATGACTTATATAAGGTTATATATATTAATAGTAAACAACATGTGGTTCGTTTGGCTTGTTATAGTAAGTTTATTAACCTTATAGTGTAAGAACACAAGGAGACACGGTAAAAGTAAAATTATTTAACTTAATGTTAAATCTAAATGATAAGGTTAAAATAGGAACCTAAACTTGTCGAAAATCTATTTTATGAGAGGATTTCGACCCATCACCACCTTAACTTCTAAATAAATAAATTTGGAGCTATTTGAAACCGAATTTGGATTTATAATAAAATAATATTTTTAGTTATTCCAAAGGTGCCCCTCTCCTCCCTTATAAAAAGGCACCTCCTCCCTCTCTTCCTCACACCACATTGAGCCTTCAAGCTCGGCCAAACCCTACCAATATCTTCTCTCCACTTCCCTAAAAATATCCTAGAGGTTCTGGTCTTCCTCAAAGGCCAATTTTAGTGCCCTAAGTGGAGGTCTCAAAGAGGCGCTTCAAAGAAGAGGTAATGTCCGTTACCAATTCATTAACCTTTATTTCTTATTACAATTCTTCTTCTAAGGTTGTTTCATTATGAAGTAATAACATAAATATCACTCATATAATGATATGTCATTATACGTATGAAACAACCCTATTTCACCATCTATCCATCCTACGGAAAATGAAATCATCGCGCGTGCATACGTACGGAATACCGTCTCCACGCTGTGGTGTAATCTATTATCCACTACCACCTTACTTGGATGGGTATAATGGTGTAAATAATGACTATATATGATTATTTTAAAGTGATATTGATTCTGTAATAGTATAAATACAGTCCAGTAAAATTCCATGATCATGGGAACGATATCATCGCTCGTGCGTACGTACGGAATATCGTCTCCACGACGCGATGAGATTCATTCTCAATTATTAACCATTCATGAATGATTATAAAGTATATATAATAAGTAATCATGAAATATATGACATAATAATGATACTGTATTTATGTGTATATATATGTATGTCATCTACTTAATTCCATTCAACTCAATAAGGAAACAAAAACAGCGTTCATGCGTACGTACGACCTACCGTCTCCATGAACGGTGTATTTCATTCCATTTACTGATTTATTATATATATGTAATTTATGAATATATATTATATATAAATCATGTTTTATATTCTGAAATTAAGTAATCATGATCTAAGTAATCATATGAATAATTACATGTCAAAATAAGGATGAGAAATGAAACGATTTTACCCAAAAAACTCTCTAACACGGAATTTACAAAAGAACGGGTAATATAAAGTCATAAGTGAACCATATATGATATCATAACAATGAATATGATTCTCTAATAATTCAATGACATTATTTAAATCATTATATAGGAGGTTCGTATACTTACGAAGCAAATCGTACCTAAGGTAAGGGAAATATCACAATCTCATTTTTATCCTAGATTGTTTATACTTTGGCATTTACTGGGGTGTATTTTATCATCCACATCCATGTTTCCTCAATATGTAATATTATTTCCATTCACCTACAATTTTTTAAATCGTATTTTACCCTTTAGTGAGTTTTTAGTAAAAGATATGAAAGGAATCTTTTGTCGCTTTTCGTACGAGGTACTTTTTTGACTTTTCCGACAAAAGTACGGGAATAATGTTTTCTTTTAACTTATACGGCATGAATGGATTTTTAAAACATTATTTACAAGAAGCTTCATTTACAAGTTTTCAAGATTATTTTTAATCAACTTCTTTTAGTTTAGAATTGTACGACATGTTAAGAAAGGAAAAGTGTTTTTGAAGCAGAAAGGATATTTTCCTCAAGAATGGAGTTCAAGTGTTTTATCTAAATTATTTTCCATCTAAGATAATATAGGGTTCTGTTTCTAACCCTATTATTACATTGATTTGATTATGTTGTGATTGAATTATTTTTATGAAATCCTTTATCTTATATGAATTGTTTTATGATGTCATGTTGTTTAAGAATCCCATTTCTATAACATGGGTTATGCAATGATGAATGATTTATGATTTTGTGGCACACATAATAATGGTATCATTATGAGATGGGTGGGACCTATATCTCCCTACAATGCATTGGGTAACGATTTTATATCTCATGAGAGAGACATGGATGGAATGGTAGGTTATACCGGTTCAGTGAAATAGGACTGAAACAAGGGTGACTCAGTTCAGAAATGGGCTTTGTCCACTAAGATAGTCTTGGAAATGAGTCTTGAGTAATAAGATATGATTCTCTATGATTATGTGTGTATGCCACAAAGTTTCATGTTATATGTTATGATTATTGGGATTTCATTTCACTACTATGATTTATCCCATGTTATGAAATTATTCTCTCTTTTTTAGGTTAAGATTTCTAGAATGTTATGTTCTTATGAATATGATGTGATTGATATTTCTTTTTTTACCCTTACTGAGAATTTGAGATCAGCCTTTTATGTTTTCTTTTCGCCATGATATAAAGAAATTTTTTAGGTAAAAAAAGGAAGATCTTTATGGGAGAAGTTGAAGATCTTTCACCACGATTAGAAAATTATATTCCGAGTTTCCAAAGACACTAAACTATTACGGTCCTTGTGTGTCTGTTTTTGTTATGTACTAAGTATTCCGCAAAAGTAATGTAATGTCCATGTACGTAAAGCTTCGGTTGTCTACAGTTGGTATCAGAGGAAATGTTTAGTCAACCTTTGGAAACTAGGATGCGAAAATGTTAGTGAGATCCCTAGATATATTTCAAAGGTATGTCTAGGGATGTCTCTAAGGATAAGTATATGTAGAGGATATAGTCCTAGAACTATGGTAAAGATATTATATTAAACCAAAGATGTTAGATATTGAAGTTACTCCCCCTTTAATATGATTTTTTCTTCCCACACTATTCTTTTTGGGTTTTAGAAAATGGCTGGAAACAAGATGATTCACGATAATGGAGGATATGATGGACAGTGGAATGATATACTTCATGAGAAACCAAATGAAATGGGATTTGGAAGTCCAAACATCATTATTATGCCGAATCAGCAATCTCATAATATGATCAATAAAGTAAAATTTGGTAAGTTTCCTGGCTCGGATAATAAGAGAAAGATGGAGTTTCAAGATGATCATAGAGAAAAGAAAGTTCAATTTCCCCTATGTAAATCATGTGGGAAGAGGCATCAAGGAGAATGTTTCAAAGGAACTGGAAGATGCTTTGGGTGTGGAAAAGAAGGACACAAAGCCAGTAAGTGAAAATGAAAAGGTTCAGTTAACATCATGGATGAGGATAATGGTATTGCTACGACATCATCAATGGTTAAATGTTTTAAATGTGGAATGTACGGGCATTATGCAAACCAATGGCCTAAGGTAAAGTCTCATGAAGAGAATAAGTATGTCCTTATGGGTAGTATTTATGTTGATGATGATAAAGAGACTACAAATGATATGTAAGATGAAAGAATTGTTGAAGCTCGGTCAATGGTTTAATAAGGTAGTGGAATGATTACATGTTTATCAAGTGTAATGTTGTATAAGTAATATCATGGTACTATGTAATAAAGATACATCAAAGGATTGTTACACTGTTGCCTTTCCTTGAGTTTTGAATGTATATGATTAATGGTACCAGTATCCATTAAAGGTTATTAAGATATTTTTGGAATATAGATGATATGCGCATAATGAAGGGATAAGGAGAAAATGAAATGTTTGACAGTATTCATGAGCTCGTGATTGATATAAGGACTAAGTGATATCATGGTTTGAGTACATAGAATTTTGAGTATTTTGGTTTTTGGAAATTGTTAACTTTTAACTGCATTCATGTTTTCACTAAGGTTCAATGGGTTTTCAAGATAATACATGATTAAGGCCTTTTAATGTTTGTAATTTGACCAACAAAACATATCTTATGATATATGGGGATCAAGGATGGTATTAAATCTCTAGTAATCGTTTTGACTATATTATGAGAATGAACTTCAGTATTATGTATAAGCCTAAAGATTGGAATGGATTATGTTGGACATAAGTTAGTATTGTTTAAGGATAGATGTTTTTTTCGATATTATTGATGGGATGTTATAGTAATATAGTTTTAGAAAAAGGACAACCCGCAGGACGGGCGACAGCCCAACGCGTCGGACAAGGTCGTAGGAATCAAACCCACAATCAAAGTGCGACTGACCTTTATCGCCTACCACTGGCCTACAGGAAGTCCCTGGTTAGTAGAAACTAGTTTTATTTTATTAAGCGGTATGATATATGAAGTATAAGTTCATTTTAGGAACCATATATGATTAATCTCACTATAGATGGACTTATATATTTTTTGATAACTTTTCTAACCTTTTGTTTGAGACAGATGGAATGACCCATCATTCTATCACATGATCTGGTAACACATCACGAATGACAAATTCAACTTCATTTCCTTAAGAGATGAAGTGGAAATTGTCCAAAGAACGATAAACGGTGAGACTATTCCAAAATCACGAAAGTATTTCTTCTAATTCCAATTTCATCAAATTTAGGGAAATGATCTTGAAAACCAAAAATGTTGTCCTAGTGCTCTTATATCTAATGAATCAGATGGTACCTTAGATCATCACAAATTTATGGCTTTGTGATTGCTGGTTTTTCTATAGCCATGTTCTCTACCACTCTCCATCCGAACATGATGGTAAGATTTCTCTTCCATATCCATATTTTCACCTATGTGGAAACCCAGTGATTAGTTTATTTGGGTAACCGTTAAGTTTCATACTTTTGTTTTTGAAGATTGGTTTTAGTATTCCTTTGTATGATGTGGGTTTCTATCAAAGAAACTTTCAAATAGTAAACCATTTATAACTCTGACGAATTTCGAGGGCGAAATTCATTTTAAGGGGGGTAGAATGTAAAACCCCGAGATTTTATGAAAAATATTCTTTTCATTAATGTCTTGTGTTGTATTCTACACCATGATTATCTTGCGCTATACGCAACACCGTATTATCTTGTAGTATACGCAACACTATTCTTGGCCTATGTTACACACAATTTCTAGTTCGTTTGATAGAAGTTATTCTATGAAACATTGAGTGTATATATATATATATTCAATGTATAAATAAAATATGGTTGTAATCTATTATACACAACAACAAAGGAGTCTTTCACTACACACAACCCTGACTTGGCTTGCATTACATGCAATCGCGACCTTCCCTGATAGCGTGTGTTGTACGCAATACCGGGTTTTACTAAACAACAATATATTATTATAATATTGTTATGAACTAGAAGTTATGAATAGTATTAACTAAATTTTGAATTATATAACATTATTATTCATCTTACACATTTTCTTGAACATGGTACAAGAACAAAATAAATTTTTCGGGAATAATAAGTATTTTTCAAAAAATGCAGTTTCACCGCCTTTTGATGGCGCACCCACATTAAATCTAGTTTTTGACACGTTTATAAGTTCAGTTTGACAAAATAAAATTCTTCGTTGGAATCAGGAAATAAAAATTTACTTTGGATAAATTTTTCATTTTATTCTGATAACTATCATATTTTAATGAATAGTAAAAACACACTATATTTTAATTAAAAACATCTTTTTTCATCGTAATATCTTATGTGGTTAAATTATAATATTGAATGGTTTTAAAGTATAAATAGAATATATTTTTACCATTTAAAATAATTTATGTCATTAACATTGATTTTACCTTGAATTCATAGGTTAAATCAATTCAATCTTTTGCAATGTTTTAAAGGAAAACACGTTTTCTTTCAACAACGGGATTAATTTTAATTTAATTTCTGCAACATTTGTGTATTGAATTTGGAAAAATGGATTCCATATTTCGAATCAGTGGGTACCAATTATGTTAATAAGCTAATTTTTATTTTTGGGAATTATGAATAGTAACTATGGTATATTTTATTTACAATAGTTAAAGGTAAATCGGATAATTAAGGGTAATTATAATATTATAAAATTACCCTAACACATCTCAAAATCCTATTGGATGACTAAAAGTCGACTCATATCACCTAAGGGACGGATTAGATTCAATTAATGGACTTTTGTCCATGAAAATAATTTAATTATTATTAAAACCAAAGAATGTGACAACATGTCACTTTCTTAAATATTATAATTATAATATTTTTAATTTAGTGATAAACTTCATGAAACTTATAACATGAGTAGTATCCAGAAATCTAATATAATTATCTACATCATAGGAATTTATTTAGAATTTTTAGGGATTAAATAATTATCATTTATTATGACACAAAGATGATGCAGTAATTGTCTTATTAATGAAATATTGAAATAATTGATGTTATAAATACCCAAATAAATGTAATTTAATACTTTTTATGAATTAAACTAATTTTATATGTTAATATGACATGTTAGTATTGATTTAATTAACTTTTTTCGAACTAATCAATCTGTTATGAGTTTTTCACAAAAATCAATTACTAAATATTGTCAAAATTGACATAAAATAAATTTTAAAACAAATATTATATTATTAATTGTTATTTTATTCCTAAAAATATAAGGTTCGGCCAAATTACTTAGATAAGGTTATATATATTAATAATAAACAACTTGGGGTTCGTTTGGCTTTTTATAGTATGTTTATTAACCTTATAGTGTAAGAACACAAGGAGACAAGGTAAAAGTAAAATTATTTAACTTATTGTTAAATCTAAATGATAAGGTTAAAATAGGAATCTAAACTTGTCTAAATTCTATTGTATGAGATTATTTCAACCCATCCCCACCTTATCTTAGAAATAAATCAATTTGGAGCCATATAAAACCGAATTTGGCTTTATAATAAAATAATATTTATAGTTATTCCAAAGGTGTCCCTCTCCTCCCTTATAAAAGGGCACCTCCTCCCTCTCTTCCTCACACCACTTTGAGCCTTTAATCTTGGCCAACCCCTCCCAATTTCTTCTATCCACTTCCCTAGAAACATCCTAGTGGTTCTAGTCTTCCTCAAAGACCAATTTTAGTGCCCTAAGAGGAGGTCTCAAAGAGGTGCTTCCAAGAAAAGGTAATTTTCGTTACCAATTCTTTCACCTTTATTTCTTCTTCCACTTCTTCTTATAAGGTTACATCATTATGAAGTAATAACATCAGTATCACTCATATACTGATATGTTATTATAAGTATGAAACAACCCTATTTCACCATCTATCCATCCTACGGAAAACGAAATCACCGTGTGTGCGTACGTACGGAATACCGTCTCCACGCCATGGTGTAATCTATTTTCCACCACCACCTTACATGGATGGGTATAATGGTGTAAATAATTACTTTATAGGATTATTGTAAAGTGATATTGATTCTGTAATAGCATACATACACTCCAATAAAATTCCACGATCATGGGAACGATATCATCGCTCGTGCGTATGTATGGAATACCGTCTCCACGACGCGATGGGATTCATTTTCAATTATTAACCATTCATGAATGATTATAAATTATATATAATAAGTAATCATGAAATATATTACATAATAATGATAATGGATTTATTTGTATATATATGTATGTCATCTACTTAATTCCATTCAACTCAATAAGGAAACCAAAACAGCGTTCATGCGTACGTACGGCCTACCGTCTCCATGAACTGTGTATTTCATTCCATTTACTGATTTATTATATATATATTTTATGAATATATATTATATATAAATCATGTTTTATATTCTTAAATTAAGTAATCATGATCTAAGTAATCATATGAATAATTACAAGTCAAAACACGGACGACAAATGAAACGATTTTACCCAAAAAACTCTTTAACATGGAATTTACAAAAGAACGGGTAATATAAAGTCATAAGTGAACCATATATGATATCATAACAATTAATATGATTCTATAATAAGTCCATGACATTATTTAAATCATTATACAGGAGGTTCAGACACTTACGAAGAAAATCGGACCTAAGGTATGGGAAATATCACAATCTCATTTTTATCCAAGATTGTTTATACTTTGGCATTTACTGGGGTGTATTTTTTCATCCACATCCATTTTTCCTCAATATGTAATATTATTTCCATTAACCTACAATTTTTTAAATCCTATTTTACCCTTAGGTTAGTTTTTAGTAAAAGATATGAAAGGAATCTTTTGTCGTTTTTCGTACGAGGTACTTTTTTGACTTTTCCGACAAAAGTACGAGAAGAATGTATTCTTTTAACATATACGACATGAATGTATTTTTAAAACATTATTTCCAAGAATCATCCTTTACAGTTTTTCAAGTTTATATTTAATCAACTTCTTTTAGTTTAGAATTATACGACATGTTGAGAAAGGAAAAGTGTTTTTGAAGCAGAAAAGATATTTTCCTCAACAATGGAGTTCAAGTGTTTTATCAAAATTATTTTCCATCTAAGATAATATAGGGTTCTGTTTCTATACATATTATTACATTGATTTTATTATGTTGTGATGGAATTATTTTTCTGAAATCCTTTATCTTATATGAATTGTTTTATGATGTCATGTTGTTTAAGAATCCCATTTTTATTACATGGGTTATGCAATGATGTATGATTTATGATTTTGTGGCACACATAAGAATGGTATCATTATGAGATGGGTGGGACCTATATCTCCCTCCAATGCATTGGGTAAATATTTAATATCTCATGAGATAGACATGGCTGGAATGGTAGGTTATACCGGTTGAGAAACAGGACTGAAACGAGGGTGACTCGGTTCAAAAATGGACTTTGTCCACTAAGATAGTCTTGGAAATGAGTCTTGACTAATAAGATATGATTATATATGATTACGTGTGTATTCCACAAAGTTTCATGTTCTATGTTATGATTAATGGGATTTCATTTCACTACTATGATTTATCCCATGTTATGAAATTATGCTCTCTTTTGCAGGTTAAGATTTCTAAAATGTTATGTTCTTATGAATATGATGTGATTGATATTTCTTTTGTTTACCCTTACTGAGCATTTGATCTCACCCTTTTATGTTTTCTTTTCCCCAGGATATAAATAAAGGTTTTAGGTAAAAAAAGGAAGATCTTTATGGGAGAAGTTGATGATCTTTCACCACAATTAGAAGATTATATTCCGAGTTTCCAAAGACACTAGACTATTAGTGTTTTTGTTTGTGTGTTTTTGTTATGTACTAAGTATTCCACAAAAGTAATGTAATGTCCATGTACGTCAAGCTTCGGGTCTCTACAGTTGGTATTAGAGGAAAAGTTTATTCAACCTTTGGAAACTAGGATGCAAAAACGTTAGTGAGATCCCTAGAGATATTTCGAAGGTATGTCTAGGGATGTCTCTAAGGATAAAAATACGTGTAGGATATAGTCCTAGAACTATGGTAATGATATTAGATTAAACCAATGATTTTAGATATTTAAGTTACTCCCCATTTATTATGATTTTTGCCTCTCACACTATTCTTTTTGGGTTTTAGAAAATGGCTGGAAACAAGATGATTCACGATAATGGAGGATATGATGGACAATGGAATGATATTCTTCATGAGCAACCGAATTAAATGGGATTTGAAAGTCCAAAAATCATTATTATTCCAAATCAGCAATCTCATAATATGATCAATAAAGTAAAATTTGGTAAGTTTCCTGGCTCAGCTAATAAGGGAAAGATGGAGTTTCATGATGATATTAGAGGAAAGAAAGTTCAATTTCCCCTATGTAAATCATGTGGGAAGAGGCATCAAGGAGAATGTTTCAAAGGAACTGGAAGATGCTTTGGGTGTGGAAAGGAAGGACACAAAGCCAGTAAGTGCAAAGGAAAAGGTTCAGTTAACACCATGGATGAGGATAATGGTATTTCTACGACATCATCAATGGTTAAATGTTTTAAATGTGGAATGTACGGGCATTATGAAAACCAATGCCCTAAGGGAAAGTCTCATGAAGAGAATAAGTATGGTCGTAGGGGTAGTATTTATGTTGATGATGATGAAGAGACTACAAATGATATGTAAGATGAAAGAATTGTTGAAGCTCGGTCAATGGTTTTAGAAGATAGTGGAATGATTACATGTTTATCAAGTGTAATGTTGTATAAGTAATCTCATTGTACTATGGAATAAAGAGACAACAAAGGATTGTTACACTGTTGTCTTTCCTTGAGTTTTGAAAGTATATGATTAATGGTACCAGTATCCATTAAAGGTTATTAAGATATTTTTGGAATATAGATGATATGCAAATAATAATGGGATAAGGAGAAAATGAAATGTTTGACAGTATTCATGAGCTCATGATTGATATAATGAATAAGTGATATCATGGTTTGAGTACATAGAATTTTGAGGATTTTGGTATGTGAAAAGTGTTAACTTTTAACTTCATTCATGTTTTCACTAAGGTTTAATGGGTATTCAAGAGAATACATGATTAAGGCCTTTGAATGTTTGGAATGTGACCAACAAGACATATCTTACGATATATGGGGATCAATGATGGTATTAAATCTCTGGTAATCGTTTTCACTATATTATGAGAATGGACTGCAGTATTATGGATAAGCCTAAAGATTGGAATGGATTATGTTGAACATAAGTTAGTATTGTTTAAGGATAAAAGTTTTTTTTTTAAATTATTGATGGGATGTTATAGTAATATAGTTTTAGAAAAAGGACAACCTGCAGGACGGGCAATATCCCATCGCATCGGACAAGGTTGTAGGAATCGAACCCACAACCGAAGTGAGACTGACCTTTATCGCCTACCACTGGCCTACAGGATGTCCCTTGTTAGTAGAAACTAGTTTTATTTTATTAAGCGGTATGATATATGAAGTATAAGTTCATTTTAGGAACCATATATGATTAATCTCACTATAGATGGACTTATGTATTTTTTTTATATCTTTTCTAACCTTTTTTTTGAGACAGATGGAATGACCCATCATTCTATCACATGATCTGCTAACACATCACTAATGACAAATTCAACTTCATTTCATTAAGAGATGAAGTGGAAATTTTCCAAAGAACTACAAACGGTGAGACTATACCAAAATCACGAAAGTATTTATTCTAATTCCAATTTCATCAACTTTAGGGAAATGATCTTGAAAACCAAAAATGTTGTCCTAGTGCTCTTATATCTGATGAATTAGATGGTACCTTAGATCGTCACAAATTTATGGCTTTTTGATTGATGGATTTTCCATAGCCATGTTCTCTACCACTCTCCATCAGAACATTATGGTTAGATTTATCTTCCATATCCATATTTTCACCTATGTGGAAACCCAGTGATTAGTTTGTTTGGGTAACCGTTATGTTTCATACTTTTGTTTTTTAGGATTGGTTTTGGTATTCCTTTTTACTATGTGGGTTTCTATCAAAGAAACTTTCAAATAGTAAACCATTTATGACCCCGACAAATTTCGTGGGCGAAATTCATTTTAAGGTGGGTAGAATGTAACACCCCGAGATTTTATGAAAAATATTCTTTTCATTGATGTCTTGTGTTGTATGCTACACCATGATTATCTTGTGCTATACGCAACACCGTATTAGATTGTAGTATACGCAACACTATTCTTGGCCTATGTTACACACAATTTCAAGTTTGTTTGATAGAAGTAATTCTACGCAACATTGAGTGTATATATATATATATATTCAATGTATAAATAAAATATGGTTGGATTCTGTTATATGCAACAAAAAAGGAGTCCTTCACTACACGCAACCCTGACTTGGCTTATATTACACGCAATCGCGACCTTCCCTGATAGCGTGTGTTGTACGCAATACTGGGTTTTACTAAACAACAATATATTATTATAATATTGTTATGAACTAGCAGTTATGAATAGTATTAACTAAATTTTGAATTTTATAACATTATTATTAATCTTACACATTTTATAGAACATGGTATAAGAACAAAATAAATTTTTCGGGAAGAATAAGTATTTTTCAAAAAATGAAATTTCACCGCCTTTTGATGGTGCACCCACATTAAATCTAGTTTTTGACACTTTTATAAGTTCAATTTGACAAAATAAAATTATTCTTTTAAATCAAGAAATAAAAATTTACTTTGGATAAATTTTTCATTTTATTCTGATAACTTTCATATTTTAATGAATAGTAAAAACACGCTCTATTTTAATTAAAAGCATCTTTTTTCATCGTAATATCTTATGTGGTTAAATTATAATATTGAATGGTTTTAAAGTATAAATAGAATATATTTTTACCATTTAATATAATTTATGTCATTATCATTGATTTTACCTTGAATTCATAGGTCAAATCAATTCAATCTTTTTTAATGTTTTAAAGAAAAACCTGTTTTCTTTCGACAACGGGATTAATTTTAATTTAATTTCTGCAAATTTTTTGTATTGAATTTGGAAAAATTTATTCCATATTTGGAATCAGTGGATCCAAATTATGTTAATATGCTACTTTTTATTTTTGGGAATTATGAATAGTAACTACGGTAAATTTTATTTACCATAGTTAAAGGTAAATCAGATAATTAAGGGTAAATATAATATTATAAAATTACCCTAAGACATCTCAAAATCCTATTGGATGACTAAAAGTCGACTCATATCACCTAAGGGTCGGATTAGATCCAATTAATGTACTTTTTTCCATGAAAATAATTTAATTATTATTAAAATCAATGATTGTGACAACATGTCACATTCTTAAATCTTATAAGTATAATAATTTTAATTTAGTGATAAACATAATGAAACTTAAAACATGAATAGTATACAGAAATCTAAAACAATTATATACATCATAGGAATTTATTTAGAATTTTTAGGGATTAAATAATTATCATTTATTATGACACAAAGATGATGTAGTAATTGTCTTATTAATGAAATATTGACATAATTGATGTTATAAATACCCAAATAAATGTAATTTAATACTTTTTATTAATTAACCTAATTTTATATGTTAATATTACATGTTATTATTGATTTAATTAACTTTTTTTGAACTAATCAATCTGTTATGAGTTTCACAAAAAACAATTACTAAATATTGTTAAAATTGACATAAAATAGTTTTTAAAACAAATATTATATTATTAATTGTTATTTTATTCCTAAAAATACAAGTTTCGGCCCAATGACTTATATAAGGTTATATATATTAATAATAATAAACTTTGGGTTCTTTTTTCTTGTTATAGTAAGTTTATTAACCTTATAGTGTAAGAACACAAGGAGACACGGTAAAAGTAAAATTATTTAACTTAATGTTAAATTTAAATGATAAGGTTAACATAGGAATATAAACTTCTCTAAATTATATTGTATGAGAATATTTCGACCCATCCCCACCTTAGCTTCAAAATAAATAAATTTTATGCTATTTAAAACCGAATTTGGCTTTATAATAAAATAATATTTTTAGTTATTCCAAAGGTGCCCCTCTCCTCCCTTATAAAAGGGCACCTCCTCCCTCTCTTCCTCACACCACTTTGAGAATTCAAGATCAGCCAAACCCTTCCCATTTCTTCTCTCCACTTCCCTAGAAACATCCTAGAGGTTCTGGTCTTCCTCAAAGACCAATTTTACTGCCCTAAGAGGAGGTCTCAAAGAGGCGCTTCAAAGAAGATGTAATTTCCGTTACCAATTATTTCACCTTTATTTCTTCTTTCACTTCTTCTTATAAGGTTATTTAATTATGAAGTAATAACATCAGTATCACTCATATACTGATATGTTATTATATGTATGAAACAACCCTATTTCACCATCTATCCATCCTACAGAAAACGAAATCATCGCGCGTGCGTACGTACGGAATACCGTCTCCACGCCGTGGTGTAATCTATTTTCCACCACCACCTTACTTGGATGGGTATAATGGTGTAAATAATAACTATATATGATTATTTTAAAGTGATATTGATTCTGTAATAGTATACATACACTCCAATAAAATTCCACGATCATGGGAATGATATCATCGCTCGTGCGTACGTACGGAATACCGTCTCCACGACGCGATGAGATTCATTCTCAATTATTAACCATTCATAAATGATTAAAAAGTATATATAATAAGTAATAATGAAATATATTACATAATAATAATACTGGATTTATGTGTATATATATGTATGTCATCTACTTAATTCCATTCAACTCAATAAGGAAACGAAAACAGCGTTCATGCGTACGTACGGCCTACCGTCTCCATGAACGGTGTATTTCTTTTCATTTATTGATTTATTATATATATTTATTTTATGAATATATATTATATATAAATCATGTTTTATATTCTTAAATTAAGTAATCATGATCTAAGTAATCATATGAATAATTACAAGTCAAAACACGGATGACAAATGAAACGATTTTACCCAAAACACTCTTTAACATGGAATTTACAAAAGAACGGGTAATATAAAGTCATAAGTGAACCATATATGATATCATAACAATGAATATGATTCTGTAATAATTCAATGACATTATTTAAATCATTATACAGGAGGTTTGGACACTTACGAAGCAAATCAGACTTAAGGTAAGGGAAATATCACAATCTCATTTTTATCCGAGATTGTTTATACTTTGGCATTTACAGGGGTGTATTTTATCATCCACATCCATGTTTCCTCAATATGTAATATTATTTCCATTCACCTACAATTTTTTAAATCCTATTTTACCCTTCGGTGAGTTTTTAGTAAAAGATATGAAAGGAATATTTTGTTGTTTTTCGGTCGCGGTACTTTTTTGACTTTTCTGAAAAAAGTACGAGAAGAATGTTTTCTTTTAACTTATATGGCATGAATGGATTTTTAAAACATTATTTCCAAGAAGCTTACTTTACAAGTTTTCAAGTTTATTTTTAATCAACTTCTTTTAGTTTAGAATTTTTCAACATGTTAAGAGAGGAAATGTGTTTTTGAAGCAGAAAGGATATTTTCCTCAAGAATGGAGTTCAAGTGTTTTATCAAATTTATTTTCCATATAAGATAATATTGGGTACTTTTTATATACCTATTATTACATTGATTTTATTATGTTATGATGGAATTATTTTTATGAAATCCTTTATCTTATATGAATTGTTTTATGATGTCATGTTGTTTAAGAATCCCATTTTTATTACATGGGTTATGCAATGATGTATGATTTATGATTTTGTGGCACACATAAGAATGGTATCATTATGAGATGGGTGGTACCTATATCTCCCTCCAATGCATTGGGTAGAGATTTTATATCTCATGAGATAGACATGGCTGGAATGGTAGGTTATACCGGTTCAGTGAAACAGGACTGAAACAAGGGTGACTCGTTTCAGAAATGGACTTTGTCCACTAAGATAGTCTTTGCAATGAGTCTTGACTAATAAGATATGATTCTCTATGATTATGTGTGTATGCCACAATGTTTCATGTTATAAGTTATGATTATTGGGATTTCATTTCACTACTATGATTTATCCCATGTTATGAAATTATGATCTCTTTTGCAGGTTAAGATTTCTAAAATGTTATGTTCTTATGAATATGATGTGATTGATATTTCTTTTGTTTAACCTTACTGAGCATTTGAGCTCACCCTTTTATGTTTTCTTTTCCCCAGGATATAAAGAAAGGTTTTAGGTAAAAAAAAGGAAGATCTTTATGGGAGAAGTTGAAGATCATTCACCACGATTAGAAGATTATATTCCGAGTTTCCAAAGACACTAAACTATTACGGTCCTTGTGTGTGTGTTTTTGTTATGTACTAAGTATTCAGAAAAAGTAATGTAATGTCAATGTATGTCATGCTTTGGGTCTCTAGAAGTACATCTTTCTTTCTATACCTAAAATCCATTGACTGATCAAAGACAATCAGAATCACACAAGGAAGGTTGAACAAGATTTTCTTATCTTGAACAAGTTGCTAACCGAAAATGCACAAGGCAGGTTTGAGTAGATCTCTTGCAGATTATCACATTATTCTACAGATCAACTTATCTCCATGAAAACATTATCATAAATTCCTAATCTAATATCATTCAAATGGATGGGTATTTTTAGGCATCGATATAAATTCTCATCTTTATCCTCCAATGGTTATATTTTTCCCTGAATTTCAGAGGGAATATTCATTTTTAACTCAACAAATGGTAAGGTGAAAAATGTACTGGATGAAATTGTTTGGAATAGAAAACTAAATTAAATATTAACATTTTTAAGAAACATTATCACATTTAGGATTTTTTATAATGAAATGTTACTTTAATAAAATCTGGTAGCTCGAAGAACAAAATTTATTCTAATTCTTATAAAGGTGAAAATAAGAGACTAGAAATATTAATAATTGGATTCTAAAAGAATATAGAATTTGAGTCTAAGTTATAATGAATTCATAATCATATATTAGGAGAAATCATAGTTTGATTCTAGAAGAAAATGGAATCTGATTTTAGGAGAAATCAATGTTTGGTTTTAGGATAAATCGGAGTCTAATTTTTGGGGAAATCGGAGATTGATTTAAGGGAAAATAAGAGTCTGATTTTATAAGAAATTGGTGTCGCATTGATGAAGAAATTACAGTCAGATTTTAGGATAAATTGGAGTCTAATTTCAGATGATATCAAATTCTAATTTACATAAAATTCTGTGTCTCCTTTGAAGAGAAATCGGATTCTGATTTCAAATGAAATCTGTGTCAGATTTCAGGAAAAATCAGAGTTTTATTTCCAAAGAAATATGAGCCTGATTTCTGGATAAATTCGAGTCTGATTTTAGGAGAAATCATTGTTCTTTTTCATAACAAACCGGAGTCTAATTTTAGAAGAAACTGAAGTCTGATTTCATAAGAAATCAAAGTCTGAATTTATATGAAATCTGATTCTCAATTCTATGGAAGTCGAATTCTAAGGAATGATAATGTTTTGAGATAGATAAGAATCTTATTTTTTGACTTAAAAAATTAGGGTTATACTTTTTTTGGGAAAACACCAGATAATACATTGATATCCATAGGTAATGACAAAAACATTCTTAAGCAAAGAATAGTTTCCTTAAGAGAATGTTTATTGGTGAAACATAATTTTTCTTATGAAAATGTTTTTGTGATTTTGAAAATATAAAGAAATGTAAAATTCATAAGAAAAATTATTGACTCAACATATATGTGTTCTAACTCAGTGCATACAACATATTAAATTTATATCAATAGATATTGGATAATAGCTATTCCTTTTCGTATTGTATGGTTTTTTAAACTTATTTTAATTTTTAATGCATAAAACCTAGTGAACTAACAATATTTTGTATCTTGAGGAGCTATACTAGTCACCCATCATTCAAATTCACTTATAAAATAGTTTTTATATAAAAAACATAGGAAATCTGGGTGATGTTTCTAGTTTTAAGTGCATTAAATGAAATAAAAATAAGTAAAAATTGTGACTTGGTTTGATAATATTCTATAACCATCCATGTTTTTTTCTAAATGATTCCTTCATTTTCAATATAATTTATCAATAATTGTTTAGATAAAAAATGAGTATATTTCATTGATAATCACAAAAACTATGATTTCGAAATCCAACACACATCTTGAAATCTTTTAGGTTCTTTGAACCTCCCCTTATTCTTACTGTTAGGTGATGAATATACCATGATAACAGTCATTATAACATCCCCCCATCTAATACTATCATTCATAATTCTTTTCATAAACCACATTTTTTCAATAAATATTAAATTAGCCATGATGATGTTGGGATAAACGTTTTAGTTAAACATGGAATGATACATAGTCAAATATATTAAGAATGTTGGAAATCATTACACTATATTATAGAAACAACATAGTAGTATCTCAACTAAATGAAAACAAATTGATTTTAAATTTAAAGAGTCAGTTTCATCATGAAATCCCTTATTGTGATTGAACTTCAAATTTTCAGTCCATTGTTTGGGAGTATTTAGAGGACATAATGGAATCTGATAGTTATCATATGATGAATAATATATATATATATATATATAAGTTATAATATAAATTAATGAATAATCTATATAAAAATGAAATCAAACATATATAAATAATTAAATCATTATCTTTCTATGATACTTTTCAACTTCATCAGAATAGTCAGAGTTGTAAATTCATTACAGGGGTATTAGCTATTTATATAGGAAATAGTAAAAATTAGGGTACCAATAATAATTTACATGTATATGATTTAGGTGAGTTATTTATTCACCATATCATCAATCATGGCTAGTCATTTGAATATGTTTTTAACACAAAATCATTATCTCCCCCAATTAATCAATAAAGGAAGTATAGAAAATTCAACTCATTAAAACATGACGTGGCTAAATTAAATTATTTATTATTAAACCCCATACCTATGGATTACATGATTTAATTATAATCAAATAAACCAAATGTATCTCTAAATAAGAATATTATATAATGACTCTTTGTCTTTTAAAACTAAATTTTTTATGTGTTTATATTCTTGTGTATGCAGTAGTTCACCAAATCTACTCGTATATAGGATTTATATTGCCTATAAAACAATAGAATTAATAATTATGTAACCCATGAAATTAATATTTTAATCATATATTATAAGTATTTCAATTATTTTAATATACCATGAAAACCGTATCTTCATTTTCAATACATGAAATACATACATTAAAATTATATATTTACCCTTACCATATGTTTTATCCAAAAAAAGACATATGTTACTACTTTTACTCAATCAAGGATATCTTTTATTATGACTTAATAATTTTGTTTCAACATTTTTTTGTGAGTAATAGTAATAATGATTTAGTAAAATTTTAAACCTATTACCAATAAAAATTCATAGCTAGTAAACATCTTATAATAGTTGAAATCATAGGGTTCCTATTTTAGTTATTTAATAAAATTCTAGACATAGGCTATAGGTTAAATTCTAAACATATACCAATTTATATGTTAATATTAGATAAGTTCTTGAAAATTCAATAGAATCTTTTGCATGTTCATTTTAATCACATGGGGACTTATAAACCATGTTGAACAAGTATTTCATTTGAAAAAATAAACCTGAAAATAACATCATTTAATGGATTTTTATTAAAAACATATTAATAATTATAAATAATTTATAAATGGTGAAATGATGAAATTTAAAAATATGAATTATTTTTTTATAAAACTAATAAAATTTGAGTAATACCATAATTTTAATTAAAATTTATGAGTTTAGAGAAATTAATTCCATTAATATTTTAAGAAATTTAGGATCATATCAATCCCTAAAACATATTTGTTTTACATAGAGGATAAATATATTACAAAAATAAAATTCTCATATGTGTCAAAAATAAATATACATATAATCATCCAATAAAATGGAAAATTATCACATCTATTAAATAAAAAGTTTCCCTCTCTTTATTTAATCATACATTTGGATTATTTCAAACTAAAATATCCATCTATAACCCAATATCAAAATTCATCACATTTAAATAAATGTCACTCCTCATTTAAGATAAATTAATAAATTGTACATATACATTATATGATATTGAATGAAATATATTTTCATATAAAGAATTTAATTCATCATAATTTGAGCGTGGAGATGTAATAAATCATGATTTCATTGTAATGTTGTTTTGATCAATTCGGGTGAGTAATATGGAATTGAATAAAAATATAGAAAAAATATATGTCATAATATTAAAAATAAAAAAATAAGAATCATTTAATCTAATTGAATTCACCTCTATAAATTCCCATTTATTTCAATCCCATATAAATTGACATTTTTATGGGTCTTCTGTCAAAATAATAAAGAATAGTTAATGATGTAAAAATCTCGTTCTCTAACTTTTTTTTATATATGTTTTTTATTATTTTAGGAATCAAATTTCTATAAATTTATTATATAAAATATTTTATATATAAGAATAATGTAATTAAAGTGTTATAAATTTATTTTCAAAGTTGTCCATTAAATTCTATAGACCAAAAAAATGATGAAATCAAAAAAAAATCTCATTATCATGTAACACATCCCAATTCAAGCACATCAAACCTTTGCGCGCACTAAAACATGATACATCAAGGATATTATTTTCAAAACAAAGGGTAGGTAAAGTAAAATATGGTTTGTAATGTGGATTTAGCTTATAATATAATTCATGCTTTATATATGATAAAATATGATTGGTATAATGAAATTTCTAAGGATAATATGGGAGAAGAAAATAATTAACTCAATTATTTTGAAAATATTTCTTAAATTCAAAATAATTGAAAAATATATAATTATTTTTTTCTATTTTACATATACTGTATAATATTCACTCATGAATGTTATCATAATTGAAAAAAGATGTTAAAATAATCTTAAAACCCACTGAGGATAGGGAAACATATTTCTGTATTTTATCATGGGAATAGATTTCAAAAATAATTAAATATTCTAATATTGATTTAAAATCATTTTAAACAAAAAATTATTCATATTAATTAACATTTAATATCCATTTCTAAAAAATTTCAATGATAAATTATCAAAATAATCTCACTTGGAATTATTATGTGGATAGTAGTTTAAGCTAAATCATTCTTAATGAGACACTTAATAAAATGAATGAATGAAAATATTTCAAACTTTATAAACATGTGACTCATGTTATACCATGATTATATTTTATAAACCTTCCAATAATAGTATGTAATAAGAGATATGGTAATAGAACTTTAATGAGAAGAAATTGTATCAACATGATATTTCAGTGTAGGACCAAGAATCTTACTTTCAATATTTATCAACCTATAAGATAAATATAAGAACCATGGAAAACTAATTCAAAAATAAAATACAACGAAAATAATAAACTGATAAACAAATAATTATTGGGTCAATTTACAATGTTGGTGAAAATATTTTTTTCTTCATAAAACCAGTTAGTTTATTGATGAACAGAAATCACAATGTGTATGATGTTATATTTTTGCAAACCAACAAATTTTATTATTCATGGTTTCTCAGAGTAGACCCAAAGAGTGGTTCAGTACATGAAAACAAAAAAATGACACATAGATTGAAAAAAATGTTGGATTGTGAATATGGGAGCAAGAAAATAAAAAAATATTCTCTTCATATTCTCAAAATGTGTCCACATCCAGTATATAAGATTGACGGTGTTGGGAATTTCATCACCTCACTAACTACCCTATGATTTAATTTTCATTAATAGGTTCCTATAATAATTAAAATTTAACCTCCACAATTAATTTACTCGAAGAAAACTACTTATCATAATATTTACATATCATGGATCAGTATGATAGTAATTCTACAAAACTCGACAAAGGGAAGTGAATTTGAATGTTTATGAATAAAAATTAAAAAATAAAATGAATAAAAATTATGATCCACTCCTTTTATTTTTTATGATTTAAATATTTTTATATCTTCATGGGTACTTAGATAATGATTGAAATAAGTGGTAAATATGAGTTTGGAAATGAAGTTTTCACCTCTAAGATAATTTCATCAAAAGTGGTTGGTATTGTATTTTTTGTGAATCTACCCAATCATGATGGAATTATATAAGGTATTTGAATAATTTATCAAAGTCTTTGTTAAGGGATTCATAATTAGTGGTTTGAGGCCTCATTTTAGATCCTAAATTAGCTCTCTAAATGTCTCCTTCTCATAATTGGGTTTTATCACCCCAAAAATCCATGTATCTAGAACATTTAATGTTTCACTAATGTTAATTCTTGTATGAGTTTTCAAAAATAATTATTAAGAATTAAAATAAATTAAATTAAAATTATTTATAATGTTTGATATTTCCGATTAAGATGTTTAATTTAGTGCCTTGGAAATGAAGTCAGTAATTTAGAGGAAAAAACCATGTTAAATGGTTTCTTTGTAAATTATATTGTAATTCCTAATGGATGTAGACTAGTAGGATGACTATGGGATTTCTATTGAGGACCTTTATAAATCAACCATCACTATATTTCATATATTATATTTTACTTGTTTTTAATATATTTGAAAATAAGTGAAATGTGGGTGTTTTTTTATATGATGTGAATAAAATTTAATATAATTATGTAAAAATTATATAAGTTATAGTAGGATAGGGGATCAAGCCAAGGTCTATCATAACCATTCCTTCATCTTCAAAATAAATTTCTTAAAATCAATTTTGGTCCAATCAATATAATTCATGTATCCCTACACAAAACTATTATTGTAAAATTTAATTAACTTATTAAAATATCATATGCACACTAATCCTCACCACCTCCATGGATTTAAATGATTCATATTATATAGATATACACTATACACCACTATTCACTAGATTTCACCAAACATTATTTGTGTATTATCCCACCTCATTACATCATATATTAAATACCAAAGAAAAATAAGGAAAAATATTTTGGTTAAATATGTAATGAGGAATATTGAAATACATTGGTAAAGTAGAAAATCTATACACATAATCTTAAGAAACACATTATAATATCTGTATTTAATAAAAAGTAAATAGTTTTTAAAAATGATAATTAGTGCACTAGTAAAACATCCCCAAAATAATGATCCTTAGTTTATCACTATATTTTTAGGGAGTTTGGAGAAGGCCTAATAGAAGAACAAGTGAAGAAACTGAAAAGAAAAATGTGATACAAGGTAATATAATAAAATTTTGAAATTTCATATGAAAACAATTTTATGAAATTTTCAAATTATTTATTGCACGATAAAATAACACTAGTTCTTAGATTTGATCGACAGGCTTGGTGTAAAAATATTTTGCAAGGTGTTAATGGATTATTTCAATATTTCATGGAGAGTCCATGAAGTTTTTTATGTTAGTTCGACATATATAGTGCGATTAAGGGATTTCATCCACATAATATCATTATTCATACTTTATTAGAATCTATCATTACCTCATGATAATTAGCTCTCCCATTTCATGGAAAATGGGTACATAGAACCCTCACTAGGTTGTTAAATAATTTATATGAAAGGAATTATTGTTTTTATAATGAATTGTAATTGGAGTGGATAATTTAATGTTGATGGGATCGAAGGGGTAAATTTTATGTTTACAAGATGGTGTAGCTTTTATTATTAATTTTCAAAATAATATTTTTACTCATAATTTCTATTGGATGGAGTTATCTACCTGCACTTATCTTACTTATTATAAATCTATCAGGAGTAAAAAATGTATTAATACTCACATAAACTATGTAATTAACATATAAATAATACAAAATATGTGAACAAATTGATATAATATTTAGTAGAAATAACATATTCTTACATAGATCATGAAAAACCTAATTTCACTTTTCATAGCAGCTATATTAATTGATTTAATCTAACATGGATTTTGAATTTATAAATTTAATCTAGTATCGATAGAATTTATTATTATAAAATCACTAGATCATAATGTTTAACTAGAAATATGAGTCATTTGATAATGTATTCACAAGTAATGCTAACCTCTGCATGCTATTGTTATATATTAAAACTCACCATAGAGATAATTGATTACCTTGGGTTCATCATTAAGTCCGTCCGGGATATCAAATTTAGAAATTTAAATCAATAAACCAAACAAACACTAAAATTCAGGGTATTATTGGAATTGAATTTCTGAGTTTCAACCCACATAGACATGATTGGATAAAATATCAATTAAATAAAATAAACCTAAACTAATTTAGAACTTCAGAAATGAAATATAAGCTACAGAGAATTGATTGGTAGAGAATGTGGGAGAAAAATATATACAAAGTTTCGATATCAATGAATCATAGTTCATGAGTTGAGAAGGTATAAAAGAATAATGACATTTTTCTAACTATTGGAATCAGGTCATAGTGAATACAGTGGTCATGAAAAATTATCTCCATCCTAAGTTCCCCTTTTCTCATGGTTTGGTACATCGGATTTCAATATATGGGTAACCTCAAACTTTATTTAAGCATATAGAAATGAAAAATGCAATGGTAAGGTTGGAATTATAAACACCATACAACACATTAAACAAATTTATTCAATTGTCCCATGAAATGGTCATGATCAAAGAAATAATGAAATTAAACCCAATACCAAAACCTGCTCACAATGACTATGAAATAAAAAATCAGGGAAAGCGTAGATATAAAGAATATATGTGACATCCAGACATTAATTGCATTAAAATATAAAATACCTCATACAATCAATTCCATTTCATAACACATGCAGCATAACAATGAAATTAATAGCTTATATATGCCATGAACATGTTTGGAATAATAAATAAATAAATAAATACTAATGAAAGTAGTTTTAGCTAGTGCACCCTCTTTTGGAAGTGGATCCCTTCCAATATGTATCTGTAAGTGATTTAAAATGGTGTTTTATGTTATATATTTATAGGCATCAATTTGGTTCAAATTTATAGTTTACATGACCTGTAATGGGATTACATGTTGTGTAATTCATATCTCAGTTTTCCTCCTTGATTTCTAAATTTGTATGAATCTCGTAAAGGACTTTGAATCATTGACTCATTACACGACTTGTATGATGGACTTATGACATGTAATTTGATTTCACAATGCGTTTGGACTTCATGAATTCTCTTGGTGGTGGTGGACTCCCTTTATGAGGTTGTGACGTTTAATGCAGTTACACAATGTGTAATCATTTTCTTCTATTTTCAGGATCCTCTTTTCCTTTAAAAATCCATTTTCAGACCCTTCAAATTGGGCATGGAACGAACTATCTTTTAGCTAAATTTCCCTCATATATTTATTATATTTTTAAATATAAGTTATTTACTTCCAAAAATTATAAAACAAGTCAATTCATTCCAAAAATATTAAATATTATACATTTAAATAAAAAATCAATACCTTAAAATACTCTAAAATATATGCATGAAATACATGTAACAAATACCCCCAAACATGAATTTAGATTTTTTCTCAAGGATGGAATCTCAACATACTATAAAATAAATTCACTACACCATTCATCAAATTCAATTTCAATTAAAAAATTGATCAAATCTAAAATTAAATGTATGAGCATCATACAAGGGAATTCATCAATGCATAATTATTCAATGAAACAAATCAATCATGTATTTTACTTTTATAAATTGTAATTTCTTATCCTATTCATTCATCCATTCAAATTTTTCAATACATTATTAACATGAATTCCATTTCCAATCTACCTCACATGAATTTTTCCCCACATTATCAGGGAACAAATTAAAACAGAATTCATCACATACCTCAAAAACATTTAATTTACCATACTCTTGTAATAAATCATACATGTCCACTATGTAAAGATAGAAATCACAATTAATGATGGGGGATTCACCATTTAGGATCAAATGACTCTAAGGATTCATGGTAGGTTGGTAAATGACGTAAAAATGTAAAGTACAAAAAAGAAGTTCGAATCTATTTTATTTTGCATGATATTTAAAAATTGCTCAAAAATGATCTCCCTTTACAAGTTTAACATGTCCCTTTCCACAAAAATATGAAAGTAGGCTCATGATACCTGTAAGTGCAACGAATGAATCAATATCTCATTCATTTTTTTCTTCTATATTATTTTTTTCTTTTCTGAAATCAATGCTCAGGAAAAATATCTTATCCATCACTTGACCACATGTTATCTAAAAATTATTAGTTGGGAAAATGGGGATTTTTCCCCCCAAGACACAACCCATTTTTTCCTTTTTTTTCACATGTTTTTTCTATAAATAGTGTTGAATAATAAGATACAATTAATGATCTCCTGGCCTCTCCCCATATCCAAATAAAAATAAAACATTAAAATATCCACTATAAAGTATATCTTTGTACTCCCAATAAAGTATCTATAAGGCCCCAGCCTTAAACCTTACTTAATCTTGAGTTATTACAAGATTACACATTGAGGATCTTTTCGGGTTTAGAGTTTTAGAGAATTAGATCATAAAACTTGCATTACATTCCACATGTAAACAAAGTGGTTTCATAAAGATAGTATTCTTATTTCCCATAAATGGAAACATATTTAAAATAAAACATGGATTCTTTCTTGACACTTCCTTGACACTATCATCATGTCATGTACCTTTCCCTTGACATGTGAAAAACATTTCAAAAAAACTTGGGATGAGCATAAAAATCTCAGTAAGGGATATAAAAACATGGAAAAGAAACATGGGTACATATATACATAAGAATGAAATCATACTTTACCCATAAAACATAATCACTTTAACATACCTCATCAAATCATGAATAAATCATAGAAATCATAAGACATAAAGGTAACTTGAGGCATTCATAACATTCTTACGTAGGGAGTAACCCGTTTGGTTACGTTTGGAATACCCATCACAGTATATTCCCTAAATCTCTTCGAAGAAACATTAACTTTTCACTCCTTCGCGTTACCCAATGCATTGGAGAGCTATATCAGGCTCACCCGCCCTTGGTCTATCACAGAACAACCCATCTTCATAATAATGCCCAAGAACCTCAACATAATCGTATCAGATAAAACATGCATAAAGGAAACATAACATTTCCACCTTTCAATCACAAGATATCAATACAACACATTGATATAAAAATATTATGAAAACCAATTTCAATACCAAAATAAAATAAAAGTAAAACATGGTATTTATATTTCTTTCAAAAAAAGGTATGGCTTTTAGAGGAAGCCGAAACTCAAATAATGGTCACGGCAGCGAAGAAGTCATTTTCACCGCATACATACGACAAAAACATTACCTTTTATAATTTTTTAAATGCTTCGTATAAAAAAATATTCCTTTTGAATAAACTTAAAAGTCAAAGGGGTTTATAAACCGTATATAATAAGGTTGTGTATAAAACAAAATATGCCTCAATGAAAGGAGATTGAGACGAAGTCCCATACCTTGGGTCCAACATGACTCGGTCGTTCTTTAATCTCCTAAATAATAAAGTTGAGTTAATTTCTACTTGTTTAAGAACCTTTTTCACGTTCATTATTCCTTTTATATCACTTATTTCCATGTCATGAACACTATGTAATTATTTAAGTTAATACCGTTCGTTTTAACGATCATTGGTACTTGAGTAAAAAATAAACCCTTTATAATTACAAGTTTTTCATGTATCCATTATATCCAGAATGGTATTCATGATGAGGATATCATATATGTCATATATATCCAGTACATGCATGCATTTATAATATTTAATAATCATTTAGAGGTAAGAAATGAAATGCACCGTTCATGGAGACGATAAGCCGTATGTATGCATGAACGCTACTTTCATTTCTATTTCATATTTTATAGAATGGAATCATAATGATATAAAGTTATATTATAATTCTAGTATAATATCATATATAATATCATTGTTCCATCCTTTATACGTCCCACATATGGTTTTTAACGAATCAAATCACTTTGAGGGGGCGGTAGTCCGCACTTCCTTAAATGAAGATATCGCGTTTACCCGTAATGGAAACCATAAAGGTATGCCCAAAATGCAAAATACAGAATCTTAAAGAAAAAATAAACATATTATATATAATATATAAATATAGTGACATCTTAATGGCCACCTTTGAAGGTGTTAAAATAATGTTGAACAATCATCGTTTCGGGAGGCATAAATTCACCATCCACGGAAACAGTATGTCCTTTAACCATTAGATGTAGGTGTGTGTAAGTGTAGCTAGAATCATTATTATAACAACATCCAAGTATATTTAAGATACTTTAGTTGTTACAAAATAAATGAATAGAAAGAGTTTAGGGGGTTGGAGAAACAAAATAAAACAAAAGGACTCAAGTGAAGACATTACCTTATAATCGGGTAACTCCCTTTAGTTTGAGCTCAAAGGCTTCCTTGGGAAGACTTATGCCCAAAGGGAGGCTTCAAGGAGTAAGAGATGGAAGTGTAGAGACAAAATGGTCAGGGTTTGGCCGAGACAAAGGCTTTGGGAGTGTGGGTAAGGAGGTAGAGGTGGGGGCCTTTTATAAGAGGAGGGGAGGGGCACTCTTGTAACGTTACAAAATGTTACTTTATTTTCAAGAGTTTCGGATTTTAAAGGTCCCACATTGGTTTATTTCGAGGATAAGGTGATGAGGGTTCGAAATACACTCATCCAATAGGTTTTGGACATGTATAAGTCTTAGATTTTACATTATCTTTCAATTTTATTTAAATCGTTAAATAATGAGGTCATCGTTGCATCATGATGATGTCATAAATAATTTAATTTATTTAATGTCTAAAAATTATAAAAAAATTACTATGATGTAGGAAATCTTTTTATATTTCCAATTAAAAATTATATTCAAAAATATGACTTGTATAACCCCATGTAAAAAAATTTTTAGTAAAACATTTCATGTTTCTGTCATTTTTACTTTAACATTAAATAAAAAGTTTTTTATGTCATTTCCCAACCAAAGTGGCTCCATGGGGTCCCAAAGTTGACCCATGGATTTTCTTGGTCGTCCATGACATATACAATGAGGGTAGGACATGTTTCAAGCTCATCTCATATTATTAAAACATTGTTTTTACCTTAAACTACACTAATTACCACTAATCGCGATTAAGAACTTAAAAGTTACTATTCACCAAAAAATTATTTTAATCTCATTGAATGACATTTTACTTCTTAATGACAACCATGTATGTAGGATTTTTGAAAATCAAATCACATAAGTGGAAAAGATTCATTTAAATGAAAAATCAGTTTCTTTAACTACCACTTAGTGGTTTCACTATTCATCAAAAATTGAAGTTTTTCAGAAAGATACCAACACTTCACCCTAAGCTATATTTGATATTCCAAATTCAAAAATGATGTCTATTTTAAAAAATTCAAAACATGTTAGTTTCATTAATTAATTTAATAACTAATTCCCGCTGTCATGACAAATAGCGTGTTTTTATTAAACAATACATATCAAAAGATTGACACTAGTTTAAGTCTAATTTCAATGTGAAATTGATTCCAATTACCACCATTGGATAAAATGGTGAAAATATATTCTAATTTAACTTCAAAACCAATTCAAAAGATAATCTAATCATATAAATAAATTATATTAAAAAGAGGTTTTGAATTAAAATACAACATTTTTCACTATTCATTAAAAATGAACTTTATCGAAAAAATACCAAAAATTCACACAAAGTATATTTTGATGTCCCAATCATAAAGAATAAGTTTATTTTGACAAACATAGCTTATAAAATTTTCAAAAGATAAATTTAAAAAGGGTTTTCCGTCAAAACGCAGTAAAACAATCTTTTAAGAATATTACTGTATTCCACGCATAAGATTGTATTTATTTTCATTTTAATCCTCTAAAACACTATCATAATCATTAATAGAAATAGATAAAAATATCTATTATTCATTACTTACTTGGGATGTTACATCCTTCCCCCCTTTAGAAAATTGCATCCCCGCAATTTATTTACATATCGAATAAATGGGGGTACTTATCCCTCATTGCATTTTCAGATTCCCATGTTGCCTCTTCCATCATGTGGTTTTTAAACAAAACCTTTACCTGATTTATCACCTTATTTCACAACACTTGCTCCCTGTGGTCAAGAATCTGGACCGGTTGTTCCTCATAAGATAGGTTCTCTTCCAGCTGAACTACCTCTAGACTCAAAACACGATATAGATCTGGCATTAACTTTCTCAACATTAAAACGTGAAAAACATTGTGTACCAGAGATAAACTCAGAGGTAAAGCCACCTGGTATGCAACTGATCCAACTCTCTCCATAATTTCATATGGTTCAATGAACCTTGGACTCAGCTTTCCTTTCTTACCAAATTGCATCACACTTTTCCATGGTGATACTTTGAGAAAAACATGATCACCTACCTCAAAAGAGAGATCCTTCCTCCTGTTGTCCGCATAACTCTTCTACCTTCTATGAGCTATTCTCGTGTGTTTTTGAATCATCTGATCTTCTTCTTCCATCTCTTCTACCAATTCTGTTCCCATCAACTTCCTTTCACCCACTTCATCCCAGAAAGCTGGAGTTCGACAACGCTTCCCATATAATGCCTAAAATGGTGCCATCAGTATACTAGAATGAAAACTGTTATTATATGAAAATTCAACCAAAGAAAGATGTTGGTCCCAACTTCCCTGAAAATCCATCGAACAAGCTTGTAGCATATCCTCCAAGGTCTAAATTTTTTGTTCCGACTTCCCATCTGATTGAGGATGAAAAGCTGTACTAAAATTTAATTCAGTACCCAACGACTTCTAAAGGCCTTTCCAAAAGTTAGAAGTGAACCTAGGATTTCGGTCAGATACAATGGAGAGAGGAACTCCATTTAACCTAACTATCTCTTTAAGATACAAACGGGAAAGTTGATCTAGGGAAAAAGTACCTCATATAGCAAGGAAATGAGAAGATTTAGTCAAGCGATCAACAATAACCCAGACTGCATTATTACCTCGAGATGTCTTCGGTAATCCCACAACAAAATCCATGGATATATTCTCCCATTTCCACTTTGGAACTGGTAAAGGCTGAAGCATCCCTTTCAGTAACTACCACTCTACTTTAACCTGTTGACATGTCAAACACTTCACAGTAAAATCCGCAATATCTCTTTTCATTCCATCCCACCAGTAATACTCCCACAGATCTCTGTACATCTTAGTACTACTAGGATGAACTAAAAACGGAGAACTATGAGCTTCACATAACAACTCTCTCTTCAACTGTGAATCACAAGTCACACAAAATCTCTTCCCAAATCTCAAAACACAATCATTATCAATGTTGAATTCAGGCAACTTACCTTTCTGAACCAGCTCTACCTTTTTCTGCAACTCACTGTCTTTCTTCTGTGCTTGCTTGATTCTGTCTGATAGAGATGATCTCAATGATACCTGAAACAAAACCGAAGAACATCCTGCACCAACAACTTCTATTCCAAAGTTCATCAAATCCTTAACCAAAGGATCACGTTCCAAACGCAACATTGCTATTGAAGCATTAATTTTTCGACTCAAAGCATCAGCCACTTTATTTGATTTTCCCAGATGGTAATAAATTGTACAATCATAATCTTTGATTAATTCCATCCATCTCCTCTGTCTCATGTTTAACTCTTTATGAGTGAATATATAATTTAAACTTTTGTGATCAGTATATATTTCACACTTTACTCCAAACAAATGATGCCTCCAATTTTTTAATGTGAAAACAACAGCAGCTAATTCCAAAATCATGTGTAGGGTAATTTACTTCATGAGTTTTCAACTGTCATGAAGTATAAGCAATTACCTGATCATTTTGCATTAAGACGCAACCAAGTCCTTTCAATAAAGCATCACTGTAGATAACAAACTCACCATTCATCGAAGGTAGTTCCAAAACTGGAGCTTTCACCAATCTTCTTTTCAATTCCTGAAAACAATCATTACATTCTTTTGTCTAGATAAACTTAACACCCTTCCGAGTTAGCTTAGTCATTGGACTAGATAACTGTGAAAAACTTCTAACAAACCTTCGGTAATATCCTTCCAAACCAAGGAAACTACAAATCTCTATTACATTTGTGGGTCTTGGTCATTCTTCAACAACCTTTGTTTTTGCACGATTAACAGTTATCCCATCTTTAGAAACAATATGACCAAGGAAAGAAATTTATTGCAACCAAAACTCACACTTTCTGAATTTCCCATACAATTTATTTTCTTTCAAGGTTTTCAAAATGACCCTTAAATGTCTTTCATGTTCTTCTTTACTTTTAGAAAACACCAAAATATCATCAATGAAAACCACCACAAACTTATCAAAGAACTCATGGAAAATTCTATTCATTAAGTCCATGAATACAGAAAGTGCATTGGTTAGCCCAAAAGGCATTACCACAAATTCATAATGGCTATATCTTGTACGAAACGCAGTGTTCGGAACATCTGCTTCCTTTACCTTCAGCTGATGGTACCCCGATCTCAGGTCATTCTTTGAAAAGTACTGAGCTCCCTAGAGCTGATCAAACAAATCATCTATATGAGGCAAAGGATATTTGTTCTTAACAGTGATATTATTCAAGGCTCTATAATCAATGCATAGTCTCATAGAACAATCTTTCTTTTTAACAAATAAAACAGGGGAACCCCATGGTGATGTGCTAGGTCGAATGAAACCTTTCTCTAATAAATCATGCAATTTCTCCTTCAACTCTAGAAGTTCAATTGGAGCCATTCGATAAGGTGGTTTTGAAATTGGCTTAGCATCAGGAAATAAGTCAACAGTAAACTCAACTTCCTGATCTGGTATTATTCCAGGCAACTCATCAGGAAAAAACATCAGGATACTCATTTACCACTGGCACATCATTAATCTGAACAGTTCCTTTATTTTCAATGATGTGTGCAAGGTAACATTCATTTCCCTATTTTATATGTTTCTCAGCCTCTTGATATGTTATCAAAAGTAAGGGTTTATTCTTGTAAACAAATTGAATGTATTTCTGAAAAGAAACTTCTTTATCTCTACAGTCAATCTTAGCATGGTAAATAGAGAGCCAATCCATACCCAAGATAACATCAAACTCTACGAGAGGTAGAATAATAAGGTTTGGAAGTAGGTTCTTTCCACAGATAAGGATAGGAAGATTCTTATAAATTATTTTTGCCTCAAAATTTCCCCCAGGTGTCTTTACCACAAGTTCAAGAGTCATTTCTTGAGATGGTATTCCCATTTTACTAGAAAAGTTTTCAGAGATGAAAGAATGTGTAGACCCCGAATCGAACAACACACTGGCATAATCTAAAAAAACAAACAAAGTACCTGATACAACTTCATTTGACGGCCCGAAATCTGCTGAAGTAGTTGTGAAGGATTTCACCACCCCTTTCTTCTTGTAGTATAACTACTTCCCATCACTCAAGCTCTTTTTCAGAAACTCGTTTTCATAGTGACCCATCTCATTGCACTTATAACATTTCACTAACTATAAATCAAATTTGGTCTTACCATCACCCTAATCTTTTTCAATGCAATCACGAGCCTTATGTCCCATCTTACCACATCGGTAGCACTTTCCAGAATTCAGAAGACATTGCCCAGCATGCCTTTTTCCACATTTATCACAAACTAGAAACTTAGATTTCTTACCATCAGACTTTTTTGAATAATTCTTACCTTCTCCTTCCACCTCGGTCTCTTCTTCTGTTGGTTGTTATAGAACACTTGGTCATCGGCAAACTCCATTTCCACCTTCTCAGCACATCGAACAAGCTTTTCATAACTTTTAAACTCACGAGAAGCTAATTCCCTTCGATATTTTGGCTATAATCCTGAGTGAAAACGATTGATTTTACTATCAAGGACTTGGATAAAATTAGGAGCATACCTTGCCAATCGAGTGAACCTTTCTTCATAGGTAGCCACTGAGTCTTCCTCTTGCCTCAATTCCAAGAATTGTTTTTCCATCCTAAGTAGAACAGCCTTAGGAAAATACTTTTCAAGAAACATACCTTTGAATTCATCCCAGTCGAGAGCATCAATCTCATCAGTGTCCCTGATATTTTTAACCATAGACCACCACTGATCTTCTTCATCCTCCAAATGGTAAATAGAAAGACCAACCTTTTGATTGTCTGAACACCCCATGAAATCAAAAATCTTCTCCAGTGCTTTAATCCACCCTTCAGCTAGCACATGGTTAGATGATCCTCTGAATGATGGGGGATTTTTCCTTATGAAATGTTCCACCACTGACATGTTCCTCTGCGGTTGATCTGGCTGATCTCGTGCATGGATACCACCACCATTTATCGCTTGAGTCAACTACGCAATTACTACAACAAACTGTTTAGTTCCAATTCTGACCATCTAAGGATGCTGATTCGGAAGGTTATTTCCTTCTGTATGCCTTCCTAGCACTACTTTCCTATTTCCTCTACGGAAAACCATTCTGAACAAACATGTCTTAGATGAACCAACATGGTAATCATCAAATACTATATCACTTCAATTTGACCATAAAAAAATATTTTCGGATAATCATTTAATAGAATTCTAACTCCTAAAGTTATCTAAACCGACCATTGATACCAACTACAATGCCCTAGCCTTAAACCTTACATAATCTTGAGTTATTACAAGATTACACATTGAAGATATTTTCGGGTTTAGAGTTTTAGATAATTAGATCCTAAAACATTCAATACATTCCACATATAATCAAAGTGGTTTCATAAAGATATTATTCTTATGTCCCATCAATAGAAAAATATTTAAAATAAAACATGGATTCTTTCTTGACACTTCCTTGACACTATCATCATATCGTGTACCTTTCCCTTGACCTGTGAAAAACATTTCAAAAAAACTTGGGATGATCATAAAAAGCTTAGTAAGGGATATAAAAATATGGAAAGGAAACATGAGTAAATATATACATAAGAATGAAATCATACTTTACCCATAAAACATAAGCACTTTAACATACCTCATCAAATCATGAATAAATCACAGAAATCATAAGACATAAAGGTAACTTGAGGCATTCATAACATTCTTACGTAGGAAGTAACCCTCTTGGTTACGTTTGGAATACCCATCACAGTATATTCCCTAAATCTCTTCGGAGAAACCTTAATGTTTCACTCCTTCGCGTTACCCAATGCATTGGAGAGCCATATCGGGCTCACCCTCCCATAGTCTATAACGGAACCACCCATCTTCATAATAATTCCCAACAACCTCAACATAATCGTATCACATAAAACATGCATAAAGGAAACATAACATTTCCACCTTTCAATCACAAGATATCAATACAAAACATTGATATAAAAATATTATGAAACCCATTTTCAATAACAAAATAAAAGAAAAGTAAAACATGGTATTGATTTTTCTTTTAAAAAAATGGTATGGCTAGTAGAGGAAGCCGAAACTCAAATAATGGTCACGGCGGCGGAGAAGTCATTGTCACCGCATACGTACGAAAAAAACATTCACTTTTTTCGTTTAGTAAACGCTTCGTATAAAAATGATTCCTCTTGAATAAACGTAAAAGTCAAAGGGGTTTATACACCGTATAAAAGAAGGTTGTGTATAAAACAAAATATGCCTCAATGAAAGGAGATTGAGACGAAGTCCCATACCTCGGGTCCAACTTGACTCAGTCGTTCTTTAATCTCCTGAATAATAAACATGAGTTAATTTCAACTTGTTTAAGAACCATTTTCAACTTCATTATTCATTTTATATCACTTATTGCCAGGTCATGAACACTATGTAATTATTTAAGTTAATAACATTCGTTTTAACGATCATTGGTACTTAAGTAAAAAATAAACCCTTTATAATTACAAGTTGTTCATGTATCCATTATATCCAGAATGGTATTCATGATGTAGATATCATATATTTCATATATATCCAGTACATGCATGAATTTATAATATTACATAATCATTTAGAGGTAAGAAATGAAATGCACCGTTGATGGAGACGGTAAGCCGTACGTACGCATGAACGCTACTTTCATTTATATTTCATATTTTATAGAATGGAATCATAATGATATAAATGTATATTATAATTCCAGTATAATATCATATATAATATCATAGTTACATTCTTTATACATCCCATATATGGTATTTAACGAATCAAATCACTTTGAGGGGGCGGTAGTTCGCACTTCCTTAAATAAAGATATCGCGTTTACCCGTAATGGAAACCATAAAGGTATGCCCAAAATGAAAAATACAGAAGCTTAAGGAAAACATAAACATATTATATATCATATATAAATATATTGACATCTTAATGTCCACCTTTTAAGGTGTTAAAAGAATTTTGAACAATCATCGTTTCGGGAGGCATAAATTCAGCATCCACGGAAACAGTATGTCCTTTAACCATTAGATGTAGGTGTGTGTAAGTGTAGCTCAAATCCTTATTATAAAAAAATCCTAGTATATTGAATTTACTGGAGTTTTTACAAAATAAATTAATAAAAATAGTTTAGGGGGTTGGAGAAGAAAAATAAAACAAAAGGACTCAAGTGAAGAGATTACCTTAAAATCAGGAAACTCTCTTTGGTTTGAGCTGAAAGTCTCCCTTGGGAAGACTTCTGGCCAAAGTGAGGCTTCAAGGAGTAAGATAGGGAAGTGGAGAGACAAAATTGGAAGGGTTTGGTAGAGCCAAAGGCTTTGGGAGTGTGGGTAATGAGGTAGAGGGGGGGGCCTTTTATAAGAGGAGAGGAGGGGCACTCTTGTAAAGTTACAAAATGATACTTTATTTTCAAAAGAGTTTCGGATTTTAAAGGTCCCACGTTGATGTATTTCGAGGATAAGGTGATGAGGGTTAGAAATCCACTCATCCAATAGGTTTTGGACATGTTTAGTTCTTAGATTTTACATTATCTTTCCATTTTATTTAAATCATTAAATAATGAGGTTATCGCTGCATCCTCACGATGTCATAAATAATTTAATTTATTTAATGTATAAAAATTATAAAAAATTTAATATGATGTATTAAATCGTTTTAGATTTCCAATGACTATTTATAGTCAAAAATATGACTCGTATAAACCCTTGTAAAAATTGTTTTAGTAAAACATTTCATGTTTGTGTCATTTTTACTTTAACATTAAATAAAAAGTTATTTATGTCATTTCCCAACCAAAGTGGCTCCATGGGGTCCCCAAGTTGACCCATGGATTTTCTTGGTCGGCCATGACACATCCAATGAGGGTAGGACATGTTTCATGCTCATATCATATTATCAAAACATTATTTTTACCTTAAACTACACTAATTACCACTTATCGCGATTAAGAACTTAAAAGTTACTATTCACCAAAAAATTATTTTAATCTCATTGAACCACATTTTACTTCTTAATGAAAACCATGTATGTTGGATTTTTGAAAATCCAATCACAGAAGTGGAAAAGTTTCATTTAAATGAAAAATCAGTTTCTTTAACTACCACTTAGTGGTTTCACTATTCATCAAAAATTGATGTTTTTTAGAAAGATACCAAAACATTACCCTCAGCTATATTTGATATTTAAAATTCAAAAATGATGTCTATTTTACAAAATTAAAAACATGTAAGTTGCATTAATTAATTTAATAACTAATTCTCACTGTCATGACAAATAGCGTGTTTTTATGAAACAATACGTATCAAAAGATTGACACTAGTTTAAGTCCAATTTCAAAGTGAAATTGATTCCAATAACCACCATTGAGTAAAATGGTAAACATATATTCTAATTTCACTTCAAAACCAATTCAAAAGATAATATAATCATATAAATAAATTAGATTAAAAAGAGTTTTTGAATTAAAATACAGCATTTTTCACTATTCATTAAAAATGAACTTTATCGAAGAAATACCAAAAATTCACACAAAGTAAATTTTGATGTCCCAGTCATAAATAATAAGCTTATTTTGACAAACATAGCTTATAAAATTGTCAAAAGATATATTTAAAAAGTTTTTTCCATCAAAAAGCAGTAAAATAATCTTTTAAGAATATTAGTGTATTCCATGCATAAGATTGTATTTATTTTCATTTTAAGCCTCTAAAACACTATCTTAATCATTAATAGACATAGATAAAAATATCTATTATTCATTAATTACTTGGTATGTTAGAGTATCTCCCCTACACTTATTATTTTAACAATCTTTCCAAACATATTTAAAAAGGTAAAAATGGGTAAAATAGGCATGTGACATTGCTTAGTTCCATTCAAGGAATTTCATGGATTCTATGGGCTTAAAAAGTATTAATTAAAGGTGGGTATGAGGAAAAGGGATAACAAAAATAATCCCTCAGTCATATTAAAAGTGACTCTCGGTAATCATTGGTTTGATAAGATGCGAAGTAATTTCTAGAATAAAACACATCCGATTTTCTTAAGAAATATACTATATAATGATTGGAAAATATTTGCTCAGTGGATGTCTTTGGAATGAGATGAATGGTTTGGTCAATTATTCATGGAAAAGTATGAGAATAATTGAGTCAATTAAGGAAAAGATAAAAAATTAAAAACCTGGTAAGATCTCAAAAAATTAATTTAAAATGTTGAACATGCTCCCAAAAATCATGATTTTTAAAATCCTAAATCATATGATTATCTCTAGTAATTATGTCTCCCATTTTTCACCTACATATTTATTGAAAAAGAAATCTATAATTCATAGCATGATAAGTATACTAGGTTATTTATGTCTCATAGTTCTGTTGAATGAATAATGAATAAAATTTGGACATAAACTTTATAAGTAGAGCTTATAAAACATTTAAAATATTGGTAATATAATAGAACAATTCTGAATTGAAATTCTTACTCAACATTAAAGTTGATGCTTCAAATGTGGGATATCTAGTATATGTTAGTTCCTTTGATTAACATGATAAATAATTTGAAAAATTAACGGTGCATGCCCTTAAGATATGCTTAAAAGGTAATGGTAGTTTAAGTAAAATCATAATATAAATTTAAATCCTATGAAATAAATGATTATTTATTCCTAGAAAGTGATAAAATAATGTTGCTTCCCAGAAGATTCTCTTTTTTACAATCATTTTTCTCGACCATACTAGGGTTAGCTGATTTGAGTGTTGTATAAATCTAATTGTATCGTGTTTGTCCATTTATGACTCTAAAATCCACCCATATCATCTTGACTTCTCCTCAATTGAATTCTCATAGAACTTATAGGTGGTGACCAGAGTCTAAACAGCATGAGTATTTCTAACAAAATTTCACCATCTGTCCATAATTGGTAAATTTATTCATCTTTAACTACTGGCTACATGTGTTGAGTTTCTTCAATGTTTTCTTCATGGTCATCCTCTTTCTCTTCTTTTATTATTCCTTCATCAACTTGTTCCACTACAAGGCTATCATAGTGTGTATATTTTTCTTCTTCTACTTCTTCTTGTAGTGCACATATACATCAAAAAAAGTCTTTCATAAACACATCAGTCATCATTTACTCTACCTTTAATTCATATTGTTCTTTTTTTGGCTTCGCTCTATGATATGTGAGGAATCTTTAGATAAAATCATCATCTGAGGTTCCTCTCTCTTCAAATTCATCATCCTGGTCTTCTACATGTTGTTGTTTTCAAAATTGTGATTCATCACACTCAATTTATGAAAAAGGACACCCAATTCATCTTCTTTGGAGCCTAAAAAATCAAGGGAATATTGATTATAATAGTGATAAGAATTTGAGGTGTTGATTACCAAATCTTCATTTTTTTGATACTCCATGTAGAATACTGGATCTAGGGTATGGGTTATTTTCAATGCAGGGCTTGGGTATAGTTAAGGTCACTCATAGGTTTGACTACTCATTTCTTTAACATCGATGAGTAGGTGTGCCATATCCTCTAGTATAAATGAAAACTTCTATATAGTAGTCATCATACATTTCATTTCATTCATCCCAATGAAAAATAAAAAATGTGGAAAAAAGTAAAACATAATTGAAAATACTAGGCTAAAATCAAGAAAGAGAAATAGTGAGAAACTATTTTTCGAAAATACTCAACTAATAAAATCTATTCTTCTATCCCCAACAATGGTGCAAGAATATGACATGACATCATGTGTAGTTTGGTTTATACAGTCTTTAGTCATATTGGATTTATTGTGTCCCAAAACATTATTTACTTCTTATATATAATATAGTCAAATTGTTGGGTAAATCCAATCAGGAGGAAGATGGTTCTTGATGGTTACTATCTTGAGACCATTTTTCTAGGATTCTTTAGAATTTCATTGGTGTTTTTGTGTTTTAATATATCTATAGTTGAAAGTGACTTCTAATAATTAAGGAGGGGTCAATATTATTTTTCAGTGCCTGGATAAGGTATGACCTTAATTGTAATCATGGTAGGGTCCTTAAGGATTAAGATACGAAAACAACGGAAGTGGCTATTTGACATTGGTCAAGTCACCTAATTATACCAAGGGAGTGACTATTATTTGACCAAAAGATAGTAACATCTTAAGTGCAGTATGTTTTGATTCAATGGAAGAAAGTGTCCTAGGCTAGTAAATATAGCCTAGTCTACATTATTTTGGATAGGATCTTCCATTTGAATATATCATGGTTAGGGATGTTCACATGAATTGGGTAGTATTTTTTTATTTATCCTAAGAAATAAAACAATAAGGTTTCTAAAATTATATTTGAAGATAAATTATGAGTCCAGATACATCTACTCTCAATACATATCCCTCAGTAGTTTATCTACCCATGGTTGGTGGATATATAATTAAATAAATAAATAAAATCATGCTTGACATGCTATTTAAATTTGATTTATCCACAATCATTCAAGGGTTTGGATTTGAAATGAGAATGAGTATAAAATTGAAAATTGAAAATGGTGAATCAAAATTTTAATAAAGATATTACTTGAAATTAAAATTTGAAATGGATCTATCATGAGTCATTGGAAATTGATGATGAATAATAGTAAGTGATGCAATTTAAATTTGAAGTAATTGAAAAAAAAAAGATCCACATCTCTTGAATTAAAATGAAATTTAAAACCCGATGAAATTATGAGTCTAGGAGTGGTAAAAGACAAAGGAATTAGAATGGGATAAAAAATAAAGAGAAATACCATCATGGAATACTCCCAAATGCTCTGTCAATATGTAATATATATAAGTTAAATCAGTCATGACATGTACTAGAGTTACACATCGTTTATCATTGGTCTGCGTAGATCTGAGTGGATATTGTATATTCTTCATAAATAACACGTATATCGGTAAATTTATGGGGTTTGACTACTAACACGTCATGTGCGGAGGACTCACAATGTGTAGTGATCCTCCACAACTCATACGGCACAAATTTCATGTTCAACCATTTTGACTAATTTAACTTCTTTTACTAAGACTTCACGACGTATAATGCTTACTTCTTTTGTATACTTCACGGCATAGTTCATTTCTTGGATTGTGTCTTTTAAAATGATATGAACTCCTAGTACATGATGTGTAATGCTGAGCCACATTGTGTGATAGGTGAATTTGGAACATTTTATACAATTCATCCTTTGAATCTTATGAAGTGAAATTCTTACAAAATTATGCACATACCAAGTGCATTATTGAGTAAATCAATGAAAATCAATAATTAAATGACAGAAAAAACTATATATGAAACCATCTTACCACTAATATCACCTATCTCTATTTTTATATTTTTATTCAGGAACATTTTTTAGGCACCAGGATTAATCCTATACTAGTTTCCTTTTTCATATGTAATCATACACAATCCTTTAAAAATAATTTTTAAAAATTCAAGGTTTTATTTTAGTCACATGTTTCCTAGAATACAAATTTAAACATAAAATAAATTTAAAAAATAAATTTTTAAATTTAATATGTTTATAGATTCTCTTCTTCAACAATTTTTAGTTGATGAAATTTATTAATAACATGAAATAAATCCTATTAATAATTAAACACTAATTATTTCCAAAAAATAAAATTCAATTAATAAATTAATAAAAATTAAATTTTCTGTGTTTATTAAGTATAATTTTAATAAAATGAAATGAAATTTTCACTTTATTCATTCTTTACATACATCATATAAGGTACTTCTCTCATTCCATTCATTTAGTATAAAATTCCAAACCATGTATTTTTTTAACATAATTTCATGATAATATTTCTTAAAACATGTACTTATTCAAGACTCAAAAGCATATATTCCAAAAGAATTCAACTAACCTATATTTATAACCCAAAATACTCCATATTTTTATATAAAACCAATATATTTAATCACAATATTAAATGATTTATTCTATCACTAAAAATAATTACCTAATCTTTATATAGGGAAATATAACTTGTAAAACTTTATTAACTCATTTGGTACCATTTAACTTTCAAGATGAAAATTATTAGGTTGGTATGGATTAAGATATTCTCCAATAAAACCAACTAAAGGATTAGAATTATACTGATTGTAGTATCAGTAATGATGTAGATACTCAAAATACAAGAGGGGAGTGATTTGTATACTTTAAAATTTCATTGGAACTTATAAAGATATAGATGTTTAACTGAGTTAAACGAAGTAATTCACAAACCTCTAGTTCTACACACTTAATTGATTCTGGAAATATGATTCCGAGAATGAAATTCTGGAAAAGTGATTCTAGAAATGAAACATAACAAATGTTTACAATGATAAAGATTCTACCTTAAAGAGTATATAATCTAACTAAATCAGAGTTTACTAGTATATGGAAGTATTGGATAGTTATACTTTCCTAAATAATAAAAATACATCAGAAAACATGAAACAAACAAGTAACAAGTAGTAAATATTTTAACCCAAAGATAAGAGTGGCTAATAACATTGGATAAAGGTCCCTTGATTTATACTTTCAAGAAAGCATAACTTACCCACATCTGGTTAATCCCTCAATATGATGATCAGATTCTTTCTTGCTATCTCCGCAAGCCCTCAACTTCAAGGTAGTCTGCACCTTTGTCTTCCTAATCGAAGAAGTCCTCGAACATTAAGGTAGTCATAAACTCTATCTTCCTATCCCCAGAACCCCTCGAACGTACTGAGCAACATTCGGAGTCGCACGAAGCAAATCTGAACAGGACGTTCAGTACGCACTAAGCATGAGAGTCTCTCTCTATAAAACACTTCAACAACATGTGATATCTAGATTCAAAAAAAAACAGTTGTAACATGTTGTAACATTTTTTATGAGCTCTTTCAAATGAGCTTTTATTTATAGGAACAGCTCCAAAGGTCAGCTCCCTCCTCCAACAGTCATATTTTATCTTGAAATTTTTAGGGACTTATAAATGTGTCACTCAAACAATGGTTAGTTAGTAACTGGATGCATGACATAATTTTACAAAAATACTAGTGTAAGAAAAAATATGGTTACATAACCAAAAATCAAATATTCGGAATGTATGAAAGATAAATTTTAGGGTCTAACCAAAACATATTTGGTGTCAATAATACTAGGATATTCGAATTTTATTTTCTAAGGAATTCTGAACCTGAACCCTATAGAATTCTGAAGTCTGAATTTCCCAGAAATATGGAATCTGAATTCACAAGAATTCAAAAACTGAACTTACAAATCTTAGAGTTAGAATTCATGTGAATTCAAAGTCTAAAAATACAAAGTTTAGAGTCCGAGTTCATGAGAATTTGGAGTCAGAACTAACAATGTTTGGAGTCGGAGTTCCTAAGAATATGGAGTAAGAACTTACAAAGGTCGAAGTTAGAGTTCATGGGAATTCGGAGTCAGAACTCAAAAGAGTTTGGAGTCTGAATTCCAAAAACTCAAAGTCAAAACACATAAAACATCGGAGTCTGAATTCCGGGAAATCAGTGTCAGAACTCATAAAAGTTCAGTGTCTAAATTCAGAATACTCGGAACCTGAATTCGAATCCTGAAAACAGAATTCTCTTTATCAAACTATTATATGATTCAAAGGTTTTAGATATGAAACTGAATCTTATACTTAGTCAAGATAATGAACAATGAAGAACATGTTGAGGATAAATTTCCTTGGGGAAGGAAAATATTCCTTATGAAAGTAAAAAATAGAGTAAATGAAATTTTCCTTGAGATAAGGTGTTTTTTATTTTCAAAACAAGAAGGAATGATATAGTTATATGGAAAACTTATTGACTCAACAATCTCCCCCATGTATGAAGGAATGGAAACGTCATAAGGAAAACCTTATTGACTCAATAATCTCCTCCTTTTTGGAATGCACAAACATCCTTACAAAAAAATATAAGGACATAGAAAATATTTTTCTAGAAATTGAAAGTAAAAGTTATCTTTGCTATCATATAGGAAAGGATTAATATGACTAACTCCCCCTTAGGCTTTAGAACACTAAGGATCGTATTCTAGATTTCTAGAGTGAGATTTTTATAATCTTGAATATGGAAAACTATATAATGAAAACTCCCCCTTAGATAAACTCCCCCTTACTTAGGAATATATCTTCTTTACATAGTATTATTTTTTCCTTTCTACCCGATTGTGATTTTAAAAAAGAATTTGAGGGAATGGAAAAGAAATTATGGTACCTGAAATATAAGTACAAAGCATCCAAACAAAAACGATTAACCAAATAGTTCATTAAGTTAGGAAGAATTTTTACAAGTAGAGAATACAAGAGAAGATCGTATTGGATCTATTTTCCTTCCTTCTCCTTGGGTATCAATTTCTTCACTATGGTTTTCAGCTTTTTGATTTTCTTATGGTCTTTCTCTGCTTGCTTTTGGATTTTATCCTGATCCTTTTCTTTCTTCTCTAAAGCTTTGATCTTTTTATCCCGAGCCTTCAAAGCCTCTTCTTGAGCCTTCAGTAACTCATCTTTCTTAAAAAGCTTCTCTTCGATCTTGACTAAAGATCCCTTTCCCTCTTCCAACTTTGGGAAATAGAATATAACTTTCTATTCTAATCCTTTACCTCTTGAATCCAAGTATTCTATTCCAGAGTTAGCTTTCCCTCAAAACTACTCATGATACCCTTCATTGTATTATCATCATTATCAAAAGCTTCCATAACTTCATGTTGAAACGCATCAAGATCTCTCAAGTCTTCAACTACTTTATTTGACTAGCTAACCATTTCCTTGCAGGAACTTTTGTGGGCATCGTAGTTGATATGGAAAGATTTGAAATATGCCTCCAGCTTGACACACTTTTCCATCACCAATGAAACTGAATCTTTTTTTTATTCATGTTGTGTTGAAGAATCTAACATCTCGAGTTAATGCTTGGAATGATCAGAATGGTGTCAACCAACTTCTTCAAAGATATGGCAATGAAATCATGTCCCGGTGAAAATAATTCCAAATCCAAGACATTTCTTGGTGAGGTCTCTTTCTCTAGCTCAACATGAATCCTCTTTTAGGTTCCACCAATATCTCTCTTCTTCACAACCGCTTTAGTGGATGTATCAAAAAAAACTTTTTTACCCTTGTCAGTTCTTGGAATAGATTCCTCATCTGGGGACTCTTGTTCACAGTCAGATAGCTAAACAATTCTATATTTATCTATTTTCTTTTTCTGAGCTCCTGCCTCAACATCCTCAAGATGTATGAAATCATGATTATAAATTTTCTTCCTGAGAGGGACTATTCACTTCAACTTCATCCTTTTTATCTATCATAGGAGTAGTAATCATTGAAGATATGTCTTGAGAGGTCCTGATTGACAATTTCATGGATGCACTTTCCTTCTCATGAAAGTCTTAAACATGCTTTATGAGGTCATCTTGGTCACCAATGCTTTCTTCTTCTTGTGCTTATTCAACTGCTTCCTTTTCTTCTACAATCGTTTCTTATACTTTTTCTGGAGTGAGAAATTGCTTCCCCTGTGTCTCAGGTAAGGCCACAACTAAGAAAGATTTCAGAACAGGGATATTCTCATATTCTTTTTCATTATCCCTTATAAGGGATTGAACAATTTCAGCCTCTGACATCTTCTTCTTTTTCTTCATTTGCTAGCTTTCTTCTAAAGATCATCTGTTGTTTTTTCTTTTAAATCCATAGCTTTTGCAGGATCCAAGCCAAACTGTCGATCTCCATCCTTCCGATTTTTCATGGCTTCCCTCCACTTGTCTACAAACTCATCTGGATAGGCTTTTTGTTTCTTATGTTTTTGATGTGCGGATTGAGCTTCCATAGCTTTCGGGGTTTCTTCTTCTTCTTATACTTCTTTCATCTTTCTCTTCTTTCAAACCTTTCTTGATGGTTCATAAACTTTTGCATTCTTCGGAACAACTTCATCCTCTGCTTCTGGTAGATCATAAAATTATCCATAGTATTTAAAGAAACTAATATTCATTATCTTCAATGTATCATCTCTTACTAACATGACATTGCAATTCCTCAGCTTGGAACTGCAATGAATCTTGAAAGACTCAAGGCACCGAACTATTAAATTTTAAATAATTTCCGGGTACATGATATTCTGAGCCTTCAGATTTCCATTCTTAATATTATCAATCGTAATGATAATATTCTTCATCAAGTTGATATTCCTCAGATTAACCAGAAAATCTAGGATGTACATGTCTCTCTTCTTCAAGGTGTCCTTGTCACCATTTCTCTGAATAAGGAATCCTTGCACCCAAAGTTTAGGGATCCAATTATTTGTTGATAAATGAGCAATATTCGGAGTCTTGACATCAGAAAGTCCAAGACACTCTATAGATTTCACCTTGACAAAACATCCTTGTACATCTGGCAATGTATGGGAACAAAATTCAGATTCCCAATCATAAGACAACACCATCATGCTAGTAGCATTAGTGTATGAAATGTCATAATTTTTTCTATAGCTTTTGAAAGAATATTTCCCTCTTCCATCTTTCTTTAAGAATATAACTTATTTAAAAAACTCTATTAAGAAATTTGGATACACAAAATCTTGAGCCCATGGATTCGATATGGAAATTCTCTCCAATACATTCAATTTGATCTTATTTGAAATTATATAATAATAATTGTTGAAGAATTTCAGATGCACCAACCTCTCTCTATAGATCTACCACTCTGAAATAGGCTTGATAGTAGACATATAATTCTGAGATGATTCTTCTACATATATTCAGAATTGAGAAAACTCTGAGAAGCTCATAACGGGCTTAATAATGGGGAGAAGAGCATATGCACGGAATACCTTGAGATCAATGTGGGACAACCGTTCAGGGGTCCTTTATATAGGTATTGGAAGCGATGGTTGAACTTCCAAACTCAATCCTATGGTTGAAAATTTTTATGATCATATCTGATGGTTAAAAAGATAGCCACAAGAAAAACTTGAATATGATCTTTTGATATTTTTAAGAAAAACATTTGGATTTAAGGAAAATAGGATCAAAAAAATTTTAAAAAATGGAAATACCAGCAAGTAAAAGATGACTACAAAAACTTAAGAAATAAAAAATACATTTTGGATTGTGAGGAATATTATTTGTAATAGGTAAAATTTTTATTGAAGAACTTTTAATAAAATTAACAACAAAAACATCATTAAAGAAAAATATCTAAGTACGAAAAAAAATTTCATTACCAAAAAATCAAATACGAAAATTTTAAGAACTAAAACCATTATTATGAAAATTCAATTACGAAAATTTTAAGAACTAAAATATTAATTCTATAAATTCCATTACAAAAATTTTATGAACTAAAATCGTCATTACGAAACTTCCATTAGGAATGTTTTAAGAACTAAAATATTCATTCTAAAAATTCAATTACGAAAATTTTAAGAACTAAAATCCTCATTATGAAAATTTCGAGAAACTAACTTCGAAAATTTTCATTACGAAAAAATTTGAAAAACTGACTACGAAAATTTTCATTACGAAAATTTTTGAAAAAGTAAAAAAAATGTACTCTCCCTATGTAAAAATAGTTTATTATTGTAAGTAGATTGATCTAAATAGAAATATAACAATGAAGATTACATTATGGTTATTATTACTAACTTCTTTTTTAATGTATTCAAATCTATCATAGGGTAGGGGTTTTTTGAAAACATTAGCAAGTTGATCTTTTGTTCTGATAAATTGAAGAATGATATCCTATTTTTGTGTGTGATCCATAAGAAAGTGATACCTAATATCTATGTGTTTTTCACAAGAGTGATGTGAATGGTCTTTACATAGGGAAACAACACTAGTATTATCAAACAAAATGTTTGTTTTTGTAAAACTCATTCCATAGTCTGTGAGTGTGTGTTGCATCCACAACACATGAGCACAACAACTTCCAGCTACTACATATTCAGATTCAGCAGTGGAAAGTGCTACTGAGTGTTACATCTGGCATGACCAAGAAACTAATGAATCCCTTTGATAAATGACAAGTTCTGGATGTACTTTTTCTATCCATTATACATCCACCAACATCAGCATCCGAAAAAACATTTTAAAACAAAATCACCTCTAGAAGTATAAAAGAGTCCTAAATCCATGGTTCCCTTTGTGTAGTAAAAAATTATTTCTTCTGCCTTTAAATAAGATTCCCTAGGATTGGATTGATATCATGCACATAAGAATTCTAAAAACATTATGTCTAGACGACTAGCTTTGATGTAATGTAAACTTATTATCATACCTCTAAAAAATTATTGATCTACTGGTTTCCAAGATTCATCAAGATAAACTGTGTTTGAAGTTCCAATAAGAGTACTTATACTCTTAGTGTTGTCATATCCATAATTTTTAAGAAAATATTTAATATAATTATGTTGGGATATATAGATTCCTTCTGGTTTTTGAGAAATTTGATAAGCAATAAAAAATTTTAACTCACCCATCAAACTCATTTCAAACTCAGATTTCATTAGATCTACAAATGAGTCAGTTAAATATTGGCGAGTTGAACCAAATATAATGTCATCAACATAAATTTGAACAATCAAAAAAAATTCTTATCTTTCCTTATAAAAAGGGTTGGATCTTCATTTCCCTTAACATAATTATTTTGATGAAAATATAATGTAAGTCTGTTATACTAGGCTCGAGGGGATTTCATAAGTCCATATAAAGCATTGGTATGTCTAAAAACATGATCAAGATGTTTTGTATCTTCAAAACCCGGAGGTTGTTCAACAAAAACATCTTCTTGTAAAAAAACATGAAGGAAAGCACATTTTACATCCATTTGGAAAAGTATTAAATTGAAGAATGATACAAAGTCATATAAGATATGAATATATTCAATTCTACTTACTAGAGAAAACGTTTCTTCATAGTCTATTCCCTCTTATTGATTATAGCCTTTATCAACTAACATAGTTTTATTTGTAACTATGATTCCATTTTCATAACACATACTTCTGAAGACCCATTTTACTCTAATTGCAGATGTTTCCTTAGGTCATTTAACCACGGTCCAGACTTTATTCTTTTCGAATTCATTTAGTTCATATTTCATAGCTTTTATCCAATCTTCATCACCTAAAGTTCCATTAGTGTTTTGTGGTTCTAATTGGGATAGGTATAATAGATTTTCTACTTCATTTCTTAAGGAACTTCTAGTCCTTTCAGGTTGATTCACATCACCAATGATACTATCACTTGGATGATTCTTTAGAAACAAATGATTTGGATTTTTTAAAACTTGTTCATCAACATAGGGTAGGAGATCTTCTAGGGTAAATGTTTTAGATACATCGTCTTGGATATTTTCCTTATCAGAATGATATTCTAACAATGATTGATAATCAGTTTTTTAAAACACATCTGATGATGTAGGTTGGGGTTGTTTAAAAACAAAATGATCAGTTTCATCAAATTTGACATTTACTGTCTCTTCAACCGTACATGTGTTTTTATTCAAAACTCTATAATCCTTAGAAGTTGTGGAGTAACCTAAGAAAATTTTTTCATCAGAATTTGATGTGAATTTTTGAAGATTTTCTTTAGTATTCAGAATTAATATCTTATAATCAAAAACCATAAAGTAAGAAATTCTAGGTTTTCTACCATTCCATAACTCAAAACGAGTTTTGTTATGAAAAGGTCTAATAAAAAACCCAATTTATAGTATAACAAGTAGTACTTAAAGCTTCAACCCAAAAATGTTTTTCTACAGAATACTCACTCAACATAGTTCTTTTTATCTCTTGAAGAATTCTATTTCTTCATTCAACAACACTATTCTGTTGAGGTGTTCTAGGGGATAAGAAGTTATGGGTAATACCTTTTCTACTACAAATAGTTTCAAAATCAGAATTTTGAAATTCTTTTCCATGATCACTACGAATAGTTATCAAAGGAAGATTTCTCTCAATTTTAAAGTGGGCTCTAAAACTTTTGAAATAAGAAAAAACTTCATATTTCATTTCTAGAAAATAGAACCATGCAAATCTAGTGTAATCATAGACTAAGACAAATACATAATATTTTCCTCCAATGCTTCCGGTTTGTGTTGGACCGAAAAGATCCATATGCGCCAACTTTAGTGCATCATTGGTTGAGACTTCACCAACTAATTTAAAACATGACTTATGTTTCTTTCCATATTCACAAGGATCACAAACTTTTGAAGAATCAAATCTATGTTCCGGTAGATCCTTAACTAGTATTTTCTTATAGATTTTACCTAGGTTTCTAAGGTTTCAGTGTCTTAACATTCTCTTCCACAACCAAGAATAATCGTCCATTGCAATAAGGCAAGGTAGGTCTTGGTTCCTAAGGTCTTATATGTTTATTTTGTAAACATTCTCTTTCTTATTCGCAGAAAGAATGAATTCTTCCTTGGAATTTTGGGTTAATCACTTTTCATTCCTCTAATTCACAAGGTAATCTTCATCACATAATTGACTTATGCTAATGAGATTGTTCATAAGATCATTAACAAATAAAAAAATGAAATAAATGTTTTTCCAAGAAGAACGATGTTACCTATACCAATAATTTCTCGCATTATCTCTAAAAATTGCTTTCCCTCTATTCATCTTGATAATATTTTCAAAGATTTTTTTGTTACCATACATATTTCAGGAACATCCACTATCCATGTACCAAGTATTTCTATTGATGCTTTCTTTACATTAATAAAAAAATAAAAAAGTTAGACTTTCAGAACCCAAAATTTCATGGATCTGTAAATTTCAGAATGAAAAATCTAAGGCACCAACATTTTCTTAGAAAAATATGTTTTATGAAATCATAAGGGATGGGTTTTGTTTAGGGAACAATTTTTTTCCCAGTGTCCACCACACTGACACTTAGTACAGAATGGAGCACATTGAGGAACAAAATAATTGTTACTAAAAATTGGTTTAGAACTAGTATAAAAAAACCATAATTATTCCTTACAGGTCATATTTGAGAACACATTTTATCAAAATTTTCTTTACCAAAGGTAATGTTTGACAAACACTTCCTCAAGGAAAAAATTTCATACTTCAGTCTAATAACTATGTTCATATCTTCAAAAACATTATCACTAGAGTTAGACTCAAAAACATTTTTCTAAGAAATTACTATTTCCATATCGTTAGAAAGTTTATCTATCTCAGAATTTACTTCCTCCTGATTTTTTGAAATACTTTCAAAATCAGGGCTTTTCTTTTCAAGATCTCTTGAAAGATCAGATATTTATTTAGTAATTATTGAAATCCTATAATTTCCTTTATCAATATTTTTGTTAACTTTAGAATTCTCATTATCAAGAATCTTAGAAAACATAGAAACTTCTTCATAGGTGGGTAAAGTATCATCTTCATAAAAAAAGATTATTCATTAGAAGAGTTATAATATTGATTATCACGAAAATTTTCATTTAAAGAAACATTGGTCATCGATTCAGCATTGTGTACCTTATCCATTATGTAATGATTTTCAATATGTAGTCTAGCTATTAAACAAAGATTCTTTTGTCCAGAAGATCTATAATCTAATGATTCATCTGAAGATTCTCCACCACTGGCACTCCAGGTTTCATTAACATTCAAAATTTTTATAGAATTATCTTTTTAGTACTTCTTTTGATTTCATTAGGAATGTTTTCCTTTCTTTCCATTCTCTTCAGCATAGGAATTTCAGGTCTTATATGTCCTTCTCTCTTTCATTCATAACATGTGACTTCTGAATCATTCTTATCATCCATTTATTTATTCATATATATAGACTGAAAGTTATTCTGTCTGGTTATCTTGTTCATCCTTCGAGCAAGATTAGCTAGTTCATTTTCTAAAGATTCACTTCCGCTAAATTTGGATTGTGTAAAAATATTTTGAGATTTAGATCTTGTAACTCTCTTAGGAGTATTGGATTTCATATGAATCGAAGTGGTAGTAAAAGCAACGTTGCCATTCCCATTTCTCTTCTTAATGTTTTCATCATCTCTCTTCATTCTGGCCTAATGTTGAAAAATAGTTCTAAAAATTTCATCAAGATAAATCTGAGTAACCATTCTATTCTGATCTATAGCTGTTCTCTTGGATTCCCATTCATTCGGCATGATGTATATGATCTTATACACAAGATCTTCATCATCTAATCCTTTCTCACCCATAGATTTTAAACTATTAACAATGGTCTTGAATGTCTATTGCACATTACATATGGGTTCTCCATCAAGAAAGTAGAAACCATGATATTCATCTCTGAGCATGGCTCTTCTAGTTTCAAAAGCTTTGGATGTTCCAAAGTGTATAACTTCATGTTTTTTCCAAATACAATTTACGGATTAACAAGATTAAATTTGGAAATATATATTTCTAGTCATGGACCAAAGAAAGGTATTGCATAACTTATAATTCAGTTGATATTCATAATTTTCTTGGTTGGTGAAAGAACTAAATTCCTTTTCAGGAATTTTATATCCTCTAGTAAGAATGAAAAAAGTTTCGACTCCAGTATTGATAATAAATGTCTTCATGCGATATATCCAATATTCATAATCATTCCCATCAATGATAGGTGGTCTAGTTGGATTAAATTTCCAGTTGAACCAACATTTATTCCTTCCAACTTTAAGAAAAAAAACATTCCACAAAAACATATTAGTAACAAAAATTTGTAAACAAGGAAAAAATATAGATAAAAAAATTGAGTCTAGAATTTATACATCTGAAAAGATTATTCTAGAAAAGTAAATCCAAAAAGATGGTTCTAAAAAATAAGAAGATGAAGAATTCACTTCTGAATCTAATCATGAGATTAATTTAGATTAAAAACCTCCCTTTGATACCAATTTTTAGGTTGGTATGGATTAAGATATTCTCCAATAAAACCAACTGATGGATCAGAATTATACTGATTATAGTATCAGTAATGATGGAGATACTCAAAATACAAGAGAGGGGGTGAATTTTATACTTTAAAAATTATTTGGAACATTTAAAGATGAAGATGTTTGATAGTGTAAAATGAATTAATTCACAAACCTATTGTTCCAAACACTTACTTGATTCCAGAAATATGATTCTGAGAATGAAATTCTAGAAAAGTGATTCTGAAAATGAAACTCAACAAAATCATAAAAAGAAACATATTCTACCTTAATGCATATAGAATCTAACTAAATCAGAGTTTACAAGTATAATGAAGTATAGGATAGTTATACTTTCCTCAAAAATCAAAATACATTGGAAAAAATGAAACAAAAAATTAACAAGTAGTAAATCATTTAACCCAAAGAGAAGGGTATCCAACAAACTTGGATAAAGGTCCCTTGATTTATACATTCAAGAAAGTATGTCTTCCCCACACCAGGGTAAGCCCTCTATATGAAGATCGGAGTTTTTCCTGTCATCCCCAAAATCCCTCAACTTCAAGGAAGTCGGCCCCTCTTCCTTTCTCAGTAAGGAAGTCCTCGAACTTTAAGGTAGTCAACACCTCTGTCTTCCTATCCCCAAAATCCCTCGAATGTACTCAGCAACATTTGGAGTTGCAAAAAGAAAATATGAACAAGACTTTTAGTTTACAATAAGCATGAGAGTCTCTCTCTAGAATTCCCTACAATATCATGTGATCTCTAGATTCACAGAACAGTTGTATCATGTTGTAAAGATTTTTATGAGCTCTTTTAAATGATCTCTTATTTATAGGAACAGCTACAACGGCCAGCTCCCGCCTCCAATTGTATTATTTTTCCTTGAATTTTGGAGGGACTTGTATACATGTCACTAAAACAATTGTTAGCTAGTAATTTAATGCACGAAATCGTTTTATAAAAAAACATGTGTATGTAGAAATATGGTTACATAACCAAAATCAAATATTCTGAATGTAAGCAAGTAAAAGTTTGGAGTCTAACAAAAAACATATTCAGTGTCTATAATACAAGGATATTAGAATTATGTTTTCTATAGAATTCCGAACCTGAACTCTATATAATTATAGAGAATTAATTTCAAAGAAATTCAGAATCTGAATTCACAAGAATTCAAAACCTGAACATACAATGTTCGGATTCAAAATTCATGAGAATTCAGAGTATGGACATACAAAGTTTAGATTCAGAGTTCATGAGAACTCGGAGTCAGAACATAAAAAGTTCAGAGTCATAGTTCATGAGAATTTGGAGTCAGAACATACAAAGTTTGGAGTCTAGGTTCATGAGAATTCAAAGTCAGAACTCATAAGAGTCTGGAGTTTGAATTTAGAAAACATGGAATCTGAACACATAAAAGTCTGAAGTCTGAATTCAAAAAACTCGGTGTTAGAACAGATAAAATTTTGGAGTCTGAATTCAGAAAACTCAGAACCTGAATTTTGATCCTGAAAATAGAATTCTCTTTATCAAAGTATTATATGATTTCGAGGTTTTAGATATGAAACCAAATCGTATACATAGACAAGATAAAGAACAATGTAGAACATGGTGAGGATAAATTTCCTTGGGGAAGGAAAATTTTCTTTATGAAATTAAAACATAGAGTAAATGAAATTTTTCTTGACATAAGGTGTTTATGATTTTCAAAAAAAAGGAATTGTAGAGTTATAAGAAAAACTTATTGAATCATCAATCTCCCCAAAGTATGAAGGAATGGAAAAGTCATAAGGAAAACCTTATTGACTCAAAAAACCCTAGAAAAATCCTTATCTAAATTCTTGTTTTGAAAAAATGGTTTTTGATAATGATTTATGTAAGAACCTGGAACTTCTTTGTAGGTATAGATCTTGATTTTGGGTGATTTAGAGGAAAAAGAATAATTGGAAATTTTTTAAGTACATGTAGTGTACTCATGAATACATGTTTTGTACCTAGTTTCCATGTGTATCCATGTACTGACCATGTAATAGCCTAGTACATGGACATGTAGGTGACTTGGAGGACTGCCTAAAGTGGGGGTCGGTTAAGGTTAGTACATGGCTTGTAAAATAAATGAAAACATTGTGTACTTTTCTTTTTAATTGAAGAATTGTATTGGGGTCATGTCTCATCTTTATAACACTCTTCTTCTCCCCTTGGATCATATAGGAGAGTGACGCATGGCCCAAGGACTTCAAGCTCCTCTCATATCTCCATCTGATCTCTAATTGATACATTGTCAGCTGCATTGGATTCACACCAGTGAATTGTTTATTTCTCTGGTTGTTATATTCATAATTCCTCATATCTTGTGAGTTATTCACGGTTGAACTTTTTTACCATTTTCATAGATCTACGTTGTTCTAGGTTGATTCAAGGGTTGACATTCAAGGGAGTTAATCATACAATATCAAGGTAGGTGTTTTGTTCCTTTCTTTGATTATTTTTATATTATATATGCTTAAAGTGATGAATAATCATGTTTGGGGTATTGCATGTTTGGGAAATTTAACTCTAATTAATACCTACTATGATTTTTTTATTTATAAAGGGTTATTTCCTATGTATAAGTTTATATGCCTTTTTTACAGGACACGCCATGGGTTTTCTTCCCTAGTTTGACTGTTTTCCACCGTTAGTCCTAGGTTACCTATGTGGCGTACCATCCTTCCATGCCTTTAGTGGTTTAGGTTGGTTTTTGACTTGATTATATAAATTTCATGTGTTATGATTTTGAATGTGAGTCATGTAGTTTTTACATATTACATGTGATGTCTTACTATTATATGCATGTTGATCTTCCAAAGGACTGTGAGATCCTTGGAACTTGATAAATTTCCAGGTTTCCTTTTTTATTTACAAAGGACTATAAGAGCCATGGTGTAATCTTTTTCCCATGGGTATTGACCATGAGATCTATCCCAGAGGTCTTTTGTGATTATTTATGCACTGTTGACCTTAGGGGTATTGACCGTGAGAGATACATTAAGGTCGTTTATAATTTATTAATGCCAAGTGGACCTAGGGGTATTGACCATGAGAGCTACCCGTTTAGTCATTTATAATTGGACAGTGATATGTTAAACCAAATGTCTTAGACAGAGAGAGCATTCCAAGAGGTTTGATTGAATGGTGCAAAGATTGTGATGAGCATGCCAATCCAAAGCACAAGCTTGGGCTCAGTATTACCTGTTTTTTTAGATGTTCTTCTGATATGTCTGTTGTTACTATTACATGGAGGGATACATAGCTTAGTCTATATCTCATATTTCATTATTAAATGGTTCAAATAATTAATAAATGAAAGTGGATGTAATTGAAAACTTTAGGATTGTTTAAATTTGAATACATTATAGTTTATTGCTTCATTACTGAATATTACCTTCTATATATATTCACTGATAGTTAGGAATAGATCATTTGGTTGTTTCATACTGGAATTCATCTCACGCCCAATTTGGGTTATGATTTTGGGCCCAAACAGATTATATGGTAGCAGGTATATATAATTTCAATCACTTTTTTCAATAGGTACTTGATTACTGTTGGAGCTAGAGAGCAAGGGACCAAGCTGAGGCTTGCGATGCTGTTAGAGTTTACTTCATTTCTGTACATTGGTTTACTATTGTATTTAAAGCATTGTGAATTTTTTGGAAGATATCCTAGACACAAGGGACATGCATAATTTATATATATTATCCATATGTTTTATTAATATCAGTCTTCTATTATTTTCTTCTCTTATATGGTATCACTGCTTCCCCAATTGGTTATTATTTTTTATTCTATTGTATATACTCTTCCAATGAGATCAAATTTTCTCCACTATCAAACAATGGCCCTCACTACTATTGGAAAACTCTTCTGTTTGGGAATTTCACTTGAGGTCATGGGACCAACCAGGTACAGTGCACCCTTGGGCGTCACCTTGTACTATGATGTTAGAATGTGGTATTGAAGGAGGTTTATTTGATACTTTTCCTTACTTTTTGGAGCCTATAGACTAGGATAGAAAGGAATGGGTAGTTGGTAATTATTTGTGTTTTGGAGTAGTGAACCCATGTATATAGAAAATTCAAGTTACCTCAAATATTAAACTTTTTATGGATTTCCAATTGTTACAATTGATTTGATTTCACCATTGGGTGATTCAATTGTTTAGTGTTGTTGTGGTTGATACTATTGAGTTTCTATTTCTATTGACACCTGATGATATGAGGGTATTCCATCTCATGCATTATATAGTCACCTTCTATAGATTACATGTCATGCATTCTTTTCATGCCATTTAGGTGGTATTACTGATTTCGTATAGTTGTGATAGATTTTGTGTTATATATGCATATTTTTGTGATAGATGATTTGATATAATTCAAGCTACTTTTTATGGTATTTTAAATTTTAAAGTTTTATTTGGATGGATACCATTCATTGGTCTCTGAGGTATTATGGTCCCTCTTGGATTGTAATTTGGTGGATCATGATTGAACATTAATTAAATTTTTTCATGTTATGATATGAACAAGGATGTCAAACTTTTATTCGTGAGAGTACGGGATCTCACAGTTTGAAATTTGTCATGGATTGGTAAAATATTTATGTTTTTAAGAATTATAGATATGTTTTAGAGGCTTACTATCTTGAAACTCAAACAACACGGTGTGTGGTGTTATCAACAAATGCCATGTTTTTTTCTATTTTGGAAGAACTAACTTTTCTTAAGTACACATTGTGTACTAGTAGTACACAACATATAGTGCTTGACTGTGTGAGTAGAGTCATGGGGTTGGGAAACATTTGGTAGAACATGTCGTGTCTATATTGTTCATGTCATGTTGTAAAGAAGCGTGTATTTGGCCTTGTGACCAACAACACGGGTGGATGAAACTTAGGTTGGATGCATTGTGTCTATCTTGTACATGTTGTGTAGTAATAAACCATGTATCAGACCTTGTGACTAATGACACAGGTGGGTGGAACATAAGTAGTACACGTTGTTTCTTGGGTGAACACATCATGTATTGTTAAGAGGGATATAACCGTGTAGTTCTAGACATGTATAAGAACCTAGGAAGGATGGAAAATTAAATTACAAATCATTTTTTACAAAGAACACACCATGTGTATTGGGTGTTACACAAAAAAATTTCAAGTGGTACACACCCATTTAAATGTCTTAATGGAACACACTGTGTAAGATTTATACATGTCCTGTAACACTGTTTTGTAAATATTGAATGCTTTCCTTATCATGTTCAATTATTAAACTTCGAAGTTGTTTTCTTTGATTATATAGTACTAAGGTGTGTACTTGACCTTGTAGATTCATGCCACCAAGACATCCTCTAGTGGTACGCCAGGTGCAAGGTGATGAACAGACACTGAAAATGGTAGATCAAGGACTACATGAAAATCCTCTCATTATGCTCATCTTGGCACCAATTTTTATACTGAAAATAGGTGTAGATTTATAGTTCTATGAAGGATTTATGAGGATGATGAAGAATTTAAGGGAGCACCACATCTTTCCCCGACTATGGAAATGTTGACGTGGTTGTTCTAGAAGCAGCATCCTCCAACTTTTTTATGGGATGGAGGACCACAGTTTATAGAATCATTGTTGGAATTAATGTTTTCTATCTTTGAGCATCTGAATATTCCACTTGATAGAATACTGAAGCTCGTGAAATACATGCTATGTGATTTCGCCAAGAGATGGTGTGATGTTGTCTCATAGGTGAAACTTCATCGGGATATGGCTTGGGAAGAGTTTCAGAGGACCTTTAATTATTATTTATACAAAAATAAATTGAGGGATGACCAAGCCTGAGAGTTATTGAATTTGGACCAGGGATCTCTTTCAGTGATGGGGTACTCTTCTCATTTTACATAGCTTCAGTGCTTCGCACTTGTTCTGGGAGGTGACAAGTTTTCTTTGGCAATCAGTTTGAGGATGTCCTCAAGTACGACATATGATCATAGGTGAATTTTTTCTGTCATACTTCAGTTATTTATATAGTGAACTATGCTATTATTACCAAGTATAATATGATGGAGTTAGGAGCCATGAGCCAAGACAATTCAGCTTCTAGGGATGGTTCTCCTTCTTAGGATAGAATGAAGCACCGCAGGGAGCCTTCCCATGGTGATTCTAGCAACATGGATGAATCAAATAGTAGCCAGTTGAAGTAATACCAGTTTGGGAAGTGTGGGATCATGAGACCTCAATGGATAAGAGTCCCAATTGAGTGTCAATATTTTAGCAAGATGAGTCATCTTCCACATTTTTTCTTGTTCATCTCACTAGAAGCTAGTGAGAGGTGATCGGTTATAACTCCGCGTTCAGAAGCAGGACCACCTGTTTCTCCTCAGTCAAGGAACTAGAGTTCATCAATCCATTCAAGATGAGTAGGTGGTCATGTTTGGGGTAGGAAAACATCAATTTTTTAGTGACAATAGGGTGAATCAACTTAGGGTAGTCAGGTAGAGTCACAGGGTTACGGTGCAGGTCATACATTTGTAGTGGAGAAGACCCAGAAGAAGCCGGATCTCAGACATTCTATAGTATATGTACTATTCATGTTTCTATAGTTTTATCTTATTCTATTTTTGATATAGGGGCTCCCCATAGATTCAAATATGTTACAGTTGTGGAGAGACTTGGGATTTACATCTTTACTTCTAATGATGTTCTGATTCTAGACAATCCATTCGGATTAGGATGGATAGTGTACGTATGTGCCAGGATTTCCCACATAAGGTTGGTGGGTGTCACTTTTTATGGGACCTCTATGTCTTAGAGATGGAAGGCTTCGTTTTCATTCTCAGAATGGATGGGTTGGTCTCCATTCAGGCCTTTGTTGACTAATATCGTCGTAGGGTGAGTTTCATGTCCCTAGAGGGTGGGTCATTTCTATAAAATGATGAATGGGATGTCAAGGCGATCAGAGCTAGACCTGAGAATCATTGGTTGAGACTAATCATAGCCCATATTGATAGTTTATATCAGGATGGCTAGGGGAAATCACAGATAGACTTCCCTTCAGTGGTAGGTCATTTTAGAGATGTCTTTCTAGAGGACTTTATGGTTTACCTCTAGAGAGTGAGGTCGACTTCTCTATTGAGCTTCTGCCAGGAGTAGCACCAATGTCCATTCCTCTTAAGAGGATTGATACACCAGAGTTATAGGAGATCAAGAAGAAATTATAGGAGTCTCATGAAATGGGTTTCATCTGACCTAGTACTTCTCATTGGGGTTCTCCTGTCCTTTTTTTAAGAAGGTGTATGTTACCCTTATACATTGTTTGGATTATCATAATTTCAACTTGTTAATAGTCAAGAACCGATATCCCTTATAGAGGATTGATAAACTCCTTGATTAGCTTCTGGGAGCCTAGATGTTCATGAATATTGACTTCAGATTTGATTATCATCATTTGTGCATTAGAATATCTGATATACCTCTTAAATCTATTCAGAGAAGGTATGGACTCTATTTGTAATTGTTTATTCAATTCAGTATCAGAAACACACCAGCATTTTTCACATCACTGATAAACTGATTGTTCCATCAATACCTTGATTCTTTTAAGGTATACTTCATTGACAATATCTTAGTGTACTATCACACTTGACATGACCATTCCATCCATCTTGATATCGTATTTAGTATACTACGAGAGCATCATTTGTATGCTAGGTCCTCAAAATGGCACATTTGGTTTGATCAAATTCACTTCATGGGTATGGTTATCTCAGAGATAGGAGTATCAGTATACCAAGATAATGTGAGAGAATTAGTTTATTTGGAATAGCCGAATAATGTATTTGACGTCCGGAATTTTTTGGGGCTGGATGGTTTCTATAGGAACATTTTACATGACTTTTTACACTTATCAGCGCCACAGACCGGCCTAACTAAGAAGGGTGTGAAGTACATGTGGAAAAATTCTAATTATTCTGCCTTTCAGGAGATAAAATAGATATTGACTTCATCACTGATCCTAATTTTTAATGATCTGGTTAAATGTTACATGATTTACTGTGATGCATCTGGTATCATGTTGGGAGAAGTGATTACGCAAGGGGGAGGTTTCATTGTGAAAGGGTATCAAATGTTTAGGGAATGATATGGTTTTAGTTTTTATTGATAGACTCGCAAAGGTTTCACATTTCTTGTCTATTAAGGAAACCTTCAGTTCTAATGATCTTGGAAGGTTGTAAATCCAATTGATTATACATTTTAAAGGATTTCTTCGCTCTATCATTTTAGATAGGGATTCCTAGTAAACATATTGTGTATGGAAAGGATTATAGAGGGTTTGGGTACATGGGTACCTCTGAGTATAGCTCACCATCCCCAGACATATGGCCAGTCTGAGCGCATTCTTTAGGATTTGGAGTACATGCTATGAGCATGCATCCGAGATTTCAGGGGATATTTGGAAAGACATGTACCCATAGTGTATTTTCTTACAAAAAAGGTTTTTAGGTGACGATTAAGATGGAGATTTATAAGGCTTGGAATAGTAGTTCATTCCGATCACCCATATGTTGGCTGAAGGTGGAATAGGAAGCTATGTTGGGACCTCGTCATTTCCCAGAAACCACTGAGTAGGTGGAGTTGATTCAGAAGAGGTTGGATACTTCACAATCATTCTATAAATCTTAGGATGATCGACGGAGACGTCCTCAAGAGTTTGAGTTCAGTGATCAGGTTTTCTTATATCTCACACTGAGGTTGGTACATAATAGGATTAGAAGACAATAAAATCTTTAACTGAGATACATCAGTCTATTTGAGGTTCTGGAGAGAGTCATGAAGTTTTCTCATCGGTTGCAGTTACCTTAGACGTATCGGGATATTCAGGATATCTCTCATGTTTCTTAGCTATGGAGTTACTTTTCAGACATGTCTCATCTTTTCCAACATAAGGAGATTGAGTTGGAGGTGGATGCATCCTTTGACGAGCACCATATTCAGACTAGGTATCACAGCATGAAAGATTTCCATGGCTAGTATATTTATCTAGTTTGTGTTCTATAGAATCACGGATGAGTATAAGATGATACTTGGGAAAGGGAGGTCGACGCACAATCCCAATGGCTAGTGTTTTTTGAAGTTTCTTCTTCTCCACACTCATAAAGGAAATTCAGGGAAAAATTTCTTTAAGGGAAGAAGTTTTAAAAAACATCTAGATCATCATTTCAGGTTTGGATATTGATTTCAGGTGTTTTAGAGGGAATGGAATAATTGGAAAGTTTTTAAGTACATGCCTTGTATTCTTGAGTACACTCAATTTACCTATTTTTCGCATTTAGTCATGTACTGGTTGTGCAATGGCCTAGTACATGGGGGTGTATGTAACCTGGTAGACAGCCTAAAGCAGGGTTTGATTGAGGCTAGAACCCGGTATATACATTAAATGAACAAGTCCTGTAAATTTCTTTTTAACTACTGAATTAGAGAGGGGTTATGTCTCATCTTTGTAACACTCTTCCTCTCCCCTTGGTTAGTATAGGAGATTGATGAACAACCGAAGAATTTCAAGCTCCTCCAGATTCTCTGTCCAAGCTCTGATAGAGACGTCGCTAGGAGCATTGGATTCCCACTGGCATGTTCTCCCGTTCCATACATCCTCTCTTCTTGATTCCACCTCTCTCATGAGTTATTCAAGGTGATCATTTTAACCCTTTTTATAGATCTAAGTTATTCTATGTCGATTTTAGTGTCGATGTTTGAAAGGGTTAATTGTACAATTACAAGGTAATATGTTTGTGCCTTTCTTTAATTTTTTTTATTATATTTTCTTAATGTGAAAAATACCCATGTTTGGGGTGTTGAGTATATTGTAAATTTAACTCAGATTAATACCTGCTATGGTTTGTTTAACTGAGAAAGGGTTATTTATTATGTGTAAGGTTAGATGCATTCTTTACAAGACACCCTGTGGGTGTGTTTCCATAGTTTGACTCTTTATGTTCATTTGGCCTAGGTTACCAATGATGCATACCTTATTTCAATTCCTTGAGTTGTTTAGGATGGTGTTAGATTTGATTATAGGAATTTCATGTGTTATTCTATAAAATGTTGTCCTTGTAGTGGTTACATGTTATAAGTGTTTCCTTGCTATTATATGCATGTTGATCTTTCAATAGACCGTGAGAGCCTTGGACCAGAAAAAAAATGGAGGTTTCTATGTTTACATACACCAGACCATGAGAGCCTTGGTGTAGACTTTAACCCAAGGGTATTGACCGTGAGAGCTACCCAGGAGGTAATTTATAGTTATTTATGATATGCTGACCTAGGGGGTATTGACCATGAGAGCTACCTGTATTTTGTTTATAAGTTATCGATTCCATGTGGACCTAGGGGTATTGACCCTGAAAGATTCCCCAGTAGTTGTTTATAATTACATAGTGCTATGTTAATCCAAAGGGGTTAGACCATGAGACCTTTACCAGAGGAAAGTTTGAATGATTGAATGATTGTGACGAGTCTGTCAAACCAATGAATAATATTGGAATCGATATTACATGTTTGTTTAGATGGTATTCTGATATATCTGGTGTTACTATTACACGAAGGGATACAGAAATTATTCTAGATCATGGTATTCATTATTCAATGGTTTGAATAATTAATAAATGATATTTAATGTAATTAAAAACTATAGTATTTTCTAATTTTGAATACTTCATATTCTATTGATTCATATATAGATATTACCTACTATATATATTCACAGACAATTAGGGACAGACCTTTTGGAGGTTGCCTTTTGGGATTCATTTGACAGCCTATTCGGATCATACTTTTATTCCCAAACATGTTATATGGTTGCAGTTATAGATAAGGGAAAGATACCATCTTCATTTGTTACATGATTATTTTTCGAGATGGAGAGAATGAGATCATGTTGAGGATTGTGATGTTGTTGGAGTTTACTGATTTTATGAACATTGGTTTAGAATTGTATTTCCAGCATTGTGACTTGTTTTGATACTTTCCTCGACACATGTGATATTTATCATTTTTATATATGCTCTATCTATTTTATTATTATCATTATTCTATTGTTTAATACTCTTTAATGGTATTACTTCTTTCTCTATTAGTTATTAATTTTTATTCTACTATTCATACTCAACCAATGATGGCATAGTTTCCCCACTATCAGATCTTGGCCATCACTACTATTCGGTAGCCTCTATAATTTAGAGAAATGTGGTTAAGGTCATGTGACCAACCGGGTATGGGGAAACCTTGGGCGGAACCCAAAACTGAGACATTAAAATTTATATATATCTCATAATGGTAATTATATTTTACCGTTGAAAATATTTAAATAGTCTTTTTCATTAAAAATTAATATAGGAATTCCTCAAATTCAATAATAAGAATTTTTCTATAATATTTTTCAGCCATGCCAGCCCTTATAGGTAGATACTCTATAATCCATAGTTGATTTCATTTTAAAAGTACACATTCATCCTATGTCTATATCGACTTAAGGATCATTCACCATGTTTAAAATATAGCTATTCTAAATATAGACTATCACAGATTTTATGACCTTCAAAATTTTCTTATAATTATATATCCAAATGAATTCTTACTATGTTCTTGTCTCTTTGTATATGAACATTAATTCACTATCATTTTTCATTATAAACATTATCTCTTGGGATCATGATAAATCATACATGACATCTATGGTTCTTGTAAAAAAATGTTTTTTATTCATATAGAATTGTTTTTGTAGATGAATCATCATCAATACAAATAATGCATCCTATTTTTTTGTTTCTAACATCTCTATGATCATCTTTACTCCAATTTATTTCTCAATTATTATTATCCTTCTAATGGAAAACATCATATTGTTTAAGAAATTAAATTTCATAAAAAATTGGATAAATGTAATATCAATTTCATAATCAGGGATAACCAACATTTCATCATGTTTTTAAATAATGATATATTTTTGGAATAAAAATCATATTTATGATTAAAAATAGAAAATATAAATAGTTTAATAATTATTAGTTATTAAAATATTCATCTCACATATTTTGTTTATGAATTCCATAAATACAATGATGTTTCATAAGAATCTAATAGATTCCAAAAGATTTATATTGATTTTTTGGGAATTTGACCCTAATTACTCACAAATTAAACCATGTACAACATTATATAAACCATCTTCTCAAAAAACATTATATTATCTTATCCTTGGAGTTTTGAGTTGTCAACACATTCCAAAATTTCTAAATTTTTTAATGAATTCCATGCTCATAAATTCACTACCTTAATCTAATAAGGGATTCATAATACTTTTATCAAGATGGTTTTTTATGAAATTTTTTGACAACATGATCTTATAAATGGATTAAAATATTTTTTTAATGAGAAATAATAACCTTGTTGTTAAAAGTAATATTTAAAGGATATATTATACGTTTTTCCACTCTATGTATGAGTACTAATTATTTCACTTATATCAGTATCTATATGTTTCATTTGTATTTTATACATATCTTTTTTTTATGAAAATGAGTCTTGGACATTTTCCCTGATGAATAAATTTAATATATTTCAAATAAATCATTAAAGAATTATTTTTATAGTTAGTCTCTATGGATTATTTGGTAGTGTTTCCCTATTATATACCTATTGTGTAAATTCCAATGATTGGTATTGTAAAATTCAACATTATCTTTTTTATCATTAATTTTATATATAATATTATCCATGTCCAAAATATATAATACATTTATCATATTCAAAATTTCATAAAATAGTTGACAATATATAAAAAATTGTGTTTTTATTAATGAATGAAAATCCATTATTATAAAAATGAGATATAGAAATAAACATTTTGAGTATGAAAGGAACATGAAATTTTTATATGATAATTCCTAAATTAATTTACTAGGTAAAATTAGATCATAAGTTCTAATATATAATGAAACAATTATTTTCCACATAAAATATATTGAATAGCTTAACACTTCATCAAATATTCATTATTTTAGAGTATGTGTATATCAGTATAATTATATGATAAATATCTAATATTGAAAACCCTATAATTTTAATTAAAGAAATATGTTCTTATAACATTTATATCTATATGAATATAATGATTCCCATTGGTAACCTTTAAAACCATAGATACATATTTAGAAATATATCATTTGTGAGACAAATAAGTGTTCCCAAAATTAGAATCATAATGCATGAAATGATCTAAAATAGTCACTTACAAATGTGTGAGAATCATGTTTTATATATTTTATTTTGGGTCTTTTAATAAATTTACTCAATCTAAAAATAACTCCCATAAATATATTATCTATTTAGTTAGCATAAATTAATTTTTTAGAATGAAATTAACATATATTAGAATGAATAGTATATATTTATCTTTTTAGGTAGGTCCTTTTTCCAATTCAATGATGTCTAAATCCAAGATTACTGAGAATAAAGTTCTGACTAGGTCCATTATAGGGGTAAAACTCAACTCTATTCCTCTATTATCCTAACACTTTTAATTTATCACCTATATTTCAACAAAATATCACATCTGATAAGGTAACATAACATTTAGATATGGATACATCCCCTTTAAGGTACAAAATATATTCAATGGGAACTATGATTTAGGTAGAACCCACCATGCTAGATGATCAATGTCTTCATATGTGATTTCCTTTAAAGGAACTCCACACCAAGTGTTTTAATATTATTTTAATATTGAAACATTATTATACATCATATTCATATTATGTATTTAAATATTCCATCAAATTAAATTATAATTCACTAATGGTTAAATCCAATATTCATGCATTACTCTTAAAATAAAATTTATAATATTTATTCCATCCACATAATTAATAATGTAAAATAATATTAGTTTTTAAATATTTACACAACACAAGGTTTATGTTTATAACAAAAATTATAAGCCAAATATATATACACATATAAAAATTATTTTAATGAAAAACATATATGAAACACATGAATTTAAGGGTATTTAATTATATAAAATTGATAATCCTTCAATAAGTAATCATGTAGTAATAGGTATCTAATCCCCACTTTTCTATATAATGCATATGGCTCCAATCAAAGATTAGTTTGACCCAATGTTCCTCTATTCAAAATTATTCATTAAAGAGAAATATTAATTCTATCATAACAATATTTCATAATACATTTAAATAATAAAAACCCTATAAATTCCTCTATATATTTCTTCAAAACATAATAGAATCACTAATAGATACTAAGTCATATATTTATCATACCTATAATGTAATTAATTTTCTAAAAAATTTAAAATAAGATTAAAAGACTCAATATAATGTATAAAATATTCACATTATTTGAAAAATTTATATATTTAAATACTTATATAAGAGTGATATAAAAAAATCAAAATTATAATTATTTATCATGGAATAATCTCATTAAAAAAATATAAAATAAAATTTTTACTATGTTTTCCATAATGTAAAATAAAGTGAAAGGAATATTTTCTTATATTAAATAATCAATTTTAAAACATTTTAAATCCTCAATATTTTATTAGGGATCATGAAATTTCTTTCTTGGATTCACTAAATTGGAAAATGGGATTAAATCCCATTATAAAGCCCTATAATACTATTAAGGTTCACATAATTACTTTAAATATATTATAAATGTTCATTTTTACTAAAAATCAATTAATGTATACTTCCATATAGGGGTACTACACTCATGTCAAGTCAATGTCCACCAAAATTTAAACAATTTTCCATTCTGATGTGTAAAAGTAATATAAAACTTTATATTAATCTATAAGAACCTAAACATTTTTCAACGTCATTTTTCTAATAAATGAATTTATAATACGAAATTCATGTTTCTATAATGTTTATAACCATAAATATGGATGTCAATATTTTTTATGAGATATATAATGATGAATTATTAGAATCATGTTTTTCCTAATAGCAAGCCCATAAAATAAAAATGTTGCACGAAATATGTCTGGTCAATAATATATAAACTTATGGATAAAAATATGATATTCCAATAAATAAAAATGAAAATATTTTTTTATTAATAAAAAGTTAATGTTTATAATAAATAAACATAAAACTCATGAAACTAAATTCCACCATCATTAAATTTCTAATTATGCTTCTAGAATGTGATTTTTCTATGAATATGAGTGAGAATACTTTTATTGAAATTTTCATATTATTTCATTCCTTGATTAATTACCCAAAATTATAACTATTTTTCTCTGAGAATTGTCATTCAAGATAACTATAAAGTAGTTTTGTCAAATATATATAAATGTAATTTTTTTAATCCACTCTGATGAATTATATGAATATAAATTTAATTAAGTATTTATTCCAAGTTAATACTCATGTTTTTGGGTGAGTAAACAATTATTTTTTTGTGGAAAAACTGTGAAAAAATTCTGAGAAACTAAATTTTGTAAATTCTAAATATTCATAAACTATAAACACCCATTTTTTATTAGAAAACTATAACCAAAAACTATAAAATAGAGTATAGTGTAGGTTCAATAAATGTAATATCCCAAAATACCTTATATTAAAATATATTACCTAAAACTACCATAATCACTTGGTCGTAAGTGTATGGATTAAAAATCTCAAGATGTCTATTTCCATGATATTTGACTAAAAAACGGTTCACATCACTTGATCAATTTTTTTACGAAATAAAACTCTCAACCTCACTAAGTATAAAATATGTTTAAATATATAACTATAAACACATATTCAATTTAATATGATCATAATTTATATATAGTACATAATCAATGTTACAAGACCATAAAAATTGAAGCACAACATTGATCTATATTATATAACATTTAATGTTAGACCCCATTTCAACACAAAATAAAAAAATTATAAATTGTACTGAATTAGACTCAAAACATAATAGGTTAAAAACCAATGAAAATAAACCTATTTAAAATTTGAGTACTCACCTTATTTCTTAAAAATCATTTTTCCATTGAAACAATTATGGTAGAAAAATATTGAGGCCTAATGATTTTGGAGATGAAATTTGTTCCCAAAATAAGCTATTTCCTTGTTATCTTGGTTTATAAATATATCTAAAATTTTCAGAAATAATTTATTGTCACCAATCACAAAAGTATTACACTCACTATATTCATAATGTATTTTATCATCACATTGTGTGAATATAACTTAAATATTTTTGTTCTAAACTCTATTTCATAAAACTAGTAGATGCACTATGTTTTAAAAAAATGACCATATTCCTATGGTGAAACTTTTGGTCAATTTTTTATGATCTAAATCTTTCATTACCTTTTGTTTAATATTGTATGACCTCAATATTTAAATAACCTGTGATCAATGTTATATGAAATAAAATTTTGAAATGCTATTGGGCAAAGATGATTAATTTTGAAATGATGTATGATTTATAGTCATTATTGAATGATATTAAACATTAAGTGACATGTTAGAAAGATAAATATAAATTTATTCATTAATTTCTGTTTAATAAAACTGGGAAACCATAAATTGTTAATCATATTAATACATAATGTGTTTGTTTATAAAAATTTACAAAGAGATGAAAGATAATATTCAATGTAAATGATCACCATGATCGGTACCTCATTGTCATATGTAATGTTAAAGAATAAATCTTCATGTATAAAAAAATTTCCCTTATAAAACATTATATATAATATCCAGTTCTTTATATATTGGAAAAAATGGTAATATTTTCACAATCATAATTTGATATCATAGTTCTGGTCTATGACAATGACCTCAAAGCTGGATGGATTGATCCATTTCTCATTACCTAATTTTAAATGGTTATATAATTTTCTAAAATGAGTTACTAGGGTATGACCACCCCATTCATGTTGGGTTCCCATCAATAACCCAATTTTTGGATAAAAATTCCTCCCTCCATGGTAGTATGTGTGGATTGAATATTATTACTATAATACACAAAATTATACAAAAACCACTAATATTGGGACTATAAAACTAATTAATTCATCATTGTATTACTTATTTATCCCTATTATAAGGAAACATCATTCCTTCCATGTTTTGAGCCTCTTATTCCCACTATAGTGTTCCCCAAAATACCATCTCACATTATTTTGTTCATGAGATGAATCTACCCAGTGAGTTAATTCTAATTAATATGTATTTCCTGATTCTTATATATCACATGATATGTACTATAGTTTAGATGTATTTATTGGGCCCAATTGAAAAATTTCAATCCCACACTAAATCCTTCTATTAAGTTTTATCTTATTCATGTTGAGTTTCATTCAATTTCCCTACACTAAGTTGAAACTAGTCCACTTTATTACACATGATCTAGATCATTGAAGATACCTTTTATTATATTTAACCATGTATTGGATAAAAATGTATGTTTATTGTGTATAATTGAAAATAATTTATTGTATTACAAACAATTATCATCGGTCATAATTTTCATAATATTAGTGATAATAAACTAGGAACCTCATTTTTTACTAAATTAAACGAACATAGAAACATTTCATATTTTTATCTGATCTATATAAATTTAAATTACCTGGAAACATTTAGTGTATGATTTATATCATTAAACTCTAGAAAACTCACATTATCCCAATATGAATGAACTTCAACTAAAAAATAAGGTGATGATATTTTTGATATCCCGTGAATGTGACCATCTCATTATAATATGACATAAGGAAAACATTGTATTTAATTACTTTCCCAATATATACACAACATATTAATCTACAAAAAAATATCAATATCTAAAATAAATTTTCCTCATTAGATACACTTTAAGTCACATTATACATATTACTATTTAAAATATACAAGGTAAATAGAATCATAATAAAAGGGTTAAGGTAGATGCTTCAAAAGGTTAAGAAGAAATAATAACAATAAAATATAATAAATGACCCTAATAATTATAAATTGGGTATAACCATGATAAATAAAAATGTTATACAAAAATATGAATATTATATAAATCAAATCATAATGAATGAAATCACATAAGAACATATCTTTTAATTTCATCATATCAACGATAAAAAAATTATGACATAAGACAATAAAAAAATAATATTTAGTCATAAAAAATAACAAAAAAGTGTGGGATATAAAAGATAATAGTAATAAATAAGAAATATATCATATTTTCAAATAAATTACAACTAACAAATATTGAACAATCATAATAACATGGAATAATAATTTTGTGAGATTATCATAGAATGCATACACATTATGTTGGGAGTATAATTCAAAAGGGATTACCCTTTATATTTTGAGCATAATCCAAGATAGTGCACCTTAAATGTTGTGAGTGTAATCGAAAAATCATCACCCTTTATATTCTGAGAATAATCTAGGAATCCACACCCTTTATTCTTTGTACAAATCCATGTATGTATACAATTTATTATCCCATGATATATAAAACCATAACCAATGAATTATATGGTGATATAAGAATGTACTAATCATCATCCATACATATGTGTTATATATAAAATCAATCATCATCAGGTCATAATATTCCCTTTGAAAAAAAATTGTTTCAAATCCCTTTAAAATAAAATAATATTCGAAAAAACATTCATAATTTCCAAAAAAACATAATAAACCCTTGGAATATGTATGGGTATCCAATGACACTAAATAATATTATATCTAGATACCATAAAATTAAGTATATGTTGATTAAAATATATAGATAAATACAATACAGTTTAGATAATAATTTCCCTAGTCAATCAATGTATAAAATATTGGTTATCATGCTTTGATTAGAGAATGAAAATAAAGTGTGTTCAAATAGTGAACACATTTAAATAAAAATGTTGATCATATTTATAAATTTTAGATCGTTAGTAAAGATAAGGTGAGTGATGGATCGATATTCTCACAGAAAATAAAATTTTATAATCCATCCAAATGAATAAGTAGGATGATAAAATCTGAATATTATACATGATCAAACATAAATTATATCTAGAGATGTTGACATAGATGACACAAATTTTTTAAGAATTAGAAAAATAACCTTGGATTAAATAATATCCTTGAACATTAAGAAATATTTATATAAGAAAAAATATTACATAAATTATGGTTTCTTAAAATTACATTTCAAAACAATGAATATATAGATATATAGTTGGATGTAAAAATTTTAAATGGTAGATTGATGTGATAACATGTAAAATGTTAAAAATAGTTTATTTCACTACATTTTAAAAAACAACCCATTTGGAAGTCTATAAATGTTTTTTTTAATTTTTTTAATGAAATTCAACGTAGTATGAGATGACATTATAAATATATTTATTCATATATATAAGTACACTGTAAAACCCATAAAACTAATACATCCTTGAAAACGGGAGGTTATTGACTAAAAAGAAATGATATGGTTAGTTTCACTTCTAAGAAACAGTTCAATTAAAATAAGATTGAAGTGAAATAAAATTTTTAAGGGGGGATATAAATCCCCATGAATTAAAACACACAATTATTTGTGTATGAGAATGTATACAAATTACCCAAATAGATTATATCTAAATAAAATTTTTAGTTTGGAAATGAAATTAGAGAAGAAAATTTAATTATTTTATAATTTTTGAGTCATGTATAGTAGGATAGATCCTTTATATAGATCTATAATACCTTTTATTCTGATTATAACAATGATATAATTTCATATGTGTAATTATATAAACAACACAAAGCAAATGAAGATGTGGATATGGATTATGTCTCAATATATGAAAGATATATGAGAAACCCTAGAAACAATGTTATTATTTGTATAAAAACATTAAATAAAATAACATGTTGGGGATCTTAAATTCCCTTTAATTGCATTAAAGATGTAAAATACATTCAATAGGTAGTAATCACACCATATCAATAATATGATTTTGTATAATATGGAATATGTTTGAAGGAATTATATTTTAAACAATGAACCCCTTATGGTTTTTTTAATGCCTTAAAATGAATGTGGAATAAAGGATGAAAAGTTATTTGGATATTTATATCACATGAAAAGTATATTTTCTGAGTTTCATTGGATTTAAATCTAAACAATGTAATATAAATGGAAATATAGTGCATAAAATTTGACATATCTCAAAAGTTGGTATTCAAGCCTTGAAAATAGTTACCTTAATTATAGAATCCCAGGAAATGGATTTAACATCATGTATTAAAAATATAAATATCATAATAATTATCATTTATAATTATATTTTACAAGAATATTAGTTAGTTATTATATATTTTCAATGTCAGTTGTTACTAATATGGATGATTTTTTACAAGTTTCATAGTACTATTTTTCATTTTTTCCCAATGATCATCATGTCTAGATTAGAAAAGTTATTATAATTTATTATTAATAATATATAGTGTTAAAATAACATTTTATTGGAGTTTTAGTTATGATCTATAATTATGAAATCAATGTTGGTCATGATTCAAGAATCTTTTAAGAGTGGATATTGGTATCTTAATTAATTAGTTTAACATTAATGTTAGTAGAATAGAAAAAAATAGTATTCCTACTTATGTTATGACAAGTGTTCATGATATTAGTTTATTTCATTATTATAATATGGTTTTAGATATACCAAAACATTAATATAGCATAAGTAATTGATTGGTATTTTTATAAAAGTTATTTATTTTGGAAGAATATCATTTTAAATGAATATTGATGATATTATTTAGGTATTTTTATGTGGTGGATTATATGTTAAGACAGTTTACTAAATAAGAATGAAATTAAATGAAAATAACATATATTCCTTCCAAAGTTTATTGTCTAAACAATCACATGAATGAAATTTATTTCTGAATGGAAAATAATAAATGTGATTAATGTATTTTACTATATCATAATGACATTAATTATTAAAAAAACTTATTTTCATATATTGGAGTGATAAAAATGTGCTTTAAAAAGTTTTAAAGAAATAAAAAAATATTATTGAAATATTAGTACTCATGTTTAAAATTTTCACCCCTTAGATAATTCCATGGAAAGTGAGTGCTTTGGAGAAAATCATGAGTGAAAATTATTAAATAAGTTATAGAGGATTATACTGTAAGAAAAAAATTCACATTTTCATGAGTAAATTAAAATTCATAGTCTAATTAATGGGGTGCTGATATGCCACTTCCATATGTAGTTGGAATGTTTATTTTTGATTATTTCAACTTAATATAAACGGATCACGTGTTTCAAAAGTCTAGATGTATCCAAAATTTATAACAGTGTAGTAAAGATATGTATTATTCAAGAAACACCTCAGGGACTCAATTATAATTATTTTAAAGCAATATTCCTCTTACCACTTTTTTTAACCCATTTATTCCTTTTATCTTTTACCATGGTATGTACTTTGTAACACCCTGAACCAAAACACCAAGTCCCATCCGGGATCCCACTAGACCTCATGTCAACCACCCCATCTGGTATATGTCTCTATCTAGTACTATCTTCTATAAAATAAATTATACTGAGACTATTGCATAGGTATTAGGTAAATATTAGAGTTTCTCATTTAAGTGATATCAATAAAAATCAACAAGTAAATAATAAATAAATCATCATAGTAGAAACATACAAAAAAGTTACTAACTCATGAAATAGAAATATAGCTTGTCAGTCACACAACTCAATAGAAAGAAAAACTTATATCCAAAAGTTGTTAATAAATAAAATATAAAATGTAACTAGATAAAAATAATAGTAGACTTACAATCCGGAAGACCATTTTAAAATTCCCACACCCTCATACTAATCCATCCAAACTTCCTTATATAGATCCCTTACCATTCACGAGATCTCTAGTCATAAAATCTATATGTTCACCAATATTCATGTGTAGGGTTTGATTATGAAATGCATTAAAACCCACTAATGGGTACTAATATTAATTTAATAATATATTTGTGTTTATTTTCCATAAATTTAAATAAATAATAGATAATATTAAATTATATCAAATAAGAAAAACATATATGTCAGAACCATAAATCCCAAATGTACCTAATTCTACTCCATTCTAAAATTAATGTCAACCAGCGACTAGGCACATCCCCGACAATGGTATTTTCACAATACATGTCTGAACCATCCCCCTTGATGTGATAACCAATGTACCATTTGACTAAATTTCTCTCACATCACCCTTAGGGGGACAGACCATATGGATCAACATGTAGACTCAACTGAAGATGATAGTTGATTGGAACATGTAATATAAGATATATGATGATATATCATATGTCACATCATGAAAATAACATTTTGTAACTCTCACAATCAATATTTAATAAAACATAAATCAAAGTTATCACTGTTAAATTCACAAAATATCTACAAATAAACCTAAATTATATGTCTCATGGACTACAGAGAAACACCACATGAAATCAACATAGAGGATAGGACTCACTAGTTACAAACACACCACATGTTATCAAAAATTGATTATTGGTCACATATAATACACATTAATGAAAACATATCATGCTAAAAACCCAAATAAATATGTTCTAATGATCAGTAACACTTACCAAGGGTGAAATGATGTTTTTATGAAAAGGGTTATTGTTCAATTCCAATTTCATCACAAGAATACTATAAACATACCCAATATTCTAGAAATTATAATTATATGGCCAAAAATGAAGTTGATCAACGTAAAAAATTAGGAAATTTTCACACATACACATGAAGATCTACTTACAACAATGGAATTAGTCTAAATAGTGTGTAGATTCCAATTCTCTGAATAAATAATCAGATTCTATAAAAAACATAAATTACCCTTTTTACCATGAAAAAATTATTATATATGATCGATAAATAATGACTATATTTATTTTGACCATATAAATTAGGATTGAGTTGATCAATTTCAAGATAGAACTCATATAATTTGGGAACATGGGATCAAACTGATGTTTGGGGGTCAAAGTGAAGAGAGTGAAGGAGATGAGAGAGCCCAAAACAATCACAGAATAGATTATATGGTGTTTGTTTTATATGAGGACTTATATATTAGTAATATTCGATAAGAGTGGGGTTTTCTAGTAAAACAAGATAAAATATGCATCCTTTATTGGTCCCTAATGGGCACCACCATCTAGACGATAGCCTCCACCTATAATCCTATAGAGAATTCATATCTTTCTAAGATGCAATATCATCCACAATTTTTTAACATTATGATTCCAACCCCTTGAACACATTTATCCCCCCATAATTTATATTAAAACATATATATATATATATAATTATATTACCAAGATGAAATGATTCAAAACATCAATATAATGTGTCACAATTCTACCAATCCTGTGATTTCTCCCATTGAGACGTGGCTCTGGAGGTCATATCTAATAACCCAATAAACTATTATTGAACATATTTAGCCAACTCCCATGTCTCGGGTTGAATTCTATTGTTCAATCCTTCAATCCATACAATAGTAATTTTTTTCCCTTGTATCTCCCTCAAGATTATATCAATAATATTAATTTCTCACTCCACAAAATATGTGTCTTGTTCAAATTCAACATCCATGAAATTGATCACATATGTTGGATTGGGACCTTAAATATAACATTGAGACACATAGAACACATTATTCATACCTTTATTCTAAGAAAGAAGATTTAATAGATAATACACCATCCAAATGTGTTATATGATCTTAAATGACCCAACATACTGTATTAAAAATTTACCTTATTTCCTAAAATGGTTTTTCCTTAGTTAGTGGGAATCTTTTAGAAAAATATTTTCTCCCAAAGAGATTTATAAGATTCATATCCTTTAGATAAAATAAAATTTATTTCTACTCTAGGCTATAACTAGACACTTTTGAGTCAACTACACTCATTCCAAGGTATCGTGAACGATAATAGACTCTACAACTCATGTTTCAACTACATCATGCTAGCATAGGGGTGTAAAACATGGTCTTACCTAGAGAACCTCAAATTAATTGATCTATATTGATGACTGGAAACTATTTTATTAAGATAAATATATCAGAGATAAATAATCATCCCCATATCCTTTAAAATTTATAACATGTGTTTGATGTATATCCTCTAAGATCATGATTGTATTCCTTAACATCCCATCATTATAATGATGATAAATTGTTCTCAGCATCAAATGAGTCTCCGTCATCTTCTAAAAGAGTTTTCAAAACTATCAATGTGAACCTAGTGTCTCATTAATATACGATAATATAAGGTACTCAATAAAATAATAAAATATCCCAATCATAGGGAATTATTATCTTATCCATTGAGTTAGTCTCTAATATTAGTAATAAACTAACCACATTTGTCAACAGATCCACCACAAATCACATGGAATATTAACCTCTTAGGTTCTAGGGAAACCCCTTCATCAATTCCATCATACCCACATCGCACATCATTGGAGACTCTATAATAGGCTAGAGTAATCCACATAGTTTTTAATGCTTAATCTTTATCCTCAGATATGTTAAACACTAGGAGAAAAATATTGTAATGTATCATTCCATGGTAGTCCAAAATAATTACCATCTAAGGTAATGAAAACATTTTGTTGGACCTATATGTAGTTACAACTATTAATAATTAGAGTGTCTCATCCACACTTCCCCCATAGAAGAAGGATCCAACCCTCATTTATATAGTACAATCACACCACTGCCATCTAAGATCAATCTCAAAATGTAATAATTGTTCACCAACCTCTAACACCTAAAAATTCCTTCTAGATAATATTCCTAATTAGACTTTACTCATTCGACCAACAATCTTGTATTCACCAAAGTTATATAATTAAATTCCCATAGATATTCAGTTTCACTAACTTTTCATTATTTCAGAAAATCTATTAACTTATTCCCTCCTTTTATAATTTTTTATCCAAGATCATGAGTATTATGTTCACTTTTCTATGATTATATAACATCTTAATGTTGAAAAACTAAAATCTGTCAACCCAAAGACTTTGGATAATATTTACGCATCATTGGGATTAAATATTCAATAAGATTTTTTTCTATTTATAGAAAAAACGCTTCACTAAAGATGTAGTGTTTTGAACATATCGATGCATAAAAAATCAATTTAGAATTTATACTAGTACAAGGGTAGTTATTCTAATGGGGTCATATCTAAATAATCCTACATTTATTCTGGTTTTAGACTCTATTCATGCTTGGATGGATTCATCAATGGAGGAGGTTTCTCCCATTGGCATTGTTGTCGACGATTATGTTTTGGTGATGATGAAAGCTTCGGATGGAGATTATTTTTGGTGTGATAGTGTCAAAAAAAGGGTCTGGTCTATTTTGGTGTGTTAATCATGTGGCGGTATGTGGTATGAGGCATGATGGTGGTCTCTTTCTGAAATCTAAATAATGGGTTCATCATCGTTTCATTACATTAGTAGGTGATTGTTTAAAATTTAAAATTAGTGAGTGTGTGAGCACGATCGGTTCATGGTGTAAGTCAGATGATGGTTTCATTTTAATTTTAAATATGTTGTTTCATTTTAATTTTTTTGAAGTATGGAATTTTTTGTGGGGGTTAATGTGTCTTGAGGAAGGGGTGTTTTATAAGGGTCCCACTTATCTTCATAGTGACTTTTTCCAAAATATAAAACACATGGTTTGTGGGTAATAAATTAATTATTTTAACTTCTCTAGATAAAAATATATTCCTTCTTGAAAGGCCAAAATATCGTAAAAACACACATCATATATCTATAAGTGTAACATCAATAACATAGTGTAATGTAGATGTTCTCAAATTGTGCTCTATATGATCTCAATGAGTCAACCATGCAACTAAAATATCTTGGAATATATCATAATTTCATCAATTAATGCCATGATTAATGAATAAAAGTATAGGTGGATGATCCTATTCATTAGATACATAAACATTAAATGATCGTTCATTGGTCCAAAAGGCATAACAAGATACTTATACAGCCCATATATGCTCCTATGAATTATCTTTGGTATGCCATCCACTATAACCTAAAGATAATGGTATCCCAAATACTAATCAATCATTGAAAACAGTTGTTATACCAATAATTTATAGCAAAAACCATCAATACATGGAAACAGATCCCTATTTGTCATAGTAATACGGTTCAACTACTTTTTTTCTACAAAAGGTTGAAGACTATCATCCACCATCATATAGAACAACACTAGATCATATTAAAGGGAATTTCTTTGTCTAGTGAAGGCATTAGAATCATGATTTACAAGCCACACATTATGCTATGTTAATTCTATTGGTTCCATGTGATATGGTGTAATAGAAATTGGTCACATATCATTCCCAAACATGATCTAAAATTTTATTATACTATTTTGATGTAACCCTTGAAAATCTTCTAGAAAGACACCTGAGAAACGGGCAACAAAAAAATGAAAATAAGAGGGGTCACTATTTGATTGTTTTCAATGATCATACATGACACTTTGGCTTTATAGTCTTCTATATGATTAGTATCATGTGCCACTCTACTTATTTTGACATCCCAATCACTAATCAATAATAATATTCCACTATTATGTGATTTCAATGTAATTCTTATCTGATAACATTGGATGTATTCATGGTAGTTGTTTAACCTGTATATGCAAGGAATCACATCAAATTCTAAAATATCATAAATTTTTAAGCTCCATGCCTGATCAAAGATAGAAATCGCTAATGGAATGTGTGGATATGTGTGAAGAAGATCCATTTTATTCACAAGTGTGTATCAATAAGTAACAAATCATAAGTTAACACAAGTAGTATGTCTAACCAATCATCCAATTGATCATATATGAAATAATGAAATGTGTTTGTGTCAAAATAAATTTACAAAGTGTGTAGAAGAAATAAATAATGTGGAATAAAATATTAATGTTTTATCTCCACTAATAGAAAGATCATGGAATTCCATATATACCCTAACATCAACCATTATATGACACCCTATATGTTCATCAATCAACAAATTTAATGAAACTTGTTAGTTTTTCATCCACACCATAGGTCCAAAATCCACATCATGTGCTACATTTTTTGTGTTAAACAATGAAACCTATGTAGAGAACCACTTCAACTGACCAATATTTTTACACCAATGAAATTAATTGATAGAAAAATCATTTTATTTGAGATAGTTTCTATTGTTATCATATTTATAAATCATAGAAGATTCATCTCCCATGGATGTAGAAGAATAAAAACTAATCCAATAGGATTATTTACCATAAAATCGATGTCCATCCACTAACTTCATTTTCTTATTCCTAGAATAAGAAATAAAAATTTTACTAGAGAAAACACCAGTTTTCACGAACCAAACTGAGTACCCTAGAAACCTGATAATTGAACCAACCCAGATATAACTTTATGGGTGTTTTAGAACTCCATGGGTTAGAGACTATAACATGGCATCATACAACATGAAACTGGGAATGAATTATCCCCAAAACATAGCAGAAGCAATGTAATAATTCCAGTATGCATATAAAAGAAATTCCACTATAAGTAAAGTACTAGAATACATCAATGCATAAAATGCCCAAATTAATAAAAACAATGTACCAAATGGGGAAAAACTACCCAATTACCTAAGGACACAACTCACTATGACCAAGGTTCAACAGCTGGATCCACCTCAAAAAGATCCCTTCCCTTCACTTGAATCTGGAAGAATAATGTCTACAAACACCTGAATGAAAAATTAGGGTCTGAGCCTATGCCTAGAAAGATACTACCAATGCTTTTATAATAGATTCAAAATACATATTTTCTAAATAAAAGTGTTCAATTTTCAAAATTAATAGGTTCGGCTATTTAAAAATCATATTTCAAAAAAAGACACGATACATTTTTAAAATGATGGAAAATACTTTTAAATCACATGATTTAGTTTACAAGGGATATAATACTTCTTAAATAATAGCTTAAATAAAAAAATTACCTAAATTTTCTTCTATAAATCAAAAAAAAGTCTTGTAATGTAGTTTTACAATGTTGGAATACACTTATATATCATATATAATTAAACAAGCGAGCAACATGGTCATCTCCTAAGTGGGTTTGATAGTGTTAACAAACTATAGGATATTACACATTCTGGAGATCATAGAAAAATAAATATATTCATGTCCCTCTGACACTGTCCAAATGTGACTTGTCACCACCCATCAGGGATGCAACCCATTGTAGTTATGTTTTAGAACTTTGTAATAGTGTAGAGTATATCGAAATAACATGCCAATTACATAAGACTTTTATGTCCTCTTACATGATGGGAAACTTATATTAGGACTACTAGAAATATAATAAATCCCAATATTCCATTTCAAAAAAATCAATTTAATTTCACTTAAAACAATAATGGGTTTTGATAAAAAAAACATGCCCAGATTTAGAAGGTAAAACCATTGTGTTTCAGTCAAATCATTTTCAGATATTTTTAGATGCTTGAATCCATTTAAAACCAATTCCAACATTTTCTCAATTATTTTACACTATTAAATTAAAAAATTTAATTTAAAAACATTTCCATGAAATGAAAATTTTAAATTCAACAATTTAAATTAGTCAATTTTCATAAACACATCCCAATTCATTGGAATTATCAGTTTTTAAAATTTTCATACCAAAATAGTTTCAAATAACTCGATTCACTGGAATAAGAATTTATCAATTTAAATGAAATAAAATATGATAAATTAAATTTAAATTCTCAATTAAAATAAATAAAAAAAATAAGTAATATTTAATTTGGCTTATTGGGATAGAACAACCTACAACATTTCGAAAACACGACACTTGTAGTAATACTCATTAATGAGAACAAAGGCATATAACATATTGAAACTAAACCTAGATGTGAGATCAAACATTATGTGGGATAGATATATAAACATTGTGATGATAAATATAAAGCCCAAGAAAAAAGAAAGAGAGAAACGCAAAGAATGATGAAGAATGCTTACCCGGATATCAGCAGCCACAACAATGATGATTGAACACAAAAAAATGGATTCAGAAGAGTTGGACAACACCAAAATTACCTAAGAAGTCCATGGGTTGAGAGAATGGGAATTGGAGAGGAGTGAATTAATAAATTACAAAGTGTTTCTTCTCTTTTATAGTCATTGTTGGGGTGTTACCGTGTGTGTAATCCAGTTAATCTCTATCATAGTTTTAATTTATGTAATAGAAAAAAGGCATAGAATCTTTAAATTCACTTTAAAGTAAGCGTACTAAATATAGTGAAACCCCTATTCTCCTTGTGTAACTCCTAAGGCTCATATTGGTCAGAACCCCCATCATTACACATTAAAATCTAACCTGAAAATAATTTACATCATGTAAAGTACATTTTTTCCATGTACTCATCACACCTTGAACAATATTTCACATATTTCACCTCACAATTGTTATATGGCTTGTAATATCCTCAAAGATTACAAAAAGCCCCTACTTATAGCTGAAAATATTTAACAAGTGTTGTACATTTTAATTAGGTGTCCTCCCAATAGAAACTCATCCAAACATAGTCAATGAAAAGTAAAAACCATGAAAAGTTATACCTATCAATTAAATAATGATTTGTTATAACCAACCAACCATAAAAACATTATATCCCCAAAAAACCTATGAAGAAGATTCCCTTACAAATAGTTGAGGCTACTACTCTCATATCAGTGCCTTGCATTCCCCTTTACATTGATTATCAAAAAATTGGTTCCATATCACACAAACCGAAGGTATAATCCTCCCACGAAGTACCTAGTTCTCATAATTGAAAATCCTAATAGGTTGTTCTGTTAAGGATAAATCAGGCTCAGTCTCAAGATCAGTCCTACTCAAAACATTATAGGGATCAGATAGATACTTTCTGTGTTGCAATACATGGAAAATGTTATCTATCTATGATAGATAAGATGTAAATGATAAATAATAAGAAATGTTTCCAACTAGATCAGCAGGCTCTATAGGTCCTAAAAAATGAGGGAATCATCCCTTTCTTCTGAAGCCGTGGATGGCCCACCTACGGTTAATCCATCAAGAATATATGGTCACCATCGAAAAACTCAAATGTTTTACAACATCAATCAGCAAAAGATTTATATCGTATCTGTGTTATTAATATCCTTTTAAAAATTTATTGAATCTTGGATAATGTCTCTTGCACCATGCTTGGTCCAACCAAGGAAAATTCACCATCCTTCTACCAACACAATAGATATTTACAAGGAGAGTCATACAAGGCCCCTAAAGGTTCTATTCTGATCACAGACTATTAACTATTGTTATAAGAAAACTCAACCAGCACAAAAAGATCTTCCTAAGACCTACTAAATTTGAGAACATAGGCGTGAAGAATCTCCTAAAAAATATATATAGCTCATTATATCTGACTGTATGAATGAGGATTCTAGGCCATTCTCAAAATAACCTGAGATCCCAATGCTTCCTGAAGGCCTCTCCAAAAGTGATATGTAACTAGAGGATCCCTATCAGAGACTATAGAAGATAGAACTCCATACAAACAAAAAAACTATTTCAAATAGAGATTTCCCAACTCCTCAACATTAGATGTATCTCGAATGGGTTTAAATTGAGATGACATAATTATCCTATCAGTCACAAAACAAATCAAATTCTTCTTTATCTGGTTAAGATGCTACCCAACCACAATGTACACATAGTTTTTATCCCCCATCCAAGTAGCTATAGGAAGTTTGTAAAATAAACATGAAGGTTTTTGGTCCTGATCATTCAACTGTTGTAATGTATAGCAATGGGAAAAAACTCAGTAATTCTTCATCTCTTACTGGGACACCAAAACTGCTGCTACATTTTGTAGAAAATCATAGTGGTTCCTAGGTACACAATCAACTAAGTATTATGGAAATCCTCCATTATAGTCTTTCTTGCTGCTAATGGCACGATGAATGGATTTTAATAGCATAAAACACCCTATTTGGAGAAAAAACACTAGGAAATTGCCTCCCAACCATAAATAGAGTATCTAAGGATACAAAACTCATCATCAAACTCTTGATCATGAAGAATCATCTTGAGAAGATAAGATTTCAACTGAATGTTGGATAAATAATATTGAACCCCTTTATCTTGAACCCCAATATACAACTATAAAAATAAATCCATTAATTTCAACTCTTTTAAAGATTCATTCACTACCTAGGTTGGAATTTCTTACTCAACACATCTACAATTGCAATCCCTTTCCCTAGGGTATAGAAAATTTTAAAATAAAATGACAAAAGGTAGTCCACCCAATGGATCTGGAAAAGCATAAAATGTTTTTGAGAGAAGATATAACTCATTCTTTTGTGGTCTGAAAACATGGTGACCATTTTTCCATAAATGTAATTCCATCGAAACAAAAGTGCATACATCGTAAGTGAATGTTCAAGATCATGGGTAAAAAAATTATTCTCATGTAGCCTATGTTGACTATTTCCAAAAGCAACTACATGGTTTCCACACATAAGAACATAGCCCAAGTATGAACCTGATGCATCATAAAAAACACATAGACTTACCCATCCTCTGGAAGATTCAACACCAATGTAGTATCGAAAATATCTTTTAGCTCAATAAAATAATTATGAAATTTATTATACCAATATAACTTCACCCATTTCCAAGTCAGCATATCCATTTGAAAATCCAACATCAAGAAGTTGTTTAAAAAACTTCGATAGTATCCAGCTAAGCCTAAGAAGGATTGAATTTATAAGATATTTTGTGGTTTCTCCCAAGTCATAATAGCCTTCACATTTTCAGGATCAACTTATATACCCTGATCAGACACTACATACCCCTAAAATTTAACATCCCAAATCCATAAATCACACATTGAAAGCTTGGAATAATTTCTTTTATTTCTCAATAGACATAGAACTATTATCAGATGATGGCAATGATCGTCCTTAGATTTAGAGTAAATGAGGATGTCATCCACAATGACTACCAAAAATGTATTTAGACATTCATGGAAAATCATTTTCGTCAAGTCCATTAAAACATTAGGAAAATTATTCAGAACAAATGTCATATAAAGGTACTCATAATGGTCATAACTACTCCAAAAGGTAGTTTTCTAAATGAAATATTATTGTATTCTCAACTGATATTAACTAGACTGAAGTTAGATCTTTGAAAATCACTTCTCACATTTTAAATGATCATACGGATCATCAATATGTGGTAATGGATATTTTTTCTTTATTGTAACTCGATTGAGCATTTGGTAGTCAACACATAGGTGAAGAGAACTAAAAGTCTTCTTGGAAAATTGAATCGGCACCACCCAAGGTGACATGCTCGGGTGTATAAAGTGTTTCTCAATAAGATCATCCAAATAGGACTTCCTCTCTTTCATTTTAGTTCTATCCATTCAGTAAGATGGAATTGAAAAATAAACCTATCTCCAATGGTTGATCAATGAAATCCAAATGAAATACATTAGTAGAATTTATTAAAAATTGTGGGAGTCACCTCTCATTAAATGTCTCTCCATTATAAAAATAAATAACATATATCTCTTTCCCCAAGCCTGGATATGAAGGTCTGGATCTGCTCAACCTTGGGACCCAATATTCTTGAGAGAAAATAGACTCACCACTAGGTGTATCAAAATAGACCCATAGATGATAACAGTCAGTCTGATATTTATTGTAAATAATTCAATCCATACTGAAAATGACTTTAGGATATTTCATGTCAAGGACCATAAAAATCCAGGCTAGCATGACATTAGAATGAAAAAAGACACAAGTAGGACTATAGAGACCATTGACTAAATTTCCAACATAGGTTGTAGTAATTTCCATTTCCCAAGATAAAATCTCCAGAATATTATTAAGAATAATATCAATAAGGGTTGAAATAAAGGATTGATATGCACCGATATCAAAAAGAGAAGTCACTAATGATGATGGTACAGTAATGGTGCCTATCACAGTTGATAGGCTCGTGTTTGCTTTCTATAGAGACTCTTCCAATATGTGATGTTGTAACACCCCAGGTAAATAAAGAATATGACATTTTCATATTTACCCATATTTCTGAATAAAATATTAAGATGATTTTAAAGGGGACGCTATGCTCGATGGCGTACCCAACACACAACAACGAGTTTCTTGGGAATCTTACGCTGCACTATAATAATAAAATAATATTATTTTAAATGGTAGTTAACATGTAGCCGTTGTATTGGAAGAAATGGATAGAAATAACTAAAATATTATTATATATGTTTTTTAATGTTTTTACATTTATCCAATAAAAGATAAAGGCATAAAATACGGAAATAATTCGATTTTAGGCGTATATGCCTTAGTTTTCACTAAATGTTCACTTATCGCCTTTTGATGGATAACCATCATTAAATATATTTTTTCACTCTTATACATCCTTTTGGACCAAATAAAACTCTTCTTAAGAATTGGGAAATCAAAATTTACTTTGTGTAAATTTTTGGTATCTTTCCGATAAAGTTCATTTTTTTAAATGAATAGTGTAAAATGTTGTATTTTAATTCAAATACTCTTTTTAATCTAATTTATTTATATGATTAGATTATCTTTTGAATTGGTTTTAAAATGAAATTAGAATATATTTTTACCATTAAATCCAATAGTGGTTGTTGGAATTAATTTCTCTTTGAAATCAGACTTAAACTAGTGTCAATCTTTTGATACTTATTGTTTCATAAAAACACGCTATTTACTTTGACAGTGGGAATTAATTATTAAATTAATTAATGTGACTTATATGTTTTTAATTTTGTAAAATAGACTTAATTTTTGAATTTGGAATATCAAATATATCTTAGGGTGAATTTTTGGGATTTTTCTGAAAAACATCAATTTTTTGATGAATAGTGAAACCACTAAGTGGTACTTATAAAAACTGATTTTTCCGTTTAAGTGAAATTTTTCCATCTCTGTGTTTTTAATTTCAAAAAACCGACATACATGGTTGTCATTAAGATGTAAAGTGTGGTTCAATGGGATAAAAATAATTTTTTGGTGAATACTAACTTATTAAGTTTTTAATCGCGATTAGAGGTAATTAGTGTAGTTTATGGTAAGAATAATGTTTTAATAAAATGAAATGACCTAGACACATGTCCTACCCTCATTGGAAGTGTCATGGCCGACCAAGACAATCCATGGGTCAACTTGGGGACCCCATGGAGCCACTTTGGTTGGAAAATGACATAAATATCTTTTTATTTAATGTTAAAGTAAAAATGAGACAAACATGAACTGTTTTACTAAAACAATTTTGAAATGAGGGTATACAAATCAGATTTTTGACTATAAATATCCATTGGAAATCTAAAGAGATTTACTACATCATAGTATTTTTTTATAATATTTAGACATTAAATAAATTAAAGTATTTTTGACATTATAATGATGCAGCGATGACCTCATTATTTAACGATTTAAATAAAATGGAAAGATAATGTAGTATCTAAGACCTACACATGTCCAAAACCTATTGGATGAGTGTATTTCGAACCCTTATTACCTTATCCTCGAAACACATCAACATGTGACCTCTTAAATCCGAATACCATTTTAAAATAAAGTGACTTTTCTTTTACCTTCCCAGAGTGCCCCTCCACTCTTCTTTTAAAAGGCCCCCACCCCTACCTCCTTACCCACACTCCCAAAGCCTTTGGCTCGGCCAACCTCTGCCCATTTTTTCTCTCAACTTCCCTCTATTACTCCTCGAAGCCTCACTTTGTGCATAACTCTTCCCAAGGAAGCCTTTGAGCTCAAACCAAAGGGAGTTACACGATTTTAAGGTAATGTCTTCACTTGAGTACTTTTGTTTTATTTTTCTTTTCCAACCCCCTAAACTCTTTTTATTCATTTCTTTTGTAACAAATCCAGTATCATCAATATACTAGGATGTTGTTATAAGAAGTATTTGAGCTACACTTTCAGACACCTACATCTAATGGCTAAAGAACATACTGTTTCCATGGATGGCGAATTTCGGCCTCCTGAAACGATGATTGTTCAACATTCTTTTAACACCTTAAAATGTGGCCATTAAGATGACACTATATTTATATATGATATCTAATATTTTTATGTTTTACTTAATCTTCTGTATTTCTGATTTTGGGCATACCTTTATGGTTTCCATTATGGTTAAACGCGATATCTTATTTAAGGAAGTGCGGACTACCGCCCCCTCAAAGTGATTTGATTCGTTAATACCATATGTGGTACATATAAAGGATATATTTAATGATATTATATATGATACCATACTGGAATTAAAATACTGTTATGTATCATTATGTTTTAATTCCATTAAATATGAAATATAAATGGAAGTAGCATTCATGCGTACGTACGGCTTACCGTCTCCATGAACGGTACATTTCATTTCTTATCTCAAAATGTTATGTAATATTATAAGTAAATATATATAATGGATATATATGTAATATATTACATCTAAATTATGGATATCATTCTGGAATTATAACATATATATATCTCTCATTTTGTTTTAATTCCATTAATATGATAAAAAAATAAAAGTAGCGTTAATGCGTACGTACGGCCTACCGTCTCCATGAACGGTGCTTTTCGTTTTTTATCTCCAAATGATAGGGAATAGTATTAAATTAATATTTACTGGATATATATGATATTTTAATCATTAATACTATTCTGGAAATTACTTACTTATAACTACATGGGCAGTCTTTTATCAAACAGGTTCATTTTTGACTCATGTACCAAATATCGGCAAAAACGTCTGATATGAACTAAAATTATTAAACAATTATTATAACATTATAATATGTGATATGAACTGAATAATAATCTCTAAAGGAGTTAATTAGGCAATTATTAATTGACCAATGTTTATTATTCAGGAATATAATGAAACGAACAAGACAAGATGGACTTGAGGTAAGGGATCTTACTCCTCTCTTTCTTTTTAAGTACACTCTTTTATGTCATTCCCTCTAAAGCTCATCTTCCATGTTATTGGGATGTTATTTTATCTTACACATACTGTAATTTTTATTTTCATGTGATGAGAGACCCTATTCTCTCTCATCAATCCATTTTGGATGTTTTGAGTGGTGCTGTTAGGCTGCCGACTTTTCGTAAGAGATCTAACCTCTCTCTTTCTTTTTAAGTGCTCTCCTTTATGTCACTTCTTTTAAGCTCCTATTTGTTATGTTGGGGGATGTTATTTTATATTCCTCTTTCTATAAACTTTAATTTAATATGATGATATACCCTATTTGATCTCATCAATCAATTTTTTTATGTTTTATGTGGCGTCGTTAGGCTGCCTAGTTTTCGTAAGGGATTTTTCATCTCACTTTTATTCCAGTGAGATTTATGCTACATTTTCCACAATTTCCATTTAGTGGTGTATGTAATGCAAATTATTCTACTCTTTGTGTAATATACTTTCGTTTATGAGTATTTACATCAATGATTTATTGTCCTTCTTTCATGGGGTGTATGTTTTGAAAGATACCCAAGTCGATAAGGGAACCTTTCACCCTCCTCTTTTTTAAAAGACTTATTTTGTTGGGTCTTTTAATTTACATATTGTTATTTTGGGATATGTTCTCATAAATCCTTATTGATGTAAATTTTATGTCCAAGTGATGAGATACACTTTTTATCTCTCATCAACTCATTTTGATGTGACGTCGTTAGGCTGTCAAGGGAACTTCTTAACCCAATTTTGATTTCTTTGGGTTCAACATGTAGTTATTGAATATGTCATCCTTTGAGTATGTGTGAATGACCTTTGATTATTTTACACTTAATATCCACATATATTTGGTGTATTCGTTTGTAAAACATAATTATGTAATTAATTTATCCTTAAGCCAAGGATACCGCCTTTGTATGGGACTTCGTCTCAATCTCCTTTCATTGAGGCATATTTTATTTTATACACAACTTTCTTTTATACGGTGTATAAACCCTTTGACTTTTACATTTATCCAAAATGAATATTTTTTATACGAAGCATTTTACTAAATGAAAAAAGGGAATGTTTTTTGTCATACATATGCGGCGACAATGACTTCTCTGCCGCTGCGACCGTTATTTGAGTTTCATCTTCCTCTACAATCCATACATACTTTTTAAAAGAAAAATAAATACCATGTTTTGATTTTATTTTATTTTGGTATTGAAAATGGATTTCATAATGGTTTTATATCAATGTGTTGTATTTATATCTTGTGATTGAAAGGTGGAAATGTTATGTTTCCTTTATACATGTTTTATGTGATACGACTATGTTGATGTTCTTGGGAATTATTATGAAGATAGGTGGTTCCTTGATAAACGATGGGCGGGTGAGCCCGATATAGCTCTCAAATGCATTGGGTAACGCGAAGGAGTGAAACTTTACGGTTTCTCCATAGAGATTTAGGGAATATACTGTGATGTGTATTCCAAACGTAACCAATAGGGTTACTCCGTATGTAAGAATGTTATGAATGCCTCAAGTTACCTTTATGTCTTATGTTTTCTATGATTTATTCATGGTTTGATGAGGTATGTAAAAGTGCCTATGTTTTATGGGTAAAGTATGATTTCATTATTATGTATATATGAACTCAGGTTTCCCTTCCATATTTTTATAACCCTTACTGAGATTTTTATGCTCATCCCAAGTTTTTGAAATGTTTTTCACAGGTCAAGGGAAAGGTACATGATGTGATGATAGTGTCAAGGATGTGTCAAGAAAGAATACATGTTTTATTTTCAATATGTTTCCGTTGATGGGAAGAATTAATACTGTCTTTTATATAACCAATTTGTTTAAATGTGGAATGTAATGCACTTTTCATGATCTAATTCTCTAAAACTCTATACCTGAAAAGATCCTCAATGTGTAATCTTTTAATAACTCAAGATTAAGTAAGGTTTAAGGCTGGGGCCTTATAGTTGGTATCAAAGGTCGGTTTAGATAACTTTAGAGGTTAGGGTATTCATTAAGCATAAGTGACATTACCATAATGGTTAGGATTTCAGAAAGAGCCCTAGTTTTAGATAAAGTGAATGAGTAAGTGTATCTTAGTGTTTACCTTTCTCATTAGTACATGATGGTTTTGTTGATATACCCACACTGACATTTCTTGTTTTTAGTGAATGGATGGATCTAGAAGGCACCAAAGAGACAACAAGTTTGAAGGAAACTATGGTGGTTCTATGATTAAGATACTAGATAAAATGCGGGGTTCAATGAGGAAACTCGTGGTTGTTCTAAACCAACTATCAAGGAGTCATGATCAACCAATTGAACCTTGGTATGATATTTAATGCATCATGTACGAGATGACCAATCCATGTGGAAGTTCAGGTAATAATTATAAAGGTAACCATTATAGTTTATATGATCCTTACATTTGAGGTAATTATGGGTTATTATATGATATGCTGCAAAATGAAAGGCATGAGATAAACTTGAGGCTAAAATATGTTATGATCATTTTTTATGATTTTAACTTTTTTTGGGGAATGATTTAAAAATTATATAGTTATGGAAAAAGGACAACACGCAGACCATGTGACAACCCGTCACGTCGGACAAAGCTGAGGGAATCGAACCCACAACCAAAGTGCGACTAGTATTTATCGCCTACCACTGGACTACGTGAAGTCCCTTGTTAGTTTGACCGATTCTTTTTTGTTATATGATTTTATCAATTAAGAGTAAGTTGATTTTGGGTTATTTATGAAAATGATTAACCTATCATGGAGGATATGTGATTAGGTTAATTACTTTTCAATACGAGACTTTAGGAGCAACTGATATTGTTTGGAGATAAATGTTACGATTTAACTTGGAAGACTATGTGACTAAATCCTTCAAATATTTGGGTTTCAATCTTATATTGGTTTAATTTGAAGAATTTTATGGACAAATTTTTTATCGGATGGTCCTCATTGAACTTTGGGTTTTGTTGGACAAATTTTAGAGATTAAGCATAGATTTTCTTTTTAAAGGGTTATCCGTTTCTGGATTATCTGACAATGTACTACCCTTTTTGGTTTTGGTTTTGGTTAAGGACTAAATATATGGGATGTATATAATTCTCTTTTGTGGATTAGGTGATTCTATAGAAGTTGATTATAGTACTCTTAATGCAAACAAGTCTCCGTAAATACTCGTCTTTTGGAAAAAATATGAGTTTGATTAAGGAATCTAGTAAAAGTTGAAAGTCAACATGATAAGTGATTATGTTTCCTAATGAATAAATTACTCAATAAAAAGTAACTTAAAACAAAAATGTTGTCTATTAACTTTTCCTACTGGGGAACCCAACACCGTTTAACCCATCACAAGTTTGTGATTTTCTTATTGTTAACTTTCTCATAAACATGTTTTCTATCACTCTCCATCAGAACATGACCCTATGTTTTCTCCTCCATGTCCATGTTTTCCTACATGGAGTCCTAGTATGGGATAACTCGGGTGACCTCTGTACTTATCTTTCATTATTTTAAAGTGATTGTTTTACTGACTCTTGTTCCGATGTGGGACTTTCAAGGATGTTTCCAAGCGTAATTTTAAAATTGCGAGGACGCAATTACCAAAAGGGGGGAAGGATGTAACACCCCAGGTAAATAAATAATATGAAATTTTCATATTTATCCATATTTCTGAATAAAATATTAATATTACTTTAAATGGGATGCTATGCTCGATGGCGTACCCTACACGCAACAACGAGTTTCTTGAAAATCTTACGCTGCACTCTAATAATAAAATAATATTTTTTTAAATAATAGTTAACATGTAGCCGTTGGATTGGCGGGAATGGATAGAAATAACTTAAATATTATTATATTTGTTTTTTAATGTTTTTACATTTATCTAATAAAATATAAAGGCATAAAATATAGAAATAATTTGATTTTAGGCGTATATGCCCTAGTTTTCACTAAAGGTTCACTTATCGCCTTTTGAGGGAGAACCGTCATTAAATATAGTTTTGTTCACTCTTATAAATCCTTTTGGACCAAATAAAACTCTTCTTAAGAATTGGGACATCAAAATTTACTTTGTGTAAATTGTTGGTATCTTTCCGATAAAGTTCATTTTTTTAAATGAATAGTGTAAAATGTTGTATTTTAATTCAAAACCTCTTTTTAATCTAATTTATTTATATGATTAGATTATCTTTTTAATTGGTTTTAAAGTGAAATTAGAATATATGTTTACCATTAAATCCAATAGTGGCCATTGGAATTAATTTCACTTTGAAATCAGACTTAAACTAGTGTCAATCTTTTGATACTTATTGTTTCATAAAAACACGCTATTTGCTTTGACAGCGGGAATTAATTATTAAATTAATTAATGTGACTTATATGTTTTTAATTTTTTAAAATAGACTTCATTTTTGAATTCGGAATATCAAATATAGCTTAAGGTGAATTTTTGGGATTTTTCTGAAAAACTTCAATTTTTGATGAATAGTGAAACCACTAAGTGGTACTTATAAAAAACTGATTTTTCTGTTTAAATGAAATTTTGCCATCTTTGTGTTTTGAATTTCAAAAATCCGACATACATGGTTGTCATTAAGAATTAAAGTGTGGTTCAATGGGATAAAAATAATTTTTTGGTGAATAGTAACTTATTAAGTTTTTAATCACGATTAGAGGTAATTAGTGTAGTTTATGGTAAGAATAATGTTTTAATAAAATTAAATGACCTATAAAAATGTTCTACCCTCATTTTACGTGTCATGGCTGACCATGAAAATCCATGGGTCAACTTCGGGACCCCATGGAGCCACTTTGTTTGGAAAATGACATAAATATCTTTTTATTTAATGTTAAAGAAAAAATGAGACAAACATGAAATGTTTTACTAAAACAATTTTTACATGGGGTTATACAAATCATATTTTTGACTATAAATATTCATTGGAAACCAAAAAATATTTCCTAAATCATAGTATTTTCTTTATAATTTTTAGACATTAAATAAATTAATGTATTTATGACATTATGATGATGCAGCGATGACCTCATTATTTAATGATTTAAATAAAATGGAAAGATAATGTAATATCTAAGACCTACACATGTCCAAAACCTATTTTATGAGTGTATTTCGAACCCTTATAACCTTATCCTGGAAAAATATCAATGTGGGACCTCTTAAATCCGAATACCATTTTAAAATAAAGTGACTTTTCTTTACCTTCCAAGAGTGCCCCTCCTCTCCTCTTATAAAAGGCCCCCAAACCTACCTCCTTACCCACACTCCCAAAGCATTTGTCTTGGCCAACCTCTGCCCATTTTGTCTCTCCACTTCCCTATATTACTTCTTGATGCCTCACTTTGGGCATAAGTCTTCCCAAGGAAGCCTTTGAGCTCAAACCAAAGGGAGTTACCCGATTTTAAGGTAATGACTTCACTTGAGTACTTTTGTATTATTTTGCTTCTCCAACCCCATAAACTCTTTTTATTAATTTCTTTTGTAACAAATCCAGTATCATCAATATACTAGGATGTTTTATAAGAATTATTCGAGCTACACTTTCACACACCTATATCTAATGGCTAAAGAACATACTGTTTCTGTGGATGGCGAATTTCGGCCTCCCGAAACGATGATTGTTAAACATTCTTTTAAAACCTTAAAAGGTGGCCATTAAGATGACACTATATTTATATATGATATATAATATGTTTATTTTTTACTTAATCTTATGTTTTTCTGATTTTGGGAATACCTTTATGGTTTCCATTATGGGTAAACGTGATATCTTCATTTAAGGAAGTGCAGACTATCACCCCCTCAAAGTGATTTGTTTCGTTAATAACATATGTGGTACGTATAAAGGATATATTTAATGATATTATATATGATACTATACTGGAATTAAAATACTATTATGTATCATTATGTTTTAATTCCATTAAATATGAAATAGAAATGGAAGTAGCGTTCATGCATACGTACGGCTTACCGTCTCCATAAACGGTACATTTCATTTCTTATCTCAAAATGATATGTAATATTATAAGTACATATATATAATGGATATATATGTAATATATTAAATCTAAATTATGTATATCATTCTGTAATTATAACATATATATATATATATACCTCATTTTATTTTAATTCCATTAATATTACAAAAAAATGAATGTAGCATTCATGCGTACGTACAGCCTACCATCTCCATGAACGGTGCTTTTCGTTTTTTATCTCCAAATGATATGGAATAGTATGAAATGAATATTTACAGGATATATATGATATTTTAATCATTAATACTATTCTGGAAATTATTTACTTATAACTACATGGGCAATCTTTTTTCAAACAAGTTCATTTTTGACTCATGTACCAAACATTGGCAAAAACGTCTGATATGAACTAACATTATTAAACAATTATTATAACATTATAATATGTGATATGAACTGAATAATAATCTATAAAGGATTTACTTAGGAAATTATTAATTGGCCAAAGTTTATTATTCATGAATATAAGGAAACGAACAAGACAAGGTGGACTTGAGGTAAGTGATCTTACTCCTCTCTTTCTTTTGAAGTACACTCTTTTATGTCATTCCCTCTAAAGCTCATATTTCTTATTATTGGGATGTTATTTTATATTAAACTTACTGTAATTTTTATTTTCATGTGATGATAGACCCTATTCTCTCTCATCAGTCCATTTTGGAAGTTTTGAGTGGCACCGTTAGGCTGCCGAATTTTCGTAAGAGATCTGACCTCTCTCTTTCTTTTTAAGTACTCTCCTTTATGTCACTTCTTTTAAGATCCTATTTTTTATGTTGGGGGATGTTCTTTTATATTAATCTTTCTATAAACTTTAAGTTAATATGATGAGATAACATATTTGATCTCATCAATCCATTTTTGTAAGTTTTATGTGGCGTCGTTAGGATGCCGAGTTTTCGTAAGGGCTTTTTCATCTCACTTTTATTCTCGTAATATTTATGCTACATTTTCCACAATTTCCTTTGAGTGGTGTATGTACTGCACAATATTCTACTCTTTTTGTAATATACTTTCGTTTATGATTATTTACATCAATGATTTATTGTCCTTCTTTCATGGGGTGTATGTTTTGAAAGATACCCAAGTCGGTAAGGGAACCTTTCACCCTCCTCTTTTTTAAAAGACTTATTTTGTTGGGTCTTTTAATTTAAATATTGTTATGTTGGGATATGTTCTCATAAATCCTTATTGATTTAAATTTTATTTCCAAGTGATGAGATACACTTTTTATCTCTCATCAACTCATTTTGATGTGATGCCGTTAGGCTGTCAAGGGAACTTCTTAACCCAATTTCGATTTCTTTGGGTTCAACATGTAGTTATTGAATATGTCATCCTTTGAGTATGTGTGAATGAACATTGATTATTTTACACTTAATATCCACTTATATTTGGTGTATTCGTTTGTAACACATAATTATGTAATTGATTTATCCTTAAACCAAGGATACCGTCTTTGTATGGGACTTCGTCTCAATCTCCTTTCATTGAGGCATATTTTATTTTATACACAACTTTCTTTTATACGGTGTATAAACCCATTTGACTTTTATTTTTATCCAAAAGGAATATTTTTTATATGTAGCATTTTACTAAATGACAAAAGGGATTGTTTTTGGTCGTACGTATGCGGCGACAACGACTTCTCCGCCGCCGCGACCGTTATTTGAGTTTCGGCTTCCTCTACAAGCCATACCTACTTTTTAAAAGAAAAATAAATACCATGTTTTGATTTTCATTTATTTTGTTATTGAAAATGGTTTTCATAATGTTTTTATATCAATGTGTTGTATTGATATCTTGTGATTGAAAGGTGGAAATGTTATGTTTCCTTTATGCATGTTTGATGTGATACGATTATGTTGAGGTTCTTGGGAATTATTATGAAGACGGGTTGTTCCGTGATAAACGAAGGGCGGGTGAGCCCGATATAGCTATCCAATGCATTGGGTAACGTGAAGGAGTGAAACGTTAAGGTTTCTCCAAAGAGATTTTGGGAATATACTCTGATGCATATTCCAAACGTAACCAAGAGGGTTACTCCCTACGTAAGAATGTTATGAATTCCTCAAGTTACCTTTATGTCTTATGTTTTCTATGATTTATTAATGGTTTGATGAGGTATGTTAAAGTGCCTATTTTTTATGGTTAAAGTATGATTTCATTATTATGTATATATGAACTCATGTTTCCCTTCCATATTTTTATAACCCTTACTGAGCTTTTTATACTCATCCCAAGTTTTTGAAATGTTTTTCACTGGTCAAGGGAAAGGTACATGATGTGATGATAGTGTCAAGGATGTGTCAAGAAAGAATCCATGTTTTATTTTCAATATGTTTCCATTGATGGGAAGAATGAATACTGTCTTTTATGTATCCACTTTGTTTAAATGTGGAATGTAATGCATGTTTCATGATCTAATTCTCTAAAACTCTATACCTGAAAATATCCTCAATGTGTAATCTTGTAATAACTCAAGATTATGTAAGGTTTAAGGCTGGGGCCTTATAGTTGGTATCAAAGGTCGGTTTAGATAACTTTAGATGTTAGGGTATTCTTTAAGCATAAGTGACATTACCATAATGGTTAGGATTTCAGAAAGAGTCCTAGTTTTAGATAAAGTGAATGAGTAAGTGTATCTTAGTGGTTACCTTACTCATTAGTACATGATGGTTTTGTTGATATACTCACACTGACATTTCTGTTTTTAGTGAATTGATGGATCTAGCAGGCACCAAAGAGACAACAGGTTTGAAGGAAACTGTGGTCGTTCTATGATTAGGATACCAGATTAAATGGGGGATTCAATGAAGAAACTCGTGGTTGTTCTAAACCAACTATCAAGGAGTCATGATAAACCACTTGAACCTTTGTATGATCTTTAATGCATCATGTACGAGATGACCAATCCATGTGGAAGTTCAGGTAATAATTATAAAGGTAACCATTAGAGTTTATATGATCCTTACTTTTGAGGTAATTATGGGTTATTATATGATATGCTGGAAAATGAAAGGCATGAGATAAACTTGAAGTTAAAATATGTTATGATCATTTTTGATGATTTTTTCTTTTTTTGAGGAATGATTTAAGAATTATATAGTTTTGGAAAAAGGACAACACGCAGACCGTGTGACAACCCGTCGCGTCTGACAAAGATGCGGGAATCAAACCCACAACCAAAGTGCAACTGGTATTTATCACCTACCTGTAACATCTCAAGTAAGTAATTAATAAAAGATATTTTTATCTATGTTTATTAATGATTAAGATAGTGTTTTAGAGGCTTAAAATGAAAATAAATACAATCTTATGCATGAAATACACTAATATTCTTAAAAGATTGTTTTACTGCCTTTTGATGGCAAACCATTTTTGAATCTATATTTTGACAATTTTATAAGATATTTTTGTCAAAATAAACTTATCATTTATGATTGGGACATCAAAATTTACCTTGTGTGAATTTTTGGTATTTTTCTGACAATGTTCATTTTTTAATGAATAGTGAAAAATACTGCATTTTACATCAAAACTGCTTTTTAATCTAATTTATTTATATGATTAGATTATGTTTTGAATTCGTTTTGAAGTGAAATTATAATATATTTTTACCATTTTATCCAATGGTGGTCATTGGAATCAATTTCACTTTGAAATTAGACTTAAACTGGTGTCAATCTTTTGATACTTATTGTTTTGTAAAAACACGCTATTTGCTCTGGCAGCGGGAATTAATTATTAAATTAATTAATGTGACCTATATGTTTTGAATTTTGTAAAATAGACTTCATTTTTGAATTCGGAATATCAAATATAGCTTAGGGTGAATTTTTGGTAATTTTCTGAAAAACTTCAATTTTTGATGAATAGTGAAACCACTAAGTGATAATCAAGCAAACTGATTTTTCAGTTAAATGAAAGTTTACCACTAATGTGTATTGAATTTTGAAAATCCGACATAAATGGTTGTCATTAAGAAGTAAAATGTGGTTCAATGAGATTATAATAATTTTTTGGTGAATAGTAACTTACTAAGTTCTTAATCACGATTAGTGGTAATTAGGGTAGTTTAAGGTATAAATAATACTTTAATAAAATGAAATGACCTAGAAACATGTCCCAAAATCTTTGGTTGTGTCATGGCCGACCATTACATGCCATGGGTCAACTTGGGGACCCCATGGATCCACTTTTGTTGGGAAATGACATAAATTACTTTTTATTTAATGTTAAAGTGAAAATCATACAAACATAATATGTTTTACGAAAACAATTTTTAAGTGGGGTTATGCAAGTCCAAAATTTGATTATAAATATTAATTGGAAAGATAAAAATATTTCCTATATCATAGTAATTTTTTTATAATTTTTATACATTAAATAAATTTAATTATTTATGACATAATAATGATGCAGCGATGACATCATTATCTGACGATTTAAATAAAATAGAAAGATAATGTAAAATCTTTAACCTACACATGTCCAAAACCAATTGGATGAGTGGAGTTAGAACCCTTATCACCTTATCCACTAATTCTATCAATGTGGGACCTTTTAAAACCGAAACACATTTTCAAATAATGTAATATTTCTTTACTTTCCAAAAGTGCCCCTCCTCTCCTCTTATGAAAGGCCCCCACCTCTACCTCATTTCACAAACTCTTAAAGCCTTTGGCTCGGCCAACCCCTGCCCATTTACTCTCTCCACATCCCTCTCCTCATCCTAGAGGATTCCCTTTTGGCAGAATCCTTTCAAATGAAGCCTTTAGGCTCAAATCAAAAGGAGATACACTTTTTGAGGTAATTCATTCTCTCATGTCCATTTGTTTTATTTTGCTTCTCCAACCCCCGAAACTCTTTTTATTTACTTCTTTTGTAACAACACCAGTATCTTAAATATACTAGGATGTTGTTATAATATTTATTTGATCTACACTCTCACACAACTACATCAAATGGTTAAAGAACATACGGGTTCTGTGGATGGCGAAATTCTGCCTCCCGAAACGATGATTGTTCAACACTCATTTAACACCTTCAAAGGTGGCCATTATGATGTCACTATTTTTATATATGATATATAATATGTTTATATTTTCCTTAAGCTTCTGTTTTTTTCATTTTTGGCATACCTTTATGGTTTCCATTATGGGTAAACACGATATCTTCATTTTAGGAAGTGCGGACTACCGCCCCCTCAAAGTGATTTGATTCGTTAAATACCATATGTGGGACATATAAAGGATGGAACTATGATATTATATATGATATTATACTGGAATTATAATATACCTTTATATCATTATGATTCCATTCTATAAAATACGAAATAGAAATGAAAGTAGCGTTCATGAGTACGTACGGCTTGCTGTCTCCATGAACGGTGCATTTCATTTCTTACCTCTAAATGATTATGTAATATTATAAATGCATGTATGTACTGGATATATATGAAATATATGATATCTAAATCATGAATACCATTCTCGATATAATGAACCTTTGACAAAATTAACAACATGTAAGTGTAAGAAGTCTATTTTTGACTTAAGAACCAAATACCGACAAAATGAACATTATTAACATAACTGATTACATGATGTACATAACATGGTATAAAAGGAATAATGAACTTGAAAAATATTCATAATCAAGTAGATATTAACTCAAGTTTATTATTCAGGAGATTAAAGAACGGTCGGGTCAAGTCGGATACGAGGTATGGGACTTCGTCTCAATCTCCTTTCGTTGAGGCATATTTTATTTTATACACAAATTTCTTTTATATGGTGTATAAACCCTGTTGACTTTTACGTTTATTCAAAAGGAATATTTTTTATACGAAGCGTTTACTAAACGACAAAAGGGAATGATTTTGTCATACGTATGCGGCGACAACGACTTCTCCGCCGTCATGACCGTTATTTGAGTTTCGGATTCCTCTACAAGCCATACCTTCTTTTTAAAAGAAAAAATAAATACAATGTTTTACTTTTATTTTATTTTAGTATTGAAAATGGTTTTCATAATGTTTTTATATCAATGTGTTGTATTGATATCTCGTGATTGAAATGTGGAAATTTTATGTTTCCTTTATGCATGTTTTATGTGATATGATTATGTTATGGTTCTTGGGAATTATTATGAAGACGGGTGGTTCCGTGATAAACTAAGGGCGGGTGAGCCCGTTATAGCTCTCCAATGCATTGGGTAACGCGAAGGAGTGAAACGTTAAGGTTTCTCCGAAGAGATTTTTAGGGAATATACTTTGATGGGTATTCCAAACGTAACCAAGAGGGTTACTCCCTACGTAAGAATGTTATGAATGTCTCAAGTTACCTTTATGTCTTATGGTTTCTATGATTTATTCATGATTTTATGAGGTATGTTAAAGTGCCTATGTTTTATGGGTAATGTATGATTTCATTCTTATGTATATATGAACTCATGTTTCCTTTCCATGTTTCCTTTTTTTTATCACCCATACTGAGTTTTTATGCTCATCCCATGTTTTTGAAATGTTTTTCATAGGTCAAGGGAAAGGTACATGATAAGATGATAGAGTCAAGGATGTGTCAAGAAATAATCCATGTTTTATTTTAAATGTGTTTCCATTGATGGAAATGAATAATACTATCTTTATGTAAACACTTTGTTTATATGTGGAATGTAATGCAAGTTTTATGATCTAATTCTCTAAAACTCTAAACCCGAAAAGATCCTCGATGTGTAATCTTGTAATAACTCAAGATTAAGTAAGGTTTAAGGCTGGGGCCTTATAGTTGGTATCAAAGGTCGGTTTAGATAACTTTAGGAGTTAGAATTATATTAAATGATTATCCAAAAATATTTTTTTTTGAAATGATATAGAATTTAAAGATTACCATGTTGCTTCATCTAAGACATGTTTGTTCAGAATGGTTTTCCGCAGAGGAAACAGGGAAGCAGTGCTAGGAAGGCGTACAGAAGGAAATAACCTTCTGAATCAGCATCCAGAAATGGTCAGAATTGGAACTGAACAGTTTGTGGAAGTAATGGCGCAGTTGACTCAAGCGATAAATGGCGGTGGTATCCATGCACAAGATCATCCAGAACAACCGCAGAGGAACATGTCAGTGGTGGAACATTTCATGAGGCAACATCCACCATCATTCAGAGGATCATCTGACCCTATGCTAGCTGAAGGGTGGATTAAAGAACTGGAGAATATTTTTGATGTCATGGGGTGTTCAGACAATCAAAAGGTTAGTCTTGCTATTTACCGTTTGGAGGGTGAAGCAGATCAGTGGTGGTCTATGGTTAAAAATATCAGGGATGCCGATGAGATTGATGCTCTTGACTGGGATGAATTCAAAGGTATGTTTCTTGAGAAGTATTTTCCTAAGGCTGTTCGACTTAGGATGGAAAAGAAATTCTTGGAATTGAGGCAAGAGGAAGACTCAGTGGCTGCCTATGAAGAAAAGTTCACTCGATTGGCAAGGAATGCTCCAAATTTTATCCGGGACCTTGATAGTAAAATCAATCGTTTCTACTTAGGATTAAAGCCAAAGTATCGAAGGGAATTAGCTTCTCGTGAGTTTAAAAGTTATGAAAAGCTTGTTCGATGTGCTGAGAAGGTGGAAATGGAGTTTGCTGATGACCAAGTGTTCTATAACAACCAGCAGAAGAAGAGACCGAGGTGGCAGGAGAAAGGTAAGAATTCTTCAAAAAAGTCTGATGGTAAGAGAACTAAGTTTCCAGTTTGTGATAAATGTGGAAAAAGGCATGCTGGGGAATGTCTTCTGAATTCTGGGAAGTTCTACCGATGTGGTAAGATGGGACATTAGGCTCGTGATTGCACTGAAAAGGATCAAGGTGAAGGTAGGAACAAATTTGATTTACAGTTAGTGAAATGTTATAAGTGCAATGAGATGGGTCACTATGCAAACGATTGTCCGACAAGGAGCTTGAGTGATGGGAAGCAGTTAGACTACAAGCAGAAAGGGGTGGTTAAATCATTTGCAACTACTTCAGCAGATGTCGGGCCATCAAATGAAGTTGTATCTGGTACTTTTTTTATTTTTTCAGATTATGCCAGTGTGTTGTTTGATTCGGGGTCTACACATTCTTTCATCTCTGAAAACTTTTATAGTAAAATGTGAATACCATCTCAAAAAATGACTCCTGAACTTTTGGTAAAAACACCTGGGGGAAGTGTCGAGACAAAAAGAATTTATAAGAATCTTCCTATCCTTATCTGTGGAAAGAACCTACTTGCAAACCTTATTGTTCTACCTCTAGTAGAGTTTGATGTTATCCTGGGTATGGATTGGCTCTCTATTTACCATGCTAAGATTGACTGTAGAGCTAAAGAAGTTTCTTTTCAGAAATACTTTCAGTTTGTTTAAAAGAATGAACCCTTACTTTTGATAACATATCAAGAGGCCGAGAAACTTGTCAAAGATGGAAATGAATGTTACCTTGCAAACGTCATTGAAAATAAAGGAACTGTTTAGATTAATGATGTGCCAGTGGTAAATGAGTATCCTGATGTTTTTCCTGATGAGTTGCCTGGAATAATACCAGATCGGGATGTTGAGTTTACTGTTGACTTAGTTCCTGATGCTAAGCCAATTTCAAAACCCCCTTATCTAATGGCACAAATTGAACTTTTAGAGTTGAAGGATCAATTTCAAGATTTATTAGAGAAAGGTTTCATTAGACCTATCACATCACCATGGGGTGCTCCTGTTTTATTTGTTAAAAAGAAAGATGGTTCTATGAGACTTTGCATTGATTATAGAGCCTTGAATAATATCACTGATAAGAACAAATATCATTTGCCTCATATCGATGATTTGTTTGATCAGCTCCAGGGAGCTCATTTTTTTTTCAAAGATTGACTTGAGATCGGGGTACCATCAGCTGAAGGTAAAGGAGGTAGATATTCCGAAGACCGCGTTCCGTACGAGATATGGCCATTATGAATTTGTAGTAATGCCTTTTGGGATAACCAATGCACCTTCTGTATTCATGGACTTAATGAATAGAATTTTCCATGAGTTCTTGGATAAGTTTGTGGTGGTTTTCATTGATGATATTTTGGTGTTTTCTAAAAGTAAAGAGGAGCATGAAAAACATTTAAGGGTTATCTTGAAAACCTTAAAAGAAAAGAAACTGTATGGGAAATTCAGCAAGTGTGAGTTTTGGTTACAACAAATTTCTTTCCTTGGTCACATTGTTTCTAAAGATGGAATAATTGTTGATCCTGCAAAAACAAAAGTTGGGGAAGAATGGCCAAGACCCAAAAATGTAACCGAGATTCGTAGCTTCCTTGGTTTGGCGGGCTATTACCGAAGGTTTGTTAGAAATTTTTCACTGTTATCTAGTCCAATGACTAAGCTAACTCGGAATGGTGTTAAGTTTATCTGGACAAAAGAATGTGATGATTGTTTTCAGGAATTGAAAAGAAGATTGGTGAATGCTCCAGTTTTGGAACTACCTTCCAGGAATGGTGAGTTTGTTATATACAGTGATGCTTCATTGAAAGGACTTGGTTGCGTCCTAATGCAGAATGATCAGGTAATTTCTTATTCTTCACGACAGTTGAAAACTCATGAGGTAAATTACCCTACACATGATTTGGAATTAGCTGCTGTTGTTTTTGCTTTAAAAATTTGGAGATTTCATTTGTATGGAGTAAAGTGTGAAATATATACCGATCACAAAAGTTTAAAGTATATATTCACTCAGAAAGAGTTAAACATGAGACAAAGGAGATGGCTGGAATTAATCAAGGATTATGATTGTACAATTCATTACCATCCGGGAAAAGCAAATAAAGTGGCTGATGCTTTGAGTCGAAAAAGTAATGCTTCATTAACAATGTTGTGTTTGGAACGTGATCCTTTGGTTAAGGATTTGATGAACTTTTTCATAGAAGTTGTTGGTGCAGGAAGTCCTTCTGTTTTGTTTCAGGTATCAGTGAGATCATCTCTATCAGATAGAATCAAGCAAGCACAGAAGCAAGATAGTGAGTTGCAGAAAAAGGTAGAGTTGGTTCAGAAAGGTAAGTTGCCTGAATTCAACATTGATAATGATTGTGTTTTGAGATTTGGGAAGAGATTGTGTGTTCCTTGTGATTCACAGTTGAAGAGAGATTTGTTATGTGAAGCTCATAGTTCTCCGTTTTCAGTTCATCCGGGCAGTACTAAGATGTATAGAGATCTGCGGGAGTATTACTGGTGGGATGGAATGAAAAGAGATATTGCTGATTTTACTGTGAAGTGTTTGACTTGTCAGCAGGTTAAAGCAGAGCGGCAGTTACCGAAAGGGATGCTTCAGCCTTTACCAGTGCCAGAGTGGAAATGGGATAATATATCCATGGACTTTTTTGTTGGATTACCGAAGACATCTCGAGGTAATAATGTAATCTGGGTTATTGTTGATCGCTTGACCAAGTCTGCTCAATTCCTTTCTATACGAGATACTTTCTCTCTTGATCAACTTTCCAGTTTGTATCTTAAAGAGATAGTCAGGTTACATGGAGTTCCTCTCTCCATTGTATCGGATCGTGATCCCAGGTTTACTTCTAACTTTTGGAAGGGCCTTCAGAAGTCGTTGGGTACTGAATTAAATTTTAGTACAGCTTTTCATCCTCAATCATATGGGCAGTCAGAACGAACAATTCAGACATTGGAGGATATGCTACGAGCTTGTTCTATGGATTATCAGGGAAGTTGGGACCAATATCTTTCTTTGGTTGAATTTTCATATAATAACAGTTTCCATTCCAGTATACAGATGGCACCATTTCAGGCATTATATGGGAAGCGGTGTCGCACTCCAGCTTTCTGGGATGAAGTGGGTGAAAGGAAGTTGATGGGACCAGAATTGGTAGAAGAGATGGCAGAAAAAGTTCAGATGATACAGAAACACATGAGAACAGCTCAGAGAAGGCAGAAGAGTTATGCGGATAACCGGAGGAAAGATCTATCTTTTGAGGTAGGTGATCATGTTTTTCTCAAGGTTTCTCCTTGGAAAAGTGTGATGAGATTTGGTAAGAAATGAAAGTTGAGTCCAAGGTTTATTGGACCATACGAAATTCTGGAGAGAGTTGGATCAGTTGCATACCAAGTGGCTTTACCTCCGAGTTTATCTCAGGTACACAATGTTTTTCACGTTTCGATGTTGAGAAAATATATGCCAGATCCATCTCATGTTTTGAGTCCAGAGGTAGTTCAGCTAGAAGAGAACCTATCTTATGAGGAACAACCGGTCCAGATTCTTGACCACAGGGAGAAAGTGTTACGGAATAAGGTGATTAATCAGGTAAAGGTTTTGTGTAAAAACCACATGATTGAAGAGGCAACATGGGAATCTGAAAATGCAATGAGGGATAAGTACCCCCATTTATTTGATAAGTAAATAAATTGCGGGGACGCAATTTTCTAAAGGGCGGAAGAATGTAACATCCCAAGTAAGTAATGAATAAAAGATATTTTTATCTATGTTTATTAATGATTAAGATAGTGTTTTAGAGGCTTAAAATGAAAATAAATACAATCTTATGCATGAAATACACTAATATTCTTAAAAGATTGTTTTACTGCCTTTTGATGGAAAACCATTTTTGAATCTATATTTTGACAATTTTATAAAATATGTTTGTCAAAATAAACTTATCATTTATGATTGGGACATCAAAATTTACCTTGTGTGAATTTTTGGTATTTTTCTGACAATGTTCATTTTTTAATGAATAGTGAAAAATACTGCATTTTACATCAAAACTGATTTTTAATCTAATTTATTTATATGATTAGATTATGTTTTGAATTGGTTTTTAAGTGAAATTAGAATATATTTTTACCATTTTATCCAATGGTGGTCATTGGAATCAATTTCACTTTGAAATTAGACTTAAACTGGTGTCAATCTTTTGATACTTATTGTTTTGTAAAAACACGCTATTTGCTCTGGCAGCGGGAATTAATTATTAAATTAATTAATGTAACCTATATGTTTTGAATTTTGTAAAATAGGCTTCATTTTTGAATTCGGAATATCAAATATAGCTTAGGGTGGATTTTGGGTAATTTTATGAAAAACTTCAATTTTTGATGAATAGTGAAACCACTAAGTGATAATCAAGCAAACTGATTTTTCAGTTAAATGAAAGTTTACCACTAATGTGTATTGAATTTTGAAAATCCGACATACATGGTTGTCATTAAGAAGTAAAATGTGGTTCAATGAGATTATAATAATTTTTTGGTGAATAGTAACTTATTAAGTTCTTAATCACGATTAGTGGTAATTAGGGTAGTTTAAGGTATAAATAATACTTTAATAAAATGAAATGACCTAGACACATGTCCCAACCTCATTGGTTGTGTCATGGCCGACCATGAAATGCCATGGGTCAACTTGGGGACCCCATGGATCCACTTTTGTTGGGAAATGACATAAATTACTTTTTATTTAATGTTAAAGTGAAAATGATACAAACATAATATGTTTTACGAAAACAATTTTTAAGTGGGGTTATGCAAGTCCAAAATTTGATTATAAATAGTCATTGGAAAGATAAAAAGATTTCCTATATCATAGTATTTTTTTATAATTTTTAGACATTAAATAAAGTTAATTATTTATGACATAATAATGATGCAGCGATGACATAATTATTTGACGATTTAAATAAATTAGAGAGATAATGTAAAATCTATAAACTACACATGTCCAAAACCAATTGGATGAGTGGATTTAGAACCCTTATCACCGTATCCACTAATTCTATCAATGTGGGACCTTTTAAAACCGAAACACATTTTCAAATAATGTAATATTTCTTTACTTTCCAAAAGTGCCCCTCCTCTCCTCTTATAAAAGGCCCCCACCTCTACCTCATTTCACACACTCTTCAAGCCTTTGGCTCGGCCAACCCCTTCCCACTTACTCTCTCCACATCACTCTCCTCATCCTAGAGGATTCCCTTTGGGCAGAATCCTTTCAAAGGAAGCCTTTAGGCTCAAATCAAAAGGAGATACACTTTTTGAGGTAATTCATTCTCTCATGTCCATTTGTTTTATTTTGCTTCTCCAACCCCCGAAACTCTTTTTATTTACTTCTTTTGTAACAACACCAGTATCTTCAATATACTACGATGTTGTTATAAGATTTATTTGAGCTACACTCTCACACAACTACATCAAATGGTTAAAGAACATACAGTTTCCGTGGATGGCGAAATTCTGCCTCCCGAAACGATGATTGTTCAACACTCATTTAACACCTTCAAAGGTGGCCATTATGATGTAACTATTTTTATATATGATATATAATATGTTTATATTTTCCTTAAGCTTCTGTTTTTTTCATTTTTGGCATACCTTTATGGTTTCCATTATGGGTAAACACGATATCTTCATTTTAGGAAGTGCGGACTATCGCCCCCTCAAAGTGATTTGATTCGTTAAATACCATATGTGGGAAATATAAAGGATGGAACTATGATATTATATATGATATTATACTGGAATTATAATATACCTTTATATAATTATGATTCCATTCTATAAAATACGAAATAGAAATGAAAGTAGCGTTCATGCGTACGTATTGCTTACCGTCTCCATGAACGGTGCATTTCATTTCTTACCTCTAAATGATTATGTAATATTATAAATGCATGTATGTACTGGATATATATGACATATATGATATATACATCATGAATACCATTCTGGATATAATGAACCTTTGACAAAATTAACAACATGTATGTGTAAGAAGTCTATTTTTGACTTAAGAACCAAATACCGACAAAATGAACATTATTAACTTAACTGATTACATGATGTACATAACATGGTATAAAAGGAATAATGAACTTGAAAAAGATTCATAATAAAGTAGAGATTAACTCATGTTTATTATTCAGGAGATTAAAGAACGGTCGGGTCAAGTCGGATACGAGGTATGGGACTTCGTCTCAATCTCCTTTCGTTGAGGCATATTTTATTTTATACACAACTTTCTTTTATACAGTGTATAAACCCCTTTGACTTTTACGTTTATTCAAAAGGAATCTTTTTTATACGAAGAGTTTACTAAACGAAAAAAGGGAATGTTTTTGTCGTACATATGCGGCGACAACGAATTCTCCGTCGTCGTGACCGTTATTTGAGTTTCGGCTTCCTCTACAAGCCATACCTTCTTTTTAAAAGAAAAAATAAATACCATGTTTTACTTTTCTTTTATTTTAGTATTGAAAATGGTTTTCATAATGTTTTTATATCAATGTGTTGTATTGATATCTCGTGATTGAAATGTGGAAATTTTATGTTTCTTTTATGCATGTTTTATGTGGTATGATTATGTTATGGTTCTTGGGAATTATTATGAAGACGGGTGGTTCCGTGATAAACTAAGGGCGGGTGAGCCCGTTATAGCTCTCCAATGCATTGGGTAACGCGAAGGAGTGAAACGTTAAGGTTTCACCGAAGAGATTTTTAGGGAATATACTGTGATGGGTATTCCAAACGTAACCAAGAGGGTTACTCCCTACGTAAGAATGTTATGAATTCCTCAAGTTACCTTTATGTCTTACGGTTTCTATGATTTATTCATGATTTTATGAGGTATGTTAAAGTGCCTATGTTTTATGGGTAAAGTATGATTTCATTCTTATGTATATATTAACTCATGTTTCATTTCCATGTTTCCTTTTTTTTATCACCCATACTGAGTTTTTATGCTCATCCCATGTTTTTGAAATGTTTTTCACAGGTCAAGGGAAAGGTACATGATAAGATGATAGATTCAAGGATGTGTCAAGAAATAGTCAATGTTTTATTTTAAATGTGTTTCCATTGATGGGAATAAAGAATACTATCTTTATGTAACAACTTTGTTTATATGTGGAATGTAATGCAAGTTTTATGATCTAATTCTCTAAAACTCGAAACCCGAAAACATCCTCGATGTGTAATCTTGTAATAACTCAAGATTAAGTAAGGTTTAAGGCTGGGGCCTTATACTACCACTGGACTACGTGATGTCCCTGGTTAGTTTGACTGATTATTTTTAGTTAGATGATTTTATGAATTAATATTAAGTTGATTTTGGGTTATTTATGAAAATGATTAACCTATCATGGAGGATATGTGATTAGGTTAATTACTTTTCAATACGAGACTTTAGGAGCAACTGATATTGTATGGAGATAAATGTTACGATTTAACATGGAAGACTATGTGACTAAATCCTTCAAATATTTTGGTTTCAATCTTATATTGGTTTAATTTGAAGAATTTTATGGACAAATTGTTTATCGGATGGTCCTCGTTGAACTTTGGGTTTTGTTGGACAAATTTTGGAGATTACGCATAGATTTTCTTTTTTAAATGGTTATCCGTTTCTGGATTATCTGACCTTGTACTAACCTTTTTGGTTTTGGTTTTGGTTAAGGTCTAATGATATGGGATGTATATAGTTCTCTTTTGTGGATTAGGTGATTCTCTAGAAGTTGATTATAGTACTCTTAATGCGAACAAGTCTCCCTAAATACTCGTCTTTTGGAAAAAATATGAGTTTGATTAAGGAATCTAGTAAAAGTTGAAAGTCAACATGATAAGTGATTATGTTTCCTTATGAATAAATTCCTCAATAAAAAGTAACTTAAATCAAAAATGTTTTCTATTAACTTTTTCTACTGGGGAACCCAACACCATTTAACCCATCACATGTTTGTGATTTTCTTATTGTTAACTTTCTCCTAAACATGTTTTCTATCACTCTCCATCAGAACATGACCCTATGTTTTCTCCTCCATGTCCATGTTTTCCTACATGGAGTCCTAGTATGGGATAACTTGGGTGACCTCTGTACTTATCATTCTTTATTTTAAAGTGATTTTTTACCGACTCTTGTTCTGATGTGGGACTTTCAAGGATGTTTCCAAGCGCAATTTTAAAATTGCGAGGATGCAATTACCAAAAGGGGGAAGGATGTAACACCCCAGGTAAATAAAGAATATGACATTTTCATATTTATCCATATTTCTGAATAAAATATTAATATTACTTTAAAGGGGACTCTATGCTCGATGGCGTACCCAACACGCAACAACGAGTTTCTTGGGAATCTTACGTTGCACTCTAATAATAAAATAATATTATTTTAAATGGTAGTTAACATGTAGTCGTTGTATTGGAGGGAATGGATAGAAATAACTAAAATATTATTATATTTGTTTTTTAATGTTTTTACATTTATCCAATAAAAGATAAAGGCATAAAATACAGAAATAATTCGATTTTAGGCGTATATGCCCTAGTTTTCACTAAAGGTTCACTTATCGCCTTTTGATGGAGAACCGTCATTAAATATAGTTTTGTTCACTCATATACATCCTTTTGGAACAAATAAAACTCTTCTTAAGAATTGGGAAATCAAAATTTACTTTGTGTAAATTTTTGGTATCTTTCTGATAAAGTTCATTTTTTTAAATGAATAGTGGAAAATGTTGTATTTTAATTCAAAACCTCTTTTTAATCTAATTTATTTATATGATTATATTATCTTTTGAATTGGTTTTAATGTGAAATTAGAATATATTTTTACCATTAAATCTAATAGTGGTCATTGGAATTAATTTCACTTTGAAATCAGACTTAAACCAGTGTCAATCTTTTGATACTTATTGTTTCATAAAAACACACTATTTGCATTGACAGCGGGAATTAATTATTAAATTAATTAATGTGACTTATATGTTTTGAATTTTGTAAAATTGAAATCATTTTTGAATTTGGAATATCAAATATATCTTAGGGTAAATTTTTGGGATTTTTCTGAAAAACTTCAATTTTTGATGAATAGTGAAACCACTAAGTGGTACTTATAAAAACTGATTTTTCCGTTTAAATGAAATTTTTCCATCTTTGTGTATTGAATTTCAAAAATCTGACATACATGGTTGTCATTAAGAAGTAAAGTGTTGTTCAATGGGATAAAAATAATTTTTTGGTGAATAGTAACTTATTATGTTTTTAATCGCGATTAGAGGTAATTAGTGTAGTTTATGGTAAGAATATTGTTTTAATAAAATAAATGACCTAGACACATGTCCTACCCTCATTTTATGTGTCATTTCCGACAAAGACAATCCATGGGTCAACTTGGGGACCCCATGGAGCCACTTTGGTTGGAAAATGACTTAAATAACTTTTTATTTAATGTTAAAGTAAAAATGAGACAAACATGAAATGTTTTACTAAAACAATTTTTACATGGGGTTATACAAATAATATTTTTGACTATAAATATTAATTGGAAAGCTAAAAATATTTCCTACATCATAGTATTTTTTTATAATTTTTAGACATTAAATAAAATAAATTATTTATGACATCATGATGATGGAGTGATCACCTCATTATTTAACGATTTAAATAAAATGGAAAGATAATGTAATATCTAAGACCTAAACATGTCCAAAACCTATTGGATGAGTGGATTTATAACCCTTATCACCTTATCCTAGAAACACATCAATTTGGGACCTCTTAAATCTGAATACCATTTTAAAATAAAGTGACTTTTCTTTTACCTTCCAAGAGTGCCCCTCCTCTCCTCTTATAAAAGGCCCCCACCCCTACCTCCATACCCACACTCCCAAAGCCTTTGGATCAGCCAACCTCTGCCCATTTTGTCTCTCCAATTCCCTCTATTACTCCTTGAAGCCTCACTTTGGGCATAAGTCTTCCCAAGGAAGCCTTTGAGCTCAAACCAAAGGGAGTTACCCGATTTTAAGGTAATGTCTTCACTTGAGTACTTTTGTTTTATTTTGCTTCTCCAACCCCCTAAACTCTTTTTATTAATTTATTTTGTAACAAATAAAGTATCATCAAAATACTTGGATGTTGTTATAAGAATTATTCGAGCTACACTTTCACACACCTGCATCTAATGGCTAAAGAACATACTGTTTCCGTGGATGGCGAATTTCGGCCTCCCGAAACGATGATTGTTCAACATTCTTTTAACACCTTCAAAGGTGGCCATTAAGATGACACTATATTTATATATGATATCTAATATGTTTATGTTTTACGTAATATTCTGTATTTTTGATTTTGGGCATACCTTTATGGTTTCCATTATGGGTAAATGTGATATCTTCATTTAAGGAAGTGCGGACTACCGCCCCCTCATAGTGATTTGATTCGTTAATAACATATGTGGTACGTATAAAGGATATATTTAATGATATTATATATGATACCATACTGGAATTAAAATACTATTATGTATCATTATGTTTTAATTACATTAAATATTAAAATAGAAATGGAAGTAGCGTTCATGCGTACGTACGGCTTACCGTCTCCATGAACGGTACATTTCATTTCTTATCTCAAAATGTTATGTAATATTATAAGTACATATATATAATGGATATATATGTAATATATTACATATAAATTATGGATATCATTCTGGAATTATAACATATATATATCTCTCATTTTGTTTTAATTCCATTAATATGACAAAAAAATGAAAGTAGCATTCATGCGTACGTACGACCTACCGTCTCCATGAACGGTGCTTTTCGTTTTTTATCTCAAAATGATATGGAGTAGTATGAAATGAATATTCACTTGATATATATGATATTTTAATCATTAATACTATTCTGGAGATTATTTACTTATAACTACATGGGCAATCTTTTTTCAAACAAGTTCATTTTTGACTCATGTACCAAACATCGGCAAAAACGTCTGATATGAACTAACATTATTAAACAATTATTATAAAATTATAATATGTGATATGAACGGAATAATATTCTATAAACGAGTTAATTAGGCAATTATTAATTGAACAAAGTTTATTATTCAGGAATATAAAGAAATGAACAAGACAAGTTGGACTTGAGGTAAGGGATCTTACTCCTCTCTTTCTTTTTAAGTACACTCTTTTATGTCATTCCCTCTAAAGCTCATATTTATTGTTATTGGGATGTTATTTTATATTACACTTACTGTATTTTTTATTTTCATTTGATGAGAGACCCTATTTTCTCTCATCAATCCATTTGGGATGTTTTTAGTGGTGCTGTTAGGCTGCCGAATTTTCGTAAGAGATCTAACCTCTCAATTTCTTTTTAAATACTCACCTTTATGTCACTTCTTTTAAGCTCCTCTATGTTATGTTGGTGGATGTTCATTTATATTCCACTTTCTATAAACTTAAAGTTAATATGATGAGATACCCTATTTGATCTCATCAATACATTTTTGTAAGTTTTATGTGGCGTCGTTAGGCTGCCGAGTTTTTATAAGGCATTTTTCATCTCACTTTTATTCCCGTGAGATTTATGCTACATTTGCCACAATTTCCTTTGAGTGGTGTATTTACTGCCCATTATTCTACTCTTTTTGTAATATACTTTCGTTTATGAGTATTTACATCAATGATTTATTGTCCTTCTTTCATGGGGTGTATGTTTTGAAAGATACCCAAGTCGGTAAGGGAACCTTTCACCCTCCACTTTTTTAAAAGACTTCTTTTGTTGGGTCTTTTAATTTACATATTTTTATGTTGGGATATGTTCTCATATATCCTTATTGATGTAAATTTTATGTCCAAGTGATGAGATACACTTTTTATCTCTCACCACCTCATTTTGATGTGACGTCGTTAGGCTGTCAAGGGAACTTCTTAACCCAATTTCGATTTCTTTGGGTTCAACATGTAGTTATTGAATATGTTATCCTTTGAGTATGTGTGAATGACCTTTGATTATTTTACACTTAATATCCACTTATATTTGGTGTATTCATTTGTCACATATAATTATGTAATTGATTTATCATTAAACCAAGGATACCGTCTTCGTATGGGACTTCGTCTCAATCTCCATTCATTGAGGCATATTTTATTTTATACACAACTTTCTTTTATACAGTGTATAAACCCCTTTTACTTTTACGTTTATCCAAATGGAATCTTTTTTATGCGAATCGTTTTACTAAAAGACAAAAGGGATTGTTTTTTGTCGTACGTATGTGGAATAAACGAATTCTCCACCGCTGCAACCGTTATTTGAGTTTCGGCTTCCTCTGCAAGCCATACCTACTTTTTAAAAGAAAAATAAATTCCATGTTTTGATTTTCTTTTATTTTGGTATTGAAAATGGTTTTCATAATGTTTTTATATCAATGTGTTGTATTGATATCTTGTGATTGAAAGGTGGAAATGTTATGTTTACTTTATGCATGTTTTATGTGATACGATTATGTTGAGGTTCTTGGGAATTATTATGAAGATGGGTGGTTCCGTGATAAACCAAGGGCGGGTGAGCCCGATATAGCTCTCCAATGCATTGGGTGACGCGAAGGAGTGAAACGTTAAGGTTTCTCCGAAGAGATTTAGGGAATATGCTGTGATGGGTATTCAAAAAGTAACCAAGAGGGTTACTCCCTACGTAAAAATGTTATGAATTCCTCAAGTTACCTTTATGTCTTATGTTTTCTTTGATTTATTCATGGTTTGATGAGGTATGTTAAAGTGACTATGTTTTATGGGTAAAGTATGATTTCATTATTATGTATATATGATCTCATGTTTCCTTTCCATATTTTTATAACCCTTACTGAACTTTTTATGCTCATCCCAAGTTTTTGAAATGTTTTTCACAGGTCAAGGGAAAGGTACATGATGTTATGATAGTGTCAAGAACGTGTCATGAAAGAATCCATGTTTTATTTTCAATATGTTTCTGTTGATGGGAAGAATGAATATTGTCTTGTATGTAACCACTTGTTAAATGTGGAATGTAATGAAAGTTTCATGATCTAATTCTCTAAAACTCTAAACCTGCAAAGATCCTCAATGTGTAATCTTGTAATAACTCAAGATTAAGTAAGGTTTAAGGGTGGGGCCTTATAGATGTAGTTTTTTTCTAGATTCTTATGGCTAGAACCCTATAATATGTGATTTATATAATCTCAAAACTATTTTAGGAGGAGTAGAAGATCTTTTTATACTATGAAGAGTAGAGAAGTACTAAATGAATCTTTGTATGTTCGTTGAACATCTGTTGGAACTAAATTTCATAGGTTTATCAGTGCAAACCCACTTAAAATTTCATAGATTTCCTCACCTGTAGAAAACAAAAGAACTCCTTCATATTGTTGTAATAGGTCTGGAGTTACCCTATCATAGAAAAATGCTTCAAGAAATATCATGATTCCCTTTTCCATCAAAGGAACATATGCTTCCATAAGGAGGAAAAGAAACTCTAATAACCCAAATGTTCCATCCAGGTCCATCTCAAATCTCATCTTCCTATTCAGTACATCATTATAACTAGGCAGAATCTGTAAAAACATGATAATGGATATCTAATTTAATTCCCAACTAAAACCATCAATATTTCATTCTCTCATTAGATACAATATTTGTAGAGAACTACACCAACTCATAAAAATTATTTCAATACTCACTCATTGTTCTGTCAGCCTACTCAATCATTAAAAACTCCACAGCTTTAGAAAACACCATTGTCTACAGATATAACTGATTTTTGAAAATAAACTTGAAGCCTTTCCACTCTAATCCCACATCTTTTCTATCATCACCAGTATGTCTCTCCATATCATGCTTGGTGTTTCTATCATAAAGGTGTCACAGATCATCGTAATCACATTTGGTATCTCCAATAACAAAAACAGACCTTCAAACTTACCCAACCATTCCTTAGCATGTTGAGGATTAGTGGAACCTTTGAAAATGGATGGATTCTAGTGAAATAACTCTTCATAATTACTAAAAAGAATATCCCCTTCTGGATCCACACCTAGAGCCCGAATAGGGACTTGAGGTGGTTTCTGTCTCAGAGCTTGGATGGTGTGAATAGTCACCTCAATTGGATTTGGGTACACTGTAGGATTAGATCCCGACGGTTCTAAAGAAGCTTACTATGGATCTGATTTTCACGTATTCTCATAAGAATGATGCTACACAACATTATCATACAACATTTAAGACATTAGCATTCACACTCAAACTGAGTGGTAGTGGAATTTATTCTTAACAGATGTAACAACTATATTTGGATTCATCTCTATCAAAATAAAAATTGGGAAAGGACTAAAAGTAATCCATAAGTCGTCCTTCCCTATCCACCCCTTGGTACTTATGGTTTATTGTGGTAAGAGATGACTATGTACACCATTGGAACATACTCTTAAGACCTGAAAATATAGAAAAAAGGCATACTAACTTCAAGATAAAAGTTAAACAACCAATCTCTGATACCTCTTTTCAAGAACCAACTCGGGTACCCTGGTACCCCAATAACTAAGCTGACCCTAAAATATTTTTACGGAATATCCTTATCCACATTGTTTGGCGACAAGAACCAAGAGTCATAAAATAATCAAGTGGGAATGAATTTCCAATAAAAAATAGAAGAAGTAAGAAAAAATAGTCGATATGCATATAAAAGAAACTAGACTGGGAGTAAAGTACAATAATACATAAAGGCATAAAAAATACCAAATAACTACAACCAAAGAACCAAATGGGGAAAATTCCCATGTCCCAAAGGAAACAACTCATCCCGACTGAGGTTCAACAGTTGGATACACCTCCAAGTGATCCCATCCATTTTCTTAAACATAGAAGAAGAGAGTCTACAAACCCCTGAATAAAAAAGTATGGTGTGAGCCAAATCCCAGTAGGATACCGCAAAATATTATATAATGTATTTCAAATATATATTTTTTTAATAAAAGAATTGAATTTTCAAAATATACAGGTTTGGAAATTTAAAAATCATATTCAAAAATAACATTCAATACAATTTAAAAATGATGGAAAATACTTTTAAAGCACGTGATTTACTTTAAAATGATGGTGTATTTATAGAAAATGGGTTAAATAAAATAGTTTTATAAAAAAAGTTTTTAAAATCTATCGAAGGCATGTAAATCTGTTTTACAACATTGGCCTACATTTATATCTCATATATAAATAAATAAGGGAGCAACATGGTCATATTACAAGTAGGTATGAGAGTATTAACCATTTATTGGATTCTGTACTTACTATGTGATCAAAGAAAATTTAGTATACTTGCATTCCCCTGACACAGGCCAGAGGTGACTCTTCACCCTCCCATCAGGGATGCAACTCATCATTGGTATGTCTTAGAACTTTGTAATAGCATAGAGTGTATCAAAATAACTCACCAAATACTTAAGGCATTCATGTTATCTTACATGATGGGAAACATATTTTAATAATTCATAAAATAATATATATCTTATTCTTATATTTTAGAAAATTTCCAATTTCATTAGAATTAAAACCAAAATGGGTTTTAATAAAAAAAACATTCTATTTTGATAGGATAAAACCATTAGGTGTCTATGAAATCAATTTAATCAATTTTAAAAAGTTTTAAATCCATTCTAAACAAATTACCTAATTTTCACAATTCAATTTGAAAATTAAATTCAAAAATTTAATTTAAAAAATTCAATCTAATACACACTTTAAATTCAACTATTTAAATCATCCACCTTCCATAAACACACCCCAATTTAATGGAATTGGGGTTTTTAAAAATTTTTATGCCGAAACAATTTAAAATAAACTAATTCAATGAAATTGAGTTTTATCAATTTAATTGAAGAAAAATGTGAGATACTGAATTAAAAGCAACAATGTAAAAAAATTAAAAAAAAATTGGAATAATGAATTTGGGTAATTGAGATGGAACCACCTACCTCATTCTTAAAACCTTACACATTAAACGATACCCGTCAGTGAGGTCAAATGCATAGAAGAACTCAAAACTCAACCTAGATGTGAGATCCAACATCATGGATGATAGATCCATAAAATGTAGGATGATACATGTAAAAACCGAGAGATGTGAAATAGATAAACATGTAAATTGATGAAGAACAATTACTCAGATATCACCAGCTAAAGCAAGGATAATTAAATGCCAAAGTAATGGATCTGGAAGAGTTAGAAGATAGTAGAATTTCATGTGGAAGGCCTTTGGTTAAGATAATTGTAATTGGAGAGGAGATAATGAATAAATTAATAAGTGATACCTCCCTTTTATAGCTAATGTTGGGGCATTACATGACAACCAATCCAGTTACACGATATGAAACTTTTAATTTATGTAACAACGAAGGCACATCGAATATATAACATACATAAAGTTATGGTATTACATGACATGTAACCCCCATTCATGTCGTGATACTATTGAGATTCATAACAGTTGAAACCCCAATTATTATGCATTTTAACTATCCTTAAAATACATCACATCTTGTATAGGGATTTTACTGTGTGTACTCATCACACTGTGAACCGCCTTTCAGGAATTTCACCCAACAGCTGTTAAATGGCATTTAAACTAGTTACATGGCATGTAATATCATGGAATCATACAAAAAAACCGTTTTTAAAGATGAAGAAATCCAAAAACAGCTATACTATACCATAATGTTTTCTCCCAACATAAAATCAACCAAATCTAGTCAGAAAAATGTGAAAACCACCAAATGGTGTACCTGTGAGGCTTGTAACAGGATGTTACCCTGGTCGATCCAGAGGTAGATAGAAGAATACCTATAGATCTATCTTCCCTGATGTCATTCTCTATTTTTTGGGACTTTTGAAGCAACTTAAACCTACACTATTATCCCAAAATTTCAAGAATATATTATTGATGATATCAAACTTCCTATATTTCTTCACATTGTTCTCATCCAAAATAAGAGGAAAGTGATTCCACCTGGTGAATCACACTGAATATGAAGACATTGAATCATCCCATAATATATCTCTATAAAATCATAAGTAAAATCAAACATTAGCACATTAGGGATTTACTCATGAATAAGAGGTCCTTAATGGTATTCCAAATCATATGTTCACTTCTACCAGTCTGATACATAATGCCACACCACTGTCTATCAGTTCCTTAAAGCATAAAATCCAAAAAAATTACCTTCTAATCTTCTAATGTCTTCACCAATCGACGGATCCTATGAAAAATTCACATCAAATCATCAATATCCATGGAGATTCCAATCCACTATAAGTTCATGGGATTATATATGAGAAAGTTACAAACATATTCAAATATCATAGACCTATCACTATGTTCTTATCATCTTGGGACATGTACTAGATAGAAGGTTATAAACTAGATAACATTTATTACCTGAGTTACTTGAGGAACCATAGGATCATGCTAAAATTCCTTCTACTACACAATATTTGGTGAAATTTTTACTATTTTCTTGGTGGTAGAATTCTAATCATATTCACTAATTAGGTTTCCAAGACATATATTATGTGAAATTTCTTGAGATTATAGAAAAATCCTTAGATGGGAAGTAAAAATCTTATAAAATACGATTGATAATAGATAAAAATAACATATAATGGTTTACAACAAGTTTTGACCTTATAGAATAACCAAAATAATAATTCATAACCCATAAAGTAAAACCCCATTACCAAGACAAAACTTTGGTACCTACACATTATTCACTATTATATATTCACACTAAATCATGTAGTTTCATTCATTAATAAAATAATGTATGAAATAATTAACAAAAATCACAAATTAAACATTTAAACCAAAATTTTAATTATTTGGCTTTAATATAATGTAAGAGACAAGAATTTTGAATGTGATCTGTATATAATTAATGAATGTACATAAAATCCTAAAAATTATGATACCAACATCATGTATGTTACTTAGGGTAAATTTAAATAAAATATACATTGAAAATCAAGAACATAAATTTTCACCATTATTGAAACTCATAGGTCACCTATATATTGTTGGAAGGGCACTAACTATAACACCCTATTTTTTTTATATTTTTCTCTTTAAATAATTTATTTCGATAAAGTCTTGTGTTTCTTACAACATTGAGTGTAAATAAACCACAATATACTATTAAAATATTATTATGTGATTGTTATCACAAAGATTTTTATATTGAGGGTATTAATAGTTATACAATATAACTAAAATGTATTATTTGCATATTTAAAAAACGAATTCATTTGTAAAAAATTAGTTATAAATGAAAATAAAATCATTTGAATATAAATAGATATATGTTTCCCAAGTACATATTTTACCTTCATAATTTATTATAATATAAATAAATTTGATTCATTTCTATTTATACATGATTATAAATAAATTTTTATATTATATATATACAATAAATTGTTCTATAATTTAGCTGACGGTTTTTACTCGGAATTGGATAACATTAGATCCAATTTTATGATTAAAATATATTTTTCTAAAATATATTTTTGTTAAATTATATGCCATTAAATTAAAATAGATTTATTCTATATCTTTAAATTAAATAATTAAATATGGATTTCATATTTGGAATTATGTGGAAATAATTTGGTACATAATATCCTTCACTTTTTTGTCATTATAAACAATAACCATGGTAAATATTTTTCATCTTGTTAATGTTCAATTACAAAATTATGTATAAAAAATGTAATAAGGATTTAAGATTTATCTATAATCAACAATATTTATCTTTAAATATTATTTACTATTATCATCCTTGATTGATATATATGGATATTTTTTGTCATTCCACTTTGATAATGGCCTTAATATTTTTTAAAATATAGATAAATAAAAAATGACACTTTTTTTCATTAATATATATTATGTATTTTCATAAAAATAATAATAGGTTAATTTATATTTTCTGAATTTATCAAAAATAAATATTATTTTTTATGATGGTAATTGATTTGTTTTTAGTGAGGAATTAATTATCTTAAATTCTTACATACCGTGGACACGGTACTTGGTAAAGTAAAGGAAAATAATAAAATGGATTTTAAAAAAATTAATAGTAATACAGTTAGGATGAATTGTTGTTTTTCTTGAATATTAAAAAAATATATTTAATATTATTTTAAGTGTTAAATTTTATATTTCAATTCCATTTTAATATTCATGTTTTCAAATTTCAAATAAGTGAATAGTTCAAGAAAATTATTTATTGGTATCTTATATAAATTAAAATTTTACTAAATAAATTAAATTTATTAAAAATATTATCCTCTACCAAGTTACTGGGATATAATCAAAAAAAATTCAATTTATGGGTTACTTTTCCTTTTATAGTAACATTTCCAACCCATGTGTAGTAAAAAACAATGATTTCAAAGTAATCATTAAAATGGTTAACAGGGAGATAAAACTAGATGAAAATGGTAAAAAAAATATCACCTAAACATGTAAATGTATTATTTTATGAGATTATTTTTACTAATCCTTATGCTAGATTCAAAATATATCAATTTTTAACACATAAATCCAAAAATTAACTTATATTAATTTAATACATTAATTAATTCCATGGGTGTATCTCCCCTAACTTATAAAAGGTCACCCCCACCCTCCTCCATATTCAGAATGTTTTAGAACAATATATCATCCAATACCTTCCATAATTTGTTAATATATTCCTTTATTTCAGACCATTTCACCTACTAATCTCCATAGACAAATATTTAAAGAATTATGGTTTAATATAAAGGAGCTCTCCCAAGGAATAAGTAATCATATTTACTAACACTTTCAAGTGTATTTAGTATTCTATATCCTATAAATAAATTTTATCTCTTATGATAAAATTACTCTAGTATCATTAATATCATGAGATGTTATTATGATTATTTTAATACCATTTCCTTATCTTTTACATCCTATAAAAATTGAATTCATCACTTGTGCGTACTTATGGAATATTGTCTCCATGTAACGGTGTAATTATTTTCCATCCCCAATTTACATGGACAATGGAACTGATTAATGTATATGATATTTAAAAGATTATTATGATTATTGGAATATATAATATCATTTACCTACATACCCTATCACCCGTTATAAAATGATAACATCGCTCATGCGTAATTATGGACTACCAACTCCACAAAGTGATGTTATTCATTTTTCATTTCCACCGTTCATAAATTATTACAAATAAATATAATAAATATATATTATATTTATTTAATTATTAATATTATAAAGATTTTATTAATACAACCATCGAACTAAAACATGCTTGAAAATTGGTCCATTTTTCATCCAAATGTCCATATTAAAGAAAAATTCATAATAAATGGATATTTTGAAATTATAAAGGAATTTTACATATAATTTTTGTTTTGTTTATAATTTTTGAATATATTTATATTAAATATAAATTTATTATACATGTGGATTTAAATTATACAAATAATGACGACACTTTAGGTAAGGGTTTATTTCATCATCGCATCCTTAATAGGAATTCATTTTGATTTAAATTTATACGTATGGAATTATATTATAATTATATACTATAACCAATTTATTTTATTATAAATTAGATACTTATTTAAATTAAAACATTTCATTTCATTTTTTCTATCTGTAATTACTCAACTAACTGAAATAATATTTTTAAGGAAAACTAACTCTTTTTTCAATTTCGGGTGGGAAATTTTTACTCCATGTCCATATCGTCATGATAATTTTTTAATTAATGTTTTTAATCTATTAAAATGTCTTATTAAATTATTTTTTAACCATATTTGACATTTTACTATGTTTTTTAAAATGAATATTTTTTTATATTCTGAACAAGGTTGTTTTACTGATAGTGTGAATTGAACCATTTTTTAACATAAACCGTATGAATGAAATTTAAAATTGAAACATATATTATATGACATGATTATTACTATAAAAATTATAATATTATATCCAAAAAATCTTTTTTATACTATTTTGAGAAATTTTAGAATATGAATTAGTTATTTCTAATGGAAAAGTTTATTTTCATCAAGAAATTATCTTTTGATATTTTTAAAGTAATTTAATCTATGTCAACATCATTTGATGAATAATATAATTTAATGATGATATAATATTATAATACCATCCACTATTTTTCATTATATGTTCCATGATTACTTTTTTTAGAGAATTTATTACCATTTTATATGTTAGTTCTTCCAATATAGATAATTATTGGTTAGAAACTTATTTTGATTAAGTAAAATTGTTTATTAATATGAAAAATTCATTGAATTATTATGGGATATGTGGATATATAAATACATATCCCCTTTATGTATTAGTATGTATCATGATACTAAAAATGTTGGGTATTTAGTTGAGGACATTCCCATTTGTGTAATATTTCATTATTATGGTCCTCAATAATAATATTAAGAAGTCTAGAAATGTCTATTCCCTCACATTAAAATTGGTTATTAATTTCAATGTTATAATTAAATTAATTATGATATCTATTGATAATTTTTTTATTTGTGTGATTATAAATATATAATTATTTGACTGTTATTCATTCATTATATTTTTTTTGATGAATGTGTTCCCTTATTGATCATATTTACTCAAGTTCTTCTTATATTTACTTTCACTAGAAATCTGGGAAGTGTATTATGAAATATATTCAATGATATTCTTGTAAGAATAATGAGTTTTTCTATGAAAATATTATGTTTTATGTTATTTTTTAATATTTAGTGTGATATTTAAGAACTCCTTAATTTTCTATGACTAAAAAATTGATGAATACTTTGAGATGTGATTACTTGTATTTAGTGCCCATAATATAAAGAAACAACTAGCTCAAGGATTATATTGTAAAGGTTATTATAGTTGGTATTAGATAAATATTAGTTGGAACATTGGGATATAGATATATTAAAACATTGATTTGGTTACATAACCTTATAGAAAACATCGATGACAAGTTTAATTATAGGATAATATCATAAATGGTTTTTTAAGGTAAAGATTTTGTGGTGTTACTATTAATAAATAGATATCATGAAACTATAAGTGTTCATAATTTTTGTATAGATTAATCTAGAGATGAAAGTGTCGAATATAGTTATTAGAGTATATTTTTGCCATCAATCTGGTCCATAGTGAAATATCCCTCAATACATTCCTGGATTGAATCAAAATGGGGATATAATTATTTGATAAAAATTCTATTCAAAAACCATTACAAAATTTATTAAAAAAAATTTATTTGAGGATATTCCAAAAGATAAATAGTTATTATTCAATGATTATTTATGAATAATTATTTTTTTATAATATGTTTTTCTCCAGTTTAATAATTATACATTATGATTCAAAATGTTACGATCTAATATTTGGTATTCCATTAATTAAAAATGGTTTATAATAGAAGGAAAAATACAATATCAATGATTCTAATCTAGTTAGGAATTTCCCTCCTAGAAAAGATAATAGAACATAATATATATTTGGAAAAGTTAGACTCTATTGGGGTAGCTGAGTCAGGATGTGAATAATAAATTTTCCGAAATTTATAATCCTTGTGATCTATAATATTAGAAAATCATGTTACACTATTTAAAGTCACAAACACCTCAATCATTAAATAGAATCATTAATCAATTTATAATTGAGAAATAGATAAGTTTCTTAGAAAATATATTTCTCCCTTTGGGATTTAAATAAAGAGATGTTTTTACAATATTTTAAAATTTCACTGGGAATATGTATAAATGGTGTTCATTAATTCCAAAAACTGTAGATGTGTAGGAAATAACGAGCATTGAATGGAATAATTTTAAGGTGATTTTTAAAAAAACTTATTTTCCTCACGAACAATGGGTTGATATTGAGAGAAAAATATTTACTCTAAGCAAAAAGGAATATGAAAATACTTTTTTGTATGACGTTTACATTATAAAGATTTCAATACATGTTTCATAATATAAAAATAATCCAAATACTATGACTAACCATTTTGTAATATGCTAAATCTAATCCATCGATGGTCACTAGTCTCCTAAAAATTCTCATCATATATAGATATTGTACCATATACCATCAAATTATAAAAAATACCCTAATGCTTAAAAATAATATATAATATAAGAGTTAAAGAGGATGAATAATCATATAATAAAAAAGAGAATAGTTAAGGTGATAAATGGAATGGGAGGTATTTTAACATCTAATACTTGTAGAAGGAAATACCTTGGTACATGATTAAAGATAAAATGAATATGATTCAATTGTAGACAAAATTTAAATAAATCATTATTGCATGGGTGTGGTAGAAAATATAAAATTATAGTTCTCTAACTATAAAGAGATGGGCAATTATGCCAACCAATTCGATAAACTACAATGGAGAATTCCATTAAAGATTCTAAGAGGTCCAGTCTAAAATCATTCAATTACTACATATAATATTGAGGTTTCTACCAATATAGTAATAGGCACACTTTTCATTCACTCAAGAATTGAAATTTTTTATTTGATTCAATTTGAAACCACAATTCTATTTCTGATGAATTCACTAAGGATATAAAATCACTACATATATTGTTATATGTTGAGTTGGATGTGAAATATACTAATGGAATAATGATTACATATCAAGTATATATATCATATTTGATATAATATTTTTGGAATTCACTTTTGAAAAACCTTATTATTCTTCCTATTGTTTAATTTCATGTAATAATTCACATGTAATTTCTCTCACAGTATGGAGCCATGATAAAGTTTTTCAGAAGGAAAGTTATAACTAATTTCCCGAATCAACCAATGATCATAAATCAAATAAAATATGATCCTAGACTTATAATGGAATTTACATCTGTGATATGGGTTTTTGTACATATTTATAAGATATTTTTACTTTAAATGGTTAGGTAGAAACTAAACATTGAAAAATTTCTGACAGTTTGGGAATAAATTGATGTATTTCTTAAGGAAATACCAAGTCTTTCCATAAATTATGTATTTTAGTTTTTAATAGAAATTATACCTTGTACTATAATAATTTTAATGCCTATATATAGTATCATTGGTTTTGTTATAGAAATAGAAGAAGACAACCACTGAGAATTTAGATAAGAATTTATTTCTTCTAATTCATTCACCATGGAGTGTACCTATTATTTTTTAATTAGAAATAAGGGTAAATACTTGTTTGAAGTTATTATCAGAAATATAAAAGGTTCAATATTAATAATAAAAATCCATTACCTCATATTTATGATCTATTTTATCAACTATGAGAAGATTAATATTTTTATAAGATTGATCTTCAGTCAATATGTCATCGGCTAATGATACAGAAGGATTATATACCGAATACAACATTCTTTTTGAGTTATGGGAATTGTAAATTTATAGTAATCCCAATTGTACTTACCAATAATCATGATATATTAATGGTTTTAAAAATTCAAGACATTATTAATTACCTTGATCTATTTTTGGTACTCTTTATAGATGATATTACTATATATTATAAAATAAATAAGAGTATGAAGAACATATTTGTAATGTACTAAACACAATAAGAAAGGGGGTATATAAAAAATATAAGAGGTTTTAATTCTGTCTATAAATATTCTAACTCATTTGTTGTGTTATTCCTTAGGGTGTATTGGTGGATCCTTCAAGTAATATTGTTATTTAGAAATAATGTAGACAATCCATAGTAATAGTGGTCTATTTTTTAATTGGGTTTGTTGGAAACATCAAATTATTTTTAGGATATTTATCTTTACTTCTTAATCTATATAAAAATTTTACAAGTAAAGGGATTAATTTCTAGTGAAAAGATGGATTTGGTGAGAATTTCAATGAAATAATGATAATTTTAGTCTTTACATGTATACTTACACTACCCTACTATGGATAAGGGTTTTTTGATAATTAGGGATGTGTCAAAGAATGTATTGGGATTCATCCTTATGAGAAATAATATTGGGATATCTTATACCTCTTAATAATTGACAGTTTAAAAGAATCGTTACTCGACTCATGATTATATTTTGACTACGCAAATTTTTACATAGATGATATAAAGTCATTATCAGTATGGTTAATGGTGTGATATATATATTTATCATAAAATATTAAAACATATATTTATCATTAAAGAGATAAATATGAACTAGACTAAATGGTTAGAGTTGATCAAATATTATATATAATCATTATATTACCACTCTATAATGGAGAAGAAGTTTGTTGATTCTCTTAGTGAGAAATGTCCTGATATTAATCCCATGATGAGGATTTAAAGGTATCAAATATGTTGGTAATTTTATAAAAACTATATATACAAATCATGAGGAAGGTGCACACATTTTATATTTATCAAAGGAATGTTCAAATATCCATCCATGATAGGATTAATAAGGCACAATAGAAAGATAATAAAACATAGAGTAACATGAGGAGTTTTTCTATGGTCATCATTGATCATGTTAAAATGATTTGGTCTATGAATATAGAATGTTTCCCTTCATTTCCATACATCAAATAGAATTTTTTGGATAATTCTCTTAATTTATAATTTTATATTAATCTTTGAATTATGATTATATATATAAATTTGAAATATTACTTATAGTGGGATAACATTAAAAGTGATAATTCGGAATTTTTATCTCAATTCCTTGTATGTCATCTAGTTAAGAATGACAAAAAAATTCGAAAGGAATGTTGAAACAATTATTCATACATAAATGGATGTGTAAAAACGTGACCATGTATTTTTTTATTAGTGTTCCTAAAACATCAATAAGGAATGATGATATTTATTTTAAGTTTATCTCCTTATGAAATCGGAACATTTTTACCATTAGAGAAGATTCATCTCCTCAAAAACATAATTGGGTATATAATTAACGAAGTGGTTAGATTTCACGGATTATCACTTTCATTTGTATCTAATTAGGATATAACGTTTTGGAAGATGCTCTAGAAAATAATTATATAGGCTCAACATATATTTATGAGTTTCAGAACTACTTATCATCCTTATATAGATGGTCCATCTGAGAGGATCATTCGAAATTTTTAATGAATTTTTAGATATTTTTCAATGTATTTCAATGTGGTTGTGATCAACAACTTATATTTCTATAATTATCTTACAAAAAATATCTTTCACTCAATAATTAATTAGGATCCTTATAAAAACCTCAATATTAGGAAGTATAGAACTATAATGTACTATGATTATGTTGGAAAAAGAAAGATATTAGGTTCTGATATAGCTATGGAAATGGTTGAGAAGGTTTTATATATTTAGTTGCACCGTAGGACCAATCATAATTGAAAAAAACATTTATCATGTCAATGGTGTCTGAGATATATAATTTAAGTAATTTAGAAGGTATTTGTATGAATATTTCCTTTTAATTTGTTTACGATATTTTGAAATAATTGATAGTTAATCCCTAGATATATTGGTCTCTTAAAAATATTGACCATGTTTTAATTTTTTCTTATGATGTGGCCCTTCCCCAAATTTATTTAAAGTTCATGATGTGTTCTATGTTTCTCCTCATATAAATATCATTCCTAATTATTAACATGTATTAAACTCTAAGATACACTATTTAAAAAATATTTCACTTATGTGGAATAACCCAGGGGATTCATGATCTTTGATAGAAATCTATAAAAAACAAGACCAGTCACATGTTTATTGTTTTTTAACTATAAATTTATGGATGTTACATGGGAACCCAAGCATGTTATCTCATAAAAGAATACAATTTTTTTTTAATTTAGATACAAAATTTGAAGTAAAATTCTTAAAATGGGGTACAATTTAACACCCATAAATGTTATGATATTTTTTCCTTTAAAAATTTATTTATTCATTAATCATTTTCCTTATATGAAACAGCAAGATTAAATAAATTGTGATAAGCTACTAAAATATTATTATGTGATAGTTATAATCTAGTTGTTATATAGTTCTATATGAATATGAATTGTCAAATTATAAAAAATATATTAATAACATATTTATAAAATAAATTAATTTTTTTTTAATTTAATATAAATGAAAATTAAATCATTTGAACTTAAATTGATATATATTTTTATAAAACATTCTTTACATATGTAAATTTTTTTTAATAATAAATAATTTAATCACTATTTATGAATGATTATAATGAAATTTATATATAAAATATATAAAGAAATGTTTAAACATTCATATAATGATGAGTACTATTATTGTGATAATAATAAATTCAGTTTTAATCCCAATAAGATTATTTATCTAAAAATATTTTTCCTTGTATTTGATAGCAAATTTATAAATGGGTTTATAATGCCTATTGAAATTATATCAAGAAAAATAAAATCCATGTGTTTTAATTATGATGTAATAATTTGGAAAATACTCCACTTTTATGTTCTTTTCATTATTAATAGTAACGATGGAAAATATTTTTCACCCTAGCAAGGATGAATCAAGTAAATAATGATAAAAATAATGTAATTACACTTCAAATTTTATTTAAAAACTATCTTACTTATATTGTTTGATCTTATATTGAATATTATCAATTATATGGATATATAATTTTAATACCTTAATATTTCATTTAATTTTTCATTCAAATTTATCTAACTTCTTTAATAGCATACGTTACACACAACTACGAGTTTTAGTGGACCACAATAAAATTTTTAAACAATTATTATTAAATAATTGTTAATGTAAAGGGAATAAATATGATTAATAATATTACTAATTATAGGTAAATTCCACACTCCATAAATATACATAGTAATTAAAAACATAATTTTTATTAATGTTATTTTACTTTTCAAAACTATATCTTTAAAAAATTATTTTTTATTAGTTTATGGTCATAAAATATTAATATTAATTTCTTGACACTTTTATAAAATATATTTGATGAAATGAAATTCATTTTTGAAATGTACATATCATAATTACCTGTGGTTTTATTTTTATAATTTTTCTAAAAAGGTTGATTTTTTAGTGGATAGTGAAAAATACTGATTTTTATGAAACCCTTATTTTTTTCATATAATGTGTCATTATGAACTAGCTATTTAGGTGTCCATGTTTCTAAAGGCACTAGACATAAATTATTCTAGTGTAGACTTAAATGTTTTTTAAAGGATTTTCATCTACTTCAATATAACTACAATGTTTGTAATGTCTAAGTCATTGTACTTGGTATTAGAGTAGGGTTTATTTAGTCTAAAGAAACTAAGATGAGAAAAAATTACTAATAACCCTAGTGATAAGTCTAATATATAGATAAAATCATCAAAAAAAATTATCGTTGATAACCTAGGAAAAACCTATGGTTTTATAGATTAAAAATGATGTGTCTTTATTTAAACATACAATGAATTATATTTCATTATTATGTGGTTTTCACAATGATTATCATTTCTCAAACAATGATTTTTTCTTTTGGTCAATGGATAGTACTAGAATGAATCATGTGATAAATGAATGGGATAAACTATGAAATTTTTGTCCTCATGATCTATCAAATGGATTGAGATCTAAGATGTAATATCTAATGAAAATGCTCTCTCATCTCTCTCAATATATTGATCGACAATGGAATCATGTTGATAATTGTAATGCACCAAGCATGGAGAAACATGTTGTTAAATATTTTATGTGACAATGATAACCATAGTTATATGGGTACTCTATACCATTGGTTACTAAGAAATCTATTAGTGTTGTAGAAAATTTATTTTCCATTGTTCAGTTCTCAAAACATGAAATAAGTGTCCCAACAATTTATCATTTTAAAAGAGAGGAATATGAAAGGTGGAATCAAATTCTGAATATTATTAAAGTGGAAGAAGTTGGCCCTAAGTGGTGGGAGGATTTTAAGGTAATATATTTTAGTTATTGAATCCCTCATATTCTACGTACAAAAATGGAGAATGAATTTATTGAGAATAAGGAGAGTGATGATGAATCCACGGGTACCAATGTGTCAAATTTTTTAATACTAGAATGGTATGCTTCATGTTTATTCATTTTCCCTAAAAGAAAAATCGATTAACTATTTAGTGTATCAAAACCAAGTATAATAAAGGAATCATCCATAAGGGACATTGGAAACTATGAATAAATTGTTCAATGTGTACTGAAAGTGTAAATGGAAGATGGAAACACTCAGGGTTTTGGTGATAAGAAATGGAAGATATAGCTTCATGGAATCTATGGTTGTTTTCCATGTAGAGGGAAGAAAAGGTTTCAACCTCCTACTTTATAAAACTATAGGATAAAGTACTCTGGTGAATATATGAAAGTAATAAGAGAATTTCTCATGTGTGGGAAGCCTGTCCATAAAGAAAAAGAATATTGGAGTGATGTATATAGGACATTCAATGAAATAAATGGATATCAATCTCAATAAAATGAATTACTCACACTTCAACTCTATAAATGAAATGAGTTTGGGAACTATGAAAATAATTTCCTTTATACAATAACTAATGATGTTAATAAGACACAAAAACATTGATGTTAAAGGAAAAAAGTAAAATTTTATAAAATAATAAGAGTTGAAGAGAATCATGATGGTTTGGTAACACTTATCCTCTACTCTTGAATATGGGATTCAATATTAAAATTTATATAAATACTCTATATGAAAATATTATCCTTTTGTGATGTTTTATTTGATTCTAAGAATTGATTAAATCTCCCTATAAAGATTCCATACATATTTATGGGATAAAGAAATAAATTTTTATTATTAATCAACTTATGAATATCATCATGTGCAAGGATAAACCCAAACCTGTAACATCTGAGATTTTTATGAGTAATATTTTGTTTTTATGTTATCAAAGTAATCTTTCACTACACACTAGCTTGGCTTAATTTACATGCAATCGCGACCTTCCTCGATAGCTTGCGTCGTACGCAATACTGAGTTTCACTAAACAACGATATGCTATTAAAATATTATTAAAACTAGCCGTTATGAATATTAATAACCACTTTTTGAAATTTTATAAATTTTATTTTTCAAAATGGACTTCATTTTTGGATTCGGAATACCGAAATTAGCCTTGGGTGAAATTTTGGTATTTTTCTGAAAACTTTCAATTTTTGATGAATAGTGAAACCACTAAGTGGTAGGTTAAAAACTGAATTTTGCATAAAACTTAATTTTACCGCTTCTGTGAATGGAATTTCGAAAATCCGACAGACACGGTTGATATCCGTAAGTAAAATGTGGTTCAATGTGATAAAAATAATTTTTTGGTGAATAGTAACTTTTTACTTTTTTTACCGCGGTTAATAGTAAATAGGGTAAATAAGGGTATATATGATATTAATATTACCCTAACACATGTCCTAATTCTATTGGATAAGTTTAATTCGACCAAAAACAAACTTAGGAATAAACTATGTCCATTTAGGCCCACTTAGATTAGATTAGGACATTTATTATTAATTTATTTAAAGAAGGGTTAAAATAGTTAAAATCAAAGTTTAATAAGTAAATAATTTTTTAATATGGGGTAATACATAAGATAAATTCGACTATAAATATTAATTATAAATCTAAAAAGATTTCCTACACAATGGTATTTTATTTATAATTTTTAGACATTAAATAATTTAATTTATTTATGACACAATGACGATGCAGTAAATATCTTATTAATGAAATATTGACATAATTGATGTTATAAACACCAAAATAAATGTAATTTGAGACTTTTTATGAATCCCACTAATTTTCTAGGTTACTATGATATATTATTGTTGATTTAATCAACATGGTTCGAACATATAATTCTGTTATGACTTTCACAAAAATCATATATCAAATAGTGTCAAAATTGACACAAAATAGTTTTTAAATCAAATATTATATTATTAATTGTTATTTTATTTCTAAAAATCTAAGGTTTGGCGAAATGACTTATACAAGTATATATATATTAATAATAAACAATTTGGGGTTCGTTTGGCATGTTATAGTAAGTGTATTAACCATATAGTGTAAGAAAACAAAAAGACACGGTAAAAGGTAAATTATTTAACTTATTGTTAAATCTAATTGATAAGGTTAAAATAATACCCTAAACTTGTATAAATCCTATTGGTTGATAGGATTTCGACCCATCCCCACTTTATCTTCGAAATAAGACCCTTTGGAACCATTATAAACCGATTTTGACTTTAATATAAAATAATATTTTGAGATATTCCTAAGGTGCCCCTCTCCTCTCTTATAAAAGGGCACCTCCTCCCCCTCCTCCTCACACCAATTTGAGCACTCAATCTCGGCCAACCCCTAACATTTTATCCTCTCCACTTCCCTAGAATTATCCTAGATGTCCTTGTCTTCTTCAAAGATCTATCTTAGTTCCCTAAGTGGAGGATTCAAAGAGGCGTTCCAAAGAAGAGGTAATATCCATTACCGATCTTTTCAATTTCTTTCTTCTTCAACTTCTTCTTATTTAGTTGTTTCATGATAAAGTAATAACATCAGTATTACTTACATACTGATATGTTATTATAAATATGAAACAACTCTAATTCACCTTCTATCCATCCTACAGAAAAATGAAATCACCGCGCGTGCGTACGTACGGAATACCGTCTCCACGCCGTGGTGTAATCTATTTTCCACCATCACCTTACAAGGATGGGTATAATGGTGTAATGAGTAACTATTTATGATTATTATAAAGTAATATTGATACTTAAATAATATATATATACTCCAATACAGTTCCACGATCATAGGAACGATATCATCACTCGTGCGTACGTACGGAATACCGTCTCCATGATGTGATGCGACTCGTTCTACATGATCATCATTACATAGTAATTATATAAATGAATTGAATGAATAAATATGATATACGTTACACTAATACCATTCTGGATATAAGGTATCTATAACCTTAAAATAATAATAAGAATTTATTCGGCAAAACACGCATAAGAACAAAAAGCAATAAGGACCCGAGTAACAAGTAACAATGAAATATTACTAACAAGAAGATAAGAATATGACCATATATGATATCATATCAATATGTATGATTCTGGAATAAGTCAATAACATTATTTAAACCATTACACAGGAGATTCGGACACGTACAAAGCAAATCGGACCTAAGGTAAGGGAAATATCACAATCTCATTTTTATCCGAGATTGTTTATACTTTGGCATTTACTGGGGTGTATTTTATCATCCACATCCATGTTTCCTCAATATGTAATATTTATATCCTTATAAAATATTTTATATTCAATTTTACCCTTCGGTGAATATTTAGTAAAGGATATGAAAGGAATCTTTTTGTCGTTTTTCGTACGAGGAACTTTTTTGACTTTTCTGACAAAAGTACGAGAAGAATGTTTTTTTAACTTATACGGCATGAATGGATTTTTAAAACATTATTTCCAAGAAGCTTCCTTTACAATTTTTCAAGTTTATTTTTAATCAACTTCTTTTATTATAATGTCGTATGACATGTTATGAAAGGAAAAATGTTTTTGAAGTAGAAAGGATATTTTCCTCAAGAATGGAGTTCAAGTATTTTATCAAATTTTTTTCCATCTAAGATAATAAAAGGGTTCTGTTTTTATCCCTATTATTACATGGATTTGATTATGTTGTGATGGAAATATTTTTATGAATTCCTTTATCTTATATGAATTGTTTTATGATGTCATGTTGTTTAAGAATTCCATTTTTATTACATGGGTTACGCTATGATGTATGGTTTATGATTATGTGGCACACATAAGAAAGGATTCATTATAAGATGGGTGGGACCTATATATCCCTCCAATGAATTGGGTAAATATTTTATATCTCATGAGATAGACATGGCTGGAATGGTAGGTTATACCGGTTCAGTGAAACAAGACTGGAACGAGGGTAACTCGGTTCGGAAAGGGACTCTGTCCACTAAGATAGTCTTGGAAATGAGTCATGACTAACAAGAAATGACTATCCATGATTATGTGTGCATGCCACAAAGTTTCAAGTTTCATATTATGATTATGGGGATCTCATTTTCACTTCTATGATTTATTCCATGTAAAGATATTATGATCTCTTTTGCAGGTTATGATTTTCAAAAAGATATGATATGATTTTTATTTCCTTTATTTGCCCTTGCTGAGCATTTGAGCTCACCCTTTTATGTTTTCTTTTCCCCAGGTCAGGAAGATGGATATTAAGTAGAATATGCTAAAAGGGACCCTAGATATGATGAAATAAATGGGAGACACTGTAGAAGATTTATGAACCAGTTGTTTATGATTCCCAGTTTCTAAAGACACTATACCTATACGGTCCTTTGTGGTTTTGTCATATGTTGTAACAAGTGTGCTTCAATTTTGAAGTATTAACAATGTATGTAAAGTATGGGTCGTTGACCTAATGTTAGGGAAATATAACAATCTCATTTTTATCCGATATTGTTTATACTTTGGCATTTACAGGGGTGTATTTTATCATCCACATCCATGTTTCCTCAATATGTAATATTTATATCCTTATACAATAGTTTATATTCAATTTTACCCTTCGGTGAATATATAGTAAAGGATATGAAAGGAATCTTTTGTCATTTTTCGTACGAGGTACTATTTTGACTTTTCCGACAAAAGTACGAGAAGAATGTTTTTTTTAACTTATACGGCATGAATCGATTTTTAAAACATTATTTCCAAGAAGCTTCCTTTACAAGTTTTCAAGTTTATTTTTAATCAAATTCTTTTATTTTAAAGTCGTATGACATGTTATGAAAGGAAAAATGTTTTTGAAGTAGAAAGGATATTTTCCTCAAGAATGGAGTTCAAGTATTTTATCAAAATTATTTTACATCTAAGATAATAAAAGGGTTAAGTTTTTATCCCTATTATTACATGGATTTGATTATGTTGTGATGGAAATATTTTTATGAATTCCTTTATCTTATATGAATTGTTTTATGATGTCATGTTGTTTAAGAATTCCATTTTTATTACATGGGTTACTCTATGATGTATGGTTTATGATTATGTGGCACACATAAGAAAGGATTCATTATAAGATGGGTGGGACCTATATCTCCCTCCAATGCATTGGGTAAAGATTTTATATCTCATGAGATAGACATGGCTGGAACGGTAGGTTATACCGGTTCAGTGAAACAGGACTGGAACGAGGGTAACTCGGTTCAGAAAGGGACTCTATCCACTAAGATAGTCTTGGCAATGAGTCATGACTAACAAGAAATGATTTTCCATGATTATGTGTGCATGCCACAAAGTTTCAAGTTTCATGTTATGATTATGGGGATCTCATTTTCACTTCTATGATTTATTCCATGTTAAGATATTATGATCTCTTTTGCAGGTTATGATTTTCAAAAAGATATGATATGATTTTTATTTCCTTTATTTTCCCTTGCTGAGCATTTGATCTCACCCTTTTATGTTTTCTTTTCCCCAGGTCAGGAAGATGGATATTAAGTAGAATATGCTAAAAGGGACCCTAGATATGATGAAATAAATGGGAGACACTGCAGAAGATTTATGAACCAGTTGTTTATGTTTCCCAGTTTCTAAAGACATTATACCTATACGGTCCTTTGTGGTTTTGTCATATGTTGTAATAAGTGTGCTTCAATTTTGAAGTACTAACAATGTATGTAAAGTATGGGTCGTTATAGTTGGTATCAGAGGAAAGGTATAGTCAACCGTTGGAAACTAGGATGTGAAAGCCTTAGTAAGAACCCTAAGGATAAGTCTAAGCATAGAACACAATCATAGTGTTTTAGAAATGGCCATGAATACCCTAGGATAAGACCTTAAGTGTGAAATTTTATCCTTGATTATGTGGTTTTCCTATTATAATTTGTGTTTCTCACACTATTCTTCTTGGTTTTAGTCAATGGCTGGAACCCAAAGGAACAGTGTCAATGCGGAATGCGATGGGCAATGAAATGATTGTCCCCCTGAGAAACCAAACGATATGGGAGCTGGAATGCAAAATCTTGTAGCCATGCTCACACAACTTTCTCAAGCTATGAATCATGCAGGACTTCCAAACGAGCAAAGGAAGGAGCAACATTCTGTTGAATCCTTCATGAGGCAGCGGCCACCTTCTTTCAGCGGGTCTACTGATCCATTAGTTGCTGAACAACGAATTAGTACTACTGAAAAGATATTTTCAGTTCTTCAATGTTCTGAACATGATAAATTCATCCTAGCAGTGTATTGTTTGGAAGGAGATGCTGATCAATATTGGAATCTTATTAAGAATACGAGGCAAAGGGATGAAATTGAGTCTATGGAATGGGACGAGTTCAAGAACTTATTTTTCAATAAGTACTTCCCTCGTATTCTCCGAACAAATATGGAGAAAGAGTTTCTTGAACTGAAGCAAAGGGGTGATGAATCTGTTGGTACCTATGAAGCAAATTTTACAAGACTTGCATGGTACACTTCTGGTATTATTATCCAACCTGAGAGTAAGATCGATCGATTCTTTAGTGGCTTAAAACCAAGTCTTCGAAGGGCGTTAGCCATAAGGGACTTCAATAGCTACAAGGAAATCGTTCGATGTGCTCTCAAAGTCGAGATGGAGATTGGAGTAACCCATCAGTCACATGGATTTGATAAGAAGAGGAAGATGGAATTCAAAGGAAAATCTAAAGAGCACACTGAAAAGAAGATGAGCTTTCCCTTATGCTCAAAGTGTGGAAAGAAACATGGAGGGAGTTGTCTTAAAGGGAAAAGTAAATGTTTTAAATGTGGAAAGGAAGGTCATCGGGCATTTGAATGCCGTGATAATGGGAAGAAGATGTCTAATGATTCAAATAAAGGAAGGGATACACAGAATGAACCTACTACACTTCAATGTTTCAAGTGCAAGGAGATGGGGCATTATGCTAATCAATTCCCAAATCCAAGGGTTGATGATGATGGTCGATGTCAACAAAATCTTAAGGCTAAAGGAAAAGGAAAGTCACATGCAATTTCTATCAGCGATGTGGAGTACGATAACGAAGTGGTGAAAGGTACACTTACCATCCACTCTAAAGTAGAAAATGTTTTATTTGATTCTGGATCCACCCACTCTTTTATTTCTGAAAAAGTTTCTAAGGGAATCACCGTATTACCTCAACAATTAGATGTTGAGTTAGCTGTGACAACACCTAATGGCACAACAGTCGCATCAAAAGTTTATAATTCTTCTCCGATTGAAGTTTGTGGGAAAGTGCTTCCTGCAAATCTTGTGATCCTTCCTTTAGTGGAATTTGATGTGATTCTTGGCATGGATTGGCTTTCTCTACATGGAGCTCATATCAATTGCCAAAGAAGGGAAGTCAAATTTCTTATTCCCGATCAATCTATGATCGTCTACCAATGCAAGGATGAACATAACCTTCCAGTGGAAATTTCTTCCATCTTATGGGTATTGATTCCACTAAATTAAGGTTATTTATCTCAAATGGTTGGTGAGAAACTCACGATTGAGAATATGCCCATTGTACGAGAGTTTGATGATGTCTTTCCGAAGGAATTACCGGTTCTTCCACCAAATCGTGAAGTTGAGTTTTCAATAGAACTCGTACCGAGTGCTTTTCCAATTTCAAAGACACCTTATAGAATGGCCCCAATTGAGTTGCAGGAATTGAAGAAGCAACTCCAAGAGAATCTTGATAAGGGATTCATATGCTTTAGTGCGTCACCTTGGGGAGAACCTGTTCTATATGTTAAGAAGAAAGATGGATCAATGAGAATCTGTATTGATTATCGAGAACTTAACAAGATCACTATCAAGAACAAATATCCTCTCCCACGCATTGATGACTTATTTGACCAACTACGCGAAGCTCAATTCTTTTCCAAGATTGATCTTCATTCAGGGTATCATCAATTAAGGGTCAAAAGGGAGGATATACCAAAGACGGCTTTCCGTACAAGGTATGGACACTATGAATTTATAGTGATGCCATTTGGTCTTACTAATTCCCCTGCTATCTTCATGGATCTAATGAATAGATTCTTTAGAGACTATCTTGATCAATTTGTGGTAGTCTTTATAGACTATATTCTTGTCTATTCAAAGAGCAAGGAAGGGAAAGAAGATCACTTGAGAATTATATTGAAGACCCTGAGAAAGGAGAAGCTTTATTCCAAATTTACCAAGTGTGAATTTTGGCTTCAAAAAGTTGCATTTTTTGGGTCACATAATCTCAAAAGAGGGGATATCTCTGGATCCAGCAAAAATAGGGGTTATCGAAAGATGGTCAAGACCAACAACAGTAACTGAGATCCGAAGTTTTCTTGGTTTGGCTAGATATTATCGATTTTTTTTAAAAGATTTTTCACGATTATCTAATCCACTAACCAAGTTGACTCGGAAAGGAGTTAAGTTTGTTTGGACAGAGGAATGTGAAGAGAATTTCAAGGAGTTGAAAAGAAGGTTATCCAGTGCACCTGTGCTCACACTGCCTTGTAGTGGAGAAAGTTTTGTGATCTACAGTGATGCATCCAAGAAGGGATTGGGGTGTGTTCTTATGAAAAATGATATGGTGATAGCTTATGCCTCACGACAGTTGAAAATCCATGAGCAAAATTACCCAACACAAGATTTGGAGTTGGCTGCGGTAATCTTTGCATTAAAGATTTGGAGGCATTACCTTTATGGTGAAAGGTGTGATATTTATACTGATCATAAAAGTTTAAAGAATATTTTCACACAAAAGGAGTAGAATATGTGTCAAAGAAGATGGTTGGAGTTGATTAAGGATTACGACTGCTCAATCCATTACCACCTTGGGAAATCAAACAAGGTGGCAGATGCATTAAGTCGACAAGACCATGCTAGTTTATCCATGATGAGGATCACAAAAGATCCAATATTTATGGATTTACAAAGGATGGATCTTGGAATTATAATGGAAGGGGAAAATATTATCTTTCTCAAATGAATGTTCAACCATCTATACATGTGAAGATTAAAGAGGCACAGAAAGAAGATGTCGAGTTACAAAAGAAGGTGAGAAATATTCCTGAATTAAACCTTGATTGTGATGGGATAATAAAGTTCAGGAATCGGGTTTGTGTTCCTCCCATCCCCGAATTAAAGAATGAGCTGCTGGATGAGGCTCATAGTTCATCATTCTCTATTCATCCTAGAAGCACGAAGATGTATAGGGACCTGAAAGAGTACTTCTGGTGGGATGGCATAAAAAGAGATGTTGCTGAATATGTCTCTCGATGCTTGGTTTGTCAACAAGTTAAAGCTGAGAGACAGAAGTCTAAGGGGATGTTACAACCATTACCCATACCCGAATGGAAATAGGAAAACATCACTGTGGACTTTGTCACAGGACTTCCTAAAATATACAAAGGCAATAATGCTATTTGGGTCATAGTTGATCGTTTTACAAAGTCTGCACACATCATTGCTATTAGAGAGGATTTCTCTCTAGATCAGCTTTCCAGGATATATGTAAAGGAAGTGGTAAGATTACATGGAGTACCACTTTCTATTATATCTGATTGGGATCCGAGATTTACCTCGAAGTTCTGGCGAAGTCTTCAGCATACTCTGGATACAGTGTTGAGTTTCAGCACTTCTTATCATCCCCAGACAGACGGTCAGTCTGAGAGAACAATTCGAGCCATAGAAGATATGTTGAGAGCTTGTTCTATGGATTTCAAAGGAGGTTGGGATAAACACCTACCTTTGGTGGAATTTTCTTATAATAATAGCTTTCACTCCAGTATTCAGATGGCTCCTTATGAAGCTCCCTATGGAAAGAAATGCAGGACTCCAACTTGCTGGGATGATGTTGGGGAACGAAAGCTATTAGGACCTGATCTCATTGATGAAATGGCAGAAAAGGTCAGATCTATTCAACAACACATAAGAGCAGCTCAGAGTCGATAGAAAAGTTATGCCGACAACCGAAGAAAAGACCTAGAGTTTGAAGTGGGTGATAAAGTGTTCTTACGAATATCTCCCTGTGGAGGGTTATGAGATTTGGAAAGAAGGGGAAGTTGAGCCCTAGATATATCGGTCCTTTCGAAATACTGGATCGTGTTGGGAAGGTAGCTTACCGATTGGCGCTTCCACCGAATCTCTCTCAAGTTCATGATGTGTTCCATGTATCTCTCCTGAGAAAGTACATACCAGATCCTTCACATGTACTCAGCTCAGAAGTTGTACCGCTGGAGCAAGATCTTTCTTATAAAGAACAGCCGATAGAGATTCTGGATCGTAGCGAAAAAGTCCTACGAAACAAGACAACTTGCTTGGTGAATGTTTTATGGAGGAACCACCAATTTGAAGAATCTACTTGGGAGCTTGAGGATATGATGAGGGAGAGGTATCCTCATCTGTTTGTTACAAAGTGACGAATTTCGAGAGCGAAATTCTTTTTAAGGGGGGTAGAATGTAACATCCGAGATTTTTATGAGTAATATTTTGTTTTTATGTAATCAAAGTAATATTTCACTACACACTAGCTTGGCTTACTTTACACGCAATCGTGACCTTCCTCAATAGCTTGCGTCGTACGCAATACTGAGTTTCACTAAACAACGATATGCTATTAAAATATTATTAAAACTAGCCGTTATGAATAGTAATAACCACTTTTGGAAATTTTATAAATTTTATTTTTCAAAATGGACTTCATTTTTGGATTCGGAATACCGAAATTAGCCTAGGGTGAAATTTTGGTATTTTTCTGAAAACTTTCAATTTTTTATGAATAGTGAAACCACTAAGTGGTAGGTTAAAAACAGAATTTTGCATAAAACTTAATTTTACCGCTTCTGTGAATGGAATTTCGAAAATACGACAGACACGGTTTATATTAGTAAGTAAAATGTGGTTCAATGAGACAAAAATAATTTTTTGGTGAATAGTAACTTTTTACTTTTTTTACCGCGGTTAATAGTAAATAGGGTAACTAAGGGTAAATATGATATTACTATTACCCTAACACATGTCCTAATTCTATTGGATAAGTTTAATTCGACCAAAGACAAACTTAGGAATAAAATATGACCATTTAGGCCCACTTGGATTAGATTAGGACATTTATTATTAATTTATTTTAAGAAGGGTTAAAATAGTTAAAATCAAAGTTTAATAAGTAAATAATTTTTTAATATGGGGTTATACATAAGATAAATTCGACTATAAATATTAATTAGAAAGCTAAAACAATTTCCTACATAATGGTATTTTATTTATAATTTTTATACATTAAATAATTTAATTTATTTATGACACAATGATGATGCAGTAATTATCTTATTAATGAAATATTGACATAATTGATGTTATAAACACAAAAATAAATGAAATTTGAGACTTTTTATGAATACCACTAATTTTCTAGGTTACTATGATATATTAGTGTTGATTTAATCAACTTGGTTCGAACATATAATTCTGTTATGAATTTCACAAAAATCATATATCAAACAGTGTCAAAATTGACACAAAATAGTTTTTAAATGAAATATTATATTATTAATTGTTATTTTATTCTTAAAAATCTAAAGTTCGGCCAAATGACTTAGATAAGGATATATATATTAATAATAAACAATTTGGGGTTCTTTTGGCATGTTATAGTAAGTGTACTAACCATATAGTGTAAGAAAACAAAAAGACACGGTAAAAGATAAATTATTTAACTTATTGTTAAATATAATTGATAAGGTTAAAATAATACCCTAAACTTGTCTAAATCATATTTGTTGATAGTATTTAGACCCATACCCACTTTATCTTCTAAATAAGACCCTTTGGAACCATTATAAACCGATTTTGACTTTAATATAAAATAATATTTTGAGATATTCCTAAGGTGCCCCTCTCCTCCCTTATAAAAGGGCACCTCCTCCCCCTCCTCCTCACACCAATTTGAGAACTCAAGCTCGGCCAACCCCTGAACTTTTCTCCTATCCACTTCCATAGAATAATCCTAGAGGTCCTGGTCTTCTTCAAAGACCAATCTTAGTTCCCTAAGTGGAGGATTCAAAGAGGCGTTCCAAAGAAGAGGTAATATCCATTACCGATCTTTTCAATTTCTGTATTCTTCAACTTCTTCTTCTTTAGTTGTTTCATGATAAAGTAATAACATTGGTATTACTTACATACTGATATGTTATTATAAATATTAAACAACCCTAATTCACCTTCTATCCATCCTATAGAAAAATGAAATCACCGCGCGTGCGTACGTACGGAATACCGTCTCCACGCCGTGGTGTAATCTATTTTCCACCATCACCATACAAGGATGGGTATAATGGTGTAATGAGTAACTATTTATGATCATTATAAAGTAATATTGATACTGAAATAATATATATATACTCCAATACAGTTCCACGATCATAGGAACGATATCATCACTCGTGCGTACGTACGGAATACCGCCTCCACGATGTGATGCAACTCGTTCTACATGATCATCGTTACATAGTAATTATATAAATGAATTGAATGAATAAATATGATATATGTTACACTAATACCATTCTGTATATAAGGTATCTATAACCTTAAAAGATGAATAAGAATTTATTCGGCAAAACACGCATAAGAACAAAAGGCAATAAGGACCCGAGTAACAAGTAACAATGAAATATTACTAACAAGAAGATAAGAATATGACCATATATGATATCATATCAATATGTATGATTCTGGAATAAGTAAATAACATTATTTAAACCATTATAAATGAGCTTTGGACACGTACAAAGCAAATCGGACCTAAGGTAAGGGAAATATCACAATCTCATTTTTATCTGAGATTGTTTATACTTTGGCATTTACTGGGGTGTATTTTATCATCCACATCCATGTTTCCTCAATATATAATATTTATATCCTTATACAATAGTTTATATTCAATTTTACCCTTCGTTGAATTTTTAGTAAAGGATATGAAAGGAATCTTCTGTCGTTTTTCGTACGAGGTACATTTTTGACTTTTCCGACAAAAGTACGAGAAGAATGTTTTTTAACTTATACGGCATGAATGGATTTTTAAAACATTATTTCCAAGAAGCTTCCTTTACATGTTTTCAAGTTTATTTTTAATCAACTTCTTTTATTTTAAAGTCGTATGACATGTTATGAAAGGAAAAATGTTTTTGAAGTAGAAAGGATATTTTCCTCAAGAATGGAGTTCAAGTATTTTATCAAAATTATTTTCCATCTAAGATAATAAAAGGGTTCTGTTTTTATCCCTATTATTACATGGATTTGATTATGTTGTGATGGAAATATTTTTGTGAATTCCTTTATCTTATATGAATTGTTTTATGATGTCATGTTGTTTAATAATTCCATTTTTATTACATGGGTTACGCTATGATGTATGGTTTATGATTATGTGGAACACATAAGAAAGGATTCATTATAAGATGGGTGGGACCTATATCTCCCTCCAATGAATTGGGTAAAGATTTTATATCTCATGAGATAGACATGGCTGGAACGGTAGGTTATACCGGTTCAGTGAAACAAGACTGGAATGAGGGTAACTCGGTTCAGAAAGGGACTCTGTCCACTAAGATAGTCTTGGAAATGAGTCATGACTAACAAGAACTGATTTTCCATGATTATGTGTGCATGCCACAAAGTTTAATGTTTCATGTTATGATTATGGGGATCTCATTTTCACTTCTATGATTTATTCCATGTTAAGATATTATGATCTCTTTTGCAGGTTATGATTTTCAAAAAGATATGATATGATTTTTATTTTCTTTTATTTGCCCTTGCTGAGCATTTGAGCTCACCCTTTTATGTTTTCTTTTCCCCAGGTTAGGAAGATGGATATTAAGTAGAATATGCTAAAAGGGACCCTAGATATGATGAAATAAATGGGAGACACTGTAGAAGATTTATGAACCATTTGTTTATGTTTCCCAGTTTCTAAAGACACTATACCTATATGGTCCTTTGTGGTTTTGTCATATGTTTTAATAAGTGTGCTTCAATTTTGAAGTATTAACAATGTATGTAAAGTATGGGTCGTTATAAAACCTCTACTGGAAATATTTTTTCAAAAGTTAAAATATTGTTTAAATAAAAAAGGGTGAAATGTATTTTGGATGCATATATGATTTTTAGATTTTAGGGAATGATTATTACACATTGGAGAATATACATTCAAGATATATTAATTTTTGTATGAGAATTTATGAGTATAAAAAATTATTAATCATGTAAGGATATGTGATCAAATTATTTTTCTTTTTTTAATAGGGTTGATAATATTTTAGATGATTTTAAGGCTAAATACTTGTGGAATGGTTTCAGATGAAAATTTCTATATTTATTATAGAGATTGAAGTATGATATATCATATCCTACACTAAACATTTTGGTTTTGGTAAATATTTAGAGTCTTAAATAATTACTTATGAGTCTTATGATTTGACTAAAAGTTACTGAGGCATGAAAAATTCAACATCAATATTCATTTCCTATAGTAAGATATTGGGTGGAAATAGATAAAAGCCCAACCAATGGATGATATTATTCTTAATAAATATAATGAAATCAGGTATGATTATTTTCATGAGTATTTTATCTATATTGTAAAATAATCCCTCAACATTAAGAAATGAACTTATAATAAAAATGTGATCTAGATACTTATCTTATTGAGAAATAAATGGTCTTTTAACCCATCACAAATTTAAAAACATTAGGGTTATATTTCTCCAGACCAAGATCCCAATCACTCTCTATCAATCCTTGTGAGTTATGTGTTTTCTTTCATATCAATGTTTTCTTTCTTATCAAGAGGATGTTTTATTAAATTATTTTATGATGTGGATCTCCAAAATGAAATTTTAAAATGAAAAAAAATATTATTACTGAGAAAAATTGTGAGGGTGAAATTTATGAATGTGGGGGTGAATATAACACAACTATATTTAATTAATTTTTTCTATTCAATATATTTAACTTCTTTGATATCTTTAGTTACAGACATCTATGAGTTTAAGAGAACTATTATATAATATTTAAAGTATTATTATTACTTATATAATAAATTAAAGGTTATTAATAATATTAATTAATCTTTTTAATAACATAAAAATTATTTACTCAATATATATATACTTAGTATTTAATCATGTAATTTTTAGTAATTTAAATCAATTTCTTAAAGATATATTTTTCAATCAAATTGAATTTGTAATAATTTTTATCACAAAATATTATAATAAATTTTTTGAACATAATAAAAAAAAATTTATATGGTGTAATTAATTGTTTGAAATAAACATATAAACAATATCTTTCATTGAAATTTTGGTTTTAATTTAAAAAGGATGATTTTTTAGTGAATACTGAAATATAAAAGGTTTTATATGAGTACAATTTTTATTTTCATATAAAAATTTATTATGATTTGAATTTGATCTCTCCTTGATTTATGTATTATTTAATTTTATATAATCAAATTAACTTTATTTAAATCATTATTATACATGATTTGGGATTGAGTTCATTTTTTTTATTAAAATGATTTTTTTTCTAAAACCAATTGTTCCGTTTTATGAATTTATCTTAAATTTAATTTCACCCACTTATAAAAATTGAATCATGAAAATTGTACTCCATATTTATAATCATAATTTTAAAATTTTGTAAATATTTCTCTTTTATTTTTTATCAAAATGAAAGGTAACTGTGCAAAAAATTTATCACCTAGGTAAAGGGTAAATGACGTAAATCTATGATTAAACTAAGTGATAAGGTCATAATTATTCACTTTAATTATTATTGGATTCATTAAATTCGACGCATGTAACATCATTTTTTATTTTTACCTTTTAAATGGACACTTTTCCAAGATAATGAACTATCTATTATTTGAACTAAAGAGATTGAAAAAATGCCACACTCTTTGTTTAAGATATCATTTTTATGTTCACATAGGGGAAAAATTTGTTCTGAAAAAATATTAATTATAATTATTTTTCTAGAGATATTATACTCATTATTTAAATTTATTTACATACTTTATGAATTAAAAATTTATCTTAGATACTTACACAACACTGATGTTCAAATTATTAATTTTATAGAAAACTAAAATAAATATTGTTAAAAATATTACAAGTATTATAATTTGAAATTATTAAGGTTTCTAAGAATTTTATATAAGACCATGATTTTTTCATATTTTTTAAAAAAAACTTAATAATATATTTTTTTGGATTCAATATAAACCAAAGTGATGAATTATGTCAATATTGAAAATAATGATATTTTATGAAAATAATATTTTATTGAATTATTTAAAAATTATGAAAACATTAAATAAGGACCAATGGAATAATATGTGGTTTAAATTTTTATCCCTTATACATTTATTAATCAATAGTACAAATATATGTAAAATTATAACCATTTAACAGTGAAACATATGTCACAAAAGTTAAAGATAAAATTGTTTAATTAGGGTACTAAACCAAAAGATAAATTATTAAATAAAACTTAAACATAAAAATATTTTATTGGATTTTTATATTTCAACCATATACTATCCTAGTTAATAATTTATAACCATTTGGATGTTTTTGTGTCCATAATAGTCTTATTATTTTTGTTAAAAAAGTAAATTCCAAAAGTGTCCCTCACCTCAATTATAAATGGCCACCTCATACCTCACATTATTACACATATTTTATACTTATATATAGACCATACTATTAAAAATTATATTATAAAATTTCCAACATACATTATAGAGGTTATGTTCTTCCAAAAAGACTAGCCCTAAATCCCTTTCAATGAGCTCTAAAGGAGACTTTTTGAAGAAGCGGTGATATCTCAAGACAATCACATTCTGTTTGAACTCTACATTATCTCCTACAAATATGTGATATCCATAATAAAATTATAATATCATTTGAATAAATATGATTAAAAAATTATGACTATAAAAATACCATTTTACACCATCATTCCCATCAAATAATAAGCGAAAGTATCCCTCAGGTGTGTGTATGACCTGTCATCTCCACGTAGCGATGAAATTCATTTTCCATCACTATATTTTATGGATGGTAATTATGATGGTTTGAATGTGTATATATTATATTTATTATATAATTATACTTATTTAATGATAATATAATGTATACCTTCCTATCATCCAATCTTTTTGGGAAATGATAATGTCACATGTGCATATGTATAGACTACTATCTCCATGATGTGATGTGATTGGTTTTTCAGTTATATTTAACATAGAAGGTAATAAAGATGAATTTGTTTGATATATATTAAATATATAAGATAATTATAATTCTAGAAATGATATTTTTTAATTAACTTTTTTTCATTCCGTCAATAAAAAATAAAAAAAAATGTCAATGTGTTTGAACGACCTATCATCTCTGTGGACAGTGTAATCCATTTTTTATCTCTAATTATTATACATAAATTAAATATTTATGTAATTAACAATTATTATTTTATACCATTCTTAAAATTATAGAAATTATACAATCATTATTAAAGTGTAATGATCAGTACTACCAAATCGAAATATGCTTGGAAAAATTAGTTATCACCCAGAATAGTGATTTTAAAAACAAATTATTAATAAATGGATGAAAAGATGTTACAAATCAATCATGTTTGGTATTAAATATATATTTTTATCTAACAAATTCACAATGAATACATATTTACTATACTTGAGATATGAATGTGAATAAGGAAAAGAAATATATAAGGTAAGGTTTTATTTCACAATCCCATCCTAATTCCAGATTTTATGATTTTTCCCCCATTGGGGAATATTTCTCTTCCATGTGTATGTTTTATAAAAATGTTTTCAAATGGGGTTTTTACTATTCTTTAATAATTTTTACTGTTATTTTTTCCCATGTTTTACTTTTTACAAATTGGTTTTACATGAATATTTTTCTCAATTTTCAAATGATGTACCTTGTGGTTTTTTGATAAAATTACAGAAGGAATGTTTTTAAAGTTATAGATAATGATCATATTTTCCCATTTTCATGATTTATTAATTATTTTTAGCTTAATTTAAAATATTAAAAGTTTATATTCAAATAAAAATTAATTCATTTATATTTGTACATATTTTTAAAAGGATAAGTGATTTTAAAATTGAGATGTTATTTACCTCAATAATTATTCCAATTCATCATTAAAAATAATTTTTTCATATAATATGACAACCTTTGATAATAAAATAATTTTATTGGGTATATTATACAAGGATAATATCTTTATATACTCTTTATGGATTATAATTAATATAAAATGTTGCTAATGAAACTCATTTCCTTTTTCATGGAGTATACTTTGATGAAATATGACACTTTTTATGAGATCTGATATGATGAATGTTTTATGATATTATGGAACATTTTTGTATTAATTTATTTATGTGATTTGGGGTATCTATATATCCCTCTAATTAATTGTTTAAAAATGTATAACTCATAAAGTAAATATGTTATGGATAAATCATATTTCATGTTCACGGTTTTATATATGGACATAGATTTCATGACTATATGTTTATGTATAGACCAAGTTTTTGTGTCCATATTTTTATGTCTGTAATAGGATTTCAAGTAAATAATATTTTTTTGTGGACCTAGTTTCATATATATAACATAATGTGAGGTGTTTAATGCTTTTCTTTAACATAATAATTGTATCTGTTTCTATTTCTACATGTTTACAAAGTTATAAGATTATGTGTGTGACAGAACTCTATATCTTTTATAAATTTTATTCTCTCATGGATTATATTCTTTGATTATTTTATGATTCAAGAATTATGGTATTCCTATTTTTATTTTTTACTCGATATTATAATCTATGATAAGCCTATTGTAGATTTTAAATGTTATCTTCATGATCTCACTCCCTTCTAGTAATGTTATACTTATGTTATTATTGATAATTCTATATTTCACCCTTACTGAACTTCTAATATCACCCATTATTTTTACATTTTATTGGGTTATGACTAAATGTTTTAGAAATTATTTTTATAATAAGTGTTTTATTTATGAAGAACATAGTGGGAGGTGATATAGATCATTTATGTACCATTTGTTTGCGTGTCCATGTTTCCAAAGGTACTAGACTAATATGATTCTTAAATGGATCTAAATTTTATATAATTGATCATTATATACATAGATTTAATTACTATGTATGTAAATTTAGTGTCTTTATTATCATTAAATTTTTATTTGATAATGTCTTATATATTATTTTAAATCATGAATTACTATAAAAAGACACTCTCTTTGTTTTAATAAATCCAAAATTTCCTTATAAAGAAAAGAATAATATATATTAATTTCTATGTATTTTACTAAAATGTAAAATTTTTTATCAGGGTGATATTTTATTAATTATAGTGATAGAATAATTACCTTAAATTCTTATTTAATGCAGACAGAGTAATTTTCCAACAAATAAAAATACTGAATAAATGATTTTATAAATAATAAAAGTAAAAAAATGGATGAATTATTATGTTCCACGAATATTTTATACTAAAATAATGTAATATTGAGGTTTTTAATTTTTATATTCAAAAAAAATTCATTTTTTTAAATTTCTATTATGTTAATAGTTCAAAAAATGAATTTAATGTTATCTTATGTGAAATTAGATATTTTTAAATAAATTTAAATTCATAAAAATTTTATCATTGTCCATATGAAATTTATATGGTCAAAAATATCAAAGCTATTACATTCATGGGTAACTTATAATTTTTTAGTAACAATTTTGACCCCAAAATAATAAAAAAGTTTGTTATCACTGTAATAGTTAAAAGGGCTATTGTTCGGTAAAACCAAGGTGATAAGGATTATAAACATCAAATAAACTTGTATAAATATAATTAAATTATGGTTTTTATACTTTTAAAAATCATATATTCACTATATATAAATTTTGATCCACATGAAAATGAAAATTATTTTAATTAATTTAATACTTTATGTAATTCAAAGGGTTCGTAAGCCCTCACTTTTAAATGGGAATATAGTCTCATCTATTATTAAAAATGTCTGAGCACACTATCTTATATAATAACTATTCTAACTCCTTAATATAATCTATTCATTAATACAATATACCTTTTTCTTCTCCTAATACAAATATTTCATGGATTATGTTATAATCCAAAGGTGGACTCTCCAATAAAAGTTAGGCATATATACCAATCCATTGAAGATTATTTCATCCACTAATTCCTCAAAATATATTGTACCCACTATAGAATAATGTTTACAGTATCATAAATATAATAATGTTCTATTATGATTAATCAAAACCATATTACACTAATTTTATATCCTAAATAAAAATGAAAACATTTTTGTAAATACTTATTGCATATCATTTCCACATAGCGGTGTAATTAATTTTTAATAGTCATTTTAAATTGATTATTATAAATATAGAAATAATGAAGATATATATATATATGATATTTATGAAATAATTATTTTTCATGGACTATAATATGTTATTTACCTTTTTACCCTTTATCATGTTAATAAAATGATAACTTGGCTCATGTGTGTATTTCTGGACTACCAACTCCACGAAGTGATGCGATTCATTTTCATGTACACCATTAAAGGATGATTAAAAATATGTATATATGTAAAATATATGAAATATATTTCATGAAAAATATTCATTATATGATGATACTTTTTACAAGGTGAATATACCAAAACAATAATACTGAAACATTCCTGAGAAATGGGAAGGTATTCACCTAAATGTCCCTTTTAAAGAAGAATCATTAATAAAAGTGAAATTAAAAATTATAAAAGAATGATACATATAATTTTTGGAATTTATATTGTTTTTTATGTAATATTAATAAATATACATTTTTTACATGAAGATTGAATGTATACAATGAATAATAAGGCTTTAGGTAAGGGTTTATTTTATAATATCATCCTTAACTGGGATTATTAATGTTTTATGACTACATTAAGTTAATTGTATAATATTTATATATTATAAAAAATTTGTTTTCTAATCCTTTGTGTATTTATATAAATTATAATATTTCCTTTCCTTGTTCCTCTCTCTACACACTAAAGATACTGAAAACATTAATTTTATGAAAACATACTTTTATTCAATTTCAATCATAAATATTTTTTTCATGTTAGTATTTTTATTAAAATGTTTAAAAAATATTTTAATATTATAAAAAAATTAATTAAATTCATTTATACCCATATTTAAATATTTATTAATTATATTAAAAGGAATATTCTTATCATTTTATGAACGATGTTTTTTTAACAATGGTATGAACAGAATTATTGTTTTAACATTTTCTATATGAATTATCTATAAAGGAATCACAACTATTATTTTAATTCAAAATTCATTTAGATTTTTCCATTTTTATTTCTAAATAAAATAACTTTCCTAATATTTTGATATATATATATATATATTTAATAAGTTATTTCAAAATGAAAATGGTATTTTTTTCAAGAAGATTCCATATGATATTTTTAATGTATTTTCATATATATAAATATACTTCTATAAATCATAGAATTTAATGTGGATCTAATTTATTGATTAAATCCATCGTATTTCATTAGATTGTATATTATATGTTTTATTGAGAAAATTATTGTCATTTTCTATCACAGATTTTCAAATATTGATATTTTTTATTATTAAGGCATATTGATTATGATTTATTGTTTATTAATATGATAAATTAATTTAACTCGTTATGTTACATGCAGGACCCATAATTATATATCCTCTAAAGGGATTTATTGGTATCACGGTATAGAATAGTTTTCTCATTCCTCCATGGCCTAAATAATTTATATATGATTCCGTGGAATGAGGCCTCGATTGTAATTTTATGTTGTCCACCATTTTGAATTAAATAATTATAAACACAATAATTAATATTCATGTGATAATTATAAAAGTTATGATATCCATGAATATGTTTCCATATTATGTGATTATTTATATGGAATAAATTTATCATCATTCATTCCTTTAATATTATTCATTCCTTATTTGTCTTCTATAATACGAATTCATTTACTAAGAATTTGAATTAACCCTTTTTTATGATTACCTTCCCCAAGACGATAAGATGTGAATTAAGAATTAAATAGAATGATATTATTGATTGAATAATGTTGTTTTCAAGGAAAATAATACGATTCATTTTACATTTTCAAATGTAATATGATATTCAGTACTGTATCTAGTTTTCTAAGACTTTTAAACTATTTAATCCATTAAGATGTAATCACTTGTATTTAGTTACAATATAATAATGTTTCATCGCCACTAAGATACTGGTTTAGGGGTATTTACACGAGTATAGTTTCCATTAAAACGTCCTAAAAATTATATCTCTATTTTACCATATCCTAAATCATTCAATGGAAGGGAACTACAAGTGAACCTACCTATGATACCATTATGTAACACCCTGACCTAAAAAACTAGGTACAATTCAGGATACCTCCCACCCTCATGCATGTATCCATGTATGAAAGAGGTTTCCAACTAGTTGTGAGGTCTAAAAAGGAAATCATATGGAGGATATAATCTCAGTGTTAGGAAATAAATAGAAAATATAATGTGAGTAAAAAATAAACATATAAAATTGAAGAATAAATAAATCATCAGAGTAGCACTATACACAAAAGGTACTAACCCATGCAATAGAAGAGTAGGATGTGAGTTACACAACCCAAAATAATGAAAAAGGATCCCGAAAAATGGTGGCTAAATACTTGATAAAATGTAAATAGCTATAAAATATAGATCACATACAATTATGAAGACCATCCTATAATTTCTTGCACCCACTTTTATATCTTGATCAACCACCCATTATTGGGCCTTGTCTTTTCACTAAATCTAAGGTCATGAAATTTATAAACACATAAAGATATCCACATATGGTGTGGGTATAGAACCTAGTAGGAAACCACTAATATGCCCTTAACATAACTACATAAGATATAATTTTTTATTCCATAAATGTTATAAAAGTGCATATAAATGAAAAGTATGTCACATATGAAAAAATTTATAGAATTGGACCATTGAGAGTAAATCTACATTCTATAGATCCCAGATGAATGATATTAAACCATCCACATGACACATTAAACTAAATTGTGTATTCCCTAAAACATTTGACACATACCCTTAAATATATATACCATGTAGATGTCGACAAAATGATGACACATCACCCTTGGGGGGAGATACAATATGCCCCAACCTACATGATAAACTATAACTAAATGAGGAACATCACATGTGTTACATTATAAACGATGAAATATAAAACATCACAACATGTTAAGAATGATTCATAACCATCACAATCCATGTGTGACTGAACATCAATCATAGGTCACATGGGGATCCACACACACTACTTGAGATCAAAATCAAGAATGGGACCCAAGGACGACCCACACTCACCAAATGAAATAAACATGAAGAATATGTATCATGGGATACAAATCTACACCAATAGTTATCAAATATTAATCAAAGGACTCACAAGATACACACACATTTAAAACAATCACTCTTTGAACCCATATATATATATATATATGATATTTGGATAAGGACAACTGATCATAGGTAAAATTACATTTTAATGAATAGTATATATGTTCGATTCCAATTTAAAAAAAAATAATCCTAAAACCATTCTCAATACACTAAAAATATAATTCTGTTATTAAGGATAAATATTACCCACACACAAAATATAGGAAAATATCACACATACCTGAGAATATCTACTACTAATAATATTCTAGGTATATGCAATGTGTACTTACTAATTAATTGAAAATGTGTGTTAGATTTTTTGATGAATAAAAATTACCTTCTTTGAACATGTTAAGACCATAATTTCAATTATTAAATCCAGAATCTATCTCTTTTTCTAAGGAAAGTTGGATATAATTTATCTACATCAAGGTAGAGGTTATTGTATTTTGAAACATTGGATCGAACTGATGTATGGGTGTCGAAGGGAGGAGACAGATAGAGATGAAGGATTGAAAAATCCCTAAAATAGATCTTATATGGTTCTAGGGTTGATAGTGTATTGAGAGATTGAGAAAATAGTATATTGGTTGGGTTTTAAAAAAATGATATTACATGCATCCCTTGCTGGGTACTAAGAGGCACTACATGTGATTTTCTACCCTCCAATGGTATGATGGTAGCTTCTAATAAAAATAAATGTCACTAAAAACCCCCACTAGCAGGTGGTCCAGATATGAAGTATTAATTTAGATCCTCTAAACCACACTGGAATCCTAGTGGATCCCCATACATGAGTGAGTAGATATGTTGTAGCCTTTAATGCTACAAAATATTTAACAAGGGTATCCCATTCTGATTCTATCCCCTCAAAAAACTCTAGACCACCAGAATAATATTTAAAACATGTACAAAACGATATGTAAAATTTAAAATGAGACATTCCTTAAAGAAATGGTTTCATAGAGTTCATACCTCTTCAATTCATTTATTTGGAAGAAAAATTGACTTTATTAAATAATAACAACTTTATAATTCATAAATTTAAATCCATTTTTATAGATTCACTATTTAAGATATAAATGAATAGTAATGTATTATATGAAGAATTCATTAAAACGAGTTTTAGGGAATATTGTAACTTAGTTTCTAAAATAACAACAAATATTTATAAACTATAATCAATATTTTTAAATATACAATGAATCTTATAAAAATTATTTATTTTCTAGAAATGGGTTTCCTAAATTTCCATTTAAATATTATATAATAATAATTCTATAAAATTCAATGTATTTTCAAAAATATATTTTCCAATTTTCATCTAAAAATTCAATCTTATTAGAAGAATTATAGAAATTTGACCTAAAATAACTATTAAATTATAAATTAAATAATATGTTTATTTTACAAAATTGAACTATTAAAAATTATAAATTTATATTTTAAATGAAAATTTAACTTATATAGAAAGGCATATATTTTAAAAATGTCATTTCTTTCATATTAAGGGTTCATGATATTCCTTCATCATAATTTAAAATTTTAATAATGTAATATTATACAAAATTAAAATAATAATTATAAGTTCATAATTTAATTTATATACAATTTAAATATTTATTTACATAAATAAAATCCTCTTTAATCATGTTTTTTATTTATCTGATATATTAAAAAAAAATTAGTTGATTATTATCTATCTATTTTCTAGATGTTTTATTTTTATTTTTATTCTATTTACTAATATTCATATAATATATCTGGTAATATTTTTTTGGTTTATGTTTTGATAGATAATACTTAATTCAGGAAAATGGATAATTAAATCATGGATCATTACACCCCCCCCCCTAAATAAATTTTGTTCATTTACTTTAATTGTTTATAACAAATTAAATCATTAATGGTTTTTTAAGATATGCATGTGTCAAAATTTTATTTATAATGATGTTTCAACCTCTCTATCCTTGGTATGAATAGTGAAATCATATTTTAATTTATAATTGTAATGTGATTAACATTGAGTTGTTCTATAACCATTTTTAGTAAATCCTCATATATAATGGGTGTAATTTTTCATAGTGAGTTTTTGGTCATCATTTTCTGAATGATGGTTCTACGGTTGATTTTTTTAAATTTCATTTTCCTATAATTTAAATAATCATGAAAAAATTTTAATGAGGTCCAATTCAGTACTAATTCCATATAAAATTTAAATAATTTATAATAGGATTTGTAGTAAGAAGATTCATATAACCATCTATTATAAAAGTTTCATGTAATTGGGATATAATAATTGTATTACAAGAAGTAAATTATTCATCATGTATTCATTGAGGCAGTGATATTGTTTTCTTATTAACCATTCTAGTTATATATTAGTAGGTTAAACAAGATAAAAATATAACACAATAGTTCATGATTAATTAAAAAAAATCATCATTATATATAATTTTCTAAACCAAATTCCATATTTTTGGTAGTATATGATTTAAATTATATTAGAAATTTTTGGTGCATATCATCCTTTTTATCCTTTGGATTAGGTCATCTAGTTTGATAATGTTCATTTTCCTCATATTTAAGACATTGAACTATTAGTGGTACCTCTATAAGAACTATATTTCTATTCACCATTCCAATTGATCTTGTCATTTTTCATCGCTAATTTTTTACTATATACCCCAGTTTTCAATATATAAAACATCTCCTAGATCATTTCAGAAATTTTACATGATCCTCCATCAAAATTTTTTTACATATATAAAATTAATTGTTCTGTCGTTCATTACCTTTGTCACCCATGATTTAATGATACTACTTTCTTATCTTATTTGGACTAGTGGGACATCAACTATATTAAAATTGTAAATAATAATTATTCATAGTATGTATTTCAGAATCAAAAGGTTTCTTACATAAGAACTTATCCTATTAGTTTTCCCATTGGTATAATATATTCACATTATTTTGAGATTAATTTTTTACATGGTTTCTTCATTCTTCAACCATTACTAAAACCAACATTAGTTAATCTTGAGTGATCAATAATTATAACATTTAAATAATTATATTAATATAATTAAATAAAAAAATATACTTAAAATTTTTTTACTCTTAAAAATTATTAAATTATATTTTAGTTCAACCTAAATCACTCTTTGTTAAGTAGATGTTTCTTTAGGATTTTGTTGGTCATATTCCACAAATTTATTAAATAAAATAACATTTTTTATGATATCTTGTGAAGATAATATTATTAACCAATACATATTCTTAATTATTTTCTAGCTAGGTGTGTTGTAATGTGTTAATTAATCATAAACCACTATGAATATTGACTTGATACTCAATAAGTATTTCTAATAGTGAATACCCAAACTACATCTATGTCACACCGTATCTAGTTAACACCATTGAGATTGGGGTGTAATTTCATGTAGAACCTCATAATCTCTACATTATAAAACCTTTGTGATGTTATTCTATAAATATTTGTATCCCTTAACCTTATTTCTTGTTTTTCAAAATAGATAACATTATGTTAAAACAAAAATGTATATATTTTTGTGCTTAATTATGTCATGAGATATAAATCAATAACCATTGCATGGGAAGGTGATATAGCACTCCACCCATTAGAATTCATGGATATTTCTGCCACATAAAACCAATCATCATCATATCTTAAAGAACCCATGAAAAAATGGGTTTCACATCTATTTAAAATGGGATCATATTTGGAAAACATTCATTATTTCCTAAATAAATGAGCTAAACCCATGGAATATAACTAGGTATCTAGTGATACTAAATAACATTAATGTTTAGTAATATTCAAGTAAGTATATAGAATATACATTTTATAGATAAAAGTAATTTAGTTTAGTCAACAATTTCAAAAAAAATTAATTTATGTCATCTATGCTAACACCATCCAATCAAAGATAGTAAATAAATATATACCTCAGTAATAGAATTGGAAGAAAAAAATTATGTTTTTACAGAGTGGGTGGTTAAGAAAGAAAAATGAAGTTATGGATCATGCCTATGATAGAATAAGAAAATCTATATTACAACTAGAGGTTGAGGTACATTATTATAATTTTAATAAGATCCACAAAAAATTAAAATTTTTTGTAAAATGATATTTATAAAGATGAAAATATATTTTAGGACAATTAGAAACAAACATATTGAAAACAAGGAATATCCTTGACCTTTTAAAAATACATTTAAAAACCTAGAGGATTAAAATTTTTCTAGAGACTAAGAGTGTTTAAAATGTAATATTCAAATAATAAACGAAAATTTAAAAGGTTATTTCAAATTGAGAATGCTAGAATTATATTCTTTCCTTGAATTAATGAAAATAACCCAATTGAAAATTTTAAAAATTTAATTTAAAATATTAATTAATGGAAATTTTGTGTAAAATGAAATTAATTAATTATTGAAGATTATATAAGAATATAATAAAAAAGAATCTAATGAATACAAACATGGAAGATGTATTTTCCTAACAAAAAATAATATAAAGGTATGGTTTCATATTCAAGAAACACATTCATTAAAATTTAAGTCAATAGGGAATGAAATTTTAAGGGAAAATGTAAATCCCCATGGATAACTGAGGATCATGATGGGAGTTTGAGAACAAACAGAAATTTCTTGGGTGGATTATCTCTCAAATAATTTTTTAATTTGAGAAATAAATCATAGAAGGAACATATATAAATTTTTGATCTTTTGAGTTAGAATTGTTAGTAAGATTATTCCATGAGGTGGATTTGTGGTATATTTAGTTCTCATATTATCCATGTTAAAATTAAATTTATGGATATATTTACAATACCATAAATAAATAAAAATTCGATCTAGAATTTTTCAAAATGTATAAAAATTGAGTGGACAAACCAATACAACCTTTGTATCATTTAAATATAAAATAATTTAAATAAATAAAATTTTAAGACTCTTCAAAGAAAATTAATTAAATGTATATAATATAATATAATGATAAAAAATTAATCAAACTATATCAAATATAACACTATTATTAATATGAAATATTTCTCATGAAATTAACTTTGAGAAAAATAAAACCATAGGACTTTAGTAAAGGATGAAATCAAAATTCAAATGAATGAAGTAGCTCAATATATGATTTTTTATAACAAAAATTACAATGTAAAAGGATCTCATGGGATTAAAAATAAATGAATTTAATATAAAAGGAAACATGGGTTAAAAATATAACATGTTTTAGGCGTTGGGAATGGAAAAAAAACCATTTCATTAATTACATAATTTTAAGTGATCTATTCAAACTAATGTATAAGAAAAGTAATTATCTTATTATAGATACCCATACTTTTAAAACATATATATCACATCTTAATAGGTTAATATTTATTAAATAATGATCCACAATATAAATTTATAGGACCAATTCTTTTGGAAACCTAAAAACTTTAAAAAATTGGTATATAAGAGTTATGTAAGGTCACCTAATTAGTTCTACATAACATGAACCATTCATAGATATATCATAAATAAATCCTTTCTATATGATATGGGGAAATTAAACATAATAATGGGTGATCTCTGACATTTAGTAAGGGTAAATAATGGGGATATAAACATGAAATGAGAAAAGGTGTTTGAGAACATGAGAATATATTTTCAATACCATACCCTTTATTGAATATATCAAAATATTATGTCATAATTTTTTTTTATTTCATAAATTCTGAATCATAAAGATATCAAAGAACATCAACCATGAGAGAAAAAAATTATCATATGACAGATTTTTTTCATACACATAAACATAGAAAATAATTTCATTTGTAGTTAAGGATTATTTTAAAGACTATAATAATGTATTGGGTTCACTTACCAAAAAATCATAGTAGTTATAGTTCACTCCCATTACTATCATAGTACAAAAATTCCCTTACTAAACTAGGTTCACTACAAATTCTGCTAATTTTTATCTCATGATACTTCAATCATTAACTAATTTATTAGAGTGAGTTATACATCCCAAAAATAATGTAATTAAAATCATACATATGTGTGCCACAAGATAATTAAAAATTAATAAAATCACAACTTATGCTAGAGAATTAGGTTTCAAAAACATTTCTTCATAGCATAGCCTAGGGAAAATAAATGGTCTCATAAACATTTCATCATTCCATCATAGAACAACCCATGGAAAAAGAAACTATTTCTTAAATATCGTTTCATCATAACAATGAAAAATAAAAAAAAAATAAGGATGGTATCATTATGTCATATTCCCAGTAAACCATAAGAAACATTAAATGTTTTTGTTTTTTATAAATAGGAATACCATTAAAATATCATTAAAAAGTTCATGAGGGAAAAAAATATTCAGTTATAAAATAATTTGTTTAATCACAAAATATTGTGAATCTTATTTTCCTTTAAAATAACATTTTAAAATTGTTACATAATGTAATATATATTGAATAGTTATGACATAATGAAATTTTGTTTGTTCCATATAAGCTAAAAGAAAAAAATACTTTCACAATTTGGTAATAAGTAAAAAACGTACATCGTTGGGAAAATGAAATGAATATTCCTTTTAAAAAACGTAAAAAGTAAAAAATAAAAATAATGACAATAAAAAATCATATAATAATATTTAAAAAAAATTAATATTTTTTAAATAATTCAAGGACATAAAGAGAAAGTGTTTTTTGCTAAAGGGAGAAATAAAGTTGGTATTCTATTAAAATTTTATTTTTGGTCTCTTGGATTATTAAAAAGAGAAAATTGAAAGGGAATATATAATTATTAATAAATAAATATAAAATAATTAAATTCATCAGTTTCATGAGATGTAGATCATAATATTTTAGTATTGAAAACTTTATCATAAAAAATCTTAATAAAAAATGTGATAGTAACACAAACTCTTACAACTTTGATAACTTTTGAATCATAATCCCCATGAAATAAAGAGACTTATATAATAATTTATATCAAATAATTTTTATTGTACTATTAATTAAATAAATTCTTTGTTAGTCTATACACCATAAAAAATAAAAAACTTTTTAATATGGAATGTGTCCAATAGAAAGAAATGTGAGATGAAAAATCCCTTACTTCAAGCCTTGAAATTCTTAATACATGTTCAATCCTCTTGTATAATAAATATTTGTCTATAATAAATCTATTACATATCCATTATCATATTTATCATACCATATATTTTTAATTATAACTTTATTTCTCATTTTTATATACAATTCTTTATTAAAATCTCTATTCTATGTGATAACAATTATATTCTTCATATATGTTTTTGTCTAGTAGTTTTGGTACTTCAACATTGATCAGGGTTAAATCATAAAAATAATTATTATCAGGATATAAATATAAAGTATATTCATTATATACCTCTTTATATTCATTCATATAACATAGAGATAATGAAATCAATTGCAATATTCATGGATATGGTAGGTCGTATGTACGCTTGAATATTAGTTCCTTTTTTTAATAGGAGGATTAAAAAATGGTAAATAATATTTCATCTTTATATAATAATTTTTTTAATTTATATCATATATTTTTTTCAATATATCATTATTTACATTCAGGTAAAAATAATATGAAAAAACTAATGACATCTCTTCATGCTGGCAGTAGTTCATAGATAAACATGAGCAATGTTATCTCTTTTCAACATATTGGAAGGTAAGAATGTAGATGTGATATTATAATTACATTAGTATATTTAGAAAATATAGACCATATATATAATAAAAATATAAATTTATATCCATCATATATGGGTGGTTATGGAAAATTAATTATAATTGGTTCGTTAGATGATAGTTCCCTATACACAGGATCGACAGTTTCGTTTCCCATTTTATGGAATGGAAGAAAAATATATGTTATTAAATTAAAATAATTACCTCTAAATATGTATAGGAAAATTATTTTATTATTTTACTATGTTTTAAAATATTTTATGGAGTTTTTAGAATAAATAAAATGAAAACATGAGGTTAAGAAGTATACCTATTCTTCATAAAACATGTTTCGATTACCACCAGAATCCATCCTATGATGGTATCATGAATAATAAATGGAATTTCAATCATGTTTATCAATTTTATATGGATTTAGGGAATATATTGGCTGAAATAAACGGATTTTTAGGTCTAGATAAAGAGGAAAAGAGGTGTCCTTTTATAATTGAGGTGGAGGACAAGCTTTATATTTGTTGAAAAGATTAAAATATACCCATTTATTAGAAAAATTGTATCCAAAATAGATCATTACTAAACATTATATGATATAAGGTAAAAATATGGGCACAATAAATAAATTAGACATGTTTTTAGGTTATTTTATCTTTTATCATTATTGTTTCCCCCCCCCCCAGTAAAATATGTTTTAACCTTAACTGTTGTATCTTATTTTTACTTCATTCACGATATACTATGAACAAAAAATAATTTTAACATATTATATAATATGATTTATTATGATTCCAAGAATGGAATCCATTTTATAAAAGTCAACATAAAAAAGTTGCTGAATTTAATTTGAAATAAATCTCACCGACTAGGCGGAAACGTAGTTTTTCATGGAACCAGTTTTCATAAGTATAAATGGTTTTTATGTCAAATTTTAAAATAAAATTGATTCCTAATAAATTCATAGTCTTAATTATATTATATTTCAAAAAATGATTCATTTAAAACCATTTAGAATATAATTTAACATCATATATATTTTAATCAAAAATAATGATTTCTATAAAAATCATTATTTTTAAATATTAATTGAAAAATAAACCTTTTAAAAAAATTAACAAGAAAATCAATCTAATATAATTTTAAATTTATTATTTTTAAATTTATTTTCTTTTTTTAAAATTTATTTTATAAAATATAAATGAATTAATTGTATTATTTTATCATAATAAATAAAAACCTATTTTCCCAAGAAAAAATTAATTTTTGAATCATATAATGAATTTACTAGAAAATATATTATCTTTCTGTAATTCCATTATACATATTTCCAAAAATATGTTTATTTGTATTCATACCTTTAATTTTAACAACTTGGTTATAATGTTAAATTTTAAATAATATTATTTATATTGTTGTTCATTTAAACAGGGGATTGTAGGTATCATTAGTTATTGAATAGATTAAATTAATATTAAAAAAATACATATTTCATAAATTATTGGGATATTACATTAAACCCACCTTAAAAATAATTTCTACACAAAATTATATCACTTTTATATGAACAATTTTGGATAGTTCAGCTTCAAAATATCCTCCGGTTCTCATGTAACTTCTTCACATTGGTGGTTTACCTAGAAAATGTGGACTGGGTGTGTTTTCATGTTTTATATTACTTTCTCTCTATGATAAAAACATCCCACTTTTTTTATTAATTTGAAATATCATGCTCTAATAATATTACCTCTTTCTTTAGTATATGTAAAGTATCATGTATGTACATCCTCAAGAGAGGTACATGGAACACATCGTGGACTTGAGTGGGGTTTGGTGAAGGCGTCGTGTGACAAGAAACCATCTCTAATCAATCAAGCATCCCGAAAGGGGAAATATACAAAGGGATCATATTTATTTTCATCTAAAATCACATAACCTTCTTTCATAAATAAATTCAAAAAAAAAACTACTCATAAACTTTATATTATATATCATACCAACAGTTATCATAATAACTTTTCTGTTGACTTTGTGTTTCCCTTTTCTATTTTTGAATGGATATAAACTTCTCTACCCTTTATTCATCTATATTAGGTACCAATATCTTTATTTCTTCAAATTCAAAAAATCACTATGTATTTGTACACTTATTTTCATATAGGGATTTAAAATGACCCATTTTAATACTTGATTGGAAGCTATTATTTTATGAAAAATTCACTAGTGGATAGTGTTGACCCTAAAACCCTTTTCAATATATAGGAAAAGATCACAGAATATACTCTAAGATTTGAATTTTTTCTCAAACTAACCATCGATCTAAGGATGACACACAATACTAAAACTCAACATTGTATCAACATCTTTCCGAATACTTTTCCAAAAAGTTGAGGAAAATTATAGATGAGGATCATATATAATAGAATATTATACACCATGAACCCTTACTACTTCCATAATGTATATCATAGAAATATAATCCAAATATAAATATTTTTCATTACAGATGATGTGTTATGAATTTTTAAGGTGATTGACTATAACCCATCTTTAATTTTTTCCTTTAAATGTTTTGTGGGTTCCTACAACAAAATCCATGGTGATGATTTTTGACTTTCATTATAGTATAAATAATGGTTATAACATCCCCTTGTGATTATATATCTTAGAATTAACATTCAGACATACCAATCACTAAGATACAAACTCTGAGAAAATTTCTCTTCATGTTGTCTCACCAAAAATACTCCATCAAATCATTAAACATCATCATAATTCTAGGATGAATCTAAAATTTAGAACCATGTGCCTCCCCTAACATCTCCTTTTTAAAATCTAGTTTTGAAGGAACCCATACATGGTTCTTGATCCTTGTCCTTCCATACAAATAAATATTTAATTTTAGAAAATTTCTATCCATAATCTATAGTTTTACATCTTTCTTATATGACTCTTTAATTATCACATGGATAGTGGGTTGAATATTCATATGAGAATGATATTATTTCTACCCTTATTTTAATAATTCTATATCCATCCTTTGAAAATATAGATATATTGGTGATTTTTTATCCTCGTCAGGGATAATATTTCATGATCCTTTTAACTTAATTAATTTGAAACCTTTTTCTATTTCCCAATATGTTAATGTATTGAGTAGTAATAATCATTAATTAGCTTCAACAATATTATTTCGTATATATAAAACTCTTTCTATGTGAATATATACTGTAAAAATCAATTATTAGTACATATATCACAAATTTCTCCATAAATATAATTCCTTCATATAATTAATGAAAACACTTCCATACCTCTCTCTAAATCATGAGTTATATACTTTTTATCATGAACCTACAATTTTCATGATGCATATACTATCACCATATCATTCTTCATGCGATTTCATCCCAATCACATATTTAATAAAATACTATATATTAAAAAATATTCTCTATTGTAGGGTAGTGTAGGAAATAGTTTATAGACAAATATTATCTTCATATCCTTTGAATTGTTTTCACAATTATCTATCAAAATAAATATGTATTAATTGTGATTTAACATGGTGAGTGTATTAAACAACTATGAAATATTCTCCATAAACCATTAATAATATATAGCCAAAACAATAAAACTATGGATCATAATCAAAGTGGTTGGCCTAGGATAACTCTCAATAACTTCCATCTTTGATAGATCTTTAAATATACCCTCAGTTGAGATTATATAACCCAAAAAGACTTTTTGTATCCAAAATTTACACTTTGAAAATCTTTTATTTTTTATTATTGTTTCATGTGGTCTTTAGTAAAATCCTTAAGTGAGATTAATGCTCTCCATTTCTCTTTGAATATAAAATAATATAATATATAAGTGTTATCACAAACTGATCAAAGTAATTGAAAAAGACTCTTATCCTAGAAAGAGAATTAGAAAGACCAATTTGGATCACTATATATTCATAGTTTCTGTATCTTTTATGCAATGTTTTTTGGGTATATCATTCTTCATGACCTCTAAATGATGATATCTAGAACGAATTTCAATCTTAGAAATAATTTTGTAATCTATGAAATTGATCAAACAAGTTATCGATTTGGGGTATAAGATACATTTTCTTGATAGTGACCCTGTTATGTTCTTAATAATCAATGTAGATTAGCATTGATCTATTTTATATATTAAAAATAGAACTACTGCCCCCCAAGATGACACCCTTGGCCATATAAATCCCTTTTAAAGATCCTCATAGTTTTTCTTCTTCAATTCATGCAACTAAATTTTGGCCATTAAATATGGAGACTTCTATATAAATGTATCACCATGTATGTGTTCTATTGAAAAATTAACTTCACTATTTAGTGGATGACTATGAAACTCTTCTGAAATAAAATTAAAAATCTCTTTCATAATAAGAAATTCTTCCCCTTTGATTTCATCCCAATCCATCTAAGATAAACTCCTCTTTTTAAAATGAATAAGAATCCATAAAATGTATTGTATTTCCATCATAATTATATATTTATCATCACCTTGATAAACGATCATAGGTTGATTTGAAATATCAAATATAACATCTATTCATCAACAACTGATGTGGGATTTATATAGAAAAATATAATCTAAGAATAAAATTACCTAAAACTCAACCAAATAGATAATAATAATATTTCTATAATTAAAATTCCCAAAAATATTAATTAGAGATAGATCTTAGACATGAGATGGAATCATCATACCATTAGCTATTTTCACTTAAAATTCTAAATATAATCATTCGTGCGGTATTTTGACCCAATTAAAAAATTATTTAGATATCAAATAGTGGGTATATATAGAATCAAATAATACATTATCGGTTCTATGATAGATGAAATGTTTACTATTTACCATATTGTTATCATACCCCTCATAATAAATAGTGATAACTTGATATTTCAATTTTTCACTAGGATTATGTAGTTCCCGACATCAATCATCATTATTAATATTCATATTTTGACACTGGTTAGTATAATTTAAAAACTCCTTTTATTTAAAAATATTATGTGTGGTTGGTACATTTTGTGGGGTTTTGTATTTATTCCCATGATTAGCTTAATTCTTCCAATCACTTCACCATTTTATTTCTAGATGACCAACCTCTCTATACAAAAAACATTTATTGTTCCACTTAAGAAAGTTTACTTTATGTTACCTTCCATGCGTTGATCATGATGAAAATCCCATCTTTTTCTCTCTATTTTTTTTAGATTTACCTTTGAATTTAATATTTCTTTTCTTATTGAAACCATGAGATTAATGGGTAACTATATTTTCAATTTCCACATTGATATAATATAAAATTATTTATTCATTACTATTTAAGTTCCGTATTGATGAAACCCTTTATAGATATGATTTTAAGACATTGATGAATCGGTCATACTTAATTTCAGGGTATATGATAATACCAGAATTTTACCCCCTAATTCATGTGAAATTTTCCTCATAAATTCTAAAAAATTCATCATTATTCTAGTTAAGCTAAATAAATTCCTTATCCATTTTCATTTGAATAATTTAATGAAATTAATTATTATAAAACAATATCTTATATTCATACCACTATATAGATTAAATTTTTTCCTATAGCCTCATATTATTGACAAAAGTCCCACACTGATCTTCATTGCCTTCCAAATGATAGACTTCCAAAATGAATTTTTCATGTATTAACCATTGGAAAATGGAAAATATATTTTAAGGGGTACTGATTCATTTATTATAGATTAGTGGATCAGTGGACCCACTAAAAATAAGGTTAATTTTTACTCTTAACGTACTCAATAAAAAATTGTTCCCAACTTTTCTCATCTAGAATCTCAGTAAAATTCTTATCTTGAGAAATTTGTGTGAGTATATAAATGACATTTTTCATTATGGATCCCATAAAAAATTTTCTATAGGAAAATCAATTAATTATTAGTACACTTCATAATTAAAATTATTCTTTCGGGTTCTATCCATTCAATACATCCAAAAAAATCAAACATTGAGAAAAATTAGTCATATAGGTAAACCTCATAGTCTTGAAAAATCATATAAGGTAGTCTAAATCAGGATACATTTTTTTCAATCTATGAAGCCTTAAGATTAACCTATACCATCCATGTATATCTTCAATTCAAATAATTCATAATGAAACATAAATATTTTATGAATTTCAAAAATATATCCCACGGCTATTTAGAATGTCCCATTTTCATGTAACAGGTGACTATCAAGTTTAATTCCAATATACCCTTTTCAGAGTTATTATTCCTAGGTACAAATATTATATATCTTCATAAACTTATATTATCTATATAGGTATGTAATTTATTATAAACTATTATCTCTATCCTCTACCAAAATTCATGGACATTTTCTAAGAATATGACATATCCCTAGGGTTATCACTAAATTATTCTCATCCTATTTTCCAAAGAATAACTAAACCATGATCTGATACCAACTATAGTGAACCATAATTTACATCCATATATATAAAAAATAATAGAATATTATTCATAACATAATTATTAACTCCATAATTGTATGGGTCTAGTGCCTTTGGAAACATGGAATGATAAAAAATTGGTTCATAAGAGCTTTGTAATGTATCCTACATAATTATTCATAATAATAATACATTTAAAAATATCATACATTAATCCTTTCTTCAAATCCATTCGAAGTGAAAAAATAAATAATGATCTCAGATGCTCAGAAAGGGTAAATGATGGAGATATGAACATAACATGAGCATAAGGGTATAAGAAAATGATAATAACAATTCAATACAATACCATACATATCATATATCATAATATTGTGTCATGGGATAAATATTCGTAGTTCGTAAGACATGAATCATAAAGGAATCAAATAATATGATCCATGAGAGAGTGAAATTTTCATTATACATAGCTTTTAAGAATACATATAAACATGTAAAATCATTTCCATAGTTTTCAAGGCACATTTCCAAGACTAATATAGTGGATTGGGTTCACTCCCCAAATCATTTTATTATTCAAGATTCACTCACAATGTTTTCATAATGGATATATTCCCCAACTAAACTAGGTTTATTCCCCATTCCAGTCTTGTTTATCCCATGATATATCAATCATTACTCAATTCATTTGGTGGAGAAATAGGTCCCACCCATCACAAAATGAAAATTATGAAAATGTGTGACACATGATCATTAAAACATTATAATATCATAACCTTGGAAAATAAAAAGGGTTTATAAAAATTTCATTATATCACAACATGTGTAAAAGAAATGAGTTTTATACAAATTTCGTCCTAACATCATAGCATAACTCATGGAAAAGGAATGGGTTCTATAATAATATTTTCATAATAATCGTGAACCATATAAAAAATGGATAAGTATAGTACCATTGAATAATATCCCCAGTAATGAATAAGAAATATTAAATATTCTTATAATTGATAAATAGAAATAAAATATAATGATCAATAAGTCATTTTTGGGGAAATTAACATTCCACATTGATAATCACATTTTTCAACTAAAAATTAATATTGTGAAATTAAATATATATGAAAATCAAATTTAAATTTTATAAATGAATATTTAAAATATTTAGTGGTTATGATAGTAGAAAATTCCATTCATGTTGTACATGTTAAAAAACATTCCTTTCACACTTTATTAATAGGTTAAAACGTATATAATATAGAAGATGAAAAGAATATTACATTTAATACATTTTCTAAAAAATTAAAAATTGAATAAAATTACCTTAAAAATTATACAAAAATATTAAAAAAATTGAAAACATTTTAAATAAAACATGGTCAAGAAGATAATGGTTTTTCAACTGAACAGGGAAATAAAGTTGGTTTTACTTCAAAACATTATTTTGAGTCTCTTGAATTGTTAAATAGTGTAACATGAAAGGAAAAAATTTAGTATCAAAAAATAATCATAGGAGATGAAATTTTATTAGTTTCATAAGAGGAAGATCATAATGATTCATTATCAAAAACCTAATCATAAACTATCCTAATAAATAATGATATTGTAACATAAATCCTTTCCACTTCAAAAAATTTTGAAACATAATCCCAATAAAATAAATTACCATTTATATATATCTGTATCCCAAAATTTTAATGATAAGAATTAAAAACATAATTCATGGGAATTATATACACTTCAAAAAAGAAACAAGTGGTGAATATGGAAATTATCCCATAAAAATACAAGTTAAAAAAAATCTATTACCTCAAGCCTCGACTTCCTTCATACATATTTGAAACTCCTGTATAATAAATATAGGTTTATTATAAATATATTATAGAAACTTAATAATATATATAATCCCATATATTATTTAATTATAACATTTTATCACGTTTTTATAAACAATTCCTTATAAAAATCTATATTCAACGTGATAAATGCTCTCTTTTTCAATTTTTTGGTTAGGTAATTGTGGTCCTTGTATTTTGAAAAGTGTTTCATCATCTAAATAATGGTTATCATGAAATAATTATAATATTTATTCAAAAAATACATGTTTATATTCATTCATAAAATATATAGATAAAGAAACAAATTAAACCATTCATGCAGGCGGTAGGTTATGTGTATGCAAGAACGTTGTTTCCATTTCTTTAACAGATGGAAAAAAGTTAATAAAATTTTAACATTATAGAATAATTTCTATTTAATATATATCATAATAATTCTTTAAAAATATTTTAGTAAAATCTATTTTAATATAAAATTAAAAATATATCACATAACTTCGTGAAGGTGGTAGTCCACACGTAAACATGAGCAACATTGTCATTTTTCAATGGATTAGATGAAAATAAGTTAGAGGTGATATTATATTTGTATAGGTATATTTATTAAATAAATATCATTTATATGCTTTAAATACACCATTATATCCATTAATTAGGGGTGGTGATGAAAAAATAATTACATTTGTCGTGTGGCGGTAGTCTTCCATACACATGATTAATAGTGATGTTTTCCATTTGATGATAGGGGATAATGATATTGGTTATTCCATTGATATAATAATACATTAGTATATTTAGGAAACTTATTTTATCTTTTTATCCTTTTCTATGTGTATTTTATGTTTGTATAATAATAAATAAAAATTAAAATAATATGATATAACTATACCACTTTTGGGACAACCTCTCTTGGTTTGCATCAAAAATCTAACTAGGTGAGATTATTAATCAATAAAGGGACTCTAGGTAATTTTTAGGTATTTAATTACTATATTTTGATATGTTTTTCCATTCCTAAAGACTTTTTATTTGTGGGTAGGTGAAGAGAGGAGGTGTATTTTTATAAATGAGGGAGAGGACATGTTTGGAGGTTTTGAAAAGAAAAAAAATAAAAATGTTTTACACACATAAAATGGATAAAGAGGGACCATTATAAAAAATTAGATGATATAAGGTTCAAATATGTTCATAAAATGAAAATTGTATAATTTTTATGTCGTCTTATCTCCAATATTCTAGTTCAACCCATTAAAACACATTTTAAACTTAAACGTGGTAGTATTTTTTTAATGGTTTAATTATTCATCATGAACAAAAATTAATTTAACCTTATTATAACATAAAAATTATGACTATTGGAAATATTAATTATTTTATATTAAATTCAATTCACATAAGTGGTGGAATTAAATTTAAAATTAAACCATCAAACACAAGGGAATAAAACGGTTTTCCAAATAAAAAGTTTTCATAACAGTAAAAAGTTTTTATATAAAAAAACATAAAATTAATTAAAAACAAATAAATTGGTTTAATTATAATATATTATATCTAATTTTCCATTTAAAAAATTAAAATAAACTATATTTTTTAAAATTAATTAAACAAAGAGTTAGTTTTTCAAAAAAAATAGTATTTTTCACTATTCATTTAAATTTAAATATTTTCAGAAAATTCTAAAAAATTCACTATGTGATAACTTTTACATTATGATTTAAAATTTAACTTAATTTTTTAAATTAGTTTTAAAAAATTATCATAAATTAATTATATTATTTTCCCACAAAAACCTATCAAACTCATTTATAAAGAAAAATATATTTTTGATTATAAGGACCTTACTAGGAAATATATTGGATTTAGATAAAAATATTATACATATTTTTAAAATAATTTTATTCTTATAAATACATAAAATTTTATGTTCTTGGTTATAATGTTCATGTTTAAATAATATTTTTTATATTGTAGTTCCTTTGAAACTCAGTTTTTTGTGTATTGCAAGGTATCGAATAAATTAAAATTATTTCAAAAAAAGTATATTACATATTTTTTGGGTTTTACACTTAATATATTATTTTATAAACTTATTAATATCTATAAAATTTTATAAAAATTAGTTATAATTATTTATTGCATTTTTATTATTTTTTTAATGCTTAATTTCAGAATTAGTTGTGACTAATCTTCAACATTTTGAACAAGTTTCATAATAGTGACATTTTTTTGTTGTTATTAAAAATTTCATCCTTAAAATATCATTAAATTTGTTTTAAATTATGATTTATAGTTATTTATAGGGTTACAATTCCTTTCTAGGAGTGTTTTAGCTGTTATCATTAAAGTTGAAAATAGAGCTAAGTATATTTCAATAATTTTTAACATACCATTTTTTGTATCTTAATTTTTGAGTTTAATATTAATGTAACATTTCTAGGAAAACAATATATTGATTATTGATTTATTTTTATCATATATTATCATTATATTAGTTCTCATAGTCTTATATGATGTTATTTTATATTAATGTTCATTTATATGGTCAGATCGGACCAGAGATGAACATACCATAAACAATGGATGAGTAAAGTTAGGAAAGCGGTTTCATTTGTAATAATATCATTATTAATGAAAAATATTTATTAATTTTATGTATTTTTAAAAAATAACTGTATTTTAATATATTTCAATAAATTATAAATAAACTAGATGAAAAAACAATTACATTACTTCTTTGAGGTGATAGTCTGTATAAACACATTAATTGAATTTGGGTTTTTATTAATTGAAAAGGGGACAGTTGGTTAGTGATTATAAGTAAATAATAATAAAATTATATAAAATAATAATAATAATTTTGTCATTATTTAGTAATGAGAAAATTATTTTTAAAATGTTAATTTAGAAATTACTTGAACATTGGAAACCATTAGTACTCACATTGAGATATTTGATTTTCCCTTACAGGATTCATTAGATATATAAGATATATGCAAAAAAAATCTGTCTACAAGATAAATTAAGTGAAATAATATTCTAGCAGATGACAAAAAAATTATATTTTCATGTTGAAATAAAAATTTGGTGTGTTATTTAAGGTATTTTGACATTCTATTTTATAATTTTTAAGAATGACATTTTTTATATTTATAACATCTTAGTATAAATTGAGCACAAGTTTCTCATATCAAGAAGGCTCCAAAATCGAAAATAATGGATTGAATATAATTTTTTGTTGGAAAACACAACATACAATCAATTTGATACATTTTGTAAGCATTTTGGGCCTTTTATATTTTATTTAACCCATTTTTACTTTTCGGCTTTTAACTCAGTAACTAAATATTACCCAGATAATTTATTTGTTATGCCTAAAAATAAAATGGACCATATTAAATAATTTGAATTATAAAAAATCAATATTTTATATTCATTTTATTTTATTATGTTTCTATAATTTACAAAAAAAACCATAAATTAATATATTGATAATTTTTTAAAAGGATCTTTAGAGATTAATAAAACATATGTTTTAAAATAAACAACATATGTTTGTAAATTAAATCAAATACTTTTAAATTTACAATGTATCTTATCAAATAGAAAAAAAATTCTATAAAATTGTTTCATAAAATTCAATTTCATAATTATATAATGAAATTTTCAAAAAATTCATGGTATTTGTAAAAACCTATTTTTCAATATTCACCTCAAAATCAATCCTTTCATAAAAATAAAAAAATAACTCAAATATAATTATTACATGAATAAATTTAAAATGAATTTAATTTTGGATTATTGAAATTACATATTTTATAAATATATCTTTTAAATTAAAATTCAATTTATAACGAAAAACTAATTTTATTGAAAAATGAAAATATTTAGTATTAATTATTCATGGTATTATTATATGACATTTTATCAATTAACGAATAAAATATTAAATATTATAATAATACTCATTTAAAATATACTGATTTAATTCATTTACATAGTAAAAAGTTATTTAAGAAGGATTAATCATTTCAAATCATATTAGCTGTTTATCCTAACAATGTAAAAACTTTTAATTAATTACTATATTTTTACACACTAGATGATTTAAACTTCTTATAATGATTTGTATTAATGTTCATCTAATATAATTCAACTCGTTTTATTTTTTTCAATGAATACAAAGATAATATTTAATTTTAGAAAATAAATAGTGAAATCTCGGGTCATTGAAATACTCTCCATATTGAACACTCATAATTGTAAACCAGGGAAAAAGTTTATTTTATAGAAATTATAATATCATTTCAAGGAATAAAAAAAATTAAGATATATGAATAGGTGAAATCCAAAATCACATTGGTACCCACATTTCCCAAATTACAATTAATCATATTAACTTTAAAACCAATGGTTCAAGAAAAATTTAGACAATGTTCTCCTTACTCATTTAAAATTAACATAATGTTTTCCAAGGATCTATGCAAAATCTAATATAATGTTTTTTAACATTAAAAATAGCATAAATATAATAAATTAACGTGGATATCCAAGTCAGATTTATATTCAACTAATCCAATTTCTTTATTTCTCAATCCTATAAACCTGGAAATGTGTTTAATGAATGGTAGAAAAAACCATTAGTAATATAAAACCATTTGTGAAGAGAAATTTACCCATGAATAGACTTTGTATGTTTTATGTTCAGGTCATCATCAACCATGTTATTGATTTAACTTTATCCTCATGGTATATTATTTTTTAGAAATTGATAATGGGTTAATAGTTAAATCAAAAATATCCTCCTGGGTATGGTGAAGTGAATAAATGAAATTGAGTTATAATGTATCCCCTAGTTCAAGTATAAGTTTCCAATGAAATCCCACCCCCACCCCTAACTCTATTATTTATATTCTCACAATGCATATTTTGTTTAGATTACAATTTTATAACCTTTTCCCACATATCACCATCTAATATTTTTTACTCATGCATTAATATTTAAAGGTCATTCATTACAATCGTCAACTGATATTTATTTTGGTTTAAATAAAATATATTTAAGTCCACCATGAACTTATCACTTTATTAACATGAACTCATGACAACACCCTCATGATACCAATCATATTAATGTAGAAATTATCAAGAATAAGAAACAAATAGAGTTGATTTCCTTCAAATAATGATAATTTCATTAATTAAATATTCTCTAAATGATATCAAATTCATTAGTCAATAAACTACCCATGGTAAAAAATTAAATGATGTTGGATCTTTATTTTGTAAACAAAAAATTGAGTTTAGATTATCCTACTGGCTAAAAATAACTTGATATGAGGTTCTCCACATGGTAAAAAATGTCTTGAATAGATATCCTCATATATGAAAATTCTTCTATTTATTATTATATCCAAGATCCTACCTTATGAAAAAAAATGTAATCCAATATATCATATAATAATATTCCATTAAATATAAAAGGATCCAATTCTACTAGGATATTTTTGATAATAAAATTTAGTATTGTTTTTTATAAAAACAATAATAGAATAATCACTTAGATTTCATGATTTAAAATCTTTTTCTACCATTATTTAGTAGACACCTATAGATTATATATATGATGCATGATTTTTAAATCTTTTGTTGGTGTATATCCCATTACAACATTTACCATTCCATTTATATGGAGTGAGAATATCCTATATATGTAGGCCATTATTTCATCAATTATTGAATAAAATTTTGAGAAAACTAAAAAAAGCGAATCAATGGAAGAATTTTACTAAAAAAAACAATATCTTTTGTATAAAAATTTATATAATAATATAGATTACTTCTAAATATTTTATTTTATATCTTGTTAATATAAAATTAAAATCATGTTCAAATGTTATTTTTTGACATTGAAAAATTATTTGTAATTATTTTAAAGGGTTCAATTACTTGTGCCCATTTTCTTTTATCCACTTATACTCATTTGAGTTAATGTGGATTTAATACATCATAAATTTTACTTCATTCCTCCTAACATAGATTCTTAACAAACTTTCTTATAAAAATTATTTCATATGAAAAAATATTTATAAATAACACATATCGATAAAAGTTCATTTGTTTTCATGGAAACATTCCATACATCAATTTTAAAATAGATTTTTCCACATAAATAAGGAATTGTGGGTGTATAACTTCATTAAATTAATTCAATTGATTCGTGTTTATTTACATGAAACAATTTCTATGAAACATTTTTCATATACCCAAAATTTTTGTCTATAAATACTCCAATAATATCAAATATCTATGATTCATTTTTTGGTGGAGGGAGAAATACTCTTTTTTTAAACCATTTTATTTTACATAAAAACTTTTTTGTGAAGCTTCCATTTTTAGAACTTCCATATAATGACTTTTATTTTATTAGATCCACACAAATGTGTTATTTTTTTATCAACCCCCCGTAACCCGTCATTGAATGGTTTTATCATTTAGATCCACTCAAAAAATGTAAAACACAACAAACATGTGAAACTATTCATTTTTATGTGATTGGTTTCATAGAAGGAAATATACATGAATATATTAACAAATAAAAACATTCATGATGATATTTCAACATATGAACATTCACATACTATATAGAGTAAATCTATAAAATCAATATCATATATCTCTTTTGAATTATTAGTCTAAGTAAGGAAAGGGAACTTTTGTACCATGTTGTTAGTGAAAAATAGATATATTAAAATTATAATGATGATTAAAATGATTTATAATTAATAAAATAATTCTTGAGGTGCCCAAAATAATCATAAATTTAGGGACATACAGTATCAAAATTTTTATATAACTATTCTATAATATATTTTCTCAAGATTATTTTTAACTCACCGCTCCAAAATCTAAAAATATCATAGAACCATAATTTATACAAAATTTATACATTATATTAGTGGATGATCTTTCAAAGTGATGAAAATGATTGTCTTCCACATATTATATATAACAATTTACAAAAAATGGATTAGAACTCCTAAACTCTAGTGTATTCCCCTTTACAAGAGTTTTGATAATCCTTAAATGGAATCATTACTTCCCTTATCCATAATCTATAATAAAATAATTATTTTTGATCCTTTTAAGGATTTGAAATAAATTTTACAGTGTTCATCCACTTGACCCAAACACTTTGGTTCCTTTGAGAATAAATTTCATTCATCTTATATGCAACCCTTATGTGGCTATAGAGAAATTTTCTAAATTGAGGTGACCATACAAGCCTCAGGTGCCCACATATCAACCACACATTTCCACTAAATAACATAACCCATTTGTTTCTTTTTTCTAACCTTTTAATGCCCCATGATCATGCATATGTAATATGGATTGTTATAAATTTTCAAAAGTTTCTTGAACATGTATTCCTTAAGATAACTATGAAAAACCACCCAGAGTATCTTGGTTACCAATTAATACAAAGTTGTTCCTATTTAAGTAAAATTAAAAACCTTTTTACATACCATTATCCAAGTATTCCACCACATATTAATTTATGATTCACTAAATTATTTTTATTCATTTTACATTAAAATTAAAAACACAATGATCCTTTATGCATAAAAATAAAAAGTGGATAGTAAATTAGGATTCTATGAACTAAAAATAAACAAAATAGTCCATGTGAAATTAATTTATATTATATGATATGTTTTTTTTTTCTTTAATATAATTTAATGACACTTGATTGTATTTAATTTTTAAAGATACAAAATAATCCCCTCTAATGGGCCTATTCCCATTTATGACACAACATTTGTGAACATGGAAAACATTAATCCTTCCTAAATAGTATTAAATTATAAAATACCCATTAATTTGTTATATATGGAAGGAAAATTCAATGAATTATTTAAGCCTTATTAGATGGAATAGAAATAAAACATATCCATTTTAAATTCATAGAGAGCATGAAACTCTATTATACCCTTTCATACAATAACATATTGAAGAAAAATTGAGTGTATAGACTTAATATATCCTACAATACGTTATACTCTAACATACCACCGTATGCATTCTAGGATAAAATAAAACTCTAGTGAAACTAAATATAAATTCATATATGGTCTAAAACTCTAGAGTGAATTTCAACATGAATTTAAACTATAATTTACCATTGATATATAAAATCTCATGAAATGATAATAGCATGCCCAATTACCTAAAAAGGTGATTATTTTAATTCAATGAATTTTGTTAAAAATACATTTAATTTAGAAATTCTCTTTCATTATTCGTGTTTTTACTATTGATTTGTTTGGTGACATAAAACAAATTTTTAGTAATTAGATAGATTTAATAAATAAAAAATTAAATCCATAAGAGTTTTATAGAATAGGATGTGAGTTCTCTAGTGAGATGTTTTGAACACCCACATTATTATTTAAAAATATTTCCATCATCAACTCCCCATGAAATAGATATTTTTCTCCACATTGGAAGACAATTATGATACTTTAATTAACTAGAAAAATATATATCTATTTGAAAAATCAATAAAAATTATAGGATTGAGATAATCATTAAATATTCCATAACTAAGTCCATGTATATGGATTAAAAACAAGGGAATGATTATTATATTATCTCATGAGGTGGAATTATTAGAATATAATTATGCAATATTGATTTAAATTTTGTAGAAAAAAATAAAAAATTAGTTAGAAGTTAAACACATATGTTTTCCTCGAGCATTATTTAAATCATTCATGATATTTTTAGAACTAAATTATTATAATGGAAAAAAAATATTAATTTCCCCTCAATAAATTACAATTTGAAGATATTTTCAAAGGTTTCAATGATCATTGAGAATATTTTTTTCCAAGGTCTTGAATTTATTGAAATTATATAAAGTATAATTTTTAATGGATATTTAATATTACATTAATATTTAATTATTTTTTTAATGAATTTGAATATACTATCACTTAACCATATAATGATATGGATATTCCAATATTATTTTTTTGTTTAGGTTTATTATTTTTTCTAGGATAATTTTAATTTTGTGTTCTTTTATTCAGTCCCAGATTAACCCAATTTTGGATTATAAATAACTTCACATAAAATAAACATTTTAATATAAATTTGACATTTACCTCATAACATGGGGATATTAAAAATATCTATTAGAAAACAAAAAAATTTATAAGAGTGATGAGTAGTTTAACTCATTGGAGATAATGTCTAATCATAGGGCTCAAGTAGATTTAATATCAGAAGAGATCTAAACATGGAGATTCTACATTCGTTCCACTAAAGTTACATATCCTATATTATTTCTATGACACTTTAAACAATTCATTTTATATATAATTTAGACAATTAAAATAATTAAATATATTTTGGATGATATAGATTAAATACACAGATCATTCATTTTTTTTATTTTCTAGTGAATATTGAATGTTTTTATTCTAAAATTTATTGATAAATATTGATCTATTCGTGAATTTAATAGATTATTCTTTTTGTTACATATTCAATCTTGGTTTTGTAATTAATGGAACCAAGGGTGGTTATAATCATAGTGGTCACTAATCCATTTTTTCTAAATTCCACTCTTTCTCCTGAAAAAATTCACCACATACCATCAAAATGACTAATAGTTTGGGGGATTAGTTTTTAGTATAAAACTAGTATATGGATAGAAATTATAGTGACGGATAGGTTTAGTAGTGGAAAATTGGATATGATAGGGAATAATGGTGATATATGGTTCATGACAGAGGACCCATGTATTTGATTAGTTGTGGGTTGGATGGAAAATGATATTGGATGTGGAAAATTCATCCAAAATTGAATATTTAAATAGTAGAATGTATAAAAAATGACAAAGATCATATGATGGTGTTAAGACCATACATGTTTGGTGTTGATGGATATTAACAATTAATGTCGTAGTTTTGGTGGAGTAATTGATGAATGGACTAAATGAAGTTAGTACATCAATACATGATGGGTAGTACTAGATTTTTTTCCACATTTAGATTCATTATATTAATAATTTAAACATAAAGAAGTAAAAAACACAAGGTGTATTACCACTATGTACATACTATGTCTAACATTCTTTTCAGATAGGTTTATATGAATTAAATAAACATCACATAGTGTGTCTTTTAAAAATACATGTTTATTTTGATCAAAAGCTATATATCCAAGATCTCATCAGTATATTCCCAATAAAGAGGGATATTATACAAGATATTACTATTGTATATGAATTTACATTAGAGATACATGAATAAAGGTATGGTGATGTACTAACATGGTTTCCCATTATGGTTTAAATGTTTTTTATTAGATAGAGGCATGTTTTTTTATAGAAAGACATTATGACTCATCTATATAGAGTATATACTAGATTAAGGTCTTAGTAACACTACCATGTTTTCCAATTAGAATTTCATCTTGATTGATAGTATATGACTTAAAAATGATAACATGGTCATGAATACTTATTTAGGAACAAACACTATGTTGGGTAGAGGTGCATGAAAAGGAATTTGTCTTCATTAATGTTTCACTCATATACTCCCCCATGTGTCATATTAAAATTCTTGATTTGGTCATTTTGAGTGATTTTACAAGTAGAAAATTCCTTTTTGATAAACTAAACTATTAATGGCTATGAACTGGATAATTTTTTTAGCTTTGATATTCAAGATTAGGTATGATGACAACAAGGTTCTATTGATACATTTAGAGATGACTCGGAGATTAGTACCCCCACCCAGACAATGTACAAATTGTAGGGAATAATACAACTTAAATAACTATTAAGAGTATGTTGAGTCAATAAGGATTTCCTTATGACTTTTCCATTCCTTCATACTTGGGGATATTGATTGATTAATTATGGTTCCCTTATGAATTTACCATTCCTCTTGTTTTGAAAATCACAAACACCTTATCTTAAGGAATATTTATTTTTACCCAATCTTTTACTTCTATAAAGAAAAATTTACTCCCCTAGGGAAATTTTTTCTTACCATGTTTTCATTTTTCATATCATAATTTTTCTAAGTGTAAAATTAGGTTTTAAACCAAAAACCTCGGAATCCTATAAATACCTAGATATGAAGCATTCTGTTTTAGAATCCAAATTCTAAGAATTCTGGTTACAAAATATTTCTGAGTTCTAACTCCAGATTCTAATTACGAATTCTGATTATGAACTCTTATAAGTTCTAAATCCAAATTCTGATTATGAATTCTGATTATGAACTCTTATGAAGTTATTAATCTGAATTCAGATTACGAATTCGGATTACGAACTCTTATGAAGTTATGACTCCGAATTATGAATACGAATTCCCGTTAAAAACTGTCTGAGTTCTGACTCTGAATTCTGAATATGAATTATGTATATTAACTTTTTTAAGTTCTGACATCATGTTATCAAAATAAAGTCTCTAAAATCTTATGAGTTCTGATTCTAAATTCTCATGAACCCTAACTTTGAACTTTGTATGTTCTGGTTCCAAATACTTGTAAATCCAGAATACGAATTTCTCTAATATTCAGACTCTGTAATTCTATCGAGATCAGGTTTTGAATTCTAAGGAAATAGAATCCAAATATCCTGATATTATAGACTCCAAATTAAGTTTTGGTTAGACTTCGAACTTTAATATTTCCTTAAATTCTGAATATTACATTTATTTATGCTTACACATGTTTTGTTATAAAATTATGTCATGCATTCAGTTACTAACTAACCGTTGTTTGAGTGACACCTGTATAGGTCCCTCTGAAATTCAAGGAAAGTATGACTGTTGGAGGAGGGAGCTGACCACTGAAGTCGTGCCTAAAAATAGGAGCTCATTTGAAAGGGATTAATACTATTCAATGACACTAGAGATTACATGTTGTTGAAGTGATTTCAAGAGAGAGACTTTCATTGATTTGTGTGTACTAAACTTATTGTTTAGATTTTCTTTTTGTGACTCCAAATGTTTTTGAGTATAGTCGAGGCTTCCGGGGATAGGAAGAGAGAGGTGCCAACTACCTTGAATTTGAGGGCTTCCATGCAGAGGAAGACCGATGTTCCAACTACCTAGAAGTTGAGGGATACCGGGGATAGCAAGACAGACTCTGATCATCGTATCGAGTGCTTACCCTGGTGTGGGTAAGACATACTTTCTTGAAAGTTTAAATCATGGGACCTCTATCCATGGTTGTTTAATACCCTTCTCTTTGGGTTAAAAGACTTATAATTGTTACTTGTTTTGTTACAAGTTTTTCACTGTATTTCTATTGTTGAGGAAGTATAACTATATTATACTTCCTTACCCTTGTACTCTAATTTAGTTTGATTATATACTCTTTAAGGTAGAATCTTCATATTTGTAAACATCCATAAGTTTCACTTTCTGGAACCATCCTTCCAGATTCACTTTCTCAGAATCATATTTACTGATTCATGCAAGTGTATAGAACTAGAGGTTTTGTGAATTTCCTTGTTTAACCTTGTTAAACATAACCATCATTAAAAGTTCCAAAGGGATTTTTAAAAGGATACAATTCACCCCCCCCCCCCCCCCCCGTGTATTTTGAGAATCATTAGATACTCCATATAGTATAAATTTTATTTCGTTCCTACATTTGGTATTATAGAGTATATCATAATCCCATACCATCACAACAATTGGTATCAGAGGATGTTACCTTCAATCCATAACCAATCTAATAATTGGCTTCGGAATTTTAGTTCAATATAAATTAATCTCACGCTTAGATTCAGAAGATAATTCTTCTTCTTTTTATTCTTGGAATCAGTTTTTCGGACTCATAATGTTCGGATTCATTTTTTCTAAGAGTTACTCTTGTTCTATTTTTTTCTTGCTAAGGTATATTTTTCCATGTTTACAAACTTTTACTTCTAACAAGTTTGTGTGGAAAAAAAATGCCTTTAAGATGCAGGAATCAATGTTGGTTCTATAGACAGTCTCAATCCAACCAGACCACCAATTTTTTATGGGAATGATTACGAATATTGGAGAGATCACATGAAGACATTAATTATCAATACTAGAGTTGATAATTTTGTTATGCTTACTGGAGGATATAAAATCCCTGACAAAGAATTTAGTATCATCACCAATCAAGAAAATTATGAATATCAACTGAATTATATGGTATACAATACTTTTCTTTGTTCTATGACAAGAAATATATATAGCCAAATATCTTATTGTGAAGCAGAAAAATCTATATGGAAGAAACTTGAAGTTACACATTTTGGTACTTCTAATGTTATAGAGACAAGAAGATCCATTCTCAGAGCTAAATATAATGGTTTTAATTTTCCTTATAGAGAACCCATATTTAAGGTGCAACAAAGATTTATGACTATTGTGAATAGTTTACAATCAATGGGTGAGAAAGGATTAGATGATGAAGGTCTTGTTGATAAGATCATATACATCATTCCCAATGAGTGGGAATCCAAGAGAAAAACTATAGATGTGAATAGAAAGGTTACTCAGATTACTCTTGATAAAATCTTTGCAACTATTCTTCAACATGGGACTAGAATGAAGAGAGATTTTTATAATGTTAAGAATAATAATGGGAATGAAAGTGTTTATTTTACAGCTACTTCTAATCATATGAAATCCAAGACTCTTGAGAGAGTAACCAGATCAAAATCTAAGAAAGTTTTTATCGAATATGAATCTAGTGGAAGTGAATCCTCAGAAAATAAATTAGAAAATCTTTCTCGAAGGATGAACATTAAAGCTAGAGAGAAGAACTTTCAATCCAGATATAAGAAGAAAGAAATGAAATATAAGAAAGATTTAGAAGTCACATGTTATGAATGCAAGAGAGCTGGACACATAAGACCTGATTGTCATATGCTTAATAGAAAAGAAAGGAAAAGAATTCTGGGAGAAATAGAAAAAGTACTACAAGGCTAAAGATAAGAATGTCCTAAAAGACAATGACACCTGGAGTTCCAGTGGTGGTGACTCTTCAGATGAATCTTCAGATTATAAATCTTCTGGATAGAGGAATCTAGGTCTAATAGCCAGACTACCTATTGAAAATCATTGTTTAATGGCTAAGGTACAGAATTCTGAATCTATGACCAATATATCCTTGAATTCTAATGATAGTACATATTATAACTCTTCGGATGAATAATCCTCTCTTGGTGAAGATAATACTTTACCTACCTAGGAAGAAGTTTCTAGGTTTGCCAAACTCCTTGAGATTGGGAATTCAAGACTCATGAAAAAACTTGATAAGGAAAATTCTAGGGATACTATTCTTACTAAGGAGATATCATATCTTTCTAAAGATACTGATAAGAAAAATGCTGATTTTGAAAGTATTTTAAAAAATCATGAGGAAGTAAATTCTGATAAGAATAAGATTTTTAAAGATCTAGAAAACATAATTTCAACGAAAAGTGTTTTCGAGCCTAACTCTAGTTCAAAATCAAATGTTTTTTAAGACAAGAACGTGGTTATTAAACTCAAATATGAAATATTTTCCTTAATGAAGTGTTTTTCAAACCTTACCTTGGGTAAGGAAAATCTCAAAAAAATGTATTCACAAATATGAACTCTAAGGAATAGTTCTGCTTTTGGTTATACTACTTCTAAAAAACTTTAATAATAATTATTTTGTTCTTCAAAGTGATCCATTCAGCACTATGTGTCAGTGTGGTGGACAATGGGAAAAAATTTGTTCTTAATCAAAACCCAATCTTTAGGATTTCATAAAGCCAATTTTTTTAAAAAGATGTGGGTGCCAAAAAAATTTCATTCTGAGAAATATGGATCCAAGCAAGCTTGGATTCCAAAAACATAACCTTTTCATATTTTCAGGAAAGTATAGAAGGTACCAATGGAAATATATGTTACATGGATAGTGGATGTTCTTGGCATATAACAGGTAACAATATCTATTTTGAAAAAATTATCAAGATGAAAGAAGGAAAATTAACTTTTGGAGAAAATGCTTAGGGAAAAATTAATGGTATAGGTAACATCATTAATCATGGAAAAACTTTGATTTAAAATGTTTTATTTATTAAGGGTCTTAAGAACAACCTCATTAGAAAAATTTAATTATGTGATGAAGGTTACCTTGTGAATTTTAGGAATGAAAAGTTCTTAGTACACAATTCCAAGGAATATTTTATTCCTTCTTCCCATAGGAAAGATAATGTTTACACACTAAACACATAAGACCTTATGAGCCTTGATTTCCCTTTCCTTAGTGTAATGGACGATCGTTCATGGTTGTGGAATAGAAGGTTATGTCATTGTGACCTTAGGAACTATGAAAACATTCTATGAAAAGATTAGTTAAGAATCTATCAGAGCTTAGAATTGGTTCTTCTAAAGTTTCTAACCCTTGTTAATATGGAAAGAAACTTAAATCTAGTTTTAAATCAGTTCGTGAAGTCACAACTAATGATGTGTTACAATTAGTGCATATGGATCTTTTTGGTCCTACATAATCTGGAAGCATTGGAGGCAAATATTATGTGTTTGTCTTGGTTGATGATTACACTAGATTTACATGGGTGTATTTTCTAGCAAAAAAAGTATGAATCTTTTTCTTATTTCAAATGTTTTGGAGCCCAAGTTAAAAATGATAAAAACCTTCCATTGAAAACAATTCATAGTGATCATGGAGGGGAATTTCAAAATTCTGAATTTGAATCTTTTTGTAGTAAAAAAGTTATTACTCACAACTTTTCAGCACCTAGAACACCTCAACAGAATGGTGTTGTTGAATGAATAAATTGAATTATTCATAATATAAGAAGAACCATGTTGAGTGGATATTCTGTAGCCAAACATTTTTGGGTGGAATCTGTAATTACTTCTTATTATACTATAAATCGTATTTTTATTATACCTTTTCTTAATAAAACTCCTTATGAGTTATGGAATGGTAGAAAACCTAGACTTTCCTACTTTAAGGTTTTTGGTTGCAAAGAATTTATTCTAACTACTAAAGCTAATCTATATAAATTCACACAAAAATCTGATTAAATAATTTTATGAGGCTACTCCACAACTTCTAAGGCATATAGAGTATTTAACAAAAACACATGTACTATTGAAGAGAAAATACATGTTAAATTTTATGAAACTAATCCTTTTGTCTTTAAACAACCCCAACCTACATCTTCAGATGTGTTTTCAAAAACTTATTATCAACCTATGTTAGAAGATCCTTTTGATATGGAAAATGTCCAAGAAGATACTTCTGAAACATTTACCCCAGAATATTTCCTACCCTATGTTGATGAACAGGTTTTACAGAACCCAAATCAGTCATTTCTAAATAATAATCCTAGTAATAGTATCATTGGAGATGTGAATCAAATTTTAAGGACTAGAAGTTCCTTAAGAAATGAAGTATAACATCTAGCATTTCATTCCCAATTAGAACCAAAAAGAACTGATAAATCTTTAAGTGATGATGATTGGATTAAAGCTATGCAAGATGAGCTAAATGAATTCGAAAGGAATAAAGTCTGGACCTTGGTTGAAAGACTTTAGGAAACATCTATTATTGGAGTAAAATGGGTATTCAGAAATAAGTGTCATGAAAATGGAATTATTGTCAAAAATAAATCTATATTAGTTTCCAAAGGCTATATTCAACAAGAAGAAATAGACTATGAAGAAACCTATGCTCCAGTAGCTGCACTTGAATCTATTCATATTTTAATTACCTTTGTATCATTCTTCAATATAAAACTTTTTCATATGGATGTAAAATGTGCTTTCCTTAATGGGTATGTTAAAGAGGAAGTTTTTGTTGAACAACCTCCAGGTTTTAAAGATAAAAAATATCTTGATCATGTTTTTAGACATACCGAAGCTTTGTATGGCCTTAAACAAGCCCCTCGAGCAAGGTATGATAGACTTACAAGATTTTTTCTTCAAAATAACTATGTTAAGGGTAATGCAGATCCAACCATTTTTATAAAGAAATATAAGAAAAGAAATTGATTGTTAATATTTATGTTGATGACATTATATTTGTTTCAAATCCGCAATCGTTAACTGATTCCTTTGCAGATTTAATGAAATCTATGTTTGAAATGAGTATGATGGGTGAGTTAACATTTTTCCACGGTTTTCAGATTTCTCAAAAACCAGAAGAAATCTATATATCCCAACATAAGTATATTAAAGATCTTCTTAAAAATTATGGATATAACAACACTAAAAGTATAAGTACTCCCATTGGTACCTCAAATACAATTGATCATGATGAAACTGGGAAACCAATAGATCAAACAACTTTTAGAGATATGATAGGAAGTTTACTTTACTTGACAGCTAGTCGTCTAAACATATTTTTTTCTAGTATGCCTATATACAAGATATCAATCCAATCTTAGGGACTCTCATTTAAAGGCAGTGAAAAGAATTTTTTGCTACTTAAAGGGAACCATGGATTTAGGACTCTTTTATACTTCTGGAAATGATTTTGTTTTAAAAACAATTTAAGATCCTGACTTTGGTGGATATAGAATGGATAGAAAGAGTACATCCGGAACTTTTCATTTCGTAGGAGATTCATTAGTTTCCTAGTCATGCAAGAAGCAACACTCAGTAGCACTTTCCACTACTGAAGCTAAATATGTAGAAGTTGGAAGTTGTTGTGCTCAAGTGTTTTGGATGCAACACACACTCATAGTCTATGGTATGAGTTTTACCAAAACACAAATCTTGTGTGATAATACTAGTCCCATTGCCCTTAGTAAAAACCCTACACATCACTCTGGTGCAAAGAACATAAATATAAGGCATCCCTTTCTTAGGAATCACGCAAAAAAAAGATATTATTCTTCAATTTATCAGAACAAAAAATTAACTTGCTGATATATTCACAAAATATTTACCCTCTGATAGATTTTAATACATTAAATAGAAGTTAGGAATGATAACCATAAGGTAATCCTCCTTGCTAACTTTCTGTTGAATCAATATCCTTATAGTAATAAACTCCTTTTCATAGGAGGGGTACATTTGCAATGAAGTTTTTCATATTTTTCTTAATGTCGTTTTTCATATTTTTCGTAATGAAGTTTGTCATATTTTTCTTAATGAAGTTTTTCGTAATGAATTTTCACATATTTTTCATAATTAAGTGTTTCGTAATGAAGTATTTCATATTTTTCATAATGAACTTTTTCGTAATGAAGTTTTTCTTATATTTCGTAATAATGTTTTTTGTAATGAAGTTTTTCATATTTTTCATAATGACGATTTTCATTATGATGTTTTTCATATTTTTCTTAATTAAGTTTTTTGTAATAAATTTTTTCATATTTTTTGTAATGAATATTCTCATATTTTTCATAATGAATTTTTTCATAATGATGTTTTTCATATTTTTCATAAGGAAGTTTTTCATATTTTTCGTAATGATGTTTTTCATATTTTTTGTAAAGAATTTTTTCATATTTTTACATAATGAAGTTTTTCGTACTGAAAATTTTCATAATGAAAACTTTCATACTAATGTTTTTCAGAATTTAATGTTCTTCAAGGATAATTTTCCTCAATATGAATAATCTTTATACCATTCCGAAAGGTATGATTCTTTATTGAGTTTTCGTAATAACTTATTATTTACTGGAAGTTTCTTCTATTTTCAAAATTTCTCAGATTCAAGTTTCCTTAAATCCTAATATTTTTCTTTAAAAACACAAAATATTGGATGCTACCAAATTTTCCTTGCATCTATCATTTCAACTATCAGATCGGATCTGAAGAATTCTCATGCATTGGATTGAAATGGGAAGATGAACTGTCGCTTCAACACCTATAAAAGGTGACCCCGATTGTTGTCCCCCATCAGTTGTCAAGCATTTGCATGTCAAATCTATCCTCCTCTACCAAATTTAATTTCAAACTTTTCTGAAGTGCTCAATTCCGAATGTCATGTGAAGTTTTTTCTCAAGAACTGTCTACTGTCAAGCTAATTACGGAGTGGAAAATATACAGGTAGATATTGGTACATCCGAACTTCTTCAAAAAATATGTCTCTATTATATCCAAGAATATAAAACATAATGGATGGTATAGTGTAACCATTTCAAATCCAAGAGCTCAGGATATAGTCTATCTGGATTTTCTGATAGAGTTTTATGAGTCAGCTTTTTTCTTTAAGTAAGATTTTAGAGACAAATTTTCCTTCAAGAGTTATGGAATAACATATGCACTTTCTTACATAAAGGATGTTATCTTGATAGGGTTTTCTTATGAAGGAAAGGCAGAATTTTTTCCCACAAGATTCTAGATGTTCAAGGGAGTTTTATAAAAGTGAAGGCTATGCAATTTCTTAGACTTACTGAGGTCAAGACCACAAAAATTTCTCCCATATCTACCAAAAATCATATCATAGAATTATGGGTTTCAGGTCTTATCATACCGAGAAAGGGTAACAAGGAAACTATTTAGAAAAGTGATATGTATATCTTAGATTTTTTTTAAAATCTAAGGAAATTCAATCTGATGAAGCATATTCTCGTTACGATAGAGAATATCAAGAATGGGAATCTGAGAGCATATATAATCATGTATACTACCATACTCTCCATGTTGATAGTTTTTTGTCTTAAATCATTCATGATTCCTTGCAGTTACAATTTGATGAATTTCAATGTGATATTAATTAGTGATGAAACCTTGAAAAGAATTAATATTTTCTTTTATAAGGAGTCAAGAGAGTTTTATGATCTTCCAGTTGAAGAGACAGAAGCTGTTCTGAAAAATATTGAAGAGGATGAACCATTAAATAAATCTAAAAAAAGAGGAAGCTGAAGGATGTGGATGAAGAAGAAATAACCCCTAAAGCTAAGGAATCTCAAACTGTACCTCCAAACCCCAAGAAACAGCAGGCGTATCCAGATGAAGTTGCTTCCAAATGGGGGGAGGATAAAAAGAATCGAAAGGAAGGGGAGCCACAGTTTGGTCTAGACCCCGCTGAGGCCAAGGCATTGAAAGAGAAAGTAGTTGATGAGCTTGTGGATCATGACAAAGAGAATAATCTTAAGAATAATATTATTGAGGTATAGATTTTGCAATCTCTTTTGAAGGCTACTGAAGTTTCATCCGAGAACATTCTCATATCGAAATATTTCTTGGTGGAATAATTGCCTGAGACTCCTGGAAAGAAATTCATGTCTTTAGAAAAAGCCAAAGAGAAAGATTTTGAATAGGATGTTGTTGAATATGTACAAGAAGCTGAAATCACTGAACATAAAACTGATATGATAAAACAAGTAGAATACTTTCATGAGAAGGAACGTGCTTCCGAAAAATTATCAATCCGGACTTCTCAAGCCGGATCTTTCAGACTTGTTACTCTTGGGGTTGATGACATGACTGAAGAGGATGTGAAAAAGTTATCTGAGGAAGAGAGTCATAATCATGACTTTATTCACCCTAAGGATATTGAGGTAAGAGCTGAGAAAGAAAAAATTGATGAAGATAAGATTTTCCAATTATCTGAAAGTGAACAGGAATTTCCAGATGAAGAAGCTGTTCTAAAAACCAACAAGGGGAAACAAGTGGTTGTTGATACCCCAACATAAGAAATTCTAACAAAGAATAAAGCTTGTGGATCTTATAAGAGGAAGATGGTCGAGCTAGAGGAAGAACCATCTCTAAGAAAAATGTAAGATTCGGAGTCATCAGCTTTAGGATATGATTCCTTCATTCAGTACCTGAAAAAGCTAGTGGATACCATTCCGATCATTCCAATAATTGACTCGAGATGATAGATCCTCTATCATAGAATGAATCATAAATTATACTATGTATCCATGGTGATGGATAGATTCATAAAGATTGAGGATGAACACAAGAATTTCCTTTTCAACTATGAAGCCCACAAAAAATATTCCAAGAAAATGGTGAGTTGGTCGAAGAATGTAGTTGAAGATTTGAGAGAGATTGATGACTTTAAAAATGATGTTAAGGATTATTTTGATAATCAAGATAGAAAAATAAAATATCTTACAAATAGGATTGAGGAAAATTTAAATTTTAGAAGAGTTCTCATATTTAGGATTTAAAATATCTGAATGGGAATTTGAGTTATATTGTCCAAAGTTGGAAAATAGAATGTGATCTTCAGATCGAGATTCAAGAAAAGTTAGTGAGGCGAGAAGACTTGCTGAAGACTTAGGAAGAGTCTATGAAGTCTAAGGATGACATGATCAACGTATTAGAAAAGCAAATAGAATAGGATCACAAAGAGCTAAAGAAGCTGAAAACCAACCTGAAGAAGCTGATACCTAAGGAAAAAAACCAAAATAGATCCAAATTAAATCTTTTGTTGTATCTATTTTTCCTTCTAAATATTCTTCCAATCATATTGAAATTGTGGTTGCATTCCTTTCTTGGATGTTTGTACAAATATTTTAGGTACCATATTTCTTTTCCATTCCCTAAATTTCTTTTTCAAAATAAAAAAGGGGGAGAAAGGAAAAAGAATTTCAAGTAATGAATAAATATCCCTAATTAAGGGGGATTTTATCTAAGGGGGAGTTTTCCATTATGAAGATTTCCATACTCAAGATAATGAAATTTCTCATTCTAAAAATCCAGAATATGATCTTTAGTGTTTCAAATCCTAAGTAGGAGTTAGTTGTATTCACCATTGACCATGTGCAATGGAAGATAAGCTTTTTTTCAAAGTCTAGAAATTTTTTTCTAAGTCCTTATATTCTTTTTCGTAAGGATGTTTGTGCTTTCCAAATAGGGGGATATTGTTGATTCAATAAGTTTTTCCTTGTGACTTTTTTGTTCCTTCATATTTGGGGAGATTTATTGAGTCGTTAAGGTTCCTTTGTAACTTTGCCATTCCTCTTGTGTTGAAAATCACAAACACCTTATCTTAAGGAAAATTTCTTTTTACCCTATGTTTTACTTCTATAAGGAAAAATTTCCATCCCCAAGGAAATTTATCCTTACCATGTTTTCATTGTTCATATCATAATTGTTTGAAGTGTAAAATTTTGTTTGAAACCAAAACCTCAGAATCCTATAAATACCTAGATATGAAGCATTCTCTTTTAGAACCTGAATTCTCAGAATTTTGGTTACGAACTCTTTTTGAGTTATGACTCCGAATTTTGATTATGAATTCTGATTACGAACTCTTCTAAGTTATGACTCCAAATTATTATTACGAATTCTTATTATGAACTCTTATGAAGTTATATCTCCAAATTCTGATTATGAATTCTTATTACGAACTCTTATGATGTTATGACTCCGAATTCTGAATACGAATTCGGGTTATGAACTTCTTCCATTCTGACTTCGAATTCTGAATACAAATTCTGGGTACAAAATTTTTTAAGTTCTGACTCTGAGATCTCTGAATACAGACTCCAAAATCATATGAGTTTTTACTCCAAATTCTCACGAACTCATACTATGAACTTTGTAACTTCTGGTTCCGAATTCTTGTGAATCCAGAATCAGAATTTCTCTCATATTCTGACTCTGGAATTATATAGAGTTCAGGTTCTGAATTCCTAGAAAACAGAATCCAAATATCCTTGTATTATAGAATCTGAATACATTTTTTGTTAGACTCTGAACTTTCATATTTCCTTACATTCTGAATATCATATTTTAGTTATTCTTACACCTGTTTTGTTATAAAACTATATCATTCTATCAATTAGTAACAGACCGTTGTTTGAGTGACAAGTGTATAGATCTCACAGAAATTCAAGTAAAATATTACCATTTGAGGAGGGATTCAACCATTAAAGTCGTGATTATAAATATCATCTCATTTGAAAGAGCTCAATACTATTCTATGAATTTAGAGATTACATTCTTTTTATGTGATTTCTAGAGAGAGACTTTCATTTCTTTATACGTACTGAACTTACTGTTGAAATTTACTTTTTGTGAATCTGAATGTTGCTAAGTAAATTTGAGGGATTCCAAGGATAGGAAGATAGAGGTGCCAACTACCTTGAAGTTTAGGGCTTCCTTGCTGAGGAAGATAGAGTTGCTGACTACCTTGAAGTTGAGGGAAAGTAAGGATAGTAAGGAAAACTCGGATCTTCATATTGAGAGCTTACCCTAGTGTGGGTAAGATATAATTTTATGAAAGATTAAATCAAGGGACCTTTATCCTAGGTTGTTGGATACCCTTCCCTTTGGGTTAAAAGAATTACTATTTTTACTTGTTTTCATACAAGTTTTCCGCTGAATTTGTATTATTGAGGAATGTATAACTATCTTATACTTCCTTAGACTTTTACTCTAATTTAGTTAGATTCTATACTCTTTAAGGTATAATCTTCATCTTTGTAAACTTTCATTAAGTTTCACATTTCAGAACCATCTTTCCTTATTCACTTTCCCGGAATCATATTTCATGATTCAAGAAAGTGTGTAGAACTAGAGGTTTTGTGAATCACCTTGTTTAACCTTGGTAAACATAACAATCTTTAAAAGTTTCAAATTAATTTTTAAAAGGATACAATTCACCCCTCCTCTTGTATATTGAGAATCATTAGATACTCTGTAGAGTATCTCTATTATTTCAATCCTACATTTTTTATTATAGATTATATCATACTCACATACCATATCAACAGAGTAGAATTCATGGTGAGTTAATTAGTAGGTGTGAAATAATTAATGGTTGTTAAATGAGTCTCATAGACATATATACTTTCTTACCGGTATTATAGGAATCCTTCTCTATAGTAGTGATTTCAAAGGATACTAATGGATTAAATCATACGAAGATTATCATGTATGAATACTTATAATAAGTTATTTTTATATTGATCATTTAATTTTTATACTTTATGGTTTTATATGACTTTTTGAAACATGGATGGGGAATTTTTTAAGCTTTATACCCTACCTATTAGATTAGTTCTAGTATAAAAGAGTTAGTATCTATTTATGATATCGCATGAAGATGTTCCCTATTTTTTTAAAATTTTATATGTATGTGTTATTAGTGTTTTGATGTATGGTTATTTATTAAAATGGTTGACCATTATTGGTGAGATAAAATTTTCCCTTTTGGGGTTAATTTATTACAAATATAATAATAAAGGGACATATTATTTACAATTATCATGGGTTCACAAATTAATTAGTTACGTTATGGTCAATATATTGTTTCCCCTATAATAATATGTGGTAGAGAACACCCCTGTTGAATGGGGTGTGAATCCCCAAACTATTTGGTTGGAACCCCTTAGAATAATTTATATTACCCGAGAAAGGTGTTTGTTCTCCACAAATGTTATAATTTTAAAGTGGTATTATTGGGAAAAGGATATATAATGTTTTCATAAATATTGAAATTTGGTTTTGGATATAATGACACATTGTAATTTTAGGATAGTTTTCCATCATATGAAGAGATTAGGGTTCTATGATTTGACATTAAAACACAATCATTAGAAAAATTATATACTGAAATATTTTATTAATGAATAAAAAAGAGTACTATTAGTAGTTGAGTTTATGAACTCAAATTTATTTTTCTTAATAACATGTAGTATTGTAGACTTTTTCTTCACTAGGAAAAGGGTTTCATATTTTATTCATCATTTACGGGTGATGATTAGACTACAGCATCACTTTTTTATCAAAACACTAGCTTGGTAATGATAAATTTTGGATATAGATTAATATCTTAATCTCTCATTTCCTATATTCTCACATGATACTTTTTCTGTAATATTCATAATCTAGTTATTACATAGTTATAAATTGTATTAACATTTTGTCTATATTTTTTTAGGTGTCTAACTATGATATTTTATAGTGACCCTTGAATGGGATCACAAACCAAAAAGTTCTTTATATTGGATGACTGCACATATTTTTGTGTTGAACTTGTTAAACATGGTGTAACTTGTGTTGGAACTTAGAAATTCTTAGTAACTTTAGAATATAATCAATTCAATTTTAGAACTCATTCCTTTAATTTTTATATTTTAAAGTGAATTACTTTTTTATATAACCCTTGTACTCTTAGATTTATTCTACTATTTTTTTTCTTGTGTGTAACCTATGACACATTGTTCCAACTAGTTGATTTCATAAAATGTTACAAGTTATAATGTTTAGTTATATATATAATAATGGTTTTAGTTCGTTATATTAGGTATTAAATAGTATTATTATTTATAGTTTATTATAGTTTATTTAATAAAATTTTTATACCATCTTATAAATAGTAACATATATCTATCCACTTTTATACAGGATTTGGGTGGTGAACCAAAAATATCACCACCCCTACTGGGTCCCTATTGGGTTAGGATAATCCAAATGTAAATTTACCAATATATTTTAAAAAATATTTTTAATTTTAAAAAAATGATTTAATATTAATAATTTTCTAATTTTACTATATTTTTAAGATTATTTGACAGGTTTCATAGATTTTTGGTGAAAAAAAATACAACTGGTCTATAAAATTCTTCAAAAAATCAATTAAGGTACTTAGTAGACTATTACTAGGTACTCAGTGATCCTATAGGTGATTTGAGAATAAGCTATACCACTAGGTAGATGTTGAAAAAATGGTGGGTGTATATCTGATCAACAAGCACCTTGTGGTTCTAAACTACCGCAGTCTATATAAAATCAACCCAAAAATATATGATTTATAAAAGGATATAATTTTACTAAAATCCATGACCTTTTCTTTTTAAACATTAAGAGAATAATGAAAACCGTTTTTATGAATATGTGTACATTTCTACATAGTGTATATTTTTCTACAAAAAATATTTTTTAAAATTAAAAATTATGTTTCATTCATGATACAAATGATTCATTCAAGAAGATTCTTTATAAAATAACAATTGACCTTTAATGAGTTCATATACATAATTATATAATATAATATAATTTGAATACTTTGGATGGGAAAATAAATCTTAAATATATTTATATAATTAATAATAACCCATTAGTGCATTGATATAAATTAAAAGTGTAAAGACCCCCATCCCAGTAGCCTAGAGTCGGTGTTTACATTATTACATTGGTATTAGATACAATGTATCATATCCCGAAGGACCAAAAGTTTTAGTTGTATTTGTAAACTAGATAAACTCTTGATTCTCACATAAATTTTAAAACATAGAATAAAAACGTATTTGCATTGAGAATTTCATTTTCACCTAAGCATATCCCATCATTTCAATCATAAAACACTACTTAGTATTTCGTGGAAAATAATGAAAAATATAAGGAAAATATCATATACATGGTAAGGGTATAGTACAATATAATATATCATGTCTAAATAATTATATTCAAAATATCAAGGTAAATTACTGAAACATATTCCATTTAAAAAATAACTTGAGCATAATTTTATTTTAAAAAATAGTGATCAAATATAGGCATATTAATAATCACATGTTCTTGAAAATTATCTTCGGATATTATAACTAATAAGAAAATTACATGGTCATTAATAACTGATCTCATAATGGTGGAATTCATAATATCATACATCTAAAACATACTCTAAAAAAATTTCATAATATAGTTAAAATATGTGGGTATAAACCCCATCTAATTTTTCCAACTAATTTGTTTCAAGACACATGTCGATGAATCGAGGTTCAATTTATAACTAGATCTCATCCATCACTTAATAAGTCCAATTAATTCCTTATATTAAATGGGTGAAAATAATCAATGTAAACATTTATATTGAAAAACTAACATCATAAATGATAATACTTACCCCAATAAAATAAACATAATCATATAACATCCATATTAAAATGGTGAGTGGTAATAAAATATTATATCCTTCTTCAAACTGATAATAAACAATCCAAATAAATAATAAATATGATATAAATATAAAATATATATAGTGGTCCATAATTACAATAATGTTTTGATGTTGTTTATTAAAAAAATAACATAACAATTTCATTATAAACATTATGTAGAAAATAAACATTTCACATTGAAAATATCTTTTTTAACTAAAATTTCAAAAAATATGTTGAAAATATCATTTTAATCATATAATTTATTCTCTAAATCATTTATTTTTCACCAGAGAAGGTAATTATATTCATCTCATAAATGATAAAATGAAAATTACTTTTATATCTTTTGTAAACACAAATAATCTTCGTTTTGAAAAGTAAATGAAGATTCCATTAAAAAAATTACACAAATATAAAATGGATAAAATTTTAACTAAAAAATAATTTATAAAGACTAATAAAATTTTAAAACAATTTTAAATAACATTTATATTGATAAAAAATGTCTTTCAAACAAAGAGTGAAATAAAGTTGGATTTTTCAAAAAACAATCTTAATTATTTTATGTAATAATGATTGGAAAGATGGTACTGTTATTTGAAAATTTCAAGAATAAATAGTTAATAAGGAAATATATTAGTTTTAGGATATAAATATAAAATAATTCCCTCAAGGGAGACTAAAATAAAAATAATCCTGAATAATGATGAGATTCTAAAATAAACCCTTACCACTTTGATATCTTTTGAATTATAAGCTTGTTGAAATATTATAACCAATGAGTGTATGAACCTCCTATATAATAAATACAGTTTTATTATAAATAAATTAATGAACCATATTCATATATATCATTCCATATATGATCCTTCTATTACATTTTATCATTCATTGCTTAATAAAATTTCATTGTTTTCATTATTTAGCTTTTAATTTATTGTTTTCTCATACGTGTTTTTTCATGAATGTTTTGGTTATTATAAATTTTTTATAGTTCAATTATCTCAAGAATTATATTAATTTTGATCAAAATTATTTATTTACATTAGATAAATGCTTATAAACATTATTGAAAATTGGAAAAAGGTAATAAATTGCACTTATTTATGGAGAAGTTTGGTCATACATATGCATGGGGGAGGATAAAATTACATTAAATGGTGAAAGGGTAAATAATTGTATGATATATTAATTTAAAAAAAAATATCATGTCATATATATCATATATTTTCATAAAATATATCCTTATTAATTTTCATGTAAATTGTACCTGATAAACGAATCACATTGCTCAGTGAGGTTGTAGTTCGTCATACACACAAAAAATATTGTCATATTTTAATTGGAATGAGAGTTAAGAAGTTATATGTGATATTATAACCCAATAAGTATAAATATATAATAACTTGTGTATATATATATGATAAATTCATTAATATATCAAATTGTTATAAGTGTTGATTTAAAACAAGCAATGTCAGTTCACAAGCCAGTAGTTTGTCGTACACACGACTGAGGATTCTATTTCCCATTTGATAAAAATGGAGATGGATAAATATTATTACATCAAAAGGATAATAATTTTTTATATGTAGGATAAATTTTTATTATTATTTAATTTATAATAAATAATTAAATGTTCTAAAATAATAAATAAAATGAACGGTCTTAGTGAAGACAATTACTTTCTCTTAGAGAAACCTCTTTTGGTTCACTTCTTAAACAACCTAGGGTTGGACTTTTGGGAATACCATAAGATCTATAATTTAGATTAGGATGTTTGGGATGTATTTTTTAATTTTTTTACCCAAATGGATTTGGATGTGTGAATAAGTTTGGGGAGTGTGTGCCCATTTATGATTGAGGAGGAGTGGACTTTTTATAAATAAAAAAACTATTCAATTATGGGAAGTCACTATCAGCCAAAGTGGATCTAAAATTAATAATTAAAGGGGTTATGATATTATATGGTTGATAAAAACCACCATCATACACAAAAACACAAGTTTTTAATATGTTTTTCTTAAACTTCTATGTTTCCTTACCTTTATTATTTAAAATTTTAACTACAGTATGTAGTCTTTTTAATTTTGGTATTTTATCCTTTAAGACTAAAATAAAATGATCCTTATTAGATTATATATACCCAATTATCCAAAATATTAAAAACCAATTTATCAAATAAAAATACTTTTTCCGTTGAAAATTAATTATAACACAAACATGTGTAATGTAAAAAAACATTGCTTTAACCATAGTCGTCGTAACATAGTTTTTACCCTTTTATGGTCAATATACTCACTATAAAAGAGGCATTGGTAAACTAATAGATTATATATGATATTTTTAAACCTTTAAAAACAAATGTAACAATAAATATTTTTTAATAATTTTAAATGATTTTATAAAATATAATTTATTATAAATTAATAAAAATGTCAATTTTTAAAATTATTAATATAATTTGAATTTAAAAAGTATCAAAAAAATAATGGAATTATAATATATCATATTAACATCTGTATAACATAATATATATATCTAAAAAATTAATTTAACAAAATAATTCATTCAATTTATTTTTATTTTGATGTTTATAGTTTCATTTATTTTATTTTTCTATTAAAAAAAATTAAGGTGTTGTTGCTTCATGAGAATTTAACGTAATTATATAAGTAATAAAAAATAAATATAAATAACCCTTAATAAATTAATTTAAAAATTATCAGAATTGCCATACATATTCATTCACATTTTTCTTTTCCCCCAATTTGAACAAATAATTTAAATTTAAAACAAAGAGGGTGACATTTTAATGTTTTCATTAATTAAAATATTATATAGATCAATTTTAAGGAATTGTGTCCCACAAAATAATAAAATCTAGAATAAAGAGTTAAAAGTCTAAATATATCCATACAATAGTATTTAGACAAGTTTTTAGGGTCATTTTAACAATTATCATTTTAGTTTAACCTCGTGGTAACTTGTCTAATTTTAATTTTAGTAATTATTTTTTACTATTTTTACTATTAATTTAGATAAAAAATTAATATTTTCTTATTATTTATAATTATTTCTTATTATTTCAAATATTTAAACCATTTTATCAAATTCATATCAAATTTGTAGAAATATCTATTTTAAAATTAATCCAATATACTCAATAGAAAAATTCCTTTCCAAGGAGACAATTCTCATAATTATACAGAGTTTTAATATCAAAATTCAACATGAAATTAACTATATTGACATAAAATGTTTTTAATATAATATAACTGAACTAATTTTACTTTAAAATCAATATTCAATCAAAAAGTAACATTAAAATAATTTAAATTACAAGGTTGTTTTCAAAATAAACCATTTTTTCATTCTTCATCGTGAAATAAATTTTTTTAGAAAAATATAATAAAAACCCCAAGAATTTTTTAAATTTATGAATCAAAATTTAATCTCTTTTTATCAAATAAATTTTATAATATTGGTACAAATTGATTTTAAAATATGTTTTTAAGGTGCAATTAATCCTCCTTTTAGAAAAAAAATAGTTTTTAAGAAATCATTTCTATTTATTTCAAATGATTTTAATTTTATTTATAATTAATACATAACGATTTAATTAATTTTATATATGTTTAAAAAATATATTTTTCATAATTTAGTTATACTTATTAATATCTGATAATTTTAAAACTATCTTATAATGGTCGGGTTTAAATAAAATATATTTAATAGCACCTCATGTTTCGTTTAAACAGATTGTTGTGTGCATCACAAGCTACTGAAGAGATTGAGGTTACTTAAAAATAAATGTTTTACAGTTTCTTGGGCTGGAAAATTTTATTTAATGCCTGGTGTTTTATGTCAAATATTCTATTAAATATAATGTTCCTCTTTTAGAATCATAGGGTGTAATATTTTACCCCCTTAAATAAATTGCATCCCCATAATTTAATATTGATCTCGGTAATATAGTTTTTTACATTCTAAAATACCTTTATTGGAAACACAAATTTTGAAAATGGTTAATAAAACATCCACTTGGTAATATTTGATGATAAGTTTGATGGTTATCTTGAATAATACATTACTTGGTTTCCAAATAGGGAAATATCAGTTAAAGGTGAAGATATGGCCATGGAAGAAAAGTTTAAAAAATTATGGAGAGTCTTGGAGATCATTGATGAAAATAAAGGGAATGATATATAAAAATTATCAACCAAAAGGCCATAGATATTTGATGAGTTAAAGGGATATTTTTCATTATAAATAGATATTCATGATAAAATTTCATTTCAATATCCTTTTTCTAGAGTTGAGAATTCTTTCACAATCTAGACTAAGAAAACAAAAAAATATACTTACTTGATAAAGTTTTATTTTATAAATGTAATTTAATCAATTTTTGTGATTCAATAAATTTCTATTAAATCTCAAACTCTGAGAAACTGATACCCAATAGGAAATTTTATTACTAATCACTAAAATTAACATTTATTGATAATTACATATATAAAATAATTACAAGTAATTCCTCCACTCTCTTGGTATTTTCCAAATCCAAAATAGTTAGAACAAGTTATCCAATATAATTCATTAATCTCTAACACCTCAATAGAAACCCTTAAAGTTCAACTTGATCCATTTAAAAAATAGTTCACCTTAAGACTCGTGCAAAATATGTCTAACCAAATTCAAAGTCAAAAAATTCAAAAGGTCAGTAAAAAACTTATGTCCCAATATAAAATAAAGTGGCCCAAAAAATCATGTTCCAAATATTTGAATATCTTTATCACCATAAAACCTTAACTAAAAAATTATTTATTCAAAAAATAAAATTTCAGGTTGTCGAATATATTCTATAAATACATACATGCCTTAAACATCAGCAAAGATAACATAAACCATCAAATCACTAATAGAATAAAGGTCACCAATATTATTCGATAATTATCTCTTTTTCATTATTATCTCAACATAAACCAAATATTTATGTATATCATACTTTAATCATGTTTTTTCAAGAAGTTCAATATGCCACGTATTCACTTTTCTCATTCATTGGTACCATTAAAAATATTTCTTTAAATACCTATATAAAAAAATAATATTGTGTAATAGTTATATGCTATATGATTCTTATCACAAATAAATTAATTATTAAAAAATATATAATCTAAATACAAAATAAATTTAGTCATTCCACTTTAACTGTAATAATATCATAAGCTTAACATTTATCCCTTAACTTGTTCTAATGTATATTCTTTTATTGATTGTTGAATTCATTTTTGTAGTACCCCATCTACTTATATTTGTAAAAATGAATATAAAAGGTTTCTTTCTTAACCTTTCAACCATTATTGTGGTGTCTATTCTCTCTGCACTTATAGAAATCTCACATTCTATTCAAGAAAGAACCATGGTGTATCTTTATAAAATTATCACATGGGGTAAATACTTATTTTCACTCATCCCTTTATCCAAATTTTTTTACCCATCATTATAATCTCTTAATTCTCTTCAAATACATAAGATATGGATAATTCCTTCTCAATCTTGATAGAACGTGATATTTTAACATTGTATGATAAGAATATTTGGGGGACTAGTTTTCTTAAAAATAGTAGCTTAATCCCATTAAGAAAACCATCATTCTTTATCATTAGATTAAATGCATTGATATAATTCAAATTACTTCTTCTATGTTACATTTATAAACAATGACTTACACTAGATTATAACATATCATTATATATTATCATTTATAATCCTAAAACTACTGAAACACTTAACATAATTGGAAAATTTTATTCATTGATAATTTTATAATCATAAACATGGTTTCATTCAGAATGTTTACAAATAATAATGATATTTTCATGTCATTAATAATGGTCTGCAAAAATTATGAATTATCCAAATAATATCCTCTAGGTAAGTACCATTTTAATTTAGTAGGTAATACTCAATTAAAGACTGTAATTTCATTTTCATAGTCATCACCGCTAGCTATATATGTGTTAAAACATTGTCCACCTATAATATCTATACATGGACGTATTTTTAAGAATAACACATAACCCCTACATTTCTAAAATGTTAGTCTATTTTCATATACTTAGATATATCCTTAAAGTAATTCATAGGGTTATATTCCATAATAAATATTTTCCTAAATCTAGTTCCCAAGGCTTATATTAAACATCCCTTTATTCCAACAAGAAAACCTCGAACCCAGTAGACTAGAGTTACTTGTTACTTTATTATATTTGAACTATATACAAGGTATCGCATCCTAATTGACTAGATAATTTATTATTATAGGTAAACTAGATTCATACATGAATTTTAAAATAATTTAAAAACGAAAAATATAAAAAAAAAATCATTGATAACTCTATTATTTCCCTTATAATATCTATAGATATCAATAATAAAACACTTCCTAGTATACTAGGGAAATAAAATATATGAATGCAGTTTTCTTGGATTCTCAGTAAGGGTTTCTATGATGTAAAAACTATCATAAATAAATAATCCTAATAAATTGGGAATGGTAAAAAAAATTAATTACATTCCATTTAAATAATAACCTAAGCATAATATGGAAGAAATAAATGATGGTAAAAATATTTCATATAAATAATCACATGACCTTACAAATTATCCATGTATGTTCTAACTAATAAAATAATCACATGGACAACAATAACTCATCTAATAATGAAGGAATTCCTAATGTTAGACATCTAAAACATATTTTTAATACCCTTAAAAGGATATTTTAATTTTATTGGTAAAAACCCATCTAATTTATCCAAATATTTTTCTCATGACACATGTAGATGCATAGAGGGGCAATCTATAGTTATGATACACCCATAACATACTAATACCTATCTATTTTTCATATGAAATGGGTGAAATAGAATCAACATAATCATTTATACTAAAAAACTAAAATATGAAATGGTAACACTTAACCAAATTAAAAAAAAGCATAAATAAGAACCATCTAGAGTAATATGGTGAATGCTGAAAAAATTTTACATACTCAATGAAACTGATCATAACCTATCCAAATAAAGAATAAGGATGATATAAATACAACATATCTCTAGTGGATCATAAATAAAATAAATGTTTCATGTCATTAATGAATGGAAATACCATAATAATTTTATTAAATACATTTTTGAAGAAAATAGGTTTTTCCCATTAAAAATATATTTTTTTAATCAAAGGTTCAAAAATTATTTTTAAAATAATTTTATTTTAAAATAACCATTTAGAATAATAATTTTATCTTTAAAATAATTATTGTTCATGATGGTAGTAAATTTTGTTCCTATCGTACATATTAAAACAAATATTAATTTATCATTTTTGGTAAAACCCAAGTAGGCCTTATTTACAAAATGACATGAATATTTATTTAAAAAATATAAAAATATAAAAATATATATTAAAATTTACTTAATAATCATTTTTAACTTTTAAAAATATCAAATGGTTTTAGAAGTAATGGATTTTAATGAAAAATTATTTTCGACCGAAGAGAGAAATAAAGTCATATTTTCATAAATATATTTTTTCATTCATTTTAATTATAAAAAGTGTAAAATGGTAATATTACTTCAAAAATTCATAAATAACCATAATATATTAAAATATATTAGTTTTATGATCAAAATAAAAAATAATTCCTCAAAGGGAGAATTGATGAAAAATAATCCTGAAAAATGATAAGATTGTTAAATAAACCCTTACCACTTCGGTATATTTTGAGTCATATTCCCCAAAAAATAAATAAATAAAAATAAAATGCCATAGATAAAAATATATTAATGATATTGCATATCCAAATATTCATTATATACACCACACAAATGAATTAGTTGTGAATATGGTGTATATATAATGGCAACAAAGTTGGACGAGAAGCCCTTACCCCTGGTTCAAATTCCTTAATATGTGTCAGAACCTCATGTATAATAAATATTGGTTTATTATAAATATAATAAATAACCAAAAATTTAAATATCATACCATATATGATCCTATTATAACATTTTACAACCCATTTTTTAGTAATATTTAATATTTTTATTATTTCATGTGTTAATTGTCTTATTTTTTCATTCATGCTTTGTCATGAAAGTTTTGTTTATTGTATGTGTGATATAGATCCAAAATAAATATAATTATATTAATTCATTAAATAATATTTTTTATAGATTAGATATATCATTATAACCATTCTTGAAATTTGGACATTGAAAATCACTTCCTTGAGATTGTAGGTCGTACAAACACAAGAATGACAATATCATTCCTTTGTAGCGTGAAAGTGTAAGTAATTATTTAATGTATTAATTTTCGATAATTAATATCATGTCATATATATCACATATATCCATTAAAATAATCCTTGTTAATTTATATATATAGTGGAACTGAAAATTGAATCGCATTGCTTCTTGAGGCGTTATTCAGTTTTAAACACAAGAAAAGTTATCATATTTTAAATGGAAAGAAAAGTAAGAATTTAAATCTGATATTATAACTCAACATGTAAAATTATATAGTAAATATTATATAAATACATTAAATCCATTATTATATGAAACTGTAAGAATTTTTTATGGAAAATGAGTCAAAATAGTTCATGAGATGGAAGTCCATCGTCCACATGATTGACGATTTTTATCCCATTTAATAGAGGTGGATATAGGTGAATGTTATTATATTAACATAATAATATATAAGTATATGTTAGATAATTTTTTACTATATTTTAAATTTTAATACATAATATAAAATTTTCAAATAAGAATAAAATATAATTATTTTAATGATGATGATTACCTTCTCTTAGAAAACCCCCATCTCGATCTCTTCCTAAGGACCCTAGGGTTACCCTTATAGGAATAACAAAAGATCTAATATGTGACTATAGATTTTTGGGATATATTTTTATAGATTTTTTGAGAAATATTTCTTTATAGGTTTAAATAAGTGAAGGAAGTGAGGTTACTTTTATAATTGAGGAGAATTAAAAATATTGTAAATACCAATAAAATTCAATAATGGAAAGTCAATATAACCCCAAGTAGATCCAAAATTTATAATTAAATGGGTTTATTTATTATATGGTTGACAGAAGCCTCCAAAACATAAAAAAATTAACATGTTTTTCCCTAAATTATTTGTTTCCTTACATTTACCATTTTATTTTTCCCCTATGATAAGTTATCTTTTTCTAATGACCCAATATTGATATACATCGACATTACATTTCTTTTTTAGAATATATTATATGGGAAACAAATATATTCCCAAATACCATATCATTTCTTTTCCTTTGGAAACATGGAACACATTCTTCTAACATGGTGAAAGATTATAAACATCTCCCAAAAATATCTTCCCCTTTAGTTTTAATGCCTAAAACCATTATTTATATCAAGGGAAAAAAGATATGAAAAAGGGTGATCTCATATGATCAGTAAGGGTATAAAATGGAGACATTTAAACATAATCATGATTATAAGGTTATGAGAAACATGATTTTGAAAATATAGTATCATACCCTACATATCAAAGATTATAAAAATGAATCATGGCATAAATATCAGTAGTTCAAACGATGTAAATCATGAGGAAATAAATAAATTGAGTCACAGAAGCATAACATATGAATAAAACATATAAGTGTGGAAAAAACATAAACATATATTGATTTCTATATTTTCCAAGGAATTAATACGAAGACCATTATAGCTGATGAAATTTATTTACTTATCGCTCCAGCTATGTATTACTGAACTGGATTTACATGTCGTTCTAGCACTGAATTACATAACTGAATTTACATGTCATTCCAACCTTGTATTACTAAACCAGGTTTAGCTTAAACTCTATTCTTGTCTATCTCTTTAGATATAAATTTTTAATCATTGTATTGGCGTGAGATATAGGTCTCGCCCATCTCATAATTAAATCATTCTTACATGTTTCACAAAAGATAAATCATTCATCATAGCATAACCCAAGGAATAAAATGGGTTTCAAAAACCACATTCCATCATAATCTATATAAAACAAATGGATTTCATAAATATCATTCCATAATAAACACAATAAAACCATATTAATAATATATATTGAAACATAACCCTATTTAAATAATGTCATCATATATGGAAAATATTTTTTATAGAACATTTAATATTAATTCTTGATGAAAATATCCTTTCATATTCAAAAACATTTTTTTTCTCAAAATTCCATGTATTTTTAATAGAAAAGAATTTATTTGAAAATAAACATGAAATATTTGAGAAAAAGATTTATGGAAATAATTAGTTATGAAGATGAAAATATCCACTAATGTTGTATAAGAAAAAACATTCTTCTCATACTTTTTCTAGAAAAGTAAAAAATTACCTCGTATAGAAAAAAAATATTACTTCCAAACCATGTAGAAAAAATTAAAAAATTGTTAAAAATCTCTTTAAACATATATAAGATAATAGTAAAAAATTATATGAAATCATTATTTGGAAATACAGATAGGAATGATAAATAAACCTGAGTAAGTACTTACGTATAAATAATCTCGAATAATAATGAGATTATGATATTATCAATTACCAATTATATTCAGTCAAATTTTATGCCTCATAAAATAAAGAAATTATATTCATATCATTAAATTCATTGTATTAATCATAAAAACATTCATGGGACCAATAAACATCACTAAAAATAAATAGGTGGTGTATAAGGCATATACCCCACAGAAACAAAACTAAGACAAAATAATCCATTAACATAGGTATGATTTCCATTGTATGTACCTAAACTGTTGTATAATGATTTAAATAAAGTCATTGAATTATTAAAGAACCATATTTATTTTTATGATATCATATATGATCATATTATCATCTTTTGTTTAGTAACATTTCATTATTAATCAATATTCAGATATTAACTACTTTATGTTCTTAGGAATGTTTTGTCAAATAAGCTATGTTTCTCCTTCTTAAGTCATATTTATTTCATTAAAAAGTTATGTGAGCATAATATATCCCATATTTATTTATTATGTACATTTATATAGTTTTTTATGGGTATCATGTAGAATGAATCGTATCGCATTATGGAGATGGTATATCATACATACGCACAAGCAATGATATCATCCCTTAAATTATGAAATGTAATTAAAGTGAATTTTATGTATATATTATTATAGATTAAATAACTTGTTATAATAGTCATATATAGTTCTTATTTTTTTATTATACGTATCCAAGTCATGTGATGGTGAAAAATAGATTACACCACGGTGTGGAGACGGTAAGTCGTACTTATGCACGTGTGGTGACTATGTTTTTTGTAGGATGGATAAAAGGTGAAATATTATTATTACAAAGTATTAATAACATATGAGTATAAAATTTATACTAGATTAATTAATTTATAATGGAAACAACTCATGAATATGGTGTAGAAGAATAAATAATTTTAAATAATCAGTAAACGTGGTTACCTCTTCTTCGATATGTTCCCTCCAATCTCCTATTAAATAACTAGAGTGGTGTTTTGAGAAGACCATAACCTACAGAATGAAATTAGGAAATTTTACAAGGGAAATGGGAATGGGATTTTTCTTATTTAATGCTAAAATTAAAATGAAGAGGTGAGGGAGGATATTCCCTTTTATAATTGGTGTGAGCGGCACTTTTGGAAACCTCAAAAATATTTACTCATAATAAAATAAGACTCCACTCAAAAACATTTAAAATGTCATAATTTAAAATATGAGATGAAATAGGGTTGTAATATCATCAACCAATAAATTTTTGAAAATTTTTATTATCAATTTAAATATTATCATTTAAAATTAACACTAAGTTATTCTTTTTCATTTTACCATTTACTCTGGAAACAAAATTTACCATGGTTACTATTTATATTGGTCCAAACAATAAAAAGAAACTAATTGCTAAATTTGGTCCTCCTGATTCCATATATGACATATATTTTTATAATTTAAAAACACAAAAGTTTTAATATTAAATTTAAAATGAAACCAGTAAAATGTCCAAAAAAGGATTGGTTTTTGGAAAAATTCCAATACATAAATGAAAAATATTTTTTATAAAAATTTCATATATTAAATCATTTTCAAAAAAAACATAATTGGGTAAAAATAAACTAACTAAAATTTTAAAGTATCTAAAACATATTTTTAATATGTAATGACTATAAAAGAAAATAAATATTTCAATAAAAATTAGTATTTTCACTATTTATCAAAAAATAAAACTTATCAGAAAAATACGAAATACTCAACCATTGTAAATTTTTATGTTATAAATTAAAATAAGAAGTGAATTTTTATAAAATTATTATAAAAAATTGTCAAAAACAATATTTTAAATGGGTGCACCATAAAAAGGTGGAAAAGCTGTATTTTTACAAAAAACAATTTTCCCAAAAATTGAATTTGTTCATATATCATGTCTAGGAAACAAATAAGATGAGTTTGAAACATTATAATTCATTAATAATATCCATCAAGAGTGATTTAATTATTTTTTACACTCATTTATTTTAATGTAAATAGTTTTTTAGAAGAAAGATGATATTATTCATACATGCAATAATAATGACTAGGTTTTGATATATAGTTGTTCATTTATACTCAGTCTTAAGTGAAATAAATTCTATCAAAATAACTTGAAATTGTTTGTAACACAACCCAAAAATATTTTTTCATATACCATATGCTATTTCGGTGTTTCGTATAGTACAAGCTTATATTTTTGTAGTGTATAACATAAGACATCAAAGAAATTTAAAAAAACGGTACCTCATAAAAATATCCGGGTGTTGCACTTTTTCACCTGGATAATTTATCATTTAAGACTAAAATAAAATTATATTTATTAGTTAATTTTGACCAAATGATTCTAAATAATACATCCAATTTATTTAATAAAATTCTTATATTCTTTGAAAATATAATATTTAAATGAGTCTATGTAATATGAAAAAAACACCACTTTAACCATAATCGTGATAAAAATATTTAACTATTTGGGGTTTAATGTAGTAACTATAGATTAATACTTGGTCTATAAATGGATCATATTTTATATCTTAAAATATTTAACAATAAAACTAAATAAGATAGTATTTTTATTAATTTTTAATCATTTAATAAAATTTCATTAATTATAATATAACATTAATGTCAATTTTGACGTTGTTCATTTAACGTGAGTTTTTAAAAAATAATGTAATTAATTTAATTCAAATATATTTTTTTAAGCCCTATATAAAATAATATATTTATATATATATAATAAATAGAACACAATAATTCAATAATATATTTTACTTGTAATATTTTTAGTATCACTTTTTTCTATTAATTAAATAATTAATGTGTTGGTGTCACTTAAGAATTTAGTGTAATTAAATTATTACTAAACAATAAAAATAAATTACCCACATGAATTTAATTTCATAATTATCAAAATGACCATCCATGTTCATTCACATCTTATTTTTTCTCTATGTGAACACGTTATTCAAAGTTAAAGGCCAGAGGGTTATATTTTGTCATTTTATTTAATCTAATTATTATATAAGTCACTTTCATGAAAAAGTGTCCTAAAAATTCATAAACATATATCATAAGGTGATGTATATCTAAATATATCCATCCAGTAGTAATTTTAAAATTAAATTGGTCAATTTAAGTCTTATTCTTTTATATTAACCCAAGGGTAAACTCGTTTTAACCTTAACCCTAGTAATGAATTTTTATATTTTTTATTATTCATTAATATAAATGTTTAATTTTAACTTATCATGTAATATTAATTATTATGATTGAAAATATGTAATCTATTTTAGTTAATTAAACTAAAAAAAGTGGAAATATTTAATTTAAAACTAAACCAACATACATGATAATAAATAGGTTTTCCAAATAGAAAATTATCATATGTATATAATGTCTTAATATCAAAATTAAATATAAAATTTATTATACTAACCAAAATTTTATATATTATAATATAATTTATCTAATTTTACTTAAAAAATAATTATAAATAAAAATGGGACCGTTAAATGATTTAAACAAAAAGACAGTTTCTATAGAAACCATTATTTTTTACTTTTCATCAATAAATGAAACATTTCATAAAAATTTAAACAAATCACCTGATAATAATTTTTATATGATGATTTTAAAAATAAATCCCATTTTATAAAATAAATTTTATTAAATTAGGGAAAATTAATTTTAAAATATTTTCACAAAGCACAAGAAAACCTCATTTTAGAAAAAAAAAATTAGAAAACATTTCTTTTTCTTTAAAATGTTTTATATTTTATTTATAATTAATTGATAACCATTGAATTATTTTGTATATTTTTAAGATATATAATTTTCATAATTTTTTTTTCAAATTCATAACAACTTATTTAACAGCTAGGTTATAATGGTGATGTTTTAATAATAATATTTTAATCAGGTATCATGTTTAATTTAAACACTATTTGGCATGCATCTCAATCTATAGAATCGATTGAATTTATTTAAAAATGAATATATAATAATTTTTGGGGGTTTTACATTCTATTATAAGATTATTGTTGAGTATCATATAGGCTATTAAACATGATGTTCCTATTTTAAAATAATGGGGTGTTATAGAAACCCAAGATAAGATTTAAACTTGTTTACAATAAACCTTAATCTTAAATAGTCTCTTACTTATTCATGAAGTCAATGTGATTTCCAAATTATATTCTTAACAAATTAACTAATAAATATTAATTAAAATTATTAATCATAAAGACTACATGGGATATTATATTCATATCTTTTTAACAAACCACCTTACAATCACCCATATAGTGGAATAACCTACATGGTAAATTACAATATATTTTCTTAATTGGATTTACAATTAAGATTATTACAAAAAGATTATATGAGTAAATTATTCCATCTAACTCCATCATCATCTCCCAATGCATTGGATGGCTATATCAGATGTAAAAATAAAAATATACAATATATGAGAAAAATAACATGATTAAAACGCATATAGGATTTCAATTCCATAGTTATGCTCATAAAGAGATTCATTTTAAGTCATAAACATAAGGTCTTATTTTTATCACAATAAAAAAATTAAATTTTTTAATAAAACCTTTTTAAAATAAATTATTCACCAAAAAAAAATTAATTTAATTTAATTTAAAAAACCTAAAAACTAATAGTGAATGATTATTTATAGAAGAAAATAGTGATGGGGGAAAATTTTTTAATGTGTTAAAGAATTAAAAATTTTCATTTTCAAAATTTTATAAGGATATTCAAAAATACCCATACCAAAATTATAAAACAAATTCATTTTAAACCATTTTTGACTAAATCAAATATAATATATAATTACATTAGGAAAATATTAATGGGTAGAATAAAATAGTGTTTACACTAAAAATGAATACTCTAATAAACCTATAAAAATCAAAATCATATCTTCAAGAAGGAAAAGGTGTAATGAGATTGAATCCAAATCATGGGGAAAAAGAAGATAGTGGAAGCTCAAAAAGAAAATACCCAGGTTGAGCACGTTGCTTCTAAAGAACCAGAGAGACATCTCAATATTATTCTTCAGTCAAATATAGAAAATTAAGTTGAGACTATGGAGCTCAAGGCATCAGAGAAGGATAATGAGAAAATCTTCATGGGGGAACTTCGTGTTAATACCATTGATGTTAAAACAACTTTAATCGACAAATAATATCATAACATTGCTCACGGATTCAACAAAACTAATATCATTGTTGGGTAATACATCCAGTAATGGGACAATCTCACCACTCATTTTAATAATCTTATTAGGAATGATATAGATTAATTGGTTTATGGTATTCAATGGGTATTATATTGGGTAATTAATTCTCACAATTTAAGCATTATTTCAATTACTAGGTTACCAACTTTTGTGTCTAATTGCTTTTAGCCTGAACATGTTTTGTTTCCCAGATAGACTTCTTTATTATCATTTTAATTTTTTTAGAGTTCAAAATTTTATGTTAAATGTGTTTTTTAGAAAAGAAAATGAATATAGATTAGTGGTGGTGTGTTTTTATCACTTAGTTTTAAACAATTATTTTATTTTAAATTTCACTATAGTAAATAAATTTTTTCTTAGTAAATATATTTTTATAGATAAAAATATAATAAAAAATAATACAAAATTTGAAAATTAAAATTCCAAATATGTGAAATATTTTACAATATTCAGTTTTTATAGGTTGTTAAAGTTAATATCAATTTAACTACAAATAACAAAATAAGAAATTAATTTTTGAATCAATTCTTTTTAATTATAAAAATGAATTTTAAAAAATCATCTTTAGTATTTGATTATAAATTATTAAATAGTTTATGACCAAATATGGTTGATTTATGTGATATTAGAACTATATTATAATTTGAATGGTACCAACGGATTTTTAATTAAAGAAAATGTTTTGGTATTTGAAAAAAATGTTATTTTCTTCTATTTTAATAAAATTCAACTCATTTAGTAAAATATATCAAAAATTCCATTAATTATTTTTTATAAATTGATATTGAAAATTATTTCATTTCTTAAATTTAATAATATAATATTTTGAAATTTATCTTTATTTATAAAATAATTTAATATAAGGAAAACAATTTAGTATAAATAAAAACTACATCTTTTCCAAATGATAAACTATATTTATATTCCAAATCATAATAAATTTATATAAAATTTTATAATAGTAACTACTTATGTGAATCTATATATTTAATATGATTAAAATATAAAATTGATTTATTAGAAAAAATACCTTGCTCGACACACACTCCATCCAAAAATAAATCACATCCTCATGATATTATTAATTTAAAAACAAGTGGGGATATATTTATTTTATTCCCATCTTGGTCTACCATATTACATCTCCAATAATATAATTTTCCCACAAAACATAAACCATGTGAGTTTCTTTTTTCCAACACTTACTCTCTATAATCAAAATCGTAAACATATATTTCCTTATAAGAAATATTATTACTTAACAAAGAGACATTTAGGATTATTACCTGAGATAAATTAGTCACATATATCCTTAAAAATGATAGATCAAGAACATCATGTACTTGAGATAATCAACTTGGAAAGGATATTCAGTAAGAAACTAATCGTACATTTAATATAATTTCATACGAACCAATAATCCAGGAGAAAATTTTTCTATTTTTCATAAATGGATCACACCATCACATATCGATATTCTCATAAAAATGGTCCCCTAACACAATTTGAAGATCATTTATTGGGTTATCTACATAGCTCCACTAACATATTTGTCCTGCCCTCGTATTGTGTTAAATCTTATTTTCCTTTTCAACCATATCTTTTTCAAATTTAGCTCTGAATAATTTTGTATCCCCAACATCATTTCATCATGATAGATTCCAAATTCTCTTTCCATATAATTCCTCAAATGGTTCTATATATATATATGTGTGTGTGTGTGTGTGAATGAAAATTTTTATTATAATAAAATTCCTCTAATAGATGGGGTTGATCCAAATATCCATGATAATCTAACAAAAAAGCCTAGAGTTTATAACATAATATTTTAATTGTATGCTCTGATTGACGTTAAGATTATGGGTTAAGAGTTTAATAAAAACACACCACATCACCTCACTAATATTTGGGTCAAATAAAAAAATAATGTAAACCTTGGATTGTGGTCAGATGTAATAGAAAGTGGAAAACCATGTAACTTAACAAGCTAATTAAGATAATGATTAAAATGATGATTAAACATAATTTCATCTTGAATAAGAATAAAATGAGTATCTTTAGTGGAACTGTGAATTATAACACATGATGCATTATTAAATTGAGTTTTATTTGGTATTATAATCATACAAATCAAGTATATATGCTACAATTTAAATTTTGGAATTGAAAAAAAATGAAGAACAACTTTGGTAGTTGATTTTATCATATTTCATATTGAAAAGTCAAACATTTAAGGGAATAATATAGAATTTATTTCTTCATTCTTACACATACACTACTACAAAAAAAGTATTTTATAAGTGCTTAAAACGCTTTTAACAGTGCTATAAAAGTGATGTTAATCATGAAAAAGATATGGGGGTCCCCTTTAACAGTGCTAAAAAAGAACTGATAAAGGTCCCCCCCTTATTAGCACTTTTTAGCATAGAAAAAGGACCACCTTTATCAACAATTTTTTTAGGGAAGAAAAAGACCAAATTTATTAGCACTTAATTAATGCTAATAAAATGGGCCTTTATGAGAGCTCAAAATAGCACTGATAAAGTGCTAGTTTTCTGGGATGGGTTGTTTCTTCAATAGCACACCCAGCACCAGCACACCTGCACAAAATAGCACTTCCCCATAGACAAAGCACAGAAGAACAAATCATAGAACACAAGAGTTTCATAAAAAATGCTATATAAATTTACTTGACATCCTGAATAAAAAACACACTTCTATATACATTTAAAATAATGTTTTATACAGTTCCAATTTCAATTATCCAACAAACAGTTAAAACATTAGTGTTTCATCCTTTTTCATATATGATCCCCTTTCAAAGATTGTTGTCCGTGGTATTATTTTCCGAAAAAAAATTTCTAACTCAAGAAAAAAATTCCACCCATATAAGAAAAAAAATATTATGTTAGTAATACTATAATGAAATAAATTAAACTTTAATATGAATGAATTAAATAATAAAATGATGTAAAATAATGAAAGATGGATGGTCAGGACTCCCTCGCTCTAGTTTTTGACAGCAGACATGCCGAAATAGAAAACCCTAGAAGTCTAAATATGTATACATATGGTTTCATCGAGTGTTCTCACATCAAAGAAACCCATTCCAGGTTCACTAAGGTGAAATATGGAGGCCAGCTGATGGATTTTGTGGGTTTCCATGTTAGTTCTTTTGAGTCTTTTACCAACCGGACTATGCAACGTATTATCCAAAAAGGCACAAGAGACCATGTCTTGGCATCCAATGGAACTATTTTAGAAATCTTATATCTCTTTATGTTCTCTATCATATCTCAAATCAACCTATCAAAATAAAAGTAATTATGGAAACTTTTAGATATTGTTGACCAGATTCCAACCATTATGGGTTTTTTTATTTTAAATTCATTTATTCATGACATGGGGTTTTTCCACATTTTTTTCCTTTTACAAACATGAAAGGGAATTATTGGAGCATTGGTTCGATCAATTTAAGTCCAATAACTTTGAGATTACATGATGATTATCTAAATTTTAACATGTCTGGTTTAAAAGAGACTAATTCCCATGTTTGGGTAAAAATACATGTCTTAAAATGGATTATATGGAATTGAGAAATTCTATTTGATATCTCATCTATATTAGGAGTCCCATAAGGATGGGCAGTGCCATAAAAAATGTTGTATTTTGCCCATTTTGTTCATATTCTGGTAGATGTTTATCTTAGTATTCTAGGGATTGAAAATATTGTGCTTTCTAATCTGCAGGATGATATTAATCATAGAGTTGAATATGAAAACATGTTTGTCTTTTTTACGAATGTATTGTTATTTGTCATACTACCTAGGATTTTAGAAAAAAAATTATTTTTCTTTAATGAAATATGAAGGGAAATGACATAGATCATTGTATAAGAAGAGACAAGAGTTCTACACTTCTTAATGAGGTAGAGGGGAATTTATATGTTGTAGTTGTTCCACCTCCTATCCTAACTCCATTTTTGAGTTCTGTTAATAATGTTTCTATCTCATTACATGATAAAGGTGACCCCATTTTAGATTGCACTAGGCTAGAAAAAGAAAATATTTAAGGTACCCAGTCCAGGAATGGTGCTCCAAATTGGGAGAGTACAATGTGTACTAATATATTTTCTAGTCTTGATAAACCCATAATCTTTTAGAATGATTTGAGAGAATGTAAGGAAATTGACATTATTTCCTTCATTTAAATTCTATCCAGAGGTCTTTATGATGACCAGGTAGTTGAAAACATAGAGGATAATCAAACTTGAAACACTCATTTTAAGTCATATCGATTGTAAAATGTCTTTGTTTGATATGAGACTACTTCATACACGTCATAACGAACTTAGGAATCGTTATTCATAATTTTGAAGACAGTTAGTGTAGTTTTTCTTGGTTTTCAGTGAGTGGCATGTTTTGAGAAAAAAGGATAATTTTAAATTGATAACAGATACTTTTACACATACTAGTGACACCATGAATTGAATTGAGGTGTGGTTGATTCATACACGACACAAATGGATCATATATCATTTTCCTAAAGAATCAAAACATATTGAATTTGTTTTCTCAGTTTTTAATATGTCACTTATGTTTTTTTAAAAATTAATGTCAATTTAAAAAAAGACAATTTGAGTAATTATAGTTTCATTGTGTGTTGAATTGACGTGTGTTCAATTCCAACATGTCACAAATAACTTATGGGTCATTGTCCTTGATAATAAAAAATACCCAAATCTGTTTGCTCAGTTTGTAGTATTTCAGTTGTGTTTTTTTACTAAAATTTCATTTCAAATTGGAAACATGCATTTTGAGTAATATCGCTTGCATCGTATGTTGGTTTGATATGTGATTTCTTCATACACGTCACAAGAAAATTTTGAATTGTTATCCTCAATTATGAATTCAATTAGTGTTTATTTTCATGGTTTTCATTTAGTGACATGTTTTTGAGCTAAAATATCATTTTTAAACTGATAACAGAAACTTTTCTCTATATTGGTGACTCTGTGCGTCAGATTGAGATGTGGTTGATTTGTATATGTGAAAAATGACTTCTGAATCGTTTTACTAAAGTATAAAAACAATCCAAATATTTTTTCTTGGTTTTGAGTATGTCACTTGTGTTTTTTTCTAAAATTAATGTCAATTTTAAATAAAAAGAGACATTTTGAGTTATACCAGTCACATTGTGGGTTGAATTGAGGTGTTTTCAATTCCTTCATGACACAAATGAATTAAGGATCGTTTTCCTAAAATATCAAAACAATTAGAATTTGTTTTCTTAGTTTTCAATGTGTCACTTGTTCTTTTTACTAAAAATAATGACAACTTGAAATAAAAAGAGACACTTTGATTCATACTGATCGCATCATGTGTTGTATTGTGGTGGGGTTGATTCCTACATATTTTAAATGACATATAGATCATCTCTCTAAAGTACCAAAACAACTAAATGTGTTTTCTCGATTATGGATAGGTTTCTTACTATGATACCAACTATAATGACCTAAACATTTCATAAAATGATATCACATATGAGTATATTAATATTCCATACATAAAAGAAATAAATTAAACATAAATATGAAACAATTCATTAATTCTATGGAAAATGATTTTACTATTCAAACATTGAAATTACCTTTGTGATTGAGTAGACATGGCATCGTTTCTATTCATACAAAGGCATGTAACATGGACAGAAATCATCTAAAATTAAAAAACCATGCCAGGTATAATCAAAATCAAATCAAAATTTAATTATATAATTTTTGGTTAAAATAGAGATATTAAATCGTAAAATTACCTTTATATATTTTAAAAGGGTTTGTTTGGTCCATATATAAGCTAATAACAAAACTAATGATTCTTTGTGCACTTCACTACTATTGGTTAACTGCTGCTTAGCATAGCATCTAATCTAAACTTTTGATCTGGTATCCCTATAATTCTCTCATCTCAAACCATCTCTATGATATCAACATCAACTGTTCACTTTTCCTTCTCTTCTTTTACCTATTTACCTGAGATATTGTCAGATGAGAGTATCATGGTGACACTAAATCAGAAGTTCAGATTAGATTATATGCTAAGAGGTAGTATCCAATAGTAGTGAAGAATCTATAGTTTTGTTATTAAATTTCTATGTGATGCACAAACAATATTCTTCCAACACACTAAATTAGTATAAATAGTAGCATAAATGACCAAAATACAGAATATAAATGATTCATTCTATAATAGTCTAGTTCTAGTGCTTTTGAAAACATGGAATCATAAAAACTAGTTCATAAGAGTCTCTCATTAAGTTATGCTTTACTAGAAAGACAAATAATTTCTAAAACCATTCTTTATAACCTAAGGATATAAAATATAATAATGTGTGATCGTATATGATCAATAAGTGTAAAAAAGGCTGACATTAATGATAATATAAGAATAACATAAGTATTAAGAATTCACCTTCATCCTATTTGTGTACAATCTTTCATCAGTTAAGTTTCCCATTCATTTCTGAACACATCTATACCATCTTGTGAATATGAGTTTTTGGAATAGTCATGGTATTACTGAAAAAGTATAAATACGCAAAAGATTAATAAATATTTAAAATGAAATAGTAATTTTTTTTAAAATACCTCTTCATGGGTGCTATTTTGTTGATTAAATATGACCTCTTTCATAAATTTTCAAATAGAATATAAAAAATCCTTTCTGTTCTACATTTTGGACACTGAAGAAGCATCAACAAGAATAATTAATTTGTTTTCATATGTGTTTGGATTGTGAAATCTTATTATATATACCAGGATAATTGTCTAGTTTTAGATCTTGTGGGTGTTATTTTCCATAGTCCCTAGATTCATTCCATGAATTAGACGATATTGATGCACTTCCCTATCATAACAGAATCATCACTAAAATATAATATAAATTAGATAACTAGATGTTCAGTTATAAAATTTTTGATCTATTGTATTATAAATTGACAAGTTCCATCATGCTTGGTCAGTTTTTTGGATATCCATATATTTAATCTTGAAAATAAATCATTGGAGTATCCAAATTGGCTGCAATTAGCATCGAATGTTTCCTAAAAACACAAAAAGAAATAATTAATTAATGAAAATAAAATATATTTGATATGATTAAATTTTAGAGTTTTACCCTTGCATCATTGGTATTAAAAATATTCTGTCAACCTCAATTTTTTTCATACAATTTGAGCAAGGATGGAAATATATCCACCACTTTATTGGAACTTATTTCTTCTTTTGTAAAGGTGATGTGAGGGATAACGAGTCCAAAATTTTGTTCATGGGGAAATCCCTTCAATTGTTTTTCATATATATTCCTGTGAAAAATAAAAAATGTATTTAGTCATAATTATCATAGTATATCATCATTTGTAAAATCAAATCATTAAAATATACCTCAGATATACATTTATAACTGAGGTTCCTAGCCATTTATAGATAATGATTTTGTTTACATTTTTAGCACTAATGTAATCTGATTCTACCTCTCCACACATATTTTTCTCAAAATAAATTGTGTGAATATTTCCATCTGTCAGCTTTGTATCTAGATGGGCCTATAATGATATTAAATGTTGATATAGAACGGGCAGGGTGAAGGTTCTCTTAGTAGATCATTTCAATTGGTTGGTTGATCCTTGAGATATTTTTGAGATGATATTTCATTTCACCTCCTTCTCCTTTTCATTCTGTATTAATATTCATTGGTCCAGACCTTTTTCATTAAATGTTAATGGTTCAGCTTGAAAAATTAATTATAAATTAATAGCTCCTTGAAAACATGTTTTTTACAGGAATTTATGGCCATGTCATCAATTTTCCAATATCTTGTTAGACCATATAAATGTTGTCATATTCATTTAGAATAGGTCTCTCAGTTCTCATCTCATGAACTACGTTAATCGACACTCTAACATGATCTATTGTTAATGGTCTATTGTGTAGCATGTCGTTCTACATATTGAACACTGTAGCTCACACTACAAGAATATATGTGGGAGTTGATTGATATAAATCACACTCATTTCCAATTTTTATAATATCATTACAATAAAGGTATCAGTGTCTATGTGATTCACATTTCACAAAAACAATTATTATAACATTGATTACCTCATCTATGTTAGGTTTTTTATGGGAATGGCTCACCTCAAAACTAGTGGGGGTGGAACAGGATCTTCATGCATGGGTTGTTCTGAAGTTGTTTATTCTCTTTTCCTCCCCCAATCAAACATGCTATAAACTCTATCTAATATTTTAATTTTTCATGAAACACAGCTAATTTTTCTCTCATATTTTCTATTTCCTCAGTTTAATCCTCCACATTATTTTCTTTCTAAAAATATGTTTAGGGTGTCACCCCAAAACCCACACCTCTGACGTAGCCATATGGTTTCATCGTCTTCAGGACCGCTGAAATCATGTCTACATCTGGTGTAAGTGTTGTTGATTCATGTCACTATGTCAGATAGTAAATACAGTAAAATAAGTAACCATTGTATTGTAATATCAATTTAAATCAAAAATAATATATTATTTCATACATAAACATGTTTCCCACACTTTTTGTGTGCTTTCATCAATCAGTATCCCCTCTTTATTTACATGAGCCTTCTTTCATAACACATGGTGTGGGATGGAATTGGATTTTGATTTTGATTCATCAGTATACATATAAACATAGAAACTTGTTTATGGTGTTTTTTTATATCACATAAAATTATTATGGTATATTTAAAATACAAACCAATTTTTTCTCAAGTTAAGTGTACCCCATCCTTGGTTTACTGTAGAGTTACACTAGTTTTGATTCTTGTTTCTTATTTTTAGAACATAGTTTTTATTTCATAAATATTAAACTATCAATTAATGTGATGAATATAAGAAATGTAAAACAACATATTACCAGACACAATGTACAAAAATAGTCTGTTATGCAGGGTGGCTAATAAATGCATTCCAAGATCCTTTTGATATCAAGTCTATATGAAGAGAAGGTGGGTGCAGCTTGATTTTCCATTCAACATCATTAAGATGATATTTTGCAAAAATTGTGTAGAAGATTCTAGGAATTTTTCCTACAACTCTTAATACATATTCCTTGTGTGAAGAATCTACTATAAATTTACTCTATAATGGATGATGTAGAGTAAGTCAATATTTTAGTATTTTACATTATTTTAGTAAATTAAAAAAAATTATAGCCTAATGTTATCATAATCTCTTCCCACGTTATTTACTCAATCTTGGTGACAACATGTCTCCATGACTATATGTCAATCATCACATGTTTTTGAGTGAAAATTCCAATGTAGCTACGAAATATGTCTTTATTGGGGTTAACATGATGTCCTTGATTATTCAATCCCACCTAAAATTTGATGACTTTGGCTAACAGTATCAAACTATGGTGCTCTTGTGTAACAGCCCAAGATTTTATAAAAAATATTCTTTTTAATTTTATTAATGTCTTGTGTTGTACGCTACACCAAAAGAAGCTTTCACAACACGCATCCTTGACTTTCCTTCCATTACACGCAATCGCGACCTTCCATGATAGCGTGTGTTGTACGCAACACCAAGTTTCGCTAAACAACGATATGCTATTAAGATATTATTAAAACTAGCTGTTATGAATAGTAATAACCACTTTTTGAAATTTTGTAAATTTTATTTTTCAAAATGGACATCATTTATGGATTCGGAATATCGAAATTAGCTTAGGTTGAAATTTTGGTGATTTTCGGATAACTTTCATATTTTGATGAATAGTGAAAATTACTAAATTTTAATTAAAAACAACTTTTTTAATCGAATTAATTAATAGTGATAAATTATTAATTTGAGTGGTTTTAAAGTATATTTAGAATATATTTTTACAATTTAATACAATGTTGGACATTGGATGTAATTTCACATTTAAACCAGTTATAAACAAGTGTCAATCTTTTGATAGTTATTATCTCTTAAAAACACGCTATTTGTTGTGACAATGGAAATTAATTATAAAATTAATTAATGCAACTTATATGTTTGGAATTTTGTAAAATAGAAATCATTTTTGAATTCGGAATATCAATTATAGCCTAGGGTGAAATTTTGGTACTTTTCTGAAAACTTTCAATTTTTGATGAATAGTGAAACCACTAAGTGGTAGGTTAAAAACTGAATTTTGCATAAAACTTAATTTTACCGCTTCTGTGAATGGAATTTCGAAAATCCGACAGACACGGTTAATATCAATGACTAAAATGTGGTTCAATGAGATGAAAATAATTTTTGGTGAATAGTAACTTTTTACTTTTTTTTTTACCACGGTTAATAGTAAATAGGGTAACTAAGGGTAAATATGATATTAATATTACCCTAACACATGTCCTAATTCTATTGGACAAGTGTAATTCGACCAAAAACAAACTTAGGAATAAAATATGACCATTTAGGCCCACTTGGATTAGATTAGGACATTTATTATTAATTTATTTAAAGAAGGGTTAAAATAGTTAAAATCAAAGTTTAATAAGTAAATAATTTTTAATATGGGGTTATACATAAGATAAATTAGACTATAAATATTCATTAGAAAGCTAAAAATATTTCCTACATGATGGTATTTTATTTGTAATTTTTAGACATCAAATAATATAATTTATTTATGACACAAAGATGATGAAGTAATTATCTTATTAATGAAATATTGACATAATTGATAATATAAATACCAAAATAAATGTAATTTAAGACTTTTTATGAATTCCACTAATTTTCTAGGTTACTATGATATATTAGTGTTGATTTAATCAACTTGGTTAGAACATATAATTCTGTTATGACTTTCAAAAAAATCATATATCAAATAGTGTCGAAATTGACACAAAATAGTTTTTAAATCAAATATTATATTATTAATTGTTATTTTATTCCTAAAAATCTAAGGTTCGGCCAAATGACTTAGATAAGGATATATGTATTAATAATATACAATTTGGGGTTCGTTTGGCATGTTATAGTAAGTTTATTAACCATATAGTGAAAGAAAACAAAAAGACACGGTAAAAGTTAAATTATTTAACTTAGAGTTAAATCTAATTTATAAGGTAAAAATAATAACCTAAACTTGTCTAAATTCTATTGGTTGATAGGATTTCGACCCATCCCCACTTTAGCTTCGAAATAAGACCCTTTGGAACCATTATAAATCGATTTTGACTTTAATATAAAATAATATTTTGAGATATTCCTAAGGTGCCCCTCTCCTCCCCTATAAAAGGACACCTCCTCCCCCTCCTCCTCACACCAATTTGAGCACTCAAGCTCGGCCAACCCCTGCCAATTTCTCCTCTCCACTTCACTAGCAACATCCTAGAGGTTCTGGTCTCCTCAAAGACCAATTTTAGTGCCCTAAGAGGAGGTCTCAAAGAGGCACTTCAAAGAAGAGGTAATCACCGTTACCAATTCTTTCATCTTTATTTCTTCTTCCACTTCTTCTTCTTAGGTTGTTTCATTATGAAGTAATAACATCAGTATCACTAATATACTGATATGTTATTATAAGTATGAAACAACCCTATTTCACCATCTATCCATCCTACGGAAAAAAAATCACCGCGCGTGCGTACGTACGGAATACCGTCTCCACGCCGTGGTGTAATCTATTTTCCACCACCACCTTACATGGATGGGTATAATGGTGTAAAGAATAACTATACATAGTTATTACAACATCATATTGATTCTGATATATTGTATAATCCACTCCAATTCAATTCAATATTTATAGAAATGATATCATCGCTCGTGCGTACGTACGGACTACCGTCTCCACGACGCGATGAGATTCATTCTCCATGTTAACCATTTAAGAATGATTATAATGTATATATAAGAAATAATAATGAAATATATGACATTATAAAGCTACTGGATTTATGTATATATATACATATGTATGTCATCTACTTACTTCCATTTCAAGACAATAAGGAAAGGAAAACAGCGTTCATGCGTACGTACGGACTACCGTCTCCATGAACGGTGTTTTTCATTTTATTTATCTACCTATTATATATATATATATATACTGAATATATATGATATATAAATCATATTTTATATTCTGGAAGTAAGTAAATCATGATATAAGTAATAATGATGTTAAGAACAACAAGTCAAAACACCTACGATAAATGAAACGATTTTACCCAAAACGCTTCTTTAACATGGAGTTTACAAAAGAACGGGTAATATAATGTCATAAGTGAACCATATATGATATCATAACAGTGAATATGATTCTGTAATAATTCAATAACATGATTTAAATCATTATACAGGAGGTTCGGACACTTACAAAGCAAGTCGGACCTAAGGTAAGGGAAATATCACAATCTCATTTTTATCCGAGATTGTTTATTCGTAAGTATTTACTGGGGTGTATTTTATCATCCACATCCATGTTTCATCAATATGTAATATTATTTCCATCCACCTACAATTGTTTAAATCCATTTTTACCCTTCGGTGAGTTTTTAGTAATATGTATGAAAGGAATCTTTTGTCGTACGAGGTACTTTTTGACTTTTCCGACAAAAGTACGAAGAATGCTTTTTTTAACTTATACGGCATGAATGGATTTTTAAAACATTAAATCCAAGAAGCTTCCTTTACAAGTTTTCAAGTTTATTTTTAATCAACTTCTTTTATTTTAAAGTTGTATGAAATGTTATGAAAGGAAAAATGTTTTTGAAGAAGAAAGGATATTTTCCTCAAGAATTCAATTCAAGTGTTTTATCAAAATTATTTCCCATATAAGATAATAAAGGGTTCTGTTTCTATCCATATTTTTACATTGATTTGACTATGTTGTGATGGAATTATGTTTATGAATTCCTTTATCTTATATTAATTGTTTTATGATGTCATGTTGTTTAAGAATCCCATTTTTATTACATGGGTTATGCAATGATGTATGATTTATGATTTTGTGGCACACATAAGAAAGGATTCATTAAGAGATGGGTGGGACCTATATCTCCCTCCAATGCATTGGGTAAAGATTTTATATCTCATGAGATAGACATGGCTGGAATGGTAGGTTATACCGGTTCAGTGAAACAAGACTGAAACGAGGATTACTCGATTTAGAAAGGGACTTTGTCCACTAAGATAGTCTTGGCAATGAGTCTTGACTAACAAGAAATGATTCTCTATGATTATGTGTGTATGCCACAATGAGTAATGTTTTAAGTTATGATTTCATTTCACTACTATGATTTATCCCATGTTATGAAATTATGCTCTCTTTTGCAGGTTAAGATTTCCAAAAATGTTATGTTCTTATGAAAATTATGTGATTGATATTTCTTTTGTTTACCCTTACTGAGCATTTGAGCTCACCCTTTTATGTTTTCTTTTCCCCAGGATATAAAGAAAGGTTTTAGGTAAAAAAAGGAAGATCTTTATGGGAGATGTTGAAGATCTTTCACCACGATTAGAAGATTACGTTCCGAGTTTCCAAAGACACTAAACTATTACGATCCTTGTGTGTGTGTTTTTGTTATGTACTAAGTATTCCGCAAAAGTAATGTAATGTCAATGTACGTCAAGATACGGGTCTCTACAGTTGGTATCAGAGGAAAGGTTTAGTCAACCTTTGGAAACTAGGATGCGAAAACGTTAGTGAGATCCCTAGAGATATTTCTAAGGTATGTCTAGGGATGCCCCTAAGGATAAGTATACGTATAGGATATAGTTCTAGAACTATGGTAACGATATTAGATTAAACCAAAGATGATAGATATTTAAGTTACTCCCCCTTTATTATGATTTTTGCATCTAACACTATTCTGTTTGGGTTTTAGAAAATGGCTGGAAACAAGATGATTCACAATAATGGAGGATATGATGGACAATGGAATGATATTCTTCATGAGCAACCAAATGAAATGGGATTTGGATGTCCAAACATCATTATTATGCCGAATCAGCAATCTCACAACATGATCAATAAAGTAAAATTTGGTAAGTTTCCTGACTCGATTAATAAGAGAAAGATGGAGTTCCATGATGATCATAGAGGAAAGAAAGTTCAATTTCCCCTATGTAAATCATGTGGGAAGAGGCATCAAGGAGAATGTTTCAAGGGAACTGGAAGATGCTTTGGGTGTGGAAAAGAAGGACACAAAGCAAGTAAGTGCAAAGGAAAAGGGTCGTTTAACACCATGGATGAGGATAATGGTATTGCTACGACATCAAAAATGGTTAAGTGTTTTAAATGTGGAATGTATGGGCATTATGCAAACAAATGCCCTAAGGGAAAGACTCATGAAGAGAATCAGTATGGTCATATGGGTAGTATTTATGTGGATGATGATGAAGAGACTACAAATGATATGTGAGATGAAAGAATTTTTGAAGCTCGGTCAATGGTTTGAGAATGTAGTGGAATGATTACATGTTTATCATGTGTAATTTTGGAATAAAGAGACATCTATGTATTGTTACACTGTTGTCTTTCCTTGTGTTTTGAAAGTGTATGATTAATGTTACCAGTATCCATGAAAGGTTATTCAGATATTTTTGGAATGTAGATGATATGCGCATAATGAAGGGATAAGGAGAAAATTAAATGTTTGATAGTATTCATGAGCTCATGATTGATATAAGGACTAAGTGATATCATGGTTTGAGTATATAGAATTTTGAGGATTTTGGTATGTGGAAAGTGTTAACTTTTAATTGCACTCATGTTTTCACTAAGGTATTCAAGAGAATACACGATTAAGGACTTTGAATGTTTGGAATGTGACCAACAAGACATATCTTATGATATGTGGGGATCAACGACAGTATTAAATCTCTGGTAATCGTTGTCACTATATTATGAGAGTGGACTGCAGTATTATGTATAAGCCTAAAGATTAGACTGGATTATGTTGGACATAAGTTAGTATTGTTTAAGGATAGAAGATTTTCGATATTATTGATGGGATGTTATAGTAACGTAGTTTTAGAAAAAGGGACAACCTGCAGGACGGGCGACAGCCCATCGCTTCGGACAAGGCTGTAGGAATCGAACCCACAACCGAAGTGCGACTGGCCTTTATCGCCTACCATTGACCTACAGGAAGTCCCTGTTTAGTAGAAACTAGTTTTATCATATTAAGAAGTATGATATATGAAGTATAAGTCCATTTTAGAAACCATATGTGATTAATCTCACTATAGATCGACTTATGTATATAATTTTGCTAACCTTTTGTTTGAAACAGATGGAATGAACCATCATTCTATCACATGATCTGCTAACACTTCACGAATAACAAATTCAACATCATTTATTTAAAAGATGAAGTGGAAATTGTTAAAGGCACGAACAAAAGTGAGATTGTACCAAAATAAAGTAAGTATTTATTCTAATTCAAATTCTTTAACTTTAGGGAAATGATCTTGAAAACCAAAAATGTTGTCCTAGTTCTCTTATACCTGATGAATCAAATGGTACCTTAGATCGTCACAAATTTATGGATTTGTGATTACTGGCTTTTCCATAGCCATGTTCTCTACCACTCTCCATCAGAACATGATGGTTAGATTTCTCTTCCATATCCATATTTTCACCTATGTGGAAACCCAGTGATTAGTTTATTTGGGTAATCGTTACATTTCATACTTTAGTTTTTAAAGCCAAGTTTTGGTATTCCCTTTTACGATGTGGGTTTATATTAAAGAAACTTTCGAATAGTAAACCATTTATAACCCCGATGAATTTCGAGGGCGAAATTCATTTTAAGGGGGGTAGAATGTAACAGCCCAAGATTTTATAAAAAATATTCTTTTTAATTTTATTAATGTCTTGTGTTGTACGCTACACCAAAAGAAGCTTTCACAACACGCATCCTTGACTTTCCTTCCATTACACGCAATCGCGACCTTCCATGATAGCGTGTGTTGTACGCAACACCAAGTTTCGCTAAACAACGATATGCTATTAAGATATTATTAAAACTAGCTGTTATGAATAGTAATAACCACTTTTTGAAATTTTGTAAATTTTATTTTTCAAAATGGACATCATTTATGGATTTGGAAAATCGAAATTAGCTTAGGTTGAAATTTTGGTGATTTTCGGATAACTTTCATATTTTGATGAATAGTGAAAATTACTAAATTTTAATTAAAAACAACTTTTTTAATCGAATTAATTAATAGTGATAAATTATTAATTTGAGTGGTTTTAAAGTATATTTAGAATATATTTTTACAATTTAATACAATGTTGGACATTGGATGTAATTTCACATTTAAACCAGTTATAAACAAGTGTCAATCTTTTGATAGTTATTATCTCTTAAAAACACGCTATTTGTTGTGACAACGGAAATTAATTATAAAATTAATTAATGCAACTTATATGTTGGGAATTTTGTAAAATAGAAATCATTTTTGAATTCGGAATATCAATTATAGCCTAGGGTGAAATTTTGGTACTTTTCTGAAAACTTTCAATTTTTGATGAATAGTGAAACCACTAAGTGGTAGGTTAAAAACTGAATTTTGCATAAAACTTAATTTTACCGCTTCTGTGAATGGAATTTCAAAAATCCGACAGACACGGTTAATATCAAGGACTAAAATGTGGTTCAATGAGATGAAAATAATTTTTGGTGAATAGTAACTTTTTACTTTTTTTTTTACCACGGTTAATAGTAAATAGGGTAACTAAGGGTAAATATGATATTAATATTACCCTAACACATGTCCTAATTCTATTGTACAAGTGTAATTCGACCAAAAACAAACTTAGGAATAAAATATGACCATTTAGGCCCACTTGGATTAGATTAGGACATTTATTATTAATTTATTTAAAGAAGGGTTAAAATAGTTAAAATCAAAGTTTAATAAGTAAATAATTTTTAATATGGGGTTATACATAAGATAAATTAGACTATAAATATTCATTAGAAATCTAAAAATATTTCCTACATGATGGTATTTTATTTGTAATTTTTAGACATCAAATAATATAATTTATTTATGACACAAAGATGATGCAGTAATTATCTTATTAATGAAATATTGACATAATTGATAATATAAATACCACAATAAATGTAATTTAAGACTTTTTATGAATTCCACTAATTTTCTAGGTTACTATGATATATTAGTGTTGATTTAATCAACTTGGTTAGAACATATAATTCTGTTATGACTTTCAAAAAAATCATATATCAAATAGTGTCGAAATTGACACAAAATAGTTTTTAAATCAAATATTATATTATTAATTGTTATTTTATTCCTAAAAATCTAAGGTTCGGCCAAATGACTTAGATAAGGATATATGTATTAATAATATACAATTTGGGGTTCGTTTGGCATGTTATAGTAAGTTTATTAACCATATAGTGAAAGAAAACAAAAAGACACGGTAAAAGTTAAATTATTTAACTTAGAGTTAAATCTAATTGATAAGGTAAAAATAATAACCTAAACTTGTCTAAATTCTATTGGTTGATAGGATTTCGACCCATCCCCACTTTAGCTTCGAAATAAGACCCTTTGGAACCATTATAAATCGATTTTGACTTTAATATAAAATAATATTTTGAGATATTCCTAAGGTGCCCCTCTCCTCCCCTATAAAAGGACACCTCCTCCCCCTCCTCCTCACACCAATTTGAGCACTCAAGTTCGGCCAACCCCTGCAAATTTCTCCTCTCCACTTCACTAGCAACATCCTAGAGGTTCTGGTCTCCTCAAAGACCAATTTTAGTGCCCTAAGAGGAGGTCTCAAAGAGGCACTTCAAAGAAGAGGTAATCACCGTTACCAATTCTTTCATCTTTATTTCTTCTTCCACTTCTTCTTCTTAGGTTGTTTCATTATGAAGTAATAACATCAGTATCACTCATATACTGATATGTTATTATAAGTATGAAACAACCCTATTTCACCATCTATCCATCCTATGGAAAAAAAATCACCGCGCGTGCGTACGTACGGAATACCGTCTCCACGCCGTGGTGTAATCTATTTTCCACCACCACCTTACATGGATGGGTATAATGGTGTAAAGAATAACTATACATAGTTATTACAACATCATATTGATTCTGATATATTGTATAATCCACTCCAATTCAATTCAATATTTATAGAAATGATATCATCGCTCGTGCGTACGTACGGACTACTGTCTCCACGACGCGATGAGATTCATTCTCCATGTTAACCATTTAAGAATGATTATAATGTATATATAAGAAATAATAATGAAATATATGACATTATAAAGCTACTGGATTTATGTATATATATACATATGTATGTCATCTACTTACTTCCATTTCAAGACAATAAGGAAAGGAAAACAGCGTTCATGCGTACGTACGGACTACCGTCTCCATGAACGGTGTTTTTCATTTTATTTATCTACCTATTATATATATATATATATACTGAATATATATGATATATAAATCATATTTTATATTCTGGAAGTAAGTAAATCATGATATAAGTAATAATGATGTTAAGAACAACAAGTCAAAACACCTACGATAAATGAAACGATTTTACCCAAAACGCTTCTTTAACATGGAGTTTACAAAAGAACATGTAATATAATGTCATAAGTGAACCATATATGATATCATAACAATGAATATGATTCTGTAATAAGTCAATAACATGATTTAAATCATTATACAGGAGGTTCGGACACTTACAAAGCAAGTCGGACCTAAGGTAAGGGAAATATCACAATCTCATTTTTATCCGAGATTGTTTATTCGTAAGTATTTACTGGGGTGTATTTTATCATCCACATCCATGTTTCATCAATATGTAATATTATTTCCATCCACCTACAATTGTTTAAATCCATTTTTACCCTTCGGTGAGTTTTTAGTAATATGTATGAAAGGAATCTTTTGTCGTACGAGGTACTTTTTGACTTTTCCGACAAAAGTACGAAGAATGTTTTTTTTAACTTATACGGAATGAATGGATTTTTAAAACATTAAATCCAAGAAGCTTCCTTTACAAGTTTTCAAGTTTATTTTTAATCAACTTCTTTTATTTTAAAGTTGTATGAAATGTTATGAAAGGAAAAATGTTTTTGAAGAAGAAAGGATATTTTCCTCAAGAATTCAATTCAAGTGTTTTATCAAAATTATTTCCCATCTAAGATAATAAAGGGTTCTGTTTCTATCCATATTTTTACATTGATTTGACTATGTTGTGATGGAATTATGTTTATGAATTCCTTTATCTTATATTAATTGTTTTATGATGTCATGTTGTTTAAGAATCCCATTTTTATTACATGGGTTATGCAATGATGTATGATTTATGATTTTGTGGCACACATAAGAAAGGATTCATTAAGAGATGGGTGGGACCTATATCTCCCTCCAATGCATTGGGTAAAGATTTTATATCTCATGAGATAGACATGGCTGGAATGGTAGGTTATACCGGTTCAGTGAAACAAGACTGAAACGAGGATTACTCGATTCAGAAAGGGACTTTGTCCACTAAGATAGTCTTGGCAATGAGTCTTGACTAACAAGAAATGATTCTCTATGATTATGTGTGTATGCCACAATGAGTAATGTTTTAAGTTATGATTTCATTTCACTACTATGATTTATCCCATGTTATGAAATTATGCTCTCTTTTGCAGGTTAAGATTTCCAAAAATGTTATGTTCTTATGAAAATTATGTGATTGATATTTCTTTTGTTTACCCTTACTGAGCATTTGAGCTCACCCTTTTATGTTTTCTTTTCCCCAGGATATAAAGAAAGGTTTTAGGTAAAAAAAGGAAGATCTTTATGGGAGATGTTGAAGATCTTTCACCACGATTAGAAGATTACGTTCCGAGTTTCCAAAGACACTAAACTATTACGATCCTTGTGTGTGTGTTTTTGTTATGTACTAAGTATTCCGCAAAAGTAATGTAATGTCAATGTACGTCAAGATACGGGTCTCTACATCTTGTATTTTTTTCACCACCAAGGATTCATTGCCTACCATTTCCTCAGTTTTAGAATAACCATTATGTTCTTCTAGAGCTCTTTCATCTGCACCTGGATCAGTAGCAAGAGGTTGAGAAACATGTTGTACCTCGACAATGGGACTAGAAATAATTGGATGAGAAACCTCTTGTTCCTTTACACTAGGACCAGCAGAAGTAGGTTGAGAGACATGTTAGGCCTCGGGATTGGGCACATTAGCAGGTGCAGAAGTCATTCTTTGTAGAAGTGGTTTAACATTTAATGTAGATAACATAAATTTAGCAGTGAACATATAATAACCTAATGTAACACAATGTATATTACAATAAAAAATAACTAGAATACTGAACTCTCTTTTTTATGGAAAATTGTATTTGACCCCTCTATTGACTATGTAAATCCATTAATTATGGTCTCCATTTGTAACACTCCGACCCCAGTTACCTAGAGTCGGTGCATTTTTACATAACATTGGTATGATCACAAGAAAGATCAAATCTCGAAAAACTGATTGGTTTATTAGCCTTGGAAACACTAGATATATTCATAAAGTTTTACATTACATCATAAAGTGAAAAACTACTACAACAATATATTGTCTCCATATTCCACATTCATATCCCCACATAATATCCCTGCAGGTCTGTAATGGCCCGGACCTCCCTGGTCCATTACTTTGTGAAAATGTGGTGTTGGAGGTGTTCCGGGAGGTCACGGTGACTTAGCCCCTAGCTGCTGCCTACCGGTAGCTCAGTCTACCGGAAGCTGCTGATTACCGGTAGCTCGGTCTACCAGTAGCTGCTGATTACCGGTAGCACGGTCTACCGGTAGCTGCTGATTATCGGTATCTCGGTCTACCGGTAGCTGCTTCTTACCGGTAGCTCGGTCTACCGGTAGCTGCATCCTACCGATATCTGTGTTTACTGGTATCCACGGCGTACTGATAGCTCGGTATACTGGTATCCGCAGTCCAGCAGTAGCTCGGCTAACAATTTTCCAAATTTCTAGTTCAGTGAACAGTGTTTCTATCGGTGAGGTTTAGTGAATAGTGTTTCTATCGGTGAGGTTCTATCGGTGGACTTCTATCGGTGAGGTTCAGTGAACAGTGTTTCTATCGGTGAGGTTCAGTGAACAGTGTTTCTATCGGTGAAGTTCTATCAGTGGACTTATATCGGTGAGGTTCAGTGAACAATGTTTCTATCGGTGAGGTTCAATGAACAGTGTTTCTATTGGTGAGGTTCTATCGGTGGACTTCTATCGGTGAGGTTCAGTGAACAGTGTTTCTATCGATGAGGTTCAGTGAACAGTGCTTCTATCGGTGAGGTTCTATCGGTGGACTTCTATCGGTAGACTTGAACAGTGTTTCCAGAATCCTAAGAGCTACCGATTCTATACTTTGCCAAATTTCACGAATGAACAGTGTTTCAAGAATCCTAAGAGCTACTGATCCCATACTTTTCCAAATTTCACGAATAAACAGTGTTTCCAGACTTCATGAGAGCTACCGATCCCATACTTTTCCAAATTTCACGAATGAACAGTGTTTCCAGACATCATGAGAGATATCGATTCCATACTTTCCCAAATTTCACGAATGAACAGTATTTCCAGAATCCTAAGAGCTACCGATCCCATACTTTGCCAAATTTCACGAATGAGCAGTGTTTCCAGACTTCATGAGAGCTACCGATTCCATACTTTGACAAATTTCATGAATGAATAGTGTTTCCAGAATCCTAAGAGCTACTGATCCCATACTTTGCCAAATTTCATGAATGAACAGTGTTTCCAGACTTCATGAGAGCTACTGATCCCATACTTTTCCAAATTTCACGAATGAACAGTGTTTCTAGAATCCTAAGAGCTATTGATTCCATACTTTGCCAAATTTTGAGTATGTGAACAGTGTTTCCAGCTTCGCAAATTTGACGTTTTCTTTGACGTAATATACTTTTAAAATCTTATTTTAAAGACTTTAAGGCCGATTCAAAGGCCATAAATCCTATATTAATTATTCCTAAGGCCGGGATGTTTTTACTTGGTCAAACCGCGTGGGTTAATGCGATCTGTTTTTAATGGAGAATAAATCAGATCTTAAACCGTCGCCTCTCTAATTTATTTTTTTAAAGGGAACGAGATATCATTCTTCGTTGTTCTTCCTCCTGGTTCTCATCTACGAGACGCTAGAACCTTGCAATCATTCCCGTAGGAGTTTCACAATAAAACGTTACTCGGATCAGTTCCGCTCTGTTTGATGCAACCAAGTTGTGTCGATCGTTCTTCCATATAAGGTATGTTTTATCATCGTTCCTTCGGGGATCACCTTCTCTTGTTCTTCCTTCCATATTAGCATGTAATCTCCATGGTTCTAATGGGTTTTCTTGGGGTTGGTTGGTACTGTCGTACCGTGGCATCCTCTAGTGGATGCAGTTGTCACGAGAGAAGGATTGTGGCCCATTGTGTGGATAAAGGACATCAAGAACTCTTCGAGGTAGGGGATTCATGGCTTCTCTAATTGTTTATGTGCAACTGTAGAATTAGCATGATTTAACCCTTTAGATCACAATGAAATTGACCTAATTAAATACTTGAACCGGATTAAAAGAATTGGTTGATCGCATGTTTTTGCTTTGTACCGTGATAACGGTTTGCCTCATGTTTTCCTAGGTAGAGTGATATCTATGATTTTCTTTAATTAGTTGCTCGCTCATGATGGAAATTGATAAATACCGTAAAGCCGGAATTATTTGTTAAATAATTTGCTAAAGATAACGAGGCATTTTAATGAATCGGTTTATTCTAGATGGATTAAAGAACTATTAGTTCGATAATTTCAAAAGGGTTCTGAGTTACCTACTTGCTTGTAAGGATGAATGCCTTGTGGTTTGGAGCTCTAAGTGATCATTTTGTATGAAGGTTGAATGCCTTGTTAAAGGGCCAAGAGCCCATTTTGTGATCTTTGTTTTCCTGCTGCTTGTGATTTGATGTGAGACTGGATGGCTGTTGTGATATGTGGAGGTATGGAGACTTGTGTTTGTGGCAGCGGATGACGCCTAGTGTGGCGAGATGCATCGGTTTATGCATGTGGGTGTCGGGGAGGACACCAAGGATGATGGTATGAGATGAATGTGATGGTTTGATGTTGGTGGTTTGGTTTGGTTGTTTATCTGCTTTACTTTTCCCCACTGCTCAAGGCAGCTGGTATTGCTTACCCTCTTTCCGAAAGAGGCAAAGACACACGGGGTATGCCACGTGCTTTCCGTGTTTAGCCTCTCGATTGAGGATGGGTCTATGCTCTTGCTATAGACAGCAAAGACTCAAAGGGTAGTATATCTACTCTTCGTGTTGAGCCCCTTTGTGTTTAGTAGCATAGGATGATTTTCTAGAATGCCTGGGAATATGGGAAAGTAATTCCATAATGAAAGTTTGTTTAAATGGTGATAATCCATGGGGATGGAGAAACTGGAATTTAATAGTGATGTGAATCCTAAAAAGGAGAATTTTTTTAATGTGATTCCAATTTAGTTTAATGTGGTAAATTGTTCATGGTTAATTAATGTTTAAAGAATTGTTTAATGTACAGTGGAACTGATAAAATGAGAATGGGGTAATATAATAAAGCTCTTCAAATGGTTGTGTGCTTATAGGATGCCTAGTCTTAGAAGTAGCAGCCTGGAGTCTGAGAGACGTTAGCTGCAGTTGTGCCTATGACTAGGTAATTCCCATAGTGTGGTTGTGAGTCCTATATATTCTGTACTTTTGTGTTTCTATATGCTACTCCACCCTGTCAGTAAGGGAAACCGACACCCCGGGGATTCTGAGCCCTGGGGGGGTGTTTTCCCCAACATTCTGATGGGAGGTTGAATGGCTGACTACCCCCTTTGGCCCCGCTCTCTTCTCTTGGTAGATCTTTGTGCTGGTAGGCACAGTGGTTAGTTTTACCCATATATGTGTGTAGAGGGATGTAATGGCTTGTGGTTATTTCACACACATATATTCTGGATATAGTATCCAATGGACTACTATAGGTGTAACGTGTATAGGCTATAATGGCTTGAGGATCCTTACTCGGAGTATGGGCTGTAATGGATTGAGGTATTATACCTGATGTATGATACACGTTATGCGGGCTGTGGTGGCTCTCTGAAACTACCTGGTTACTTATGGTTGTGAGGACGGTGTGGAGCTTAGCCCAGGTGTCTGCGGGCAAGCCTTGGAGAGAGATGCACAGGACGTATGTCGTTGGGGTAAAGCGGCAAACCAGTGGGGAAGTAGTAGCGTGGTACCCTTGATATTCTTTACTATATGCTATATTCTTGTATGCGTTACTTGGTGAGAGTAGCCATGGTGAGGTTGGGATCATAGTATACCTGTTTAGGTGACGAGTTAGTTTCACTTGTTGTTCACTGGGCTTTAGCATGCTTTCTTTACTTTTGCACGAGAGGCTTGAGGAGGATCCTACTGAGTATACTGTTATACTCACCCTATGTATTTATAAACTGTTTTTCAGGTCACTTGGATCAGGTTGGAGATCAAGTTGGTTACTACTAGCTTGCGGTTGGAGGAGGAGCTGTTCGGGCTTGTGGTCGCTGTCGTTTTACTTTCTTTTGGGTACTTTTAGTTTTCTCTTTCAGTTGTAGTACTTTTTCATGAAATTTCATATATGTACTTGGGTTTCTTTTATATTTCAGTTTTGAGTTGGAGTTGGTTGGATTCTATTCTATCTCTCTCTTCTGCATGTGTCCTCTTAGAGGTTAATGCCTCCCATTTGTGTGTGTATTATACCCTCGGTGCTAGTCGCCAACCCGGGGCCTACTGGAGGCGGGACTCGGGGGTCATTATCTCCCTTCTCACATTGCCGGCCCAGGAGGGGTACACTTTGTGGGGAGGGTGTCATGATAGAGTGGTATCAGAGGTCTGGTTGAGGGATAGGATGTAGTTTGGAGTTAGGAACAGGTGAGGATGCATGGGATGGTAGGGCAACGGTGTCATTCATGTTTAGAAAGTGGGGTAAACACTGGAGACCGGCAGAGACATAGGCGTTTAGGGCCCCCTATGATCTGTTGCACGGACCTTTAAGATTACGATGGCTACTAAACAAAGTGATACCGGTTGCAGGGTAGAGACCTAGGAAAGGATCATGCATCATTATTCTTTGCGCTTGTGTTTGAATGGGTAGACCTTGGGATAGGTAACCTAAAATAAATAAAACAAAACAATTAATTAATTAATGTTGAGTCTTCCATATTCCAGGCTTAGGAGCTCTAACAGTTGTTATTTTACAGGTATGGCTCCAGGTCGACGTCCTCGTCAGGTTTGCCCAGAAGATGCCCATCAGGCTGTTCCAGCAGATCGCCGCCGAGTAGAGGTTGACGAAGATGACACTTGGAGGAAGACACTTCGAGAGTTTCAGCGCCAGAGTCTACAGAAGTACGAGGGCTCCGTTTCAGATGCAGTCACAGAAGACTGGTTGGAGGAGATCGAGATAGGATTCAGTTCGATTCGTCCTCGGAAGGAACACTGAGTGTCCTTGGTTGTGAAGATACTGTGTGGAGCAGCGAGGCAGTGGTGGTTCTTGTTCCTCGGTGATCGTGAGTAGTCAGCGATCTCGTGGGAGGAGTTTCGAGACAGGTTTAGAGTCGAGTTTCTTTCATCGACTGTGAAGGTGTCCAGTCGCCAGGAGCTTCTCACCCTTCGGCAGGGGAGCTCTAGTGTTCGAGAGTTTGGAATCCGTTTCAGGAACCTTCTATGATATGCTTCAGACTTGTTACCAGATGATGAGGCCAGGGCGAGGCATTTCGAGGAGGCTTTGCGTCCAGAGATCCAGCGCTAGATCACCCCATTTATGCTGAAGATATATCTTGAGGTGCTGGTGAGGGCAGAGGTTGTTGAGAGGACTTTGGCCAGGACTGGATCGTCATGAGAGGGGAATCGTCATGATTCCTTACTAAGCAGAGCTATGGTCCGGGGTTCCCGGTTTTCAGGACAGAAGAATTTCCGTTCACCTGGGGGTAGGTCCCAGCCCTTCCCATCTCGTTTCTCCGGAGGCAGAAACTCTCAGACCTATGCCAAGGGATCAGGTGCTTGTTTTTCTTGTGGAGGTCGTGGTCATCAGCAGTGGGAGTGCCCGAATTTTCAGAGCAGTCATCGCGCACCGGGCGCTCCACTCCAGGTTCCTCCGTTGAGGCAGTTCCAGCCGAGGCAGCAGCAGCAGGTTGCACCAGTTTTAGATCACCAAAGGGTAGATGGAGCAGGCAGAGGACAGCCCCATAACGCTCCCCGTCCTCAGAGAGCAGAGCGTGGCCGTGGTGGTGGTCGTCATCAGGTTCAGAGAGTCCATGGAGGAGGTCGTGGTCAGCTTCATGCTCTAGCGTTACCAGCCCCAGGTGAGCCAGATGTCGTTCGAGGTACCCTTTGCTTGTTTTCTACCTTGGTTTATGCCTTGTTTGATTCAGGAGCAACACACTCCTTCATATCACCTACCCTTGTCCATGCTTTAGGACTTGAGGTAGAGAGGCTTCCAGTGCCCTTGGCATTGACTATGCCAGTTGGAGGTCGAGCTGACTTGTTTGAAGTATGTAGAGAATGTGAGCTAGTGTTGGGGAAACACCACTCTTGGGGAGATTTCCTATGTTTGCGAATTCAACCATATGATGTCATACTTGGCATGGATTGGTTGTATTCGGTGTAGGATTTTGTGGATTGCTATAGGAAGAAGGTCATTTTCTTTGATGAAGATGGGGAGAAAGTGGTGTTTGTTGGTGAGAGAGATCCTCGGATGAGTCATAGACGAGTTCCATCCTTATCATCCATGATGGCTGGGATGACACTGAGTTCTTAAGAGGTTCAACAGTTGGCGTTTCCTAGGATCGTAGAGGAGTACCCTGACGTCTTTCCAGAAGAGGTTGTATCCTTACCCCCTCGACGAGAGATCGAGTTTGGGATCGTGCTACAGCCAGGAGTGTCTCCTATCTCTATGTCTCCGTATAGGATGGCCCCTTCTGAGTTATGAGAGCTACGTATTCAGCTCGACGGTCTGTTGCAGTGTGGTTTTGTTCGGCCAAGTGTGTCACCGTGGGGTGCACCAGTTTTGTTTTTGAAAAAGGCTGATGGCAGTTTGCGGTTGTGCGTCGATTTTCGTCGATTAAACAAAGTGACAATAAAGAACCGCTATCCTCTCCCATGGATTGATGACCTATTCGATCAAATGAAGGGTGTAAGTCGGTTCTCAAAGATAGACTTACGATCAGGATATCATCAGATGCGTGTAAAGGATGAGGATATCCCAAAGACTGCTTTCCGCTGTCGTCATGGGCATTATGAGTTTTTTGTAATGCCATTCGGCATGACGAATGCTCCAGATATTTTCATGGGGATGATGAATGTTGTGTTCCGTTAATTCCTGGACAAGTTTGTTGTGGTTTTCATCGACGACATCCTTGTGTACTCCACATCTGAAGAGGAGCATGCAAAGCATCTACGAGCCGTTTTGGGAGTTCTTCGCCAACATCAGTTGTTTGGGAAGTTGTCCAAGTGTGAGTTCTGGGTTCAAGAAGTTCGTTTCTTGGGACATGTTGTGTCCCAACAGGGAGTAGCTGTGGATCTTTCGAAGATAGAAGCAGTGGTGTCTTGGCCAGCCCCCAAGACCATGTTAGAGGTGCGATGTTTCCTTGGTCTCGCAGGCTATTATAGGAGGTTTGTAGATAATTTCTCCCGAGTTGCGACTCCTCTGACAGCTTTGACCAGGACGGATCAAGCGTTCATATGGACTGATCAGTGTCAGACAGCTTTCGAGTATCTAAAGGAGAAGTTGGTAAGTGCTCCCGTCCTTTGTCTTCCAGATGAGGGAGTCCAGTTTGATGTTTTCTCTGATGCTTCACATCTAGGGCTAGGCTGTGTTCTCATGCAGCAGAGGTCAGTTGTTTCTTATGGGTCTCGGCAGTTGCGTCCCCATGAATGAAACTATGCCACCCATGATCTTGAGTTGGCAGCCATGGTGTTTGCTCTAAAGTTGTGGAGACATTACCTCATTGGTGATCACTTTGTGGTTTTCACCGATCATAAGAGTTTTAGGTATGTTTTCTCCCAACGTGACTTGAACTTGAGGCAGCGTTGGTGGATGGAGTTCTTGCAGGAATACGACTTTGAAATATCATATACACCTGGAAAAGGGAATGTTGTAGCTGACGCACTAAGCCGAAAGATACGTAATGATGTTGTGCATGAATCTGGTGATTCTTGGAGAGTGATGGAAGAGCTTTCATCTTTGCATCTTGATATGGGAGAAGTTGGGGGTAGAGGTTGTCTTTTCCAGATGACGGTGCAGTCATCCCTAATGCAGAAGGTGGAAGAGTCTCAGTTGGGTGACCTAGAGGTGGAATTTTGGAGAGACAGAGTTGTATGTGGTGAGGCCCCTGATGGTTGGTCGGAGGATGAACAACACCAAGTGTTGTATCATGGTAGGCTTTTTGTTCCCTTGGCGATGCGCGAGACAGTTCTCCGAGAGTTCCATAGTTCACTCTTGGCGGTACATCCTGGCGTGACGAAGATGTACCGATCCTTGAGGAGTCAATTTTGGTGGCCTGGGCTGAAGCGTACAGTTGCAGAATGTGTGTCTCGATGTTTAGTCTGCCAGAAGGTGAAGGCCTAACACCGTGTTCCTGGTGGTCTTCTCCAGCACTTAGAGATTCCTCATTGGAAGTGGGAGGACATCTCAATGGACTTTGTTACAGGTTTACCTCGAGCTCCGGGAGGACATGATGCTATATGGGTGGTAGTGGATCATTTAACAAAATCATCCCACTTCATAGCGATCAAGGAGTCGAGCTCAGTGGAAGTTTTGTCAAGGCAGTATCTGGAGGAGGTGGTGAGGCTTCTCAGAGTTCCTAAGACGATCATTTCTGATCGAGATCCTGGTTTTACCTCTAGGGTGTGGAGAGGTCTCCAGCATGCTTTTGGTTCTCAATTATGCCTTAGCACTGCTTTTCATCCTCAAATGGATGGTCAGACAGAGTGAACCATCCAGACTCTTGAAGACATGTTGCGCTCTTGTGTTCTTGATTTTGGAGGTTCATGGGTGAAGCACTTACCCTTGGTAGAGTTCGCTTACAATAATAGTTTTCACTCTACCATCGGTATGGCGCCGTTTGAAGCCTTGTATGGTCGCCCATTCCGTTCTCCGTTGTGCTGGACTGGGGTCGGAGAGTCAGCAATTCTCGGAGCAGAACTAGTGCAGAATACAACAGAGATGGTTCAGGTGATTCGTGAGAGGATGAAGACAGCACAAGATCGTCAGAAATCATATGCTGATCAAAGAAGGAGACCGTTAGAGTTTAATTTTGGGGATCATGTGTTTCTAAAGGTGACTCCTTGTCGTGGGCAGCGAAGGTTTGGTCGTGGAAGTAAGCTTTCTCCCTGGTTTGTTGGGCCTTTCGAGGTGTTAGCTCGTGTTGGAGCTGTGGCGTATCGAGTAGCACTCCCCCCTCAAATGAGTCGGATACATGATGTTTTCCATGTATCACAGCTCCTTCGTTATCTTCATGATGAATCTCATGTTATCGATTGGGGAGAGATCAATATTGACGATGATGCAACCTTCGAGGAGCGACCTGTGGAGATCCAAGACCACAAGGAGAAGGTGTTGTGTGGGCGTTCTATCCCCTTAGTTCGTGTCTTGTGGTGACACGGTGGCATGGAGGAGAGTACATGGGAGCGTGAGTCACAGATACGTGCTCAGTACCCAGAGTTGTTTAATGTTTAACTCTTTTCATGTAATGACGTTTCCTTTATGGTTAGACCTTTCATGTTTTATTTATGTACCTTTGATGTGATGTTATTTTTGAATTGTTTGGTTATGGATTATTTGTTTCCATACTCTCGGATGTCGTAGTTTTGTTCCAGCTTTTGAACAACTCATGGTGGTTTTTCCCCTGAGAGGTATCTTATGGGGTGGTTGTTCGGACCACTCTTTTCTTCTGGGTTGGTTTTTAATTCTCGAGGACGAGAATGTTTTGAGAGGTATCTAATGTAATGGATCGGACCTCCCTGGTCCATTAATTTGTGAAAATGTGGTGTTCGAGGTGTTCCGGGAGTTCAAGGTGACTTAGCCCCTAGCTGCTGCCTACCAGTAGCTCGGTCTACCGGTAGATGCTGATTACCGGTAGCTCAGTCTACCGGTAGCTGCTGATTACTGGTAGCTCGGTCTACCAGTAGCTGCTGATTATCGGTAGCTCGGTCTACCGGTAGCTGCTGTTTACCGGTAGCTCGGTCTACCGGTAGCCGCATCCTACCGGTAGCTGGGTTTACCGGTATCCACGACGTACTGATATCTCGGTATACTAGTAGTCGCAGTCCAGCAATAGCTCGGCTAACACTTTTCCAAATTTCTAGTTTAGCGAACAGTGTTTCTATCGGTGAGGTTCAGTGAACATTTTTTCTATCGGTGAGGTTCTATCGGTGGACTTCTATTGGTGAGGTTCAGTGAATAGTGTTTCTATCGTTGAGGTTCAGTGAATAGTGTTTCTATCGGTGAAGTTCTATCGGTGGACTTCTATCGGTGAGGTTCAGTGAACAGTGTTTCTATCGGTGAGGTTCAGTGAACAGTGTTTCTATCGGTGAGGTTCTATCGGTGGACTTCTATCGGTGAGGTTCAGTGAACAGTGTTTCTATCAGTGAGGTTCAGTGAACAGTGCTTCTATCGGTGAGGTTCAGTGTACAGTGTTTCTATCGGTGAGGTTCTATCGGTGGACTTCTATCGGTGAGGTTCAGTGAATAGTGTTTCTATCGGTGAGGTTCTATCGGTGGACTTCTATCGGTAGACTTGAACAGTGTTTCTATCGGTGAGGTTCTATCGGTGGACTTCTATCGGTAGACTTGAACAGTGTTTCCAGAATCCTAAGAGCTACCGATTCCATACTTTGCCAAATTTCACGAATGAACAGTGTTTCCAGAATCCTAAGAGCTACCGATCTCATACTTTGCCAAATTTCACGAATGAATAGTGTTTCCAGACCTCATGAGAGCTACTGATCCCATACTTTGCCAAATTTCACGAATGAACAGTGTTTACAGACTTCATGAGAGCTACCGATTCCATACTTTGCCAAATTTCACGAATGAACAGTGTTTCCAGAATCCTAAGAGCTACCAATCCCATACTTTGCCAAATTTCATGAATGAACAGTGTTTCCAGACTTCATGAGAGCTACTGATTCCATACTTTGCCAAATTTCACGAATGAATAGTGTTTCCAGAATCATAAGAGCTACCGATCCCATACTTTGTCAAATTTCATGAATGAACAGTGTTTCCAGACTTCATGAGAGCTACCGATCCCATACTTTTCCAAATTTCACGAATGAACAGTGTTTCCAGAATCCTAAGAGCTACTGATTCCATACTTTGCCAAATTTTGAGTATGTGAACAGTGTTTCCAGCTTCGCAAATTTGATGTTTTCTTTGACGTAATATACTTTTAAAACCTTATTTTAATGACTTGAAGGCCGATTCAAATGCCATAAATCCTATATTAATTATTCATATGGCCGGGATGTTTTTACTTGGTCAAACCGCGTGGGTTAATGCGATCCGTTTTTAATGAAGAATAAATCAGATCTTAAACCGTCGCCTCTCTAATTTATTTTTTAAAATGGAACGAGATATCATTCTTCATTTTTCTTCCTCCTGGTTCTCATCTACGAGATGCTAGAACCTTGCAATCATTCCCGTAGGAGTTTCACAATCAAACGTTACTCGGATTAGTTCCGCTCTATTTGATGCAACCAAGTTTTGTCGATCGTTCTTCCATATAAGGTATGTTTTATCATCGTTCCTTCGGGGATCACCTTCTCTTGTTCTTCCTTCCATATTAGCATGTAATCTCTATGGTTCTAATGGGTTTTCTTGGGGTTGGTTGGTACTATCGTACCGTGGCATCCTCCGGTGGATGCAGTTGTCGCGAGAGAAGGATTGTGGCCTATTGTGTGGATAAAGGACATCAAGAACTCTTCAAGGTAGGGGATTCATGGCTTCTCTAATTGTTTATGTGCAACTGTAGAATTAGCATGATTTAACCCTTTAGATCACAATGAAATTGACCTAATTAAATACTTGAACCGGATTAAAAGAATTGGTTGATCGCATGTTGTTGCTTTGTACCGTGATAACGGTTTGCCTCATGTTTTCCTAGATAGAGTGATATCTATGATCTTCTTTAATTAGTTGCTCGCTCATGATGGAAATTGATAAATACCATAAAGCCGGAATTATTTGTTAAATAATTAGCTAAAGATAAAGAGGCATTTTAAGGAATCTGTTAATTCTAGATGGATTAAAGAACTATTAGTTCGATAATTTCAAAAGGGTTCTGAGTTACCCGCTTGCTTGTAAGGCTGAATGCCTTGTGGTTTGGAGCTCTTAGTGCTCATTTTGTATGAAGGCTGAATGCCTTGTTAAAGGGCCAAGAGCCCATTTTGTGATCTTTTTTTTCCTGCTTCTTGTGATTTGATGTGAGCCTGGATGGCTGTTGTGATATGTGGAGGTATGGAGACTTGTGGTTGTGGCAGCGGATGACGCCTAGTGTGGTGAGATGCATCGGTTTATGCATGTGGGTGTCGGGGAGGACACCAAGGATGATGGTATGAGATGAATGTGATGGTTTGATGTTGGTGGTTTGGTTTGGTTGTTTATCTACTTTACTTTTCCCCACTACTCAAGGCAGCTGGTATTGCTTACCCTCTTTCCGAAAGAGGCGAAGACACGCGGGGTATGCCACGTGCTTTCCGTGTTTAGCCTCTCGATGGAGGATGGGTCTATGCTCTTGCTATAGGCGGTAAAGACTCGACAGGTAGTATATCTACTCGCCGTGTTGAGCCCCTTTGTGTTTAGTAGCATAGGATGATTTTCTAGAATGCCTGGGAATATGGGAAAGTAATTCCATAATGAAAGTTTGTTTAAATGGTGATAATCCACGGGGATGGAGAAACTGGAATTTAATAGTGATGTGAATCCTAAAAAGGAGTAGTTTTTGAATGTGATGCCAATTTAGTTTAATGTGAAAAATTATTCATGGTTAATTAATGTTTAAATAATTAATTAACGTACAATGGAACTAATAAAATGAGAATGGAGTAATCTAATAAAGATCTTCAAATGGTTGTGTGCTTATAGGATGCCTAGTCTTAGAAGTAGCAGCCTGGAGTCTGAGAGACATTAGCTGCAGTTGTGCATGTGACTAGGAAATGCCCATAGTGTGGTTGTGAGTCATATATATTCTGTACTTTTGTGTTTCTATACGCTACTCCACCCTGTCGGTAAGGGCAGCCGACACCCCGGGGATTCTGAGCCCTAGGGGGGTGTTTTCCCCAACATTCTGATGGGAGGTTGAATGGCTGACTACACCCTTTGGCCCCGCTCTCTTCTCTTGGTAGATATTTGTGCTGGTAGGCATAGTGGTTAGTTTTACCCATATATGTGTGTAGAGGGCTGTAATGGCTTGTGGTTATTTCACACACATATATTCTGGATATAGTATCCTATGGACTACTATAGGTGTAACGTGTATAGGTTATAATGGCTTGAGGATCCTTACTCGGAGTATGGGCTGTAATGGCTTGAGGTATTATACACAATGTATGATACACGTTATGCGGGCAGTGGTGGCTCTCGAAAACTACCTGGTTACTTTTGGTTGTGAGGATGGTGTGGAGCTTAGCCCAGGTGTCTGCGGGCAAGCCTTGGAGAGAGATGCACAGGACGTATGTCGTTGGGGAAAAGCGGAAAACCAGTGGGGAAGTAGTAGTGGGGTACCCTTGATATTCTTTACTATATGCTATATTCTTGTATACGTTACTTGGTGAGAGTAGTCATGGTGAGGTTGGGAACATAGTATACCTGTTTAGGTGACGAGTTAGTTTCACTTGTTGTTCACTGGGCTTTAGCATGCTTTCTTTACTTTTTCACGAGAGGCTTGAGGAGGATCCTACTGAGTATACTGTTATACTCACCCTATGTATTTATAAACTATTTTTCAGGTCACTTGGAGCAGGTTGGAGATCAAGCTGGTTACTACTAGCTTGCGGTTGGAGGAGGAGTTGTTCGGGCTTGTGGTCGCTGCCGTTTTACTTTCTTTTGGGTACTTTTAGTTTTCCCTTTCATTTGTAGTACTTTTGCATGACATTTCATATATGTACTTGGGTTTCTTTTATATTTCAGTTTTGAGTTGGAGTTGGTTGGAGTCTATTCTATCTCTCTCTTCTGCATGTGTCCTCTTAGAGGGTAATGCCTCCCATTTGTGTGTGTATTATACCCTCGGTGCTAGTCGCCAACCCGGGTCCTACTGGAGGCGGGACTCGGGGGTCATTATCTCCCTTCTCACATTGCCTGCCCAGGAGGGGTACACTTTGTGGGGAGGGGGGTCGTGACAAGGTCATTCATAATTTACTTCCTCACTTCCTGGGAAAAATAAAACATAGAAAAGGGGTGAGCTCAAATGCCCAGTAAGGATAACAATATAGCAGAAACTTTCATAAATAAGAATAAATATTTAAGGAAATGTATAACTAAAACAAAAGACTTTTAATCTTTAACTTCAACATAGTATGGTAAAAGTGAAATGATATAATGCCATTTACTTATTCACATGGATATTCTACTAATCGAATAATCACATGAAATATCAATAACCACTTTCATAATGATGGAATGCATAATGTCAGACTATCATAACCACATAGCCAAGGCCTCATGCCAAGACTACAAATAAGATTTTGTCAAGGCTTTGTTCCAAGACACTAGTTGGTCTCATGAGACCTACCGATGCATCTAGGAGCTATAGCGGGCTCCACCCATCACATATTAAGTCCAATGCATTCCCATATGAAAAGGTTTAAACATAACATAAACATTCTTATTAAAACTAGCATACGAAATGTCAATACTTTCATCATAAACTAGGAATGGTATAAAAATAGAACATCCACAGTCAAACATATCACAAAACCTTCAATACAATATAGAAGTTTTGTATCTTAATAAATAAACTACAAATAAGAATAAAATATATCAAAGGATGTTGACATAGATGAAATCAAAACTCTTTTTAGAGAAATATCTTTTTCTATTTTTGAAATAATTAAAGAGTAATATATTTATAAAATAAAACATTTTCTTTGAAAATATTCTTATAATCTTGTAAGGGAAGATTCGATGATTTTATAATGGCGGTAAATAGCCGCACCCACCGTATAAGTTAAAAAACATTCTTACATTAATTTTGTCGAAAAGGTTAAAAAGAACCTTGTTTGGAAAACGACGGAAAGATTCCTTTATAAACCTCTTATAAAAAGTCAAACAAGGGTATAAATGACTTTAACCCATATTCTTGTAAATATTAAAAATGTTTTTAAATACATTTTTAATAAACATGTATGTGGATGATAAAGAGATCCCAGTAGATTATTACGTATAAACAACCTCGGATAATGAAGAGATTGCGAAATAACCCTTACCTTGTACTTTTCCTTGGTTGGGGTAGGTTAACCTCCTGTATAGTGGTGAAATAATTGTTACTAAATTATACAAGAATCATATACATTCATATGATATCATATATGATATTTTAACATTGCTTTGTTAATAATATCTTAGTATTATCGTCGTTTCGGGTGTTAACTTACTCATTTTTTTATATGTTTTGTTACATAAGCCATGTTTGTCATGGATAGGTTGTATATTATTCATATATAGAATTATATCAAGTCCTTAAACATCATTTTTAAATCATCAAATGATAATTACACTTGAATGGATACAATGGAGAATGAATCTCATCGCGTTGATGGAGACGGCAGTCTGTACGTACGCACAAGCGACAATATCATTATTTTGATATTAAAATAATATATAAATGGATGGTATATCATATATACAGAATCATTAACATGTTATATTTATTATTTACCTGAGTTACACATCATTATTATACCCATCCAAATAATAAAATATTGAATAACAATTACACCACTACGTGGAGACGGTAAGCCGTACGTACGCACATATGGTGACATGTTATTCAAATGGTAGATAGAATACTGAATATTGTTGTAATATATTTATAATAACATCACAGTATATATATGATACTGGAGTTATTATTTTAGAATGGTAACAAAAAAGGAAGAAGAAGTGGAAGAATAAAGGAACTTGGAAAAGGGTGGTGAAATCATTACATCTTCTTTGGGTTCTTCCTTTTGATTTGATCAAAAGGGCTCCTTAGGATGGCTTTCGGATCCAAATAAGGCCTATAGGTTGTAGTGAGGGAAGTTGGGAGAGTATTTGGGCAGAGTTTGGCCGAACCAAAAGGCTTTGAAGGTGTGAAGAAATGAGAAGGAGGAGTGCCCTTTTATAAGAGGGGTGAGGGGCACCTTTGGAAAAGCTAGAAATATTAATTTATAATAAATTAATATTCGGTTTATAATGGCTCAAAAGTTTATTATTCCAATTTAATTTAGGTATAGGTCGAAAACCATTCAACCAATAGAATTTATACAGGTTTAGGTTACTATATTAACCTTATCTTTTAGTTTTAACTCTTAGTTAATTAGTTTGACATTTACCATGTCACTTTGTATTTTTATAATATATAGTTAATAAACATACTATATACATCCATGCGACCCCCAAGTGGTCCATTAATGATGAGCCTATCATGATATAAGTCTCTTGGCCGATCATTAGATTTTTAGGAATTTAATATCAATTAATAATATAATATTTTTTAAAAAAACTCGTTTATGTCAATTTTGACACTATTCAATAATTGATTTTTGTGAAACTCATAAAAGAATTATTACTTCGACAAAAATTAATTAAATCAATATTAACATGTCATATTAGCCTATAAAATTATTTTAATTAATTAAAAGTCTCAAATTATATTTATTTGGGAATTTATAATATCAATTATTTTAATTTGTCACAATTATGGTAATTACTGCATCATCATTGTGTCATAAATAAATTAAATTATTTAAAGTCTAAAAATTATAAATAAAATATTATTATATATTAAATCTTATTAGATTTACAATGAATATTTACAATCTAATTTATCTTATGTATAACCCTATATTAAATATGTTTTAGTAAATAAACTTTGATTTTAACTCTTTTAACTCTTCTTTGAATTAAATAATAATAAATGTCCTAATCTAATCCAAGTGGACCTAAATGATAATATTTTATTCCTAAGTCTGTTTTGGTCGAGATACACTTGTCCAATAGAATTAGGACATGTGTTAGGGTAATATTAATATCATGTTTACCCTTAATTACCCTATTTATTTTTCACCGTGGTAAATAAAAGTAAAAAGTTACTATTCATCAAAAATTATTTTCATCTCATTGAACCACATTTTACTTCTTGATATTAACTGTGTCTCTCAGATTTTTGAAATTTCATTCACAAAAGCAGTAGAATTAAGTTTTATGAAAAATTCAGTTTTTTAACTACCACTTAGTAGTTTCACTATTCATCAAAAATTGAAGTTTTTCAGAACAATGCCAAAATTTCAACCTAAGCTATAATTGATATTCCGAATTCAAAAATGATGTCTATTTTACAAAATTCCAAACATATAAGTTTCATTAATTAATTTTATAATTAATTCCCACTGTCACAACAAATAGCGTCTTTTTAAGAAACAATATATATCAAAAGATTGATAATTGTTTATGTCCAATTTCAAAGTGAAATTAATTATAATGAACACCATTGGATAAAATGGTAAAAATATATTCTAATTATGCTTTAAAACCACTCAATAATATGATTTATCACTATAAATTATTTTGATTAAAAAAGTTGTTTTTAAGTATTTTTCACTATTCAAAAAAATTGGAAGTTCTCAGAAAAATACAAAAAATTCAACTTAGGATAGTTTCGATATTCCGAATCCAAAAATGAAGTCCATTTTGAAATATAAAATATATATATAATTTCAAAAAGTAGGTATTACTATTCATAACGGCTAGTTTGATTGGTTGTGGTGTGTTAGAACTTGACGTTGCGTACAACACACGCTATCGCATTCTTCAAAGAGAAGCGTACCGTAGAAGAATGGGGTGTTACATTCTCCCCTCCTTCAAATAATTTCATCCTCGAAATTTCTAGAATAGTTAACACATGAAAAGACTCGGGTGGTTCTTCATCATAAGTTCCTCAGGTTCCCACCTTGCCTCTTCCATCTTATGGTTTCTCCGCAAAACTTTTACCAGACGCGTCGTCCGGTTTCTCAGTACTTGTTCTCTCGTATAAAGAATCCTAACGGGCTCTTCACAATAGGACAGATCGGGTTCCAGTTCTAATTCCTCATAGGTGAGAACATGCGTTGGGTCAGGCATGTATTTACTCAACAGAGATACGTGGAACACATCGTGAACTTTGGAGAGACTTGGTGGCATTGCCAATCGGTAAGCTACAGCCCCAATTCGTTCTAGAATTTTGAAGGGTCCAATGTACCTGGGACCCAATTTTCCTTTCTTACCAAAACATATGACTCCCTTCCATGGAGATACCTTCAGGAAAACATGATCACCGACTTGAAATTACAAATCCTTCCTTTGATTATCGGCATAGCTCTTCTACCTACTTTGAGCTGATTTGATGTGATTTTAGATTACCTTCACCTTATCCATCGTTTCCTCCACCAATTCTAGGCCTACAAGTTTTCTTTCACCAATGTCATCCCAACAGGTTGGTGTACGACATCTCTTTCCATATAACCCTTCATATGGTGCCATCTGAATACTTGAATGGAAGCTATTGTTATAGGAAAATTCTACCATGGGTAAATATTGATCCCACATACCCTGAAAGTCAAGTGATCAAGATCTCAACATGTCTTATAAGGTTTGAATAGTCCGTTCTGATTTTCCGTCTGTCTGAGGGTGGTAAGCAGTGCTCAAATGAAGTTCAGTATCCAAGGATTTCTGAAGACTTTTCCAGAATCTTGAAGTAAAACGGGGATCACGATCAGAAACAATCGATAGGGGTACTCCATGAAGTCTCACAACTTCATTAATATATATTATTGCTAGACGTTCCAGTGGTAGATCTTCTCTTATAGAAAGAAAATGTGTGGACTTGGTAAGACGGTCAACAATAACCCATATTGCATCATTCCATCTAGGAGTCTTTGGAAGTCCGATGACAAATTCCATCGTAATATTGTCCCATTTCCACTCCGGTATGGGAAGAGGTTGCATGACTCCTCCAGGGTGTTGCCTTCCAGCTTTCACTTGTTGACAAACCATACATCTTGACATAAAATCATCAATCTCCCTCTTCATATTGTCCCACCAAAAATGTTCCTTCAAATCTCTATACATTTTGGTGCTCCCAGTGTGTATAGAGAAATTAGAACTATGAGCATCATCCAGCAATTCCCTTTTTAGATTAGGTATATTGGGAACACAAAGTCTCTTCCCGAATTTCAAAATTCCATCTTCATATACAAAGTCTCTCTGTCTCCCATCATTCACAGCTTTAATCTTCTTTTGAAATTCTTCATCATCGGTCTGAGAACTCTTAATCAGTTCTAGTAATGATGGTTTGGCAACCATTTGAAAAAGCATTGATGTTTCTCCTTCCCTGGTTATTCCCATGTCCATCTTCACTAGATCCATGAAAATTGGATCCCTTTCAATTATCATATTGTTCAAAACTCCATGATCTTTTCTTCTCAAAGCATCTGCCACCTTGTTTGCCTTCCCAGGGTGGTAGTGTATCGTGCAATCATAATCCTTGAGTAATTCAAGCCATCTCCTTTGCCTCATGTTGAGTTCTTTTTGTGAGAAAACATACTTCAAACTCTTGTGATCCGTATAAATCTCACATTTTTCACCATAGAGGTAGTGCCTCCATATCATCAAAGAAAAGATCACAGCTACTAACTCGATATCATGAGTAGGATGGTTTTGTTCATGAATTTTCAACTATCGTGGTGCATAGGCAACAACTCTATCATTCTTCATAAGGACACAACCAAGTCCTTTCTTCGATGCATCACTATAAATAACGAACCCATCATTCCCCGATGGTAGACTCAATATAGGAGCATTGACTAATCTTCTCTTCAGTTCTTTGAAACATTCTTCACACTCTTTTGTCCAAACAAATTTAACCCCTTTACGTGTGAGCTTCGTTAATGGGTTAGCCAATCAGGAAAAATTCTGGACGAAACGTCGATAATAACCTGCCAACCCAATAAAACTATGTACCTCAGTTATACTCGTAGGTGCTGGCCATTCTTGGATTGACTTGGTCTTAGAAGGATCAACATAGATTCCATCTATAGAGACAATATGGCCAAGAAAGGAAATCTCATGATGCCAGAATTCATACTTGCTAAACATTCCATATAATTCATGTCTTCTCAGAGTCTTCGGGATAATGCGCAATTGATTTTCATGATCTTCCTAGCTTTTAAAGTATACCAAGATATCATCAATAAATACCACCAAAAATTCATTGAGATACTCCTTGAAAACTCTATTCATCAGATCCATGAATACAGAGGGTGCATTAGTCAATCCAAAAGGCATTACAGTAAACTCATAATGCCCGTACTTGGTTCGAAATGCTGTCTTTGGAATGTCTTCCTTCTTCACACACAACTGATGGTATCCAGATAGAAGGTCAATCTTTGAAAAGTATTGAACTCCATGCAGTTGGTCAAATAAATCATCAATGCGTGGTAGGGGATACTTGTTCTTTCTTGTTATAGCATTGATCTCCCTGTAGTCGATACATAACCTCATAGATCCGTCTTTCTTTTTAACAAAAAGAACAGGGGTTCCCCATGGAGAAACAATAGGGCGAATAAATCCCTTATTAAAAAATTCCTCTAGTTGTTTCTTTAGTTCAACAAATTCTACAGTGCCATTCTATAAGGGATCTTTGATATAGGCCTTGATCCAGGAATTAAATCAATGGAAAACTCAACTTCTCGTTCTGGAGGATGTCCAGGTTAATCTTCTGAAAATACATCTACAAATTCTTTCACAACAGGTACATCCTCTATTTGAAAATTCCTTTCCTCACCCACAGTTATTTCATTCTCTTCCTCCCCAATAATTGAATTTAGTTGAGCTACTAGGGGTGGATCTAAATAAGAATTAGGTGGTGACGATTCTGCTCTAAAGATAAGGTGTTCCTTATCATTATCATCAAGAATTGTAAACTCTTTCTTCTTACAATAAATCTTCGCATCATAGTCCGAAAGCCAGTCCATACCGAGGATTATATCAACCTCAATCATAGGTATGATGATGATATCAGCAGATAAATAACATTTATGTGCTCTAATGGGGACTGATTCACAAAAGTTTGTTGCAATGATACTTCCCTTATGATTTTTAACTAACAACTCCCTTGTTAAATCAAATTGGAAATATCTAATTTTCATAGAAAACTGGGAATATATGAAACAATGTGATGATCCAGAATAAAATAATGCGTTTTCTAAACTTGAGGAAACCATTAAATTACTTGCCACCACGTCTTTTGGAGCTTCTACCTCAGCAGTAGTGATAGCCTAAGCCTGACCTTGATCCCTTGGCCTCTTCTGAGGTAAGTTCTCCTGACGCTTAGGACATTCATTTTCATAATTCCCCATCTCCCTGCAATTGTAGCACTGAACATTGGTAGCTTCCTTCTTCCCTTTGCAATCAGGAGCTTGGTGGCCTTTTTCACCACATTTGTAACAGATGCCCATTCACTTCAAGCAAGTACCGGGGTGTTTCTTCCAACATTTACCACAGGATGGATATTCAGCCTTTCCTTTCTTCCCCTTATTTCCATTCCCAGATTGATCAGCAGGCCTCTTCTTCTCTTGCTTTGCTTTAAAGTCATAAGACTTAGAGAATTCCTTTTCGGTCTTGATAGCACATGAGACAATGTCTTCGTATGATGAGAAGGATTGTGAGACTAATGCTCGATGGAGAAATGGTTTTAACCCATCAAAGAAATGATAAATATTACTTCTTGGGTTACGTATATAATCACCAGCATACCTTTCTAACCTTTTAAAGTTATACTCATACTTTGTGACATTCTCATCCTCCTTCTGTCTCAGACTTAGAAATTGCCTTTCCATATCTGCTCGATGGTCGCGAGGAAAGTATTTTTCTAAAAACAGATCTTTGAACTCCCTCCATTCCATATTTGATACTTCATCATCTTCCTTCATATTTTGAATCAATGACAACCATTGATCAGCATCTCCAGTGAGGCGGTAAACTGTCATGATAACTTTTTCTCTTTCATTACTCCCCAAAGCCTGAAATATTTTCTCTAAGGAAAATATCCATTGCTCAGCTACTAAGGGATTTGTACTCCCATTGAACGTTGGTGGTTGTTTCCTCATGAATCGATCTAACATTGATCCTCCACGTCGTGGATCAGAGTGCTCCATACGGGTAAGGTTGTTATTCATAACCTGAGTGAGTTGTCCCAGTATGGTGATTAGATGATCGGCACCAGTTGCATCACCATCACCACTATAATTATCTTAAGCAGGAGGGGAATCCCTACATAGAGTGCGTGCATTGATATGGTTTCCATTTCTTCCACTAGGCTCCATTTCTAAACAATGGCATAAACTAGATCAGTTTATGAATAAAAATATATAATCCCATACTTATAAAACACTTAACATAAATTGAACTATTTATGGATATAATCCATAATCATAAAAATGTTTTCTTTGAGAAAGTATGTACTCATAAACCCTTCATAATTATTTGTAAAGAAAATGAGAGTTATTCTAAGCATATCCCCTGGGAGTGTCGTAACCAAGAGTTCAGGAAGGCCCGTTTTCGTGCACCAGTTCCCGTTCGAGTCTAGCTCAAAGCGGTGTTTTCAGGTTTTACCCCTAGGTACATATGTGCCAGAGCCGCCTCTACCTGCTCGTATCCAGACAGGGATGTATTTCTTGGAAAACTCACAAAATCTCTACAATACCAAAATTCTAGGAAGTTCTTCTATACTAATCCTCAAAGTTCATCTTAGGTCTACGTGCTCTAATCAAAGTTTATCTAAATCTAGCTTCCAAGGTTTGTACTAAACTTCCTCTGATACCAACTGTAATGCCCCGACCCCAGTTACCTAGAGTCGGTGCATTATTACATAACATTGGTATGATCACAAGAAAGATCAAATCTCGAAATACTGATTGGTTTAATATCCTTGGAAACACTAGATATATTCATAAAGTTTTACATTACATCATAAAGTGAAAAACTAATACAACAATATATTGTCTCCATATTCCACATTCATATCCCCACATAATATCCCGGCAGGTCATTCATAATTTACTTCTTCACTTCTGGGGAAAAATAAAACATAGAAAATGGGTGAGCTCAAATGCCCAGTAAGGATAACAATATAGCGTAAACTTTCATAAATAAGAATAAATATTTAAGGCAATGTATAACTAAACCAAAATCCTTTTAAACTTGAACTTCAACATAGTATGGAAAAATTGAAATGAAATAATGTCATTTACTTATTCACATGGATATTCTACTAATCGAATAATAACATGCAATATCAATAACCACTTTCATAATGATGGAATGCATAATGCCAGACTATCATAACAACATAGCCAAGGCCACGTGCCAAGACTACAAATAAGATTTTGTCAAGGCCTTGTTCCAAGACACTAGTTTGTCTCATGAGAACTACCGATGCATCTAGGATCTATAGCGGGCTCCACCCGTCACATATTAAGTCCAATGCATTCCCATATGAAATGCTTTAAACCTAACAAAAACATTCGTATTAAAACTAGCATACGAAATGTCAATAATTTCATCATAAACTATGAATGGTATAAAAATAGCACATCCACAGTCAAACATATCACAAAACCTTCAATACAATATAGAAGTTTTGTATCTTAATAAATCAACTAAAAATAAGCATAAAATCCATCAAAGGATGTTGACATAGATGAAATCAAAACTCTTTTTAGAGAAATATCTCTTTCTATTTTTGAAATCATTTAAGAGTCATATATTTATAAAATAAAACATTTCTTTAAAAATATTCTTATAATATTGTAAGGGAAGCTTCGAAGATTTTATAACGGCGGTAAATAGCTGCACCCGCCGTATAAGTTAAAAAAACATTCTTACCTTAATTTTGTCGAAAAGGTTAAAAACCACCTTGTTTGGAAAATGACGGAAAGATTCCTTTATAAACCTCTTATAAAAAGTCAAACAAGGTTATAAATGACTTTAACCCATATTCTTGTAAATAGTAAAAATGTTTTGAAATACATTTTTAGGAAACATGGATGTGGATGATAAAGAGATCCCAGTAGATTATTACGTATAAACAACCTCGGATAATGAAGAGATTGCGAAATAAACCTCACCTTGTACTTTTCCTTGATTGGGGTAGTATAACCTCCCGTATAATGTTGAAATAATTGTTATTAAAATATACAAGAATCATATACATTCATATGATATCATATATGATCTTTTAACATTGCTTTGTTAATAATATCTTAGTATTATCGTCGTTTCGGGTGTTAACTTACTCGTTTTTTTATATGTTTTGTTAAATAAGACATGTTTGTCATGGATAGGTTGTATATTATTCAAATACAGAATTATATAAAGTCCTTAAACATCATTTTTAAATCATCAAATGATAATTACACTTGAATGGATACGATGGAGAATGAATCTCATCGCATTCGTGGAGATGGTAGTCTGTACGTACGCACGAGTGACAATATCATTCTTTTGATATTAAAATAATATATAAATGGATGTTATATCATATATACAGAATCCTTAACATGTTATATTTATTATTTACATGAGTTACACATCATTATTATACCCATCCAAACAATAAAATATTGAATAACAATTACACCACGACGTGGAGACGGTAAGCCGTACGTACGCACGTATGGTGACATGTTATTCAAAGGGTGGATAGAATACTGAATATAGTTGTAACATATTTATAATAACATCACAGTATATATATGATACTGGGGTTATTATTTTATAATGGTAACAACAAAGGAAGAAGAAGTGGAAGAAGAAAGGAACTTAGAAAAAGGTGGTGAAATCATTACCTCTTCTTCGGGTTCTTCTTTTTGATTTGATCAAAAGGGCTCCTTAGGATGGCTTTCTGATCAAAATAAGGCCTCTAGGTTGTAGTGAGGGAAGTTGGGAGAGTATTTGGGCAGAGTTTGGCCGAACCAAAAGGCTTTGAAGGTGTGAAGAAATGAGAAGGATGAGTGCCTTTTTATAAGAGGGGTGAGGGGCACCTTTAGAAAAGCTAGAAATATTAATTTATAATAAACTCATATTTGGTTTCTAATGGCTCCAAAGTTTATTATTAAAAGTTTAAGGTTGGTATAGGTCGAAAACCATTCAACCAATAGAATTTAGACAGGTTTGGGTTACTATAATAACCTTATCTTTTAGTTTTAACTCTTAGTTAATTAGTTTGACATTTACCATGTCACTTTGTATTTTTATAATATATAGTTAATAAACTTACTATATACATCCAAGAGACCCCCAAGTGGTCCATTAATGATGATCCTATCATGATATAAGTCTCTTGGCCGAACCTTAGATTTTTAGGAATTTAATATCAATTAATAATATAATATTTTTTTAAACTCTTTTATGCCAATTTTGACACTATTCAATAATTTATTTTTGTGAAACTCATAAAAGAATGATTACTTCGACCAAAATTAATTAAATCAATATTAACATGTCATATTAGCCTATAAAAATTCTTTAATTCATTAAAAGTCTCAAATTATATTTATTTGGGAATTTATAATATCAATTATTTTAATTTTTCACAATTATGGTAATTACTGCATCATCATTGTGTCATAAATAAATTAAATTATTTAAAGTCTTAAAATTATAAATAAAATATCATTATGTATTAAATCTTATTAGCTTTATAATTAATATTTACAATCGAATTTATCTTATGTATAACTATATATTAAATATGTTTTAGTAAATAAACTTTGATTTTAACTCTTTTAACTCTTCTTTGAATTAAATAATAATAAATGACCTAATCTAATCCAAGTGGACCTAAATGATAATATTTTATTACTAAGTATGTTTTGGTCGAGATACACTTGTCCAATATAATTAGGACATGTGTTAGGGTAATATTAATATCATTTTTACCCTTAATTACCCTATTTATTTTTAACCGTGGTAAATAAAAGTAAAAAGTAACTATTCACGAAAAATTATTTTCATCTCATTGAACCACATTTTACTTCTTGATATTAACCGTGTCTCTCAGATTTTTGAAATTCCATTCAAAAAAGCGGTAAAATTTATTTTTATGAAAAAATCAGTTTTTTAACTACCACTTAGTAGTTTCACTATTCATCAAAAATTGAAGTTTTTTAGAACAATGCCAAAATTTCACCCTAAGCTATAATTGATATTCCGAATTCAGAAATGATGTTTATTTTACAAAATTCAAAACATATAAGTTACATTAATTAATTTTATAATTAATTCCCACGGTCACAACAAATAGCGTGTTTTTAAGAAACAATATATATCAAAATATTGATAATTGTTTATGTCCAATTTCAAAGTGAAATTAATTCTAATGAACACCATTGGATAAAATGGTAAAAATATATTATAATTATGCTTTAAAACCACTCATGAATATAATTTATCACTAGAAATTATTTTTATTAAAAAAGTTGTTTTTAAGTATTTTTCACTATTCATAAAAATTGGAAGTTCTCAGAAAAATACAAAAAATTAAACTTAGGATAATTTTGATATTTTGAATCCAAAAATGAAGTCCATTTTGAAATATAAAATATATATATAATTTCAAAAAGTAGGTATTACTATTCATAACGGCTAGTTTGATTGGTTGTGGTGTGTTAGAACTCGACGTTGCGTACAACACACGCTATCACATTATTCAAAGAGAAGCGTATCGTAGAAGCTTGGGGTGTTACACCATTGACATACAAAATGCCCGCTACATTGGGACCACTTTGAAATGATAGAAATTCCCAAGGAAAGGGTCATCCTCCATTGAATTTTTATCTGACCCTTCAATTTTTTTGGTTGATAATAGAGCAATTAACCAATTTCAGTTTGTGGGTTCTAGAATATAAAATACTTGTAGTTTTTGTTATTTTATTATAAAACGTTTTCCTTTCAATCCTTCCTTACTGAAATCGACTTTCACAAATCCCAATTCATCTTTTTTAATAGCACTTATATTATCAACCCACATTCATTGAAAAAATTACACTTGGAATTTCATATATTCCAACTCCCATATTTTTTTATGAGGCCAAATTATGACATATTCGCATAAATTGGATTTTTGTCCAAAGCACCAGAAACATACATCACTTCCACCACAAGTGTAACCCCACTATTCTTCATGGTATTTTATTCATTATGTTCATTAGTATATACTATTTAACTATTAACTACATAATAATTTTATGATAATACATACACATTTTGTCCTCTGACTATCCACTGATGTCGTTCTGAAATTCAGTCTGGATTTTCATCTAACTTCTTAAAAATATTGTCTCTAAACCACCCTATAAACTATTAATTATGTGTATCTAATATCCATTTTTCATCTCTAGATGGATTTAAATGCCTAAAAATTTCATTGCGGGTTTTAACATATGGTTCAACGTTAAAACTGTTATTCAAAACATAAATGTGGGCCTACTCCCAATCTATAATATTGATTATCACAACCTATCTTCCAAAAATTCCTTCACCATGAAGCCTTCCAATGTTTGATATGTTAGTAGGCTAATGATTTCCATACTATACATGTATTTAGTATATAATTCGATGGCTTCCTCGTCAATATATCGCTCTGCAATACAACCCTCTAGATGACTTCTATTTTTGACATACCCTTCCAAAATATTCATATACCTTTCAATTGGGTACATCCATGAATAATGTACCTGACCACATAGTTGAATCACTCTCACTAATTGAACCATAAAATGAATCATCGTATCAAAGAATATCAGTGGAAAGAACATTTCCAATTCACATCATAAGATGGAGATTTTTCTTTCCATATGAGGAAATTTCACCGGGTTTATAACTTTTCTTCATATAGATTTAAAGAAGAAATAGGGATTTTTTAATGTATTGCAGAAATTGTTTGGAAAAATGAAATATAAAGCTATAGGAATTAGATATTTCATTAAAACATGGCTGTCATGTGATTTCATACCCTTAAGTTTAATTTTTCATTGACAACATTTTCATGATATTTAATAAATACCCTTTCTGGAATCTTTACGTCATTCAAGAAGTTATAAAATAGATATATATCCTACATGGAAATATTGTAAGTATAAAGAGGAAGAAATTCTCATTTTTTACCCTTTACTAGTACCAATTATTCTCATATTTCCATCTCAACAATGTCCAACCTATCCATAATTCCATCCTTTGTTTTTTCAGGAACATTTAGAAAAGTGTGGATGACACTATCACATACATTTTTTTCAACATTCATAACATAAATAAAATGTTTGGCATAAAAAAATTCCAATATGGTAATTCAAAAAAAACTAATCAATTTTTTATACCACCTTTCATAGGGTTTTTTAAAAATGGTTTACCAAAAGCCGTTTCCACAGAATGAAAATTAAATTTTTATTTCAAAAGCACTTTTGAGGGAAAAGTGGGAAACCAGAATGACATCAAAGACTTAAAACACAATCATGCCCCCATCGGCCAAGTTCATCAACACAAAAGTCAATCCAAAATTAGTATCCACAATATTTAATTTCTCAAAAAATTGATCACCTGTTAGTGGAGATGGTATTGTACATTCATCTGAAATTCCATCGAATGATGTCGTCCAAGATTGGTACTTATACCATTGGGGTAGAAATCTGATATGTCTTAGAGACATGGTTTTTGATGAATGTATCAACCTAATTTATTATGTACCATGTTCTCAAACAGGAAAACCTCGAGTTCCTTTAATTTTATATCATACTAAATTTCCATGAGTAGGAAATTCATTTATTGTCCCATAAAACATGGCTCTCAAAGTGAAGTCTTTATTTTTGTAAGCATCATACAATGTAACACATGTATCACATAATAATTTCAAATCCTCTATCAATGGAGCCAAATAAACATAAATATAATTACCCAGTTGTTTGGGTCCTGATATAAGCATTAATGACATGATTTATTTTTGTTTCATGCATAACCCTGATGGTAAGTTATAATTTACCAACATAATCGGCCATGTACTGTGAGTGCTTCTTTGAAATCCAAAAGGATTCACTCCATCTGTAGATAATGAAATACAATGGTTTCTCAGCTCGTTTCCAAATTTAGGATAATCATGATCAATTCTCTTCCACTGATGAGAGTCTTCTAGGTGACGTAGTTTATTATATTTAATTCGTGTATCTGCATGTCATGTTAATTTTCCTACAGTATCCTCAAATTTATGTAGGTGCATAAACCTTATAATGATTGTAAATTATCATACAACATTCATAGGACTGGATTTATCTATCTTATATCGAGAAGCATCACAATTTGGGAATTCTTTAAGTGATTTATAGTCCTTGAGAAAAAGTATATAGTCATTCCGGTAGGCATGTATTCTTTCAAAGATCGTACCCATAAAGCGTAGTATTCATTCGGTGTCTTATATTTAGCTTGGGAGCTCATTATCTTCTAGGAGCATGTCATTAAAGAGAGAAAGTAATTCTATAAAACTGACATCACTCCACTCATTTCTTAATTTTTAATTATACAGCTTCAGTATGGCCGAAAATGTTGTATATTTAGTGAAATCAGCATACACTGGCATCTTTGAATAGCTCTTTAACTTATCAAACAACTTTGGTCAATCATGAAGTTTATCTTCAATTTTCATTGTCATTTCCTCAATATGATCTTCATCATCATTCACATCGATAATCACATCCTCCATACGATCATCTTCATTGTCCACGCATGTAATCACGTCAGATCATCCATAACACATAGTTTTATCCCAGCCACTACCTACATTTGTTTTTTCCTTGTGTTTATTCCAACATGTATAACTTTGATCCACTAAATGAAATATCAAGTGTTCTTCAAACTCCACTGGACTAATTTCTCTTGAATAACAACAGCATAATCACATATGAAGGATACGAGAAGGTTCATGTGCATAATATTTTGCAAACTTGATAAACACTTTCACGCCAACTTCATAATATTTTATCAACCAATTGGCATTCATCTATTCATTATTCATATTCATCATATTTTATTCAGTAATATCAATATTTAACAAAATAAATACCAAAAATATGTTCATATAAAGTTGTCATCCAACTATAATCAATGGAACTAGTTGTGGTAAACAGTACCCTTACCTCTCCATGCATTACTTTGGATCAAAGTATATCAAACCCATCTTCCCAACCACCTGATCAATGGAACTAGATATGATAATCCCTTTCACTATAATGATTTAGTATCCCACATGTGATCTATAAGCATTTTTGTAAACCGGTTTTTTAGGTTTTTTTTTAAAACATAATATCTTGAGTTAAGAACTGTGGTATTAATCTAATATATAGTATGATTTTTGATATAGTTCTTATGTTTGAAATAATTCATTATATGTGTAGAAATGGTTATTTGACTAGGGTGTACGTAAAGTGTCCAATAGAGTCCTCTCGTGATGTGGTTTTCTAAGATTCAGTGGAATTACACTATTAACAACGTGGTAGTTCCATTGAAATGGGTATGTTTTGGATTTATATTCAATGGTTGAGGAACAAAAACATGGAAAAAATGACATACCAATCATTCCAAAAACCACAACACCAAATAAACACATAATCGTGCTTACAATCACAACACCATACAAACCAAACAAACACAATTTCATATTTTACAATGCATCCCTTATTCAATTCCAATTTTTAATTTAGGGGTAATCATAGAAGTTTTATAATCCTGGGGAATTCATTAATTATCTAAGTATGTGTAAATTTCTAATTTCTATATTCAAATGTACACCAGGAACCGTCCAATATTAAATTCATTTAGTGTGCAAACAAGGACCACCAACGGCCATGATTTTCAGTGAGGTGTTTAGCCCATAAAATTCACAACATAACCATAAATATTAAATATTAATAACATGAGAAAAAGATTAATAAAATGAGTAATAGGAGAAAACTCACAGTGAAGGTGTCTTTTATCATGGGACGAAGGTGAGTTTGTGGCGGAGGAGAGGCGTACAAAATAAGAGATTTACAAGAGAAAATAAAACATAAAATGAGAACTCAAATGTTATACCTATCAAAAATAAGTATAATGATATTTAAAAATGGGATATGTCTAGTAAAACAATTTTATTTGTAAATAGTGGCATTTTATTTTCCATCTATGATATATGCTTCCTATTTATTTATTTTTTGTGTATCTACTATTTTCTTATATATTAACTTTTGAATGGTACATGTTTTTTTGAGGAGAAAGAAAATTTTTAATTTACTCAATTTTAGGGGTAAAATATTCCACATTAATTTTATCTTTTTCCTAGGGGATCATTTCTATCTCATAGGGATCATGAACGCCTCTTATGTCAGTGGAAAGTTAGGTCAGTTGTTGGTTATAATACAAGTCTTGGTCGTCTCATTGCATTTATAATTGTAATTTACCCGTGTCCATTTAAATATAGTATTTGGTGGGGGGTGGTTAGAAACTTACATATTCCTAACTCCATTGGAGTTCCTATGGGGGTGGGTCCTAATTGTATCATATCTTATAAATCTTTTACAGATTGGCTATTAGAGTATTCACTACTAAGGATTTTCTCATTTTTATGGTAGTAATGTTTGTTTAACCTAGTGTTTGAAGTACACATCAGAAAAAAATAGGAAATATCTTACAAACCTCTATGAATCTTAATATGTTTTGTTTCATTCAGCATATATTTAATAGTGATGTGGAATATGTAAATAATAAAATTGGGGGAGAATGATGTGGAGATGTTGGTGTAAATGATGATTTTCTAGTGTGTTTAAATATTCCTTGTATATTATTCATTAGAATGAGGTTCGATTAAGTAATTATATTTAGGTTGATTGTGTTATTCCATCATGAGGTGTCAATAACAAGAGGTGTATCAAGAATCCAAGTATAAAATGGACTTAATCGGAAAGGACCTAAATATAAGGGTGAAGAAGACATTCATCAAAACACAATACATAGGCAATCTGGGAAAATATGCATCACAACATAACACATAGGGCCATGCCATAGTGGGTGCCAAATGAGAAAGAACTACGACACAAAGGAGATGGCCACACCATAATGGTCCTTGTAAAAAACATCTAGAATCCATATGCATGATCAATGATGAGATCATACAATCTAGGGGAAATGTACTATGATGCATTGGCCATCAATACACCATAAACTCAATAACCTCACACCCTCCACGGTGAAATGATACCAAAATTAGAAGAACTGTGCAAACTCCACATTATAATACCTCTCACCACAACCAAAACTCCATGACACAACTATTACAAAACAACTAGAACCATAAAAACTATCTTCCACTCCATATTTCCCCAACAATTCCACAATCACAACCTCCACAATGTAGAATATTCACCATTTCATGGAATCTGGCTCCATTTAAAAAATATGTTCAAATTTCCTCTTTCACCTTTGAAACCAGCCCTAGGTTATTATTTAAAATACTAGGGTGTCACATGGATATGAACTAGATAGACCTCACTTTTGAAAGAGAGTGTAACTATTTAATATCTTTCTTTTACTATACCAACAAATGAATAAAAACCCATTGTCTTTTACAAACCTAGAGGCATAACCCAAACATATGCATTTTTTCCAATTATAAGGCACAACCTATGATATGGTTTTGGGTTAGGTTAGCATAACCCTGTCACATACATTTTAATGGAGGTATAACTGGTGTGTGAGTTGATATGGGAAATATGAAAAGGAATTTTTTTTATGGGATGTAAATGGGAAATTCATAAGGCCACAATCCATATATATAGTGGTGGTAGGACTTTCCTATAACACCTATGACTATAGTTGATATTCACTATGGCCAAAGGTTCCAGAATCCATGACTATTTTTATTATCTAAAAATATACTTTTATAGTTATATAAAATTATACACAGAAAAAAAATATAATTATATATAAAGAAATATATTTAAAAATATATTTAAAAATATAGTTTATTTTAGTTTATTGTTAATGTATTAGATAAATTAAATAAGTGAACATGAGATCAAATCTCATAATTTTGTTTAATATTTTGAATTATATGAGAACATTCATAAACCACAACTATATATACCTATATCTATTGTCCACCCATGGAAGTTGATTCCATATAGGAAATAAAACAAACCATTGCTATAGGTTCACCATAATAGGGACTATAACCACAAGAATTGTCTATGGTACTAGACAATCCGATTATGACTATTGTCAGTGGGTTATGGAAACCGAGATAACATCCATGGGTATCCTGATATCGGATATAAACTATATCAATTTTCAATTAGTCTATAACAACTTTCATAACCCATGACTATTACCTAATTTTTTACTACTATGAGAATTGGGTTGCGTAGATTGATGTGTGTAGGTGTAACCTTCGTGAGGTTTGGGGATAAAATAGAGCCCTTATGTATTTATTTTTTTATTTATTTTTTATATATGATAATCCAAATAGGTGTTTGTTGAGACCAAATTCCTTATTTTGGTATTGTTTTTAAAGAACATGAATTGTCAATAAGCTTGATGATAATATATAATGGAGAAGCACAATTTGAATTTAGGATGGAGAGTCCAATCTTGTCGACACAATTATACGATCATTTTTCCATAAGTTAAATAATAAAGAACAGTAAAAAATAATAATCAAAGAGTGAACAAGAATATTAAATAAATATACCAACAATTAGATGAAAAAACTCCCCCAAAACTCAATGATATACTAACAATTAAATGAAAAATATCCCCAAAACTCAATTATATAACAACAATTAGATGAAAAACTCCCCCAAACCCTATGTACCATATAGAAATAAAGAAAACTGCAATAGAGACTCACCTGGGGGAATCTATGCGTTGTAGAGGAGGTTGTTGGGAATGTTTTGGGATGAGGAGGGTGTGCCAGAGCAGGTTAGGTGGACAAGGGGGCCGCGCACAGAGGAGGAGGAGAAGGAGGTGAAGGAGGTGGAGTCAGTGGCGGAGGTGGATGAGGGGGAGGAGGCAGTAGTGTTGAAGGAGGATGAAGAGGGTTTTTGGTGAAGAAGGGGTCAATGGCACAAGGGTCAACTTCCATTAAGGCTTAAAGGGGTGTAAGGGAGGAGGAGCCAGTTAGGGTTCTTTTATAAAACTTGCTGGAATCTTTATCAGTGCTTGTAAAAAGGGCTGAAAAAGGTTTGTTTTATCAGCGTTAAAATAAAATTCCCTGATAAAACAAACCTTTATTAGTGCATTGTAAGAACTAATAAAGATAGGCCTTTATAAGTGTTAAAAAGAGTTGATAAAATACCTATTTATCATCACTAAAATTATAGTGATGATAAAGATTTCTTTTATCAGTTCTTTTTTAGCGCTAATAAGGGTCATCATTATCAGTGCTAAAAAAACACTGATAAAAGATCTATTTATCAGTTGTAAAATTATAGTGTTAATAAATATGTCTTTTATCATTGATTTTTTAGCATTGATAAAGGATATCGTTATCATAATATTTTCACAACCAATTAAATAATTATTTAAATAATTTGTATTTATTTGTATTTATTTATAAATAGTTGTATATAAATATAAATATATATTTTTAATTATATATTTATAAATTCATAAGTAGTAAAGTTAATATATTTATTATAATTTTATAATTATTTACATATATATTTGTTTATAGTTATAATTATAACTATAAATAGTAAATATTTATAAATATTTGTATATAATTGTTAATATATTATATATTAATAAACTTATAATATTATATGTATAATTTTTTAATTATATATATATAGTTATAATTATAATTACAAATGTGTTTGTAAAGTATTTATATATATCATTAAAAATATAATAAAATAAATCTATTATTTAAATATATTCAATTTAATTTATAGTTACATTTTTTAGAACATATATAGTTTATATGCGTGACCTAATGAATTAATAAATATACCACATCAATGGAAAACGTGATGAAATGTATAAATGAACATTCATATGCATGATACATAAAATATTTATATGCATAAACAATATATTCATTGGCCAAATTCATTGGAAAACACAATTATATTCAATAATTTTAATTATAAATATATATAATAAAAAGTATTATATATTTCTAAATAAAATGAATATATTAAATATAAAAAATATAATAAATATACTGAATTAATCCAATAAATATAATAAATCTAATAAATTTATTTAATGGATCTCTAATAAATCTAATTAATATAATTAATATATTTATTATTTACTGTAATTTCTTATAATCTTATAATTATTTAATTATATATATATATATAATTATAATATTTGAAGTACTTTTTTCAATTAAAACATTAAATATATAATTTAAAATTATTAATAAATATGTATTAATTATAAACATTTTTTTATTTAATGTGTACAAATAAAATTTATTTTTGAATATAAATATAATAAATTTATATAAATTCATAATATTTTTTAGGAAAAATTTTTATGGGGGCTATTATTAGCACTGATAAATGTGCCCTTTATATGTGCTAAGATAAGCACTGATAAAGGGTACACCATTATCGGCGCTTTTTTAGCGCTGATAAGGGTCACATTTATTAATTTTTTTAACTAGTGCATATAAAGGCCCACCCCTATATCAGTGCTTTAAGCTTACTACTAATAAATGGTAGTGCTTCCCTTTCCCTGTTTTTGGGTACTGATAAATAATATTCATTAAGATCTATAGGTATTGTAGTGCTTCCTAGGTGAATAGAATCCAACAAGCTATGATCCATACTCAATAATTTCTTAATCATAAGGGAGTCACCTGGTACACATAACATCTTCCAAATCATAGAAGACTATATTTTTTCAATATAAAAATCATGTAATTATCCATCATTGACATGTTTCTTCCTTCCATGAAAAAGATTATATTTTTGTGGTAAATATGCAATTCCTTAAAATAAGGATCATCGGAAAAATACTTGAGAAAAAAATTGTTTTTAGATACAAAAAGAAATAAGTTCCTGATTTATTATGAAATTAACAAAATATTATGTTCAAATCATAACATAGTTAATGATGTACTATTATTTTCAATCAAACTATATGTTTCCCTATTTTGTATAAATAAATGACAATTATTCATTCAATCACAACCCATTATATGTTCTAACCATATTCTCTAACTTGTCTTCATCAATTTTTGAGATTATATATACTTTAATGTTTTGTGATATATATATATATATCAAATTTTCCCAAATTAAAATTATACCTTCAAATTTTTAAAAAAAATTACCACTATGATTTTAATATCATTCATAAAATAATATTTATCATGTGGTGTCCATGGTCAAAATTCATAAGTAATTACTAGACCATTTTTTAACAAAAACAACCATAAACCTTTAAATAATCACTATGAATATGAAATTCGCAATTTTTTACATTAAGGCCAAAAATAAATTATTAATAAATCTTCTTTCAAATCTATAAAAACATTAATTAAATTTATTTATCATATAAAATCTAACTCTTGTTTGAGTTAACATGGTTAGTGGGTCACAAAATTGAAAATTATTTTCAGTAATGAATCTATAATAACTCAATATTCCAATAAATATTTGAAGCATAGAGACAATAGTAGGTCATATCCACTATTCTCCAAATATTTATTTATTAGGTCCTACTGTTACTATATCTATGGTAAAATTAGGCTTAAAGAATGAAATTATTTACAAACAAGATTCATATTTACTAAATTTTTCAAACCACTTATTTTCATTAAATTTTTGTATAACAATCAGTAAATATTACCCATGAATCTAAATACCTTTAATAACATACCAAAATATAATTAATTAATACCACCAAAACATTATAAAATTTGGCATGTAAAAATTATTTATTAGATCTATAAGTACGATTATTGTGTTGGTTAACCAGATGTTCATAGCCACAAAATCATAATAGACTAACCAAGTTCAAAATTTTATCCCTAGAATGTATTAATACTTTAAATTTATTAAATTTCATCAAATTATAGTTTTCAGTCCTCAAAAAAATTGAGTTCTATCGAGAAGATAAAACATATCATTTATATTAAGTAATAAATACTTATTCATAATAGTTTCATTGTGAATTACTCAATAATTAATGAAATGCCTCATAGATGAATATTTATTTTAAAATTAATAAAATATGATGTTTCTAAATTAGATTAGAATCAAGAACTATTTATAGAGTAAATTTAACCTCCTTATCAAAGATTTAATTAGGAAGTTCACTAGGAAATACGACATAAAATTTATGATTCATGTGAACATCACTACGATAAATTATCACATTCATTTCAATTATATATTAAATATAATTATCACTCCCATCGTTAATAAATTTCACGTCTTATTAAAATTTAATCTTTATTAAAAACTCTTTATAATATAAAAAATAAAACACGTTTTTAAAATTGAATATGACATAATAAACTCCACAATCTATCTTAGAAAAATAATCTGAAATCTAATCCATTCCCAAAAATTCAACTAACATTACAAAAAATATACTAATATTATTTATAAGAAATTTTATTCCATAGATGACTATTAAAAGATTCCTATAGGTATGAGTATCTATAATACCACTAACAAGAGTATTTATCAAAAAAATATCTATTTATTGAGTTGATATTTCCATTTAACAACTAAATTTTTTATAAATAAAAAATGTTATGATCTATAATAAATAAATAAATTTTCATAATTTTAGTAAAAAATTAATTTACTTATTACCACATCAATTGGGGAGAATTATAAATATTATTAATAGAAAACAAATTCCACACATTTAGGCTTATGTTCATACTAATTTCAAAATTTCATACTTATCACTGAAAAAATAATTATATAATGGTTTATAAAATTATAATTAAAATATTTAATTATATACATCTAGTTTTTCTGAAAATTAATAATTATTATTTATTCAACCCTGATCCAAATTTCTAATTTTACTACACTATAACATTTCTGTTATATAATCAGACACTCCCGGAATGGTTCTTAACATTTTTTATAATCGACTTAAATTGAACATTTTTACCTTTAGATTTCCTTGTAAAATGACTCCCCATTACCTGAAATCTTGATTTCCTCATATTCTTGTTGTTATAAGATATTTAAACATCAGAAAACTACATCTAATCCTTCTTATCACAGAAAATAAATAATGTCAATAATTTTAAATGTATGAGGTATGAAAGGACTTCATAAATTGTGTTTATATCCTCTATAAAATCGTATAATCTTACTTACATGTTATAGATTTACATTCATTTTGTGTCTAAAAAATATGGTAAAATTGAATCATTATAATAAAATGTATTCAACCTTTTTCATTTTTATCTATAGAAACGTCATTTCCATCCAAGTTTAGTGAACATTATGGAAATTTTATTAAATCAAATGATGGTCAAATATAATCCATTACATGTTGTTAATCTAAATATTATCTATGTAAATATTAATCAATGGCCACCAATTATTTACCACACCTTTAATATGATAAATTTAATTTGTTACATTATAATTCTCTAAAAAAAACTCAAAATTTCATCATCATGTCATTGATCCATACTTTAGCTACTTTGTTTTGTAGTTTAATGAGAATTAAAGGGGTTTTATTTCATGAAATTGACTACTATTGACATGTTCCTCTATAGATAATTTTTCCATTCCATTTAATATGTAAAAAAATTAATATTATACATTAATTGAGCATACACTGCAACAAGTAGCTATGCTCCAACTCTTAAAATTTTGTATTATATATTTCGAAGGATATTTCCATATTTTTTCATTCCTACTTTATTAAATTTATCACCATTGTGGAAAAAAATCTTTAATATAAAAATATTAGTTACATAAATATCATAACCCCTAAATAAATCAATAATTATATCTTATAACCCTAAACTAGCCTTCCCATGTCATCTTTTCTCATAAATATCTTATCCTCTATATCTATTTCAAACATACTCTAATACCAACTATAACATATTATACATAATAAATTTAATTAAATGTTTATCATAAGAATTCCATTATAATTTATTTCCATGTCCTATTAGGTTTATATTTTTAGTGAATTTGGGAAAAAATTAAATTTTAAAAGTTTATAGTTTTACATTGTGTACGTATTTTTCTACAATAATATTATTATAAATTGAAACTCATTTTTTGTTCATGGAACACATTTTTTATTCAATATGAATTTTAACAACTAAAAGAATAAACATGAAAGAGTTCTTATATATCCTCTAATATCATAAAATCATTTGAAAACAAGGTATGAGAATATAAATAATTGATAGGGGAATAAGAAGATATTAAACCCATAATTCTATTGGAAAATATGTAATTTCATGAGAATTTCTACCATTTTATATTATAAACATTGATCCTATATAATCAATTACTCATGAAACTGAAATCATTATACTTAGAATTTAATAAGACATTATATTTGGAAGAATAAAGAAAAAACATGAATCTTTCATGGGGAATTATATCCATATCATGATTATAAGAACCCTTATAATCACCCTTAAAATAGAATAACATGTTTAGTTAATTAGAAAAAAACTCTTAATGGATTCACTTGTTGAAATAATTGAAATGCCATTATAGGAGTATCATATATCTATTTAACTCCATCATCATTATCCAATTCATTATGGGGTCGTATCAGACCCACTTATCATTATATATAATAAAAAATAACTATAAAAATAACAAAACTCATTGGGTGTTTTTATTTCTTTAGATATATAATATAATCATTCATTTGAAATCATAAGATCAAACTATTAATGGTATCCCATAAAAAGAAAAATAAATTTCCATTTCACAGATAACTCATTAAAACAAAATTTTCACTAAACTATTATAATTGAATTTACATGTAAAATACAAAATATATTATAGTGAAAAAATCACATTGAATAGTAGTTAACATTTTGGGAAAAGTAATTCATAGTGTAAAATTTAATAAAACATTCTTTTCATAATTTTATAAACATTGTAAAAAATTACTAATATTGATTAGTTAAAAGATTCATTTTTAAACCTTTATAAATAAGTTATTCTAAAAAAGGCTTAAAGATATGGATTTTGAACCCAATAACATGAATAAAGACCAGATAGTGAGTGATAAGACTTATTGTGGAATAAAATTACCAAAAGTGGTGGCTCCAAATACCAATTTAATGTTGTTCATATGAATGGATATAACAATAAGTTATAGGAAGCCTTGGCGGTCATTGATCAACCCTATAGTGAGAACACTTCTGATCAGGGTGATCTCACTAAGGGAGCACCTATTGACCAGTAGTCGGAAGTAGTAAAGGGTGTTCCAAATAACATCCAATGTTATGATCTTATTATCTAATCTAAGGAAAAAATGTTGTACGGATTAATCCCAGTCAGTGTCTGGAAATATGATTCTAAGAAGATGGTTGAGAGACTATTACTTGCAGAAACTAGCATGGATAAGATGACATTGATCAATAAGAACGATCATATTTCATTAATATTTTTCAGTTCAAGGAAGATAAAAATAGAAAATTACCTTCATACATGGGACAATATGGTTTATTGGTTCGAAGATCTTATTAAGTATGATCCATCTATATAGTTAAAGAATATCTATTGAAAATTATTTATGAATACTATATATAATCGTATTAAATTATATTTTAATTCTTCAAAAATCTTGTAAGTTATTTGATTATTTGTAATTTTTACTTTTAATGGTTGTAATTTTTCCATGAAGTGTTTGAAAATTTAAAAAGGTAATTTTCAGGTTGGTTAAAAAGAAAAATCTATTATAGTAAGTTTGAATAACTTTACAGGACTTATACTCCCCTAAATAATAAAATTATTTTATTTAATTTCATGATATATAAACATTTTCTTGTTTATTCATTTATTACATTTTATTTTAATTTTTTTATCATTTATCAATTATTTACCATATCAGTATAAATCATGTTTTTTGTTTTTGGGTTTTTTGGTCTGCAAAATAGCATTTGTATTGTAGTGAAAATAAGATTTTTTTATCTAATGGTTTTTTAAGTTATATAAGTGTCAAGGTGAATGTTTCATACTATTATAGATACAAATATTTTAATAGGTTAGGATATAGTTACATATATGTGAATTAGACCTTTTAATCTTTTTATGGTTTAAAGTACACATGATGGTTCAATTAAAATTTTATTGTTATTATGTGTTTTTAAAAATTTTAATAAAATGAATACTTTTTAAATTTAAATTAATTTAAAATAATAATATAATTTATCTTTTTTAAGCATTAATTTCATAAATGTTATTATATCATTCATTTATGTGGTAAAACTAATCCAAAAAAAACAAGTTGGACCAAATGAGAAAGGATACATCATTTTATATTTATAAAATAACATTTTAAAATTATTATTAAAATTAAGTATATCTTAATAAATATATCAATCCTATTAAAGTATATATGTGTGTTTAAGATAAATGAAGAAAAATGGAAGAATTTATTACTTATAAATTATCTTGGTATTCAAATTTTAGGTAGTAAAATATTACATTGACCATTTATTGATAAATATTTTTTATAAAATGTCCCATTTCTATTTAAAAACATTAATAATTTCATAAATTATATATATATATTATTTAATTTTTTTTATACTATCCTTATATAGAGATGATGACCAACGATATATTTTGTTCATAGAGTTGCAATTCATTACATAACACAGACATTGTTTTCACTTTCTAAGGTATGTGATGATGGTTGATAATGGTCCTAAAAAATAATACATTATAATATACTAATTATGAATATTTAATTCTATTTATGTTGATATATGTCATAGTTCAGCCTAGTCCACTATCCTGATATTGTCCGCTTTAGATCTATCTCATACGGTTTTTCATTCCCAAGGTTGTGTCCCACAAGCATCCCCTGAGAAAAGGCCTCAGGATGGGAGAGTTATCCACACCATTGTAAAAAGGGGTGCCCAATTATCCTCCTCTTTCGATGTCGTATTTCTATAATTCACCCCTAGAAGGGCCAAGCGTCTTTAATGGCACATAAAATGGAAACTGACTTTGATGCCATTTGTAATGGCCCAGTACAACCCATGATCATGATATTGTTTACTTGGATCCTAGACCACAAGTTTTTTATTTACCTAGGTTCTTTACCTCATGAATCCCTAAGGAAAAGTACACATTATGGGAGTATAATCCTTACCACCTTATAAAGGGTTGTTTTTTGATCCTCATCCTTCAATGTGGGATTGTATTAATTGTAACGATCATGTACAGATAGTGTAGTTAATCATAAATAATATTTTGCAGGTGTAGAAAAATAACAAATAATAATTACTAAATAAATGGACAACAACCTTCCTAGGTTACTAAGGGAAACATAGTGGCTATAGCAGCTTCAATATCCTACTAGGTATCTATGTTTGTGGGTAGATCCTCTAGTATTAGGATGGATCACCCAAATCAGTTGCAGATTATCCATCAAAGGATGAATATCTATGAATGTACCATAAACATACATCCACTACCCTTAGGATAACCAAAAAATCTCCAACAACCACAACTATAATCCCGCCCTCATGCTATTCAAAATCTCACCATCAGGCATAACTAGGGTTTATCCCTTATGATAGCTCAAATATCACCTTCAAGAATAACTAAAATATCACCCTTAGGTATCATGTGACTTTTCATCTATCCCTGAGGCATTTGACATTAAAAAATAATCTACCATCATGAATTTAGTACTTGTACTCTTATCCCTCAAGTAGTAGAAAAACATGCACCAAGCCCTTAAGAAAAACTGCTGAGGTTGTTTTCCCGCTTCTTGGGTTCACACCTTTTAATTTAGGGTCTTTAATTGTTTTAAGGTTGCTATTATTTATTTTGTAGTGTGTTGGACTCTTCTTTGTTTTTTAGAGTCACCAGATTCTAAAGTGACTTTCTTGTGTATGTATAGGTAGGTATGTATATATGTATATATATATATATAGGTTCCCCTGTTATGTGTATACACACCCATGAATATGAATATATATGTATGGGCCTAGGTGTGCCTATGTTTATATATGAAAAATTCAAACAAAGTTATGTTGATATGTGTGTATTCATATGAGAATATATGTAAGTATCCCCTTGCACATATTTATGGCCCTGTGAATATGGGCATAGGGTCTAGGTGTCTTTATATATATTCCAAAGTGAATATGCTTAAAGGGGGTAGCAGCAGCTTCTAGTTGGAAATAGTTAAGAGCTTAAGTGTTTATCTTGGTTCCTCTTTGAGGTATAATACCTTTTGTTTTACCTTTTAAATTTTATAATCCATTGATTAATTAATTTTACATTCTTCACAATTTTAAATAATTCTTTTCTATATATGGTGGTTTTTCAAAATTTATTTCCTTGATGAATTGGAGGTAATGTTTAATAAGATAAATGATTTGTTTGATAAAAATGTCATGATTTTATAATAAATTTTGCACATCAAAGGTGCATTGTCTTCAAGCTTAAATGTATGATAGTTGTTTATATCATGCTTTTTTATGGTTTTATTTTTCTCTTTTCCTTTTTGTTAGTTATTTTTATGTGGAAACTTAGTTTGTTCCCCCATTTTAATAAAGTGAATTGATTTTTCATTCTTGATTAGTTTAAATGGCATGAATTAAATGGTTAGTTTGAAATAGAACAAATTAGGGTTGCACGTCCATTCCTCTAGTTAATTTAATAAGAACTTCTTATGAGAAATAATGGTTTAAAAGCTTAAAATATATGTAGTATGTTAAACCATGACTTTTGTTATGTTTAATTGAATTAATTTAAATGGGATTTATGTGGGTAGTCTAAACTAAATCCCTTTTTTATAATTGAATTATTTTAAGTATATGAAATATATTTGGTATCGTGGGGATCCCACATGAAATCAAATAAATTTCATAGTCCCTACTGAATTATAATTTTTAATTTCAAATTGTTCTATGTATTCATTTGGGTCCAAAGGTAAGGAGACTGAGACCTAGATCTACCCAATAGTTGTGTCATCCTTGGAAATTATTAATACTTGATCTATTTACTTTTAAGACCCATAATAAATTGGATAAATTTTTTGATTCCTGGCATAGATCTTTAAGTGGAATAATAATAAATTGTGTGATTTCTTATATTAGAATTCCCTTTTATAAACTGTTTAATTAATATTAATAATTATATTATATGTAGATTAATTAAACCGGTTTGATATAATTATTATGATAATTAAGAACCCAGATTATTGAAATGAACTTGATAATATATGGTGATTTTTATATAAATTGACCATTATGTATTATGATGATAAATTTTGTATGTTTGATAGTAAAATTGAGTTTTTTCTTGCTTAGATTTTGAACTTATCTTATATCGATGTGATTAATTACTTGAGGTCTTGATATAGTATAGACTATTGAGTTGGTCAAGATATAAATCATGTTTAATGTGATTCTTAAGGGCTTGGTACATGTTTTCATACCACCTTTGGGATTGGAACACTAGTACTAAATGCCTGAGGGATGATTATATGTTCATTTCAGATTCCTAATGGATTGATGAATAGTCACATGATTCATATGGGAGATATTCAAGTTATGCCTGAGAAAGAGATTTTGGATAGCCTAAGAGTGAGATTCTAGTTTTTTCCTAAGTGTGAAGTTTTAGTTAGCCTAAGGTAAGAGATAGTGTGTTTATGGTATATAGTGAATGATTCATCCTCGTTGAGAGAATCTTCCATTGATATGGGCAATTATTTCTAATGCAAAAGGATCAACCCACAGACAAAGATATTCATCTTAGGCTGAAGTAGGTGGTATTGGACAAGGGTCTCATTAAGATCCAAGACTAAGTTTCTATTTTTAATTTTTTATCAATTTTTTTATAATGTGCTTCACATTTTAATCTATTATTAATTTCTTAAATTTTATTGGGATAGATACTGTGGGTGCTAGCCTACATAGATTTATATCTCACATCCTACTCAGATGTTTTTTAGCACCCGGTTATATCTTCTTGCTCATAGGTTATTAGATTCACTGCTTGTAATGTATTGTGTATATGGGATCAAAAGAGAACAAGATTGGGCTCTTTCTCAGGATTCTCAAGGAATTGACCATTGAGTTTTTTTTAATTAATTTGTAATGTGTGTACTTTTATCATCATCTCTCATACATGAATTTTTATAAATTGGTGTTGACAATTTTTATCTAGATATTATATTATTATTCTATTATTTGTCTTTATTATTATTTTTTATGCTATTATATTTTATTTTGATATTATTATACTCCTTTGTTACTCTAATATAGGGAGGAGGATTATATAAATCCCATATCGAATGAGGAGGATCAGGAATCACCCCTTGATAAGGTGGTGTGTATACCTCTCCAATCATGAGGCCTTTTCATGGGGGATTCCTGAGGTCCAGATCCTGAAGAAATAAAAACTATTTGGGCTAGGCCCAAAGTAGACAATATCTTGATCATGGTTTGAATTGGGCTATTTCAATCTACTATATTTTAAGTGGATGAAAAAGAAAGAAACATGAAAAAACTCTTTTAATATTATTACTTATTCTTTGTATATCCTCCTTTAGGCCTCTACTTAATCCATCATTAACTAGTCAAATGGGAATAGAAGAAAAACTAATATATGGTAGATAGAGGTGGGGGTATTTTTTAGTTCATTTTTGAGATAATTTAATAAATTTTTGTAGATAGGTGTGTTTTTTAAGGGATATATTTGTGAGGAGTAGTAGTGACACTATTTTAAATACTTTTTTAATATATAATAATTTTATGCTTCTCGAATAGAGGACCAAAATATACCTTATTATAAAATAGTAAAATGAGGTTTAATAAGCCACTAAAAACCCAATTAATGATATGTGTTTTTAGCCTCATAACCTTTTTCCCATTTGACCAGAATTTAATATTCACTTTGGAAACTACCCTTTTACATAGGTAACATAATTTTATCAATAAAAATGAAATTTACCTTTTTATCAAATTTGAGCCTTATGATTCCAATTGATAAAAAAACATATTTCAATTTCTGTGGATGTAAAAATTAATTATAATATTGTAACACATAACACAATGGGAAATAATTTTTTAAAAATGATTTGTAATTATAAAAATAAATTTTCACTAAATTATTGTTTATTATGTGATTAACCTAAAATTTATTAGATTATGACAAAAAAATGGGACTTAGGTGACTTTTAAAATAATCCAAAATTGATTTTTAGCTTCTGAATACTTAATAAAAGTAAAATTTATAGTATTTCAGAACATGGTAATTCCCACTATTAAACTAAAAATTAACCTCTTGAGAAAAAATCCACAAATTTACCCTAAGATAATTTTGACAAGAGGGTCTAAAAATAATTTCCATTTTATCAATTTAAAATTACTGTTTTGGAAATATTACATTAAAATAAAACCATATAATACATGGCGAACTACTTATTTAGAATAAAAAACTACTTTTTTCTAAATAAAAAATCATGTTCATGTTAAATAATATAATAACATTTTTTAAACAAATATTATATGAACTAATAATATTAATACATATAATTAATATACATATTCAAAAAATTGATTCATTAGAAAACATATTTTGTCATCACACATAGGGTTCAAAGAATATTTTTTGTGATGATATTCAAATATATTTTTACTAAACTTTATATATTTAAATGATTAGTTCCATCATCCTTCTATCATGGGGTGATAGAAAACCAATGATGACTCTCCAACATCATCATCTTTTTCTAAAAACTATGTCTCTAATATTTATTCATATTCACACACCATTGGCTGTAATAGAAACCAATTGGTATTACCTAACTTATATATTCTTTAATTTATTAATTCTTAATATATTCATTCCCTTTCCATTCAAAAGACCAATTTTTTAATTTTTTATTTCTCAATGAAAAATAATTTTGTTAAATATATATATAATTTTTCCCGGAGAAATAAACTCTATATTATATGTTAATTGCCCCAATGTTTATTCATTATTATTTATAATCCATGTTTCTTGTTACATTTGAATGATGATGGGTGGGTTCAAATAATTTGGAATGTCCCCCAATAGGGTTTTTACAAACCTTGTTAGATGGTCTATGTTTGTTAGTCTAGTTATGACCTCTTTATACATTATATATTTATTGTATGGATAATAATGTACACATCACTTGTTTCAATCATTTGGTTATATGGTAATAAGAACTAATAATTGGTATCTCATTATGTGACATGTATTTTTCCCACATGATACCACATAGATAATTACATTCTCAATGAGTAAGGGAGCCCCAATGGGTGATTTTCTAGTCATAATCATATACATATGGAATGATGAGTTTTTCTAGAATCAATTAAACCTTTCTCAATTTATAATTATTGATCATGAGAAATCATGATCCAAACTACAGGTGACAAATATTGCACTAAAACTAATTGGGTGTTTGATGAAAGGTAAATTATGCATTTTTTAAATAATTATAAGTTGATTCTAGTGATGCTACACTAACTTCATGATTATATGTCATTATTATATTAGTTAGGTTTTGTTAATTACTTTTAGGGTGGATAGAATAATAGCATACACTTTTTTATAATGATTATCATATATAGGTTGGGTGAGTTATAACACAATCTCTATAATATAATAATCATATATCAGATATTTGAGACTGGCCACGAATCCAATATGTGATTACCATAGGAAAGCTTGGTGTAATCCAATTATTATTATTAAATATGATGAGTCTAGAAGTTTCTTATGGTTTATAACCTAGACTCTTAGAGTAAGGGATAAATATTAAGAAACATGTCATACATTCTCCCAATTTTAATATGAACCAATAATAAAGTATCTTAGATTCCCTTTCATTCTGAATCATGTCACCCTATACCATAGAGGTATTTTGGGAAGAAAATAATTCTCAAAACTATATTAATTTACTTTCCTCTGATTAACAATGTATATATTCTATCTTATAAGAGTTATAATTATTTTTATTGAATTATCTTTATATTTTCAAATATCTATTCTACAAATTCTATTCCTATCTATTTTCTCTCAAGAAAATCATCCTCAAATGTTGAATATGATATCACTTTCTATATATTTATTAAATTTTTCTATCTATATACTTGGTTATAATCTTTTTTATAAGGAAATTACACTAATTAATGGTTTTGATCAAAAACTTCATGGTATTCCAATAATAATTCCCAAATAATATCAATTAATGTTTGAATTTTCAAGCCTTAAAGTCTATCATATTATAAAATTAAAGATTTAATGAAACATTACTCAATACCTGTCAATTTATGATGCCCCTTATAAATATTTGATGTAATTCTTTAATTTTTATCAAATACAATAGAGAGATAAACTCCATGAACATGAATATTACATTATGATATTGTATAAAAATATAATCCAAGGACATATCACCTCTAATAAGAAAAATTGAGAAAATATTACAAAATATTACATCATAACCCATATTTAATAATTACCTTGAGAAATATTTGGTAATATAACAACAAAATCTAGGAATATATGCTATAATTTCCATTTTATAATTGAAAATGGCTGAAGCATCCCATTAAATATTTGACATTAATCTTTAATCTATTGAAACTTTTACCATCACAAGTTATAATCAGAAATATATTTATTCATTTAATCTCACCAATAATATTTTAAAAAATATATGTAAATATTAGTGTAAATAGGATGGAAAAAATATAAATATAATTTATCCTCACTCAATATTTATTTACTTAAAAGTCTCCCAAAAAAATAACAACTTTCCAAATAAAATATTTACTTATTTTTTGGTATTAAATTTTGGAAATTTTCATTCATTAACCATTTGTTCCATTCTTTACAAACCATTTTATTCATTTTGAAAATATTTATATCTTGAAAAAAAGGATAAATATAATAATACTTGATCCAAATGAAAAGTTATTTTCAAATATAAAACATTCAATTGTAGTTTCATTAAATAATTAACAAACCTTATATTTCCCAATAATAATATGGTTAATGGTGTATTATTATTTTGAATTAAATAATATGTTGTGTAATTTTATTTACATGAATTATAATGAATTATACAATCATAACCCATTATTTGTTCCAGTCATCTTCTTTCAATCATGTTAAATTCTTTTTCAAAGAATAAATAATTTAATAATTCAGGATTTACATATATATATATATATCATATTTTCCCCACAAAAACTATGCCTATAAATATTTATATCAAAAATTAATAACACATGTTCAAGATCATGTACTATTTGTTTTTTTCTATTGAGGATTCAATAATCATAAATGACAAAAAAATTACGAAAATATTTTTCATTAAATATAACAAATTCCCTTCATGGAAAAATAAATACATCATTATTAGTTAATGTCTCAAAAAAAATTTACTACATTAACCTATCTTCTTTTTAATTGTTGAAAAAATTAATCACATTATATTATCCAAAAGAATCTAAATTAATTTTGAGATTACATTGTTAGTGATTTGTCTAATGGAGAATATTTTTCAACACACCATTATTTATTATATGCTTGTATAATAAAACATTAAATCTCATAGTTTTTAATGGGTATGGGAAATTATTATACAAAATTATTTAAAACAGTATCAACTATTATTCCATAATTGGTTTCAATATACCCATAGAAATTATTTTTTCTCAAACACAAATCATATTTACTAAATATTCCAAAAATATATATTTTATTGAATGGAATGTAGAGATATCCATTGATGTTTCTTAGGATCCTCATAAAATTTAAGATATACCATAATATCATTAATGAATACAAACATAATTTTATACAAATATCCACAGAAAACATTCTTCAATAGATACATAAATACAATGGGTTCATTATATAATCCCGAGGGAATTTTCACAAACTCATAAAGGCTATAACTAGTTTAAAAAATTTTAATTATAATTTATTCATCCTTTACCTTTAAATAATGATATCCATAAATGAGGTCAATTTAAAAAAAATATCTCCCAAAATATAATAAAAAAGTCATTAATATGAGGTAACAAATATGTGTTCTTAATAGTAATGTTTAAGATTACTCTATAATCAACATAAATCCTCGTAAAACAATATTTATTTTTTCATAAACAAAATAGTAGCACACTAAGGGGAGGTGTTAGGGTGAATGAAACCATTATCAATTAATTTTTATAATTTCCTGTTAAACCATGATAAAGTCCCCAAATATATTCGATAAGAAGGTTTTAAAATTGGTTTGACATCAGGAAATTTTACAATGAAGAATTCAAATTCCATATTAGGGCTAATATTTGTAAGATCATTTGGAAAATAGTTATAAAAACGTCACCTAAAGAACATTGTTTTATTTAATCATTGACATATTTTCAATTACATTTGAATGAAAATATAAACCTGCATATTTAATAATTTACACATATTCTTGTTATTTTATAAAAAGTGTGAACAAATTATTATAAAAAACTAGAAAATATATCAAAAAATTTAATTTTACTACTTTAGAAAATAAATATATCTTATCATGATAAATGTGAATCCAATTCATATCCGAAATTAATGAAAACACTAATACGAGTTAGAACACAAGATTTATAGTAAAACCCATTCTACAAATAACAATATAAAGATTATTATAAACCATTATTTCTTTTTTACCGCCACTAGGATTTCATACCAAAAGTCTATCTTCTATTTTTGATTGTTATATTTCTATTTTGATACAAAATTTTATATAAATAAATTAATATATTTAATATTTTCAAACAATAAAATATCATATTATGATTAAACATATCATTTATGTATCACCACTTTATTTAATGGTCTAACATCATCTATAATAGTAGAAACTAAATTTCCAAAACCGTTTTTCGTATGATGTTGAGAATTTTAGAATTTAATACTTATCTTCTCACACATATTTGTTTAAATAATCATATCAATGTAATTAAAACATTTAATTCCTAGATTAATTTTATTGGTATCGCCATTTTAATTTCTCAATTATTTAAATAAAATTCAAATTTTAATATTTTTAGAAATTTATAAAATTACCCAATCACATAAAAATTTACAAAATGATTATTAAAATATTTAATAAAATCGTAAAATTGGTTTCAACTATCTTTATATATCCTTGTTTATTGATTCACATTTCATTCCACTATGACAACTTCTTATCTTGGTTGATATGAAATCAATACAAGTAAAAAAAATCTCTATATCACCCTTATCATTTCAGTGAACAATTTACCCAAAACATTTTAATTCATTTTTATAGGAATCCCTTCATTATAATGGTATTAATAATATAAAAAATCTATAAATATCATTATTTTTTTCAATATAATTATTTTTTTCAAAATTTAATATTCAGAGTAAAATATTATTTATACAAACCGTATTGTAACACCAAACATTCATACATATCTGTTATATCTTATTAGATAAAATTTCATTATCTAAAATTATCTTTATTCCAGAACTGTGAAGGTTTACGGAATTTGGATACATGAATATATAAATGGTTATTAAAAAAAGATATATATCATTTAAAATTATTATTTTCACTATAAGAACCCTTGTTAGTAATATTATAGTAAAATAAATTAGTTATAAACATTCAATATGAAGCATAATAAATGATGAGATCAGATGATCCTTAAGGGTAAACATATGATACATCAACAAAATATCATAATACATTATATGATAATATTAAGGGTAAGAGAACATGGTCAAAATATACAATTATTATACCCAGTCCATGAATTATTTTTAATCATGAATCAAGACATAAGTTTTTTTAATAAAATAAATATGAAATAAGATATTGGAATCATCAAAAATAATTCCTCGGTCATGAGATCATATCTGAATCATGAAAAATAAATTTTCAGAATCCAAATAAGCATATAAAATTACATTTTTAGTCATGTTTCACACTTAATACTGTTACTATGGAAAAAGTCACATAAAAGAAATGCATACATGGTTATTTCTAACATTTCATTTGTATTAACACCTATACTATAAAATTATTCCTCTATTAAGTGTTTATTAACATCATCATCTATTAGTGTTTTATTAACACCATCATCTCTTAGGAGTTTCTAAACCCTATCATCAATACCTAATTCATTGGATCACTATAATAGACCCACATATCATTTTATTATAACATAGTCACCCATAATTTGTTTATAACAGTGTAAAATATCACATTATCATAATAAATTCATATGTATTCTACAATATTAGGAAAGCATTTATCATCAAATAAAATCTTAACACATTGAGAGAAACAAGTTTCACCAAAATTTAATAATCATAAAAACATCTTTAAAAAGAATAAAGCTGGTAAAATTGGATCATATTCCTAGAAAATAATATGAAAAAAATAATTGATGTTGTTATATATTGTAAGATACCATTAAAATATCATTGTAAAAGTATTGATGAAAATATCCATTTCATTTTCTAATCATTTTTAAAGATATAAAAAAAATTAAAATATTATAGAAATAAATTTCTTTGAATATGTTAAGGAATAATGTAAATGTATTTTAAATAAAAATATTATTTATTATGGAATGCAATTTTTTTATTGCATTTTATGTTAAAATAAAAATTCTTCTTGAATTATAGGTAAAAAGTGAAATTACTTCATTAAAAAAAAGATAATAAGAATTATTTTGTAAATATTTATATCAAGACAAACATGGGTAAACAAATCCATTCATAAATCATTAGAGGATATTAAAAAAATTATGGATGTTTTTTCAATGGAAATATTCACTTGGAATAACTGATTATAGATTGAAGAGAGAAATGAAGTTTTTTCCCTTAAATAAATATTCAATCACTTGAGTACTTGAATAAAATAAAATGAAAGGAAAAAAATAAATATATATAAATAACTATATGATAAGAAATGGAACATTTTTGGATAGATATGGACTATATAATTTCTGCATCATAAAATTTAATCTTAAACAATCTTAGTAAAAAATAGATTGTAACATAAAACCATTATTGTTTTGGTATCTTTTGATTCATGGCCACTATAAAAGAAATAAGATCTTATAAAATAATAAACATATTTTACAATATTATATTTATTATAAAAATATATAATTCTTATTATATATAACTCATAAACATAAATAGTAGTATAATATCAAATTTTTCTCAGTAAAACAAAATTGAGATGAAGAACCCGTACAACTTTTGAAATTTATTGACTTGAAAATCATAAGAACAGGAAAATTATATTTTTATGTAAATATTTGTAACTAAATAAATTATTATAATAAAATTATATCTGTATTATTATATTCATCATTTATTTAAGAATGTTGTTTATAACATTAAAACAAGTCTCAATGAATAAAAATTGAGACGAAACCCATATATCTTCGTTATACTTTAAATAGAAGGCCATATAAAGAATTTATATTATTTAGATATTAAAAAATCATGAATTTTTTGAATATTTAAAAGTAAATTTATTATTTATTAGTCATTCCACATATATAAATTTATAGTTCAAATTATTAAACTTCTCTCATCAATTTTAAAATGACACAAATAAACACTTCTATTATGAATGAAATTTCTCGTAAGTTATCTAAACTCTGGTATAAAAAATTAGGATTCAATATAATTATATTATATACACATATTAATACTTATAATATCATATATTGACCACTTTTAACATTTCAACACCCATATATAAATTAATAATTGTTAAACTAGTGATTTCATGTGTTAACTACTTCGTTTTTCATTTATTTTTTTTCATAAGTTATGGTCCTTAGAGTATGTGATTTATTATATGATATCCAAAATTCTAAAAATTAAATAAATAAAATTTATATTAATTATATAAATAATGGTATCGCTTCATTTTTTGTGTTTATTAATAATTAATTCCATCACTTGGTGGAGACACTAATCTGTATGTACACATGAGTGATGTTTTAACATTTTGATGGATGGACAAAAAATATAAATTATAAATAACATTTAAAAATAATAATTTTTTCCAAAATATCATATATATTCAGTAAATATAACCTTTTTATAATCTATGTAAATCAAAAAATGATTAACAAATCACAACACATTATGAAGTTGGTAGTTCACACGTTTACATGGGTGACCATATCAGTTTCCAACGGATCAGATGGTAAGAAGGGGGATAGGATATTATTAAGGAAACAAATTATTTTAAAAATATAATATATAATAACTAAATACATCATTATAACTACACATGAAATATGGTGGTGTAAAATGAATCATATCACTATATGGAGGCAATAGACAATATGTATGCATGAGCAATACTGTTGACTCCCATTTAATGGATAAAATGTGTTAAATGGTTTTGATATAATTTTAATAATATTTAAGTATATTTATTATAAAAAAAAACTTATGTTTTTATGGATTCAATATATTTATAGGATTTATAAGAATGAATAATATTGAAAGATCTTATATAATATTTTACCTCTTCTCTGAGGTACATACCTTGTCTTACTCCTTCAGCTGTGAAGGATTGGTCTTATGAGAAGATAAAAAGATATAAGATGAATATAGTAATATAAGATGTTTTTACCAGTACATGGGTGACCTATAAGTCTAAAATTATGTGTATGCGGGAGGAGTAGGTTTCCCTTTTGTAAGTGATGGAGGGATAGACATGGAATTTCATAAACTACTTCAATGATATAATGTCAATTTTATAATAATGTGGAACAAAAGGGACAAGGATATTAAGGAAGGATAATATATGTTCTGAAATTATTAAAGAAATAATTATTTTACAGGTTTTTGAATAATTATTATACTTACTGATCGTTTTAACGCCCTCAGATTAACATGTTTGTACCTTAATAGTGGTAACAAAATATTATTATTTGTACTATTCACTATGACCAAAAATGTAGTTGGAACAATTATATAATATTAATTAAAATGATTAAATATATTTAATTTAATTTACTAGATTAAAATTCTTGTAAGTGTTATAATTTAATATTAATTAACTATGAAAACTATAATGATAACCCGTTTTTTGAAAAAATAATTTTATAAGAACAAAACTGAATTTACTTCCGCTCTTTTCCCTTAAAAAGAATTATATGAATAACAAAATATATGATTAAATATATAATCTATAAATTTAATTAAAAATATTGGTAAATATATTTTAATTTAATATATTTGGATAAAAATCCATTTCACGCATAATAATTGTTTTTAGAAAAAATTGAGTTTTTATGCCAAAACATTATCCTATACAAAATTAAAGTATAATAGTTATTCTTTTATATTTATTTATATCATATAAAATTAGAGGAGTATTATATACATAATTATGAAATTCAAAACATAATGTTACATTTACTTGATAGGAGATTACATTACATGAAAATAATTATTTTTCTTAATTAATTGAAAAATAATCTTTTTAGAAAAATCATAAAATTTATCTCTAAGATAATGTTGCCAATATTATTTAGAAATTGATATTAATTTCATAAAAAAACTTATAAAAATAGAAACAAATCTCAATATTTACATTGAAATTTATGATAAAAAACTATTTTTGATTAAAACATATATTTGAAGCACAATTTGTCGTTATAAAAATAATACTTATTTACTATGAATTATTAAATAAATTTTCTTTATTTCAATTCTTTTTATATATTTTTTAAAAAAAATTATTACAATTCATGCTTCCTAATTTACCATCATCCTTATAATGTTTGACAATATCCTTTTTTATATAGACTCAGGGCTACTTGTAAGGAAAGATATCAAGAACGTTCAATATATTTAATAAAACTTTTATTCTAAAATATTTTGGTGTTATATTCTCTCACCTAAAATAAATTACATCCTTGGTATTTTTTTCTTCGTAGTCATGGATTCAATATTCAAAAATACATTTTTTTAAAACCCGCATCGTGAAAATTAATGATAAAATATCCTTTGAAATTGGAAGTGAGAAAAGTAATGGTTACTGAAAATATCACATAATTAGGTTCACATTTATGATGAATATTAGGAGGAAAACAAATATATACATATATAAGAAAGATAATTTCCACATAATAAAAGAGAGTGAGAGAGAACATGGTCATCAGAATGTTAATAACCAAAAAACCATATATTAGTGAGGGAAGAAAACAAACATCAATTCATCATACATAAATATAAAAATGAAAAATATCATTTTCAATATAAATTTATATATATTTGAGAAAATATTTTCCCATTATTTTCAAGAAAATATTCATACTTTATTTTATAAATTCATTAAATGTAATTACATAATTTTTATTTGTTTATATTAATTTCAAAATAATTTCATAAATATTCCATTGATGAAAAAAATATCATTATTTCATTCCGGATGAACTAAAATTACCTTTTAATCAATCATAAGTTCCATAAAATAATGAAATGTAATTTTTTACCACTAAATATTTACCATAACCAACATGGTTAGCACATGTGATCCATTATTCAATTTATTGGTTAGTTTTAATTACGTTAAAACACAATTAATATACTATATTATGATAATTATGATATCGTGTTTATTAAAAAATAAATGAATAATATTATAGGTAGATTAATTACTAATAAAAACTACTCTTCTATGGATAGTGTGGTCACTGTAGAAATTATTTGAATTCCAAAAGGTATTATAATGGTTATAAAAATAATTTTTCTACTATTTATTTCTAACCAAAATAGTAAATTTATATAATAAATAAAATTAAAATAACATAATATATTTAAGGGGAAATGATAGTTTATTTTAAAAACACAAACATTACAACACATTGAAGAATAAGAAGATGGCTTTGATAAAGGGATCCCTGCTGCAAGAGATATCCCTCTTGATATGCTTCAAGAATTAAAGTGGAACCACTTCTGTTCTCCTATAAACCATCTAATTCATATCAATATTCTTTAATAGGAGAAAAATACACATTGATATAGGGTAGGGGAGGATATGGTTAATTTTTATTACAAGTGTGAATTGTAGAATTCTGTCAAATATTTTAATCAAAATAGAACTGATTGGATGACCTTAAAACTGTGTCAAACTTCTATACGTACTGAGAAATTATTTGTTTGAATTTTGGTCTTATATATTCATTCTAAATTTTATCACAGTACAATAATGGATACGAAATTTACGGTCGAAATAGTGAAGTAGTGTACAATCTCTAAAGTCTTATACATCATTGACTTCATGGACCATTTACTAAAATAAAATGGAAGATATTGCTCCTATTTACTAAATGAATGTTATAGATAAATTAGATAAGAATACTATTATAAAAATTTAATTTCAAAAAAGTCACATAAAAATATTTATGATTGAAATAATATAGAACAAGTTAAAGGGTCAAAAATGAAATTTTCATCAAATTTTTAAATTAATGATCTAATCCAAAATATTCCATAAATAAAAATATATAACACAATGTATAGAAAATTTGTCATTTTTTATCAATAAAAAAATAAAAACAAATATCAATAACACCCAAAGTTCTACATAAACCATTCCATAAATAGTTAACCATAAGAATATTCCAAGATATATCTTAGCAAATTTGAAACCCAAAAAAATTGAAAAAAAAATCTACAAATATTACAAGATCAATTTAATAGTATTCCCTATATTGTATAACATAGCACATAAGATCACATCCCAAAAATGTGAATAATTTGATCGTATATTCTCTTAAAACATTTCAATAAACTTATTAACTATAAAACCTCACTGAAAACTTAGGTTCATTCATCATATAACTCTATCAATTTTTAAAAAATCAAATCACACACTATCCAATATGTTTCAAAAATCAAGAAATGTAATAAATTGGTCAAAGATAACATAAATCACTCTTTAATAAAATCACTAGTCAATTATATGTTCTCTAATATTATCCAATTTACAATATCAATATCTCTTAACTCTTTATCTGAATTAAAAATTAAAATGTCAACATTAGACACATATTAAGTCTTATTTATCCCTCATTCATTTGTCTTAAAAAATATATCATTTCTCTTAAATCACTTTTCTAGGTTTTAAATAACCCTAAACATATTCTCTAAAATCAGTAAATTAATACTAAATTTGAAAAATCATTATATGTTTCATTAATATTTTTACTAGAATAACATTATTAAGACACTTATAGAATATAATTCCCAAATCTTAAAACATAAACACTTCAATCATTTAACTTCTATAATTGGAATATCATATTCTCTAAATTAGTCTAAGAGTTATACCTTTGGTGAGGGTATTGGCATAGATAATTCCATATATCCCCACATATAATACATTGAACTATAAATGGTTCCTTGGGATGTAATTTATATCCCACTATTGAACCCTTTATTTTTTTCAGGAAATTACCTTTTATATGCCCTTTTTTCACACATAAAACATCTTCTTATTCTTTTGGGAAATTTTCTTAGGTGATTCTTCCCACAATATTAACAAATATCAAGTTGAATATGGTTTCATCTATAATATTCATGAAACTCTATTTTTTACCAAATAGGTTCATTAAAAAATTCACCTATGTTCAGGTTGTTAATCATATAATGATATATACGATTAAGAATTATTATAATCTAGCACACCAGGGCCCGTCTAGCTAGTTGTAAGACAAGTGTGACACCCCAAGCCCACCTGCAATAGTCAAGGGGCTAGTGACTATCATAGAGTAAGTATATCACCCACATGGGAGGCCATAGACAAATTAATTGTACACATATAGACATATCTAACCGCAAACACAATGTGGAAAGGTATGATAAAAATTATACCAAAAATCATCAGTATATCTATATCCTACATTATAGTATGACACAAGTATGAGAAAGTATAAGGGGACAAATATAATCCCATGAAAACTATAAAAGGGTCAAAACTATAAAAGGGTCAAACATGTTAATAAGGAGGAAACTGTTGTTAAATGCAACTCCAAGATCCAACTATTCTATCTATCTCATCTATAATTTTCAAAATCCTAGTTCACTTAGGACACTATTGAAAGGCCTATCTTCAATATCATACACATCATGCTCTGGAAGATCCCATATTAGAGTGATATAACCTACCTAGTACGAAACCCTGAAATAAACCAAAAAACCTCAAAGTGGAAAGTCTTCTCATAATCACGAATATATATCAATGAAAATATGATTAATAAAAATAACATCTCAATTTTAATCAATATAGACACCAAATATCAAGGTAATTTCACAACCATACTTATATCCTATGATTTCACATGATGATTCAAGTTGATGCTCATCGTGTAGAACTCACCCCTTATTTATGATATCACTAATGGTGCTCATTTGAGAGTCCATACCTAGTGGGACATTCCATAAAGAAGATACATGCAGAAACTAAGAATATCTTGATACACAGATATGGGAACTAACACTAGGCCTATGAGGGATACCTAACCCTTGTTGGAGTAAACCAATAGGATGCTAATAAAACACTATGATCATCAATAATGTGATACATATCCTAACCTAAGAAAGAATGAAATAGTATTACACCTCAGTCCACATATTTGGATACCTGAATCAATAATGCATTAACTTATAGTGGGGATCACTCATCTTATTATCTTTAATGGATTTCTCATATAACTGAAAATGGATGGACTAAGGAAATTCACCCTATAGATATTCATCTATATTTAAGAGAACTTGGGAATCAACCTACTATTGAAAAAGTATAAAACATGTATAGGGTATACACGACACATCTTGGATACCCAAAAATTGGTTATTTACTCTTTTCCATTCTGATGTACTTTATTCCATTCCCTTGTAATATGGTCGTGCCCATATATTATTATTATTCCCAGGTTTCCCTTCTATATCTATGACCATCTAAAAGTTTGTTCTAATTTACATTGGTTTTTCCCAGGTTCATAGTCCATGTATGGATGTGTTATTCATGTATGTTTCTATGTACCATTCCTTTTTCATGTACACTAGTTGTGAATGTTCCCAAATACCCCTAGGATACATGACGGGTCACCAATATTGAGTTACATAACATGTGGATAGACCACACGGTATTTGATATTTAACTCTTCATAGAACCCTAAAATCTACAAAAGGGACTACCCGATGTGTGTTCTTAAAAATTATACTAATATTTAATAATTTTTCAAAAACTACCATTTCTTCTATATGTCTAAAATGTTATACCACTATAGATGATTCATCCATTAATCACACCCACAAATCCTAGATCTGAGTTGACTTTCCCAAGATGTCATCAGTGGAAATAATTTGGCCACCCATATATTTAGTACTCAATCCTCATTGCACCAAACCATTGTGTGTCATAACCACAGACAAAAATCTTTAACACACACCTTATGATTCCATAATCCTCACTAGAACATTATCCTACCCTCAATTATTCTCTTGATCTAGATTCTAAACCCATGAAAATGATCTTTTCATCCAATATAGACTGTTATATGATTGATTTATGGGTATTGTAGAATCACTACCCAAATGGAATATAGATGATAATTATACAAAGAACGTTAGGAAAAAAAACAAAACATCAAAGTATTTAATGAACAGTGGTCATAGTTTAGGTTGGATTCCATTTTCAAATGAATATATAATCAATCACAATGGATAATCATGGATCAAAATAATATTAACCATTTTTAATGCTTCCAAGACAAATCAACAACATTATGTTAAAGAACGTCCAATGAATCAATTTTTTAGAAATATTGACTTACATTTGATAAGTGATGATAAAAGGGGATTAATCCAACATAAAAAGTCATACCTCATGTTTGTATCAATCAATGATGAATAATGTTTCTATAGCATTTTACTTAGTGATATCCACAAACTCATTTAAACATTAATCATTAGATCACGATCTCAAATTTCATCAGGAATCTCCCTCATGGTCTCCCTAAAATCCATAGGGTTTTTCTACTAAGCATTGGGTTTTTCTATAACTGAGAGTATATAAGGGATTCAAAAAAGTTTATCAATTTATTAGATAATAATTTAATTTTTTTACTAATTTACTAATCCACACAAGACCACTTTTAAACAAAACACTCAACATGCATAATGGTTATGTAGCACCTAAGGTAAAACCCACATTATGGTTCTAATAGAGGTATCGTATATGAAATCTGATAATACATTTTTTGATTAATCCCATTATTTCATAAAAACTACAGAAATTTGATATCATATATTTATTATTTTTATTATATCAACACTTAGGTTACCTGGGACCAAGAATACAACACTAAGTCATCACCAATAATAAAAAATATTCCTTAAATTATTTAACTGTTTTACAAGTAAAAATAGAGTTGTTAAATTCTCCACAACTCATGGGATTTCATTCCAAAATAGATAAAATAATACCCAAAACATGCAATTACTGGGGTCACATAGGGTTTTCTTAATCCCAGGTTCTCTTCTAAATATTCTTTTATGGCCACCAAAAATAAAAAAATTGAATCACCCACCCATGATGGATATTCTCTTATCAACCCTTGATCTCTATCAAGTAATCTTCAAGGGAATATCTATCCTTAACATCCATCTCTTCAAAATTGATAACATGTGATGGGTCATTTACATACCTCCTTAGCTGCAAGACATGAATTTAATTTTGTACATGGTCTATATATTGTGGTAGGGATAAGTGTTATGCCCCATTTTAATCCATATAGAGTATCTATAAAGGGATAATGAATCTGATATACAACTTATCACCTTGGTCAGTTCTATAATTTTTATCAAACAAAAGGTGATGTATTAATAATATTTTAGATATTAATACAATGGAAAAATATATTTATAGGATCATAATCATGTAATAAATATAATTTTAATATTTTAAATACATTCATAATACAATACAAGTAAGGTGGTGATGAAAAACTGAATTCATCATCAATAGAGATCATAATAAATACATAACAAAAGGATTGTTTTCATTTTACATTATATGGGAGGGAGATAGATAATGGTTGTTCCATTAATATAAAACTTTTTAAGTATATTAATGATATTGATGTCATTCTATTAGTATGTTTAAGATATTTTTAAATTAGTTTTGATGAGTAAAAAATGACTTAATGGTTAAGAGGTTCATAATACTCACATTGACATCTAGAATGTTCTCTTGAAGAATCCTTTCAAAATGGAGGATTTGAGGATTCTTATTGGGGTCGGAAGTTTCTAAAAATGGAATATGTATATTGAGGAGTAAAAAATTATTGATTTTCATAGATATTTTAATAAATAAATTTGGCTTGAAGTGGGTCGATGTTATCTCAATCATAAGATTAAATGTTCCTCTTATCTATGGAAAGTAATGCACGGTATAGTGTAATGATGAAATTATATGGTTTTTAGGAACTTTCGGTGAATAAATTTTAGTGAGACTTGTTTGGTTAACTATCCCACATAATAGAGATCTTATATAAGGTTTATTTTTCACTTTAATTTAGAAAAAAAAATTCACATTATGTTACACATGTTTACTCTTAGTAACCATGATTATATATTTAACATGAAAATAAAGTTTTTAAAAATATATAATACAACACCTCCTACGTATAGATAAGTAAATAAATGGTGGTTTTTCATAAAAGTATATTATTCTTTCATGGGTATCATTGGGATTTCAATGATATTTAATATCTCTGAAAAACAATTTCACTCCAAATTCACCGGTTAGAGTTAAACATTTTCTGGGTCTCGATAAAACAATATACAAACTACCTCCCTTATAATCATGTAAACATGAGATTCATAGGGATGACTTACACTAATCGATTCCATTTATTTCCATTTTCTACATATATTTATTAATTGTGTTACTTATTTTTATTCCCACTTGTTCAAAATTTTTCTTGAAACTATCATATAATCCCAATAGCTATATAGTGTAGATGGAAACATATTGTAGTTATATTTCATTAAAATATATATTCTAAAATCATTCATATTATTTTATTATATTTTTTTGGATATTATATTTCTAATTCTATAACAATGTCCATAGTCTCAATCAGGGTTATGATCATCTTGGAAACCCAAAAGGTTGAAAATTTTATATTCACGATATTTTTATTTACTTGAATATATATTCTACAATTAATTTTTTCTATTTATGTTTCATATTTGATTTTGATAATATATTAATCTTTATCCTATTTTATAATTTTTTATATCAATATATGTATCATGGTTTTTATAGTTCTATGATACTAGTATAATATTCTATAAATTACAATGATTTAATTAAATAGTAATACATATTAATTTTTTTTGGGTTTTACATTCTCTCCCCTTAAATAAATTAACTCCTCAAAATTTAAATTATAACTCATTAATGAAAATTTCTACGGGTATTACTGAAGATATAATTACTAATAACTACCATGTATCAGACTTCAAAAATCTTATGTGTCATTATTATTTGAATATATTGATACTCTAAATCATTTTTTCTAATATTCCTCTTTAGTTGTCTATAATTATGAGGAGTTTCTTAAGGAGTAGCTTCTATGACACCATTTTCATGATCTGGTTTTAGACAAAAACACTAAAAAAATGGTTACGATGATGTCCAATAAAATAGTAGAAAATGTTCATATGAATATGAAAAATCAATACAACCATTTCTCTTACTGTGAAACATTAACATAATATTATTATAAATTTTGTTCAAAAAAGATATGTCATGACCCCCTCCCCAAAAAAGTGTACCCAACCTAGGATGGAAATGAAAGGAGGTAGATAGTGACACTTGATTTCTTCCACTAGTAGGCCCTCGATTGGTGACTAGCACCGAATGTATAGTAAACACACAAATGGGAGGCACTACCCTCTAAGAGAACACATTCTAAATAAAGACGTAAGGTAGACATAAAAAACACTTTATCAGACAATAATATAAAAATAAAACCCATGTACACAAATGCGATGCCATACAGGAACTAAACCAACTAAAAGGGAAAATTTCATGTACCAAAAAAAAGTAAAGATGGCAGTGACCAGGAATCCAAACATCTCCTACAAAACCACTACGCTAGTAATAACTAGCCTGATCTCTAAACATTTCCAAATGAACTAAAAAATAGTATGTATATATGTAGGGTGATTATAATAGTATACTTAGTAGGATACTCCTTAAATCCTCTCATGAAAAAGTAAATAAATCATGATAAATCACAATGAAAAACAATTGAAACTAACTCATCACCTAAACAGGTATACTAAGTTCCCAACCTCCCCATGGATACTCTCACAAAGTATCACATAAAAGAGTGTATTATATAATAAATAATATCAATAATATCTTGCTACCACTTCCTCACTGATTTAGCGATTTTCTTAAATGTCGCGCGTCTCGAGCATCTTTCTCCCAAAAGGCTATCCCGTAGACCCCCGAGTGATGTACCACAACACGTACCTCATGCATCACACCACCTCATCCAAAAAATCCAAAGTAACGAGGTATTTTATGAGATTCTCCATATCTTACATAATAATTATCATAGGTCAGGTATTATGCCTCAAGCCATCACGCCCCACAAACCGAGTAAGGATCCACAAACTATCACCACCAATTCAAGTCATACCTATATTATTCCTTAGGAAAATATATCTAGAATACATTTCTGTGAAACAAACAAAATCCATAACATCCCTCTACACAAATATATGGAAAAAAATAACTATCATTCATACTAGTACAAGTAACTACTGAGAGAATAGAGTTGGGGAAAAGGGGGTAGTCATCCATCAATCCTCCCACCGAGATGTTGGGAAATAAACCCCCCCCCCCATGGCCCAGATTATCTTGGGTAACAATATACCTAACCAAAATTGGATTATCATATAGAAACAAAAAAAACTATTTGATATAATATATCTCATAACCACACACTAAGAATCACCATGTCTCAGACTCAACTACAGCTAACATCTCTCGAACTCCCAGCTACCTCTGCTAAGACCAGATATTCTATAAGCACGCAACCATATAAAGAGCTTCATTATGTTATTTTATTCCTTTTACATCAGTTTTACTTTATTTTAATTAATTATTAACCATTGATTAACCAATATCATTTTCCACATTGCATTACAACCAAGTTTCATGCCCTCCCTATATAAGAAAACCAAGTCTATGGCTTCTGAAAATTATAATGTCATCATTGCATCCCAACAGGCTCCAACCCCATGGGTTAAACATTTATTCATTTATTAACATTATTGCTTTAAATATTTTCAGGTATTATAAGAAAAAAGTTTAACCTACAAAATAATAGGGTCTAAACATAGTGAGTAGATGAACTACCCATTGAGTCTTCTCCACCTATAGAAGGAGCTTCGACTCATCCAACCATGAGAAGATAAATAGGGAAATCAGTTGGAATAACTCATCATTCATCCCATCTCTAGGGATTATAATAACCAAAACTATATACCTCTTGTAGTGGGGAAAGGAATTAAAATAAAAAAATAGTCTTCACACAGACAACTAATTCAAACAAGAATCCTGATTTAATATCAACGAGTAATTCAATCTTTAACACATTCCATTATCTATGATATCCTTCCTAAAACCCACATTCATAACATTATGCATCTCTCTACTCTAGGTGTCAACTACTATAACAAAAAACAGGCATCCCTAGCCCCTCACACTACAACATCTCTCCAGGATCAGTCATCCTGGGCTTACAACACATATGGGCCTCCTCACCCCAAAAACCTCAACATCCCTCTAGGATCAGTTATCCAAAGCTCAAAACTCATCACAAGTTGTAAGAAACAAATGAATAAAATGGGATCATAACCCTAAAACAAGGTATCGAGCCTTTATACACAAGGAGATCCCATAGCTCCAAGCACAAGGAACATGGTCTTTATATGAAGGTAGACAACTCAGGCCCAATAAGTAATTTTCTTTAATCACACAACTAGTTCTTATTCAATATTTGATTAACTTATTCATTATCAAATGTTCAAACTATGGGAAACCTAAGTAACAAGGTATCAAAAATGTCAAAAAAAAATTGTTGAAATATTAATTTAACATGTATTTAATTATTTTATCAACAATAATCATCTTTATTTATGATTATTAACTGATTCAATTAAGAATGCATCATTGCATCAAATTGATTAACATAAAATTATAACAATTTATGTATTAATTAAACATGCCTCTTTAATATTTTAGCTAACTAATTATCAATTAATTCTAGCTTCATGTTATTTACTAATTTCTATCTAGAACAAAATTCTAATCCATGAAAGGCATAAATATCACACTATCTAGAAAATCAAGAAGGAAATTTTTTTCACGGTTCAAATCACCAACGTCACTATAAAATTGATACCAATTCTTTAATCTAGTTCAAATAATTATTAGGTCAAATTCATTTCAATCCAAGGAGATAAATAATTCTATCTCAATTATTGTTTTTAAATTAATATAGGATTAATGAATCCCCTACATGAAAAGTTCATTGACATTATTCGTACAAGAATGGACTATGAAACAGATCTATGATACCCCACCTACAAGAAATACATCCACCAGAAGACATCGCAACACAACCTCACCAACCACAAAATAACCCCATTTGAAACATGGGAGATCATCCTCCATTTCATGTAAATAAGGACAAGAAGATAAAAAATATCTCATTAGAAGAAATCACTGAAAAGCTAAGGAAAACACACCTTAGATCAACCTTATACACCACAGATCATAGATAGAATCTAAGAATATATCCTTGATTAAGGAATCCCCAATACATTGAAGAGGGGGTTGTCATGTCACCTATAGTCAAGAGATATCCACTTAACATTACGTCTTGAAAACTCAAGTGGATAAAAAAGTATTAAAACATACTGCATTAGGGAATTATATGACAGTAATCTCCTTTCATGTCGTGTAATCCTTAGGGTTCAATTTTTACCGAAAAACACATCGCACCTTCACATTATTTATTTTTCAAACCCTGATATCTTTAACATCGTGAAGCACTATTTCATGTCTTGTAAAATTTCATAATGTTACTTCTCCCCTACTTCTAGAATATTGTATCTGAACTCCCTCAGACTTATTTCGAGCCTCATCAAGGTACCTTGGTCTTTAGAATCAACCAAAGGGTTGATCCATGTGGATTTGGGCCCTCACATCAGATACCTCTCAAAAATTATTTTCCATAAGAATCCAAATCCTACCTATAGAGGAAACCGAAAAGGGGTAATCTGAACAGCCTCCCCATGATATTCCTCTTAAATACCTCTCTAAAAAAGAGCCCAACCACCCATATCTTGGCACAAGAGGCTCAACATAGTTATTAGATGAACTAATCATTGAGTATTCTCCACCTATAGTGGGATAGTAGACCCATATAACATCAGGAATCTAAACATGGAAATCATGTTTCATACCCCATGAATCTTTTCCTCTCATGGAAAGATAGTATGCCACAATAAGTAACAAGAGATGGATCCATCTAATAAACAATAAAAATATCCAAAACCACCAAATTAACAATGTTATATGAGAAGTGATAAACATCAAATATCTTGGGGTACTGAGCATGTATATATGACTCATGTCCCCATGTACTCTTATATTCCCCACTATCCCACTAAAAGACACGAACAAAGGGGGTAATACACTCGTGAACCACCTTCTCCTTGTGATCCAGAATCACTACGGGACGCTCCTCCAAGTTTTCATCATCATCAATGTTAATATTTCCCCAATCGATGATGTGAGAGTCATCATAAAGATAATGACGGAGCCACGACACATTAAAAACACCATGTTTCCAGGTCCTCTATGGGGTAAGTGATGTCTAATATTTCATAGATCCAACATGATCAAACATATTGAATGTCCCAACAACCCAAGGATAGAGCTTACTCCGAAGAACAAACATTCACTATTTTTTATGGGGATTCACCTTCAAAAACACATAATCCATAATGTTGAACTCTATAGGTCTCCTCCTATGATTGGAATAGGATTTATGATGATCCTACACTACATTCATCCTCTCATGAATCACCTAAACCATCATTGTTGTGTTTTAAAACCAGTTCAATCTAGAGAATTTCTGACTCTCAGACCCCAGTCCCACAGAATAGAGATTGGAAAGGTTGAACATATAAGGCATCGAATGGCGCCATGCTAATTATGGAGTGAAAACTATTTTTTAAGATAACTCTACCAAGTAAAAGTTCTTCATCAACAAACCTCCAAAATCTAGGACACAAGAGTGAAAATTTCCTTCAAGAGTCTTGATGGTCCACTCTATAGACTATATTTCTAACGATGAAAAGTTGCGTTGAAGTGTATCTAAGAACCAAAATTGTATTGGATACCTCTCAAAACCTAGGAGGTAAAAAGGGGATCTCAATTATAAATGATCATCCTTGGTAACCTATGGAGTCTCACCACCTCATCCAGATACTACCTCAAAAAAACCTCTACTAATCTTGAATCCTTTATCACTAGGAAGTGGTATGATTTTTTCAAACAATCCACTACCACCCATATAGTGTCATATCCTCCCTAATCTCGAGGTAAACTAGTAATAAAGTTCATCGATATTTCCTCCCACTTTCACTAAGTATCATCTAATGGGGATTATAACCATTTAGAACACGGTGTTCAACATCACATTTTTTTAGACCAAACATAGAGACACAAACTATGCAACTTCATACATCAACTCATTCCCCCAAAATTGACCCCTAAAATCTTGGTACTTATTTGTCTTTCTAGGATGTGCCACCAATGGAAAACTATGGAACTCTCTGAGAAATGTCTCAAAAATCACCAAAGGAATGAAAATACTTCCCTAAAACAACACTCAATGTTGTTAATCCTTAGGCAACCCATCTGGGGCCTCACCATAAACAACTCAATCTCTCTAGACATCCACCTCAAGATCTCCCAATTGGGACCCTTCCACATGCTACACTATTTATGAATTCATTAAAATCTATAAAAGACAACATATTCCCCTTAATTATCCCATATTCATATGTAATGCTAAAATTTCATCAATCAATCTACATGAACCACTTGATTCATGCACTACATCATTTCACAACTTCATGCTCATCACACCAGCTATAACATTCAGTTTTTTATGTGTATACGAAATATCGAATTATTAAAAGTGTAATAACTCCATCCACTAATGATGTCGCAAGTTGAATTCATGCTGGGATAATAAATACCATAGTATCTTATGATCAGTGAAGATCAAAAAACACTCCCTGATGAGGTAATGTCTCCAAAACATCAGGGAAAAAATCACTGATTCCAACTCGAGATCATCCATGGAATAGTTACATAGAAGGGGACTTTACTATTGAGACCAATAAGAATCAATTGATCTCTACTAAGTCAGAAAACATTCCAGCACAAGAAGCAAAGCATCATAGAAAACATCAAACTAAACTCTTTCTAATGAAAGATAAACAATCAGAGCACTAACCAATATCTCATTCAGATTATCAGAATCCGTCTGGCACTAATCATTCTATAGGAACACCCAATCCATTATATTCAATGATATCAGAGTATTTTTCACCCGATATAAATCACTTGTGAACCTCTATTGATATCATGAATGGGAAAGAAAAATTCACACCTCCTATACTACAATGGGGGGTTGCCAAGACAGAACTTCTTTTACCTTTGATGGATATATAGATACTCCATACCGAGATACAACATGCCCCATGAAATAAACTTCTCCATCCCAAAAGTCACATTTGATAAACATCTCAAAAACTTCTCATAGTTAATAACTCCTAAAATGGACTGCAGTTATTTCGCATTATCCTCCTCATACATGGTGTACACAAGGATTTTTTCAATTAAAATGACAAAAAACTTATCCCGGAACTCATGGAACAGAGTGTCCATCATCCCCATCAACAAAGTTGGAGCATTTGTGACGTCGAACAACATTACAATATACACATAATGCCCATGATGATGACAAAAATCATTATTTGTGATATTTTAATCCTTCACACACATATGATGATATCCTAACCAAAAATCGATCATAAAAACCAACTTTCACCATTACCTTGAACAAATAAATAATCAATCAGTGGAATAGGATAGAGTTTCTTCGTTGTCACTTGGTTTAAGTGATTGAAATTTATACACAATCGTAAACTTTTTTCAGCCTTCATTATGAAAAAAACTAGTACACCCTATAGTGAGACACTCTACTAGACAAAACGGAACTGTAATAGATGATGGAGCTATATTCACAACTCTGTCTTCTCAAAAGGTTTCATTCAATATAGAGACATCGAGATAGGAGACATGCCGAGTTGTAGTTCGATCTCAAATTCAATCTCTCATTAAGGGGGTAATGTTACAACCTACTCTGTAAATACATAAGGGTACTCTTCTATGACCCAAGGAATCTCTGAATGCTAAAACTTCAATGAACTCAGCATTATCTTAACCATCACGGATCATAAGGATGAAACATTCCTCTAACTCATCTAAGGGTCTCTCTCTCCAGCAAACACTATTGGATCTCCATCTGCATTGATGAATATAACCTTCCTCATAAAGAAATCCATGATAGCCTACACCTAATATAACCAATCCATGCCGAGGATTATTTCATGTGGTTGTATCCATAAACATATCAAATCTACCAAAGATCGGTGTTTCCCTAGAACTAGCCCACAGTCTCTATATACATCAAAAAAGTCATCTTGACCTCTAACTAGTGTATTCAATGCTGAGGTCACTTGAAGTCTCTCTACATAAAGTCCCAATGCATGGACAAGGGTAGTTTATATGAAGGATTGTGTCACTCTTGGATCAAACAAGGCATTCACCATGGTAGAAAACAAGTAAATGGTGCCTCGGATTATGTTTGTATTTCTTAGTACTAGCAATGCTAATTCATGAAGCTGACCATGACCTGCTCTATGGGATGTCTAATAATGTTGATGACCACCTCCGTGACCATGCTCTACTCTCTAGGAATGGGTATAATCTTGGAGATATCCTCTATCTACCCCATCTATTCTCTGTTGTTCCAAAACTAGAATAATCTATTTTTTCTACGTCGTCTGGACAACAGCAATGGGGGAACCTGAAGCGGAACAACTGGCACACGCTAAATACATAGAAATTTCATGCGCTCTCACTATTGATGACCTCATCCTTAATAATAAAAACATGTGTCTAATCCAATAGAATATTCTTGACATCCACTTACCCTATAGAAATGTGACATTGATGGCTAGGACCTACCCTTGGCTAATTAAAAGGTCTTTTGTCCAATCAACTGCGATCCACAAACCACAACTCTTTTTCATAAGCAGTCCAAATAACTCCCATATCATGAAAATATTGTTATGGATAATTTCCTCTCTATGACCTCTCCTCCCTCCATCACCTCTAGATATATATTTAGCATAAACGAGGTAACATGAAACTAGATCTATGGATTTAAAGACTCCTCAAAATATCTCTCCATATCCTCCTAATCATGAAATGGGTTTGAACCATATCACAAAAGGTTCTTAAAATGGATCCCAAAATCTCAGACACTATAGTTCCCCTACTAAATGGTAAGAAACTCTTAGTGAAAAGTTTCTTTCATGGTCGATGAAAAAATATTAGCTCTAAACAAGTCATAGAACTCCTCCCACGAGACAATCACCTCATCATGATCTTCGAGGAACATAGACCACCACTGGCTCATTATCCCATGAAACATCATCATAGCCAATGATACCTAGTGATTTTTCTAAGCATGGATCTAACCAAAGGATATCAAAACTTATTCTAGATAGTCTTCTATTACTGCATCGAAAATGGATCCCACATACCTCTACAAACTCTATAACTGAAATGATCTAAGTTTTCTATTCTAAGTGTTGTCATCATAGACCTCTACAATATAGAGATCTGCTGGCGTAACCTACTGAACATATTCTGTGGAAACTTGAAGAGGATGTTGACAAAGATCCATACCGGAAAAAGAATGAACAATTAGCACTCCTAAACCTATAATATGGAATAATTTAATATAAATTATTTTTTTTCTTTAATTAATTTTAGGTTAACATATCCCATGGTTTACCCATTCAAAAACAAGTGTGGAGAAGAATGATGCATGATCTCTTCCTAGGTATGTACCCTACAACTAGTATCACATTGATTAGTAGTGAATATAAGATTAAATGTCCCCTAATTAGATCATAGGGGGGACTAAATACCCATGTCTCATCTTGTTTACAATTTTTATAGAGTTTTCTAAACATAGTCGACACGGCTACCCTACCATCACATGCAACCTCACTAGTTCCTAACTTCAAACTACATCCTATCAATCAACCAAACCATTGATACCACTCTAAAATGAACCTCGTCGAAAAACATGTACACATCCTAGGTCAGAAATGGAAGAATAGAGTTAGTGACACCCGAGACCTACCTCCAGTAGACCCTGGGTTAGTGAACAACATTGAGGGTATAGTAAAAACACAAATGGGAGGCCTTTCCCTCTTAAAGAACACCTGATAATAAGTGAGATAAGATAGAAACCAACCAAATTCTACTCAGACTTAAAAATAAAATAAAACCCAAATACACAAATTTAATGTCATAAAAATACTACTACAACTAAAAAGTAAAAATGAAAGTAGCCAAAGAAAGTAAACACGACAGTGACCATGAAACCCAAATTGCTCCTACAAAACCCACACGCTAGTAGTAACCATCCTAATCTCCAACCTAATCTAAATAGACTGAAAAATATTATATATATATATATATATTTGGTGGGTATAAAAATATATTCATTTGGATCATCTTTATATCCTCTTGTAAAAAAATAAATTAAGCGTGTTAAATCACAGTGAACAATAGGTGAAACAAACTCATCACCTAAATAGGTATACTAAGTTATGAAACTCATAACAGCTAATCTCACCAAGTATCGAATACAAGAGAATATAATATAATAAAGAATATCAATGGTACCCTACTACCACTTCCCCACTAGTTTTTTACATTTCCCCAACATATCACATTTTAATAATCTATATCAAACATATTTTTCCCATAGACACCTAGGTGAAGCACCACAAAATGAACCTCATGCATCACACCACCATGTCCATGTAACCCAAAGAAACTGGGGATTTTCAGGGATCCCCCATATCTTGCATAACATGTATCATACATTGGTTATTATATCATAAGATATCATAGCCCATTCATTGAGTAATGATCCGTAAGCCATCACAACCTATACATGTTATATCTATAGAATCCCTTAGAAAGCAATATCCATAATACACATGTGCAAAATAACAACAAGACATTACATACCTCTACCCATATATACGGGAAAACTAACCATTATGGATAGTAGTACAATCAACTACCAAGAGAAGATAGTGAGGCCAAAGGGGGTAGTCAACCATCAATCATCCCATCGGGGTGTTGGGACCCCCCCCCCCCCACCACCAGGATCAAAATCCTCTGGGGGTTAGTTTCCTTAAATGATATGGTGGAGTAGTGTATAAAAACACAATAATAACATGATATAATATTGTTCACAAACACACTATATGCATAACATAGTCTCAGACTCAACTACTACTTACATCTCTCAGACTCCCAGTTTCCTCTGCTAAGACAAAATATCCTATAAGAACAGAACCATTTAAGGAGATCCATTATGTTATTTTATTCTTTTTTCATCAGTTTCACATTGCGTTAATTAATTATTAACCACTAAAATTAACCACATTACATTACAATAATGTTCCATTCTATCTTGGAATAAGCAAACTATGTCCATGTCTTCTCATAATTATAACCTCAGTATTACATCCTAGTAATCTCTAACCACATGGGTTAAAATTTTATTCATTTATTAACATTATTACTTTACATATTTCTAGGTATTCTAGGAAAAAATTATAATCTATCAAACACAATGGGATCAATAATGTGAGTATATGTACTACCCATCAAGTCTTATCCACCGATAGGAGGATCCCAGACTTATCCATCCATGAGAAGATAATCATAGAAACCACGTGGCTTACCTCATTCATATTTTAATCTCTTGGAAGGTGTATAACAAAAAAAAGCTTCCCCAAGAAGTGGAAAAGGAAAGTAGATAAACAAAACCATGGCCATCAACCAAACAACTAACTCGAAAAAGTATGCAACTATCATCTCAATGGGTAATTCCAACTTCGACCCATTCCTTTATCTCTTATGTCCTCCACGGCACCCACCTGAATATCTCAATGTATCTCACCACTCTAGGAATCAAATACTACCACAACAACTGTTCCTCCTCACCCATCATAACACAACATCCCTCTAGGCTCATCCATCTTGAGTTGAAAATGCATATAGGCCTCCCCACCCTACATGCCAGAGTAGCCCTCTAGGATCAACCATCCCAAGATCACAACACAACAAAAGCAGCATAAAAAAAATAAAGAAACCTGATTTTTTTCACTAAAAAAGGCATCATATATTTACACACAACGATCTCTCACAATTAAAAGAAAAAGTCACTTATCCATTACAACTAATAAGGAAACTCAGGACCTACAAGTAATTATATTTAATCACACAATTTTTTCTTATTCCATCTTGAATTAAAATATTTAATATCACAGGTTCCAACTATGGGAAACCTAATAAAAAATCTACCACAGCTATAAAAAATTAATTTAAAATTTAATTTATCTTTCCGTTAATTTTTTTATTAAAAATAATTATCATGATTCTGGTCTATTAACCAATTCAATTAAATATGTAAACTTGCATCAATTTGATTGACATAAAATTACAACAATATATGAATTTATTAGACGTACATCTTTAATATTTTATCAAATTAATTATAAACTAATTTCATCATAACATTCTTTACCAATTTCAATAAAAAATTAAAATCCAAGAAATTCTTAAATATCCCGGTATCTATAAAATCAAGAGGTAGACTATTGTCATTGTACAAAGTGACATCATCTCTATTCAACCGACACCAATTCTTTAATCTAGTTAAATAATTATTTTCTCAATTTCATAATGATACAGGGGGATAAATAAATATAGATCTAAATTTTTACATAAATAAAAAGATAATCAATGAATCCCCTACCTCAAAAGGTCTTCAGCATTCCTCCCATGAGAACGGACCATGCGGAAGATATCTAATCACTTGTCCTGGCAGAACTGTATCCACCAAAAGATAATGTGGCACAAATTAACTAACCAAAAACCAATAAAAACCCCATTAATCACATGGGATATCATCCTCCATCACATGTAAGGAATAATAGAAGGAAAAAAAGAGACCAAATTAGAAGAAACTACTATCAGTAAAAGGGAAAAACTCGCCATGGATCAACCTAGATAACCAGTAATCAAGGATAGAAGCTAGGAATTGATCCTCAATGATGGAATGCCAAAAATATTGAAGAGAGGGGTTTTTAGGTCTCCTGGAGTCAATATAGGGCCACTCCATCTATAGGGTTTGAGAACATGAGTGGATGGAAATGTTTTAAAACATTAAGAATTGGGGAATTACACGATGTGTGATCCCTTTTAATTTCATGTAACCATAAAGGTTAGTTTTCCACCAAAAAAACATATTCCATATTCACTTTATTTATTTTTTTATTCCCTGATCTGTTACACAACATGAAACCCTCTGTCACCCCGAGTAAATTTTCCTGACATTAATTCTCCCCTACTTTCAGTATCTAGTATCCGAACTCCACAAGACTCTTTTGGATCCTCCTCCTAACACCTTAGTCTTCATAAATATTAAAATGGATGATCCACGTGGATTGAGGATATTTCATGATATAATAAGATCAATAAATGATTCCCCTAGTTTTACATTTTTTTCCACGGATATATTTCTATTAGGTCATCTAATTTGACTAGTTATTTTTCACAGCATCGACATCTATTCCAATACATCTTAATGGTTTATACGGGGAATTTGAATCAACTATAGAATATCCCCCTTTAGTGTCATACCAATTGTGAATTTATGTCCATTTGTTATAAACATAGTAATGAATGATTTAATTCCAAAAAACTTGTCTTCATGGATTATTATCCTCATGTGAATTTTTTTCCCGAGCCTTTATCCATTTGTTTGAATCAAGATAGTGATGTAATTTTTGTTAAACCATAGACTCTATCGATCCCCATAATTTTAGGATGATTTCTTATATTCAAACTTATCCCTAAGGATTTTAGTAATGTTCTATAGAATTTCCGAAGAAAAATAACTAATATAATTTTTATAAAAACATAAAACTTACTCTGATACAAATTGATATGCTTATAAACTCCTCTCCCTGGACTTTTGAAAAAAACATATTCATTACGAATATGTTTTGTTACAAATTGAGATGAATAATGGTAAAATTTCTTAAATTAAACTTTAGTTTTAATATTTAAACATTACATATGGAAAATAATTTCAGAATCCCATTACCCAATGGTTTAGTTTCATTGGATATTACTAATAGAAATAACTATTTCACTTCATTGTGAACATATATCAAAAATTGGCATCATACTAGACCTTTTTCTAGATATATTATATGTTATATACATATAAATAACATTTTTAATTGAAAACATAAGAAGGGTAGAGATAAATTTATTTGTAAGGTAAAAAAATTTCAATAATTCATAAAGGGTTAGTTTACAAGAATATTAGAAAATATTATCATGGGATAAATAACTAATTAAACAAAAATGTAATAAAAAACGTTTTTCACAATACAATATAAAACAAAATGAAATCTAAAATGTGAAAACATATACTATATAATAATAGTGTAGAAATAAGAAATAATAAATTGGTTCATTGGCATATAATCATAGGAATATAACATTAAAATTTGGCATGTCATGGAATTTTAGTATAAAAAGGAACTATAGAACATGTATAAGAACATAGAATAATCACATTACAGGAAAAACTAATCAAGTACTTAATTTTTATTATGATAAATCTCAGTCATTCCCACTCTTTAAGTTGTTAAAAAACCCAATGATTTTCATGATACATTATCTAATAAGATATAAAACATTTACAAATTCATTGGTGGGTAATATAATACCCCACCCATAAACTTACACATATATGTACAACATATGAAATCATTCAAATAATATATCAGGCAATTCCATGTAAATAAATATGTTTCATGTCATTTCTAAATAGTTTCCCATTAAATTATATACATAATTATTTCAGTTGATACCAAAAAATAAATCACATAAAAGATGTATTTAATAAGAGAATATAGAGGATTATTTATAAATTATAACTCCAGGTTAAATAGTTCTCTTTGAGAGAGAAAATAAATTGAAACAAAAATATTTAAAAAAGTGGTTTCACAAAAAAATTTCAATATAGTTTTAAATAGATGAAGTAATGAGGTAGTTTAAAAGGATATTTTTTAGATGGTAATTGTATATTTTAAGAAAAATAAAAATAAAATAAATTGAAAAAATATAGATTTGAATGGAAATAATGAAAACATAATCAAATGAGAAGGGGAATAAAAAATATGTTATTGTGAAAATAAATTACTTTTTAATATTATAAAATAGATTAATTTAATCTCAAAAAAAATTAAAGAGTAATAATAATTCCTTATGAAAATAGAAAAAGAAAAATATGAAAAATTCATGTGATAATATATATTTGGGTTTCAATAGAATAATTAAATAGATATATATAAATAAAGGATAGGTTCATTTAGTAAACATATTCATTAGATAGGATAAGAAATTATTATTTTCAGCATCATAATTTTATGGAGAAGGGTTTCCATCAAAGAAGAAGATATTTTACATAAGAACAGAAATATATAAGAGATTACATAGAATTACCATATGAAATTATGAAAAATAATAATATAAGAAATTTAAATGATCATAGTAATGGGATAAAAAATATGGATCAATGAAAAGTATGTTTAGTTTACAAATCCTTACCTCTATTCTTGACATATATCAAATAACTTTATTCTCATTTATAATAATCATAAATATTTTTCTAACATTTTTCAAAAAAAAATTGATAATTATATTTGTTTCTTCTATTTAATAATAATTGTACGTTATTTTTTTGTTTCTTGTTTTTTTTTAGTATAGTGTGTTTTTTGTTTTTATTATTTCATACATGCATGGTATTGTCAATTTTGATCCCTTTGATAAGATACCAAATTCATTATTCTAATGTTATTTAAAGTAATATAATACATAATTCATAATTATTTATAAGGATATAATTTCATTAATTTATATTTTTATATATAAATCATGAAGATGATATTAGTGACATGCTTGTTTTAATTATTTTTAATGAAATAATGGTGGTATATTCATAATTGGATATATATTAATAGTTTTCATAATTTATCCTTATATCTTCCAAATGATGTCACAAAATTTTCCAATCGTTAAAACATTCATCGAAGCATCCATTTATGGTGGGGATGAAAAATAAAATACATCATTCATTGAATTGGTTTCCCACACAAAAAACTAGTGATGTTTTCAATTTCTATTTGACATGATGGAGATAGATATTAGTTTTCCCAACAAAATAATTATTTCCAATATACTAATGATAATTATTTCATTATATTTCTATAGTTTTTGTTTTCTTAGTAGAGTTATTATGACACAAAAATTTTATAAGAAAATGATTTGGATTAGATAATACACAAATTAATAACTAGAGTCTTATATTGATGGTCCCTTTTGAAATGGAGGATTTGAGGGTTCTTAATGGGATTAGATGTTTCCAAAATTTGAAGAGGTATTTAGGGAAGTAATCATGCAGAGATGTTAAAATTAATTTCAATAGGGAAGTGTGTCTATGTGTGGGTGAAATTCACCACTTTTTATAAGCAAAAAAGAGGGACTTCTCTTTTGAAACCATTTTCAAGGAGAGAAGATGATATCACAGGGTATATAGGTGAGTTGGGAGAGAAAATTTTGGTTAGACAAGTGGGATTTAATTTTAAACATAATAATTTTTTTATAAGATCTAATTTTCATTTTAATTTGGTAATATTATTTCAACTTGATGTTACCAATTTTTATAATTATTAATAGTGATTATGTATTTTTCATGGTATTTATTTTTAATACAAAAATAAGAAGACCACTCCTACCAAAATATGACATGATTATTAAATATTTTGGCTCCATTTATTCTAATTCATTTCATAAATATCATAAAATTAACTTTGAAGTTATTAAATAATATATATAAGATAAGTTTTTTGTAGGAAAATGAATTTTAAAAAAACTAACTACTAATATTTTTATTTTTATATAAATTACTAATTAAATAATAGTTAATATTTTATTCATGTAAACATTATAATTTATCCACATTTAAGATAAATATATTTTTTTTTCTTAAAATAATTTTTCTTAGTGTATTAAATGTTTATTTTAATTTTAATTAATTTTCAATATATATTAATTTTATTAGTTATCTAGGTATAGTAATTGATTTTTTTTAATTTAATTAGTATTAAAAATTACATTCTATTAATTAAAATTATAAATGATAAATGTATAAAAATTAATGTCATATATAAATAATTATTTCATATATAATTATATATTTATATCATCATAATTTCAAAATAGATAAACCCTCATATCAATGCACTATATCTAAGGATAAGATAACCAGTAGTGGTTTTCAATTGTGGATATTCTGGTATAATGGATCTCATTGTTTTTTTATGAGCTTGAAATTATTTTCAAAGTGATTCTTCTCATGGAGCACCTGTGGGATTTTATCTTGGAACTAAATTAGAAAAATTCCTAGATAATATAAGTCCCTTAAAATCTTTGAAAAACGAGTTTTATATAGAATACTTTTACTAATTCATGATAGTTCATTCACTTTTATTCCAAGATCTCATATTGTGGTTACATGGGTCTATAACTTCTAATTTTAGAGTTATATTGCAATAGCCATAAAATCCTAATGACTATATTAGATAAATGACCACATATGGTGATCAAATTCCATTATTATATATAGCCGAAAACCATTCATCCGATTTTATTAAATTTTCACATTTTTATTATATCTATAATTATATATATTATTTCTATTATTTCAATCAGGGTTAAAACCTTCATGGAAAACCAAAAGGATTAATATTTTATATTCATAGTGATTTTATTTACATTCAAATTTATTATTCATCAAATTTTCATAATGATGTATAATTTTTCATAAATTTATTTCATTATTAATTATCTTGAATTTTAATATTTCATATCAAAAAAATGTAACATGTTTTTTTAGTTTGGGGTTGAATGTTAAATAATAAATTAAATACATAGTTTGTTAAAAGTAAATAAATAAAATAAATAGATATGTTTTATAATTTCCTTGATATATTATGGTGATTTAGGATTCCGGAGATATAATAAATATTTTTATATTTTATTTCTTGTTATATCACCAAAACAATGTGATCTCTATAAAAAAAGTTATGTTAGTCTTCCATAAATACATCGCATTCTTTTAGGAAAATAGGAAAACATCACTAAAGATTTTTTTAATAGGGAATTTATTTTCATTCTAAAACAAGTATATATTATAATATACTTTTTTATGTTGATCATGTTTAAAAACATATTTATAGTTTATGTGATGTGAGTGGTTAATGATCTAGGTATTTAATATATGGAAGTTGTTTAATGATTTCTCTATATGCATATGGGTATATTATTAGATTGGGATATTATTCTAACACTTGTTTTCCTTAAAGGAATAAAACTATGAATTATATAAATCAGTGAAACAATATTCAATATACAACACTTTGAAATATGAATTGTTTATGTGGATGATCTGTGTGAAGCTTTTTTGGTGGTGTTTTGATCTGTGTTTCTTGTTTGGTTTCATTCTCGATTCAGTTGTTTATAGTTTGATTGGGGTTGATGATAATATTTCTATGGTATACGGTAGCTTTAATGAACTTTGACAATCTCTGGTGTTTCAGTTCCTGGTAGCACACGATGGTGAAGGAGTGATTGTTTTGATGTCGATGATGGCTGGTTTTTTTGTGATATCTTTTGTAGTTTGCGGTGGTGGATGGAAGTGCAGAGATGATGGCATCATGGTGGTAATGGAAATAATGTGTAGATATGATGTGACTTCCTCGATTTAGTTGATCTAGTTTCCTTGGTTGGATCACTGGATTTTTAGAATTTTCAGGATGGGATTTGCGGTGATAATCTATTTAAATTTTGAAGTGGTTTAGATGTTGATGTTTTTAGAATGGGGTTTTTGGTTCTGTTTTAATTTTATTAAATTTTAATTTTGTAATGTGATGGGTTTCTGTGAGGGTGTGACTTATGATCAACGAAATTTTTTGTAGGTTTCCACTTATCCCCAAAATGGATTTTCAAAAATATTAAAAAAGTGGATTAGAGTATCTGGGTTCTTATGGAAAACATTGTATCATGTATCGATGTTTTTGGCATTGCCATAAGAGATCAAATATAATTTATATAAATAAAAAATTATTATTATTTATAAATATTCAAGATATATCCTTTTTAAATTATTTATCTTATACCATGTTGTTCTCGTCAATATTATAAAGATTTAGTGGAGTAATACATTATTGTAGTAAGTATTATTTCCAATTCATTAAAGAAAATTTTGGAATTAATGAGATGGTTGGTGGATACCAAAAGTAGGTAGTGTTCATATATATAGTATGGATGTTGTCCTCTAAAGTTAATGGAGAGAAATCATACATTGTAGATTCTATCTCTTCAGTTGGGACACTAACTGTTGAGGAGTTAGGAGAAGCGAGAAACACCTTATATAAGTTGGTTTGAGAGTTTATAATGGATAATTACAGTTACAAGCTTACAAGTTCTACCATAGACATATTTTAAAATGCATAAATTATTCCATGTATCTAAATATAATATATTTGAGATGAAATTATATTATATGAATACTGTTGATGATTTAGATTTATAAGATAACACATTATTCTATAAGAACATATTTTATAGAGTCTATCAAAGTGAGAAAATACCCATTGGAGTGATGGTTCCCTAGGTATGGGTCCTTTCTTGAAATATATATATTATTTAAGAAACTTTTGGGGGATATGTTGATTATAGAGATCATTAGATAAAGTATTTTATTGAATATTATTATTAATAATTTTCAAATAAATAAAGTGATATAAACCAATTTTTTAATTCCTAATTTATTATGATGTATATTATAAATTTAAATTTTCATTTAGGTTATTCAGAATAGGTTTATTTTATCATTTTCCATATATTTTATTATGTGACTATGAAATTAGTTGGTTTGAAGGAAGATTATTCAACCATAATTTTACCAAAAATATCAATTGGTATCTTGTATGTTGGTATAAGATTCAACATGTTCTTCTGTGGGTGGAGGAAAGTATTGAAAATACCATTTGGAAATTTATATATTGAATGGCCATTGGGTCCCTGGGTACCCAATATTGGATTTAGGTTACATAATATTTTAATCACTATGTTTATAAATATTAATTTACAAACATTAATCTCATAAAACATAATTTACCACTGACCATTCCTCTCAAGAACAGACATGAATTGGGAAAACTCTCTGGACATCATTCACTATTCTATGTTTCTATCTTATAATGTTTGAGATCTATTTTTTATATCATGAGTTACATTGGATTTCTCTATTTAATACTAACCTTTTTTAATTCATAGTTTTTTATTTAAAAATTATTAATTTTATTTAAATATTATATTCCTATTTGGAGGGGTTTTATTATTTTTCATGATATATCAAATTGATTATGGATTTCATTTTGATTTTCAATGAACAATAGACACTAAAAATATGGTAGGTGTATCCTATTCTTTCTCTTTGATTATATAAATTTATTGGGTCATGTGACATGTGAGTGATATATAATGTGTTTTAAATACTAAAAATTGTCATCAATTTGGATTCTATGAGTGTTTAGATAAGATAACTGTCTTTAAGACTTGTAGAATAATCTTTCGACATTAATCCATGAAAAGTTTATAAATGATTATAATGTTACACATTATAAGAATTAGAGTATTTTTTAATTGGATCCAATGGAAGGTTTCCCTTATTATGGAATGTGTTGGTTAACCATAAGTGTTCTACTACAACAACTCTCCATGAATTTTGAAGACATAAATGGGGGATGGGATAATGGTAAGTGTGGCCTTGAGGAATGATTAGGTCAGTTATGGGATATTATTGACTAGTAAATATGTAATAGGTGATTTCGAGATATCATAACCCATGTTTTTGGTGTCCACCATTGAGTTATAAGAGTCATGGTGTAAGTTGTAAGAGATATTGTGTGGTTGTGATAGCATTATAGGATAGTTCTATTCTATTCTTAGTAATGGTGGTATTTTTTTTCTTGTTATTATTTTAGAAATTTCATTCAAAACATATAGTAAAAATATAATTATTTCATAATAATTTTCATTATGACCAACATAGAAATTGTTTACATTTGTCTACCTTTTCTCCCAATCGTGACAGTAATATAAAGGTTAGATACAAGCCAACCTAGTCAAAAATATGAGATAATCTTAGATAGATTTAATTTAATTTGAAATAGTCTAATAATTTTGATGAGCATATACATATTTAATACATACTTAAATAGTATCCAAAGATTCATGAGTATATGTAGGTTGGATTTTTGTTAGCCTCCTTCTTTAGATGTGTTTATAATTTGGAATTATTACCCAATACACAAACACTACTGAAATTCTTTAATGATATTAATTAATTAGACTTATTTAATATTCAATTATTTGATTTTATATCTATATTATAAATATTTATTCCTCTTCATTAGGTATTTGAACCATATATATATTGAATTATTTTAGTGTCACTGTTGTATTTTCTAATTAAGTATATTTCTCATATATTGCATCTATATGTCAATAAGCATACTTAATTAAAAAAAATGATTTATAGTAAAAGAAGTTAATTGTCTTTAGATAGGTAAGGTTAAGGTGGATGGTAGATACTAAGAAATAGAACCATGTAATGACCCAAATATTTATGAATAAAAGTTATCTACTAAATATAAATGTCTATAATTTGGTTAATGTAGTATAACAAAAAAACACCCACCACATAATGAAAATCAGTAAAAAAATTACTATTTTAATTTAAGGAATACATTTAATGAATAAATATATCATTAAATGTTTACAGTGATACAACAGTACAACCAGTACTTATAAATATAATAATAAAATTTTGGAAATTGGGACATATGGGTCTCCTAGTGTCTCAAACCCTTCCCTCCAAAGGTACCCATTATAAGGCCCCGACCTTAAACCTAACATACTATTGAATTAAATTAATAATTCACATTGAGGATTTTTTCAGGTTTAGAGTTTTAGAGAATTAGAACATAACTATTACATCTCAAAGGATTACAAAGTAGACACTTCTACTAAGTTTCCATATAATAAAAAGAAACTCTTAAAAAATAAACATGTCTAGTTCCATGTTTTATATAGCATGACATTCCCTTGATCCCATCCTTGACCCTATTCCACATTAAGTCCTGTGAAAAAAAATTTCAAAAAAACATGGGGTGAACATAAAAAGCTCAGTAAGGGATACACAAATAATGAAAACAGTTAGTTTATCAAAACAACAAGTAAACTATGTATACTTTATCAAAGTAATACTTTTAACCTTTGTGAAGTAGTAAAAACTCTTCACTAAAATAAAAGATAATTACTTAAACTTTTGTAACCAAATGATTACCATAAAACCCATAAAAAGAACACATAACATATAAAGGTAACTTGGGACATAAACATACTTAAGTGGAATAACCATACGGTCGACTTCCACACATATATCTTAGTGGAATAGCCATATGGCCAACTTCCATACATACTTAATGGAATAGCCATACGGCCAACTTCCATACCCAATTCATTGGAGGTTATAACGTAACCACCCGTCCTGGTATTCACGGCACCACCCGTCATATGGTTTATCACGTAACCACCCATCAAATGCCCAAGTACCATTATAAAAATCATAAGACATAAAACAAATATAATTGATAGAAAAAATTTCCACACTTTGATCACAATATATCACTTAAATATATTGACATAAAAAATCCATTATAAAAACCATTTTCAATACCGAAATACATAAAAGAGTATATTGTATTTATTTTGTTTTAAAAAAAACATTACGGATTGTTGAGGAAGCCAAAGACCAAATAATACTCGCGGCGGCGGAAAAGGTCGTTGTCACCACGTACGTTAAAGAAGCATTCCTTTTTGTCGTTTTGTAAAATGATTCATACAAAAAGATTCCTTTTGTATAAAAGTAAAACTCAAAGGTGTTTATACACCGTATAAAAGAATGTTTTGTATAAAACGAAATATGCCTCAATGAAAGGAGACTGAGACGAAGTCCCTTACCTCGGGTCCGACTTGACTTGATCGTTCTTTAACGTCCTGAATAATAAACTTGAGTTAATTTATAATTGCTTAAGAACCTTTTTCAAGTTCATTATTACTTTTATATCACTTATTACCATGTTATAAACATTATATAATCATTTAAGTTAATAATGTTTGTCTTGTCGATATTTGGTTCTTAAGTTGAAAGTGGACTTCTTACAATTACATGTTGTTCATGTGGTCAATGGTTCTTTATATCCAGAATGAAATTCCGGATTTGTATATCATATATATCATATATATCCAGTATATACATGTATTTATAATATTACATAATCATTTAGAGGTAAGAAATGAAATGCACCGTTCATGGGGAGGGTAAGCCGTACGTACGCATGAACACTACTTTCATTTCTTTGTCATATTAATGGAATTAAAACTAAATGATAGGTAATTATATTTTAATTACATAATTATATTCATCATTTAGATGTATCATTCATCATATATATCCATTATATATCTGTACTTATAATAGTACATTACATTTGGGGCTAAGAAATGAAATGCACCGTTCATGGAGACGGTAAGCCGTACGTACGCATGAACGCTACTTTCATTTATATCTCATACTTTAATAGAAAGAAATAATAATGATATATAGGTATATTATAATTCCAGTATAACATCATATATAATAACTTTAAATCCATCCTTTACACGTCCCACATATGGCATTAACGAATCAAATGACTTTGAGGGGGCGGTAGTCCGCACTTCCTTAAATGAAGATATCGCACTTACCCATAATGGAACCCATAAAGGTATGCCCAAAATGAAAAATACAGAATCTTAATGAAAAAATAAACATATTATATATCATATATAAATATAGTTTCATCTTAATGGCCACCTTTGAAGGTGTTAAAATAATGTTGAACAATCATCGTTTCGGGAGGCATAAATTCGCCATCCACGGAAACAGTATGTTCTTTAACCATTAGATATAGGTGTGTGTAAGTTTATCTCGAATACTTCTTATAACAACATCCTAGTATATTGAAGATACTGGAGTTGTTACAAAAGAAATGAATAAAAAGAGTTTAGGGGGTTGGAGAAGCAAAATAAAACAAAAGGACTCAAATGAAAACATTACCATAAAATCTGGTAACTCCCTTTGGTTTGAGCTCAAAGGCTTCCTTGGGAAGACTTCTTCCCAAAGTGAGGCTTCAAGGCGTAATAGAGGGAAGTTTAGAGACAAAATGGTAAGGGTTTGTCTGAGCCAAAGGCTTTGGAATTTTGGGTAAGGTGGTAGAGGTGGGGGCCTTTTATAAGAGGAGAGGAGGGGCACTCTTGGAAGGTAAAGAAAAGTCACTTTATTTTAAAATGGTATTCAGATTTAATAGGTCCCACATTTATATAATTATAGTATAAGGTGATAAAGTTATAAATCCACCCATCCAATAGGTTTTGGACATGTCTAGGTCTTAGATTTTACATTATCTTTCCATTTTATTTAAATCCTTTATTAATGAGGTAATCGCTGCATCATCATGATGTCATAAATAATTTAATTTATTTAAAGTATAAAAATTATAAAAAAACTATAATGATGTATGAAATCTTTTTATCTTTCCAATGAATATTTATAATCAAAAATATGACTTGTATAACCCCATGTAAAAATTGTTTTAGTAAAACATCTCATGTTTGTGAACATTAAATAAAAAGTTATTTATGTCATTTCCCAACCAAAGTGGCTCCATGGGGTCCCCAAGTTGACCCATGGCTTTTCTTGGTCAGCCATGACACATCCAATTAGGGTAGGACATGTGTCTAGGTATTTTCATTTTTTTATAATATCATTTTTTCCTTACATTGCACTAATTACCTCTAATCGCGATTAAAACTTAATAAGTTACTATTCACCAAAAAATTATTTTAATCCCATTGAACCACATTTTACATCTTAATGACAACCATGAATGTCATATTTTTGAAATTAAAAACACAGAGGTGGTAAAATTTCATTTAAACGAAAAATCAGTTTTTTAGGTACCACTTAGTGGTTTCACTATTCATCAAAAATTGAAGTTTTTTAGAAAAATACCAAAAATTCACCCTAAGATATATTTGATATTCCGAATTCAAAAATGAAGTCCATTTTAAAAAATTCAAAACATATAAGTTGCATTAATTAATTTAATAATTAATTCCCGCTGTCAGAGCAAATAGCGTGTTTTTATGAAACAATAAATATCAAAAGATTGACACTAGTTTAAGTCCAATTTCAAAGTTAAATTGATTCCAATGACTACCATTGGATTAAATGGTAAAAATATATTCTCATTTAACTTTAAAACCAATTCAAAAGATAATCTAATCATATAAATAAATTATATTAAAAAGTGGTTTTGAATTAAAATACAACATTTTACACTATTCATTAAAAAATGAACTTTATCGGAAAAATACCAAAAATTTACACAATGTAAATTTTGATGTACCGATTCTAAAGAAGAGTTATATTTGGTACAATATAATGTATAAGAGTGATCAAAACTATATTTAATGACGGTTCGTCATCAAAAGGTGATAAGTGAACCTTTAGTGAAAATTAGGGTATAAATGCCTAAAATTTAATTCTTTCCCTATTCTAAGCCTTTATCTTTTATTGGATAAATATAAAAACATTTAAAAAACATATATAATCATATTTTAGTTATTTCTATCCATTCCCGCTAATACAACGGCTACATGTTAACTACCATTTAAAATAATATTATTATATTACTAGTGTACAATGTAAGTTTTCAAAGAAACTCATTATTGCGTATCGAGTACGCTATCGAACGTAGACACCCCTTTTAATTAAAATTAATATTTAATTCGTAAATATTAATAAATATGAAAATGTTTTATTCATTATTTACCTGGGATGTTACATCCTTCCCCCCTTTTGGGAATTGCGTCCTCACAATTTTTTTCACTTATCAAAATAAGTGGGGGTATTTATCCCTCATAGCATTTTCAGATTCCCACGTTGCCTCTTCAACCATATGGTTTTTCCACAAAACCTTTACCTGGTGAATTACCTTATTTCACAACACTTGCTCTCTTCGGTTAAGAATCTGGACTGGTTGTTCTTCATAAGAGAGGTTCTCTTACAGCTCGACTACCTCTGGGCTCAAAACATGAGATGAATCTGGCATATATTTCCTCAGCATCAAAACATGAAAAACATTGTGTACCTGAGATAAACTCGAAGGTAAATCCACTCTGTATGCAACTGATCCAACTTTCTCCAGAATTTCATATGATCCAATGAACCTTGGGCTCAGCTTTCCTTTCTTACCAAATTGCATCACACTTTTCCATGGAGAAACCTTGAGAAAAACATGATCACCTACCTCGAAAAATAGATCCTTCCTCCGGTTATCCGCATAACTCTTCTGCCTGCTCTGAGCTATTCTCATGTGTTTCTGAATCAACTGAACTTTTTCTACCATCTCTTCTACCAATTCTGGTCCCATCAGCTTCCTTTCACCCACTTCATCCCAAAATGCTGGAGTTCGACACCACTTCCCATATAATGTCTCAAATGGTGCCATCTGTATACTGGAATGAAAACTGTTATTATAAGAAAACTCAACCAATGAAAGATGTTGGTCCAAACTTCCATGATAATCCATCAAACAAGATCGTATCATATCCTCCATGGTCTGAATTGTTCGTTCTGACTGGCCATCTTATTGAGGATGAAAAGCTATACTAAAATTTAATTCAGTACCCAATGACTTATGAAGGCCTTTTTAAAAGTTAGAAGTAAACCTGGGATCACGATCGGACACAATGGATGGAGGAACTCCATGTAACCTGACTATCTCTTTAAGATACAAACGGGAAAGTTTATCTAGGGAAAAAGTATCTCATATAGCAAGGAAATGAGCAGATTTAGTCAAGCGATCAACAATAACCCAGATTGCATTATTACCTCTCAATGTCTTTGGTAATCCCATGACAAAATCCGTGGATATATTATCCCATTTACACTCTGGCACTGGTAAAGGCTGAAGCATCCCTTTCGGTAACTTCCACTCTACTTTACCTGTTGACAAGTCAAACACTTCACAGTAAAATCAGAAATATCCCTTTTCATTCAATCCCACCAGTAATACTCCCACAGATCTCTGTACATCTTAGTACTTCCAGGATGAACTGAAAACAGGGAACTATGAGCCTCACAAAACAACTCATTATTCTATTGTGAATGACAAGGCACACATAATCTCTTCCCAAACCTCAAAACACAGTCATTATCAATGTTGAATTCAGGCAGCTTACCCTTCTGAACCAGCTCAACCTTTTTCTAAAACTCCCTGTCTTGCTTTTGTTCTTGCTTGATTCTGTCTGATAGGGAAGATGTCACTGATACCTAAAACAAAATAGAAGGACTTCCTACACAAACAACTTACATGCCAAAGTTCATCAAATCAAAAACCAAAGGATCTCATTCCAAACTCAACATTGTTAATGAAGCATTACTTTTTTGACTCAAAGCATCTGCCACTTTATTTGCTTTTCACGGATGGTAATGAATTGTACAATCATAATCCTTGATTAATTCCAACCATCTCCTCTGTCTCATGTTCAATTCTTTCTGACTGAATATATACTTTAAACTTTTGTGATCAGTATATATTTCACACTTTACTCCATACAAATGATGCCTCCAATTTTTAAAGAAAAAACAACAGCAGCTAATTCCAAGTCATGTGTTGGGTAATTTACCTCATAAGTTTTCAACTGACGTGAAGCATATGCAATTACCTGATCATTATGCATAAGGACACAACCAAGTCCTTTCAATGAAGCATCACTGTAGATAACAAACTCACCATTCCAGGAAGGAATTTCCAAAACTAGATCATTCACTAATCTTCCTTTCAACTCCTTCGGTAGTAACCAATGTCAACAGATCCATCACTGCAACAAACTATTTAGTTCCGATTCTGACCATCTGAGGATACTGATTTGAAAGGTCATTTCCCTCTGTAAGCCTTCCTAGAAAAGTTGTTATGTTTCCTCTATGAAAAACCATTCTTAAAATAGAAATATCTTAGGTGAAGCAACATGGTAATCTTTAAATGCTATATCATTTCAATCATACCATAAATTAACTTATTATTTAACAATTTTTAAACTCCTAAAGTTGTCTAAAACGACCTCTGATACCAACTATAAGGCACAGGACTTAAACATTACATAATATTGAATTAAATTAATAATTCACATTGAGGATCTTTTCAGGTTTAGAGTTTTAGAGAATTAGAACATAACTATTACATCTCAAAAGATTACAAAGTAGACACTTCTACTAAGTTTCCATAGAATAAAAAAAACTCTTAAAAAGAAACATGTCTAGTTCTATGTTTTATATAGCATGACATTCCCTTGATCCCATCCTTGACCCTATTCTACATTAAGTCCTATGAAAAACATTTCAAAAATACTTACGGTGAGCATAAAAAGCTCAGTAAGGGATACACAAAGAATGAAAACAGTTAGTTTATCAAAACAACAAGTAAGCTATGTATACTTTATCAAAGTAATACTTTTCACCTTTATGAAGTAGTAAAAACTCTTCACTAAAATAAAAGATCATTACTTACCCTTTTGTAACCAAAAGATTACCATAAAACCCATAAAAAATCACATAACATATAAAGGTAACTTGGGACATAAACATACTTAAGTGGAATAACCATACGGTCGACTTCCACACACTCTCTTAATGGAATAGCCATATGGACAACTTATATACATACTTAATGGAATATCCATATGGATGACTTTGATACCCAATGCATTGGAGGTTATAATGTAACCACCCGTCCTGGTATTCACGGCACCACCTGTTATATGGTTTATCATGTAACCACCCGTCAAATGTCCAAGTACCATTATTAAAATCATAAGACATAAAACAAATATAATGGAAAGAAAAAATTTCCACACTTTGATCACAATATATCACTTAAATATATTGACATAAAAAATCCATTATAAAAACCATTTTCAATACTAAAATACATAAAAGAGTATATGGTATTTATTTTGTTTTAAAAAAAACATTACGGCTTGTTGAGGAAGCCAAAGACCAAATAATACTCACGGCGGCGGAAAAGGTCGTTGTCACCGCATACGTAAAAGAAACATTCCTTTTTTTCATCTTGTAAAATGCTTCGTAGAAAAAGATTCCTTTTGTATAAAAGTAAAAGTCAATAAGGTTTATACACAGTATAAAATAAAGTTGTGTATAAAACGAAATATGCCTCAATGAAAGGAGATTGAGACGAAGTCCCTTACCTCAGGTGCGACTTGACTCGATTGTTCTTTAACGTCCTGAATAATAAACTTGAGTTAATTTCTATTTGCTTAAGAACCTTTTTCAAGTTAATTATAACTTTTATATCACTTATTACCATGTTATAAACATTATGTAATCATTTAAGTTAATAATGTTTGTTTTGTCGATATTTGGTTCTTAAGTCGAAAGTGGACTTCTTACAATTACATGTTGTTTGTGTGGTCAGAGGTTCTTTATATCCATAATGACATTCCTAATTTGTATATCATATATATCATATATATCCAGCATATACATGTATTTATAATATTACATAATCATTTAGAGGTAACAAATTAAATGCACCATTCATGGAGACGGTAAGCCGTACGTACGCATGAACGCTACTTTCATTTCTTTGTCATATTAATGGAATTAAAAATAAATGAGAGGTATGTATATTTTAATTCCAGAATTATATTCATCATTTAGATTTATCATTCATCATATATATCCATTATATATATGTACTTATAATAGTACATTACATTTGGGTCTAAGAAATGAAATGCACCGTTCATGAAGACGGTAAGCCGTACGTACGCATGAACGCTACTTTCATTTCTATCTCATACATTAATGGAAAGAAATAATAATGATATAGAGGTATATTATAATTCCAGTATGACATGATATATAATAACTTTAAATCCATCCTTTACACGACCAACATATGGCATTAACGAATCAAATCACTTTGAGGGGGCGGTAGTTCACACTTCCTTAAATGAAGATATCGCGTTTACCCATAATGGGACCCATAAAGGTATGCACAAAATGAAAAATACAGAAGCTTAAAAAAATAAACATATTATATATCATATATAAATATAGTTTCATCTTAATGTCCACCTTTGAAGGTGTTAAAATAATGTTGAACAATCATCGTTTCGGGATGTATAAATTTGCCATCCATGGAAACAGTGTGTTCTTTAACCATTAGATGTAGGTGTGTGTAATTGTAGCTCGAATCCTTCATATAAAAAAATCCTACTATATTGAAGATACTGGAGTTGTTACAAAAGAAATTAATAAAAAGAGTTTAGGGGGTTGGAGAAGCAAAATAAAACAAACGGACTAAAGTGAAAACATTACCTTAAAATCGGGTAACTCCCTTTGGTTTGAGATCAAAGGCTTCATTGGGAAGACTTTTTCCCAAAGTGAGGCTTCAAGGAGTAAGATATGGAAGTGGAGAGACAAAATGGGCAGGGGTTGGCCGAGCCAAAGGCTTTGGAAGTGTGGGTAAGGTGGTAGAGGTGGGGGCCTTTTATAAGAGGAGAGGAGGGGCACTCTTGGAAGGTAAAGAAAAGTCACTTTATTTTAAAATGGTATTCGGATTTAAGAGGTCCCAAATTGATATAATTCGAGGCTAAGGTGATAAAGGTTCGAAATCCACCCATCCAATAGGTTTTTGACATGTGTAGGTCTTAGATTTTACATTATCTTTCCATTTTATTTAAATCCTTTATTAATGAGGTTATCGTTGTATCATCATAATGTCATAAATAATTTAATTTATTTAGAGTATAAAAATTATAAAAAAACTATCATGATGTCGGAAATCGTTTTATCTTTCCAATGAATATTTATAATCAAATATCTGACTTGTATGACTCCATGTAAAAATTATTTTAGTAAAACATCTCATGTTTGTTTTATTTTTACTTTAACATTAAATAAAAAGTTATTTATGTCATTTCCCAACCAAAGTGGCTCCATGGGGTCCCCAAGTTGACCCATGGCTTGTCTGGGTCGGCCATGACACATCCAATAAGGGTAGGACATGTGTCTAGGTATTTTCGTTATATTATAATATCATTTTTTCCTTAAATTACACTAATTACCTCTAATCGCGATTAAAACTTAATAAGTTACTATTCACCAAAAAATTATTTTAATCCCATTAAACCAAATTTTACTTCTTAATGACAACCATTTATGTCGGATTTTTGAAATTCAAAACACAGAGGTGGTAAAATTTCATTTAAACGAAAAATCAGTTTTTTAAGTACCACTTAGTGGTTTCACTATTCATCAAAAATTGATGTTTTTCAGAAAAATACCAAAACTTCACCCTAAGATATATTTGATATTCCGAATTCAAAAATGAAGTCCATTTTACAAAATTCAAAACATATAAGTTTAATTAATTAATTTAATAATTAATTCCCGTTGTTAGAGCAAATAGCGTGTTTTTATGAAACAATAAGTATCAATAGATTGACACTAGTTTAAGTCCAATTTCAAAGTGAAATTGATTCCAATGACCACCATTGGATTAAATGGTAAAAATATATTCTAATTTATCTTTAAAACAAATTCAAAATATAATATAATCATATAAATAAATTAAATTAAAAAGAGGTTTTTAATTAAAATACAACATTTTACAGTATTCATTAAAAAATGAACTTTATCGGAAAAATACCAGAAATTTACACAAAGTAAATTTTGATTTCCCAATTCTAAAGAAGAGTTATATTTAGTCCAATAGAATGTATAAAAGTGATCAAAACTATATTTAATGACGGTTCTCCATCAAAAGGTGATAAGTGAACCTTTAGTGAAAATTAGGGTATAAATGCCTAAAATTGAATTCTTTCCATATTTTAAGCCTTTATCTTTTATTGGATAAATGTAAAAACATTTAAAAAACACATAAAATAATATTTTAGTTATTTCTATTGATTCCTGCCAATACAACGGCTACATGTTAACTACCATTTAAAATAATATTATTATATTACTAGTGTACAACGTAAGTTTTCGAAGAAACTCATCGTTGCGTATCGAGTACGCTATCGAACGTAGAAACCCCTTTTAACTAAAATTAATATTTAATTTGTAAATATTAATAAATATGAAAATGTTTTATTCATTATTTACCTGGGATGTTACATCCTTCCCCCCTTTTGGGAATTGCATCCTCGCAATTTTATTCACTTATCAAAATAAGTGCGGGTATTTATCCCTCATAGCATTTTCAGATTCACACGTTGCCTCTTCAACCATATGGTTTTTCCACAAAACCTTTACCTGGTGAATTACCTTATTTCACAACACTTGCTCTCTTCAGTCAAGAATCTGTACTGGTTGTTCTTCATAAGAGAGGTTCTCTTCCAGCTCAACTACCTATGGGCTCAAAACATGAGATGAATCTGGCATATACTTCCTCAACATTGAAACATAAAAAACATTGTGTACCTGAGATAAACTCGAAGGTAAAGCCACTCTATATGAAACTGATCCAACTTTCTCCAGAATTTCATATGGTCCAATGAACCTTGGACTCATCTTTCCTTTCTTACCAAATCGCATCACACTTTTCCATGGACAAACCTTGAGAAAAACATGATCACCTACCTTGAAAGATATATCCTTCCTCCGGTTATCCGCATAACTCTTTTGCCTGCTCTGAGCTGTTCTCACGTGTTTCTGAATCAAATGAACTTTTTCTACCATCTCTTCTACCAATTCTGGTCCCATCAGCTTCCTTTCACCCACTTCATCCCAAAATACTGGAGTTCGACACCGCTTCCCATATAATGCCTCAAATGGTTCCATCTTTATACTGGAATGAAAACTGTTATTATAAGAAAACTCAACCAAAGAAATATGTTGGTCCCAACTTCCCTGATAATCCATTGAACAAGCTCATAGCATATCCTCTAAGGTCTGAATTGTTCGTTCTGACTGCCCATCTGATTGAGGATGAAAAGCTGTACTAAAATTTAATTCAGTACCCAATGACTTCGGAAGGCCATTCCAAAATTTAGAAGTAAACCTGGGATCATGATTGGACACAATGGAGAGTGGAACTCCATGTAACCTGATTATCTCTTTAAGATACAAACGGGAATGTCGATCTAGGGAAAAAGTATCTCGTATAGCAAGGAAATGAGCAGATTTAGTCAAGTGATCAACAATAACCCAGATTGCATTATTACCTCTAGATGTCTTTGGTAATCCCATGACAAAATCCATGGATATATTTTCCCATTTCCACTCTGGAACTGGTAAAGGCTGAAGCATCCCTTTCGGTAATTGCCGCTCTGCTTTAACCTGCTGAAAAGTCAAACACTTCATAGTAAAATCAGTAATATCCCTTTTAATTCCATCCCACCTGTAATACTCACGAAGATCTCTGTACATCTTAGTACTGCCAGGATGAACTGAAAACGGGGAACTATGAGCCTCACATAGCAACACATTTTTCAAATGTGAATCACAAGGCACAAATAATCTCTTCCCAAACCTCAAAACACAATCATTATCAATGTTGAATTCAGGCAGCTTACCCTTCTGAACCAGCTCTACCTTTTTCTAAAACTCACTATCTTGCTTCTGTGCTTGCTTGATTATGTCTGATAGGGAAGATGTCACTGATACCTGAAACAAAACAGAAGGACTTCCTACACAAACAACTTCCATGCCAAAGTTCATCAAATGAAAAACGAAATGATCTCATTCCAAACGCAACATTGTTAATGAAGCACTACTTTTTCGACTCAAAGCATCAGCCACTTTATTTGATTTTCCCGGATGGTAATGAATTATACAATCATAATCCTTGATTAATTCCAGCCATCTCTTCTGTCTCATTTTCAATTCCTTCTAAGTGAATATATACTTTAAACATTTGCGATCAGTATATATTTCACACTTTACTCCATACAAATGATGCCTCCAAATTTTTTAAGAAAAAACAACAACAGCTAATTCCAATTCATGTGTAGGGTAATTTACCTCATGAGTTTTCAACTGACGTGAAGCATATGCAATTACCTGATCATTCTGTATAAGTACACAACCAAGTCCTTTCAATGAAGCATCATTGTTGATAACGAACTCACTATTCCTAGAAGGAAGTTCCAAAACTAGATCATTCACCAATCTTCTTTTCAACTCCTTCGGTAGTAAACAATGTCAACAGATCCGTCACTGCAACAAACTATTTATTTCTGATTCTAACCATCTCAGGATACTGATTTGAAAGGTCATTTCCCTCTGTAATCCTTCCCAGAAAAGCTGTTATGTTTCCTCTATGAAAAACTATTCTTAACACAGAAATATCTTAGGTGAAGCAACATGGTAATCTTTAAATGCTATATCATTTCAATCATACCATAAATTAACTTATAATTTAACAATTTTCAAACTCCTAAAGTTTTCTAAACCGACCTCTGATACCAACTATAAGGCCCCGGCCTTAAACCTTACATAATATTGAATTAAATTAATAATTCACATTGAGGATATTTTCAGGTTTAGAGTTTTAGAGAATTAGAACATAACTATTACATCTCAAAAGATTAAAAAGTAGACACATATACTAAGTTTCCATAAAATAAAATAAAACTCTTAAAAAGAAACATGTCTAGTTCCATCTTTTATATAGCATGACATTCCCTTGATCCCATCCTTGACCCTATTTCACATTAAGTCATGTGAAAAACATTTCAAAAAAACTTGGGGTGAGCATAAAAATCTCAGTAAGGGATACACAAATAATGAAAACAGTTAGTTTATCAAAACAACAAGAAAACTATGTATACTTTATCAAAGTAATAGTTTTCACCTTTATGAAGTAGTAAAAACTCTTCACTAAAATAAAAGATCATTAATTACCCTTTTGTAACCAAAATATTACCATAAAACCCATAAAAAGATCACATAACATATAAAGGTAACATGGTACATAAACATACTTAAGTGGAATAACCATACGGTCGACTTACAAACATATCTCTTAATGGAATAGCCATACGACCAACTTCCATACATACTTAATGGAATAGCCTTACGGCTGACATCCATACCCAATGAATTGGAGGTTATAACGTAACCACCCGTCCTGGTATTCACGGCACCACCCGTCATATGGTTTATCATGTAACCACCCGTCAAATGTCCAAGTACCATTATAAAAATCATAAGACATAAAACAAATATAATGGAAAGAAAAAATTTCCACACTTTGATCACAATATATCACTTAAATATATTGACATAAAAATCTATTATAAAAACCATTTTCAATACCGAAATACATAAAAGAGTATATGGTATTTATTTTGTTTTAAAAAAACATTACAGCTTGTTGAGGAAGCCAAAGACAAAATAATACTCGCAGCAGCGGAAAAAGTCATTGTCACCGCGTACGTTAAAGAAAAATTCCTTTTTTTCGTTTTGTAAAACTCTTCGTAGAAAAATATTCCTTTTGTATAAAAGTAAAATTCAAAGGGTTTTATAAACCGTATAAAAGAAAGTTGTGTATAAAACAAAATATGCCTCAATGAAAGGATATTGAGACGAAGTCCCTTACCTCGGGTCCGACTTGACTCGATCGTTATTTAACGTCCTGAATAATAAACTTGAGTTAATTTCTACATGATTAAGAACCTTTTTCAAGTTCATTATTACTTTTATACCACTTATTACCATGTTATAAACATTATGTAATTAGTTAAGTTAATAATGTCTGTTTTGTCGATATTTGGTTCTTAAGTCGAAAGTGGACTTCTTACAATTACATGTTGTTCATGTGGTCCAAGGTTCAATATATACAGAATGAAATTCCTGATTTGGATATCATATATATCATATATATCCAGAATATAAATGTATTTATAATATTACATAATCATTTAGAGTTAATAAATGAAATGCACCGTTCATGGAGATGGTAAGCCGTACGTACGCATGAACGCTACTTTAATTTCTTTGTCATATTAATGGAATTAAAACTAAAGGAGGGGTATGTATATTTTAATTCCAGAATTATATTCATCATTTAGATGTATCATTCATCATATATATCCATTATATATATGTACTTATAATAGTACATTACATTTGGGGCTAAGAAATGAAATGCACCGTTCATGGAGACGGTAAGCCGTACGTACGCATGAACGCTACTTTCATTTCTATCTCATACTTTAATGGAAAGAAATAATAATGATATAGAGTTATATTATAATTCTACTATAACATCATATATAATAACTTTAAATCCATGCTTTACACATCCCACATATGGCATTAACGAATCAAATCACTTTGAGGGGGCGGTAGTCCGCACTTCCTTAAATGAAGATATCGCGTTTACCCATAATGGAACCCATAAAGGTATACCCAAAATAAAAAATACAGAAGCTTAAGGAAAACATAAACATATTATATATCATATATAAATATAGTGTCATCTTAATGGCCACCTTTGAAGGTGTTAAAAGAATGTTGAACAATCATCGTTTCGGGAGGCATAAATTCACCATCCACGGAAACAGTATGTTCTTTAACCATTAGAAGTAGGTGTGTGTAAGTTTAGCTCGAATACTTCTTATAAAAACATCCTAGTATATTGAAGATACTGGATTTGTTATAAAAGAAATGAATAAAAATAGTTTATGGGGGTTGGGGAAGCAAAATAAAACAAACAGACTCAAGTGAAAACATTACCTTAAAATCGGGTAACTCCCTTTGGTTAGAGATCAAAGGCTTCCTTGGGAAGACTTATTCCCAATGTGAGGCTTCAAGGAGTAATAGAGGGATGTGTAGAGACAAAATGGGAAGGGTTTGGCCGAGCCAAAGGCTTTTGATGTGTGGGTAAGGTGGTAGAGGTGGGGGCCTTTTATAAGAGGAGAGGAGGGGCACTCTTGGAAGGTAAAGAAAAGTCACTTTATTTTAAAATGGTATTCGGATTTAAGAGGTCCCACATTGATATAATTCTAGGATAAGGTGATAAAGGTTCGAAATCCACCCATCCAATAGGTCTTGGACATGTGTAGGTCTTATATTTTACATTATCTTTCCATTTTATTTAAATCCTTTATTAATGAGGTAATCGTTGCATCATCATGATGTCATAAATAATTTAATTTATTTAATGTTTAAAAATTATAAAAAAACTATCATGATGTAGGAAATATTTTTATATTTCCAATTACTATTTATAATCAAAAATCGGACTTGTATAAACCCATGTAAATATTGTTTTAGTAAAACATCTCATGTTTGTGTTATTTTTACTTTAACATTAAATAAAAAGTTATTTATGTCATTTCCCAACCAATGTGGCTCCATGGGGTCCCCAAGTTGACCCATAGCTTTTCGTGGTCGTCCATGACATATCCAATAAGTGTAGGACATGTGTCTAGGTATTTTCATTTTAATATAATATCATTTTTGCCTTAAATTTCACTAATTACCTCTAATCGCGATTAAAACTTAATAAGTTACTATTCTACAAAAATTTATTTTAATCCCATTGAACAACATTTCACTTCTTAATTAAAACCATGTATGTCAGATTTTTGAAATTCAAAACACAGAGGTGGTAAAATTTCATTTAAACGAAAAATCAATTTTTTAAGTACCACTTAGTGGTTTCACTATTCATCAAAAATTGAAGTTTTTCAGAAAAATACCAAAACTTCACCCTAATCTATATTTGATATTCCGAATTCAAAAATGAAGTCCATTTTACAAAATTCAAAACATATAAGTTGAATTAATTAATTTAATAATTAATTCCCGCTGTCAAAGCAAATAGCGTGTTTTTATGAAACAATAAGTATCAAAAGATTGACACTAGTTTAAGTCCAATTTCAAAGTGAAATTGATTCCAATGACCACCATTGGATTAAATGGTAAAAATATATTCTAATTTAACTTTAAAACCAATTCAAAATATAATCTAATCATATAAATAAATTAGATTAAAAAGATGTTTTAAATTAAAATACAACATTTTACACTATTCATTAAAAAATGAACTTTATCGGAAAAATACCAAAAATTTACACAAAGTAAATTTTGATGTCCCGATTCTAAAGAAGGGTTATATTTGGTCTAATAGAATGTATAAGAGTGATCAAAACTATATTTAATGATGGTTCTCCATCAAAAGGTGATAAGTGAACCTTTAGTGACAATTAGGGTATAAATGCCGAAAATTGAATTCTTTCCATATTTTAAGCCTTTATCTTTTATTGGATAAATGTAAAAACATTTAAAAAACATATATAATCATATTTTAGTTATTTCTATCCATTCTCGCCAATACAACGGCTACATGTTAACTACCATTTAAAATAATATTATTATATTACTAGTGTACAACGTAAGTTTTCAAAGAAACTCATCGTTGCGTATCGAGTACGCTATCGAACGTAGAAACCCCTTTTAATTAAAATTAATATTTAATTCATAAATATTAATAAATATGAAAATGTTTTATTCATTATTTACTTGGGATGTTACACCCATCAGAGGGAAACAATAAAGGAAGATAGATTATTACCACTGATCCATACCTTTAAAAGTCCCTGAGTTAGTGACAAGCACCAGAGTTATAAAAATTCCATATATGGAGGATATTACCATCATTGATAATATAATACCAGGATATAGGATAAAAACCCATCATAAAACTCCAACATATTAAATAAAGTAAACCCAAAACCATACCACAATGAATGAACCTTTTCAGAAGATATAATAAAAGACTCCAAGAACATACCAAAAGAAAATTCCTATAAAAGTGACTCAACAACAGCCCCCAATCCTAAGATAGAAATGTCTATATTGGTCCCCAAAGTCCTCCTAAAAACCAAAAAAATACTTTATATATACGTATCTTGAGAATAAAATGTATATTTAGTATGAAAATATCCAAAGTCTCTAGTTAATCTATGAATTTAACATTATAATGCACCATTGAATAAATAGTAGAACCAATAAGCACCAAAATAGGTCAACTAACCAATCTGATTCTCATGATGGATCTTTTACCAAATCATGAATAAAATATGGTTTCATATTATCAAAATTATAACAAATTCACCCTGTATCCACTTCCTGGATAATTTTCTACTCTCACACCACATCATCAAACATCTTATGCTAATAACCCTACCATATATACCACCTCACATTACCAATTATCTCTTATGTGGGTTGGGATTAATCCTTACCTACCCTATGAAATATCTAACTTCATATATCATCACAACACATCAAATATCACTCACATACTCTTGGAGTATCACAATACATCTCTATAGAAGAAACTTAGGCCATCACATCACAAGGTCAGTACAATATCCTTAACATGAAGGACATCAACTATAATGAACCAAGCCGGGATTCCATCTAACCCGACACCTGGCCTAACTCAGGGCATAGCCCAAAGGTCATTCCAAATCCCTATTATCTGGAAACTAGTATTTGGGTATTAAAAATATTCTTTGAGAATTATTTCTCCCATTTACATTAACATAATAAACCAACATAAATATATGTCATGATAATTAAAAATTATAACCCAACATGGTAAAATAATTTCAAATTCATAATTTGCAGCTTTAAACAGACCCCAAAGGTGATAAAATATAATGGGAATAAAAAAACTATCCCAAAAACCTCCATGTGAAAATAGAGGCATCACCTTCAAGTCTACACCACCAAAACCTGCAAGAAGTGGAACTCTAGCAACAAGATCCACCATCTCCACTACAATACATCTTTCCTTTACATGGGTCATACATAACAAATTCTATATACACCCAAATGATTTTACAGCGTGTGATGGAAAACCCTGAAGGATGCTACCTATAAGAAAGGATTAAATGTGGTAACATTAGAAGTCAAATTAATATACATGTTTTTATAATAAAATTTGAAACAATTCAAGAAAATATTTTAATGAAAAATTTCCCAAGAAATTATTTTAAATGAAAAACGTTTTCCAAAATAATCTTTCTTGAAAAAAAATATTCACAATTTATGCCATATTCCAATGGATATCACAATATAACATAAGAATCATATCATAAGACAACAACATTGGTAAATACCTATAGGTAACTAGCACTAAAGGGACCATAGAAATATCATACCTTGGTTATCCAAATCCCCAAACTCAACCATCAACAACTATCACGTGCATGAGCCACTAAAGGGGATCTCATCCAAAGTTCTAGTGGTCAGTAGATTTAAAATGAATGATCCACTAGAGAGGATCCAGTCCAAAGTTTTAGTTGTCTCCAATCATATCTCCTGTTTAGTTATTTTTGAAATCATCAAAATTTCTAAATGAAATTGGTAGTCACCCAATTCAGAATCAATTAGGGTACTAGTTCTATCTCACCCACCAAGATACTCATGATTCCTTTTTTTTTCTCAAATTCCATTTCACAGATCACGTAAATCATAACATTCATATACATATTCAAGTAATCATAAGAACACAATGAAATCACTACGTTCACAAATCATTACATGAAAACTACCATTATTCATAGTAAAAACAACTTTTCATTTCATATACACTCCAAATTATTATGGAAATACACTTCACACCATTTACAAAACTTATGGAATACCTTTAGAAACATAACAAGAGGAACACATGTGTAATCTAATCACATTCCATGGGAAGATCGCCTTTCAAAATCATATTCACATCAAAACCATTTTCATAACATTTTTCACAATTTTAATAAACCTTAAAGTTGAACAACAAAGAAGACAACAAGAAAAAAACTATTTCCTTTGAAAATCCAATTTCATCACATTTTTACAATTAAATCTCTTTGAAAATACATTTTCCACCTTTCATGTAAGGCATATAAAATGTTCATGAAACACTATAAGAGTCACACATAGAATATAAAAAATTTCCTTATAAAACCTATTTTCATCATATGTGCATCCCAAAACCATTACAAAACACTTTTCGCACCACAAAAACAATAAATTTAAAACTTTCTAATAATCAATAAATCATAAAAAATCATCTAATAGTGTAAATTCATAGAACCACCTACCTCTCACATGGAAACTACTGGAAAATGATGAAAAATCAATAACTGCACCACCATAAGACCCTGACAAGTAATGATTAAACAATAATCATTAAGATCTCACTAAACCATGAAATATTAAACCCTCCTTAGCTTAAAAACCGTCTATAAAATTGGAACTCTAGATAACGGGATTAATAACCACAAAAGGTGGGAGAAACCAATGGAGAAAATACTTACTTGATGATTCCTTGAGGAATCCACACCAAAACCACAAAGAAAATGGAAATCCATGGGATCTAAGGGTTGAAGGAGGAGGTAATGAGGATCCTAGGGTCAATAATCTTAAATGGGGGCAAATGGGGGGAGATAGGGTTAAAATTTGAGATATAAATATGGTAATTTCCTGAATTTTAATAACCTAGACAAGTCTCATGGTTTGCCTGCACAGTTTTCCAAACCATAAGGAAACATTTGTCTACTATATATACAAGTGGAAACAAACCACACGGTTATCCCACATGGTTTGACTAACCATGTTCCAGCCATGTAGTTCATCACTTTTAAAAAATGTAATTGGTTGTAGGGTTTCATAGGAAAGGGTTCTCGGTTTCACCTAAATATGCGCTAACCTTGTTCCACCTTTTGTAAGCCCAAATTCTTGATTTTTTTAACAAAAACTCACAGGGAACCCAAGGGGTAAATTTAAGAACAAAATAAATAGATTAAATTAATTAAAATAGTGTTATTTACGTGATAATTCTCCCCTCCTTGAATACATTACTCCCCCAGAATGTCACTCCAAAACATGATCAGAGAATAAAAATGGATATTTTTATTCAACCCAATACTTATGCTCCCATGTATCATGCATATAATTTCCATGATAAAAAATAACTCATACTAACTGAATATACTTCCCATGAAGTACTTTCTCCAAATATTTCAAAACTCGTACAGATCATTCAAGCACATAAAATAAATCTTTAATTCCAACTCTTCCCAATTAAACACATTTGATGGATCTAGGATATACCTTTTCACTTTGGAAACATGGAACATGTTATGAATTTCTCTCAACTGTGAGTAAAAATATAACATGTATTCCACCTTACCAAATCATGATAATCTCATAAGGTCTGACATACCACAGTGTTAGCTTCACCTTCTTATAAAGTTGATAATGACCCAAGAAAGGTTCCACTTCTAGAAACTTTGAGTCACCCACAGAAATATCCAAATCATGTCACCTCTAATCAGCATAAGACTTGTAAGAGCTCTGAGCTATCAATGACCTCTACCTAATCATAATGAATTTATGATAAATCTCTTTCACAAGGATCGTCCCCAGTAACAAGGTATCACCCATCTCATCCTAGCACAAAGGATACTGACATGACCAACCATAAAGCATCTCAAAAGGATCCATTCGAATCAAAGATTAGTAACAATTTTTATATGAAAACTCTTCCAACCCCAAATGGTTATCCCACAAACCTCCAAAATTCCACACACATACTTGATGCATGTCTACCAAAATATGATTCACCTATGATGTATGACCATCTATTTAGGGATAGTATTTCATGGTCAACTTGTAATACTCCAACTCTAGTTACCTAGATTTAGTGTATTATTACATAACATTGGCATGATCACAAGTGATCAAGTCTCCAAAGACCGATTATTTTTGTAGTCTTGTATTTACTAGATACATTCATAAGTTTTACATTACATAATGAAATAAAGAAAAACAACAAAATAATATCCCTTTGAACACAATAATATCCCTTAGCCTATTATTTTAGGTTAATAATAATATTCTTCTATGAATCTTGGAAAAAATAAAACATAGAAAGGAGTGATCTTAGATGCTCAGTAAGGAATACAATATAGCGAAAACTATCATAAAAATCATAAATATTTAATACAATGTATATGACTAAAATACAATCCTTTTAAATGTAAACATCAGCATAATATGAAAAATATAACTAAAATAATGTCATATACTTATTTTGATGGATATTCTACTTGTTGAAAAATCACATTTAATATCAATAGCCAATTTCATAATAATGTAATACATAATGTCTGACATCATAACCAAATATTCATGACCTCATTCCAAGACTACAAATATTATTTTTTCAATGCCTTGTTCCAAGACACTATTTTGTCTCATGAGACCTACCGATGCATCGAGGAGCTATAGTTTTCTCCACCAGTTAATTACTAATCCCAATTCATTCTTAATAATAAAAGGATAAAACATAACATAAACATTAGTATTAAAACTAGCATATAAAATGTCAATACTTTATCCATAAACCATGAATGGGATAAAATTATCACATCCATAGTCAAACATATCACCAAAACATAAATAAAATATGGAAAATTGTATCATAATAAATCAACTTCAAACAATTGTAAAATCTCACAAAAGATGTAGACATAGATGAAACCATAACTATAGGATAGAAATAGCTCATACTATTTTTAAATCATTTAAATGTAAAATAATTATAAAAGAAAATATTAATTTTGAAAATATTATTATATGGTTTTAAGGGAAGCTTAGAAGTTGTTATAATGCTGGAAAATAGCCTCACCCATTTTATAAGTTAAAAAAAATTCTTAACATAATTTGTTGAAAAGGTTATAAAGTACCTTGTTTGGAAAATGATGAAAAGAATCCTTTCAAAACATTTTAAAAAAATTTAAACAAGGTTATAAATAAAATTAACCCATATTATATGAAATCGTAAAAATGTTTTGAAATAAATTTTTAATAAACACAGATGTGGATGATAAAGAAGTCCTAGTAGATACTTACGTATAAACAACCTCAGATAATAAAGAGATTGTAGAATTAACCCTTACCTTGTACTTTTCCTTGAACAGGGGTATGTTAACCTCCTTTACAATAGTTAAATATTAATTATTAAATTATAAAATAACTAAATACATAAATATGATATCATATATTATCTTATAATATTTATTTGTTAATAATATTTCTGTAGTATCATTGTTTGAGGTGGTAACAGATTCGTTTTCCTTTATATGTTTTGTTAAATAAGTTAGGTTTGTTATGAATATGGTGTATTTTATTCATATCTGGAATGATATTAAGTTCCTAGGAATTATTTTTAATCATAAAATGAAAATTAATCTTTAATGATTATGATGGGGAATTAATCTCATCGCGTTCATGGAGATGGTAATCTGTATATACGCATGAGTGACAATATCATTCTATTGAAGGTGAAATAATATTTAATTGGAAGGTATATCATATATAAAGAATCATTAACATGTTATATATATTATTTAAATCAAATATACTAATTATTATACCCATCCAAATAATGATGTATCGAATAACAAACTACACCACTATGTGTAGACAATTAGCCATACATATGCACGTATGGTGACTTTGTCATTCATAAGATGGAAAGAATAATGAATATTATTAAAAAAATATTTATAGTAAAATCATAGTATTTATAAGTTACTGGATTTATTATTTTGGTATGTAAATAAAAAAGAAATAGTAAGTGGAAGAAGATAAGAACTTTGAATAATGTGATGAAATTATTACCTCTTCTTGGGGTGATTCCTCTTGATTTGATCAAAATGGCTCTTTAAGTCATATTTATGAAAAAAGTAATGAATCTAGTTTGAATTGAGAGTATTTGGGAGGATATTTGATCAGGGTTTATCCAATAAAAATAGATTTTGAATTGTGAAATTAAGAGAAGGGGAAGTACCCTTCTATAATAGAGGTGACGGTCACTTTATGTAAAACTTAAAATATTAATTTACTATACCATAATATTGGGTTTATAATGGCTCCAAAAAGATTAATTTATAGGATAAGGTTGGTATGGGTCTAAAATATATCAACCAATAGGTTTTAGACAAGTTAAGGTCACCATATTAACCTTAACATTTATATTTAACTCTTAGTTAAATAGGTTAACTTTTACCATGTATTCTTGTATTGTTATAATAAGTGGTTAATAAACTTGATATAAAATTAAAAGAGGACGCAAAGTGTTTCATTGATGAAATATATATCATTATATAAGTATTTTTTCCAAACCTTATATTTTTAGGAATATTATATCAATTAATAATATAGTATTGGTTTTAAAAACTCATTTATGTCAATTTTGACACAATTTAGTATTTGGTTTTTGTGAAAGCCCAAGAAAAATGATTACTTATAAAAAATAAAATAAATCAATACTAACATGTCATACTAAACTATAAAATTATTTGAATGTATCAAAAGTCTTAATTTACATTTATTTGGATATTTATAATATCATTTATTTTAATATTTCATTAATAAGTTAATTACTGCATCGTCATTGTGTCGTAAATAAATTTAATTATTTAGAGTCTAAAAATTATAAATAAAATACCATTATGTATTAAATCTTTTTATATTTCTAATTAATATTTATAGTAAAATTTAACTTTTGTATAACCCAATATTAAAAATGTTTTAGTTATGAAAATTTGAATTTAACACTTTAAACTCTTCTTTTAATAAAATAATAATAAATGTCCTAATCTAATAAAAGTAGATCAAATAGGGTCATATTTTATTGATAAGGTATATTTTGGTCGAAAAACACTTATCCAATAGAATTAGGAAAAATTTTAGGGTAATTATAATATAATTTTTACCTTTGATTACCCTATTTACTTTTAATCAAGGTAAATAAAATTCAAAAAGTTATTATTCACCAAAAATTATTTTCATCCTATTGAACCACATTTTACTTACTGATGTAAACTGTGTCTATTGAATTTTTTAAATTCAATTCACAGAATTGGTAAAATTATGTTTTATGCAAATTTTCTAAAGTGCCTAGAAGGTCGGTAAAAGTCGTTAAAAATTTCAATAAAATTTTATACATCTAATCTTATTATAAAATGACTCCAATAAATTGAATTGAACTAATATTGGTATTATGTATCAATATTGACTTAAAATAAACATAAATAAAATATATAATTATTTAAATTAGAAGTTGGTTTTCAACAATAACGTAGTGTTTTCACTATTCATAAAAAATTAAATGTTTTCAAAAAAAATACAATAAAATCATCCTAAGATAATTTTAATATGCCAAATCAATAAATGAATTCCATGTTTTAAAATAAATATATAAAATTTTAAAAAGTGGGTATTACTATTCCTTAACGGCTAGTTTGATTGGCATTGGTGTCCAAGAACTCGAAGTTACGTACAATGCAAGCTATTGTTTTATTCAAAGAGAAGCATATCATGGAAGCTTGGGGTGTTACACAACTTGACCTCCAACCACATTTATTATTAAAGGCCTTCCCAAAACCAAGAGGTAAAATATTTTCCCTATCATTAAAAATTTCCTAAAGTACACCATGAGGCCTCACAACCTCCATAACATATAGACGAACAACTCATACACTTTGGTTGAATCACTAATTGAAATAAAATGGGATGATTTGTTCAGATGATCGATCACTACCCAAATAGAATTATTCCCCTGGGATGTGTGAGGTAAGACAAAAATAAAATCCATAGAGATATTTTCCCACATCTATGTATGAATGGGTGGTGGCTAAAAAATACAAAGGGCCTTAGATTCTATTCATTAACCAAATATCTTGTATAACAACATGATACAAATTCAGCTACTTCCCAACTCATACCTATCCACCAAAACTATTGAGGAAATTTATGGTATATCTTGGTAACACCAGGATGAATGTCCCACTAAGACTGGTGGCTATCCTACATTACCACCTTCCTCAATGATAATAGAACCACAAAGTGACCCTTAAATCACAAAATTCCCATGGGATAAAATGACCAATCACAAGGCATATCTCAACAATTTAGAAGTGGTATAAACTAATGGGAAAACACATCTCTCAACTAATCTTTTAAAATCAACTCGAGAATAGAATGTTCTGGCTATACACAAGCTAAGAACACACCCACACTATACTCATTGGTATTTAGGTTCATCTAAAAAAGGCCCATCAATTTCCACTCATCACTGTATGTTCTCAATGCTTGTACTGGAACTTTTCTTCTTGAAGAATTTTCCATAATATTACCCTTACCTAGTGTATAAACTATATCAAAATCAAACCATGGCAGGCACTCAACCAAAATACATTACATCAAATTATAATCTATTTTGGAGAAAACAATTCTAGGATCTTATGATCTAAATTAACTATAAACATATCCTCGAAAAGATAATATATCCATGACATAAAGGAATGCATCACCGATGCAAATTCTAGGTCATGGATTGGATAATTATTTTAATCTGGTCGGAGTTGGTGAGAACCATACACCACCAGATGATCATCCTACATCAGCTCACAACCAATACCCATAACTAAGGCATCAAAATAGAACACATATCCATTTAACGATTCTATAGAAATTAAAACATCGGGCATGAGAAAATACATCTAAAGCTTTTAAAAAAAGGCCTAACACTATAGGATCCATTCAAACATTACCTCTTTCCAGGTAGACACATATATATATGAATAAATCGGAGAGAAACACTATTATAAATACGCCTTTAATTAGCGCTAAAAATGGACTTTAACAGTGCTAGAAAAGTGTTGTTAAAGCTGGTGAAGATAAAGGGGGTTCCCCTTTATCAGTGCTCTAAAAAGCGCTGATAAAGACCCCTTTTATCAGTACTAAAAAACCCTTGATAAAAGGGGTCTTTTATCAGTGCTAAAAACAAGCACTGATAAAAGGGTCCCTTATCAGCACTTTCCTTTTAGCCTTGATAAAAGACCCATTTTATTGACACTATTTTTAGCACTGAAAATTGTAAAAAAATTTAAAAAAAATTTAAAAAAATCATGCCAATTGGGGGGGATTTTATAGCGCTTGAACCCCATTTTAACAGCGCTTTCCATCCCCTCAAGCACCCGCATGCACCCCCCCCCCCCCCCTCACCCTATATCAGAGCTACACCCACCCCCTTTATTAGCGCTATCCCCCAAATCCACCCCCATGCGCGCGCCCTTGCCTCCACCATGATTTGATCTCGAGACCTCCCCCTTGCGCGCCTAAATCCATTACCACTCTGCCATATTGATTTGTTCTCCAGTTAATGACATATCTATTAATTTATATATATATTTAGTTATGTTTATTCATATAGTAATATATAGTTATATTAATATATATATATATATATAGTTATATTAATATATATATATTTATAGTGATATTAATATAGATATTTATAGTTATATCAATATATATATGTACTTATATTAACACATATATATATAGATAGATTAATATATAGGTATATAAATTTTTATAAATTTTTATTTTAAATAAAATTGATATTATTTATTATTTAGATAAAGTTAATATATTTTATATGTAAATGGTATATAAATATTTATATATTGGAAACTCAATGTGACCGTTTGAATGAGACTTCAGGACCCTTATAGGTCAAGTGATATTTTCATTGTTCCTAAAGGTTTCTCATGGATGATAAATTCTATGTGGGGAGGTTGTAATGACCCGTGTTTTCAATACAAGGTATAATTCCAAAGGAAATTGAAATTTTGGCATTTAGTGGATTGGCCATTCATTTAACTGAGCTTCAAAACATAATATGTAGTTATATTAATATATATATATAGTTATATTATTATAGTTATATTATATATATAGTTATATTAATATATATATAGTTATATTAATATATATATATAGTTATATTAATATATATATTTATAGTGATATTAATATACATATTTCTAGTTATATCAATATATTTATTTACTTATATTAATATATATATATATAGTTAGATTAACATATGGGTATATAAATATTTGAATATTGGTATTTTAAATAAAATGTATATTAGTTGTTATTTAGATAAAGATAATCTATTTTATATGTAAATATATTTTATAATTTATATTTATAATTAAATTTTGAGGTGTGAATATATAAAAAAATATGTATATATTGTTATATATTTGATTATAAATACGAGTGAATTATAAAAAAGGATAAAATTTAAAATACATAATATCAATAAGAATGTAATATCTTGGTATAAACTCATTCCCCACCAAAAAAACAAATAATACCCCCTTAAACGAGGCTGAAAATCCACAAAATGTTAAAAATCGAGGTACCATGACTAGAAACTTAGTTTTGGAGGCCTTCTAGGCCTATTTTGGCCTCCAAAAAACCTTTACTAGCGTACACTCAGTCACAAGGGTGTAGAGATGATCACAGTCTTTGATTTTATATGTTGTAGAGATCAAATGGACACCCAGATCAACATTTATGGTCGTTTGATGTTCGAGTTGCATTTTCAACATATTTTGGATATTTTTTTATTTTTTTATTTTTTTAGTTTTCAAATTGTTATGAAATGACTATTCCTCCATAATAATTAGAAAATTATTAATAAATAATATTTTATTAATTTTTTATAAGACATTTTCACTAAATATTTTATATATTAAGTGTATTAAGTGTTCTTTGGTATTTATACTTATCTAGGATATATTTAAAATGTATATATTATATTTATATCAATTTAAAAATATTTATATATTTATATATTAATATATTATTTTTCATTAATTTTTTTTTTAAGTTATCCCTTTATCAGCACTTTTAAAAAAAGCGCTGATAAAGGCCCCCCTTTATCTGTGCTACTAAAAAAAGCGCTGATAAAGGGGGTCCCTTTATCAGTGCTTTTTCGTTAGCGCTAATAAAGATTGGCACTGGGGAAAACTGTTTTTGTGGTAGTGAAATATAATAATAATAGCATGTAATATCCTTCTTGTCCTAAAAAACTTTTAATTTTGAATAGATTATTTGTTTGTTCCCAGGACATTACTAAACTGATATTTTCTGGGTCCACATAAACCCCTCATTTAGAGATTACATGACCTAGAAATTTAAACTCTCTAATCCATAATTTTTACTTAGAAAATGGGGCATGGAAACGATAGTCCCTAAGAGTTCCCAACATGATCTGAAAGTGTCGCTCATGATCCTTATTATATCTGGAAAACAGTAGGATTCCATCCAAAAATACCATGAAAAAAGAGTTAAGGTACTGATGGAACACCTTGTTAATAAGAACCATAAAGACCACTAGAGAGTTTTTCAATCTAAAAAGGAATGAAAAAATACTTAAAATAGCCTTACCTAATTTAGAAGGTAGTTTTTAGAACATCTATCTCTCTAACCCTGACTTTATGATTACTATAATGATAATGAATCATAGAAAAGTGCATTTTTTCATTAATCTGATCAAAAAGATCAAAATATGGGGAAATTATACATATTTTTTATCATTACTTTTTTCATCTTCTAGTGATCAATGAAAAACCAAATAGATCCATCATCTTTTTTCACAAACAGAACTAGGGAAGCCCAATGTGAGATGTTTGGGTGAATAAATCATTTAAATTCCAAATCTTCCAGTTTTACCTTTTGTTCCCTCAACTTAGTGTGGACCATATGGTATGAGAGTAGAGATATCAGTTGTCTTCGTGATGCCAAATTAAAGGAGAACTCTACATTCTCATTTAGATGTGATTGTGAGAAATACATAGGAAAAAACATCGAGAGCCCATCCACCACATGAGGTAACCCACTCACAAGAACACCATCATAGTCCTCTAGTGTGAACAGTGAGACGTGAGAAATGTGATTTCCCAACTTTGGATGTAGAGGTCCATCATGACCCGAATGAGGATCCTATTATCTCTGAAAACATCATATTGAATTTCCAGACACAACCCAATTTCGTACAATTGACCCTTTATTTTTAAAATATTAATGACCTCATGTATATAATAAACTAGATCTTTAGAGCAGTTAACATATTCTATCATAGAATAATATCCCAAATAAAGCTCCATAAACTACTATGACCTATTAAAAGACAAAATATTAGGTAAATAGATATCATTGAAGACAACCTTTAAATATTTCCATTTAATATTCTCTTGTATTCCGTCTGGCCCCACTGAGTCTCTCCACTTATAAATTAGACATCCGAACAAAAATGAGAAACATTTCACTATGACCACCTCAGAAGAATCAATAAACACAAACATCCATCTCAAGAAAATAATATGCTTCTTGAGGTTCCTTGTTACCTCAAAATGATGGAGGATTTTTCTTGATTAACTCCTGAGCATTATCCCTTTCAAGACTTGGTTAGGCTTCTCTAACATAAGCATTGTCAGAGCCCACACCTTCAACTAAATCTCGGATAGCCTAAACCACATCATCCACTGAACTATGATAGACTTGTAAGGGATAAATCTCTCTATAATCTTCACATGGATGCACAGGAAGTCTCTAGGGATTCATTTTACTACAATAGGATACATTAAGGAAAACCCTCAACACAACCATCAAAACTTATTCTACAAATTTATAGTAATAGAAAAAAATCGCAGACACTGAAATGAATCAAAACAAACCAAATCCATCATAATAACAAGAAAGACCAAACAAATCCACCCCCACCCAGTGTCTATATATAGTTTTTAGCCTATACATCTCACCTGGGTGAGAAGTCAAATCAAATTCCAACATCTTAGAACAACTTGGGCCCTGTCATGACGTGTGTTGGAAAGACACCACACTCACAACCAAAACATAAATCCATGATAATACTAAATTTATTTTATCAAAATTCCTCCCAAATATCCCGACCCAAAAAGTGTCTGACCTTCTCTAATACCGTTTTTTAGGAAATTAGTTGGGTTGTCATTCAACTTGTCACCCAGCCTGACTCATTAAATGGCCCAATGGGCGTTCTTGATCCCCATCATCTAGAAACTAGTGTCTCGGTATCAATAATATACCTTGGTAATGATTTCACCCATTTACTTAAACAAAAATAACCAAAAAAATAAATATCAATACTACTGAAAAATATAACTGACAATGGTAAAACAATTTCATATTCAAAGATTATAACATTAAACAAACCCAAAAGGTGCTACAATAGAATGGGGACAATAGACTATCCCAAAAACCTCCATGTGAAAAGAGAGGATTCACACTAAATTTTACACCACAAACACCTGTAAGAAGTGGAACTCTAGATAGGGGATCCACCATCTCCACTACAATACATCATTCCTTTACCTGGGTCATACATTAAAAATTCTACATACACCCAAAGGTTTCTATGTGGTGGAAGCCAAATCCCAGTAGGATTTCACCCAGAATAAAGAATTCCATGGTATAAAATTAGATGACCACTTAACATGCACATTTCTATAAGAACATTTGAATAATTTTGAAAAAACAAATTTAAGGAAAACATTCTCATGAAATTATTTTTAATGAAAATCATTTTTTCCCAAATAATTATTCTTGAAAAAACGCACAAGGTTTACCATATTTTCATGGGTGGAACCATATCACATATGCATCATGGCACAAGAGATAAACCTGGGTATATACTTATAGGTAAATAGCACTAGAAGATCCCTAGAAACAGCACACCTTAGTGATCAAAATCCACAATCTCAACCTTCAACATTGTTCTTATGCATGGACAACTAGAGAGGATCTCATCCAGATTTCTCGTTGTCCAAAAACATTCTCATGCATGAACCGCAAGATATAATTCAATCTAAATGTCTAGGGGCCTACAATCATATCACATGTTAATTTTGGTATTCAATCATCAATCCTTCTCATTGAATTTCGAGCATCATCCACTTCTAAATAAACAAGCATATTAGTTCTATTTTTCCCACATGGATTGTAACATCTGAGGTATTTATAGAATAATAAATTTTAATAACTATTAATATTTTTGAATTTAATATTAATTTTAGTTTAAATGGTACACTATTTATGATAGCATACCTAACACACAACAATGGGTTTCTCTAAAATCATAAGTTGTATACAACACTTAGTTATACTGAAAAATAATATGATAATATTATTATTATTTTAAATGGTAGTTAACGCCAAGCTGTTGAATTGGAAAGAATGAATATAATTAAATATATTATGATTTTAAATGTTTTTTAAATGTTTTTTCATTTATCCAATTAATTTTAGAGTCTTAAAATGGGAATGAATCTGATTTTAAGCAATAAATACTCTAATATTTTTAAAATTTCATTTTACCTCATTTTTACAGAGAACTCTTTTTTGAAATAGTTTTTTCACTTTTATATTTTATATTTTATAAAATAAACATATTATTTATAATCAAGACGTCAATATTTACTTCAGTTGAAATTTTGGTATATCTCGGATAAAATCCATGTTTATATGAATAGTGAAAAATACTGCATTTTAATTCAAAACTACCTTTTCATATAATATATTTATATCATAATATTGTCCTATTAATTAGTTTTAAAGTGTAATTGGGTTAGTGTTTTATTATTTAATCCCATTATAGTCATTGGATGTAATTTAACTTTAAAATTGGAGAGAAACACATGTTAATCTTTTGATCATTTTTACTTCTTAAAAACATGTTTTCTAGTTTTGATTTAGGAATTAATATTAAATTAATTTCTTAAAATTATATTTTTTTTATTTGGAAAAGTATATTCCATATTTTTAATCATAAGGTCAAAATTATGTATATATGTGCCTTTTATTTTTGGATATTATGAATAGTAACTTTAGTATTTATTTTTATTTACCAAGGATAAAGGGTAAATCGAGTAAATAAGGGTAAAAATATAATATTATAATAATATATAACCATCATAATAAGTTTTATAATCATGTTTTATGAGATATGGTCGACCATGGGCATCCTCGGGTTGATTTGAGAACTCCATGGAGCCACTTGGGGGTGATAATGACCTTTTTAATATTTATTTTAAAGAAAAGGGAAATATAACTGAAACATGTATCTCCTAACTAAAACAATTTTAATTTGGTTTATATAAATGATATATTCAACTATAAATAATATTTATAAATATAAAAATATTTCATACATCATGGTATTTTATTTATAATTTATACATTAAATAAATAAATTTACTTATGACATAACGATGATGAAATTATTTCCTTATTGTTGGTCAGAGTGGATACTCAAGAGGGGGGATGAATAGAGTTCCTATTAAAATTTTTGTTAAAAATATTTATATTAAAAATTCCCCAAATTAAAAAAACAAGCTAAACTATAGTGAATTTGTGATACAGTAAAGGGTAAGTTAGGTTCTCAAGATATTGATTAGTTCTCAGTTAATCTAATATAAAGATTATATTAGCTTTTAAAACTAACCTAATGCTTTACAATAAATACAAACACTTTTTATTTTAATGATAAAAGTTACATAAAAAATATTTGTATTTAAAGTACTTAGTAGCAAAATATTCAATATAGATTAAAACACAATAAACAAGAACAACAATATTAACAAAGAGGTTCGGTCTCCAGATGAGACTCTGTCCACTCAAACAGTTTGTATAAACTATGATCCATACCCTGGATTGGGGGTTTGATAATAGTATACAGAATATTCTGGTCCACAGTCCTCTACCACAGTTCTACGTGGGAAAATGATGCACCCAATTTTTGTATACATTTCCATATATATAATTGAAGATAAAAACATGTTTTCATCAAATATCTGTTGTTTTATGAACATATTCTTTGATTTTGGTGATTCTGTTTACTTTCAGGAGCTTTCTGGCTAAATACCCGAATCAAGGGATGCATGTGAAAATTTTGAAACTACACGTCGTGTACTTTTATACACGACGTGTACATCCAGGCAGGGACACGAACCGAAGGAGGGAGTACATACCCATGTTACCAGGAAGAAGATACACGCCGTGTGTGGTAGCTCTACACGCAGTGTACTACTTTCTAGAAGCGGTGGTTGCCAAAGAAAATTCCACACACCCATGTGGTCATGTCTTCTATTCTAGAAGGGGCTGGCGGCCAAACTTTTGATACTACATGCCATGTTTGGCGGCGCTACATGCGGTTTACACTCAACTTGCAGGTAGCGCCGTGTTCAAAAGTCAAAAACATCGTGCTAATCCACCTGCCAGCAGAGAAATTGGCGCCAAAACGCGTTGATGAAAAGTACACGGCGTGTACTTTCTATACACACTGTGTACTTTATTTTTATATAAAATGAGGCCTTGGCCTATGGATTTTTGGAGTTCAGAACCATTGAGAGGAAAGGTAAACTCTTCTATCACCATTCCCGAATCTACCAAGGTGTCGTCACTCCGCCATTCCACCTTCCGACACACTACCTCAACGCCTACACGATGAATCCGTCAGGTATCATGTGTGTCGTTTCTCTCCCACTTTTTATGTGTAACTAAACCCCTCGTGTTGGGGCTGTGGATGATCGGATCATAATTTTTATGTTGTTTTATATAGTTTTGGTTGAATCGTTGTAATTCATCTTACTCTTCTTAAACCACTGTCTAATATAACTGAGAATTCTTAGCCGGGCCAAGGGAAGGATTCTCAGTGATACAAAAGAAAAGTAACGGTGGAAACATCCATGACCATTGGAAGGTTTTCACAGATTCAAATAATGTACTAGGAATAATAAAGAATTAAGACCAAATTTTGACTACCGGACCAAGGAGTCATCTATTCTAATTCCAAACAAGAGGAACTGAACCAAGGAAATCTTGTAACAAAATGAAATCCCGAATGATTGAATTATTATGAACAACACAACCATTTAAACAATCTGTATAAGAACTCCTTATTCACCACATCCCTGACATGTCTTTTATTTCCATTTTAAAAACTCTTTAAATTTACTCGTTGTTTTATTTCAAACTGTATCTATTTCTGAAAAGTAAATCATTTTAGCTTTAATCAAAATCAAAAAAATCAATCCAATCACTTCTAAATTCTGCATACTTCACCTAATTAAGTATTAAATCAATTGAATTCATGCACGCCATGGTTCCCTGTGGATCGACCCTAAACTTATGCTATACTAAAGTTCTAAGAATAGGTAATTAATTTGGGATGCATAAAACTTCAATCAACGAGAAGCGAGACCAGAAAACAAAACAACAGCACACATACAGCTTAGGTCACACTTGACCTCTTCCAAAATTCACAGTGGGATACAATAAGGTGTAAAAATTTTGGTGTGAGGGTTTAGTATCCTCCAGTTTATTCTATGATTCAGTGTGTGTCTAATAATACAGATGCACACACACTTCTCAAAAGTTAAATAAGAGTTCACTATAGAGAAAATAAATAGAAAAATAGTTCAGAATGCTCTGAGTGATTGTAGATGTGCTCTGGACTCGTTTTGATGATGTAGATGGTATTTGAGTACATTCTTGCGGGGATGACACAAAACAAAGTGTCATTGTTCATATCTATAGTTATTCATCCTTGTTCATATGATGTTCCATAGGCACAGTAACTTGGCTACAGTGTCTATTCCATGTGAATGATCTTCTTGAAGCTCTCTGGTTTTCATAGGTTTTCTTCGAGTTCTTCTTTTTTGTTTCATGGTTCTTCACACATACGTATGACCTTGTATTCTTATGTGTTTCTTTCTGTGTATGTTCTTTGTGTCATATCATCATCTTTTCATAGAAGATAGATCTTCCTTTTTATTCCTTGAGATCTGGAAAAAAGAATGATTTCTTTTTGACAGGTACTAGGTACAGTTCCCTGACATCCAACAAACAATATTAATTAATAGCAGGAGCATTAAATTAATCAAATATGATCGTTGGGATTACGTAAGATTTAATAGAAATTCAAACAGTTTTCATGACTGTCGGTGAGTCATGAAATCAGTAGGTCATTTGAATTTGCATCGGTATCGGTAGGTCATGTGATCAGCATCGGTATCGGTAGGTCATTTGGTCAGCATCGGTATCGGTAGGTCATGTGATCAGTATCGGTATTGGTTGGTCATTTGATCAGCATCAGTGTGACCGTTCTCATCGGTGCGACTGTTTTCATCAGTTCCTTAAGAAAATAACTAATGGTGAGTCAAAAACATAAAATTCGCACAGAGTGTTTGTATAGACCAGAATACATCCAGGTCAATAGTAGACCATAAACAATAATATATAATCATATGTAGACATGATTAGAAATATATTAACACATTTAGAAAAAATTTAATAAATTACTAAATTGACATATATAAAACAATGAGTTGTGATTATTAAAATAACTATCACATAGAGAGTTCAACAATATCTCCCATTTTGATACTCACAAATATATGAAATAAAAGAAGAGGAAAAATTTATATAACATTATGTATTCTTCCCCTGTGGAAAAAAGAATATATAAACGATATCATGACTTGAGAGCTTAAAGTTTATTTAGAGCTTATCTAAAGATCTCATGTTGCTCATATATACACTGCTCTCCCCCCTTAGATATATATACGTGTGTCAACCTTAGATATATACATGTTCTCCCCCATAGATATAGTTATCTCCCTTTGGGATTATCAAAAAGAAGAGGGGAAAGATTAGGATCAAAAAGAAGAAGGTTCTAGTAAAATATCATCTGAGAGAGGTACAAGAAACAGATACAACACAAAGGTACAAGAAAAATACACCCTATCAAAAACAACAAACATGGCTATTTCTTGGGGTGTAAAGGATATTTCCATTTTCCAGAGGGAGTAATGGATGGGCTAGAAGGTTGTTTGGTGGAAGGTTGATCTGGCCGGATGGAGAGAGGAGGTAGCACAGATTAGGCTGGAAGCATAGTGGGTGATAAGGTCACTTGTGGTTGAGTATAATATCTTCCAGAAGGCGGCTACTGAATGACTGCCTGAATATTGGATAGAGCTTGAGAGATTGATATCTGACAAGGAGAAACACTGGATAGACTGAGAGGCTCAGCAGTAGGAAGAACAATTGCCTTTGCTTTCACATAAAGATATGGTTTGATCATATTGATAAAATCCTAAATTACTTCACAACTATATTTCAAGGCCTTCTCAAGGTCATCTTTTCTTTGCATGAAACTCTCCAGAGTGGGATTAAAATCCTTCAACTATTGGACTTGATCATTAAAGGATTAAGTGACTTGAGGAAGCCTTAAATTTTCAGCCAAGACATTAAACGGATGGTTCAACTCATGCTTGGTATAAATTTTAGAAAAATAGTGATCTACTTTTTCTTTGATCTCTTTCTGAGCCTTAGTAGCATCAGCCAAATACAGATTCACCATCTTTTGATTATGATCACTATTTTATTTTATCTTTTTCAAAGATTATAAGTCTATAATCTTCCCAATATCTTCCAATTCTTCTTTTATAACATCTTTTAAGGCATTGATCTCATGACCAATGATTGGGGTAACTTTGGAGGAGCTAACCTGAGAAAAAATATAAGTTATCTCAGATTTCAATTTTCTAAAATCATATTTCTTCAGTTATTCTGTCAAATTTCTCAAAACTTTCATCATACCAGTGATGGTTGATCTAAATTCACCTTACAAAGATACTAAGACACTGCTCAAATCTTTGAGCGCTTGATTCAGAGAGGTAATATGCATTCCAATCATCTCACCAGTATTGTAAAGGTCCAGCTTAATAATACATACCACTATTTTAGTTAAAGCATCCAAAGTAGCCTCAGATAAATTCATAGGAGCTGGAGCAGAAGCATTAGACAATTCCTCTTTCATTATCCCTCTAACTGCATAGAGCAACTCATCTTTAAATCTATCAAAATCAGATCATGAAACTGAAGGACCAGGTCTTCATGCTGTCACTTGCACATTCTCAGCAACTGATCTAGCCTTAACTAGATGGCTTACCCTTGTGATATGAACTTCTTCTTCCTCTCCCTCTGAATAATCCAAAACAAGAACTACAAAACCTGGGTGTTCATACCATGCAGCTTTACAAGAGGTATACTGAGGCTTTACAAAATCATCTTTTACAAAATTTTCATGTGAGACTTCATCACCTACATCAATCTCTATCTGCATTGTCCTTTCAGCCTCAGGGACAGTTTCTTGCTCATCTAAATGAGGTTGTGGATCAGCTTGGATTACATTGTGATGATCCACTGGTTGAGAACGTGCTTCATCATCATCACCACCATCATCACCATCATCACTATCATTATCATCATCACCATTTCCATGTCCACTATTCTTTACTAAAGTTTCTTCGGTACTTCCTTTACTACTGGATTCATACTGCTCAAAATTTGATACTTCAATATCTGCTTCATCATCTTCAGCTAGAAGAGGTTCTGACTCGGGTAACATAAGAGGTGGACTAGCTGGTCCAAATTCCATTCTTTTTTTCTTAGGACTTACTATATTAGGATCACTCCTATCATCATGAGGTGAATCATGTTCCTTTTCAGTATCCACATAATCATCAGCTTCATCTTCCTCTGTTTCGTTCTTTCTGGACTATTTAGTGTCCTTTGGAGCTTTTTTCTCCTCTTCCTCATCAGAATAAACAACTTCCTCGTCAGGTTTTAAACCAGGATCTCTCATCCCCTTTTGTCTCTTAGAATGGTCAGAAGGATTAAAGGAGTCATACAACTTATCTTCATCAGCAACCCATGCCTTCTTTCATGGAATCCAGTTGATTTTCATTCTCTTGCAGATATCCTTATTAATGAAAAATATACTGCTAGATGATATACACTCATCTCCATCTTCAACAAACCCCAAAATCATTAGTATGGCAAATATTTTCTTAGAATAGAACAAGTTTGTAGCCTTCTTGGATGTCTTTAGCATCTCAGTAATATGAAAAGTAATATATCATCAAAAGTTTATCTTATCACCATTCAGCAATAAAAATAACAAAAAAAACATCTTGATACTTTATAGTAGAAAAATCACCTTTTACAGGACAGATTTGGTTCTAAATAAATATAAACAAGATTCTACTTTCTCCATCTAACTCAGCAGCTGTTACTCTTATGGATTAAGACTTGCCAGTCAACATCTCCTGAGAAAGATGATAAGAAAAATATTTAGTGGTAGGAGGAATGTTACCAGTGTAATCCTCGTATCTACCATTATGTGGTACCTCCAAACATTGAACCCATTTCTTCGATGAAAAATTCTATCTTCTTCCCTTTGATCACTGAAGATAATCTCTCACCTTCTGCTACATCCAATACAATATTTAAATTAATATAAAATTCATGCACTAGCTTTGGGTAGAAGACTCGGTTATTATCACAGAACCAGTTTTTCTATCCTTACATCTCTAATACTTTTAAAAGTGCAGACTTACTAGATAACACTCATTCGGAACTCACTTACTTTTCTGCAGTGACCACCCGAGTTTCCAACTCCAGCTTCACTAACCTTTGAGTCATGCTGCTTGATTCTCCTCGAGTGTGTTTCACTAGAGATGAACCTCAATATTCCTCACTTTGTTTCTTTTTCTTTTCCATTTAGAGATTCGATAAGTTTTAGAGGTTGGAAGGGTTCAGAACGTTTAGGATTCAGAAAAAGTATAGTTTAGTGGGAGATGGAAGGTCAACAGTTTTTAGAAAAATAAATAGTCTCGCATCATAAATTTTATCATTTAGGGTTAAAATAATATACAATAATAATTATTAAGTAAAATAACGTCATTTTTACAGACACTAACGGTTTCGTATAATGTATAATTCAAATGGTAGTAAAGATCGGTTTCACTGGTTGGTTTCACAGATCGGTTTCACATATCAGTTTCATAGATCGGTTTCACTGATCGGTTTCACTGATCATTTTCACATATCGGTTTCACTAATTGGTTTCACTGATCGATCATACCTAAACCTTTTTTAGTAAAATTTAACCTTTGTGAGCTTAAGGTTTTGGTGAAAATATCATCTAATTGGGGTTTAGAGTCAATAAATTTGAGAGAAATATCACCCTTTTGATAATGATCTCTCAAAAAGTGATGTCTGACATCAATGTGTCTTGTCCTAGAGTGAGAAACAGGATTCTTGGAGATGTTAATTGCACTAGTGTTATCACAATTTAAAGACACATGTCTAAATTGATATCCATAGTCCAAAAAAGTATGTTTCATCCACAGAATCAGTGTACAACAACTACTAGCATCAATGTATTCTTCTTCAGCAGTAGACAATGAAACGGAGTTCTATTTCTTACTAAACCAAGATTCCAGGGACTTTCCCAAAATATGACATGTTCTAGATGTGCTCTTCCTATCTAACTTGCAACCAGAAAAGTCAGAATCTGAATAACTCATTAAGTCAAAGGATTTCCCTTTTGGATAAAACAAACCTAAATTAGTAGTATGTTTAAGATATTTGAAAATTCTTTTAATACAAAGTAAATGATATTCTTTAGGATTATCTTGAAATCCTTCACACATGCATACACTAAACAAGATATCTAGTCAACTAGAAGTAAGGTAAAGTATGATTCCAATCATACCTCTGCAACTGGTCTGATCAACTGGTTTCCTATTTTCATCATCATCTGACTTATAGGTGGTACTCATAGGTGTGTCACTTCCCTTATTACTATCCAAACCAAAACGTTTTAAAATATCCTTTGTATGTTTGATTTGGTTTAAAATAAATCCATCATTCTTTTGAAAAATTTGAAAATCAGGAAAATACTTGAGTTCTCCCATTAAACACATTTCAAATTTATTTTTCATAATCATTGAAAAATTAGTACATAACAAAATTTTAGAAGATCCAAAGATAATATCATAAACATATATTTGTACAATCAAAATATCTTAAGAGATTATTTTAATAAAAAATTGGGATCTACAATTCCTTTAGTAAAACCTTTAGAGATAAGGAAATGTGTTGGATTATCATACTAAGCTCTTGGAGCCTGTTTTAAACCATATAAATCTTTAGAAAGTTTTAAAACTTGATTTTGAAAATGGGGGTTTGTAAATCCAATTGGTTGTTCAACAAAAAAATCTTCAAATATAAAACCATTTAGAAATGAACTTTTGACATCCATTTGATATAAATTGAAATTCAGATCAGATGAATAATAAAGTAAGATCATAATGGAATCTAATCTAGCTATAGGTGCAATGGTTTCTTCATAGTCTATTCCTTCTTCTTGATTATAACCTTGTAAAACTAATCTAGATTTTTTTTAATGATGTTTCTAGATTCATCAAGTTTATTTCTAAATACTCATTTATTACCTATGGTCAAGGTGTCCTTAGGTCTTTATACTAATTCCAAGAATTTGTTTCTTTCAAATTGATTTAACTCTTCTTGCATAGCCAATGCCCAAAATTCATCATTGATTGAATCATTGATATTTATAGGTTATAGCTATGAAAGAAATGCTTGATGTTCAAACAGATCTCCTATAGAAGCTCTAGTTTGTGTTCCTCTATCTAGGTTACCTACAATTTCATCTATAGGATGGTTCTATAGAATCCTAGTTCATTTAGTAAAGTTAGGACTAGAAATTTCAGGTTCTTCTCTAGGTTCGGGTTCACAAGAAGCATATTCTAGAATATTTCCAGAACTAGTTGTCTTCACAACAGGGTCACTATTCTTGCCATTAATATTTGGAATTAACAAATCTTCTTCAAGATTTTCAAGAGGGTTATTAGGTTCATGTGGATAGGTTTCATAAAATTTGATGTGAATGGATTCTTCCACACATTTGGTTCTCTTATTAAAAACTCTATAGGCTTTGCTAGTGATTGAATATCCTAAAAAGATTCCTTCATCACTCTTGGATGAAACCTTATCCCGATTAACCTTAGTATTAAGAATAAAGACTTGGAAAAAAAACTTTGAAGTAACTAACTTTAGGCTTCCTATTATTTCATAGTTCATAAGGGGTCTTCTTAAGAATAGGTCTAATCAAGACTCTATTTATAATATAAAAAGTTGTATTCACAGCTTCAGCCCAGAAATAAACTGGTAAATCATACTCATTGAGCATAGTTCTTGTAATTTCATGAAGGGTTCTATTCCCTCTTTCTACTATCACCATTCTGTTGAGGTTTCCTAGGGGTAAAAAGTTGTGACTATAGCCATTGTGTGAGCAGTAAGATTTAAAATCATGATTTTCAAACTCATGACCATGGTCACTTCTCAAGGTCTTAATCTTCAGTCCAATAAGGTTCTCCACAGACTTGGAATATTTAGTTAAATAGGAACAAGCTTCACTTTTGTGAGAAAGAAAGTATACCCTATGTATCTAGAAAAGTCATCTACTAAGAAATAGACATAGTGATTCCCATTTAAAATAGAAACTATAGAAGGTCCAAACAAGTCCATGTGAACCCACTCGAGAGGTTGAGAAGTTGAAACTTCTTTCTTTGATTTAAAAGTAAATTTATATTGCTTTCCCTTTTGACAAGGATTAAAATCTTTATCAGCTAGGAATTCAAGTTTAGGTAGGTCTCGAACAAAGTTCTTCCGAGTTAGTTTTCTAAGAGAATGTATATTGCAGTGTCCTAATCAGCTGTGTCAAAGCCAAGACTCTTTATGAAATTAATTTAAACAAGTCATATTTTACTTAGCTAAAGAATTCAAATCTACAGCATATACATTTTCATTTTTCAAGGCAGTAAATACCAAAGAATTTTTAGAATCAAAAACATTTCAAGAATAATTTTCATATTTAACATTGAAACCATCGTCACACAACTGAGAAATACTTAACATGTTGTATTTTAATCCATCAACAAGTAAAACTTTAGAAATTAAAATTGATTCAGTGTTACCAATATCGCCTAATCCGGTGATTTTTCCTTTTGAATTATCACCAAAGGTGACATGTCCTCCATCAACCTTGAAAAATATCTTAAAACATGTAAACTCTCTTATAATATTTCTTGACCATCCACTGTCCAAGTACCATGTCTTCTTATAGGAACTCTTAAAGAAATTCTCCTACAAAACAGGTTTAAACAGAAAAAGATTTTGGTACTCAGATTTCATGGATCCAGACAGGTTAGCAAGAAAAAATGTTGGTTCCCAGATTTTTCTAATGGGTTTCATACAATCAATAAATTCAAAGGATTTTCAAAGATAAAATTTGTTTGAGCTATAACTATGTGAAAAGTTGGATGAGACATAAGATTTTCCAAAACTAGAACAAGCAGCATACCGTCCAGATTTAGGAATAAATCTATTCATAACAAGTTGTCTCTGTCTAGGCTAATAACCTAAACCAGCAGTATACTTTAGTGAAACTTTTTTTCCATGCATTTGAGTTAGTGTATTCTTTCTATTTCTAAAATTCTCTAAATCAGTTATAAGTTTCTCATTGGACAATTTATGTTCAGTATTCTACTTAAACATTTGAGCATTCTTTTCCTTTTCTACTTCTAATGAAAATTGTATAATGCTAGTTAAAGCATGTTGTTTCATTAAGGTTTTATACTTATCCTTCAGCTCATTGCACGTATCTTCTAACATATTATAGTATTCAAATAACTCTTCACTAGACATGTTTTTAGAATCAGAACCATCTCCATAATAATAAGAATTTAAAGCAGGAGTATCTAATGTTACCTTAGATGTTTTTTTCATGAAATACATATTATATTTTTCAGATTTTTCATCCTGAGTGGAATCAGAATCACTTGAACTATCTTCTGAATCACTCCATGTTGCTTTCATATCATTCTTGTATTTTCTGCCCTTATAGTCATATTTCCTCTTGAACTTTATCTTCGGTAGTAATCTTTCACATGTCCTTTACTCTTGCATTCGTAAAATACTATATCATCACTTTTATCATTTCTTTTCTAATCTTTCTTCCAATGACCTTTGTTTTCATACATTCCATTATAGTTTGATTTTCTGAAAAACATCTTCTTCCTATAAAAATTCTTAATTCATATGGCTATCTGAGCCATCTCAGCATCGTTGTCTGATGCACTTTCCTCACAGCTTGAGCTATCACTTTCACTTTGAATTTTCCCTTTGTCCTTAGGTTTTGAAGTAGAATTCTTGAAGGATACTAATTTATTTCTTAGTTCATCATCTTATTCCATGTTTACTTTCAATTATTCTTTATAAATCATTAGCTTACCAATAAGATATTTATCAGGTAGTGTACTTATATCACACGATTCTCTTATTGAGACTTATGTGTCTCTCCATCTTTCTGGAAGACATCTTAGTTTCCTCAAGATTTTCTCTTTTGTAGGAACAACTTTTCCAAGTGATCTCATTGTATTTATAATCTCATTAAACCTGAGATACATGTCAGAAATGGGTTTCTCGGGCTTCATTTTAAAATTATCATATTTAATAGTGTAAGTAATCAATCTCATTTGTTTAAAAAAAATTCCCTCATGGGAAATATTCAAAGTATCCCAGATTTCATAAGTAGTTTTACAAGCAAAAAATTGATTAAATTATTCATCTCATAAATAACAATATAGGGCATTCATTTCTTTACAGTTATTATTATAAGCTGTTTTAGTAGGTTCATCCCAAGTAGTTCTTTCAGTTTCTGGAATCTTATACTGAGTCTCTATAGCAGTCCAGATGTCAAATCCCATACATTCTAAATGACTTTTTCATTTTCAGTTTCCATTGGGAATAATTAAAACCATTAAAGAAAGGTGGCATGTTGGTAGCAGGACCTTCTAGTCTACTATCCATAATTATATTTTAGAAAATATATTTAAAGAGATAAAATTTAGAACTATCAGAAATTTAGGATCTTTAAGATACAACTAAAATCACAGTTGAAAAACAGAGTGTTTGGAAATCCTTTATTAAGAACACTCCTCTGATACCAAATGATGGTCGGAGTCGATACTCATGAGGGGGGTGAATTGTGTTCCAATTAAAATTTTTGTTAAAAATATTTTTATTAAAAATCCCCCAAATTGATACAATAGGCTAAAATGTAGTGAATTTTTAATACAGTAAAGGGTCAGTTAGGTTCTCAAGAGATTGATTAGTTCTCAGTTAGTATAATCTAAAGATTATATTCTCTTTTGAAACTAACCTAATGCTTTACAATAAATACAAACACTTGATAGTTAAACTACCAAATTTACTTTAAAAATATTTGTATTTAATGTATTAGTAGCAGAATATTCAATATAGATTAAAACATAATAACCAAGCACATTAGGATTAAACAAGAGTTTCACTCTCAAGCTGATACTTAGTCCTCTCAAATAGTTTGTATAATCTATGATCCACACCCTGGATCGATGTTTTTACAACATTACATAGATTTTTCAAGTCCTCGGACCTCTACCACAGTTCTACGTGGGAAAACTAAACAATATCACACAGGGTGTCCCGGTCACACTTGACCTCTTACACAATTCATAGTGGGGTACAAAAAGGTGTAAAAATTTTGGTGTGAGGATTTATTATCCTCCAGTTCAGTCCAGGAGTCAGTGTCTGTCTGAAAAAACAGATGCACACACACTGCTCAAAAGTTAAATAAGAGTTCACTATAAAGAAAATAAACATAAAATGAGTTTAGAATGCTCTGAGTGATTGTAGAAGGGCTCTAGACTCATTTGTATGGTGCAGATGGTATATGAGTCCTTTCTAGTGGGGATGAAACAAAACAGAGTGTCATTGTTCTCAGCAATAGTTATTTAGACTTGTGTATATGATGTTCAGTAGGCACAGCAACTTGGCTTCAGTGTTTGTTCTAGGTGAAAGATCTTCTTGAAGCTCTCTGGTTTTCACTAGTTTTCTTTGAGTTCTTTTTTTTTGTGTTTATTCACACATACGTACACCCTCGTCTTCTTATGTGTTTCTATCTGTGTATGTTCTTTGTGTCATATCTTCATCTTTTCAGAGTAGAGGGATCTTCCTTTTTATTCTATGAGATATGGTAAAATGAATGATTGCTTTTTGATAGGTACTTGGTACGGTTCCCTAAAATAAAACAAACAACATTAATTAATATCCAGTGCATTAAATTAAGAAAATATGACCGTTGGAATTATGTATGAGTTAATATAAATTCAAACAGTTTTCATGACTGTCAGTGAGTCATGAAATCGGTAGGTCATTTGAATTTTCATCGGTATCAGTAGGTCATGTTATCAGCATCGGTATCGGTAGTTCATCTGATCAGCATTGGTATTGGTGGGTCATGTGATCATCATCAGTATCGATAGGTCATTTGATCAGCATCGGTGTGACTGTTCTCATCGGTGCGATCATTTTCATCGGTGCCTCAAGAAAATAACTAACGGTGAGTCAAAAACATACAATTTTCACAGAGTGTCTGTATAGACTAGAATACTTCTAGGTCAATAGTAGACCATAAACAATCATACATAATCATTAGTAGACCTGATAAGACATATATTAACACATTTATAACAAATTGAATAAATGACTAAATTGACATATATAAAACAATGATTTGTGATTATTAAAATAACTATCACACAGAGAGTTCAACACTTATTAATCAAATATTCAAATAAATTATATTATTAATAATAAATTTAATATTATTTGACCATTTTTATTCCATAAATAAATTTTATGGATGATTGTGACATGTTATCTTTAATCTAACCCTTTTCTTCTAATGAATCAAGTTGACTTTAACAAAAATCAATTTCTAAATAATGTCAAAATTAACGTTAATGATATTTTAAAACAAATACTATTTTATTAAATGATTTATTATTCCTAAAAACACTAATATTAAACCAAATTACATATAAAATTTTACAAATGTCATTAATTATCCACTTGGGGATCTATTGGTATTTTATTGTAACTATAGTAACCATATATTATGAAAATAAAATAAGACATGGTAAGAGTTAATGTTTATAACTAAGGGTTAAATCTAAAATATAAGGTTATATTAGTGACCTAAACTTGTCTAAAACCTATTGTTTGAGGGAATTTAGAACCATCCTCATCTTATCCTCAATATTAATCACTTTGGAACTATTATAATTTGAAAATCTGATATTAGTAAAATAATATTTCATGACTTTCCTAAAGTTCCCATCCTCCCTCTTATAAAAGGCCACCACCTCTACCCACTTAATCATGCTTATAAATACCCTTGGGAAGTCCAAATTATACTAAAATAAGCTCCCAAAATTCCTTCAAAACTACTTGAATCCTAACTTTGTGAATAAGGCAACTCAACGAATCTTTTTGGCTCAAATTCAAAGGAGTTACCCAATTTTGAGGTAACGTCTTCTCTCAAGATCATTTCCTTTATTTTACATCTCCACCTCCTAAAATCTCTTTAATACGTTATTTTATAAAAAAACTAGTATCCTAAATATACTAGGATTTTTTTTCTATGTTCCATATCAATAATTACACACACCTCTATCTAATGGATATAGAACATATTTTTTCTATGTATAGTGAACTACTGCCTCACGAAAAGATGATTATTCAATTTTCTACTACCACATCTCATGGTGTCCATTATGATGAAAATGAATTTATATATTATATAAATCATAATAATATTTCCTCTATTATTTTTTAATTTTTATTTACAAAATACCTTTATGCTTTCCATAATGTTTAAATACGATTATTTCATTTGAGGAAGTGTGGACAACTTTCCCCTCAAAGTGATATGACTCGTTCATGAAATACATGGACCATATAAATGATGGAATTAATGAAATTATGTAACATATATAAAATTTATATTATACTTGCATTATAATACACATATGTATCTTTTATTTTTTTTATTCCTTTAATTGGACAAAGAAATGAATGTAGCGTTCATGCGAACGTACGTCCTACCATATTTATAAATGGTGTATTTAATTTACTATATCCTAATGTTATGGACTATTATAAATACATATATACTAGATATATATGATATTTAAATGATCAATAATATTTTTCAGATAATTTAATTTGACCATAAATATATTTTTTATCAAAACAAGTTCATTTTTTAATTAAATACTGAACATCGACAAAAAGTCCGATATGGACTCAAATAATTTTCTAATTTTTATAATATGATAATAATTGATATAATATTAAAAAATTTCTAAAACAAATAGAAATTAATCTCTATTTATTATTCATGAAATTAATTAGTGAAAGAGACAAGTTAGACTCAAGGTAAGGGATTTTGTCTCAATCTCCTTTCATTGAGGCATTTCTTGATAATATGCATCTTTATTCTGTTATAAGGTATATATACAAACACTATGAAATTTCATATTCATATATTATCTATACTAATTTTATTTATTAGATCATGTAGATTAATATTTAAATGTTCAAAGTGGTATGAAACACCATTAATGTATAACGATTTAATTATCAAATCTTTTTCTTCGTGATATTAAATTACATATTTATTTATATGGGTATAAAATAAATATATAAGAAATTTTATTTCTATCTTGAATTTCATTAAATGTTTTCAAAGTTATTCTTTTTATATTTATCATTTTACTTTCATTAAAAAATGATAAAATAAATGTTTTCTTGACATGTATGACAATGACTTCTCCACCGCCGTAACCGTTATTTGATATTTGGATTCCTCTATACGACTTAATGTCTTTTAAAAGGAAAATAAATCCCCTATTTCTTTATTTGGGTACTTGGTATTAAAAATAGTTTCTTAAATGAAAATTGTATTTTATATGAAATTTTTTTTCATATGGGATTAGAATAGTTTTTCAAAAGAGTTCTGTGATAAAAATGTTTTTTGAAATGGTTCTTGAGCATTATATGAAACTGGTGGGCCTAATATAGCTTATACAAAGGGTTGAGCCCCATTAATGTTCACGGGTGAGCCCGACACAGCTTATAAGAAAGGTTGAGAACAATTACAACTCACTTTTAATCCTGTTGTAGCTTATATAAAGGGATAATCCCCATTATAGGTCACGAGTGAGCCCAATATAGTTTATATAGCAGGTGATCCCCATTAAAGAAATTTAATTTGGAAGAAAACCATATGGTTATTCCAAGGGATTTATATATATTATGCTCTAAGTCACCTAAATTATTTTTAATTTCTTACTATTGGTTTTAAATGTTTTTCTTTGAGAAAAAAATGAGCGTTAATCATGTGAAATCATATTGATTCATTTTTTCAAAGAAAATTAAATGAGTTACCATGTTTTAACTAGATTAATAGTTTTATTTTATTTATGTACCTTACTGAGATTTTTTTTCATCCCAAGTTTTTGAATTTTATTCATAGGATTTGAGGGAGATTAGACTCATGGATGGAATCAATGAAAAGTATGATGATTACACATAAAAATAAACCATGTTACTTTTTAAAATTTTTTGTGTTATGAAAGAAATGGATACTATTTGAAGTTTCCACATTGAATTGCTATGGTTTTTCATGTAATAGTTATGGCCTAATTCTCTAAATATATAAACTTGAAAAGATCCTCAATGTGAATTCTTCATATAACTCAATATTATATAATGTTTTTGGTTGTGGCCTTATAGTTGGTATTAGAGGATGGTTTAGTCAACTTTGGAGATTAGGATGTCTTCTTGAGGGTTAGGGATATCATCATAGGTTTATAATTTTAATCTACATCATAAGTTCAATGTCTTAGAAACCACTTTTGAGGCTCTATGATATGAAATATTTAGGTGACTAATGGTATTTTTGGATACATTCACCTTTGAGGAAATTATGGGTTATTAGTTTTTGGATGAAAAATGAAAGGAATGAGATAACCTTTGAGGTTAAAATATGTTATGGTTATTTTCCAAGATTTTATATAATTTTTTTAATGTTATTAAATTTTATTTTTTTTCAAAAAGGACAATACACAGACTATTTGATAACATGTTTCCTCATAAAAACTCTATAGGAATTGAACCGACAAACAATGTGTGACTCAGATTTATAACCTACCACTAGCCTACGTGAAGTACATGGTTATTATGACTTGTTAATTTTAGTAAAATGATTTTATGGATCAAGAATAAGTTGATATTGGGAACCTATGTTTTATCAAATGGATATCATTTATATAAGAAAATGATTTTTTGATTAAGTGATAAAGGCAATTTTAGAAGACATTCGATTTTTTGGGAACACTAAATGCCTAAGGAAAAGAGAATACTATAGAATTTCATTTGAGGATTAATGGTTGAATTTTATTTTGGAAGAATATATATCTTGATTGTGGTCTTATAACTATTTTGGTTATTTATGGAAATGATTAACCTGTCACAGAGAATATGTGTTTACATTAATTACATTTAAGTATGAAACTTTAAAAGTAGTTGATTTTATTTGGGGATAAATGTTAAGATTTGTTGTGGAAGACTATGTAATCAAATACTTATAAATTTTGGGTTTCAATACTAGTATATTTTATTTTAAAGAATTTTATGGACCATTTTGTATTAAATAGTCTTTTTTGAACTTTGGTTATTGTTTATTGAATTTTTAAGATTAAGAGTAGTATTTCTTTTTATAAATTATTATCCTATTAGAGGATTATTTGATCTTGTACTAACAATTTTGGTTTTGATTAATGCCAAAAGATAGGTAAAATATATACTTTATCTTTTTTGTATTATGTGATTCTCTAGAAGTTGATTCTAGCGCTTCAAGTGTGACCAATTCATCTTGAATACTCATCATTTGTAGAAAAGATGAGTTTGTGGTAGATGTATATTAATGGATGAAACTCTACATGACAGGTAAGTATGTTTCCTTATGTTATTAGTAAATATCAAAAATAAATTCCCCAAATTTATGAGAAAAATATTAAAACCAAAACACTTTTTGTTTACTTTTTATACTGGTAAATTCAGGACCATTTAACCAATCACAAGTTTTTGTTTTTCTTGATTGTAACTTTCTCTGGGTCATGTTTTATATCACCCTCCATCAAAACAAGATGGTTTTTTCTACCATATCAATGTTTTAATACATGGAATATTACTATGCTTTATCTCTGGTGACCTTTTTAAGTCTCTTAATTTCTTTTAATGTGATATTTTTTTTGAATATTTTTCTGGTGTGGTTTTTTTAATGAAGTTTCTGGGCCCAATTTTAAAATTGTGAAGATGCAATTTCTAAAAGGGGTAATGATGTAAAATACTGGGTACTTATAGAATAATTTATTTTCATATCTATTATATATTTTTTAATTTAATATTAATTTTAGTTTCAAGGGGACACTATGTACGATGTCGTACCCGACAAGAAATAACAGGTTTTTCTGAAATCTTATGTTGCACACAACACTGACTTGTACTAAAAAATAATACAATATTATTATTATTATTTTAAATAGTAGTTAACTCCTAGTTTTTTATCAACAACAATGAATATAATTAACTATATTATGATTTTACATATTTTTTCAAATGTTTTTACATTTATCTAATGAATTTTAGAGGCTTAAAATGAGAATGAATCCAAGTTTAAGCATAATATACTGTAATGTTTTTAAAAAGTTGTTTTAACACCTTTTGATGTATAACCCTTTTAAAAATAGTTTTTTCACTTTTATATATTCTATATGATAAAATTAACTTCTTATTTAGATGTGGGACAACAAAATTTACATCATCTGAAATTTTGGAATTTTTCTAATAAAATGCGTATTTTTATGAATAGTGAAAAATACTACATTTTAATTCAAAACTGTCTTCTCATCTAATTAATTTATATAGTTAGATTTTCATTTTAATTGGTTTAAACTATAATTTGATTATTATTTAACATTTAATCTGATGATGGTAATTTTAAGTAATTTCACATTTAAATGGGACAAAAAACATGTTAATCTTTTGATTGTTTTTACTTCTTAAAAATCAGTTTTCTGGTTTTGACAATGGGTGTTAATTTTAAATTAATTTCTTCCAATTTTATATTTTGAATTTAGAAAATTTTATTCCATATTTTTAATAAAAAAATTTAAAATATTTAAATTGGTACATTTTATTTTTTGAAATAATGAATATCAACTTTATTAATTATTTTTATTTACCATGGTTAAATGGTAAATATTGTAAATAAGGGAAAAAATAATATTATAATAATATAAAACTACCATAAAATGTGTCTGAATACTATTTTATTAGATATGGCGGACCATGGGCATCCTTGGGTTGATTGTAGGACCCCATGGAGCCATTTGGGCATGATAATGACCTTTTATAGTATTTATTTTAAAGAAAAGAGAAATATATCAAAAACATGTATCTCCTAACTAAAACAATTTAAATTTGGTATATATAAATGATATCATAGAATATGAATATTAATTATAATTATAAAATATTTCTTACATCACTGTATTTTATTTATAATTTTTAGAAATTAAATAAAAGATTTATTTATGACACAATGATGTTGCGATGCTTACCTTATTAATAAAATATTCAAATAAATGATATTATAAATATTAAAATTAATGTTATATGACCATTATGATTCCATAAATTAATATATGGATGATTATGAAATCTTATATTAGAGGTAATTTATTTTTTTATAATTAATCATGTTTTTATGAATTTAACAAAAATCAATTTCTAAATAGAGTCAAAATTGATATAAATGAGTTTTTAAAACAAATCCTACTATATTAAATGATATAATAGCCCTAAAAATATAATATTTAGAAAAATTAATTTTATAATGATAAAAATGTCATTAATAATCCACTTGTGATTTTATTTTCATTTTAGAGTAACTATAGTAACCATATGTTATGAAAATACAATAAGACATGATAAGAGTTAATGTTTTTAACAAATGGTTACAGCTAAAAGATAAAGACAAATTTTTGGCCTAAACTTGTATAAAACATATTTTTTGATAGGATTTAGAACTGTCCTCATCTTATACTTAAAATTTATCACTTATGAACTTTTATAATTAGAAAATAAATTTTTTAATAAAATTATTTTTCAAGACATTTCTAAATTGACCCTCCTCACTCTTATAAAATGCCACCACCACTTACCACTTAATCACACATATCAATCCATTGGGCTCATCCAAATTCTTCTAAAATAATCTCTGAACATCCCTCCCTTACTCCTGGAATCCTATAATTGTTCATAAGGAAACTTATAGAATCTTTTTGGCTCAAATCAAAAGAAGTTACCCAATTTTGTGGTAATGTATTCTATCAAGCTTCTTTCCTTTATTTTCTTTATCCACACCCTATACTCTATTCCATTATTTTTTAACAAAACAGATATCATAAATTTACTAGGATGTTTTTATGCTAATTATTGGACCTACACTTACACACACCTCTATCTAGTCAATATAGAACATATTGTTTCTTTGTACGACGAACTACTGCCTCACAAAACTATGATTGTTCAATTTTTTCTTACCACCTCTTATGGTGGCCATTATAATGGAACTATATTTATATATGATATATATTATAATTATATTATCTCTATTCTTATGTAATTTTTATTACAATATACCTTTATGCATTCCATAATTAGTAAATATGATTTCTTTCATTTAAGGAAGTGCAGACTACCGCCCCCTCAAAGTGATATGACTCGTTCATGACATACGTGAAACATATAAAGGATGGTGTTAATGAAATCATGAAATATATATAACATATATTTTATACTATAATTATAATACACCTATGTATCTTTCATTTTTTCCATTAATATGAAAAATAAATGAAAGTAGTGTTCATGCGTACGTACGACATACCGTCTCCATGAGCAGTGCATTTTGATTCTTATCTCTAAATTTTATGTACTACTATAAATACATATATACTTGATATATATGATATTTAAATAATGAATAATATTCTGGAGATAATTTACTTATGACCACAAGTATAATTTTCATGAAAACAAGTTAATTTATGACTTAAATAATGAACATTGACAAAACATCCAATAAGAACTCAAATAATTAACTAATTGATATAACATGGTAATAAGTAAAATAAAATTAATAATAAAATTTAAAAAGGATATAATTAATGTATAAATTAACCAAAGTTTATTATTCAATAAATTTATGAATGAACGAGACAAGTCAGACTCAATGTAAGGGATTTCATCTCAATCTCCTTTCATTGAGGCATTTTTTGATAATATACACCTTTATTGTTTTATAAGGTGTATATACAGCCACTATGACATTTTATATCCATGTTTTATCTATAATAGTGTTATTTATTAAATTTTGGATGTTAATATTTAAATATTCAAAATGGTATGGGACACCTTGAACGTTTAGGGATTTAATTATCAAATCTTTTTCTTCATGGTATTAAATTACATATTTATTTATATGGGTATAAAAGGAATATACAAGAAATTTTATGTAAATATTGAATTTTATTCAATGATTCAAAAAAAGAAATCTTTTTATATGAATTGTTTTAAAATCTTTTAAAAATGATGAAAGGAATTTTTGTTAACATATACGATGACAGTGACTTCTCCATCACTGTAACCATTATTTGATATTTGTATTTCTTTATACTCCTTAATGTATTTTAAAAGGGAAATAAATACATTATTCTTTTTTTGGGTATCTTGGTATTGAAAATCGGTTATTAACTGATTTTTTTATTTTTAAACAGAAATTGTTTTTATATTGGATTTGAAGATTTTTTCAAAAGGGTTTTGTGATGAACATGTTTTCGAAATGGTAATTGATAATTATATGAAATAGGTTATCCTTATATATCTTATAAAAAGGTTTGAGCCCCATTATAGCTCATGGGTGAGCCCAACACAACTTATATGAAGGTTTGATCCCCATTATAACTCACGGTTGAGCCCGTTATAGCTTATATGAAGGGATGAGCCCCATTATAGCTCATGGGTGAGCCCGATATAGCTTATATGAAGGGTGATCACCATTAAAGATCTTAAATTTTAAATTCAACCATATGGTTATTCCAATTGAATGGGATTTGAAATGTCTTTGTGTATATTATTCTCTAAGTCTTCTAAATGAATTTTAATTTCTTACTAATGGTTTTAAATGTTTTTCATTAAGAAACAAATATGAACATTATACATGTGAAAATGTTTTGATTCATATGTTCAATGAATATTAAATGGTTTACCATGTTTTAACTAGATTAATAGTTTTCTTTTTTCATGTCCCTTACTAAGATTTTTGTACTCATCGCATATTTTTAAATGATATTCACAATATTTTTGGGCGATTAGAGTCATGGATGGAAATAAATAAGTATATTATGATTAAACATGAAAACAAACTGTGTTTCTTTTTAAAAAAAATTTTTTGTTGTGAAATAAATCGGTACTATTGGAAGTGTCCACTTTGAATTTCTATGGTTTTGTAAAGTAATAGTTAGGGCCTAATTCTATAAAGGTATAAACCTAAAAAGATACACATTGTGAATTATAGATATAACTCAATATTATGTAATGTTTAAGTATAGGGCCTTATATAGGTATCTAATACTCCCGTTGTGCTAGGATTCCATTTCACATATCACATAAATAATCATTTTCACATACACAAGCTAAGTATCATATTCACACAAGGAAACCGCCACATTCACAAATCATGACATGAAAACCACCACCTTCCATATTAAAAATCAATATATATTTCATATACACACAAAAACCATTTGGAAATATTCCTCGCACCACTTCCATAATTTATGAAATCCCTTTGGAAATAAAAAATAAAGAACACATGTGCAAGACAATCACATTCCACGGAAAAATCCCCTTTCCAAATTATATTCACATCAAAACCATTTTCATAACATGATTCACAATTTCAAGGCATAATAAAGGTTCACTACAAAGAATCCAATAAGTAACAAAATCCCATTTCACTTGGAAAACCCACATTCATCACATTTTGACCTTTAAATTCCTTTTATAATATATTTCGCAACTTCCATGCATGGTATAAAACATGTTCAAGAAACATTACCAGAGGCACACATGGAATATAAACAATTTTATTAGAAAAATACATTTTCATCATATTTTCATAACAAAACCATTACAAAACACTTTTCTCACCACAAAAACAATCTATATAACACATTAAAATTATCAATATATCATATCAAAATCATATAATAATTTATATGAATATAACCACCTACTGGTCACATGGAAACATCTAGAAAATGATTCCAAACCACAACATCACCACCAAATGAACTTACAATGTAATATTAAATAATCATCATCAATATATCACTCAACCATGCAAGATTAAACCATATTTAGTTTAAACATCATAAAAAAATAGTAACTCGGGAAAGAGGGAAGAAGAACCTCAAATAGATGGAGAAACCAAGGAATAAAACACATACATGATGATTCCATAATGAATACACACTAAAACCATGAACAAAATGAATATCCAAGGGATAACGGTGAGGAAGGGGGAGGGAAGGAGATTCCTATGGTGAAGAATCCAGAATGGGGGAGAAATGGGGGAAGATATTGTTAAAATTAAAGAGGGAAATATGGTAAATTTCCAAAATTTAATGACATAGACAAGTCACATGGTTTGACTGCATGATTTGAAAAACTGTTCGGTAACTATGCGCCTCACTCTGTCTAATTAGAAACAAGCCTAATGGTTATTCTTCATGGTTTGAATAACCATGTGACAACCATGCATTTTTTCACTATCCAAAAATGAAATTGGATGCACAATTTCCTTGGAAAGGGCCCATGGTTTCCCCTAACTGTGTGACACCTACTTTATGCCCAAATTATTTATTTTTTACAAAAAACATATGGGGATCTTGAGGTGTAAATGTAATAATTAAATAAATATATTAAATTACTGGGAAAAAATCATGGATGTGACAGCAACCTTATTCCTTTTTCCTATAATGCATGACACCCCACCACATATCACATCCTCATCACTACTAGGTAATCACCAACACTGGCTCGTATCATCCTTACTAAAGGAAGAGCAGGTCACAGGGGGTAGAAATCCATCCATATCACCATAATATTGGATATTTGGGGAAACACCTGCAACCCTAAAATTTTGTGTGTTGGTATGGTTATACAACTATTGTGGGGAACGTATAGAAAAAACATAAAATAAATCATACGAAGATAGTACAAAATACCCAATCATATGGGTTCACGACAATCACACATGTGTACTCTACACCACAACCACTACTACACTATAAAACATCCACTGCAACTACTTCAACTACTAATACATAACACCACACAAAGACACACAAGCCCGAAATAAATTATAGATTCCACCATTTACCAGTTTAAATGAGTTCCCACAAACTCAAATTTACTAAATATTTTCATTCACATTTTCATCACCCATTCATTTTTCATTATAATTATTTAAAAAAATTATCACAAGGCTATTTCCAGACTATTCAAATTTATTTACCAATCTATGTTATTTCATTTTAGCATTTCAAATTTATTCCAAGGGTAATTAGGAAACTACCACAACAACACCATAGAATAGCTCTCCCAACTCACTTCATCCATCACTAAAAAACCAAATTATCCAGTTAATCTCATCACAATAACAACCCATCCCAACCACCAAACTACACAAAAACAAGTAAATATTCTTACATCACATCCCATTCCAAACAGCCATCGCATCTCTACACATTAAATTCCACAGCCCATCTTGTCACCACCATTATTGCACAACGAACGACATCACACAAAACCATTATAACCACACATAGAATCACATTCCAACTTCCCTAAATTAGTTTAATGGATTACATTACTACAATTAATTACTTAGAATGGGTATTAGCACACAAAAAAGGTTTCCATGGGAAATTTATTTCCTTATCGATATTTACATTATTAATATTTTTATTTAGGTTGTCAAAATAAATCAACATAGAAAGGGTCAAACACATATAATATACATCCATAAGAAAGGCTCTGATCAACCATGATTTTTAATAATGGAAACAACTATAAAAAATAACATCATTGTTCTAGAAACATGTTATTTACCCATAACCCCAACAATTTTATATTAATTTAATTATTTGCCTATCTTAACATAAACCTTAATATACAACCAATGGAAGGAAAAAATCATTAAATCCCCACACATGAATAAAAAAATAGGTAGAAAAATAAAGATAACCTAACTCAAAATGATTTTTTATTATATATGCATGACACGGTATATAGGAAACAACTCATAATACAAAACCTCATTATGAATCATAATATCAACCTAAACCACACCAAGGGATCATAAAAATGTATCACAACACACCATAATCCAAAGAAGCATCACTATCATTAATCCCAATTAGATGAATGAAATAAATTGGTGGGATTAAGAGAAGAAATCACCTTGTATTGAAAACGATCAACCTCCATAACCCAAGGATCAGGGCAAAAGGAAGGGTGTGTAATATCTCTAAAGGTTCCTTGGGTGTTCCAAAAACCAAGAGGAAGTGTCTAAAAAATGAAATGATTATTTCGGGTACCATTCTTATAACATGTTGTATCTAACCTCATTTATGTTTTGAATTACATATTCATGACATGAAGTTTTTAATGACCTCACTTTACAAGTCCTGAACCATATTCAAATCATGAATCCTCAAATATTTTAACCTCAATTGAAATTCAGGGCACCTAAACCAAATTTAATTCCGGTATTGAATTACTCTTTCATTTCATGAAATCATAATACACTGAAATACTTGACCAAATACAAGCTATAAATTGTCGTCCACATAAGCCACAAATCAAAAACTCACATCTTTATCCCAATTTAACATCATGGGTTTCATGTTGTAGCAAGGTTATAGATCTGGCTCATCCAAACCCTTCACAAACCTCCTCATGACACCTTCGACCACAAAACTAAAAAAGGTAACTAGAAGTGAAATCATAGACCATTACACCTAGATTAATCACACCAGAAAACATCATTGTATAAAAGATACAAAAAACTAGTAAGATTATAGGCAATTTTTATGTGATTAAAATAAAAGTAGAGTGAAATATAAGAGAATGTTTAGTGAGAGAAATATAAGGTATTTATAAAGGGTTGAAGACCCATATGATCCTTGGAAATATACCCACATGAAAGGTTATACAACTATTAGGAATAGTAACCTAATCTGACGATTAGTAATGATATAGAGGGAATAGAAAAATAATATATTCAGAAAATTATGAAATAATAATATATTAAATTTATATAAGGATTAAATTAAATAAATGGGTTCAATATGGTAAAATTTTTATTTGAAACAATGATATCATAATTGTATTTTTGGAAAATATATATGTATTATTTTCATTAAAATACATTTCATAAAAAAATTAAATAATATTAATTTTCATATAATATATTATTAAATCACTATATATTAGAATATAATTGATAATAGAACATTATGAAAGTTCATGAAATTTTTGTAAGGGTCATAATTTTAGTTGTTTCATAAAAAAAGTAAGTTATCATTTAAATGAAATTAATTTAGAAAATAAATTTATTTTATATTCAGAATTATTTTTATAAAATATAAGTTAGTTTTGGAATCAATAGATCTAAATTATCCAAGTTGATATTTTCTATGTTTTGAAAAATGTTGAATTTTGGTTGATTAGTGAAATGTGAAAAACTACTATATTTCATATCAAAATGTAAATATATGATTAATTAAAACATAGATTATGTATGTCATTATTAAATAAATGTAAAAAAGAAAAAATTACTATATTTGACCAAAATAATTATTAAAATTGGTATTCTTGATAAATTTTAATAAATTAATGAATATTATATATAAAAATCATATATCCTCCCCTAATAAATACAATATTTCTGTACCAATTTATATTTACTATCAAAACTCATTATATTAAAAAATATTTTCAAATTTATATCCCCAATATTCACTTTTTTTTTCTAAAGGAACTGTATAACTAAATAACAAACCCATGGAACCTTAAGGTGTATCCTAAGAGTTACTTCTAAATAAAGAGGTAATATTCTCAACTAAATTATCATAAATACATTTTTTCTCATAGATCCTCAAATTTATTATGTTCATAATAGTATATATTCCATAGTATTATTAATATTAGAAAATTTATCCATTATCTAACTTCCTATAATTTTATTATAAAATGAAAATGTTGTTCATATTGTGTTCGTTTCACCACCTCCGTGAACAACATATTTAATTTTCCGTCACTTCCTTCACAGATTATTTAAATACTTGTGGTTCAAAATGATATAAATAAGTATATAATATATTTTGACACTTTATAAATGATAAATAATTATAAGTTTAAAGAAAAAATAATAATTTCATCATAGAAAAAAAAACCTTGTAAATAAACTAAGAATGGTTTGAGAGCACTTATACTAAATGATTCATCCCTATTTCAGAACACATGTGGATAAATGTGGTGTTACAGCCCCACATAAAGGGGGTAATCCAAGTTTCCTAGGTAATGTTGAAGAATTTACGTATAATTTTTTATATATATGGAATTATTTCGAGATCGGGAAAGTTGACAGCGTGTAATTCTGAGGCCCAGAGTTCCCGGAATGATCTGTCGAAAGTGTTAAGCATAAAATAGTGGGTATGAGTTGTTTTCTTGAAAAAGTGGAATAAATCTTAAATGGATACCCAGATTAGAAATATAAGGAAATTGTTCTGTTTAGGATGATTTGTTTACCCTAGGCACTACTTAAGTTTAGTCGGTGCAGGCATCCAGTGAGAAAACCCAAAAATAGCATAACTGTAAATAAAATAATTAAATAAAATTATTTTATTTTTCAAATTCTTATAACTCAAAAATGGTGAATATGATTAAAAATTAGATACCACCACTTAAATTATTAGGGTATTCTTTCCTTAGGAGGATACTAACTTTTTTCAGCGCGGTCCACCAGGGGAAGTTAGTTTTTGGATGTAAATAAAATAATTATGTGACAATTATTTTATTATAAAATCTTTCACTTATAAACAGTAAATCGGATTGAAAATATGAGAGTATTGTTGAGGTCGTGAGGTTTTTTCCCTTAGGTGAAGCCTTACCTAGACCGGTGTGGGTTGAGGGTGACTGTTATTAATTTTTGAACATTTTTTGTGATACGTTCAGTAAACACGCGGGTGGCATTTTATAACTTTTGAACTGGTGCTCAGAATTGAAATCTGAGGACACTGTTCAATTTGTAGTGCTGATATTCTCTTATGGAAAGTTTCACTTCGATTGTAGTAGTTCGAGATAAAATGATAAATTTTTATACTTTTAAAAGAATAATAAAATTACAAGTAATTGTTATTTTATTCTATCCTACCACCTCTTGAGCGAGATTGGAGGGGACTATAGAGGTGGTCATTTTTTTAATATGGGATATTAAATTCTCCTTTACACTTTGATTACATATCCACCCCTTGTGTAAATAATCAGGCACAAAAATTATGTCAATTATTTAACTTCATTAATTCCTCTTTTTTACTCACCCCTTCTCCCCCTCTATTTAAATGGGGCTTCGGGTAGAGTTTTTGACACGGATTATTCAAGCTAGGAACCTCTGGAAAAGTGACGTGACACCTTCCACTAAAGGAGATGGAAGATCGGGTAGCAACGAACCAAGAACGATGAATGTCAGAGGCTTTATCAATGTGTAGATTCTCCTTCGACCGCCGTGATGGCTCTAACAATTCATAAGGTAGGGATTGCCTTTTAAATCAAGATAATTCCCATGAATCTTATCCTCATTCGTATTTTTGCGGGTTGTCATTGCGAGCGATTTCAACATGGTTTACCAATAATTTTAATTTGATTTATAAATTATTTACTCTTGTTATAATGATAAAACGGAGGGTGTGGGACAAACAAACATGGCCATGACCCTCTGCCGATTTTTTTTCATTGCAATATTCAGAGATGGGTTTTTCCAACTTGACGGAACCTAGAAACTAGGAGTGCGTGATGACGAAGACATCTCAGGTGGACTGAAGGCATGTCTGTAAGGAATAATGGACCACTGGAGCTTACCTAGTGGCCCGAGGAGGATCCACCAGTGTGGCACTAGCGACCAGAATTGGCAGAAGAGGTAGCGGTCAGCACTCTCCGTCCACCAAAGAGGGCGGCTCCACTTGGCGTTGCATCGAACCCGAAGGGACGGCCGACAACCAGCTGACTACATTGGAGACGCGGTGCTCCATCGCTCTGCATGGTTAAGGGGCCATAACAGGTGGTGGACCCATTCCCTGCAGGTCTCATGGACCACATGGTGGAGCCATGTGGCGCCGCTAATTGAAGAGATGAATGGCTCTTCTTAAGTCATTCGGGGAGCTGGAGGCCACCCGGTTCGCAAGTCGCACCAGCGTACTGGGTTGTGTCGCATCGCCTGGAGGTTCATGTCGGGTCGGGTTGGACCTGAACTGGGTTGTTCTGGGTTGGTGTCCAGGTCGGACCAGACTCGGACCCCTCTCAGGCCCAATTTTTCTCAAAATGATGTATCTTGTAAACCAAACGTCTTTTTGAAGAACTTTCTATGGCTCTGGGATCCGTGAAGAGATATGGTCCTTTTGAGATACTTCATGAGATTTTTCTAGAATATTCGAGTTTGGATGAGCTTGATCATAACGAAATCCAACTGTGACCTCAGCACTAAAATTCCTATAGCTTACGGACCGAGTGTCTGGTTGATGTGTCGTCTATTTCATTGGAACCCTTTTGACATGATAGATCATTGGGTTACTTCTTTTTGAAACATAATGGAATTTCAGTTGTGGATGATAACCAGAGGAGCAGAACCAGTGTGTTTCATATAGTGATAGTTAGTATGGATACTCCCTTGATGACTCAAGGCACAGGTATTCCTTACTCCTCTACTCTAGTAGAGACGAGACTCCCAACGTCATGAGTGAGGGTTTATTTCCCACTGATTCGTATTTTTGTATTTGGAGTCAGTAATCCCCTATTAGACTAGGGATTGGGTCCTCCATACATAACTCACATAGAGTGAGGTACTCCCCTACCAGGTAGGGTGTGGGTCCACTATGTTAGGAGTAGGTACTCCCTTGCCAACCCAGGGTGTGGTTCCTCCTTATACAGTTCTACAGTAGATTCAGTACTCCCCTGTCATTCCAGGGTGTGGGTCCTCTATCCTAGGGTCAGTACACATCCCTGACATACTAGGGTGTGAGTCCCCCATAGCAAACAAACTACCATAGTTGTACTCCCCTACCAGGTAGGGTGTGGTTCCTCACATATAGAGTCAGTAGTCTCTTGATGTGATAGGGTGCGAGTCCTCTAGCATGGGTTCGGTACTCCCCTAACATACTAGGGCATGGGTCCCCCACTGAAAACAAACTACCGGAGTTTTACTCCCCTACCAGGTATGGTGTGTGTACTCACATATGGAGTAGTACTCCCCCATCTCCGGTTAGGGATGGGGAGAAGGTCCTTCAGGGGAGTTGGAGCTCCCTCGGTTGGAGGACACAATGTCGAGGAGTGGTCCTCTTCACTTGGTTTCACTTGTTCTTTCCCAAGGTGCTAGACTATGATTGTGAGACCTCTACTATCAGGTATTAGAGGCAGTTCTTGCAGAACATTCCCAATGGATCACATCCTCTCAGACATTCTATTAGGAATGGTTGAGTTGTACCTGATGGAGTACATCTCTCAGATGTGTTCCATCAGGGATGGCCAGTTCATGGAGTGTGTACTCTTGTTCCATGAGTTACACTTTGAACCTTCTTTATAAATCCTAGAAATGGATTGAGGTCGGGGCCTTATGTTTCTTTGTGGATGAAATTAGTAAATCTGGTTTTAGCTGAGCCTTTTTATTTGTTCTTAGTGATTGAGATCATACTTTGTGGTTTTATTTTGTGGAATTATGAGATACCTTTGGTGGTATTGGGGTCTCTACTGGGTATTATTATACTCACCCCTACACGGGCTTCACCCAAACCTTGTTGTATCTCGCAAAGATGACGGTCAGCCTTGACTAAGACTTGGGGAGCCAGTAATTAACATGGAAAGGGGTGAATGATGGATGAGGATAGATGTGTGATGAGTTATACTTACCCTTTAGGTAGGATCCTTCAAAGAAAACCACTGGAGTTGTATTCCTTCTTTCTGTATTTCCATTTTAGTTGGGCTTGTATTTTGGCCCCTGACTTTCAATACTTGCCCTTACACTCAGTTGTGGTATCTAGTTGTGGTTGATCATTAATCTTCCATTATGCTTTACTTTTTCATAGTGTACCATGCTTGCACATGTACATGTTTTGAGGGAATGCCTTCAAATTTTTGGGAAATGTCTTTCCGGTGCTATTCTCCAACCTTGGGCCTATGGAAGACAGGCTTGGGGTAGTCACATCATGGGCCCCAGATGATGGCTCGTGAAAAAGTGGTATCAGATGGGTCAGTTCTACCAAATAACTAGGACTCTGATATTTTCAATGGAGCAATAGTGTTAAGTGTTTTGAGTGTGGTTTTCAGTTTAGAGAATCCAGTGTTGGTGCGGTGGTCGACGTATCCATACACCCAGACCATGAATTTTGATTTCTAACTCAGAGAACAAAAACACTGATTATGTGTGTTTTAGAAATGGTTTACTTTTGATCTATTTTTAGTCAGCTCACAATCTATAACCAATTTAATGTGGATCATCATGATTCTCTTTCAAGATGCCTCCACGCAGACAGCCAGCCAGGATTCCAATGCGTGACCATAAGGATAGTTCACAATGAGATGAGGCTTCAGTACAAGGATTGTTTTCTAAGATGGTACCTTCGGGCAGTGTCCCAGGGATACCACTGCTCGTTGGCCACCAGTTATTAACAACACTACCAGTAGAAAACAATTGTATTCTCATTTCCTTACATGAGTTTCAGTGACTGATACCCCTTAGGATCAGAGTTAAGCCTGACTCACAGGTGACTAAGGACTGGCCTGAGTTGGTGACCGAGTTCCCATCTTGCCAGGGCACCATAAAATCAAGTGATAGACCTAGAAGTGAGCATTCTACATGGATCAACAGGGTGATATCTGGGTTTAGATTACCCCTATCTTAAAATGAGGTGACTCTTCATGGGATGATCTTGAGAACCTTCCTCAGATAAGGGTTTCTCATGCCATAAAATATAAGGGATATATGTTCCCAAGAGATTCTACAGCTTTGATAGAACGTCATGTCAGTACATGAGTATTCATTGAGGTATACTGACCCTTACAGGTACTCAATGTATACAATATGAACTATGCTTTAGGGCATGGACCTCTATGAGTGATGTGTTTAGGTATATCCAAGATAGTAATATATCTCTTTGCATTCCAAATTATGATAGGGTGATAGATAGAACCTTTGTGGTTGAAAATTATTTCGATAATCAGAAGAAGCCAGTTAATGTCCGCAGTGGTAAAGGAGGAAAACGATATCAGTCTTGGAGACTTGGATGTGTAAAATGCTTCAGGAAGAGAAAGTGAAAGGGATAGATGAATCTGTAGGGAAGAAGACATGTAATAGGATCTAGGAGAGTAGTATAAGGTGGTATACATTTCTATATGCTACAACCGGCACCCCAATGTGACCCCCACCAAGCTCAAGGATCTGGAGGACAGTGAAAGGGAGTAGTTGCATGTGGTCAAGGAGTGTGACCCAAGGGCTCCAGGAATGATTCGAAGTACAGTCTGTGTCTACTAATATCTATTGTATTAATAGACATAGGTACTAATTATTTATGTAAGTAAAAATTCTTGTTCAAGATCTAGAGTTTTTTGTTCAAACATTGACTTAAACCTTACGTCTAGAGATACCTATGGGAGGAGACTCGATAATCAGACTTCTATGGACAGTGTGATCTAACCCTTGAGGTAAGAGTTTCAGTTGGAACCTCTTAGTGGAAGCCTCGAGGCCATATGAAGTTATTTTGAGTATGTAATGGTCGTCCACAGCTCATGCTTAGATTTACTATTTTATGAACAAAGGTTGAGGTATATCTACAATGTTGTAATGGTGTTTTCCTTCTTCAGAGAAAAAGGAGAATTAGGCAACAGGAGATAAACTCATGAATAAGAGGGTGCATCTGATCACTCTTGAGTTTTCCAGCCTTAACCTTGTGGCAGTAGGAGTTCTATGTTTTAAATTCCCAACAGTAGTGGAAGAGTCCAGGAACATCTTTTCAAAAGATGTTTCTAGTATTACCTCCCCAAAGGGAGAGGGACTTTTTCATCGTCTTTTAACAAGTGACGGAACCACTATCTACAACTACATATCAGATGGCTCTTGCATAGCTCTGGGAGCTGAGAGTTTAGAATGGGTGTGGTGGAAGATGCCCTCGGTAAGAGGTCTAGTTTACAACTATTGAGTGAGTCATCAATGAAGATTTCCATTTTATAGAAACTCTTCATGGATAGTGATGGAGTATCTTACCTCTAGTCAATAATTTTCACTCCCATACACCTTCAATGAGTTCGAGAGGAAAAGCTTGGGAATGTGTACTATGAGGCCCGATGTGCTCAGATATCCTCAAGACAGGATCCTGAAGGATTTTGTGAAGGTGGGGAGCATGTCACCCTTTTCATAGGACACCCTATGGTACCTGTGATTCTACCCAAGGAGGTGTTTAGGTAGTTCCACACATCCACTTTGGCATTACATCCTGGTGTGGGGAATATGTACCGTGACCTTTGGTGTCAGAACTAGTGGCTAGGGATGAAGACTACAGAGAGCCGACAGAAGTCTTACGTGGTAGGAGACGAATACCCTTGGAGTTCTAGGAGGGAGACCATATCTTCTTATAGGTCTCCCCCCAACAGGGATTGTAGAGATTTGGCCTGGGCAACAATCTATCTTCGTGGTTCATCAAACCTCTCCAATTTCTCAGTAGAGTGGGTGAGGTGGCGTACCATCTAGCTATTTCCCCACAGATGCACTGGGTGCATAATGTTTTCCATTTGTTGCAACTAAGGAGATGTGTGCATGATCCCTCGTACTTTATCAACAAGGGAAATTTGGACTTTGATTGTGGGGTGACTTTTATGGATTTCCCAGTGGAGAGATAAAATCAATTGGTGTGAGTCCTCTGTGGATGGTGGATCACTTTGGTGAGATTACGGTTGCAGCACATGATCCTCTAGAAGAGAACATAGGATCAGGAGGCTCAGATTCATGCTCAGTATCCTTATTTGTTTTGTTTTCCATGTTTTTTATTTTGTATATGTAATTCCTTAAGGTGGGTAGAATGTAATTCCCCAGAATTTACTGATATTTTTTTATATATGGAATTATTTCGAGACCGCAAAAATTAACAGTGCGTAATTATGCGGCCTAGAGTTCCCAGAAAGATCCGTCGAAAGTGTTAAGCATAAAATCTCGTGCTTGAGTAGTTTTCTTGAAAAAAGTGGAATAACTCTTAAAAGGGTGCCCAAATAATAAATCTGATGGAACCATTGCGTTCAAGATGGATATTTTACCCTAGGTACGACTTAAGTTTAGTCGGTGTAGCCCTCCAGTAAGAAAATCCAAAAATGATATAACTATAAATAAAATTATTTAAGAAAATTAATTTATTTTTAAAATTCTTATAACTCCTGAATGGTGACTCGGATTAAAAATATGATATCACCACTGAACATGTGAGGGTATTCTTTCCATAGGTAGATACTAACTTTGGTGGGCATGGTCCACCAGTGGAAGATAGTTTTTGTCCATAAATAAAATAATTATGTGACAATTATTTTACTGTAAAATCCTTCACTTATAAATGGTATCTCAGACTGAAAATCTGACAGTAACGTTGATCTCTTGAAGGTGTGTTCCCCTTAGGCAGATCCTAATGACAACCGGCATGGTTTGAGGGTTACTGTTATTAATTTTTGAAATTTTTTTAAGGTATGTTCATTAAACATGCAGGCAGCGTTTTCTAACTTTTTAATTGTTACTCAGAATTAAAATCTGAGGACACCGTTGAATCTGTAGCACCGGGATTCACTTAAGGGAAGTTTCACTTTGATCGAAGTAGGTCGGGAGAAACATATAAGTTTGAGGACATTTAAAATAATAATAAAATAATATGTAATTTTTATTTTATTCTACCCTACCACCTATTGAGTGGCAGTGGCGGGGACTATGGAGGTGGTCATTTTTTTAATATGGGATATTAAACTCTTGGTTACACTTTGATTGCGTAACCACCCCCTTGTATAATTAATGTGTCAAATAAATTACATCAATTAATGAACCTCATAAATTCCTTGTGCTTTACTCACCCCTCTTCCCCCTCTATTTAAATGGGGCTTGGGATAGAGTTTTTTACATGGATTCTTCAAGAGAAGACCTCTGGCGATGTGACCCAACACCTTCCACCAACGGAGATAGAAGCTCTGGTGGCAACGAACCGGGAGCGATGAACAATGACAAATTCATCAAAGAGTGGATTCTACTTCCACCATCGTGATAAATCCAATGATTCTTGAGGTAGGGGTTGTCTTTTAAATCCAAAAAAATCCCACGAATCTTCTCGTCGTTCTTGTTTTTGCGGGTGGTCATTGCTGGGGATTTGAAATTGGTTTATAATTATTTTTAATGTGATATATAAATTAATCATGCTTGTTATAATGCTAACACGGAGATTTTAGGCAAAACGAACAAGGCCCAGACCTTCTTCCGCTTGTTTTTCAATGTGATCTTTGGAGAAGAGTCTTTATGACTTGATTATACCTGGAAACTGGGAGCTGCGCAACGATAGTGGCATCCTGGGAGGACCGCAGGCATGTCTGAAAGGATGAACAGACCACCGGAGCTCACCCTATGGCCTACAGAGGATCCACCAATGCGACACCGGTGACCAGGGTGAACATTGGAGGTAGCAGAAGGCAATCTCTATCCTTGGAAGAGGGCCTCACCACTTGGCGATGCGGCGGAACTGAAGGTGCGATCGACAACCATCCCTCCACATTGGCGTGGTGGCGCGTCGTCGCGCGCCGTAGTGAAATGGATACATAAGGTAGGGGACCCATGCCCTGTGGCTCCCTCAAACCATGAGGCTCTGCTAATTGAAGAGCCTAACATCTCTTATAGATCCATTCAGGGAGTTGGTGGACACCCAGCTAGCGAGTCACACCAGCGCACCAGGTCACACTACTTCACCTGATAGGTTGAGCCGGTTCGCATCCCAGTAGGCTGATCCTGCCACAGCCCGGACCAACTGGGTCATCCCAGGCTAGGTTGGATCTGACCTATACTAGGTTGGTTCGGTCTGGGTCGGACTGGGCCAAGACCCCTCTCAGGAACAGTTACGCTTAAAAGGTCGTATCTTGTGAACTGGATGTCTGTTTGACTAACTATCTACGGCGATCAAATCCTTGGAGAGAGATGGTTCTTTTGAGATACTCCATGTGACTTTCATATAAATTAGGAGTATGGATGGGTTTCATCAAACACAAATCCTACTGGGCCCTCGGCACTAAAATTCCAATAGATTACAGACTAAGTGTTTGGTTGATGTGTCGTCTGTTGCATTGAAACCCTTATGACATAACAGATCATTAGGTTACATACTTGTCATACTTTTTGGTGATTTAGGTATGGACTATTACCTAAGGAATAGAAACATGGTGTTTCTTTTAGTTATATTTAGGATGGATACTCTCTTGTTGAATCAAGGTGTGGGAATTCCTTACTCCTCTCTTTCGGTAGAGACAGGACTCCCCACTTCATGAGTACAGGTTCCTTTCTCTTAATTGGTTTTTTTATCATGGGATTCGGTACTCCCCTATTAGACTAGGGTGTGGGTCATCCATACATAACTCACATAGAGTTAGGTACTCCCCTACTGGGTAGGGTGTGGGTCCTCTATGTTAGAATTAGGTACTCTCATGCCAACCCATGGTGCGGGTCATCCTTATGAAGTGCTACAGTAGAGTCAGTACTCTCATGCCATGCCAGGATGTGGGTCCTCTATCCTGGGGTTAGAACTCCCCTGACATACAAGAGTGTAGGTCACCCACAACGGACAAACTACTAGAGTTGTACTCCCCTACCAGGTAGGGTGTGGGTCCTCACATATAGAGTTAGTACTCCCCTACCATGTCAGGGTGTGGGTCCTCTAGCCTTGGGTCAGTACTCCCCTGACATACTAGGGCGTGGGTCCCCCACATCAAAAAAAATATCGTAGTTTTACTCCCTTACTGAGTAGGTGTGAGTCCTCACATATTAGTAGTACTCCCCTGTCTCCAAGTAGCGACTAGGAGCGGGTCCTTCAGAAGAGTGGGAGCTCCCTCAACTGAATTACACAGTGTCGAGGAGTGGGATTCATCACTTGGTTTCCCTTGTTCTTGCCTCGGGGGCAAGAATGTGATTGTGAGACTTCTAGTGTTGGGAATTATAGGAAGTTATAGCAGAATGTTCCTGATGGAACACGTCCTTTTGGATGTTCCATTAGGAATGGTTGAGTTATACCTGATGGAGTACATCTCTCAAATGGCTGACATCAGGGATGGCTAGTTCATGGAGCATGAACTCCTGATCCTTGATTTATGTTTTGATCCTTATATGGAAATCCTGTAAATGGCCTGAGGTCGGGGCATTATGTTTCTTTGTGAATGAATTGAGTAAATATAGTGTGATCTAATTCTTTTTCATTGTGGTTTGTAATTAAGATCATGCTTTTTGCTTTTCCATTGTGGAATTCTGAGAGACCTTTAGGGATCTTGGGGTCCCTACTACGTATTGGTATACTCACCCTTACACAGGCTTCGTATGCACATTGTTGTGTCTTGTGCAGACGACGAGAAGCCTTGAATGAGACATGGGGAGCCAAGACATGATGTCGAAATAGGCGACCGATAGGCAAAGAGATTCGCATGACAAGATATACCTACCCTTTAGGTAGGATCCTTGGAATACGATCCCAGAATCTATTTTCCTTTTTGTTGTATTTCCATTTCATTTGGGATTGTATTTGGGCCCCTTTAAGAATTCCCCTTATGCTCAGTTGTGTTATATAGTTTTGGTTTCACCTTACTATTACATTGTGTTTTACTTTTGTGTAGTGTGCTTTAATTTCATGTGTATAGGTTTTGAGGCAATGCCTTCCCATTTTTGGGAAATTCCTTTCTGGTGCTTGTCGCCAACCAATGGCCTTTGGAAGACGGGCTTGGGGTAGTCACGGCACAGGCCCAAGGGGATGGATCGTGGCAGCCTGGTGTGGGAATTTTTGTTCTTGATTTTTTATCTTATGAATGGTTGATTACCACCACGAATGGTGGACCTATACAGGATGTTATCAATTTATGATATTTTTACTCTGAGCTAGTAAAACAAGTGGGTGTGTGCATTCATGCATCATGTTATGCACATAGGGTTTATATTATATTCTTATCTTTCCAATGATTGATAATACAGTAGTATTCACATATGATAATTTTTTATTTACTATTTTTTATATATCATAGTGATTTATATCTAAATATGTTTTTTTAATTATCAATATTGGGTTATAATTTAATGTGTCAGAATCCATTTATCTGTTGTTTCTCCCATATAAGTGTATGACGGAATTATACTTTTCCAACACCTTGATCAGTCCCTTGAAAATTTTGGTTAAATAAAAATGTGTTATTAATGTGACGGTATGGATAAATTTGGATATGGTATATAACTTATAAATATCTTCCATTATAACATGTAAAGGGAATTATATAAAACCAAACTAAGGGATGTGATATCTAAAAAATTATGAATTGGTATAATCTGTAAATATTAAAAATAGAGAATGGAATAAAACATTAATCCATGTGAATATTGATATGTATCTAGGTTAGTGAATGGGACATGATAGAGCACCTAAATCATAAGAACCTAGTTTGATATAACATATCATTATACTTAAATTGTTGATTATAAATTATAAATTTCATTATTGTTAGTTATATTGGGTTCCAATAATAACATAAATTTATTTTTAATCTATAACATTTGATTGAAACTTCACATAATTACACAATGTAAATGATATTTTAAAGCTTAAGGGAATGGGATATTAAAATTACCTAAAAATATATGATATATGAGACATAAATCATCTAAAATTAGTGTTTATGTTATATAAAATGATAATAAGAATGTTATTAAATAAATTCCTCTATATATTTTAAAATTGATCTTATTTAAAAAAAGATATGAGAATAATGTTGTGGAACCATTGAAATATTGATTTTTACTATGAGATGAAAAAATTTGAATCCTTTAAAAATAATGGTTGTGAAATTGAGTGGTGGGAAGGTCTTGAGGGAGTGTCCTATTGTGACATTGTGTGATCGGTGTTGACACTTCTTATTGGTAGTTTGGTGCATAGATCATTCTTATGTTAAAATAACTTTATATAATTCTTATTTTATGTGTGATATCTTTCATAATGGTGTTTATTTATGGCCTATTAAGCATCGTGTGGTTTTGGGACATGGGTGGGGTTGTTACTTGAGATCTATGATATGGTGTTTTCTATTTTTTAGTCTATGTTCAAGGACTTATTGACCTGAAAATGGTACCTTAGTTATTAGTGTGCCTGTGATTAATTATTTATGAGAGTAACCCAAAATGGGTTTAACACATTGTTGTTTTTGGATTGATATGATAACCATGTGTGGAGACTGCATCTTTTGGGATTGGTGTATATGAGGTTCTATTGAGTTTGAGGTTTCAACAACTTATCTTCCATTGGTTTTAGGAGGAATATAACTTAGTGTTTTAGCGCTCTAATAATTAAGGTTGTTTTTGGAAGTCAAGATCATTCATATTCCTACAAGCTTATCTTCTGGTGGGATTTTAGTAGCATGGGTAGTGATGGACCCAGATGGGAAGGTTAAGAATTAAATAGACTTGGTAAAATTATTTAAGTTGGAAATGATGAATAAGAAGTGCATAAAAGAATGATGTTCAGAAATGGTATGTCATTAGAATTACATGATAAGTGTTTAATAAAGACCTATGGTCTATCTTATCTTTTTGAGTTTAAGAAACCAAGATTACTAATTCTCATGGTAACTCAAGATGTGATTGTCAGATCAGTATGATACTTAGCATGGTTGATTTTCACTTAATTAGGGTATATGTTAAGGGTGTTTAAACTCCCTATGATGGAATTATTCTCAGGTTTTGTGTTGTCATGAGGTTAGTTTAGGTTTGATAAGATGTATGGCTTGGTGTGTGATCAAGTCTGAATGCTATTCAACTCAAGAGATTTTGATTTGAATATTTGAAATAGATATCATGGATTATATGACCACTATCACATAGTGAAATTGGTTTGGTAACAACCATTTGAGGGGTATGGTGTCTCAAGGGTGATGTGACCATATGGATTTGGAGATATTTCTCATTGTTTCCTTATTGTTAATGAGTTGTGTTTTGGATATACACAGTTCATGTTGCATTTAGTATAGAGAAACGGGTTATGAATGGGTCCATGGTAAATCTTTTGGGACCTTGTGGAGCCTAAGATATGTGATGGTGGAGGTGTTTTAATGGGAATACGTTAATATAGCCTTATTGCAGAGTTGTGGATCCTAAGTAGTTTTGATCTGAAGTTTCTATCATAGTGATATGACCTCAAGAAATGATGATGATTTTAAAAGTTGTTAAAATAGCCCTTAATTTGTGTTAATATGTCTACTCTAAGGTGATATTGAGGTCATCAACAATTGGGTTGGTATAGCACCTTCAATCTTAGTTGATCCTAATGGATGTTCCAGGGGAAGAAGATAATGGTAAGCATGGCTCCAAAGAACTAAAAATAAATTTTATGGAATCTATAAATGATTTTCATTCAAGGTAAGTATATGTAAATCTATTTTGTAAGGATTTAACTATAGGTCATTAAAGGATGTGTCCCTTATTTTAAATGATGTTTTTATTTAGGTCGTTGATGATGTACTTATAATATATAGACAAGAAGTGATTTTGGGATATTGTTTGCTGATCAGGTTTGAGCTGGGTAGCCATGTCTAATAATAATTCTTGATAAAAAATGATGCATATGTCCTATAGGTCATGAGTTTCTTCCTTGGGTGACAATAATGACATTCCTTATTTGGGATCATCAAACCAATCAGAATGGTTTGACCCATGTCCTAAGGTGTTATCGATGTCAAGAAACTAGCCATCATGATAGGTACATGAGCTATTAAGATTCAATGGATAATTACTAGAGTGAATTTAGATATTTTTTCTTGTGAATTTTATAATTTATGTAATATTGAGACGTTTCAGAGATGGTCATAGTGTGTCTTTGATTTATGGGGCATAAATGCTTGTGGTGGATCAGGATAAATAATTAGGTTGTCATGTAGTTCAACTATAGATTATCAATTAATTTCATGGTTTGATAAAAGTAATCCTTGTTCAAATTGTTTTGGGATTCCTCTAGAGTATAAAGCATCATGATTGAGTGTCTAGGTGATGTCTAGGAAGGTACAATCGAGCAATCAAAATAATCTTCTTTTGAGGTATATTTGTTGTTTTCCTTTTTAAATGGTCATAGAGGGTTTTCAAACTACTTTATAGGAATCATAATTAAATTTTAGGTTGTAATTCATAATTTAACCAAGGATCTACGAAAAAACATGTTGTTGGGCCCCATGAATGAGAGGTTGTGAAACACGTTGGTCTGGTCAAGGAACAACAATAAGAAGTTGTTCCATTTTATAAACTGCTGTTTTTTCAATGTTTTTTGTGAAAAAGTTTATGTAAAATCTCAAAAACCTTTTAAAGAACTATATATACTATGTATCCATTGGTGGTTTTACTTAGATCCTAAAAATGTTACCTAGGATACTAATATGATAGTAAAACCTAATGTATGTTTTGGGTTGGCGACATAATTATATACCACGAGTAGGGATCAATAACACAATTTTTTGGTTTTCGGTGGTAATTGTTAAGGATTGTGAATATATACTGGAAATAAATAATCCCTATATTAGGGATTATACCATGGAATGGTTTATTTTCTGGTTCTCTTTTCAAGATATTTTTGGTGAACTTAAGTAACGATATACTGAGATACCCATCTGGTGAGGGTTCGGTTGTAGGTAAACACAATGTTGATTATGTTAGTTGATTCATATTGGTTGAAATTTATAGGTTATAGGTTTGTGAGTGGTAATTTTAGATTTTATTATTTTTATTTGATCAAGTTTATGTATTGATGGGTAATCTAGTTTGGTGACCAGGTCTATGAGAATTCATCATTTTTAGGTGACATAGTAATTTTCGTGTTGTGTCAAGGCGTCGAGTTTTTTATTACCTTTTAAGATATACTAGGTTTTGGATTATGTTTTGGGGGAAAATATTATTATATAGACGTGTAAAATCATCCATTATGATATGATGTTAGAAAATAATGAGTTCATGGTTTTCATTGTTATCTACGAATTGTGTTGGCTTCATAATTTTATTAACACCATTGTACATGGGTTAATGAGATTTAATAAAATGAATCTTGTTGGCATGTTTTTAGTATGACCTTAAACAGTGAAGTATAAAAGTTTTTTTAGTGGTTTTGGGCTCAGTTTTTCTCAGTTGTATGGTCTACTGATTAGCTATAGTATGGTGAAGAGGTTGTAAAACACTATGTCGATAAGAGTCTATGGTTTTGGGGGAATGTTTCAAAAAAAATTAGTATAAGGTTTGGATTTTTCATATGTATTTAGATTCTAGTTCCAAGGATAGGAAACACTTCAAATATTCTCTTTGCAATTTGAATGGGGTACTCTATGGGTTTTGGGGGTCTCAAGAGCACGTGAGATGTTTTGGTGATTGTCGAAGATTTCAACCAAAAGGATTCATTAAAAGTAGATTTTCAGTAGATTCATAAAGGGATAGAGTCTCTTCTTAGTCTCTTGAGCTAGTTTATAAACACTAAACTATCCATCTATTGATCCACCAGCACACGGGTGAGACCCAACAACTATTTTCTTTAACTAGGTTTACTTTATTTAAAGGGTGCAAAAATATTCATTTACACCCCTCACCCTCCATTCATCATAACCCTAAAATTTCTAGTATTCAGACCATTTCTATTTATATAGGATCATACCTTACCCTCACAATTTCTATGGTGGATCTTATATGGATCTTATTTCATTTATCTTATATTATATATATTAAAAGAATCTTGATAAATTTAACTCCCCATTATCTTATATTCTTATTTTATATTTATATCTATATATTTTACAACATTTATACAAGTTATTCCATATTTTCATGTAATTTTTATGGATCTTTATTTTCTCTCATTTTAGATCAAACTGAAGTTTGATATCATATGATTTGATCTATCTGAAGTCAAGGTAGGTTTTTTAATTGTTTTTACACTACAAGAAAACCACCATTTAGCGGCGGTTTTTTCACAGCGGTTTTTAAAACCGCCGCGAAACGCGTTTTTGGGCTGCCATTTCGTGGCGGTTTTAAGAACCGCCGCGAAAAACCGCCGCTAAACGGCAAAAAAAAATTATTTTTTTAAAAAACAAAATTTATTTTTTTTTTTAATTTTATTCGAGGATTAGCATAGGTTTTTTAAAAAACCGCCACCAAATAGCGGCGGTTTCGGTAAAACCGCCGCGAAATGAAATGAAAAAAATAAAAAAATGTGAGAAACCCCGAAATCACTAAAACGACCATAACTTTTGATCCGGGCGTCCGTTGAAGCGCCACAACCAGTCAAATCGAAGCTCGTGAAGAGATGTAGAGGAACATATAATCAAAACCGTGAGACGGTCTAAGGAGTGGATGATATAAGAGTTATAAAAAAGTTGAAAAAAGTTCTCCAACTTCAAACGGCCATAACTTTCGCTCTGGGTGTCCGTTTGGGCTCTACCACATATCAAATCGAAGCCAGCGAAGAGCGTTACACACCAATTTGACACAGTAAGCTTTTGTCGTGTTTTTTGACCCGAAAAAACCCCTCCAAAGGCCTCCAAAACCTAGTTTCCATCACCGGTGTCCCATCGAACTTGTCTTAAAACAGACCTAACTTTCTATCCGCGTGTCAGTTCGGCCTCCTCCACCTTCCAGATCATAGATCGTTCCATGATATTCAGTTTGAATGGTCGCGGAGCCCATATACACTCCTAGATCATATGTTATGGCTTTTTTAGTGGGTATCGGGTTTGTTATGTTTTTCAATGTCTCGTTTCTAGCACCCGTTCTCCGTCAGCTTTTTTTAAATGGTCATAACTTCCGATCTGTCTGTCCATTCGGACTCTTTCACCTTTCAGGTTGAAGAGACTCTCAGGATCTTTGATTTGATAGGTTGCGGATCTAAAACGGACTCTCCGATCATAAGTTATCTCTGTTAATGTGAGTCAAATGTTTTTGTCTCTTTATGACCGTTTTGACGGGTTTTAACGGTAGCTCCATTTATTACTATTTATTTGGGTTTCCATGACTTTTTATCTTTATCAATGGTTTTTTATGGGTTATTATGATGATTATGTTGAATTATTAAAGAGTTTTCCAGAGTTGTCACGAGTTTTCATGCGTTCTCATTTTTTCTAATGCCTCATTCTTCATATGCTTCTCCATCCTTTTTCATGTGTTTTCATGATTTTTCATCCCTTATCACGCCTTTTCATACTTTTTCATGTGTTTCCTTTATTATTTATTATTTATTATTTATAATATACATTAATTTATTTATTATCTATTATTTGTGACAGGTTATTTATTATTTATTTTTTATTTTTTATTTTTTATTTTTTATTATTTTTTATTTATATTTATTTATTAGTTATTATTTATTAGTTATTATTTATTATTTATATTTATTTATTATTTATTTTTATTTATTATTTATATTTATTTATTATTTATTATTTATTATTTCTATTTATATTTATTTATTTTTATTTATTATTTATATTTATTTATTATTTATTATTTATTATTTATATTTATTATTTATATTTATTATTTATATTTATTTATTATTTATATTTATTTATTATTTATATTTATTTATTATTTATTATTTATATTTATTTATTATTTATATTTATTTATTATTTATATTTATTATTTATTTATTATTTATTTATTATTATTTATTTATATTTATTTATTATTTATTATTTATTATTTATATTTAATTATTATTTATTATTTATTATTTATATTTACTTATTGTTTATATTTATTATTTATTATTTATATTTATTTATTATTTATTATTTATATTTATTTATTATTTATTATTTTCTATTTATTATTTATTATTTATATTCATTTATTATTTATTAGTTATTATTTATTATTTATTATTTATATTTATTTATCATTTATTATTTATTATTTATTATTTATATTTATTTATATTTATTTATTATTTATATTTATATTTATTTATTATTTATTATTTATTATTTATATTTATTTAATATTTATTATTTATATTTATTTATTATTTATTATTTATATTTATTTATTATTTATATTTATTTATTATTTATTATTTATTATTTATTATTTATATTTATTTATTATTTATTATTTTCTATTTATTATTTATTATTTATATTTTTTATTTTTTATTTTTTATTATTTATTATTTATTATTTATTATTTATTATTTATTATTTATTATTTATTATTTATTATTTATTATTTATTATTTATATTTTTTTATTATTTATTATTTATTAGTTATTATTTATTATTTATTATTTATTATTTATTATTTACATTTATTTATTATTTATTATTTATTATTTATATTTATTTATTATATATTATTCATTATTTATTTTTATTTATTATTTATTATTTATATTTATTTATTATTTATTCTTTATTATTTATATTTATTTATTATTTATTATTTTCTATTCATTATTTATTATTTATATTTATTTATTATTTATTATTTATATTTAATATTCCGTATTTATTATTTATTATTTATTATTTATTATTTATTATTTATTATTTATTATTTATTATTTACTATTTATTATTTTTGAGTTTATATTTATTATTTATGTATTATTTGTTTTCTCAATTAATATATATAAGTATATTAAATTCTGTTTATTAACCACATGGCGAGCTTGCTGGAGTGGTAAAGTCTTTGGAAAATATGCAAGAGGTTAGGGGTTCAAATCTCACCAAACGCAGAATTTCTTTATATTGCATGGGTATGCATGTGCATGTGCATGTGCATGGGATGTGCATGCATGGATAAATAAAGTAAATAAAATAATACAAAATAAATAAATAAATAAAATAAATACGAAATAAAATAAATAAATAAGAAATAAAAATAATAATAAATATGAAATTAAATAAATAAATAAATAAAATAAATAAATAAAATAAATAAATAAAAAAATAAATACGAAATAAAATAAATATGAAATAAAAAAAATAAATAAATACGAAAAATAAATAAATAAATAAATAAATACGAAAAATAAGTAAATAAATAAATAAATTTAATAATTAAAAAAATAAATAAATAAAATAAATAAATAAATAAATAAATAAAATAAATAGATAAAATAAAATAAATACATAAAATAAATAAATAAATAAAATAAATACGAAATAAATATATAAATAAATACGAAAAATAAATATATAAATAAATACGAAAAATAAATATATAAAAAATATATAAATAAATATATAAATAAATATGAAAAATAAATATATAAATAAATATATAAATAAATATATAAATAAATATATAAAATTAAAAATTAAAAAAATTAAAAAAAATAACAAAAATAACAAAAATAACAAAAAAAAATAAAAAAAAATAAAAAAACCGCCACTAAATCATTTAGCGGCGGTTTAAACCGCCGCGAAATAGTTTCCCGACGCACGATTTAGCGGCGGTTTTGAAAAACCGCCGCTAAATGCCTTTTTGCCGTAGTGTTCAATTAACATATTACTGTCATTTTTTTTTGTGTAGTCTCTCTAAATTATCATACACTTTGCCTTATAATTAAATTTACATGTAAGATATACCCTTTATTCCTAGTAAAACCCCATTGTGTGTAGAAAAAAAAAGTTATTTTGGGATGGATCCTTGTTAAATGTATTTAATTAGCTAGCTAGGTTTGAACCATAGTGAATTAGCAACTTTATTTGGGTGTTCTTGGGACATCATTGGTAATGTGAGTTTTTATTTCTCAATGTGGATTTACAAGAGAATACCTTAGGTACTGGTAGTTTTTATGGTCATATTAATTATAAAGTAAATTTTGAATTTCAAAATAAAATCTAATTTTGAATTAATGTGTTATAATTGTAAAATTGTGGAATAAACTAATTTTGATAATCATCAATTAATATGTTAATAATTTTTTGTTTAATTTGTAAGATATGAAATGATATATAATATTATGTTTGATTAGAATTGAGTTGTTTTTTATGTCAAATTGATTCCATATAAGATATATGAGGGTTTTAATTCCTTTGAGATATTCCCTAGATTCCTTATGATTTGTATTGGCATGAAATTCCATGGACGAGAATTGAATTCCACTGCAATATTCATGTGAATACAGGGAGTGAAGATATCCTTGAATTAAATGAGTTTCACTAATGTGGAATGTGTGAAATGAGCCAATTGATTCTATATATATTAATTACTATGAATTATAAGGGGTGGATCCTCCTTGGATTTAGAAAATGTATTCATTTATTGAATTTATGTATTAATTTCACCAATTATCAACGGAATCCTTGGTTTAATTTCATGGGATGTGCTCCACAGATTCATATCGATAATTATTAGTATGGAATTAATTAGTGGTGATCCATGTAAACCATTTAATCTATTCTTTTGAATATTAAGGTACATACCTTGATTTTAGACCAAACTAGAAACAATTCTTGGGAATTATTGGGAACCGATTCATTTTTGAGAAATGTGGATTCCCCTTGAGCCAATTAATTATATTAGCCTTGGTGATGTACTATTGAAATGAGTTGATACATGAGACCTCTAACATGATTAAAGTTACATATGTTGAATGAAATAGGTATAGCATACAAGGGTTTTCCCCTTGAAACCTCAAGATCAACTGATTTTGGTTGATTTTATATCTTATTATTATTATTTCATCATATATTTATTTCACATCATTATGATTTATACTAAAAAAAAATATTTTCATTAGATACCATTAGAGGTTTCCTAGTGGTTTATACTCACATCCTACATGGGCCACCCTAGAACTTGGGTACCCAATCACAACCTCCTTACAAATTCAAGGAAAGGCCAAATGTGATGCATAGTAATATAGCTCGGTCAGAGTTTGGTAATTGGTAGATAGGCTAGATATCATAACATCATGTGGGATGTTATTTAGAGTTTTAGTACCTACAATATATGTGATTATTTTTTATGTTGTTTCATATTTATTTAATTGAATATTTATTACACACTATGGTAATAATGGAATAGGCTCTCCAAGGTAGCCTTATATACCGTCACTACAAGACAGTATCCTCTGGAGTATGGGGAGTTTCACTTGTGTCCATGTGGCACACCAGCCCGAGGCACTAACACAGTAGCATATCAGTTGGGATGTTTTTACCAATTATTCAATAATCAGTTTTGAACCAAAAAATATTAATTATTTTGCTATTTTTTGTAGGAATCGCTATGATTTTTCATTTGATTATGTGTAAAGACACAATAACAAAACACTTTTGTTTTTCAAGGTTTTTTCATATGATTTTGATTTCTGTATGACATTTTTTTATGGAACACATATGCACACATATGTTTTTTGTATGATGGGTGTAATCAGAAATATATATTCCCTAAATTAATTACATAATGATTTGATCTCATTAGATACTATGTGTGGTGTACATGTAGGAATCCAAACATAAAATGTTTTTTTCTTAGTAGTGAACCTTGAATTTTGATTGTGAGGCCTTTTTTGATGTTGTTCCTAATTATTTTCATAGAATTTTCCAATTATATGAATATCATCATACAAAACATTATTTTGAACATATATAACCCCTATATTTTTTAATATCTATACATTAATCTTATCTCATTATTGATACTTATCATCCTAATTTACCTTGATATTTTCCATATTGGTATTTAGAGATCGGACTTTTTCTTTATATATTCCCCGAGATATCCTATGTAGTAAAATAACTTCATTTTTATTTAAAATAACTTTATCGAGATCAAAATATGGATTATGTTTATTTTTTTATATTTTTATATTTGTTTATAATCTTCTAAATACACAGTGCCTCTATATTTCATTATTTTATTTTATGGAACATTATGTTAAAAAACATGAAATAAAATATATAAGTTACTAAGGATTTAGTATTTTGTATTATAGAAAGGTCTATATATTTTTTAGTGATTATAATTAGAATATAATACTTATAAAAAAAGATATTATATTATGTATATTAAAACATAATATTATTCTGTTGAATTATAGAGTGTGATACCCATTCAATGGAATCATTATCGGGACATATTCAAGTGGATACATGTTTTGGAAAATATTCACCTATATGTAATAACCATGAAAAGTATTGGTTAGTTAATAACTATATATTCACTCTATTCAAAAAGTGGGTAGAACTATACATTTTGTTTGAAACTCCTAATAGGTATTCATTTATTGATAAACAAGCTCTTTATGAATCATTTTGAAGGAATTTAATGTGTAAAAAGTTAGGTATGTTAACCTAATAAGAAAATAATTGTATATAACATAGATTAAAACCTATAAATTCATAAACTAAGGTATAAATGTCATTAAGTAATTATTACATAAAACTTTATTATTTCACTTTTATATACTTATTAATTTCAGAATTATAATCCCAAATTTTACTTTATTTTTTTTCGTCAATAATTGTTTTTGGAAATGTTATAAAACAAATTGTGATGGGAAAGTAAATGATTACCCCAATTAAATTAAAAATATGATGGTAGATGGTGTACAAAACATTATAGTATTATATTATCAACTATATAATGTTATGAACAATAATTCACATGGAACACACTCTATTTCCCAATAAATATCATGTTTTGGTAATGCCCTTTATGAAAAAAGTGATATTAATTTTAGTGGATCATTTGATCCCCTATTCATTGCAAAAATATATGAATTCCATTTAGAAGATATTATATATCCTCCATTAATATAGAAAAATTAAATCCATAAATTCAATTTATTTCATTTATGGATATGTGCATTAGTGGTTTCCATTGATAAAAATTAAAAACACTATGATGTAATTTAATCAATAGAGTTGAAAGGATTCCAAAATATTCTTTTCAATTTATAATTTCTACAAATTTTCTGTCATAAAATGAGTAGGGAGTTCATTAGAATCATAAAAAGGAGGAAAAACTAATTGGACTCATTATGAAAAGATCACAAAGATTTCATGGTAATCCTATAAAAATTTTATTGACCCAAAAAGTATGATTGACTGATTCATTAGTCGAATAAATTTTACATTATGAAAATACTTTTTTATTTAAGAATATGAATGATGTGATTAAAATTTTAGTTTTTTCATGTATTTCAAGATAGATATTAGATATTCTCAATGGTCTCATAGTAATAATGATAAGAAGTGTATAGTGGATTCTAATTTGGGAGGATTAATAGGGAAATCCCAAAGGGTAAAGATAATACAAATTCCCAATTTTCTTATGTGTAGGATAAACTATCCTGTAAATAAAATCTAGTCAATAATAAAATGTTTCATGTGTGGAATAGAGAGACATCAAGATAACTAATATTGATGGTACATAAAAACCCTAATTTAATGTGTTAAAAGTGGGTTTTTTTCAATCCTAAATATAAGAAAAAATGTTTCAACTAAAAACTAACCAGGAAACTAAGAAATATAGTTCATTATGATAAGAATTCATAAACATTACCAATAGAAAAATTCTCTATGTATATGGAAACAAGGATAATAATAGGCTCTCACAAATTCTGTGTTCAATACAAAAAATTATGGTGCGATAGGTATGCTTGTTATTTATTCATGAATAGTGAACATACTATTTGATTCCATTACTATGAATTCTACCATATCATGAAATTTTTACATAACTATTCAAGAAAAACCTCATTACCTTGAGGTAAATATTTCTATGAAAACATAAAGTGGTAAAATAATTTCTTATTAGGTATATAATGATCCTCCAATCAATATTTTTTAGGTAAATATCATTGAAAACATTATCATAGTACAATTATTAGAATTAGATTCTATAATGGTCATGTAATGAATCTCTTTATATAGATCCAACATCGACTATCAGAAGAAGGAAATAACTTATAATATCCAAAATCATCTCTCAATTAAATAAAAGTATAAGGATGAGGATTAATCTACATTTGAAATATATTTCTAAAAATGAATATTATTTTTTTTAGAAATAATATCTACATAATATTATTGTTAAAAAGGATGGGATGTCCTTTTATGATATTACCATTATGGAAAAATATGGTGATTTATTCCCTGGTGATTTTCTCAATCTTTTTCCCCAATTGGAGGTTGACTTCTTAGTTTAAATTATATATAGATCTATTTCCATATACAAGAATCCCTATAAAATAAATCCTATTAAAATGAAGAACCAAATGATAAACATTAAGAGAATATTTATTAGGCCTTTTATATTTCCATGTTTTTTGTAACAGGGTATGGTGGTCCACATTGTCTATATTTAATATGGTTCATTACTCCTCTACATTTATTTTCTTGAACTCAAAAAAAATAATTAAAAAGATAAAGTATGCCCTTTTTCATATTGATAACTTGTTTGATCATATATATGCAGCTTAGTACTTCTCTAAATTATACCTTTTTCTAGGATATAAATAATTAATAGTGAGTATAGATTTTATTCCAAAGAATATATTTAAAAAATAGTATGGATTCTATGAGTTATTAAATATGTTTTTTATTCTCACTAATTCTTCTATAATATTCATGGACCTAAATAATAGTGACATTAGAAATTACCTTGATAAATGTATCGTAGTCTTTATATAAAGTATGTTTATATACTTTAAAATCAAGGATGAAAATATAAAGACTTTAAGTACTATTTCAAAAACATTAAAAATGGATAAGTTATATGAAAAGTATAATGATTTTTAGTTTTGTATGGATAATGTATCATAGTTATAGAATTTTATCACCTATAATGGGGTATTTATGGATCCTTCAAAGACAAAGGTTATTAAGGAATGACCCAAATGAACATTTGAAATAGAGATCTATCTAATCCTTGAATTAGATAAGATCTATAGATAATATGTAATTAAATTATCATGATTATAAAACATAACAAATGACATAACATAGAATGGAGTAATATTTTTATGGACTGATGAATATGAAGAGATAATTATGGAGCTAAAGAATTATAAATTCATTGCACCTTTACTCTCATTATCCAAAAGTAAGGAAATATTTTTGATAAATATTATTTCCCCAAAGAAGGAATTGGGTTGTGTACCAATGAAAAATGATAAAGAAATAGCATATGACTCTTGAATATTGAAAAACCATGGGTATAACTATCTGATTCAAGATCTGAAGTTGGTTTCAACAATCATCACATTCATTTTTTGGATTTATTTTCTCTCTGTAATGATGTTTGACATGTATATATATCTTATGATACTAAATTATATTAACCATCCATGGTGTGTCATTAGTTCCTATGAAGATAGTAATGTTTTAAAATTTTTGAAAAAATAAACTAAAAATTAAAAATTAAATTATTGTAGTAAAAATATTTCCATGTATAAAAAACATGATAAAGATAAAGTATTTTTTTGAAAATTGTGTGTATGGTGTGTGATTGAAGGAAAAAATAGAGGATAGAAATCAAGAATAGATAACTCGTGTAGATTTAAAATTACATGATCACATGTTAGTGGAATGAAGTTAAAATTTGTTTGTCATTTTTGTTTTTGGAGTCAATAATAGGCAAGTCCTTGGACTTAATAATTCTTTATTAATCTAAAAAATCCCCCTTAGACTTGATCATATGCTTATATTTATTAATAGTTCAAATTCCTTGATACAATATTTATAAATAATTATCCGAAAATATTCAATGCATATAAATAATTCATGTTTACTGTTCATTCAATTAAAATGGACTTCCAAAATCATATTTCTATGGTCATTAAAAAGGAATACATAAGATATTTGAATATAATTATAAATACACTATGCATCATAAATATTAAGAGAAAAAAATAAATTTTTCTTACATAATTAGACATTATTATATTTACCATCATTATAAAGCCTACCCCGTCATGCTAATGAAGAGAAGGTATAAAAATAAATGAATAACAAAATAGAATTAAATAATAATATTTATAGAAAAACTTTTCTTCTAGTGTATATGTTGGCTCCCAGTTCTAATCCCTTGATTTATCAGGTTGGACCCTGTGATATATATGAAAAATAATAATTTATTCTCATTCATCATCAAAAAATAATGACTAGATTCATTGATTCAAGGCTAAAAACCCATAAAAACTCATTTGGGAATCCCCAAAAATATTACCTGTTCAAATTTTTTTTCTGTTTGTTGAATTGTTTTCCAAGTGAATAATGTTTCATAGTGTGAATAAGAATGTCCATTTTATCTGTTTTCCCCTACTGAAAAGTTTCACAACATGAACGACTATTCTCACATTGTGAAGAGTCAAATTAAATTTTAGAACATGTCTAGGTTAACCTATTTAAGTTGTGAATTAATATTCATAGTGTGAATAATCATTTTCCAAAATTGATTTGCTCTACTTATACCATTCTTCTGATGACACACCATAATATTAATTTCATGATATGATGTATATGAAGCATCCAAAATTACATATTTTCTAGTATTTTCCACAAAATAAAGATCCAAAAGTAACATACTATCAAATTAATAAACTAATGAGTATTAAGAAAATAATGGTTTTCTAACTCACAGTATTTTTAAATTAAAATTATCAAGTAATCTATGCATGGAATCTAATAATTAAATAACCCCACACATATAACATGTATTGTCCAAAATTATTAAATCTCAAAATAATCACAAAGGAAAGTCAAAATTCTGATATTCAACATTCAAAGTCCACTAAATCGAATGAATTTAAATGGAAAACAAACAATGAAGTGCCATAAAAAATCATCCAAATCCTCATTTTCTAAGGAAGAAAATGTAATCTTGTATTTCACTTATTCTCTTTTAAAATGGAATATCTTATCCCATATTTGATACATTTATCATGATTATTCAATAATTTTAATTATTGTCTTGATCTACAAAAATTTAATCAATTTCTTACATCACAACTGGTAAATACGAATAGAGTTATACTCATAACTCATGAAAATTTTCTCTACCAAAGGTTTTCAATGAAAAATTAATATCCATTGGGTAAATAAAAATGTAAATAACAATCACAAGTACTTTTAAATTTGGTACAAATGACAATGTGGGTTTTTGTTGGAGGGTAATGATATCAAATGTAATATAAGTCTTGAAAGTAGGGTTTAACTATAATGTACATATTATGATAATAAATGAAATCTCAATGAAAAATGTCATTCAAAAGAGATATATTACACAATTACAATGATTAATGAAAAGGTTCATGAAGCACTTAACCATAATGAAATAATTCCCCTCTTATTTGTTTCTATTTTTTATATACCTTTAATTAAATGTTATGCTATGTTTAAGCCATACATCGACTACCCAACTCCAAATGACCTTCATCATTGGTTAGGAAAATAAAATTTTTGACCCTACAAAGGAATAAAAAAAATTACTATTTTTTAAGATGTTGAGTAAGAAAGTGAAATGAATGAATCCTTATCCTCCCAAAACCTAGGGGAAAGCACCCATAGTGTATCTATTAATGAATACCATCTGTTTCAACTATGTACCACCTCTCCCCCAAAATTATTTCTCTCAATATCACAACAAAGAAATAAATTAATATTTCATAGGAGAACTACTATCTTAAAATGATTCACTTCTATAATAAAGTAATATATATATTCTATGGACTAAAAGAAGGATTGATGAAAAGGGTGTTCTAAGGATAAAGTCATTATCAGCAAAAATGACTAAATCTATTTGAAATTTACATTGTATAATCAATGATTTGATAATATTTTATGAAAGTTCAATATGAATACATTCATATAGTATCACTCAAGAAATTTACTCAAGAAATAATAGAAATATTTTTTTATAAACCTCTTGATTATTGAAACATGAGATACAGACTAAATCATGAATGGAAATTCACACTAAACATAATAATCATGTATCACCCCCAATTTGAGGTATGTAACCCTATATTTATTCTTTTTTATTTATATAATGTTGTTGGGTAATTTTTGGGACGATTTAGATGGTTTTTGGGAAGACTTTGGGGCTCCTCTAAGGGTGCACGATTTGAGCATAGTTAGTGAAAATCATGCAGAAACTCCATGAAATCATGAAACATGAGACTGTGGGATTTTTTATTGTAATTTCTTGGTTTTTATAACCTTTTGGTCCAACCAAATGATTCACCCTCTTGAAAATGTAGCAGGTTCATGGTTAGCGCACAATTTTTCAAACTATGCATGGTATAAAAAGTGGGTTTTTAAAAAAAGGACTTCAAAAGGATTTTCCTAAAACACCTCATTATTCCTCTTATGCGTCCCTAAATTAGGATTCCTTATTTTACAGGGTTAGGGTATCTCTCTTTATGATTTTTTAAGTGATTTTAAGGGTTTAAGGGTGATTTATAAGGTATTATACCTTTGTAAGTCTCTCTTATTAGTAGTTTCTTGATTTTCTCTAGATCGACTTCCCTTTCTCTTTCTGTTTCCTTGATCTAATTCCATATCATATAGATCTATGGTTTTTTTCCCAAATATGATGAATTTTGGGATTTTTGATGTTAGGGGATGGTATCTAAGGCAATTTTTTGTATGTTTCACCCGGTTTTACTATGCGGTTGTGCGATAGGTCAATTTTTCCAAACCCAAAGGGAGGTGGATTAAATCTTGACTCCATTTTTCTAGAACTATAAGGATTAATTTAAAATTAATTTATTTTCATGAAATTTTTTGTGAAATTGATGAGTGAATCTTGTGTGAAATATATTCATTGTTTATTTATGGATTTTTTGAAAATTTCATATTTTTGTGCAATGTGAACTGTTTTTTGATTTCAAAATGGTGATTTTTAAATCTGTTTCTTGGTGGGATTTATGGAAAATAGTTGGTGAAATTTTTTTCACTAAAAAATTTGTTTTATTGAAATGGATATGGAATGGATGTGTCTTAAGGGTGTTTTAAATAAATGGTTTATTTTATTTAAATGGTTTTTGGCATGTGGGATGGAAATTTGGTTTGAAAAATATTGGTTGATATGGTGTTTGAAATGTTGATTTTATGGTTGTAGAATAAGTTATTAATAATGATTTGGGTGGCATGGATATAGGGTGAGAAGTACCACCATCAATGGATTTTAATATGGCATTATGTACCATAATAAAAAGGGGATGGGGTTGGATGTAAAGTTTTACAATCAATGATTACACTAATCTCAGGTGTGTTGAATATTTGAATAAGGATAAAATTTTTGTGTGGCCACACAATGTGAACTGATTTATTCAAATATGAAATGAGAAAATGGATAATTACTTTTTTGTTTTCTTTCCTTCTAAATGTGTTTATTTGGGTAAAATAATTTTGAAAGGATGGGTTTTGATTGTTGGAATTCATCTTATAGTTTAAATGGATTTAAATAAATTGTTTTATATAAATTTTCTAACTTATTCTATCATAGTATCATGAGTAGGGAAGTCATTTTGGGAAAGCCTGCTAAGTATTATTACTCACCACATACTTTAGCACTTTGGTTCTTTTTCAGATGTTTTATTCCAAGAGACAGGTAAAGGTAAATCATCTCATTTCTTTATTGGTTCATCGTGATGATTGGGTGGGTTTTTTGTGTTGAAGATTAGAGCTTGGTGTAGAGTTGTGGAGCTTATTCATTGAGTCTTTTTGTTTTTCATTATAGTATTTTACTTAGTAATCTGATTTGGTATTGTTATGGGATTGTTTAGGTTATATTTTAGTCACTTAGAAATGTGTTGAATTAGTTTACATTATTGTCATGAAACATGTATGTGTGGTTGGTTATGGCATGATTGGTTGGTTGATTTTATTTAAAAAGTAAAATTTTCCCCCATTTGTTCAAGAAGACCTCAGTATTTATTTCTAGCCTTAAGTGCCTTGGGGATGCTGCTTAAGGCCAATTACCACTTCTTCCTCGACTTAAGCTAATTAGGATAGGTGGAATGTTTCATGTGGTATCAGCTTGATCGGTCCTTGACTTACAAGTAAAAATAGTCTTTTTTGATCCTTGAATCAAAAATGGTATCATTTGTGTCATTCTTAGTGTTTATATAAAATCTGGTTTGTTTCTCAATTTGGGATGGTATAAAGTAGTAGGAATGTTGGGACTTGAAATGTATATCATAAAAAGACATAGCAAAACTCTTTTACATTAAAGTTAATGTTACCAGTGATTTGGGTAAGTAAGCTTTTTGGAGACACATATAGGCATTATAATCTCATTATCAAGGGTTTAGGTAAATTATAGGATCATATAATACATGGTAGAAATTACTTCCCATTAGTATTTCATATCTCATTTGGAGTAATGATTTATGTTGTGCTGTGAATGTGTTGATTTTTGAAAAATCTGGAAAAAAAATTAAAATGTGTGATTTTGAAAAGAGAATGTTTGTGTTATTTTGAAAAGGTGTGGATTTTAAAAAAATTGTATATTTTTTAAAAAAAATTGAATGTGATACATTTTCTAATTTTGGAAATCATGGTCCTCATTGTTAAATATGATAGAATTTGAAACTATAATCCTTCAATTGATATGTAGTAGGGCTTATGATGGTTGTTTTTTATATAAATGGCATCGGTTAGGTGTCATAGAAACCATATGGAATGATCTATAGAAAACGTGGTTGAACATGAGCCCGAGGTGAACCAGCAGCTAGTTCATAGAATAGTTCAAGCTTTCCAAGTTATGCAAAGTGGTAATAGAAGGAATAATCATAATCATGTGGATCATTCATTTTAGTTTCAGAAGTAGAATCCACCTATCTTTAGGGGTGATTCAGAATCAGATAAAGTGTAATCATGGATGAACATGATTAATTGAATATTCAATTTTCTGGTAACACTTGTGGAGTTTAATGTAAAATTAGTGACATACATGTTGGAAGATCTGGCATGTTAGTGGTGGGAGTTGGAGGTCTTGGATAGAGTGGACCAAGGTATTACATGAGAGGGTTTTGATGAATTTTTTTACAAAAAACTTATACCCTCACGCATTCAATATTCATCAAAAATGGATTTCTTTATTTTAAAGGAGAATCTTTTAGTGATGTAAAATGTAAAGAAATTCATGAATTTAGTTTTGTTTTTACCCAAGGTGGTAGCTAGTATGTCGTTGAAGGTACAAATCTTTGAGTCAGGATTGAGAAAATAAATTCATGCTAGAAATATGTTCCTCTATATATGTGATTATATAGATATGGTTAATAGAGCATCGATGGTGGAAAGAGACATCTTGGGGGATACATGCAGGTGAGTCATGCTCATACACATAGGTAGTGGTGTGAACTCTAACCTGAGAAAGTAGAAGAGGGAAACTTATTTCTAGGGTAAGAGTATAGCTCAGAATCCAATGACAGGATGGATGAATCTTTCTCTAAATCCTCAGAGTAAGCCAAAAAAATTAGTGTGGTTATATAATCCACATAAAATTGACTTTACAGGACATCCTCGATCATGTTATAACTTTAATAATATTGGTCACATTCAGTATTATTATCGTAATGATCGGAGGTCGGATGTTCATAACACTCCTTAGGGGTCACAGGATTCGTATGACTTGATGGAATGAGGTCAACATCATACCCCTTGTCAGTAGTACAGAATAAGCCATGGAGATTCCAGGAACACCATGACTCCTTGGTAGGGGAATAGAGAAAATATTGTGGCCAATAAGAAGGTGTTTTAAACTGATCAATCTATGGTGGATTATCAGTTGGGACCATCCAAATTGATAGGTAAAATTATTTTGAATTCTATCTTTATGAAAGAATTTTTTTATATGGGTGTGTCTCATTCTTTCAATGATTCTTATACTGTTGAATTTTTGGGTTTAAATGTGGAATGGATGCCTTCTGTTTTGAAACCTCGTACTATTCTTAGTCAAAGATTGTTTTGAGCCTTTATATGTAGATCATTTCATATAGATATCGATGTGGTTGAGTTGATGTGGTATTTCTATGTTCTTGATGTAGATTCTTATGATATATTCTATGGTATGTATTGGTTAATTATTTGTAAGGTCCAAATAGACTATTATGCATGACAGGTTAGTTTTATAACTAATAATGACATCAATTATCTCTTTAGAGGAGAGAATAAGGTAAATGTGGGTACAATGAACTTCTTGGAACTAGAAATTAGGATTATATCATATCAGTTATAGGCTTTCCCATTGGAATCGATGAAAGAGTTTAGGAGAATAATTTTTCTAGATGTGGTTGATTAATTTGTAGATGTATCTCCTAAATATTTCTCAGGGTTTCCACACATAAGAGCAGTGGATTTTGTGATTAATCGTCTCCCAAAGACCAGTCCTATATCACTTCTATCCAACCAAATGGCATAAAAAGAACTAAGGGAATTAAAAATGAATTTAATGGATCTTGAAAAAAAAGGTTTCATCTAGCCTAGCACATCTTCATGGGTATCCATAGTTTTGTTTGTTAAAAAGGTGGATATATCTCTTCATATGAGTATTGATTGTCAGAAGCTTAACCATGTTTTGATAAAGAATAATTATCCTCTACCATGTAATTATGGCCTATTTAATCAACTGAGAGGAGTTCATTGGTTCTCCAAAATGACTTGTGATTAAGATATTATTAGTTGTGGGTGTGGAAGGTGGATATTCCAAAAACATATTTCATAAGTAAATATGAAAATTATGAGTCTGTTGTTATAACCTTTGGTCTTACAAATTTACTTTCGGTTTTTGATGGAATTGATGAATAAAAAATTCTCGATATAGCTAGATTCTTTCATAGTGGTCTTCATGGATGATATATTGATGTATTTACATACAGGGGCTGAACATGAGAAATACATAGAAACAGTTTTCAAAATCTTGATAGATCATCAGTTATATCCCAAATTATCAGAGTGTTATTTTTTTATAAAATAGGTAAATTTACATGTCTATGTTATTTCTAAGAAAGTTGATTCAATGGATCCAGGGAAGATAGAGGTAGTTATATCTTAGAAACATTTAAATAATGTTTTTGTGGTGTGGAGTTTCCATAAATTGTATGGGTATTATCAATGCTTTGTTTATGACTTCTCATTTCTAGCTTCACTGATGATATCATTATCATCGAATATTGTTCCATTTAAATTGAATTAGCATTATCAGAAGTCTTTTTAAAATCTTAAAATTTACCTTAAATCAAAACGAATCTTGGTTTTTCTAGAACCAAGAAGAGGGTACATAGTATATTGTGAGACATCATGATTAGGTTTGGGATTTATTCTCATGCAAGGGGATCATGTGGTTGTGTATAGATCATGGAATTTTAGGTTTCATGAGAATAATTACCCAATTCATGATTTATAATTGGTTTTAAGGTCCATTACTTGAAAACATGTCACCAATATATCATTGGTGATAAATTCATGGTGTTTACTTATCATAATAGTTTTAATCATATCTTCTTACAAATAAAATTAAATTTTAGAAAATAGAGGATTGATGAAGTATCTCCATATTTTTTACTTTGACTTGATTTATAAACTAGGTAAAGGAAATTTGGTGGCAGATGCATTAACTACAAATTCATATGTTCATGTGAAAAAAGAATCTTCGGACCTATGGCATTTTATGTTAGTCAAATCCAACATGTGGTTGTAATGTGAAGACTAAGGTGATGTTGTGGTTTTCTTTTATTTTTTTTGTTCCTAATTTTGTTTAATTGGTTAGAGAGGTGCAGATGTTTGATTTAGAATGTGAGACTATGGGTCAAAACTCAATGGTGAGGTTACCATTGGGGGATAAAAATAGATGGTAATTTATTTTGGTTCTTTTAGAATCATATGGTCGTACTTGGTTATTTTCATGAAAAAATTCTTTTTTCATACTATCATTCCAAATGGGTGGTTCATCCAAGAATTTAGAAAATATATAAGGCAATTAAGGCATTGTTTTGGTTGGTGGGTATGAAAAAGGAAGTGGATGAGTTTTTATCTATATGTTTGAATTGTCTTCAATTCAAGACAGATCATAAAATACCCACAGGTATTTTTTAATCTTTACATGTCCCTATATGAAAATGGGAACAAATAATGATGGATTTTGTTAAAAGTCTCCCAAAAACATTTAGGAAGAATGTTTCCATATGGTTGATAGTGGATAAGCTTTTAAAGTCATCCCATTTTATCCCTATTAATGAATCTCATATGATGGAGGATCTGTCAAAAATCTGTATCCTTGATGAGGTAAAGATTCATGGTTTACCAGATTCAATTGTATTTAATATAGACTCAAGGTTCACGTCATGTTTCTGGAAATCCTTGCAATAATCCCTTGGAACTTAGTTTACATTGAGTATAGTGTATCATTTATATATAGACTTCTAATAAAAATGTTGATACAAATTTTAGAAGACATGTTTTGGCCTTTTTTGATAAAATTTGGTGACTTTTTGGAGGATCACTTTATGTTAGTGGAGTTTTCATATCATAACAGTTATCAGGCATCAATACGCATAGCATTTTTGGAAGCACTGTATGGACTTATGTTTCTCTATCCACTGTGTTGGGTGGAAACCGGTGAGAATTTGATATTTGGTATGAAACTTGTTTAATATACTCTAGAGAATACTATTTTTATCAGGAAGAGAATGGTGACAACTAATAGTTTTTAGAAATTGTATGTGGATCATCATCGTTAGCCATTGTCATTCGATGTGGGAAATCATGTTTTCATGCAAATCTCTATTAATACTAGGCATAATCACTTTGGAAAGTAGGTCTAGATATATATAAGGTATATTGGGCCTTTTTATATACTTTAGTGTTTTGGAAATGTATATTATTGGTTGTATTTTCCATTATAGTTCAGTGCAATATATAATGTGTTTCATGTATCTCATTTGAATAAGTATCAGTCGGATCCTAACTATGTGATTTGATGGGATCATGTTGAGCTAGATATGGATTCTATGTTGGTGCATGTGCCAGTGTAAATTATGGATAGTCAAGAGAAATTATTTCAGGGAAAATGTATTAGTCTAGATATGGTTTTGTCGAAACATGGTCATATTAAAGAATAGACTTGGGAATGAGAGAAAGAAATGGCCTAGCAATAGCCAGATCTCTTTCAGGAAAGTGATGTTTTACTACTTTCTAAAGATGGATAGGCCAATGTTGGGGAGAATGAAACACCCTTGTTTGAGGTATGTAACCCTTTATTTATGATTTTTTCTATATATAAAGTGGTAGGGTAATTTTTGTAAGGGTTTAGAAGGTTTTGGGGAAGGTTTTGGGGATTTTCTAAGGATGCACGGTTAGAACTTGGTTAGTGAAAATCATGAAGAATCTCTAAGAAACCATGAAACTTGAGATTGTGGTCTTTCTCATGGTTGGCACATAGTTTGTCAAACCATGTGGGATAACTCTGCTAGGAACCATCTTGGAATAGTATTAGGTGCATGGTTATGGCACGGTTTTCCTAACCGTGCGGCTAAACTGTGTGCGGAAAAAATATCGGGTTTTTAGAAATGGGGCTTGGCTGGGATTTTCCCTAAATGTGCCATTATTTTACATAGGAAAATTTAACTAGGTATTCCTTCTTCTATAAGGTTAGGGAGTCTCTCCCACTCGTTTTGAATGTAATTTGAAGGGTTTTCAAGGTGATTTGAAGACAATTCTACCTTGTTATGTCTCTATCCTTGGTAGTTTCTTTATTTTCTTAAGATTTACTTCCCTGTATCTCTTAATTTATTAGATATAATTCGTTCATGTGTATATATCAGTTTTTGTGGAAAAAATGAATGGGTTTTGGATTTTTTATGTTAGGGGAAGGTATCTAAGAATATTTTGAGAAAGTTTCACTCGTTTTTGGTGTGAGGTTTTGCAGTGGGTCGATTTTTCCAAACCCAAAGGTATATGGATTCACTCGACTCCATTTTTCTAGAACTATAAGGGTTAATTTCAAGTTAATTTTTTTCTTAATTTTTTTTGGAAATTAATGTGTGAAGATTGTATGAAATCTCTTTAGTGTTCATTTATGTTTTTGGGGAAATATGATATTGTTATGAATTTTGATTTATTGTTGGATTTTAAAATATTGATTTTAAAAATTATTTCTTGGTGGTATTTAAAGAGAAAAGATTGTTAAAATGGTTTTTAATAAAAATGATTTTTTATTGAAATTTATTGGGCATGTATGTGACTTATAGGCATTTTTAGTAAATGGTTGATTTTATTGAAATGGTTTTTACACATGTGTTTGAAATGTGGTTTGGAAAATATTGGATGATATGTTGTTTGAAATTTTGATTTAATGATTTTGACTTAAGTAATTAAGCATGAGTTGGGTGGTATGGATTGTGGGTGAGAAGTACCACCATCAAAGGATTGCAATTTTGTGTAATGTACCACAATAAAAAGGGGATAGGTTTGGGTGTGAAGTTCTACCTTCAATGGTAACACCATGATCGGGTGTGTGGAATTTGTGAACATAGTTGAAATGTGTCTGTGACCACTCTATGTGAATTCATTTATGCTGATAAAAAATGGTAAAAATTATTTATGGATTATTTTTTTGATTTAATTTAAAATAAAATAATTTATTTAAAATTATTTGGTAAGGATGGGTTTGGTTTGTTGTAATTTTTTTCATTTTTTTAAATGGATTTATTTAAATTATTTTATATAAATGTGGTAACTTGTTATATAGTAGTTGTGTGAGTAAATAATTCATTTAGGGAAACCATGTTGAGTATTATTTCTCACCTCTTACTTTTGAACTTTGGTGCTTTTGAAAATGTTGTTTTCTAAAACACTTATAAAGGTGAAGAATATCATTTGCATAATGGTTCATAGTGTTTCTTGGGTGGTTTAATGGTGTTAGATCTTGGATCTTCGTGTGGAGCTATGGAGCTTATTCTTGGAGTCATTTTGTTTTTCAATTCTGTCTTCTTCTTAGAACTCTGATTTGGAAATGTTATGGGATTAGTTTTCTTGTATTATTGTCACTTGAAAATGTGTTGAATAGGTTTACATTTTCATGAATCATGTAGTTTTCATTGGTTATGAACTGTTTTGTTGGTTTCTTTTATTTCAAATGGAAAATCATCCCCAACTTGTTCTTGAATCCAAAAGAATTTATTATCATTCTTGGGTGCCTTGGGGTGTCCCTTAAGGCCAAGTATAACATCCTCCTCAACTCAAGCCAATTAGGAGGGGTGGAATGTTACAAATTAATTCATATTTTAAAATTTCAATACATTCAAAATCTGGAATATATTTCAATTATAAAAAATAAATCATTTCATTATATCATAATTTTTCAAATTCATTCCCCCATGCTTAAAATTACCAATTCATTCCTTATAATAATCATCTAATCATTTTAATAATTAACCTTAAAACCTAGAAGAATGGTTATGCAAAGATCTGTTTTATCATAAATAATAAAATAAATAAAAAATACTTGTTCAAGGTTTGTAATTAAATTTTAAACAAATAAAAATTAAATTTCATAAAAAATAGGGAAGTAAAAAAATAATAAATTTAAATTGTTGCTCCCCTCTCAACATAATACACTTGTGTCCTAAGTTGAAAACTCATAATATATTATCTACATGTTTTTTTATACAACTGTTCATGGAATGAAAAAACATATCACATATTGAATTATTTTTTAGCTACTTTAGTTTATGATTTGTTTCCTAGCACTACCTTGTTACTTCAAAATAAACCTAAAAATGATGATGAAAACTACATAATATGAAATACATTTTCAATGAATTAAAAAAAAGATATGGTATGTGGTCATGGACCTAAAAAATAGGATTTAAATTAAAAACCATGTTCCAAAAATAAATTGATTTGGTTTAACATTTTTTTCTCAATAATACCAAACTTTTAGTGTATGTAAATGAGGAAAGGAAACAATTCCTGGTCATGGTCATTAAATGGTTACAGCTGGGTATTTTTGACAAAGGTGGTCCATTTTTATTTATCCAATGTTAATTTTGATATCCCAATGGGTAACACCTTTTTCACCACTATAATTCCAAACCACCATTGCTTGGTTATCCTTGAAAATTCTGATTAGAAATCATGTACTAAGAAAACATGTTGTCCCTTTTTAAAATTATTATTTACAATAGTTCCTCTATAATATATAATTTTATCTTGTAGTATTATTTTCTTCTTTTATGTAGTATTCCTATTATTTTTCCATTTTATAATATTCACTTATACATTTTCTTAAAATACAATATCTTTTTCCAACATCAGCATGTTTCCCTCGTGAATATCATCCTTTTTTCATCTATACTCTTCATCCCTCAGTAAATATTTGTAGTGATACACTCCTCATAAACTCAAAATTGTAACTCTACACATTTAACATTGATCAATTCTCATCATATAGCCATTTGTGGTCTTAAAAAAACAGTTTCATCCACTCTTCATCTATATCTAGACTTAGTAAATCTATTGGTAAATGAAATCTATCCAACTTTATTGGGATGTCTATAATTAGCCCTCAAGTGAACTTCATTTTCAAACCAACTAGTGGAAGCAGAACTCTCATAATTTTTATATCCTAGATAATGTGGATTTTGAATGTTTTATACATAAATCGGTTTATGAAGGAACCTCAATCATTAAAATATATCACAAAATAATTATACCTGATGATAATAATAACTAAAAATATACACGGTACTTGTTTTTTTATTGGTATCTCCTTCAACATTACTTTTGATCATTCCCTTCAATGTATAAATATACTAATATCTTATGTCTTTTTTTACACTTAATATTTCAAGGATTTGGATTATTTTAACCCCCTTTATCAAACATTTTCAAAAAGGATACTAATATTCAGAAATTTATAATTTTTTGGAAACATACATTATTGTTTATTAATATTTTATTGTATCAATATTTCCATAATGAGTATTCATGGACTATATAGAGGTAGCAGTTCCTCTAAAACTTATTCCTCAACTACATTCCCTTTTCTATTTTTCTTTTATAGATTTTACTTCTTTTATTATTCTTGTTCCCCAAACTAATTTATACTTGTTTCAGAGATATCATTATCAGTTTTGGAACTTCTCAAGGTTATGGTCTTCAAGTATTCTATTTTTTGAACATTTGTATCAATTGAAAATACTCCAAATTTCTTTCTTTAAGTTTGTTAGTAATATATAAAACCTGAAATTATAGGTTTATTAGGGAATCATTTTAATCTTTTGAGTATTCCAATAGTTACATGATAATAAATTTATATGTTTTGATGAATTTGGTTAGACTCAACTCTAGTTAGTGGATTTGGATCAGAAGAGAAGGACCTTTTTTCCTTAAAGTGTTGGTGTCATCTCTTGATATCCTTTCACTTGTTATTTTGTTCAAAGCCAACTGTGAAATTTATTAACATGAATATAATAATTATAATTTACATCTCCAGCATATGTACCTTGTGGTTCTTTCATTTCCATCATAAAATCCATTTTTTTAATCAGGTAATCAATCTGGGCCACCATCCATTCATTTTTACTAACCATGAGGACTCCCCTCCTTTGATCTCCCTCTGAATTCCATCAAAACATTTTATATTTCATATAATATAATAGGTTTTAACTTTCTTCTAGTGAATTCTTCATAATTTATCCAACCACAAAAACATGCACAATTGACTTATTTTCCTATGAAAAAACAATACAACATGTCTTAATTAACAACCACATCTTAATGTCATGATATGGGAATTTTTAAATTAAGAATTCAAATTGATTCAATGTATTGTAAATCGATTAAAATTTATATTATTGAAGAAAATATCCATTTATTTATATATGGGAGTAAATGAGTCAAAAAAATATTAATAATATATTTCTTGTGGTAATGGAATGAGGTGGAAGACCTTGTATCCATTATGGTAATTTTTCCAATAAATAAAACATAAAAAATGTAACCTCATTACATCATTAATTAAATTTTAGAAATGAAATGTATTAAAATGTTTGGTTATAATCCCTATATTTAAATTTTGGCATTCATGTGGTATCATGAAAAAAAATAGAGTTGGAAATAATTTCGATAATCAATGTTTTGATATTGAAATGGTTGGCTACAACAGGCGGTAACATAATAACTATCTACAGCCTAATGTTTGATGGTCTTTCATATGTGATCATTCACATCCCTGGGTCTCTTTTTTATACACCTTTGGAAGATTATTCCAATTGTTCATTATTATCTGTTATTGATTCCTTATTTTTATTTCAAAATCTACATTCCAACTCAAGATAGCTCTATAAATTCACATTTTTTATTCCCTGATTAGAACAATTATACATCAATATTCATACCAAAAATGTACTTCATTATCACCCATGAAAAATAAATAAAAATAAAATAGTAAAATTATTAGGAAAGAAATTATAAATTTTTAAATCAACAAGTTCTTAGTCCCTCACAACATAACCAAAAAAACATCCCATAGGGCATCATTAGTTCTAATAAGGCCGGTAAAATTTATAAATTCATAAAAACTCATTTTAATAATTACTAATTAAATAATCACAATAAAAATTATTTTTGAGTTTAAACACCATGATACATATTAAGTATATTTTAGTAAAATTGAGTGGAAATATTGTGATTGAGAATGAAAATAATGTTTTGAAATCAATGAGTGATAATGAATAGCCCGTTGAAATTCTAGGATTATGAATTAATGTAATTAAGTTAAAGACTTTTCTACATTGCTACTATTAGATTAGAGACTTGGTTTTTCATTGGTCATTATATTTTCCCTATAATGAAAAATTTTCATCATTATCAAGTTAAAATTCATGGATTTATTATTGTGTTAGGTTTCTTAGTACCATATTTAAACATAATCATCCTAAACTATGCAATGATCATTCAAGATTCAAGGTAATTGGTCATGTAGTTTATAAGGATTCTAAAATTACAATTTAATTGTCCATGAGATAATGATTTATAAGATATTATAATCTAATTACAATTACATAAACCATAATTAACCTAGCTAAAGAAAATAAACCCCAAAAACAGAATTTCCCATTCTTACATTTCTCAAAACTCGAAATATACCCACTCATACTCGTTATGAGGGGTTAAAAAAATTAAAACCTGGTAAAATAGAAATATATTTTTATTAGAAATCCTCTAGTGTAGAAATAGGTTTTGAGCTACAATCCTCATATTTATTTGGATTAAAACTAGTGTATTAAAGAAAATAATCCTAAATCTCCATCATTTTTTCATCAAAAAATTAGAACCAAATTAGCTCAAGGTATGTAATAAAATATAAAGTCATGTCATCATAGAATCCCCCAACATATTATTATTTTTAATATTTTTTATGTTCATAAAACTATTGAAAACATGAATGTTATTTTATAGAATGAATTGGTATGACCATTTACTCAAATTTATCTAGCCAAAACATTTATTGGCATGAACAAATCATCTCACAAAATGAATTTTTGAAAAAAAAATTAATTCATTTCTTACTAGAAAAATTCTTGTTTTAAATACATATTGATATAATAAATAATAATTTATATATATTATTTAATGTTTTATATCTTTATTCTTCTGATGTCACGCAATAACACAAAGTGTCACTGTGTGATGTGTCTATAGAGTCCAAAATTCCATTTTTCTTATTTTTCATCAAAATTAATATCCAATGTTGTACTGACATAAATTGTATAAAATAATGAGCATCAATTAAAAAATAGAAAAATAAAATAAAAATATTTATCAACTAAAATTATCAAAATTGTATGCATGAAATTTAAACTTCATATTTATTCACATTGAAGGATCTCAATATTCCACAATTAAGGTGGTTAAATCTGATTAACAATTATGGTTAATTAATAAAGTTCTATTCAATGATGTAAAATAATCTCAAAAATTAATTAAGTATAAATTATTCATTAAAATTATCCATGATTAGGATTTAAAATTATCTAATCTTATTAAAAATTAAAATGATAGATATGGTTATCTTAAAGGAAGACACATCATCCTACCTTGATCAAATGATTTCTCAACCGAACATTTTTTATAAAATTATAAATTCATGAAGAGATTATGTTGAGATGTAAATAATAATGTATTCTATAATAAATGGGAATTAATCAGAGTAAATAAATTTTGAATAATGAGTTATCACATTTTGAACATAACTATGTGTACCTATAAGCATGAGATATATAAGGAACTGTTGAATGATTCTCAAAACTTTTTTCATCCATCCTGGGAGAACAATGTTGTATGGAGATCTCTGATAGCACTATTTTTGGTTCAATATAAATAGATATATTTCTAAATATTCATCAAATTTCATTTCAATTAAACATGTAAAGTTTGAAAGATAAATGATTAAGGGGATAATACAACAATTACCCATACCTAAGTTAAAATAGTAAAACCTCACCATAGATTTTTTCACGGGTATTATAAATACATAAAAAGGAAACAATTACAAATGGGATATAGTGGAAAATTTTATAAATAATTCTCACTTAATATCTATTCTTGAGGAAATATCAACCAATCCATATGAAAAGATATACATGAGGGGGTGGTGAGGCTATAAGTAACCCCACTATCAAGTGTATCTAATAGAGATCTAATGTTTAACATAATATTCTAGAAGAATATTCCAAATTACATTAACTTATAGTTGAATGTTATTATGGGTAATCACTCCAATATTTATGGATAATATGAATAGAAAATCTTGATACATGAGGATATACTTATGGATTTCACTATGTATTTCAAAGGATATTGGGACTAACATCTTCCTCCAATTATGTTTAAATATATTTTCCTTTTCCAATTGATCAGTTATATGGATCCATATTAATCCCATTATTGTAAGAGATGTAAAACCCAAGTGTTATGGGATGGAGTTCATGATTTTAAGTCTTTTGGACCTGAAATACTCAAATATATAGAAGAAAATGTCAAGGACATTTGATAATACAACAAATAATCTTAGAGTCAAAATAAGGGTTATATTTATAATCATTGATATAACATACTATTAGAGGGTGGAGATAAATTTTCCATATATATATCCCTATAGAGGATAGTAAATATTTTAATGAAAAAGGGACATATAGGTACTAAATAAATTGGAATGTTTGATATTATTGATTATAGTATAGTGTTTTCATATAGACACGCTCTCAACCAAGTCATTTCCAAGTGTATAATGTATTCCACATATTCCTCTTAAAAAGTATTTTGTATATTGATCACATATAATAAATAAAAATGTTGTATATCTTTATAATGAAATTTCTTATGAGGAATATTATGTGAAGATCTTGGATGGTAGAGACAATGTTCTTTGAAAAAAGATGACACACTTTCTCAAATAGCTTTTATGGATTGACAAGAACAAAGAAGAAATATTGGAACCTAGTGAAGAAATTAAATATAGTTGGCCTTTTATATTTTTACCTTAGTGTATATAACTAAATGTTAGGGCTAAATAACAAAAGAGGGATGAATTTAGTGACACATATTTTCTTAAATAAATTTCCACTCTAAATTATTATGTATGACATTTGGTTAATACAATATAATATAAAACTCATGCATCACATAATAAAAATCTACAAGACATCATTATACTAAATATAGAATTAAATTTATTTAATAAATACAGTAATAAACATATAAATTGTTACAATAGGATAGTAAAAACAAAATGATAACAATAATATAGAAGTTTTAATAATTTTTATCTCCTAGAATAATCAAACTCACAAACCACATTGTAAAAAAGACACAAGAAATTAATAATTTAATATCAATTTTTTTAAAATAAATATTATAAATAATTACATAAATATATTTTAATAATGGGTACGCAAAATGGGTAGTATTTATAGTGGGTAGAAAACCCTTATGATAACTGAACATATAACAAATGGAATAGTAATCTAACAATTAATAACAGTAACATGATTATTAAAATAGGAAGAAAACAAATAAAATAGTAAAATAATATATTAGGCATCTTATAAAATAAAAATATAGAAAATTTATATTGGAATAAAATTTCACAAAAGTTTTAAATATGATAAAATATATTTTTGGCACCAAGATTACATATTTATATTTATTAAAAATATATTTTTGTTATTAAAATAAATCACATTATACTTTAATAAAAAAATCATTTCACATATTTTATTAATTAAACACTATATATATGAATTTAAATGATGATACAATTTTATAAAATATAAATTAAAATTCTCTAAGTGTCATAAATTTAGTTTTTATATATAAATTGGAACCTTTAAAAATAATAAATTATTTAAATTTAAAAATTAAATAAAATTTATATAGAATTATTCTAATAGTAGTGATTTCATTTTTTTAATTATCAAATCCAAAAATATTAGGTTGGTTTCTTCAACAAATTATGAATCCTTTAAGAATAGTGAAACATGAAAAATGTGGTATTTAGTTACATAGGTTAAATATATGATTAATACATCATAGATGATGTAAGTACCCACTAAATTTTTATCACATCCACCAATATATATATATATATATACACACTCTAAATATCATTATTGGTAGTTTTGAGAAAAATAATAAACTAATAATTATTATATTCAAAACACTATTCTTATCCACATATAAATACAACAATTCTCTATCAATTTTTATTCACATTGAAAACACATTCCCCTTCCAATTATATAAAAAAAATCGCACCACAATACTCTCCCCATAACTTATAAATTCTAATCTCACCAAATGACATTACTAAGTGGCCTTATAGTGTCTCCTAAGAATGAACAGCTAAAGGAAGGGGTAATATTATCAACCAAATTATCTTAAATCCATTTCATTATATACCATCTAAAATTTATTATATCTAAGACTATATAAGAAAATGAGTGTTATTAATTTTAAAAAATTTATTATATTAATTAAAAATCCATTATTTTACCACCTCTAAATCTATTCAAAAAAACATTGTTCGTAATATGGTTTGTTCACTGCCTCCATGAAAAGTTTGTTTCATTTTCCATAACCACCTTCATAGATGATTGTAATACATATATTATCATAAAAATTTACTTAAATAAGTATATTATATATTGATTTATATTATAGAAATAATAAATATTATTAAGGAGAAATAAAACCAAATATGTTTGTCATGGTTAGAATAATAACCTAAATAAGTAAATGTATAATGTTAACATACATAAAAAATGAATAGTCCTTATTTTCAAACATATATTCATATTTTGGACCATATAAACCTTTTTAATGGCATTATAATATTTCTATTACACTTCAGGGGTTATGTTCTAATTTTAAAATAATATTGATTATTATCGATACAATAATGCGACATTAGAACTGTGTAAAAAATATCTACGTGAAGGTGAATAGAATCATAATAACAATATAAAATTATTAAAAAAAGTAAGTGAATAATAATAAAATAAATGTAACTAATAATTTCTCTTAATGATCTATTTAATAAAATTAATTTTTCTATTTAGGTGTTAATAATAATGTATCAAACAAGATGAGGTCCCGATTTAAGGGAACTTCCAAACCACCCATATTACTTTTGGGTTAAACCTTGTCATTCCCTTTCTCACTTTCCATTTTTCATCCAATAATGTACTTATTCCATATTTTATATAAATTATCCTTATATTTATTTGTGGTTTACTTTACCTTTATTTGTGGGAGATAAAAACATGTTATCTATATTCCCTTTTTAATTACTTAATGTAAAAAAATCCATTTAAAGGGAACTTTTTTATTTCATATCTCATTAAATATAATATCCCATATAATTCTTTTAAGCTATTATGGTTTCTAAAAATGAAAATTTTACTAATGGAAAACCATTTTGGTTTATTTTTAGTCTATTTAAATTATTTTTCAATTACATTTCATTAAATTTTATTTACCATATTCAAAAAACATAACTATAGTGACCGAAAAATTTCATATATAAATGTTACATTCAATTATGTGATGTCTTAACCCAAGTGACACTAAACGGTTCCCCAAGATGATTGGACACATTCCCTCAAGTGTGCATCCCAGTACTCCAGAGGGTGTAAACTATCAATGAGGGTTGGATAAGACAGTCTTAGGGAGACTATACCCTCTTTTATCATAATAAAACACCAATGGAATAAAAAAATAATAACCAAGTGTAGAAGCATATAAATAACCAAAAAAATACAATGTCATATGATATTCAAAACAAAAAAATACAATACTCAACTGAAAGGTAAAACATACTATGAAAATTTGAATGTCAAGTGTCTATAATGAAACTAAAATTAAAGACACAACAACTCCAAAGAAGTTCCCAAACCACATATGGTTCCATATCAACAATCTAATCCCAAACAACAACCTATCCCAAGGACATTCCCCTATCATATCTTTCAATAATAAAGTCTAATTAGGTACCGATCAGACAAACAAAATAGGGTGTTAGTATGACTCAGTAGGCCACCACCAACGGTGTCTAAAACAAGTCCAGTAGAAAGATAGTGTAAGCTATTTTATGAAGGAATTAATGCATTGAAAAATTAAATAGTTATCACAGTTTCATTTAATATTTAATCATTACATTAGTCCCAGTTTCCATTCTTATTTCCCATTTGAATCATCATTCATTATTATTATTCATTTGGTGTAGGTCACAATGTTGAGCACACAAAAAGCACATTAGGGGAAGGTAGTCATGCCTAGAACCCCATAATCTCATTTGGTGTAAGTTATTTTTCCTAGAACCCCCTAATCTAAAGCCTGAATAACTGTTAGAGAGGAACACCATGTCCATTTCCCAAATTCTAATTGGTCTAGAACTCTATATTTAACTCCACAAAAATCTCCACCATTTAATCATTCATTGATTCACAATAATTATCCACTTCATTACATTACTAATCCAATGATTAGTTAAACATTTCAATGTACAGTAGTTAACTAAAAAATTAACTAAGCATATAATGCCTTAACCCTAGTTACCCAGAGTCAGTGCATTATTACATAAAATTGGCATGATCACAATAGATCGAGTCTCGAATGATCGATTATTTTAGTAGCCTGGGAAGTACTAGATACATACATAAGTTTTACATTACATCATGAAATAAAAAAACAACATTGTGTACCCTTTTAACACACTCATATAATTTTGGATATCCCAACATTTTATCCATAATATACTTCTTCACATCATGGTTCAAATAAAACATAATAAAGGGGTTATCTCAGATGCTCAGTAAAGCTAACAATATAGAAGAAACTATCATGAATAAGAATAAACATTTAAGGAAACATATAAGAATAAAAAAAACAAGTCTGTTAAACTTAAACATAGGTATAATATGGAAATAATAAATAAAATAATTTCATTTTCATATTCACATGGATATTATACTAGTCAAATAATCCCATGTAATATCAATAGCTAATTTCATAATGATGGAATGCATAATGTTAGACATCATAACCACATATTCAAGGCCACATGCCAATACTACGAATAAGATTTTTTAAAGGCCTTATGCCAAGAAAATAGTTTGTATCATTAGACCAACTAATGCATAAAGGAGCTATATCGAGCTCCACCCATCACATACTAAGTCCAATGCATTCCTCATATGAAAAGGTTGAAACATAACATAAACATTCATATTAAAACTAGCATATGAAATGTAAATACTTTAACAATAAAAAATGAATGGTATAAAAATAACACATCCATAGTCAAAAGTATCACAAAAACATCAATACAACATGGAATATTTTATCATAATAAATCAACTTCAAACAAGTGTAAAATCCATAAAAGGATGTTGACATAGATGAAATCAAAACTATTTGAGAGAAATACCTATTTCTATTTTGAAATAATTTAAAATCCACATAACTATAAAAGAAATAATTTATTTTGAAAATATTGTTATAATCTTTTAAGGGAATTTTAGAAGGTGTTATAATAGAAGAAAATGTCCACACTCACTGTATATGTTTAAAAAACATTCTTACCATAATTTTTTGAAAAGTTCATAAAGTAACTTATTTGGAAATTGACAGAAAGATTCCTTTCAAAACATTTTATAAAAAGTAAAACAAGGGTATAAATGAATTTAAATAATATTATATGAAATAGTAAAAAAATTGAAATATATTTTTAAGAAACATGGATGAGGATGATAAAGAATTCTTAGTAGATTCTTATATATAAACATCCTTAGATAATAAATACATTGTAAAATTAACCCTTACCGTGTTCTTTTCCTTAATTGAGGGTACATTAACCACTGTTATAATTTTTAAATAATTTTTATTAAATTATACAAGAACCACATACATAAATATGATATCATATATGTTCTTCTAATATTTCATGGCTAATAATATTTCAGTAGTATCATTGTTTCGGGTATTAACTGATTCGTTTTCCCTCATATGTTTTGTTATTTAAGTAATGTTTTTATTTGGATAGGATATATTTTCTTCATATCAAAAGTTATATTTAGTTCTTAAAAATTCTTTTTAATCATAAATATAAAATTATTCATGAATGGTTATGATGGGGAATTAATCTCATTGCATTCGTGGAGACAGTAATCCATACGGACGCACAAGCGACAATATCATTCTATTGATGGTGAACTCATATGAAATTGTATGTTATATTACTTATAAATAATCATTAAAATTTTATTTTTATTATTTATATCAATTATACTGATTATTATACCCATCAAAATAATTAAGTGTAGAATAACAAACAACCCCATGACATGGAGACGCTAAGCCGTACGTACACACGTATGGTGACTTTTTCATTCATAGGATGGGTGGAATAATGAATTTGGTTATACAATATTTATAATAAAATCATATTATATAGAAGGTACTGGATTAATTATTTTGGTATGGAAATAAAAAATAAAGGGGAAGTAGAATAAGAAAATAACTTTGAAAGAGGTGATGAAATCATTACCTCTATTTCGGGTGCTTCCTTTTTTATTAGATCAAAAGGGATACTTAGGATGGATTTATGATAAAATTAATGCCTCTATGATTAAGTTAATATAGTTGGGAAGATATTTTTTCAAGTTATTTCTGATCCAATTGGCGTTGGAGGTGTGATTTTGAGAGAAGGGGAAGTACCCTTTTATAAGAGGGGTGAGGGTCGCTTTAGGAAAATCTTCATATATAATTTTATTATAAAATCATTTTCAGTTAATAATGGCTCTAAAAAAATTATTTTAGAGATAACATGGGGATGGGTCGAAATTAATTCAACCAATAGGTTTTAGACAAGTTTAGGTTACCATATTAACCTTATCTTTCATATTTAACTCTTAGTTAAATAGTTTAACGTTTATAATGTATTCTTGTCTTTTTATATTACATGGTTAATAAGATTACTTCAAGATTCCAAGAGAACATAAAGTGGTTAATTAATGACATATATATCATTATATAATTCCTTTGTCCATGCCTTATATTTTTAAAAATATTATATAATTTAATTATATAGTTTTTGTTTTAAAAACCCATTTATGTCAATTTTGACACTATTTAGTATTAGGTTTTTTTAGAAGTCAAAATAATTGTATTATTTCAACAAAAGAACACTAAATAAATATAAAAATTTCATAAAAACCTATAAAAATTTTTCAATTCATCAAAATTCTCAATTTATATTTATTTTAATATTTATAATATCAATTATTTTAATCGTTCATTAATAAGGTAATTACTGCATCATCATTGTGTCATATATATATTAAATTATTTAATGTCTAAAAATTATAAATAAAATACCATGATGTTGGAAATATATTTATATTTATAATGAATATTTATAGTCGAATTTATCTTATATAAACACTATATTGAAAATGGTTTAGTTATTAAAATTTGAATTTTACACTTTTAACTCTTCTTTAAATAAAATAATAATAAATGTCCTAATCTAATAAAAGTGGATAAAAAAGGATAATATTTTATTCCTAAGGTTTATTTTGGTCTAACTACACTTATCTAATAGAATTATAACATGTTTTAGGATAATTATAATATCATTTTTACCTTTAATTACCTTATTTACTTTTAGTCGTGGTAAATAAAATATAAAATTAACTATTCACAAAAAATTATTTTCATCCTATTGACCCACATTATACTTACTAATTTCAACCATGACTCTTGGATTTTTGAAATTCAATTTATCGAAGTGGTAAAATTATGTTTTATGAAAATTTGACAATGTGCCTAGAATGTGAGTACAAGGCGTTAAATTTTTCAATAAAATTTTATATATCTAATATTATTATAAAATGACTAAAATGAATTACAATGAACTAATATTGGTATTATGTATCTATATTTATTTTAAAATAAATTTAAATAAAAATAAAAATTATTTAAATAAAAGTCGGTTTTAAACAATAACATAGTGTTTTTCACTATTCATCAAAAATTGAATGTTTTTGGAAAAATACCAAAAAAACTTACGATAATTTGGTATTCAAAATCTAAAAATGAAGTCCATTTTGAAAAATAAAATTTAAAAAAATTCAAAAAGTGGGTATTACTATTCATAACCATTTTTTAAACGGCTAGTTTGATTGGTCATGGTGTGCTAGAACTCGAAGTTGCGTACATCGCAAGATATTGTATTATTCAAAGAGAAGCATATTGTGGAAGATTTGGGTGTCACATTCTTCCCTATTTCAAATAATTTCATCATAGAAATTTCTAGAATATTACTACATAAAAATATTCAGGTGGTTCATTGAAATAGGTTCCTTGGGTTCCCACGTTGCTTTTTCCATCTTAGGGTTTCTCCATAGAACTTTTACTATACTAGTTGTCCAGTTTATCAACACTTGTTCTCTGGTATCAATAATCTTTAAATTCTCTTCACAATAAGATAGATTGGGTTCTAGTTCTATTTCTTCAAAGTTGAGTACATGTATTGGGTCAGGCATGTATTTTCTCAACAGTGATATGTGGAACACATCATGAACTTCGGAGAGACTTGGAGGCATTGCCAAACGGTAAGCTACAAGTCCAATTCGTTTAAGAATTTAGAAAGTTCAAATGTACTTGGGACATAATTTACCCTTCTTACCAAATTAAATAACACCCTTCCATGAAGATACCATCAATAAAACATGATCTACTACTTGAAATTTCAAATCCCTCTTTCAGTTATTGGCATAAATCCTTTGCCTACTTTGAGCTTCTTTGAAGTGGGTTTGGATAGTCTTCACCTTTTCCACTATTTCCTCAAAATTCTCTGGTCCTACAAGTTTTCTTTCACCAACATCATCCCAATAATTTGGTGTGCGACATGTCTTTCCATATAATTCTTTATATAGTGCCATAGGAATACTTGAATGAATGGTACTGTTATATGAAAATTTTACCAGAGGTAAATATTGATCCCACATACCTTTAAAGTAAAGTGAGTAAGATATCAACATGTCTTATAAGGTTTGAATATTCCATTCTAATTTTCTGTCGGTTTGAGGGTTGTAGGCAATGCTCAAATAATGTTTAGTGTCTAGTGATTTCTAAATACTTTTCTACAATCTTGATGTGAAATGGGGATCACGATCAAAAACAATCGATAGGGGTACTCCATGAAGTCTTACAACTTAATTAATATATAGTCTTGTTAAACGTTTAAGTGGTAAATCTTCTCTTATAAAAAGAAAATGTGTTGACTTGTTAAGACGATCAACAATGACTCATATTGCATCATTTTTTTAGGATTCTTTGGTATCCCCATGAAAAAGTCCATCATAATATCATTATATTTCCACTCAGGTATGGGAATAAGTTTCATGACTCTTCTAAGATGTTTTCTTCCAGTATTAACATGTTGAAAAACTATACATATTGACACATAATCAGCAATCTCCCTCTTCATGTTGTCCCACCAAAAATGTTCCTTCAAATCTCTATACATCTTAGTGATACCAGAGTGTAAAGATAAATTGGGTCTATGATCATCATCCAACAATTCCCTTTTTAAATCATGTATATCGGGAAGATAAATCCTCCTCCAAAATTTCAAAATTACATCTTCATATATGAAGTCAATCAATCTTCCATCATTCACAGCTTTAATTTTCTTTTGAAACTCGTCGTCATTAGTATGATAACTTTTTATCCTTTATAGTAAAGATAGTTTGGCATGCATTGGAAAAAGTATCAATATTTCACCTTCCATGATTATTCCCATATTCATCATTACTAGATCAATGAACATAGGATCCCTTTCAACTCTCATCTAGTTCAAAACTCCATGATCCTTTCTGCTCAAATCATCTTCCACCTTATTTTCCATCCTCAAGTGGTAGTGTATAGTGAAATCATAATCCTTGAGTAGTTCAATCCATCATCCTTTCCTCATGTTGAGTTCTTTCTATGAGAAAATATACTTCAAACTCTTGTTATCGGTATATATCTCACATTTTTTACCATAGAGATTGTGTCTCTATATCTTCAAAGAAAAGATTACAGCTGCTAACTCAAGATCATGAGTAAGATATTTGTTTCATGAATTTTTAACTGTCATGATGCATAGGAAATAACTCTATTATTTTGCATATGGACACAACCAAGTCCTTTATTTGAAGCATCACTATAAATAACAAACCCATAATCCCTCAATGGTAGCTTCAAGATAAGATCATTGAATAATCTTCACATTAGTTGTTAAAAAAATTCTTCACACTCTTTTTTCCAAAAAAATTTAACCCCTTTATGTGTGAACTTGGTTAATGGGTTATCCAATTAGGAAAAAATTGGGACGAAACATCGATAACAACCTACTAAACCAATTAAAATTCATACCTCAGTTATACTCATCAGTGCTGTCCATTTTTTTATTTCTCTTGTCTTAGAATGATCAATAGAGATTTCGTCCTTAGAGAAAATATGTCCAAGAAAATAAATCTCCTAAATTCAGAATTTACACTTGATAAACTTCCCATATAATTCATTTCTTCTAAGAGTCTTTAGAAAAGTGCGCATATAATTTTCATGATCTTTATAGATTTTGTAGTATACCTATATATTGTCAATAAATAAAATTAAAAAATCATCAAGATATTCCTTGAAAACTCTATTTATTATATCGATGAAGACATAGGGTGCATTAGCCAATCCAAAAGGCATTACTGTAAACTCGTAATGACCATACCTAGTATGAAATGCTATCTTCGGAACATCTTCCTTCTTCACACACAACTAATGATATCCAGATCAAAGATCAATCTTTGGAAAATATTGATCTCCATGAAGTTGATTGAATAAATAATCAATGTGAGGTAGGGGATAATTTTTTTTTTATTTTTATATCATTGATCTCCCTGTAGTAAAGGCACAACCTCATAGATACATCTTTCTTCTTAATAAAAAGAATAGGGGATCTCCATGGAGAAACACTAGGGAAAAATACTTTATTACTCAATTACTCTAGTTGTTTCTTTAGTTCAAGAAGTTTCATAGTGTCCATTCTATAAGGGGTATTCGATATGGTACTTAAACCAGGAATTAAATCAAAGGAAAACTCAATTTCTCATTCTGTAGGATGTTCAAGTAAATCCTCTTGAAACACATCAACATATTCTTGCATAATAGGTATATCCTCTATTTGAACATTCATTTCCATACCCAGAGTTATTTCACTCTCTTCCTCCCCAATAATTTAATTTAGTTGAGCTATTGGGGTGGATCTAGATGAGAATCAGATGGTGATCTTTCTTCACTTAAGATAAGGTATTTTTTATCATCATAAAAAATTGTAACCTCCTTCTTGTTATAATAAATTTTCACACCATGGTCCAAAATTTAGTCCATAAAAATAATTATATCAAATTAAATCATGGGTATTATGATGATATTGGTAGATAAAGCATTTTTATATTCCATAATGGTAACTAATTTACAAAACTTTGTCGTAATGATACTGCCCTTAGGAGTTTTGACTGACAACTACCTTGTTAAATCAAAATGGGAGTATCTAATTTTCCTGGAAAACTAGGAAGATATCAAAGGATGCGATGATACAGAATCAAATAAATCATTGGCTAAATTTGAGGAAATGATTAATGTCTCTACCACCACTTCATTCAGAACATCAACCTTTGCAGTTGGGATCGCATAATCATGGCCTTTCACCCTTTTCCTTTTCTTAGGTAATTTTTCTTGATGCTTAGGATATTCATTTTCATAATTCCCAATTTCATTACAATTCAAGTATTCATCATTGACAACCTATATCTTCCCATTTCAATCATGAGCTTGGTGGACTTTTTCTCCACACTTGTAACAGACTCTCATTCCCTTAAACAAACTACTGGGGTGTTTCTTCCCACATTTACTGCAGGATGGAAAATCAAATTTTCCCTTTGTCCCATTATTTCCATTTTCATAGGGTTCAGTAGATTTATTCTTCTTATGATTTTCTTTAAAGTAATTATACTTAGAGAACTCATTTTCAGTCTTGATAGCACATGAGGAAATATCTTCATACGATGAGAAGAATTGTGACACTAATGGTTGAAGGAGAAATGGTTTTAACCCATAAAATAATTGATCAATCTTACTCCTTGGGTTATGTATGTAATATGATTTATGCCTTGATAACCATGTAAAGTTAGCCTCATACTTTTCGACATTATCTTCCTTCTTTTGCCTTAGACTCAGAAATTGTCTTTCCATGTCCGCTCACTAGTCACGAAGAAATTATTTTTCTAATAAAATATCTTTAAACCCCCTTCATTCCATATTTGTTACTTATTCATCCTCAATTGTGTTTTGAATTAATTACCATCATTGATCTTCATCTCATGTGAGGTGATAAACTGTCATGGAAAATTTTTCCCTTTTGATACTCCCCAAAGCATGAAATATTTTCTCTAAGGAACTTATTATTTCTCAGCTAAAAATGGATTTTTAGTACCATTGAATGTTGGTGGTCGTTTCCTCATGAATCATTCTAACATTTATCCTCCGTTTTGTGGAGCATGGTTCTCCATACCGGAAAGGTTGTTATTCATAACCTGAGTGAGTTGTCCCATTATAGTTATATGTTGTTCAACACATATTCCATCACCAGATCCACTATAATTATCTTTAGAAGGAGAGAAATCCCTAAATTGATTACACGCATTGATACAGTATCTATTCCTTTCACTAGGGGTTGTTTCCAAACAATGTAATACACTAGATTAGTTAATGAATCGAAATACATAATTACAAACTAGTAAAATACCTAACATAAATTGAACAGTTTATGCATATGATCTATAATCATAAAAAAATCTTTCAAAATTATTTACACATAAATCCTTCATAATGTCTTGTAAAGAAAATGTGATTTATCCTAAGCATGTCCCATTGGAGTGTCGTAACCAAGAGTGAAGTAGGGCCTTTTTTCGTGCACCGGTTCCCGTTTGAGTCTAGCTCAAAGTAGTGTTTTTGGGTTTTACCCCTCAATACATCTATTTCAAATCTTCCTCTACCTACTTGTTTCCAGAAAGGTATGTATTTCTTGGAAAATTTACAAAATCTCAACATTACCAAAATTCTAGGAAGTTCTTATATACTAATTCTCAAAGTCGATCTTAGGGTAATGTTCTCTAACCAGAATTTTTCTAAATATAGTTTCCAAGGTTTGTACTAAACTTACTTGGATACCAACTATAACCCCATGACCCTATTTACATAGAGTTGGTGAAGTATTATATAACATTGGCATGATCACAAGAGATCAAGTCACAAAAGACTGATTAGTTTAGTAGCCTTAGAGGTAATAGATACATACATAAGTTTTAAATTAAATCATGAAATAAAAAACAACATTGTGTCTCCTTTTAACACACTCATATCCTTTGGATTTTCCCTATAAGTTAATCATAATATACTTTTTCACATCCTAGGAAAAAGAAAACATAAGAAAGGGGTGAGCTCAGATGCTCAATAAAGATAATAATATAATGGAAACTATCATAAATAAGAATAATCATTTAAGGAAACATATTCGACTAAAACCCAATCCATTAAACATAAATTTAAGCTTAATATGGAATTGATAAATCAAATAATTCCATTTACTTATTCACAAAGATATTATACTAGTCGAATAATCACATGCAATACCAATAGCTAATTTCATAATAATGGAATTCATAATTACAGACATCATAACCATAGAGTCAAGTCCTCGTTCCAATAATACAAATAAGATTTTGTTAAGGACTTATTCTAAGGCACTGGTTTGTCTCATTAGACCTACCGATGCATCGAGGAGTTGTAGCTGGATCCACCTATCACTTACTAAGTCCAATGCATTCCTCCTTTGAAAATGTTGAAACATAACATAAACATTCATATAAAAACTAGCATACAAAATTTTAATACTTTAACCATAAACCATGAATGGTATAAAAATAACATATCCATAGTCAAACATATCACAAAACCTTAAATAAAATATGGAATATTGTATCATAATAAATCAACATCAAACAAGTGTAAAATCCATCAAAGGATATAGATAGAGACTAAATCAAAATTATTTAAAAGAAATATCGCTTTCTATTTTGAAATCATTTAAAATTCACATAATTATAAAAGAAATCATTTATTTTGAAAATATTCTTATAAACATGTAAGGGAGGTTTCGAAGGTTTTATAGTGGTGTAAAATAGATACAACCTCCGTATGAGTTAAAAAACATTCTTACCTTAATTTATCAAAAAGGTCATAAAGTACCTTCTTTGGAAAATGACAGAAAGATTGCATTCAAAAAATTTATAAAAAGTAAAACAAAGTTATAAATGACTTTAACCCATATTCTAGGAAATAGTAAAAATGTTTTGAAATACATTTTTAAGAAACACAGATGAGGATGATAAATAATTCCCAGTAGGTACTTACGTATAAACAACATCTGATAATAAAGAGATTGTAAAAGTAACCCTTCCCTTGTAATTTTCATTAATAAAGGGTACGTTAACCTCCTATATAATAGTTAAATCATTATTATTAAATTATATGAGAACCACATACATAAATATGATATCATATATGATCTTCAAATATTTATTTGATAAAAATATTTCAGTAGTATCATTGTTTCGGGTGTTCACTAATTCATGTTCCTTTATTTTTTTGTTACGTAAGTCATGTTTGTTATGAATAGGGTGTATTTGATTCATATATAGAATTATATTAAGTTCTTAAACATTATTTTTAATCATAAAAATAATATTATTCTTGAATGTTTATGATGGGGAATGAATCTCTTCGCGTTTGTGGAGACGATAATCCGTACGTACGCACGAGCGACAATATCATTATTTTGATGGTAAAATCGTATGTAATTGGATGGTATATTACATTTAAAGAATCATTAAAATGATATATTTATTATTTACAACAATTATAATCATTATTATACCCATCCAAATAACGAAGTGTTGAATAAAAAACTACACCACGATGTGGTGATAGTCAGTCGTACGTACGCACGTATGGTGACTTGGTCATTAATAGGATAGATAGAATAGTGAATATGGTTTTACCATATTTATAAAAATAACATAGTATCTATAAGGTACTATATTTACTATTTTGGGATGGAAAAAAACAAAGAAATAGGAAGTGGAATAAGAAAATAACTTTGAAAGAGATGATGAAATTATTACCTCTTCTTCGGGTGATTCCTTTTGATTTAATAAAAAGGGATACATAGGTTGTCTTTATGATCAAATTAAGTCCTATAGGATAAAGTAAGGGTAGTTGGGAAGATATTTTAGTAGGGTTTGGCTGAGCCAAATGACTTAGGAGGTGTGATTTTGAGAGAAGAGGAATTACCCATTTATAAGATAAGTGAGGGTAACTTTAGGAAGAGCTTAAAATATTATTTTGTTATTAAATAATTTTCAGTTTATAATGGATACAAATAGATTTATTTCCTGGTTAAGGTGGGGATGGGTCGAAATACTCTCATCCAATAGGTTTTATACATGTTTAGGTCAACATATTAACCTTATCTTTTAGATTTAACTCGTAGTTAAATAGTTTAACTTTTACAATGTATTCTTGTATTTTTATATGAAATGGTTACTAAACATACAATAAAATTACAAGAGAACATCAAGTGTTTGATTAATAACATATATATATCATTATATAAGTCTTTTTTCTAAACCTCATATTTTTTGGAATATTATATCATTTAATAATATATTATTTGTTTTAAAAACTTATTTATGTCAATTTTGACACTATTTAGAATTTGTTTTTTTTGGAAGTCAAAAAAACATGATTAATTAGAGAAAAATACATTAAAAAAATCCTAACATGTCTTATTAACCTAGAAAATTAGTTAAATGCATCTAAAGACTCAATTTAAATTTATTTGGATATTTATAATATCAATTATTTTAATCATTCATTAATAATATAATTATTGTATCATCATTATTTCATAAATAAATTTAATTATTTAATGTCTAAAAATTATAAATAAAATACCATGATGTAGGAAAAAGTTTTATATTTATAATGAATATTTATAGTTGAATTTATCTTATGTACATACCTATATTAAAAATGTTTTAGATTTTAAATTTTGAAATTAACACTTTCAACTCATCTTTAAATATAATAATAATAAATGTATTAATCTAATCCAAGCGGATAAAAAAGGATCATGTTTTTTAATACGGTTTATTTTTTTCAAAATACACTTATCCAATAGAATTAGGATATGTTTTAGGATAATTATAATATCATTTGTACCTTTAATTACCCTATTTACTTTTAACCGTGGTAAATAAAATTCAAAAGTTACTATTCACCAAAAATTATGTTCATCATATTGAACCAAATTTTACTTACTGATGTAAATCATGTCTCTCATATTTTTTAAATTCAATTCACATAAGTGGTAAAATTAATTTTTATTCAAATTTTCAAATGTCCCTAAAAGGTGGGTAAAAGGCGTTAAATAGTTCAATAAAATTATATATATCTAATCTTATTATAAAATGACTTCAATGAATTATATTGAACTAATATAGTTATTATTAATTTATTTTGTATTTTTAATAAATTTAATAATTATTATTATTATTTAAAATAAATTTTGTTTTAAATAATAACGATGTGTTTTTCACTATTCATCAAAAATTGAAAGTTTTATGAAAAATACCAAAAATTTACCATAATCAAATTTTGATATTCCAAATCCAAGAATGAAATCCATTTTGAAAAATAAAATTTTAAAAATTTTAAAAATTGGGTATTACTATTCATAATTGTTTTTTAAATGGCTAGTTAGATTGGTCATGGTGTGCGAGAACTCGTAGTTACGTACAGTGAAAGCTGTTATATTACTAAAAGAGAAGTGTATTGTGGAAGCATGGGATATTAAAAAGCACATAACCCATTAATTAATTCATCAATTAATTAATAATTAAACACCATTATCATTCAATAATTAATTCTTCACAATTAATTATCCATATAAAATCTCAACTTTTCATAATTAATTCTCAGAAATAATTATCTTTGATCAAGATTAGGGTGTATAATTAATCCTCAAAATTAATTATCTTACACATCTAAACATCATTTCATAATTAATTCCCCTAATTAATTATCTTAACATAATCAAATCAATATCTTAATTACAATATATCAACCCATAACAAATCTCAAAATCTAATATATATTTGGGAAACCCCTCTTCATTTGTTCTGTGATTTGATCATCAATTAACTACCAAGGCAATCACAAGTCTATTCCATTTTCTTAATTACTCCAATTTAAGAAATCAATTATCAATGGAAGATAGAAAAACTATATAATCACATAAACATATCAAATCCACAACTATGGGAGTTCGATTTAGACCACCTACCTCGGATTATTGATGGATGTTAGCCCAACAGAAATCCTCAAAATCCGAGCGGCACAACGTCGATAATCAAGCTCTAGATCTAAATCCCTAAACCCAAAATTATTATCAAAGGTATTAAGATCTGGAAAATCTATATCTTGATCCAAAATCCAAGACTTATATCTCTACACAAAATTTTATATCCGTGGAAATGATAGAGATCTTCCATGAAAAGATCCAGAAAAGATATAGGAATGAACGTGAGAAGCAACAGGATGAGATCCACTTACCAGGAAGAGAGCTGATCTTTAATCTTAGATTTCAATCTCGAATAACGATTTTCAAATCACATTGTATTTCCTCCATTAGGCTATGGGATCTCCTATAATTTTTCAAGTTTGAGACAAGGTCGAAATATGGGAGTCTTGGGGGTTTTGGTGGTTTTAAAAAAGATTTTAGGATATTTAATCCCACGTGCATGGTTTTCTATGAAGAGGAACATTGTAACGACCCAAACATTAATTAATGTAAATTCCTCTTAATCTAATTAAATGTTTATTATGGTTATATAAAACTTTAACTTCATTGGTTTTATGTTTCTAGTTTTTAAAATACCATTATAAATTGTGACCGTTGCTAATATTGTCATTGAACAGTGATCACATAATTAGTATAAATATAGGGCTTTAACAAATCCAATTTACTCAGACAAAGTAAGTGATGGTCTCATCCAGTATACTATCCTTGTACTAAGCCCATTTGTCAGAGCTCGGATAGGATGTGTTGTCATTGGGCTTTTCTCTTGACCAAGCCCAAGTCGAGCTTGAACACGTTAATCTTGAGCAGAACTGACTATGGGAGAAGTGGAAGTTAATAGAGATTACCACCTAAGCAATGTTATTCGAGCCACCCCAAGAGTCTATCACTATCGGAAACCTTACCCTTTGGTCTTATACAGGTGTTATAAGGGGTTATGTAACAATACCCTAGCACTATGACTATGTACATTATTTTTTTGTACAGAATGTGCATTAATTTTATTATTCTTGCTTTGTAAATAGTTTTTAAAGCAGAAATAGTATTTTTAGTTAATATTCAAGTAATAAATATATTTTGATGAATTAATAGATTTTTGTATTAAATAATAGTTTAATAAAATATTATTATAATTAAATTACTTTTTATTAAATATAAATGATCATATAAGTTTATGAATGCAATTTTAATTTTTATTAAGGTTTGAAAGTTGTTTTTGTCAAAACCCACGAATTTTAGGTAAATGTCGGTTTTTATTTTAAATGTAAAAATTCACATATTTATAAAATTATTTAGATAAAATTAATATTATTTTTGGAATCAGGATGTCGAAATTATAAAACGGTGAATTTTTCCTAATTTTTTGAGACAGTTGAATTTTTGGGTAAAATTTAAATACTATTTAAATATATAATGTGTTTTATGACATCATAATGACCTAATAGTGTTGTAATAAAATAATATAAACATTATGTTCGACCAATATATGTTTTACCATTAAAATAATGTGATTTTGGGTTTTTTTAATTTATTTTACAAAGCTTTAGTAGACCCTTCAAGGCTTATAAAATATTTTGTCTTTTTAAATTGTTTTCCTTGAAAGTGTGACTCACCTCCACATAAGCAACCCTATTATTTTTAGATTTTTGGCCATTGGACATATAAAATATTGTTTTCCACTCCCCTTTCGAAAAAAACATGGGCAAAAACTATGGTCTGGTTTGTGGTTTTTATTAGTTTAATGTGAGGTGTCCCAAACCTAAATAATAAATAATTCCCTCTCCTTTTCTATATAAACCCACCCAAGCTCCCACTTCGTCTTTACTCAAAGCCTTTGGATTTTGAAAAACCCCTTCCATAATCTCTCTATAATTATCATGCTTTATCATGCCTTTATGTTCATGTTTCTCTTGTGCTCCATTTATATGCCTATTGTATAACATGTATTTTATTACCCATGTTATTCCATGTCTATTCCCTTATTGGGATTTATATTTCACCCTTTTCTTATGCATTTCCTCAGGTAAACCCATGCAATTCAAAGTATGAAGGAATGTAGTGGTCATGTAAAAGAATTTTTCAATAAATTTGTTGTGTGTTTTATGTTCTAAGATGTTATGTAACGTTCCTAATCCCCAAAGACAATTGACCTCTCAATATTCTATATTGTATAAAGTAATTATTTAATGTAATAAATCAGGTTTAAGTGTGTAAGAAAGAGAAGGGATGTTATAGTTGATATCAAAGGATAGTTTTAGTTATTTTTTGGATTAGGATTAGAAAACCATAGTGAAGACTTAGAGACAGGAATAAGTATAACAAAAACATCTATAAGTATTGGTGAGTATTGAGTAAGTGGTTCATCAAGAAAATACAACCCTGTCTGGATACGAGTAGGTAGAGTCGACTCTAGCACAGATGTATCATATCGGTAAAACCCCAAAACACCGCTTTGAGCTAGACTCGAATAGTAACTAGTGCACGACAACGGGCCTTGCTGAACTCTTGGTTATGACACTCCCAAGGGATATGTTTTGGTAAATTCACAAGCTTAGTATGAACCCTTATTATGGGAATGATAAAAAAACCCTAAGAATATATGTTAGAAATTAGATCATGAATAACATAGATTTAATCCTATAGATTCATAAGTTAAAAAAATAAAATTTATTTATAAGTTGTAAGATTTGTCCTTGGATTACCCTTTATTTGTTACCCCTAACTTTCCTTTTATTCTAGCCAATGTCTGGTAATATGAGGACTAAGGATAAAAATGGATTTGAATATCAATGTGACGACTGTGCTAATGAGATGCCCAATCTGATGGGAGAGGGAATCATGAACTTTGGCACGCTTATCTCTTAGTTAACTCAAGATTTGAATAGAAACATGGTTTAAAAGGAACATTCAACCCCCCCCCCAAGAAAGAAAAAGTCACTATCGAGAGCTTCATGAGACAAAGGCCTCCTACATTTAATGGATCATATGATCCCTCAATCACCGAAAAATGGATCAACTCCATTAAAAAGATCTTATTCATCCTTAAATGTTCTGAACAACAGAAGTTTCTCTTGGATTATTATTGTATAGAGGGTGAAGTTTATCAATGGTGTACATTGATCAAAAATACGAAGCCTGAGGAGGAGATCAAGCTGCTGTAATGGAAGAATTTTCAAAAAAAAATTGATAAATATTTTCCACACACCCTCGAATTAAGATGGAAAGGGGCTTCTTTGTCCTAAAGTAAAAAAGACAACGAATTCATCGTATATTATGAGGAAAACTTCACAAGGATTTCATGATACGCCTCCGTCTTTGTGGTTACCCCCAAATGCAAGGTTAACCGCTTCTTTGGAGGGATAAAACCTACCCTACCTAAAGCACTGTCAATCCGTGACTTCGACAGCTATAAAGAAATTGTCTGATGTTCCCTCAAGGTCAAAATGGAGATTGGAGAATCTCAGGGGTATCATAGGGATAAGAAGTGTATGGTGTACATCAATGCTGGAATTCCAATGGATAAATAAAATGGTGCTAAGAATATCCATCACCCAACTTTCCAAAGGTGTGGAAAGAAGTGCCCCATAAATTTCCTGAAGGTGATGAAAAATGATTTAGGTGTGGAAGAGAAGGGCACCTAGCTGTTAACATCCGACAAGAAAAATGTGTGCCTTCAATAGAGGAGAGGAACGCTCCATTCGAACCTCAACATGTTGTTCATTTCTACAACTTCCAAGGACTAGGGCATCCTTCAAATCAGTTCCCTAAGACAAGGGTTTTAAGAGGCAACCGACAACCTCCAAGGCAGAAAGGGAGAGCTTTTTCCATCACTAATGCCAAAGTGAACCCAGACAACGAAGTGGTGATAGGTATGCAAGTTATTCATTCAAGAATAGTGAACAAACTATTTGATTCAGGTTCTACACATTATTTTATGTCCCAAAAGTTTATTAGAACAATCCCAGCACCACCACAAGTCATGGAAGTAAAGATGTTGGTGAGTATAGTAAATTAAGAAATCATTGCATCACGTGAATATAACTCCTCCCCTGTCATAAAATATGGATTTAATTTCCTATAGAACCTCTTCATACTCCCTCTGGTGGAATTTGATGCAATTCATGGCATGGATTGGATTTTCTTATATAGATCCACCATACATTTTCATGAGAGGGAAATCACTCTCTATATGGAGAATCGACCCCCAATTCTATACAAGTGCAAGGAGGAAGATGAATTTTCTTTAGCTCCATCATCTCAAGTGTGGATATTGCTGCCCTATGAGCATGTGTATCTAGCTCAGATGATTGAGTCTAAGAATGTAACCATCCTTGAAGACATTTCTATTGTGAGGGAATTTGCTGAAGTGTTTCCAGAGAAATTTCCTGGTCTTCCTCATAGAAGAGATGTTGAATTATCACTTGATCTAATACCTTAGGAGTTTCCAATATACAAGACTCCATATAGAATGGATTTTGTGGAGCTTGAAAAGCTGAAAAACCAACGACAATAGAATCTTGATAAAGGGTTTATAAGCGCAATTGCTTCACCATGGGGTGCACCAGTCTTCTTCGTCCAGAATAAAGATGGGTCAACGCACCTTTACATCAATTATCATGAGCTTAACAAAATCACGATAAAGAAAAAGTATCCTCTCCAATGAATCAATGAGTTGTTCAATCAGATATGTGGATCACAATACTTCTTCAAGGTGTATTTTTGGTCATGATATTATCAAGTAAGGGTGAAGAAGGAAGATATCCTCAATACTCCTTTTTGTACAAGATACAGGCACTATGAATTCATATTAATGCCTTTCACACTCACTAATGATCCATAAATATTCATGTACTTGATGAATAGAGTCTTTAGAACGTACCTAGAAAACAATTTGGTAGTCTTTATGGATGATATTCTTATATGCTCCAAAAAAAGGATCATCATGAGAGTATATAAGAACTATAATAGAGACCTTTCAGAAAGAGAATCTCTATTCAAAGTATAGCTAGTGTTAGTTCTGATTGAAGGAGGTCTCATTCTTGGGACATATCATCACAAGCAATGGGATATCTATAGATCCCTCCAAAATAGATGTAATTGAGGGATGTTTGAGGGAAACATTGGTAATGGATATATGTATATTATTGGGGTTATCTTGATATTATCGATGATTTGTGGGAAATTTCTCACAATTTTCCAACCCTCTTACCAAGCTAACTCGGAAGGGAGTAAAGTTTTCATGGAGTGATGAATGTGAAGAAAGATTCAAGGAGTTAAAAAGGAGGCTTATCACTATGATTGTTCTCACTTTACACACAAGTGTAGAACTTTTTGTGGTATTTATTGATACTTAGAAGAAGGGAATGGGATGTGTGTTGATGCAAAATAACAAAGTCATTGCATATGCTTCAAGTTAATTGAATGTTCATGAGAAGAATTATCCAACACATGATTTGGAGTTGGCTACGGTGATCTTCACTTTAAAAAATTTGTGGCATTATTTTTTTTAGGAGAATTGTGAAATATATACAAACCACAAAAGCCTCAAGTATATATTCACACAGAAAGAGCTGAACATGCACCAACGAAGATTGTTAGAGCTGATCAAAGACTATGACTTCTCAATCCATTGTCGCCCTGGGAAAATGAACAAGGTGACGGATGCTCTAAGTAGAAAGGACCTAGAAATTATTTCACATATGTGAATTGAGAAGGATATAATATTCATAGATTTTATGAATATAGACATGGGAATCATGAATAAGGGAACATCTTCATTCCTTTCAAAAATGTTTGCATAACCCTCTCTTTTGGAAAGGTTAACGGATGCTCAAATGGATGATGTAGTAATTCAAAAGAAAGACAAAGCTATAAAAAAAATGTAAATCCTCAGAGTTCAATGTTAATGAAGAAGTAATTGTAAGATTTGGGAAAAGACTATGTGTTCCATCAAGTCCAGAGGTGAAGAAGGAACTTTTGGATGATGCACATAGTTCAAATTTCTTTATTCACCCAGGAAACACAGAGATGTATCAAAATTTCCGAGAGAATTATTGGTGGGATAACATGAAGAAGGAGATCCCTGAGTATACATCAAAGTGCCTGGTGTGTTAGAAATTTAAGACTGAGAGGCAGAAGTCTAAGAGGATGATGAAACCATTTCCCATACCAGCATGGAAATGGGAGAACATCACCACGGACTTTGTCACTGGACTTACAAAGAAATCCAAAGGCAACAATGAAATCTGGGTTTTTGTGGATCATCTTACAAAGTCAGCACACTTTATTGCAATTCGGGAGGATTTCTCATTGGATCAACTGGCACAAATATATATCAGGGAAGTGGTAAGGCTGCATAGAGTACCACTATATATTATATACGATCGAGATCCAAGATTCACCTATAAGTTTTGGAAGATTCTTCAACATACTCTGGATACTGAACTGAAATTCAGTACGGCCTATCATCCTCAAACTGATGGTCAATCTGAGCTAACTATTCAAACACTAGAGTATAAGTTAAGATCATGTTCTATAGACTTCAAAGGAGGGTGGGACCAATATCTTCCACTGGTTGGATTCTCTTATAATAATAGTTTCCACTCGAGCATCTGAATGGAACCTTATGAATCCATTTATGGGAAAAGGTGGATAAAACTGGAATGTTGGGATGAAGTAGGTGAGCATAAGCTGCTAGGACCAGAAATGGTTGAGGAAATGGTGGAGAAGGATAAAACCATTCAGTAGCATATCAAGGCATCCCAGAGTTGACAGAAGAGTTATGCAGATAACTGTCAATGAGACCTTGATTTTAAAGTTGGAGACATGGTATTTCTATGCATATCTCCATGGAATAAGTTAATGAGGTTTAGAAGGAAAGGGAAGTTAAGTCCTATGTACATCATCCCCTTCGAGATTCTTGATCGTGTTGGGGTTATGGCTTATCTACTAGCACTTCCACATACCACGGTCAAAGTACATGATGTCTTTCATGTATCGATTTTAAGAAAGTACATACCAGACCCTTCAAATTTACTCTCTTTATAGGCATTACAGCTATAGGATGATCTCTATTATGAGGAGAAACTAGTGAAGATCTTAGATCATAGAGAAAAAGTTATACAAAATAAGACAATGCCCCTTGTCAAGGTGTTATGGAAAAACCAAAAGTTTGAAGAATCAAGGTGGGAATTAAGGGAAGTGATGAATCAGAGTTACCCTCATTTTTTTATAGTGGGAAAAGGAAATTTCAAGGGAAAACATTTTTAAAGGGAGGAAGATTGTAACGTGCCAAACATTCATTAATTTAAATTCCTCTTGATCTAATTAAATGTTTATTGTGGTTATATAAAATTTGAACTTCATTGGTTTTATGTTTCTTAATTTTAAAATACCATTATAAATTGTGATTGTTGCTAATATAGTCGTTGAACAATGATCACATGATTAGTGTAAATATAGGGCTTTAACAAATCCAATTTACTCAGACAAAGGAAGTGATGGCCTCATCTAATAGACTTGCCTCATACGAAGACCATTTGTCGAAGCTCAGAAAAGTGGTGGTGTCATTGGTCCACACTCTAGACTATGCCCAAGCTGATCTTTAACAGGTTAATCTTTATCGTAACCGAGTATGGGAGAAGTAGAAGTTAATAGAGATTACCACCTGAGCGATGTTATGTGTGCCACACCAAGATTCTATCACCATCACACACCTTACCCTTCGGTCTTATACAGGTGTTATAAGGTGTTATGTAAAAACACCTCAACACTATGACTATGTACATTAATTTTTTATAAATAATGTGCATTCATTTTTTTATTGTTACTTTGTAAATAGTTTTTAAAGCACAAATAGTATTTTTAGTTAATATTCATCTAAGAAATCTATATTGATGAATTAATGGATTTTTGAATTAAATAATATTTTAATAAAATATTATTATAATTAAATTTATTTTTTATTAAATATAAATGATCATATAAGTTTATGAATTCAATTTTAATTTTTATTAAGGTTAGAAAGCAGTTTTTGTCAAAACCCATGAATTTTCGGTAAATGTCATGTTTTATTTTAAAAGTAAAAAATTCACATATTTATATAAAATGAATATTATTTTTGGAATCAAGATGTTGAAATTATCCAATGGTGAATTTTTCATAATTTTCTGAGACAGTCGAATTTTTGGGTAAAAATTAAATATCGTTTAAATATATAATGTGTTTTATGACATCATAATGACCCAATAGTGATGTAATAAAATAATATAAACATTATTTTCGTCCAATATATGTTTTACCGTTAAAATAATGTAATTTTGGGTTCGTTTGATTTATTTTACATAGCTTTAGTGGACCCTTCAAGGATTATAAAACATTTTGTCTTTTTAAATTGATTTCCTTGAGAGTGTGACTCACCTCTAGATAAGCAACCCTATTATTTTAAGAAGTTAATCCATTGGCCTTCTAAAATATTTTTTCCACTCCCCTTTGGAAAAAACTATGGGCAGGTCTATTTTTTGTATTAGTTTAATGTGAGGTCCCCCAAACATAAATAATAAATAATTCTCTCTCCTTTCCTATATAAACCCACCCATACTCCCACTTCCTCTTCACTAAAATCCTTTTTATTTTGATTAATTCCTGAAATCCTCTATCTATAATCCTCCCGAGGTTCCCCAATCTCCTAATAATCCTCTCTAAATCCTCTCCCAAGATTTTGGGATCGCACTTCCAAGTAAGTGATTTCTTCCTTTCTCATTTTGTCCAATTTTATTTAAGTTTTTATGCCCTTTTTCAATTAAAAATGTTGGGCTATGATTTCTCACATCCCCCATACAGCCCTATTTATGTTTGGATGATGGGATACCCCTTTCTCTCTCATTAATTCCTCCCATTTACACCTATTACCATGACAAAATTATTTTAGGGATTTCTCTCTCCTCTTTTACATCCATGTAATTCTTTTGTACTATGCATCTAAATTCCATTACGTTGGTTGGGACATTTATCTATATGACCACATTACTGTCTATTTCATGTACATATGATGAGAAACACTTTTCTCTCCCATCAACCATTTTCATGAATCTTTATGTCATGCTGTTATGCTGCTGAAATTGCACAGCATTTTTTCAAGCCAAGATCATTGTGTACTGAATACCATACCCATGTCTCTTTCAAGGGTATTCACCTTTATACACATATACATATTTAATGGTAATTTAATTTATTTATTCCATGTTACTTAATAGTGTAATAACTTTTTATGTTTATTGGTTCCATGTTATATGATCTATGTGGCACACTTATACATGAAATGAAATGTTTAAGAAGGGTGTTCCCTGATAGTGCTTCAACGCAATGGGTAAAGTATATTAACATGATACTTCATGTGCAATGGGTGCTGACTCATGATAATTAAAGTTAAATGAGGTTTTAATCATACTTAAAGTGAAATTATGGTTTACTCATGCTCCATGTGCAATGAGCCTGGGCTCATGATAATTCCATGTAAAGTGTTGTTTCCACATTTCCATGTTATGGTAATCAAGATTATTGTGCCTTTATGTTCATGTTTTTCTTGTGCTCCATTTATATGCCTATTGTCTAACATGTATTGTATTCCTCATGTTATTCCATGTTTATTCCCTTGCTGGGCTTTATAGCTCACCCTTTTCTTATGCATGTCCTCAGGTTATCCCATGCAATGCTAAGTACGATGAAATGTATTGGTCATGTAAAAGAAGTTTTCATTAAAGATGTTGTGTTTTTTATGTTTGAAGCTGTTATGTAATGTTCTTAAGCCCCAAAGACACTAGACCTATTGATCTTATATGTTGTATCAAGTGAATATTTTATGTATTAAATTATGTTTAAGTGTGTAATAAAGAGCAGGGTTGTTATACACATGGTTAGGAAACAATGTGTGCCAACTGTGAGGACCTCTCTGTCTAGGTTTTCATGGTTGGCACGGTTTAGTCACACAATTTTTCAAACCATGTACAAACCATTCAGACCTCTCTGTCCAATTTTCCATGGTTGGTATGGTTTAGTCGCATGGTTTGTCAAAGTATGTCCAAACCATGCACATCCCACAATCCATTACCTTTTCTTAAAAATTCATCCAAATTCACACCAAGCCATAACTCCATAAAAAAGGTACATAAAAAACTCAAAAAGTACCTGAAAACACACCTAATATGACTTTGAAAAAGGTCAAGATCTTACAATATTCCCACCTTATAATAGATCATCCTTGAGCTAAACTCTCGAACTTCTCTAAGATCCCTATCCAAAAATATTGGGCCATTAAGACCGCATGTCTGCTTTCCATTCCCAAGATTCATCTTGAACACTTCCATGTTTTCATAACGCACAAACTAACAGAAAAGTCTTCCCCCATAACACTTTATCATTGTGACCTATCACATGTATCATATGCTCCTCAATGGATGCATCCATAATGGGGTTAACCTCTTCCACATCAATCAAATGAGAAGGGTTGAGGTGATACCGATGTTGTTGTGATGCATTGAAAACATCGTGCATAGTGCTAAATTTCTGTGGAAGGGCTAATTGGTACACCACTGGCCTGATTCTCTCTAGTACCTCAAACAGACTTACATTCCTAGGATTTAACTTTCCCTGCCTTTGTATCCTATGGTGACCCAATCTAGGCAACACCTGAATGAAAACACAATCACCCTATAAATACTCTAGGGTTTATCTTTGTCAGCAGCATATGACTTCTACCAAATCTGAGCTGTAGCTATACATTTCCGAATCAACTGCACCTACTCTAATGTCTCATGAATGAGACTCGATCCCAACATATTTGACTCACGCGCCTCTAACTAGCATAGCGGTGATCTACAAGGTCTACCACAAATTTAATCATATGGTGCCATCAGTATAGTTTTCCAATAACTAATGTTATAGGAAAACTCAACTTAATCTAAGTGCTTCACCCAAGAACCACCAAAGTCATGACCACATACCCACATCATATCCTCAAACACCTATATGGTACGCTCTGACTTCCCATTTATCTGTGGGTGGAAGGTCATACTCAAAAAAACTTGTGTATGAAGTGCCTTCTGTAAGGCCTTCTAGAAGTGTGAAGTAAAATGCGAAACATGATCTAAAACTATAGTTTGTGTAACCCCATGAAAATAAACTATATCTGGTACATATAGTTCTCCCAACTATTCTACTTTAGTAGTTTCTATAATAGGAAATAAATTTTCCACCTTCATTATTCGATTTACAATGACACAAATAACATCAATATTCTTAAGAATATTTGGATGTCCTACTACGAAATCCATATTTACGTCGTCCCACTTCCATTTTGGTAAAAGCAATGGCTACAATAGGCCTCCAAGTCATTGATGATCTGTCATCACCTACTGATAGGTAAAACATCTTTTTACGAACGCTGGTATCTCATTTTTCATTCATGGACACCAAAATCGTCATCTTAGGTCATGGTACATTTTCATCACCCCAAGATGTACTACGAACTTTAAGGCATGAAATTCTCACAGGAGTTCCTCTCACACACTCGTAGGCACAACAAGTCGATTTTTCACATAGTTGATCTCATCCTCACATATTATCATGTTTAAAGATGTCACCCCACCTTCAAGGATTTCCCTTAAGGATAAAAACTCTAGATCCTCATACTTCATGCCCCTAATCCATCTCAAGAGTATAGAATCCACAGTTACAGAAACTAGATTCATTCCCTCTTGACTCTCTTGAACCACCACATGCATTTCCTCTAGTAAAGTCATCATTTTCCACTATGCACTTGACTCATGTACCAACTAAGTCTGAGTTTTCTTGAACAAGGCATCAACCAAACTATTCCTCTCTCTTGGTGTATATGCTAGTTCAAAATCAAAGGATTGCATATACTCTACCATTCTTCTATATCAAATATTCAAGTCTTGATGTGAAAAGATATACATCAAGCTTTTTTTATTTGTAAAATCTACAAAATTTTAACCCAAAAGAAAGTGTCACCAAAACTTTGGAGTATAAACCACTACTGCCTACTTAAGATTTTGAATATAGTAATTTTGTTCATGTCACCTCAACTATTTATATATGTAAAAAACAACTCGATCCCCTTGCATCAACACAGCTTCGAGTCCGATCCCATAAGCAGTATAGTACATTGTTTACACCTCACCCAACTCAGGTAAGATCTAAATTGGTACCAATGTCAAGCTCTTCTTCAAATCCTAAAAGGAATTCTTGCATGCATCATTCAAATAAAACTTTACCCTTTTCTTTGTCAAACCTAAAATAAGTGTTTCCAATCACAAAAAATTCTAGATGAACCTCATGGAATAACATTCTAATCCAAAAAATCATCAGATATCAAAAACATTCTTGGGATGCTCCTAAGAAACCATTGTATTCACTTTTTCTAGGTCCACTACCACAACTTTTTCCGAGATGATATTCCCCAAAAGTGAACCCTATCAATCCAAAACTAACATTTAGATAGCTTAGAATATTTCTATTCACTCTCAATTTACCCAGGTTGATGTCAAGTTATTGGGCATGACTTCATGAGTCTTAGAGGCCACCAAGATTTCATCCACAAAAACCACTAGAAACTGATCTATGTACAAATGAAAGATCTTGTTCATCAAGGCAAAAAAATAAGGCCATAGTATTATTCTCAATCCAAACGGCATTAGAAAAAACTCATAAAGGCCACACTAGCTCTTGAAAACAATTCTTGGTATATCAGAAGTCCAAACTCTCACATAATGATACCATAATCTCATATATATCGTTGAGAACACACAATCCCACTTCAGCAGGTCAAGCAGATCATCGATACACAAAAGAGGATATCGGTTCTTCACTATCATTTTATTCAATTTTCTATAATTGACACACAAATATAAACACCCATAGGACTTCTTTGTAAATAAGACAAGTGATCCTCAAGGTGATGTACTTAGACAAATAAACCCTTTATACTCCAACTCCTCCAAATATGTTTTGAACTCTTGAAGCTTAGTCGGTTCCATTCTGTAAGGTGGAATAGATAATGGCTCAGCCCCCAGCATGAGATCAATAGTTAATTCCACATCTCTCTCAGGTGGAAACCTAGAAAAGTCTTCAGGAAATACATCCTGAAAATTTTCAACTAGTGGTGAAAGGAAATCTTTCCTACCACTCCCATCATCTAGAAAAAGACAAGAAACTTGGGCTGTGGGATCTCCCATTTTCTGAGTAATTAGCCCATCTCAGCCTGCATGGATATTCTATTATCCACGTTGAACATACTAGTCACCCTTTAGAGATAAAAAGGTCACTCTCTTGTGGTAACAATCTAAATGGGATCTGTATGCAACTATCTAGCCCATACCCATAATCTAGTCGAAGCCCGTTATATAAAAGGCATAGATTTCTCAAAGAGAATGATACTCTTTGATCTCTAGAGAACATTACTTCCATGTGGCATCATCTTACTCACCTGAGTATCACCACTCTGCTGATACAGACACTCATACCCTGAAGCACCACGTCCACTACCACTACCACCTATACTAGTATAACTCTAGATGCTAGACATATATGGTGTATAATACCCCCTTCCCACACTTTGACTCTGAGTAGTATCTCCCTTAGCCCCATCTTATCATTGCATCCTACAGAACTTCATTAGGTTCCCCATATTTCCACAAAACCGACACTCCACCAGTGGTCGAGGACAATGTGTACAATAGTGTCCCTACCTACCGCATTGATGGAAAATAACATATGTAATATATGTTTCAATTTTTCTTCTTGACTATCCAATGTTCATTCCACTATCCTGACTAAGGTTCTCAAAATAGCACTTCCATCTCTCAGAAGGCACACTACTTGATTATCAAGTGACAGCTACATGTCTCGTACTAGAAGCCACCTTCAGGTTCCCCTCTAAAATGAGATACTTATTAACAACTTTTGAGAATTTCTTTATCCTAAGGATATTTTCTTGGGACTTAATTTCACACCTCAGTCGGTTGTGAAATAGTTTCTCCAAATAATCCTTATATGCCACCAAAGTGGGAGAAAAATGTGGTAAATCGTTGAAATGTTTAGTGTAATCCATTACGAACATGATTCCTTGGGTTAGATGAAAAAACTTTGAATCCTTCTCATGTCCCGGCATCTCTATATAGAATTTCTCCAAGAACTTCTCCAAAAATTCCTTCCATAACATATCATCATTATTTCCAAATCGTACCTGAATGTCCTGTCAGTGCTTCCCAGAACCCCATACCATATAAGAATCCAACTTGACTCTCCTCCCCGCTGAAGTATATAAATGGTCATGTATTGTCTCTTGGGATTCAATCTAGAATTAATCTCCCTTAGGTCCACCCTATCTAGTGAAATTATGAGGGTGCTGTAGCTAAAACTCCCTTGTCAATTGAGACCTACTTTTTAGAACATGCCCTGGGTCTCTCTCTATGGATTTCATGAAATAAGAAAATTTCTCTTAGAACTTCTCCCCTTCCACCTCATTATGCACCAATGGTGCCACAAGTTCCTTATCTAGAAATTAATTTTTGTCCATACCCATTGGTCTCTCCCTCAACAAACATTATAGAGGCATATCTCTAAAAATAAAAACACATATCTTAGGTCTCATAACCCATCCTTATAACATTTACGTAAGATGAAAAACTAACACAAGAAGTTTCAACTGGTCATTTCCCCCTTTTCTTGCCACACAGTCAACATTGAGGCCTTATTACTACCCTTAACCATCCTGCTCCAAGGTCTTGGTTAATAAGGGTTCATTCCCTCTCCTTAATTAATTATACCATTAATTAATCACATTATCTCAAATTAATTAATTAATTAATTAATCATTCTCATTTCATTAATAAAGTTTCTCTTTGGGCACCCATTTTTCCCATTTTGCATCATAATTTCAACATCACAATAAGGAAAACAGTTCAAGTTCAAAAACATACCCATAACCCATTTTCTCATGAGTGAAAAAAAGGATGCACATCACAACAACCCTATGTGCCTAGAATGATGAATGCATACTAAACTATCGTTCCTCATTATGCCATGAATCAAAATTCATAAATATGTTAAAAGAAATATCACATCACACCACAAGTGCCTCACCAAAGGTAAAATAATATACAACTGTAACAACAAACTGGATTCATAACAATCCCACCCTGAGTACATTGATTTTCCCACATACATTGGTTTGCAACACCCATACACGACCTCATTACCAATACTTAACTCTTCCTAGTATCCTATCTAACTTTCCCAAAATAATAAGAAAAAAGAAGAAGAAAGTAAAGAAAACTCCCCTGATACAACTTTGTGACGTCCCGACCAGCATTCCACTAAACAGTGACCTAAGTCGGTTGGCCACATTTCATCAAGCGCACCTCCCCATACACCAGAGGGTGCTGACTAAGAGCAAGGCTCTAGTAAGTTAGTCTTGGGGGGGGATTATCTACTTTTTTATCATAATAAAACACAAATAGAAGAAAACAACAATAACCAAGTGTGTAAGTGTATAAATAACCCAAATAATACCATTTCATATAATACTCAAAATAAGAAAATACAATATTCAACTGAAAGGTAAAACGTTCTATGAAAATGAAAATGTCAAGTGTCTAAAATCTAATAAAAAGTAAAGACACAATGACTCCAAAGTGGGTATCGAACCATGTCTGGTTCCCTCTCCCATACTTCAATCCCAAGTAGAAAATTATCTTAGGGCCTTTCTCTTATCCTATCCTACAATAACAAATTATAGGTGTTGATTAGGCGTCCTGAATAGGGTGTGAGTATGACTCCACAGGCCACCACCAATGGTGTCTAAAACTAGTCCAGTCAAATGATAGTGAATGTGGTTTTATGAAGAAATAAATACAATTCATAATTTGAAAGGTATCACATTTTCATTTAATCTTTAATCATTAAATTAGGTCCAGTTTCAATTCATGTTTCCCATTTGAATCATCGTTAATTTTTATCATTCATTTGGTGTATTTATCCATGCCTAGCTCTCCAAAATATCATTTGATCTAGGTCATCATGCTTACCACCCCATAATCACATTATGTGTAGGTTTCCATTCCTAGGACCCCATAATTTCAATCTTGGATAACTATTGGGGAGGAACGCCATGTCCAAATCCCAACTTATAATCGGTCTATAACTCCATGTCTAGCACCACAAAAACATCATCCATTTAATCATTATTTAATTAACAGGAATTATCCACATCATTCCATTACTAATACAAAAATTAGTTAAACCTTTCAAATTCCATTAGTTAATTCAACAATTAACTAGGCATATAACACATTAATTAATTCATCAATTAATTAATCATTCAACATAATTCTCATTCCATAATTAATTACTCATAATTAAATATACATATCAAATATCAACTTTTTATAATTAATTCTCACAATTCATTATCTTTGATCAACATCATGGAATATAATTAATCCTCACAATTAATTATCTTACATAGAAAAACATCATTTCCAAATTAATTCCCCCTAATTAATTATCTTAACACAACCAAATAAATATCTCACTTACAATATCTCAACCCATAAAAAATCTCCAAAACATATATATATTTTTTCAAACCACGTTATTTTTTCTAGGATTCAGTCATCAATTAATCACCAAGGAAATCACAAGTTAATTCCACATTCTTAATTACTCCAATTTAAGAAATCAATTTTCAAGGGAATCTATAAAAACCATAAACTCACATACACATATCAAATCCATGACTATGGGAGATTGATTTATACCATCTACCTTGGTTTATTGATGAATGATAACCCAAAAAAATCCCCCAAATCCTAGAAACATAATGCCATTGATCAAGATCCTGATCTAAATCCCTAATCCAAAAATTAATATCATTGGTATTAAAATCATGAGAATATCGATCTAAATCCAATATACTAGATATATGTATCAATATATAGGTTTATATTCATTTAAATGGTATATATATTCGATTAAAAGATTAAGAAAAGATAGAGGAATGAACGGGAGAAGCAATGGGAAGAAATCCACTTACTGGGAAGAGAGCATATCATCAATCTGGGCTTTAGATCTCAAAGAAAGATATTCAAATATCCTTACAAATCCCTTCAGAAGGCTCTAGGATCATCTAGAATTTTTCAAGACCAATCTAAGGTTGAAATATTGGAATCTAGGGGATTTGCGTTGTTCTAAAATAGATTTTAATATATTTAATTTTGTGTGCACGGTTTCGTGGGAAAAGGCGCACAGTTAGGGGAAATCGTTCACCAACCGCGAGGACCTCTCTATATAAGTTTACATGGTTGGCAAGTTTTAGTTTCCCAGTTTTCCAACCCATACAAAACTCTCTGTCCATTTTTTCATGGTTGGAAAGGTTTAGTTGCACAGTTTTTCAAACCATACGCAAACTATGAACAACCCATTATCTATTAGTTTTTCTTAAAAATTCACCCAAACGCACCCCAAGACACTACTCCATAAAAAATATACTTAAAACCCTCAAAATGTATATAAAATCATTCTCGAGATGACTCTGGAAAAGTCTAAAACGTTATATATTAGATGAATACTCAATACATAACATTATGATCTATGATATAATCATATAGGTTTAGTTTTTTTTTCAAACATGGATACATAAAAAACCAGTTCATAAGTTATCTAAATAATCTTCCAATGATTTATTCAAAACTAGAATCATTATTAAACATATCATACAAAAATCAATTATCTATTACATGGGGTTGGAAGCATACGAAAGGGTGAGATTAGATACTTTTTAAGGGTAAACAAGGGAGATATCAATGATTACTTAAATATAAAATTTCCATAAGGGTAGGAAAAAATGAGTTTGAAATTTTAAAACCAAACCCCACATGTCATAGATCATAATTAGAAGTCATGATGTTAATCTTGTTAGTGTATAAGACATGAATCACAAAAGAATCAAATAGCATGAGAATGAGAGTATAGAATGTTCATAATAAATAGGTTTATTGAATACACATAAGTATAGAGAATAATTTATTTAGTCAATGATCAATTCTAAGACTATCATAGTGGACTGGGTTCACTCCCCATTCCATCATGTCCTTAGTCAAGGTTCCCTCTCAATATAATTATAGTGTATAGAGTCCCTTAGTGAATTGGGTTCACTCTCCATTTCATTCCTTTTTATCTCATGATATATACATAAAGGTTTCATAAAGTTTTCATTTTAACTTAATTTACACATTAAAAATAAATAAGTTTCATGGAATCTTCCATAAATCACCATCATCAGAATTTATCTAAAGAATGAAATTTCAAGGTATCACTGGATTATATCCCCATTAAATCATAATTAAAATTAATATAATTAATGATATTTTAAAAATTACTTTAAAATATTACTTGGTATATTTCTTAGGTAAAATACCATTTTCATTTTGAAATCACTTCATTAAAATATTAAAGTTTCCCAAATATTAAAAAAACATTTCATTGAAAGGAAGAATGGAAAGATTTAAAGTAATATTAAAATAATTATGAGGTATTAAGGGTAAAAACTTTTATTCATTTTATGTTCATCCAAAAAATATTTCATTAGAATTTTATATAAAAATTACAAAGATCTCTTTTATAAAAATAAGAATATTCCTTTTAAACTATTATTTAAAAATCAAATCATTTGTAAAAATATAAAAAAAGAAAAATATTAAAAAATTTATTGAAAACCTTAATAGAAAACATAGATATGGATGAAAATTTATTTTTACCATAAGTGGGAAATTAATTCATTTTTATTTAAAAGAAATATTTCCTTATCTCTAGTAAACATAGAGAGAAAACTAAAAGGAAAAAATTAATCTTTGGAAATAACCAAAGGAGAAGAATAGTTATGACTCTATTTTAAGGTAGATCATAAAACATCATCATTAGAAACATAACTATAAATAATATCAGTAAACAATTATATTGTAACATAAAACCTGACTACTTTCATAGTATCCATATAAAAACAAATGAAATATATAATATTATATGGATTATTAAATAAAAATAATTTTCATGAAATAGTTATAAAATAAATTCATGGTCTGTATATATACAACACAAAGGAATCATGTGGTGAACATGGAATAAGTCTCATAGAAATAAAAGTGAGACAAGAAACCCTTACCTCATGTTTGACTTTATTATAATGTTCTTTAGACTCATATATAATAAATTTAAATTTGATATAAATCTATATAAGAATAATTTAAATAATTATAAAATCATATATGATCCTCTTATTAAATTTGATCTTCTATTTTTTAATAATTCATTATTAAAATGATTGTTTCGGGGTGTTAACTGTTTTTTATGTGAGTTTTTGTTCAGTATTTCTAGTCCATATACCACGATCACGGTTGTATTATTTAGATAATGGTAAAAATAATATAAATAAAATATATATTCATTATATTTATATTTAGGGTCATTTATAAAATATAGAGATAGAAAAATGAATTACACCATTCATGGAGATGGTCGATTGTATGTACTCATGAACATTGTTTTCATCTTTCAAATGATGGAACTAAATAAAGGTAAATAATAAATAAAAATTATAAGATAATTTTTATATCATATACAGTTTATATAAACAATAAATCGATCTACATTATCGTCAATATAAAAAATATTTGAAGAATGAATCACATCACCTTATGGATGTGGTATTTTTATGGGTCAGGGACCTAGTAGTCATTTTTGATTTTTTGGGGTTTAAGGTATCAAGATAAGGTTTTAGGGATATAAAAAAATATGGGGTTTCAGGTAAAAACTTTATATATAGAACATTTTTCAGTGTGGAGCTATGAGATATGTAATGGAGGTTATCTACTATAGCATGGGAAAGCCAGATATAGCATAAGGAGGCTTGAGGGATGATTTCAGAGCCACTATCAATTTTGGAATGGATTCTCCATGTATAAGGTATACTATATAGGCCCATTTTATATGGTTGAGTTTCCTAGCATGGAGAATCAAGGATACAGTGTAGGGGTTTGAAGTGGTTTTTATAATTTGGGTGTGGCTATGTCATGGGGGAAGGATGCAATGTGGACCTCCTTCTTAGGGAATGTGGTATTTGGAATGTTGGTCTTGATAGTTCCATGGTCCATCTTTGCGTTTATAGGATCTATAGAGTATCTTGCACTATGTTCCTTATAAATAGTTTGACCAGGAAGGCTATATTGTAGTCCATTTTGTTATTCCCTAGTTCTCTCTATTTCATCTAGTTCTATTGTATATTTAAAGGGGTTGTTCTATTCTATTATATTTTCTATGATATATATAAATATATAAACCCCCTATAATATGAAATTTCTCTCTAAATTTTCTCTTGAACCCTAAGTTACCAAGAGACAATTTTTAAGTCATTTTAATCACCTTTCGATTAGACTCAATCCTCGACTTCCCATGTTCGGACCCAAGATATCTGAGGTGAATTATTCTTATTTTAATGTGGTTTTCTCTTTTTTATCACTGTTAATCTTGTTCTATATTTCCATGTTATGGTATTTTATGAGCATAATTCTTATAGTGTTTCTTTTATTTTTATTTTCATGGTTGTGGCATGGTGTTCTTATGGGGCACACCTTTACTTATAGAAGAGGTGATCAGATATTCATATTATTACTTCATTATTGCTTTAATAAATTTAATTCCATTAGGTAGGGTATTCATTTCTCCTCCTTTAAATATTATGAATTCATAAATTAATCATAATTTATCTTTTTTGGTGGACATGGAATTTACCCTAATAAAGGATAAAGTTGATTAATGAAATAATGTTTTATGTTTAGTTATAGCATGTTCTTCCACTATGATAGCATTTTACCTCTTCTTTTATTGGATAGTTTTTTATCTACGTATATGATTTAGTAGTATGTTTGTTATTTTTAGGTTATCATGTTAAATTGCTTAAATTTTTTAAAGAACACAAATATGTTAATTTATTGAATGGATAAAGAATTAAAGATACATGTTTAATGAATCCATAGTTACTTCTAATTTGATGGTAATAAAATTGATGCATGATTAATGTTTAATTTAATTTTTTATTCAATGCACTAATGGAATAGGATAATGAACCTAAATTTGTAATTCATGTTGTGTATAATAATAAAATACATGTTAAATGAGACTTGTTCTTCTCATATTTTGTTTTAACTGCAATACATTCCTGGGTGTATGTTTGAATATTTTAATATATTTTTATAGATAATGAATTTTTTTACCTATAGTCATAACCTGTAATAAATTAATTGGTTAATTCAAGCTATAATAAAATAGTTTGTTTGATAAAGATGAAGGTTTGGGGCTGAGTGTTCCTATTTGTTTTGAAGGTTAACTCCTAATTTTTTAGGGTTGAGTGAGCCTATTTTCATATAAAGTTAAAATTACTTATTGTTAAGTCATAGTTTTCATAGTGACCGTATTAGTTGTTTGATGACTTTTATTTTTCTTTGGATGTGATCTTTATTATGTGATTTTATATGATCCAGGGATGGAAGATCAGATGTGGGCTGGGAGAATTAGGTTTGTGGTATTAGTTAACTCCTGTGATAGTGAGAATAATGGTGATATATATGTTTGTGTAGGGGATAGAAATAGAGTTGATGAAATAGGTTTAATCTATGTATACTCATTTTTATTATAATTATGGGATGATTTCTTGTAAATTTAATGATTAAGGGTTTAATGGATGGGTTTTTTGTTTATCTACATTCATTTCCCTACTAATTGGGTCATCTGGGTGTGCTTGGTTATGTATCTCCTTGATTGTTTCATAGGATGTTTCCTAAAGTACATGTAAATTATTGAATGGTAAAATAATAATGAGTATTTTAATCCCTAGTTTTGGTTCTTGTTAGAATGAAAAAAATTTAATCTTAAGAATCTCTAGACTCTATTTGAATTATTTTTGGAGGGAATGATATTCACACGGATGGTTAATGAAATTTAATTTAGATTAATGATAATTATTGGATAATTAACTAACTAGTATCATGTGAAATGATTAAAAATGAAAGAATGAATCTAATGTAAGTATCCTTAAATGCATGTGTTCTTATAAGGATATTTATCTCTTTGCAGTGGAAGTTACGTTTCTATGAGAAGATAGATGCAGTTTATCTTGAGACTAGGTTAATTATTATAGTGTGGTAATGAGATATATTATATCATGTATGTTTTATTATTTCATATGCTACCCCACCCTTTTCATAAGGGAAACTAACTCCTACTTGTCTCGGTGAGGATGTTTTCCCCAACATCCATGTTGGAAAGGGACAGATGGATGACTACCCTTAATAGATATTCTCTCTTTACATTGTAGTAATATATGATAATATAAATGGTGGTTTTATTCCCCATATATATGTATAGAGGTTGTTAATAGCCTGTTCTTATTTCAATAACATGTATCTCGTAATATAGTGTCCCAAGGATTATTATATTTATGATGTGTATTAGATTTCATAGCATGAGGTGCATTACTCGATGTATTGGTTGTGATATATTGAGGTATGATACTCGATGTATGATACATGACATATGGGATTTGGATTATCCAAAAAACTAATTGATTTATATATATAGACATGTGATATAAGATAATTATATTATGTGATTCAAGAGATACATGTTACAATATGTGAGCCTGGGTTTCTTTAGGATAGATTCTTTTAGAGAGAGATGGATTGGGGAATAAGACATTGGGGAAGAGAAGAAAACATATATGGAATCAGTATAAGGGTAACCTTATTTTATTACAATAATATATGTTCACTTTTATGCAAATATTTTTTAGTGTTAACAAGGGAGAGGTGGGGAACACAAGATACATGTTTAGGTAAATATTTTGTTTCACTTTTTTTCAATGTGATGTAGTATGCTTTCTTTATCTTTCACATGAGAGTATATAAGGAGGATACTACTAATTATACCTCTTATTCTCACACTATGTATATATAAACTATTTTTCAGGTCATAAAGAGAATGTTCGATATCGGGCTATATATTACTAGCATGTGGTTTTTTAGGAGCTATTTGGGATTTCTAACTACTGCCAAGTTTATCTTATGGTACATGTAGTTACTTTTTTAGTTGTAAAAATTTTGTATTAAATTAAATTTTTGTACATTTGGTCTTTATTTTACATATATATGATGATTATTATATTGTTTTACTTTTCATATATCTCTTTCCTCATTTTCTTTTAGAGGATAATGCATCCCATTTTTATGTATGGTAAATTATCTATGATTTTCAGTAACTTGTGGCTTATTGAAGGCATAATTTAAGATCTCTCCATCTCAATTATCTAATTTTTGGCCTAGGATAATTATCTTTGGGGTGAGGGAGTATTTATGGTAGTCCACATGTATGTACTAGAAACATTATCATTTTACAGTGGCTAAAAATATAGATATTATGGTTGTTCAATCATCATAATGATTTATTATATTGAAGATACTAAGGTATTTATTTTATAATGGATGCTATAGATTTGGAGTAGGTATAAGAAAAATTAAAATTAAAAATAATTGGTTAAGTGTTATACCTCTTTGTTGAGAGACCTCTTTAGGATTACACCTTACTCCTTGAAAGGATAAGACTTTTTTCAAGAACATAAGCTCTAGGATGTAGTAATGGAATCTAGTAAGGAATTATGGTAGGACTTGTTCAATATGAAAGTCTCAAATGGTGTAAATAAGAGAGAATGTTAGGTTCCATTATATAAGTGAAGGAAGGGCACTCTTGGAATTACATAAAGTATAAAACTAACATAAATTTTTTTTCATGAAAAAATTTCTCCAAATTCAAATAATTTAAAGATAATATGAATATTAGTCGATATTGTCTCATTCAATAAAATTTATACAAGTTTTTTTTATTTTTTTCAACATTATATCTTAATTTTAACCCTCTATTAACCCTTTTGACAATTATTATTATATTAATTTTTTTACTTTTTAAGGGTTAAGAAAATTACTATTAAAGAAAAGTGAACCATAAATTGAACAAAGTTAATATTTTCAACCATATCCCATTCCCTTGCCCAATTATAGGATTTTTATGAGATTTAAATAATTCAATAAAATGATATAGGATATATTATAAGGAATATATGGCCACAATATAATCATCTAAACAAATTTTGACAGGTTTAAATATCATTTTAAACTATATATGTTGCTTTAACCCCTTGGTTAACCAATTTTAATCTTAAATGCGATAATAGATTTTTAATATTAATGGGTTATAATTTTACTTATAAGAAAACAATTGGATCATAAATGACCATGTGATAACATTTTGGGCTATTTTTTATCATAATTTCCCTCATTAAATATTTTTTGGTTTTAAAATAATTTAATAAAATATATTTAACAAAAAGCACTATTAATGTCAATTTAAAAAGTATTCACATAATTTGACATTGAAAACAATATGAAAGTAATTTAATACTAATATAACCCTTTAAAATATCTCTATTATGTTATATTTATCTTAAAAATTCATTTGACACTATATATAACTAATAAAATAATACTTTTAGATTTTTTAAAATCATTTAGATGATTTTTTTACTCCTTCCACAAGGACAATGTCATCATTTCATCATCTTTTAAGGTAATTATATCAGAACTAAAATGTTAAAAATAAATTAAGATGATAATAAAACATTCATATTTCAAATAAAAAATTTAAAATGAACATAAGTTGTTTTTACCCTAGTTAAAAAATATTATAGATATTAAAAGCAAGAAAGTAACATTTTTCACATTAAATTTTACTTAAATATTATAAATATCAAAATCAATGTTAAATGTTAAAAAAAATTCATATATTATAATTTTCTATGATTCTAGAAAAATATGCACATCCAATAAAATAAATAAAAGTTTATGAATGAATTTAAATCCTAATGACAAAAGGTTTAACCTCAATTAACACATTTTACTTTTTCCATGGCAACAAAAAATTATTATGATTACTATTAAAAATAACCAAATAAATGAGAAATATATACCCAATATGGAAATACTAACTCTAAATTCGGAATAAATTTTTTATGATGTAATTTTAATAAGTTTCAGAAAATAATTTAACATAAAAACACAAAACGCAACGCAAAACAAATTCCGAAAAATTATTTTTTATATATAAAATATTTATACTAAATTCATTCATAAAACTGATTCAAAAAATATTTATATTATTAAAAATATAAAAGTAATAATGTTAATTTAAAAAAATACAAAATGTAACTTTCTAAATTCATGAAATAAAACAAAAAAAATTAATAAGAATCATTATTTTTTCAATATTCACTGGAAAATCAATCATTTCAGAAAAGACAATAACAATCACCAAATGAAAATTTTGAAATTATATTTCAAAAATAATATTATTTTAATTAAATAATGTTTTTAAATGTTTCATAAATTTATTATAATATTCTCCCAAAAATTTAAATAAAAACCAGTTTTTAAGAAAACATCATTTTAAGATTAAAATGACTTTACTAAAAAATTGAGTGTTTATTCTCTATATATCTATTAATACATTTATAATGATTATGAACTATATATATATTTCATAAATCGGTTACATGTATTATTATCCACAATTCAACTTCTATGTTATAATGGGTATAATAATTTTTTGGTTTTTTTATGCTCGGTGTGGCTTGTTGTATACATTACAGAACATATAGTTCTTTTAAAATATCAAGATTCAAAATTATACCACCACCACCCCCCCCCCCCCCCTTTAACTAAAAATTAAATGATTACCATAATGTAAGATAATATCCAAAATGTATAAACCTTCATATGAATAAAAAATATATTTTACATCAAAATTTTAACAATAACACAAAACTTTCAACTTAGATTATTTCATAAATAAATAACCCCATATCACAATTAACCTTAATAACATCAAAATTAAAGTATGTTTTAACCTCAATGGGGATATCATACCTTTCAACTTACATCCCCAAAAAAATTAATTACATTTTTACTAATAATTCCTTCATATTAAACAATAAGTAAAAATTGAAAGTTATATATACCACAACATAATAAAGAATCTCAAAAAATATCATTAATCACTATGATAAATCACTATATAATCTTATAGTTTAGTTAACTTCACCTGAATATCTTAAATTAAATTTAGATAACAACCTAAAATGTAATTATTAACTTTCCTATAAATATCTCTTAAAATATTAACCTATCAGTGAATCAATTTTCAACCATTAATATTATATATATCTCACTATCTAATAGACCAAAATCAACATAACATCAAATCATATACTTACCCAAAATTTGATTTAACCCTCAATATAGTATTCTTCCTAAAACCTAGTAAAAATTTCAAATCACCTCAAAATACCATCATGTGAAACCTAAAAAGGTGTATTTATATATTTGAGGTTATGAAAAATAATAAACATATAAACCAATTATGGTATCCAAAACTCTTAAGTTAAATCCACATGAAAACAGAAATGCTTCCAAAAATTAACAAAATCCATATTCCTCAAATAAATTCCTAGAATATTTCCATTAATACAAAAATATAATAAAATTCATCAATGATGACCTCAATCGGTTTGTTATAAAATCACTAACCAATAACAAGGATGCCAAAACTATCCCATTTACTTTATAAAATTCAATGATTTTTTTCTCCCAAATAAAAATTATCTCCTTACCACTAATTTAGTTTTCATGGATATTTGTGCCTTTAAAAAATCAAATTCGTAAATAAAAACTAGACTGGAATAATACTTAGATGACCTATGATTCATATATCCAAAATATCATTAATACAATAATTCAACAACATAATTATAAAATCTAAATAAATAAAAACATCAATACTTTAACATCTATGAGGGGAATAACATAGGCCTTTTCTTAGTATATGATTTAAACGTTGGACTATGGAATTGTCTTGGATAATGCCTATATTATACACACATAATATATTGAAGTATAAATTGTACCTAAAGATTGATTTCATTTCCCTCCATCAAAGTATTCATTTTTCCTCAACAATTAATTTCTCAATGACCTTTTATTCCACACATAAAACATATTCTAATTATTTTGATACATTTTCCAAAGTGATTATTCCAACATACATGACATGTATGAAGAAGAATCTTCCTCTCTATATGGTATATCGGAAACTCCATTTTTATCTTATTTGGTGTGTCAATAAAATCACCCAAGAGGATATTGTAATGAATATAACACGACAACTGATTATGAATAATCCAAATGTTTAACCTTCCATCTCTTTTTTCATTTAGTTTATTATGAGTAAAATCATTGCATAATCCTCCACATTCTAAGTTAACATGTATCCTCCTGGTTCTATCAAATTACATAATCCAAAATTTATATTCTAAGAAACAAAAGTCATTATGAAGAAACATATAATCATCAAAAATCATTCATAGTATTTCTAAATCCTGACACCTTCATTTCAATCAATTACACATTATGTTTAACCTAGGTCATCTGTGATTATAATCTATTTAAATCCTTCATAATGGTTTGTAATGTAAATTATCTGAATAATTTTCCTCAGGGGTATCAAAATAGGTGTGCAATAAAGGTAAACTCACCATGATTGAGAATGAGTGTAGATATATTCTTAAACTAACTATTTTTTTATTATTATCCATAGATGTATCTGTAGAAAAACAACATCCACTTTTAGTTTCTAGATACGGATGTATTACTTGGAAGACCATATAATCTATATGTTACCAAAGCATTAGTATTTAATCATATACTTATTTATATCTTAAGGTTTTCACTAATTTTATATAGTAATAATCTCTAATGATTGATGAAACCATGATCTGATACTAACTATTGAGACCCATACTTTTAAAAAATTAATTTGTAATCTTATTAGATGAATACTCAATATATAAAAATACAATCCATTCCAAAATTTTATTGTTTTAGTGTGTTTGGCAATGTGGATATATAAATTACTTTTTCATAAGATATCTATATCATCCATAACTGGGTTCTTCATTACTAGATCCCTTCTTAGACATATAATATATAAAACTTTTTTTCATAACATAGGTAAAGGAAACATATGATAGGCTGAACTCAGATTCTCAATAACGATAAGAAAGGGAGATATCAAAAATCATGTAAACATATCATGTTCATAAGGTTATGATAAAATAATATTAACAATTGAAAAAAATACCCTACATGTTATATATCATAATCTTGAGTTCGGGAATAATGTTTAGAATTTTATAAAACATGAATCATAAAGGAAACAAAGAACATGAGGCATAAGATTATGACATAGGTATAAGACATTATTTTTTGTCACACACATAAACATAAAAAAATCATTTCCTTAATCAATTCCCACTACTAAGACTATCATAGTGGATTGAGTTCAATCTTGATTCCATAATATCCTTAGTTAAGGTTCACTCTCAATACTATCATAGTTGATATATTCCCTTACTGAATTACTTCCACTCCTCAATCTAGTCCTTATTATCTAATGAGATATTTATATTTACCCAAAGCATTGAAGGGCTATTTAACTCTATGACCACCCATATCATAAATAAAATCATTCCTATTTCGTTAAAATGATAATAAAACCTTCATTACAGTATATCTTATGGAAAATAAATTGGTTTAATAAATATTAATTCAATTCATTATAGAATAACCAGTGGAAAATATATTTTCATAAAGATTTCATCCTAACAAATTAACCCTTGGGAAAAAATAGGTTTTGTATAATCATTCTTAAATCATTATCATTATAAGACATCTAAAGTATAAATTTTAATTGTATCATTGTATCATATCCCCAATAAATCATAATAAATATATATAGGATGTAATCATAGAAGAAAAAATATTACTCAGAATATTTCTTAGGTAAAATACAATTTTCATTTTCAAATAACTCATTTAAAAAAATTATAAAATAATATTGGAAACAATTTAATTGAAAATAAATATGTAAACATATAAATGAATATTCAAATAATTGTATGATCATGAGGATGGAAAATTATTTTTATGTCATATATGTCAAAAAAAATATTTATTTCACATTTTTGGTAAAAAATCAAAACAAACTCACTCAAAATAACAAGAAGTTTATTTCTAAACCATTTTTAAAATTTTTAATTATAGATAAAAATGACTTTAAAAAATTATATAATAAAATTAAAAAATTTCTTAGAATCATTTTTAGAAAAAAATGATATGAAAGAAAAAGGATTTTTGACCAAAAATATAAATAAATTAGGTTCTCCTTAAAAATATTATTTTTGTCTCTTGAGTACTAAATGATATGAAAATTAAATAAAACATGTAATCTAGATAAATAACTATACTATAATAAAATTAATGATTTTTTTATAGGTATATTAAATAATATCATCATCAAAAACTTAACCACAAATAATCCTAGTAAACAATAAGATTGTACCATAAAACCATAATTATTTGGAAATACCCATATCAAAAACACCATGAAATAGATTCCATTATAATGACTTTTAAATCAAAACAAATCCTGAAATTATTATAAAATAAATTATTGGGTAGTATATAAACCAGAAAAAGGAAACAAGTGGTGAATATGGCATAGGCCTCGTAGAAATAAAAGTGAGATGAGAAACCCTTACATCAAGTGTAACTTTATTCGAAAGTGATATAAACTCTAGTATAATAAAGTAAAGTTTTAATATTAATATATAATTGAATAATTTACATACTTATAAAATCATATATGATCCATTAATAACATTTCAACTTCTACTTATTAATAATTCCTTTTTAATATCATTCTTTCTCAGTGTTAGATGTTTCTTTTTTTCATGAGAGTTTTTGTTATGTAGCATTGGTCCTTATACGTTTCTCATGGTACCATCATAAATGTAATTTTAAAAAAATTATTAATATAATATCTATTAATGATATATATATCCATTAATATATACATATATATATATATTATACCATTTGTAGAGATTGTAGGTTATACATAGGCATTAACGTTAATTTCATTTTTTGATGGATGGAACAAAAAAATTAAATAATAATTTAATTTTACAAGATAATTTAACTATAATATATATCATATATTTTCATTAAATCTATCATTATTACCATCTATGTAAAATAGAAATGAAAAATGAATCACATCACTTCGTGGAGGTGGTAGTGCATACATACACACAATCGATGTTATCATCTTCAAATGGATGTAAAGAAGGTGGATTATGGTTTCTCCATAATCATAATAATTTTTTTATATAAAATATACTTAATTAATTATTTTAAAATGTAAATAATATATTTATAGGAGGTATAAGAATAAATAAAACTGAAAATTCTCAGTTATGTTTCATACCTCTTCATTGAGAAACCTCTTTGGGCTTAAACAGTAAGCCTTTAATTGATGATTTTTTGTTTACAAAATAATATATTAGATGTTTTAAAGGATTATTTTAGGGTATTATGGTAGGTATTGTCTTATAAATAATACTAAAAATATGTTAATAAGAGAGGATAAGTGGTGCCCCTATATAAGTGAGGGGAGGGGAACTCTTGGAATTACTTAAGAGTATTAAATTAATATAAATTATGTTTCACTGAAAAGGTGATTAAAATTGACATAATTATAATATAACATTATTTTTAGTGTAAATAATCACATATAATAAAAATTATATAATTTTTTTTATTTTAACCATTATCTCTTAGTTTTAACCCTGTTGTCAATTACTCTAATATCAATGTTTTTACTCTTTAGGGGACAATAATGTTACCATAAAAAGAAGAGTGAACCATAAATAGACCATGGTTAATAATTTTAACCATATAGAATTTAGTTTTATAATGATATGATTTATATGAATTTTATTTCATTTAATAAAATGTTTTTTATAATAAAATTCCATTAATTTCATTTATAGAAAACATGAAATATTATAATATAAAATATGTATAACTCAAGTAAAATGACTCCAAAATTAAATGGAGTCTAATATAAGGAATATATGGTTTAATATAATCATATAATATAATTTTTATAGGTTTAGATATCATTCTAAGAATTAACTTTTGGTTTAACACCCATATTAATCAATTTTAATCTTATCCATAGTAATGAATTATTTAATATTAAAGGGTAATAATTTTACATATAAGGTAATAATTCACTCATAAATGGAAAAGTGATAAAATTTTAGAGTATTTATTATTCTAATTGTCCTCTTGTAAGATTTATATTATTTTTAAATAATTTAAAATGATATATTTAACATTAAATAATATTAATGTCCTTTTACGAACTATTCACATAGTTTGACTATGAAAACAACATGAAATAAATGGAAGTAGAATATAAACCTCTAAAAAATATCTAATATTTTATATGCCTTTTTAAAATTCATGGGAAAAATTAACTCACTTGGACAATACAACTTCAAGAGTTTTCAAAATTATTTACCTAATTTTTTTATTTTAGGTGTCATGAACCAAGTCGGAGTGTCGTCCAACCTGACACCTAACTCGGTTCATGGTATAGACTGAAGGTGGTTCTTGATCCCCACGGTCTGGAAACCAGTTCTTGGGTAACAAAAAGTTGTATTGGGAATGATTTCACTGATTTTTATAAGCATAAAAAACTGAAAAAAATAAATAAAACAATGATAAATAACAAAATTTAAACAAGGAATAACAGTTTTCATATTCACAGTTTTACAATTTTACACAAAAACCGAAAGAGGTAAAAAAATTGTAACAATAATGTATACCAAAACCACCATGTGATAAGGGGTACAACAATCTCAAGACAGCACTGCCACCGACACCTACATGAAGAAGACCACTAGCAACCTTAACCACCATCTACATGATACATATTTCCTTTACCTGAGTCAAAGGTAACAAGGTCTACATACACCCAATGGTGTATGTAGATTTTGAGACAAAACCTATTTGTATTCCACCCAATAAAATATATTCCATTCAAAATCATTATAAGAAAAAATAACATGAATGTTTTATAAGAATATAATCTAGAGACATTTTTATATAAAACATTTTAAAGGAAAACATGATTTGCTTTTTAAATAACAAACATAGTGCATTGTATGCTGATGTTAAGTAAGATATCTAAAAATAAAATTAATGTCATATGAAAACCTTATAGGTACTAGCTATAATGGGACATTACAAACCTTATATCTCAGTGAAACATGGTACAGAAACTGCAACCCACAACATTCTCATGAACAAGAAACTAGAAGGGAACATCCTAAGGTCCTAGTGGTCTCGGATCATCATTATAATTTATTTATTTTTCTAATCATCAATCCAACAAATTGAATCTAGTATTTCCACCTCTGATTCAACTATTATCAACATGCTTGAAGAATTTGGGCTTTCCACTTCCAAAAAACTAGTGTACTAGTTCTAGTCCATCCACCTAGATACCTAGGATTTTTATTTATTCTTAGTTCTTTTTTATCCTGTCATATAAGCATCACCAAATTAACATGAACACCCAATAAATGTGAACACACAAAAAAAATCAGCATTTATCATAAGAAAAACATAATTCATATTCAAATTAACACTAATTAAAATTAAAAACATATTTCACCCCACTTGGAAAATTTATTAAACCACTAGAATAATTTATAAAAGACCTTCAAGAAGTAAAATAGTGGAACACACTTCAAAACAACCAATTTCCATTAGAAACCCCAATTTAAAGCCCTATATTTCGTAAAACCTTTTAATAACACATTTTTTACCTCATACCCAATTCATAGAACACAACCAAGATGCAAAGAAAGCATATTAAAAACACCAATTAATGTTTAAGCATGGAACCACCAACCTTATGTGAATAAACGCCCAAGAAAACGGTGATAAACCGAAAATTCACCTCAAGTGAACCCTATAATGACAATATTGATCCAAAAACATTAATATTGTACCCTAAGAATCATGATTCAACCCAAAATAAGTCACCCAACCTACTGAAGATATAAAACCCTATGAAATAAGAAGGGAAACCCTTGATAAGAGAAGAATTCCAGGAAGAAAGGAACTTACTTGAAGATTATTGGAGAAACCACACCAAATCCTCCACAAAAAGGATGATCCAAGGGATAATGGAGGGAGTAAAGAGGTGAATAGGCTGTAGAATCTCGAGTGTTAAGGATTTGGGGTGTTTATGGTTAAAAATCGAAGGGGTAATGGTTAAAAATCTAGTTTTTAATGACGTGGATAGGCATCATGGTTTTCCTACATGGTTTTCAAAATAATGTGGAGCCTATGCAGTTGAAAATGTCCACAAGGGACATGATGCATAGTTAGTTAGTCATGAGGTTTAAAAAAAAATTCCAACCATGTAATTTATCTCAGTCCAAAAATGACACCTCAGTGCACAGTTTTCTGGGAAAGGTGCACAGTTTCCCCTAAATGTGTGAAAAATGTAGTCCATATGTTGTTCACCCCAAAATATTTCATATTCACTAAAACCCAAAGTAAAACTCAAGTATAATTTTAAAAATAAAAATAAATAGAAAAATTCCTCAAAATGAAATCCTAAATGTGACAATTCTCCCACAATGAAAACTTTCCACCCCCTAAAATTCCTTCCAGTGTTTGATCAGAGAATAAAAAAATGTACTCTTTCTTGACCCGCAACTTCCTCTCCCAAGTATAATTCACTTCTTTAAAATGTTTCCAAATGACCCAGACCAATGGGATAGACATCCCACGAAGTACTTTCTCTTGGGAATCTACAATCCACACTGGTTTCTCAATCACTAAAAACATAGGCTCTATTTCTAACTCTTCCCAATTCAACACATCAGAAATATATGGGTTGTACTTTTTTAGTTGAGAGACAGGGAACACATCATGAATTGTTGTTAACTATGAAGGAAAAGCTAACATGTATTTCACCTTACCAACCTGCTCAATGGTCTCTAAAGGTCTAACATACCATGGTTTTAGCATTCCTTTTTTACCCAAGTAACGATGACCAAAGGGAGGTGTCACTTTTAAAAACACCTCATCACCGACAAAAAACTATAAAGCTTAACATCTCTAATCGGCATAATATTTGTGATGACTTTGAGCTTTCAACAACTACATCCTAATAATATTGAATTTATTATATGTCTCTTTCACTAAGATCGATCCCAATAATGAGGTATCACCCGCCTCATCCCAACATAAAGGATACTGACATGACCGACTGTAGAGAGAATTAATAAGATCCATTCGAATGAACTATTGGTAACTATTATTATATACAATCTAGACCAAATATCTAATAAAAATCCCATGATCCTCTAAAATCCAACACACATGCTTGGAGCATGTATTCCAAAATCTTATTTTACCATTCAATCTTACCATCAATTTTAGGATGGTATGTCGTACTGAATTTTTCCTATGGCCCCATAGTCTATTGAAGGAATTCCCAAAACCAAGATGTAAAATGAGGGTACCTATAAAAAAATTGTTGTTGGAAAATTGTGAATCCTTACTACCAACAGGATATATAATTGTCCCAACTCATCCACTTTTTTTGAATATATGATTGGAATGAAATTGGATGATTTTTTAAAATGGTCAATCACCACCAAAATAGAATTATTTCTTCAAAGTATAAGAGGTAAGCCAACAATAAAATCCATGGATATTTTTCCCCACTTATATATAGAAATAGGTAATTTCTGATGAAAATTAGAGGGCCTTTGTTTCTCTAGTTTTACCTATTAACATGTATAACATCGTGACATAAAGTTAGTTGTATCTTGCCTCCTACCTGGTCACTAGAACTACCAACGCACATCATAATATATCATGGAATAAAAGGGATGAAAGGACCACTAATACTGATGGTTGTCCTTTATCACCACATTTCTCAATGATAATGGCACCATGAAGCATCCCTTGAAGCACAAAACACCCTTGTGAATAAATTTACAATCATAAGGTGTCTCCCCACCATTCAAAAACTAGATATAAAGCTAGAACAAATCATCATCAGGCTGCTCCCACTGAACCAACTCCAAAAGATAGAGTGGCAGTTGCACACTATACAATAATTCACCTCCACTATGCTCCTTGGTCTTTTGGTGCATTTGAGTAAAAAGGATCATTAATATTCATTCATCATTGGACTTTCTCAACACTTGAACTAGAAAACTTTTTCTAAAATAATCTTCTATAACATTCCCTTTACCAAGAGTGTAGACTATATTGAAATCAAACCTGAAAGGGTACTCAACCCAATGACGCTACCTTAAATGCCGATCCTTTTGGGAGAAAATGTAGGCTAAGATATTATGATCAGAATAAAAAATAAATTTCTCCCCATAAATATAATTATGCCACATATTTAGGGAATTCATCATTATTGTTAACTCCATGCCATGGGTCAAGTTGTCCTTTTCATGTGGTCAGGTTGGTGAGAATCATATGCCACCATATGGTCATTCTGTATAAGCACACACCTAAAACCCATACCTGAGGCATCATAACAAACCATATAGCCCTTCCCATATTCTAAAAAGTTCAACACAACAGTAGTTTTTAATCACCTCTTTAGATATTCAAGGGACTCCGGAAAGTATGTGATCCATTCAAACTTCACTTCCTTTTGGGTGAGTTCCATAATGGGTGATTTAAGCAAAGAGAAGCCTCAAACAAACAGCATGTAATGTTATGGTAGGCCTAAAAATATTTTGATATCAAACACATACTTCTACTTCTCCCATGATGTGACTTCAATAATCTTCTCAGGGTCCACTGAAACCCCCTGCTCTGAGATCACATCGCCCAAAAACTTCACCTCCCCAATCTAGATGGTTCACATACAAAACTTTTCATAGAGATGATATTCCTAAAAGGTTACCAACATGGTCAAAAATATTCTATAATATTATTCCTCTTATTGGAAATAGACTAGGATGTTTTCCAACAAAAATAATGATAAAGGAATCGATATATTGATGGAATACCCAAATCATGAGCACCATAAAGACCATTGGATCATTTTTCAACCCAAAAGTCATGACTAAATACTCAAAAATGGAAATATTTTCTTCAGAACACTATTTTCAAGACATCTACATCTCTCACTTAGACTTGGTGATACGCAAAATGAAAATAAAATTTTGAAAATTTCCTCACCCCTTCAGTTGGTCAAAGAGATCATAAATTCTAGGAAAAGGGTAATTTTTCATGATCGTTACCATGTTTAACTTCTGGTAATCAATTCATAGCTCGAGAGATCCATTATCCTTTTTTTAATAGAATTAGGGCATCCCAAGGAATAATTATTTGGATAATGAATCCATTGGATTATAAATTTCCTAGTTATATATTTAATTCCATTAACTCAGCATGGTCCATATGATAAGAGTGAAGAGATATCGACTATGTTCCCATTTCCAAATTAATAACAAACTCCACATCCCAATCCCGAAGAAAACCTAAGAATTCATCTAGAATAACCTCTAGGTAATCATCCACTAGAGGAGCTAATCTACCCTTAAGAGGACCAGCACCATCCTCTATCTTGAATGATGATAACAAAAAAAATGAAATTTCTTAACTTTGGAAGTGGAGGTCTAGCCTGACCCGACCAAGGATCCTGCTTTCTAAGAAAAACCTGAGTACTACCATTATGTTACAAAAAACTTGATGGCCACTTATAAAAATAAATATATTCCTATAAGTGCACCATACAATTTATACTGAAGATTACATCAAACATATTCATCTTGAAAATAAGAAACTACCACTCTAACTCAACCCCTGAGATGGTGAGTTCATAATACAAACACCTGATACCCCTCTTTAGCTTCTTACTAAGTGGTGTTAACAAATCCATCACATATGGAATAATATTAGTTGGAAACATTATCACATCAACATAGAAAGAAGATATAAAAGAAACCGAAGCACCAGTATCAAAGAGAACAATATCTAAGGATGATGCAATCAGAAAGGTACCTTGAACTATCATAGACCCTTAATCTGATTTGTCTAGTTCCTGATCCACTTAATAATGTTTTGTCATCTCATTCTAATCTTGAGGATGACCATTAGCATGAGGCTCTGCCCCAAACTGACTTCACTGAGATGATAATTATGCCCAACTGCCATGACCACCAAACTGATAACCCACTATCATTAATGGTTCTGAAAAAGCTAACATCCCCTTAGAAGCAACAAATATTGCACATCTCTGATATGGGTGTATCTCTTTGTAAAAATTCTACAAGTGACCCATATATTCACATAGGTAACAAGGTATGGAAGGAGATGTGCATGTGGGTCCAATGTGCCCTACCTTCCCACACTGATGGAAAATAACTGACCTATTAATGGAATCCACTAATGAAGACAACCACGAAGGATGGCTGAAACTAACACCTCTCTTATTCCCCTACTCATTCTATTTTCTCTTCTTCTCTGATGAACTACCACTTCCCACAGCCGACACTAATTTCTAGAGGCTGGGATGGTCACTATGATTGACCTCTACAATAATAACATGATCGACCACCTCATCATAGCTCTTTATCCTGGAAAAGAATCTGTAAGATTGAATCTCTAGTCGTAACCCCTTATTGAACCTTTGAGCCTAAATTTTCTCATTAGAAATGAGCTTAGGTGCATACTAAACTATCTTAGAAAATCGATTAGCATACTCCATCGCAACCTGATCTCCCTGGGTAATTAAGATCCCAAAACTCATGGTATATTTTATAGGCCAAGACATCAGGATAATACTACTCATTGAATATGACTTTAAGGACTTTCCATCCCATATTCTCATGTTTTCCATCTTGCACCATTGAGTCCCACCACCTCCAACTGGGATCTTCCAACAAGAACAATGTTCATTTCACATTTTCTACCTCAGGAGTGTCAAGGAACTCAAAAATCCTCTCTATTTTCTAAATCCACTCCTATTCATCCTACGGTTTCGTGATACCTCGATAAGAATGAGGACAGTTCTTAAGGAACTCTTGATACTTGTCCTTTCCAGGACCTAGTTTGGCCTCTCTAACATGAGGAAGACTAGGGCCCACTCCTTGTCCCAAACCTTGGACAACCAAAACCAATTATTCCATTAATCTCTACTCAATTGGTGAGGGATAACTCTCTCCGGAATCTACATATAGTTGTGCAAGAATTATCTGAGGAGGCATCTTGATAAAAGAAGCAATAACCAAAATCAATACCATACAATTGTTGACACACATTATAAAAGTTTTTAGAAACAATAATAATTCTCAAACATTTCCACAAATTGAAACACTAACAAATCCATCACCATAAGAATCCAAAAAAAATCCACCCTAACCAATGTTCATATACAGTTTGTATCTTGTATGTCTCACCTAGAGAAGAATTAAAACAAAATAGCAACATCCCATGGTTGCTCAAGATCTATTGTGAGGTGTGCTATCTAGGCACCCTACTCATAATTAGAACCTCTAGCCCTAATAGTCCTAACTTTATTCTATCAAGACCCATCAAAAATATCAGGACCCAAAAGAGATAAACCTCCTCTGATACCATTATGTCATGAACCAAGCTAGAGTTTCATCCAACACAACACCTAAACCAATTCATGAAATGGATCGAATGGCATTCTCGATCCCAATGAGCTGGAAACTAGTTACAAGGTATTAACAAGATGCCTTGGGAAATATTTCACCCATTTTCATAAGCATAAACATCCAACAGAAATAAATAACACAATGATAAATAACCAAACCAAAATAAGGAATAACAATTTTCATATTCAAGGTTTTACAACTTTTGACAAAAAACAAAAGATCTAAAATAAAATTGTAAACACGATCTATCCCAAAACCACCATGTGAAAATGTGCACATCACCCTCAAGCCACCACCACCACCAACACATACCTGGAGAAGACCACTAGAAACATGATCCACCATCTCCATGATACATCTTCCTTTTACCTAAGTTAAAACTAACAAGGTATACATACACCCAAATGTGTATATAGGGTGTGAGACAAAGCCCAGTAGGATTCCCCCCAATAAAATAGATTAAATTCCAAAACCTTATAATACAAATTTCCATGAATGTTTTATGAAAAGAAAATCTAGATACTTTTGTATAGAAAATATTTTAAAAGAAAACCTGCTTTTCTTTTGAAATAACCAACAAAGTGCATTGTATTCCGGCGGTAAGTATGATATTATAAATAGAACAAATGTTACAAGAAATCCCTATAGGAACTAGCTAAAATGGCACACTATGAACCTTATATATCAGTAAAACATGGTACAAAAACTATAACCCAGATCATTTTTGTGCACGATCTACTAAGAGGGAACATTACAAGGGCCTAGTGGTATACAATCATAATTACAGTTTAGTTAGTGTTATAATCATCAAAACATATAATTGAATATATTATTTTCACTTCTGAGTCCATTGGAATCAACGTACTAGAATAATCATGTATTTCCACTTCTAAATCACTAGTGTACTAGTTCTATTCTTCCCACCTAGGTACCTAGGATTCCCCTTTGTGATCAGGTTCCATTTCTCATGTCATATAAGTATCACCACATTCACATGCACAAATAAGCAATGTGACTCATAAATTAAACCACCAATTCTTATAAGAAAAAACTATTTAAAATTCAATAACACACCAATTCCACTTTAAAACATCTTTCATGCCACTTTCACAGTTTATTAAACCTCTAACACAATTTATAAAATACATTCAAGAATCACAATAAAGGAACACACTTTAAAAAACCAATTTCCCTTAGAAAAAATACTTTTTAACCATATTCATCAGAAAACCTATCAAAAACACATTTATCACCTCATACATAATGCACAAAACACAACCAAGAATCAATTAAGGTTTATCAAAATCATCGAATAATGATTAAGCATGGAACCACCTACCTCAAGTGAAGAAACTTTGGGAACACGGTGCTAAACCACAATCACACCACAAGTGAACCCTATAAAGGTAATATTGAACCAAAATCATAAATATGGAACCCTAAGAATCAAGATTCAACATTTAATAAGTCACCCAACCCACTAGAGATATGAAACCCCAAGAAAGAAGAAGGGGAACCCTAGAAAAGAGACGAAACCAAGGAAGAAAGGCAGTTACTTAGAGATTCTTAGAGAAACCACACCAAATCCACCAAAAAAATGAATATCCAAGGGAGAAATGAGGGATAAAGGAGGTTCTTAGGCTGTAGAATCCTAAGTGGGAAAGATTTTGGGTGTTTATAGTTAAAAATAAAATGGGGGAAGGGTAAAAATTTTATTTTTAATGATATGGACTAGTCATGCAGTTTTCCTGCACGGTTTTCCAAACTGTGTGGCAACTGTGTAGTCGCCACTGTCCACATGGTACATGAAACATGGTTATTCACACAATTTGAAAAACTATGCGCTAACCATGTGATTCAGCTCTGCCTAAAAATGACACCTTGGCACACAGTTTCCTAGGCAAGATGCACGGTTTCCCTTAACTATGTGCCTCTCGTGTTCCACCTGTTTTTCACCCTAGAAACATCAATTCTCACTAAAACCCAAGGAAAAATAAATGAAAAATGTAATACCAAAATTAAATAAAAAATACCTTTAAATAAAATCACAGATGTGATATTTGGTGCATACGATGTTTCGGCATTGCATAATCATTTAATGTTATTATTTAATCACTAAAAAATTAAAATAAATGACAATAAAAAATAATTTATTATATTTAAAATAAAAAATTTTGTCTGAAAATAAATTTTTTATCCCTATCACTAGATATTATAGATATTAAAAGAAATAAACTAATATTTTTTACTTTATTTTTAATTAATATTATAAAGGTGAAAATAAAAGTTAAATGGGAAAACATTCATATTTAATACATTTGTAAAATTATGGAAAAAATATAATCATCCAATGAAATAAAGGTAAGTATTTGAGTGAATTCGGATCTTTATCACATCATTTTTAACCCTACTTAACCCATTATACATTTTTCGTGGTTATAAAATTATACTATGATTACTATTCTTAACAAGAAAAAATAAAATGGAACTTATAAAAAATATAGACCTACTAATTCAAAATATATATTCCATTTTTAAATATTTAACATCTAATTTTTTTTAGAAATTAATTTATAATAAATATTGAAAATGTGATAAAATTAGTTTTTTGAAAAAATGGCTTCTTATGTATAAGATTTTTTTATACTAAATTCAGCCATAAAATTGATGTTAATGAAATTAATTTTATTTTTCACATAATTTGAGAAATAATTTAAATTTTAAACCATTTTTAAAAAATAACTTTATAAATCATTGAAACAAATATAAATTTTCAATAAAAATTAGTATTTTTTACAATTCACTGAAAAATCAATCATTTCATAAAAATCCAAGGACATTACCCTAAGATAATTTTGATAATATTATTTAAAAAATGATATTATTTTTATCAAAAAAAATTCATTTTCTATTAACTAATTATAATATTCACTCATAATAGTCAACAAAAATAATTTTTTAAGAAAACATATTTTGATAAATAAAATGACTACTAAAAATTGACTAATTATTTCCTCATTATTTTTTTAGTGAATTTTATTGATTATGATATATATAAATATATTTCATAATTCATGTACCTCCCTGATATTTAATGAAATTATTTTTTCAAATAAATTTTATTACTTTGATAGCTTCTGTTACACACAATAGTGAGTTTAGAAGAACCATGTAACTTTATGTGACCATTATCGACTTGCCACTATATTATAAGGTATTAATAGTAATACATTAATTATGAAAAATTAAGGTATAAAATTTTATAATATTAGTTCATTATTTATCTTGTTATTACAATTAAAAACAAAAAATATTTTAAAATAGAAGTGTTCTTTTTCTAAATAAATTGTTTTCATGCATGCAACATATTTTTATAAATAAATTAAATTATTCACTATAAGAAAATTATTTTAAATAAATATTTATTATTTACTTGATCAAATATTTAAACATTCAAAAAAAATTCTGGGCATAGGATAATAATAAACTAATTTTTATTATTAAAGCGTATTTTTTTCTAAACAACTTTTTTTGTCACATTTTGTGCACCTTTTTTAAAATTAATTTCCTCAATTTAAATTTACTGAATTAGATAAAATTAATTACATATTTAAATTTTTTAGTTTATAATTTAGTAAATGATCTCCTTTTATTTTTAGATAACATGTATAGTAATCGTGGTAAAATTTATCACCTCGGTAAAGGGTAAATCAAGTTAATATAAATTAAAAATTAGTTATTAGAACATAATTATTCATCCTAAATATAATTAAAATAAGTTAATTCTACCCATAACATATTATTCTCTAAATTTAGTTGTTTAGTGGAATATTTTCCATGAAAATAAGCTATACATTATATAAATCAAATAAAGGTTCAAAATTTCCCTCTCTTTTTTTTAATATAGTTTTTTTGTATACATGGGAAAAATATAAGTTATGAATGAATATAAGTGTTTATTTTTATCTTAGTAAAATTATATTTATGATATAAATTTATTTTTAATTTTTAGTAAATACATAATTAATATAATTTCATACAAAACACCAATTCACTATTTCTTCATTTAATAAAAAAATATAATAAATTATTTTAAAAATATTAAAATTGATATAATTTGAATGAGTTAAAGTAATCCAATAAATTTATAGATATACAGAAAATATTATGAAGGTTTTAAGTAATTATATTCTAATTACCCATTTATCTTTATGTATTTAAAGTTAAATTAAATTAACGGTGTGAAAATTGACAATAATGAATTTATATCAAAATAATATTTTATTAAATTATTAAAAAACATAAAAAACTTTAAATAAGAAAATTTGCATATTATATCGTCTTAAATTATAAAAATTCCCCATTTGTGGATCAATTTTCACCTTATAAGTAAAAAATTACAACACTTTAATATTGAAAAAGTGTTACCATTGTTAAAATTTAAATTGGTCAATTGAAGGTTAATCAAAATGATAAGTTTTAAAATAACACATAAACTAGTCTAAATTATGTTTTTTATTAGACTAAAAACCTATATTATCTTATATTCTAATATATTACCATTTGAAGCCATATTTCTTGAGAATAAATTTATTATAATTTAATCTTTTGAGAAATTCCAAAAGTTCCCCACACTGTAATTATAAAAAGGCACCCCATCCCTCACTTATTCACAACACAATAAGCATTATATCTCAACCAAAATCTACCAATTTTCATTATAAAATTCCCTAAAAATATTATTGAGGTTATGGTATTCCAAAAATACCATCCCTAGAACCATTTATAGGAGATATAAATGAGTCATTTCAAAGAAGAGGTAATCCCCTTACCCGTTCACTTTCCTTTCTACTCTTCTTTACCACCTCTAAATATATTTTATATATGATAAAATAATAAATTAAGTGTCCTAAATATGCTTAAATGTTACAATTATTATTAAAAAACCATTAGACCCCCTCTTTTCTACCAATGAGAAGTAAAATTATCACTCGTGCATGTGTAAGGCTTACTGTCTCCATGTAGCGATACAATTCATTTTTCTTCACCATATTTTATGGATGGGTATTATGATGGGATTAATGTTTATATATGATATTTATAAATTAATTATACATTTTTAATTATAATATCATATCTACCTACTTAAAATCCAATTATTTTGGAAATGATAAAGTCGTTTGTGCGAACATATGGACTATCACATCCCCAAGGCGATGTGATTTTCTTTTCATTTATATTTCTCTTGGATGGTTATGATGGATAATTTTATGAATAATATATATATATATATATATATATATATTAATTATTCTATAAAATTTAATGAATATTAACTTTTTTTTTGCATTTGTCAAAACATGAAAATAGTGTTCATGCATAGGTATGGACTACCATCTTAATGAACATTGTAATTTATATTTCTATCTCAAAATTTAATTTATGAATCTAAAAAAGTATATAATTAATTTATATGATATTTATATCATGATTAATTTTCTTTATATTATTAAATGATGATTAAGTCACAATTATCATAACCACTGAACAGAAATACTCATGATAAATGAAAGAGTTAATACCCTAAAATAATTGTTATAATAAGTAATTATTGATAAAAGGGGTTTTAATGTTATAAATGGTTCACATTTGATATTATAAGTATGAAAATTAATCTTATATAGAATTATAATAACTTTAAAATTACTATATAAGTGCTTTTGATACCTTCTAATCAAGGTGAACTCATGCAAAGGGTTCTATTTCACAATCACATCAATATTCGGGATTTTTTATGTTTAAATCTTCATTATGAGAAATTTTATTCCATATCCATGTATTATAGAAATATTTTAAATAGGGTTTTTTAATATCCCCATATGATTTCTTAAATTCATTTTTATCTATTTTTTACATCTTACAATATATTTTGAAAGAAATTTTATTTCATATTCCAAATGAGGTAATTTGTAACTTTTCTAAAAAACAAAATATAGAAACAATGTTTTATAGATTTTATGAAATGAATAGATTTAACCACTAATATTGTGCCTAAATTATTTTAATGTTCATTTTCAATTTTTCATGGTTCTTTTCAAATAAAGTTTTTTACTTTATTATTTTTGTTTTTTTGTTAAAAAAATATTTTTTTAAAGTAGAAATTATATATTCTTTAAGTAATGTTCCAAGTGATCTTTCAAAATAATTTTAAATATAATATTACATAATTTTATGTCACGTGAGATTTTATGGGGCTATTATATAATTATTATGACAATAATATTTTTATAAAACTTGTTTTATTTCCATAGGACATAATGTGATCAAATGTTTATGAAACCCATTTCATTTAATAGGTTTTAATATAATAAAATATTTATGAAACCCATTTTTTTCATGGGTTATAATATGATGAATTTTTTATAATATTTTGACAAACATATATATTATTTTCATTATGTGATATGTGGAACCTATATCTCCCTCCAATTCATTGGGTAAACATTGATATCTCATGAGATAAAAAGGACCGTAATGGGGAGTGAACCTAGTTTAGTAAGGGAATCTCTCCACTATGATAGTCCTGAGATAGAACCTTTTATACTATGATGGTTTGGGGATTGAAACCATTACACTATGATAGTCTTGTAAAAGTTACTTCATTTATAGGGAAATGGATTTTTATTCTTATGTTTATACCATAATTACATGTATTATGCTTATATTTTGTTCTCATATATCGTGTTCTTTTATTCCATTATAATTCATGTCTTATAAACTATAAAAATTTATGCCATGAATCAAGATTATGATTTAAAATATACATAATATGGTTTTCAAATGTTAATATTGTGTTATCATACAATTATTAACATGCTATGCTTATATAATTATTAATATCTCCCTTATTTACCCTTTACTGGGTATCAGAACTCACCCTTTCTTATGTTTCATTTTTCTTGGTTATGAAGAAAGTTATTAATATGATGATAGTTATGAATAAATAATTGAGATATGATGTAGATATTTTATGAACCAATTTATTATGTGTCCCAGCTTCCAAATATACTAGACCAATATGATTCTAGCATGGATCAAAATGTTATGTAATGAATATTCATCTATTTCTATGTAATTTCTATATTTGAAAAGTATAGGTCATTATATTTGGTATTATAATAAGGCTTAGTTATCCTTTAGAAACTATGATCATAAAACCTTAATTAGATTCCTAGGGATATGTCTAAGGATAAGTTTGAGTATAGAATAAAATCCTAAAGTTTTAGCAGTGATCAAAAATGACCTAGGATAAACTTATGTTTTCATAAAAGAATTTTTCATGATTTAGACATCCTATAAATAATTTTTCATGATTCTATGGTTTTCCACTGTGATTATTATTTCTCATTCTTTGATATTTGGTTTTATTCAATGGTTCTAACCTGAAGAGATCTTGTTAATACTGAATGTGGTGGACAATGAAAAGATTTTTCTCCTAATTGGGCGAATCTTATGGGATCTAGATAAAAAATATTATTTTTAGGATCACAAATATTTCTTAAGGTATGAATCATTATAATTTTAAAAAATAGAAAATTAGGGGAAAATATCCATTTTAGTCCTTCATGAAGAAATATTCACCTTATTTTTGTGGTTCCACTAATCCACTAGTCACTAAGAAATGGATCAGTGTCATTGAAAATATATTTTTCATTTATTTATGTTCATATTATGATAAAGTTATTCTAGTTGTTTTTAATTTGGAATGTGAAGTATATAAGTAGTGTACTATTATAAAGAAAATCAGAGAATAATAAGAAATTTAATATTTGGAGTTGGATGTATTTAAAAGTTTGTTTTTAAATAAGTAATTTCATAATATTTTTAGTACATAAATGGATAAAAATTTCCTTGAGTTGAAATATAATGATGACGAATCCATTAGTAACTATGAGGTAAATTTTAAAAGACTTGTGAGGTACACTTTTGGTATTATTATCCAAACTGAAATTAGTATTGATTGATTGATAAGTGTCTTAAAACCAAGTCTCTAATGGGTGTTGTTAATAATGGAATTCAGTAGTTATGAATAAATAATTTTATGTACTATCCAAGTGGAGATGGAGATTAGAGTTACCCATCAATCTCTTGGTTTTGATAAGAAATAAAATATCGGACTCCATTCAAATAATAAAAACATAGAGGGAGAAATATTATATTTCCTTTATGCTAAATGTGATTAAGGAAACATAGAGGAAATTATATTTAGATAACTGGTTAATGTTTCAAGTGTAGAAAAGTAGTTAATCAAGAAATAAAATACCGAAGTAATGAAAATAAATTATCTAATGATGCAAATAAATACAAGTCTTCACAAAATTAACCATGCAAACTCTAGTTTTTTAAATTAAAATAGTATAATAATTATGTTAACCAATTACCAAATCATAATTTTATTGATGATGATCGATATCAACAACCTCTTAATCCCTGAGAAAAATGGAAAACTAATGTGGTCAATATTTTTAATGAGGGGTACAATAATGATGTGGTGAAAGGAAAACTTACCATCCACTCTAGAACTTCTAATGTATTATTAGGTTCTAGATCTATACAATATTATATCTAAAAAAATTTCTATGGTATTATAGTACCACCTCAAAAATTATATGTTGATTTGGAAGTAAAAAACCCTAATTGTGCGATGATTACATACCAAATCTATTATTATTCTTCAGTTGAAGTATTTGGGAATGCGTTTCTTTCATATCTTTACATTTTTCTTCTAGTTTAATTTGATATTATTCTTGTAATGGGTTGTCTTTATTTACATAAATCCTCATTAATTTATAAGTAGAGGAAGTTACATTATATATTTAGGACCATCCATTGATCTTCTATCAGTGTGATGAAAAATAATTATCTTCCTATAGAAATTAAATCCATATTATGGGTAATGATTCATATTTAAAAGTGGTATTTATCTAGATCAGTTGTGGATAAACTAGAAATCAATTATATTATTATTATTTATATATTTATTTTGTCTTCCAAGAATTTTTTTCTAGAAAACCCTTGAATCAGGAAGTTGGGTTTTCAATAGAACTTATACATGTTGATACACTTATTTCCAAGACTCCGTATATAATGGACCCTATTGTGTTTCTAGAATTGGAGAATAAAATCTTAGAGAATCTTGATAATATATTCATTAGTAAAACTGTTTCACCTTAGGGTGAACCTATATTGTTTTTTAATAAAAAAATATTGATCAATGCGACTCTATATTGATTATTAAGAACATAACAAAATCACTATCAAGAAAAAAAAATATTATACCCCGTATTGATGACTTATTCAATAAACTTTGTTGATATGAATACTTTTCCAAGATTTATATTCATTCTGGATATCATAAATTATAGCCCAAGAAGAAGGATATACCCAATAAAACATTCCAAACAAGGTATGGACACTATGAATTTATAGTGATACCATTTGGTCATACTAATTTCCCTAATATCTTTATTTAATTAATTAATATTATTTAGAGACTACATTGATCAATTTTGGTAGTTTTTATAAGTGATAATATAATTCATTCAAAGAGAAAGTAAGAGCATGAATATCATTTGAGAATTTTGTTGAAGAACTTGAGGAATGATATTATTTATTCAAAATTTATCAAGTGTGGATTTTGGCTTTAGAAAGATTCATTCTTCAATCATATAATCTCACATGAGGGTAAATCATTAGACCCTTCAAAGAAATAATTTACTAAAAATTGTCCAAACCCACCACTATTACTGGGATCCATATTTTTTATAGATTTTATCAATGCTTTCTGGGATCTGTTCATGACTATTGAATCCACTAACCAAGTTATGTTGGACGGGATCTATGTTCCATTGGGTAGATGGATGTGATAAATGTTTTAAGGAAATAAATAGAAGGTTGTTAATTCACCTATTCTTGAAATACCCAATAGTGGATATGGTTTTTTAATCTATAATTATGATTAATAGACATATAGTTAATATAATATCATCTAATGCCAGAAAAAAAAATTTATTGAAAAATCATTTTTTGGAACATTTTCCAAGTTTCTTTTTAAATTAAATTATATTAATTATATATGTTAAATTTTAAAAAAAATGGATTCAATATTTTGAATCAAAATTATTAATATTATTTAATAAGTTCAACTTAATTTGTGTTTATAAGGAATATTAAACATAGAAAAAATTAATTATCACGATTAAGGTTTAAATGGGGTTTTTCATGTTACATGTGTTGGTTACAGTAACAAAGAAAATGTGCAGTGGTGGTTGATATATTATAATTTAATTTAATAATCATTTACCAAAACCAATAGTGAGGAACTTTCATGTAAAAGTTTTAATTGATTTATTTAATATCTAAATAAATAAATACTTGGTCTTAGAAACATTCTTTATTGATGATTTTTTATCATTCAAAATAGCCCTGCTAAATTAAATTTATTTAACTTTAGAGGATTCAAGGGTAAAATACCTTGTATAAGTGATCCACACTTGTTTCAATGGCCTTCATGAAATTTCACTAGTTCTCTGGGTGCTAGCATAGTGAATCAAATGTCTTTCATTGTTCATTCTTGATTGCTCATTCTTTGGTCCAAAATTAATTATCTATTGTGATTCTCATTCTTGAGGGTGGTAGTGGGGGAGGATTAGAGAGATATTTCATTATGTGAAACAATTTTATATACTAAAACATTGAATTTATTTCGAATAAATTACACAATATATGTAGTCATCTATTTATAGAGATGGGATTTCGGTGATAACATTTAATTTCATAACAGACATTAAATATAATTATAACCATTAATAAAATTTAAATCTAAATAATAATAATAATAATAGTTGTATTATTTTTTGGTGTTCCAACTTTTTTAAAATGGATAAAAAATATTTATAGACTCATAAAAAATTATTTTATCACTGGATGTGGTTTTGGTCCATAAGAACTCATATTGTATTTGTTGAACACTTGAATTAATATTTTCTTCTCTTAAATAAATATCTTATTCACAAATTAGTAAATAAATATTTTTTAAATATTCCATAAAATAAATAAATAAATTTTATTCACAATCTGGTGAATAAAAATTTATTTAATTTAGGTGATCAATATAACTTAAATAAAATTATTCCGAAATCTTGAGAATAATATTTATTCCATTAATTAAATTCAAAAAGAATTTAATTGAGACCACCAAAAACAGTTATTGTGAGACCCTCAATGATTATTTATCATTTTAATTAGATAGGCCTACCTATATTTTAAGATTACTATCTAGAAAATGGTCAAGGAACCCAAGATAAATTACTTAAAGTTGTAATGATGATAACTACATATGAACACTCACTATGTAATATAATACCTTTATCAAATAATCTCATCAATAAAGTTTCATGATGGGGTCATCAACCTATATTCTTGATACATAATTCTCTCCCTATCTAAAATATACTTATCGTTACACCATGGCCATTGAATTTAGGGTGATGGTTTTATTTCAATCAATGGGACGAGATATCAACTTCCATAAATATGTAAGGGGAAAATTATTTCTTAACTTATCTATTAATAATATGTCATTCTTGATACACCCAATGTATCATACTTCCCTCCAACATATAGCTTTATGGTTTACATTAGCAAATCTAAGTGCATGAATCATGACATGCATAAATGATAATCTTAAATTCTAAGGACCATTACACATGCTTGTAGATAGAAATATCTGATGACACCAAAACATGAAGAATTCATAATGAAAGTATTGTTCATATAATCTCCCATATTGAATATTACCATGTGATAACTTCATGATAAGAAGTCGCATCTACTAATGAGTACTTTAACCTGATGGTTTATATACTATGTGTCCCATCATAGTATATTATCTAACCACATTACTATATTAAGAATATTTTCATAGCACTTCAAGGTTATCATCATAGCTTGGAACTACAAGGACCTTATTAATATGAAAAATAATATAAGCTATTATTGAATTATGTTAATGTAGAACAATTAACAATATGTAATAAGATGTTTAATTTAATATTTAATATATCAAATATTCATGTAATGAAGGTATAAAAAGTTGGTTTTGGGATACCAACTCTAACAACATGCACCTGTGATTAATTAATTTTCCAAACACATGGGATTTTTATTTGATAAATTTTATTTTATATTTATAATCATTGGTTCCAAAATATCTAATAAGTATCATTTTATTTTTATTCTTAAATGATAAATTATCTATGTAAAAAACTTGTTACCATGGTGAAAACTAAAATGGTAAATGTGAGTAACCTTAGAAATAAAGGTAATAACATGTTTAGACAAGATTATTTTTAAGGTGGTAGGTTTTTTTTGACCATATATTACATTAAACCCATTATTTTTCAATTTTTGAGGCACTTAGGTTAAGAGTGCCCTCCCATTGTTGAATAATTTTGGGTATTTTGAAAAATAACACTCCTCCTCAATTATAACTTGACACACCCTCTACTCTCTTCTTCACAATTAAAAATCCATTTGTATTAACCAATACCTAACCAAATCCCTTCCTTAATTCCATTACCACATTCTAGAGTCCATGTTCTTATTATAAAACCATACTAAGAAGGATTTTGGTGAAAACTTAATGAGGTAGTCTGGAGAAGATATTTCATTCTTAACCAAGAATTTGTTGTTTTAAATATTCCTCTACATCATTATAATCTTGTTAAACCATTATAATATAATACAATAATTATCTCCTATATACTTAGATTTTATTTTTTAATTTCTTAACTAACATCTATCGCCTCTTCCATCAAATTGGAAACAAGTTCATAATTTGTGTGTATAGAGAACTACCACCTTAAAAATTGATGTAATTCATTTTCCATCACCACCTCTCATAGATTTTTATTGAAATGGATTTGATTTATATATATGATATTAATGAAAAAAAATTATCATTATATAAAAAAAATATCATATATTTTGTTAACTTTTAATTCATTGAAAAATGATAACAGCATTCATGTGTACCACAAACTACCGCCTTACGAAGCGATGTGATTCATTTTTCATTATAGAATTACATGGATGATATATATAATTATATTAAAAGAAATTATATTATATTTATGATATAATTATACTACTATAAATATAAAATAACTCTTAATTTTTTTCCCATCACGATTGATTAAAAATGGTAAAATTACACATGTGTTCGTATGACCAACAATCTCTATGACTGTAATGTATTTCATTTTTACAAACTGTATTTCTTGGTTGATTTTAAAATTGAAATTTTATCCTTAAATTATAATTATTTAATTATTATTATTATTTAAATAATAAACTAATATTCTATTTTACCTTAGTCAACTTACCAAAGTGGTTTAGGATATATGATCTGAATGTCGTCAAAACGTTTGACATAAACCTAGATGATTAAGTAATTGAATATGACATGTAAATGAATAAAATATAATATTTAAACAAATTAATACGTGATTAAATAATTAAAACAAGTTTATTATTTAGTAAGATAAGTAATTCACATGATGTTATCAGGCTCAAGGTAAGGGAACTCTCTAAACCACCCTTTTATTTAGGTTATGACCGTTATCTCTCTAACTTTATTTCTCAATATATATTTAAAACTATGTAATTATTATAAATTTTTTATATATGTATCTTGAATATATACTTATATTATTCTCTCTTAATTTTATAGGATAATAAATTCTATATGATCATTTCTCAAATGTATTCTTTAAGAAATATGTTTTGATTATGATATGAGGAAAGATTATGCTACCCATTTTCCTTAAATGGGAAATTAATATGCTTATGAATCATGATTTATTTCCTTTTTATAGAACACATAATCATGAACATGTTATAATGGTTTCATCTAGATAGTTCACTAATGAATTTGGAGATGTTTTACTCTCATGAGATCTCATTTAGGGTATTATTGAGTGAACCTAATCCATTATGGGACTCTATTCATTTAACAAACCAACTAAGACCAACCAAACCAGTTACCTAAGTTAGCCCTTTACTGGTGGGGTAAAATAGATATAAAAAATTTATTGAATATAATAAAAACAAGACATAAATTTAGATTATTATGGGGGAAAATGAAAGATACAATTGATCCAAACTGGATAAACTAGAAAAACATGATAAGTCAAGAAGACAAGTCTCCATGTGACCAAGAGTCACCTCCAAACTATCCCAAAATAAAACAAAAACATAAATAGAATCTTCAAGGCAACATAATTCTCTTACATTTACCTGAATCCTAAAAAAAGGTATATATCCACCCATAGGAAGCACTAGGGTGTGGGAAACATATGCCAATAGGATACCACCCAAAAGATATATAAAATTTCAAATAACATGAATGCACAATTCAATGATTTTAAAAAATAGTATTATAAAAAAAATTATAAATAAATTATTTTGAAATCCATTTTTCAAACATTCCTTTAATTTTTAAAAATTACATTCCAAATCTAGAAACAAGTAGGTATAGATATTGAATGATAAATAAAACGGTGTGATAATATCCATAAGATAAACTATATGTAATAAAAAACCATAAACCATAATGAACCTTATAGATTGGATCTATCCTATATGACAATATATACTAGACACTCATAAAGAAAAACAAAGCATAAAGTTGGATCCAAACTAACATCGAGGCCTTCCATAGACCATCGACTTATAAGAGTTTACCTCTTAGTGGTGTCACACACACTAAAGATACATGTTCCTCTATATCAACATACATAAGGTTCCTACTTTGCAATGTTTTTCAATTTATATTTTAAAAAAACCATGCTCATATTTTTTTAGAAAACAATTTCAAATCTAATCAATTATACGTTAGAGTTTGAAAATATTTTTTTCTCTATTTCAAATTAAGGAAATTAAATTTTCCCTTAAAACCCCCCTTTAAACATGAACCTATTCCCTTTTCAATTTCAACACATGAAATCCTATTTAAAATCTCAAGAAAATAAATATGAATAACAATAAATTAAAGAAAATAGATCAATTGAATAGATAAACATACCTTAAGAATGTATAAAACCAAATATTCTTTTATAACAAAGATATAAAGCCATGGGCTCTACATTCATAAGACAAGGAATCACCAAAATACAAAAAAGGATTGATATAAAACACAACCGAATTACCAAACTCATAAAACAAAATGTGTCACAACTGTAAATGAGAGAGAAACTAAGAGGGGTGATTACCTAGAAATATGAAACACATATCCCTACTGATCAATTACAGAACGAATTCATCAAGATGGAAGAAAGACAACCAAAATCTCCTAGTTTATGAGAACTAGCTAATAAGAGAAGACTTCAAGAAATAAATGGGCCTCAAAATGACATATGTCACCCTAAAAACTAGAAATCAGGGTATTACATGGCATGTAATACCTTTACACATCATGAATCCCTTATAATTCATGTTACGTCGAAAAAAGAATCACTTCGGATTAAAAACACGATTTCCCACTTTACAAAACATGTAACACTTACACGATGTGTAACATTCTTACACGGAGTAATCCAGTTCAGGAAATCTATCTATTATTCATTACAAGTCATTCAATCCAATTACACATCATGTAACTACCTAGTGAAAAGTATAAAATCCCTAAAAGAAGTTTGAAAATACAAAAAATCTATGACTTCACCATTACCAGTATCCTACCAATTTAAGACCAAAAATTCTCAGCCAATGAAAAAATGGAATTCAAAGACAAGGATCAGAAAATGCCTGATAGAAAGGTAGCAGGGTTTTATAATCACCCCACCATAAAAGATTTATATCCCTATAAAGAGATCAATATATTAGATATGTAAAAAGAGTTGTCCATTGTTGCCTCATCCATGACTCATTCTCCTACATATTGTGGTGATCCTATCTACACTACCACAGTACCTGAACAAAGGGAATCATTTAACCATGCAGCACCTTATCTTAGAGATCAATAATCTGAACAGGATGCTCAACCAAGGTGGTATCATGATCAAGAAAAAATATTATCCCATCTAATCAGATGGTAATGATCTAGCATATACCTTATCAAATGGGAAATATGAAACACATCAAGTATAGAAATCAAGAAAGAGAGTAACATCAACCAATAGGCCACCCTATCATGTCTTAGAACAATCTCAAAGGGGACCAAAAACCTTGGATCTAAATTTACCTTGCTTACCCAACTGATGATGTCCCAAGTGTGGTGAAACTTTGAGAAATACCCAATCACCAACCTCAAACTTTATAGGTTGATGATGCGGGTCTTCATATGATTTCTGATGAATCTTTATTGTGATGAAATTCCTCTAGATCAACTGCACCACCTATGCCATCTCTGGAAAAAAAACTCGACCCAGACAACGACCAATATCCCAAATCTTCCTAGCATAAGATATATCAACATGTTATCCCATAAAAATCCTCAAAAGGATCCATATTTATTGAATCCTAATAACTATTTTTATAGTAAAACATGAAAAATTAAAAAAATTTCTCCATAATCAATCAAAATCAAAAACACAAGCCTGGAGCATATCCTCAGGAACCTGGATAGGCCATTCTATCTGTCCATGAACCTATGGTTGATAAGTTATACTAAATTTAAATTGGGACCCAATTTCCCCCAAAAATACTTCCATTTTTTTTGATTGTAACATTGAGTACCATTCCAAAAAATTGTAATGGGAACCCCATGAAGCTTCATAGTCTCTAGAACATTAGAGTCCCCAAGATATTCCACTTTTGTTTCATCCTTTATTGGAAATAAATGCACTAATTTTTTTATTTTATTAACAATCACTCAAATCAAATATTTCCTACATGGATTATGGGGTAAACCAACAATGAAATCCATAGAAATACCATCCTAATTCACAACCAAAATGGGTAAATTATATAACAAACCTACATGTCACTGTTGTTCTACCTTACCTCTATAACAAGTGAGACACCATGATACAAAACCCAAAATTGACTGACTCATCCCTGGCCACCAAGACATAAATCTCATTTTATGGTACATATTTTTATCCCCATGGTGCATGGACCAAAAAGACTGGTTTCCACCATCTAGAAACTCTTGTCTCAAGGAAAATAGAACAATCAACCTTCTATGGAAGTATGCAACTCTATTGGGAGACCTAGAAAACTAACACATGGTCTCCCAACCATTTATGATTTCTCCTAATCAACGGCTCTCAGTGTCTATAATCTTCTTAAGTCAAACTCATTCATCATAATACGATTCAACCTTTATTGAAAACAAGAACACATTTCCACCAACATCCTCTCCTCCCAATCTCATCTCAGAAAACAAACTCATCATAGATTAATTCTCAACTAATTCCTTCACAGATTTAATTTTAAATGTTTTTCTCAAGGCATAAAACACAACATTCTCTTTCTTGGGGGTATATGTGATATCAAAATCAAATGTCTAAAGACACTCAACCAAATATATTTATCATATGTTTAGATCTATCTATGTGAAAATATATGTCCAGATTTTTTTATTATAATATACTATAAAATTCTATCAAAATATATTATAATGCCATTTTTTTGAGAAGTCATAATATCTATCAAATATATATTATGGGTAGGGTAGTTCTTCTTATGATGGTGTAACTAGGAATATCCATAAGCCATAACTAGTTTTCGTTACATCTAGACACATCCCAAACCCATAACAAAAGCATTGTTTAAAACATCATAACTCAAACCTAGTTTTGCAAGAATAAAAATGGGTGTTGAAATCAACCTCATATTCATCTCCTAAAATAATATCAAAAATTTATCATCCCATTCAAACTTTATACCCTTATGGGTTAAATCTATCATGAAAGATTAAATATTAGAAGACTATTGAACAAACCATCTATAGTATCCTTCTAAACCCAAGAAGCTTCAGATCTCAAACACATTTATGGGACACTCACAAGACATAACTGCCTGCACCTTTTTAGGATCAACTGTGATTCTCCTCTCATAAATCAGATGCCCTAGAAACTTCGCTTCCTAGATCCAAAACTCCCACATGGAAAGTTTACCATACATATGATGTTCCCTAAAAGTTCAAATAAATATATACAAATGGTATCTTTTCTCTTCCTATAACTTGGACCACACCAAGATATAATCTACGAATAGAATAAAAAAAGATTCAATAAACCTATGAAAGATTAATTTCATCAAATCCATGAATATAGAATGAGTATTAGTGAGTCTAAAAAGAATGACTAGAAACTTGAAATGCCCACATTAACACTAAAACATTATATTTGGTATATCAACTTGTCAAATACTTAACTGGTGGAACCCCAACCACAAGTAATTTTTATAAAACCAACGAGCCTCCCCCAACTGATTGAAGATATCACCAATTCTAGGTAAAGGATATTTGTTTTTAATAGTCACCTAATTTAAATTTTGATAATCAATAAAAAGTATAAGAGTTTTTTCTACCTTCTTATCAAAGAGTGTAGGTAAATCCCATAATGAAATTCAAGGATGATTAAATCTTTTCACCTCCCGGTCCCCAAGCTAGAATTTAAGTTCCAACAACTCAGCTAGTATCATTTGATAGGATGGAATATAAATGGGAATCGTTCCAAGTAATAGGTCAATAGTAAACTAGACCTCTCTCTATGGAATAAATATATTAAAATAATCTGGAAATAACTCAGGGTACACACACAAAATAGAAATAAATTTACCACCCAATCATGGTTCAACTGAAGCAAGAAATATTTCTAACAACTGGCATGAGATTGAACCATCATAATGAACTACCAGCCCCTCCCTTCCCAATCTAATGTCACACTTAGCCTAAAAAATGTTAGTGACCCCATAAGTGGATAACAACTGTACCTGATGGAAATAATAATCTATTTGTACCTTTATTCTAACCATCTAATACATTCTTATAAGCATGTAGATTATTTCAAGATCAAGAACTAAGAAGTCCCAAACTACCTCAAAGTCGCCTATAACTACCTATCATTTGGGATATTTTATACCTTTCACAAACCTATTTCATAAAGGATTGGAAATATTAAATAAGAACGGAATAATATCATAATGAAATCCCAGCATTTTTACCAATTAGAAAATATAAAATAATGAGTACACCTATATCAAACAAATCTAGAACAGTAGAAGATGAAATAATCATTGTACCTATCATAGTAGTCGGACTTAATTCATATTCTTATATATCATAGTCTTCTACATAAATTGATAAGGAAATAACCACTTGGACATCCTCCATGGCCTGAGAATGAGACCCACCACCCTTGGAATCATAAACATGGACCTCCAACCCCTGGTGAAAGTGGATCTCAGCATACTTCCTTGGGACATATTACCATAGAAACACTTCATATGGATAGATGTAACATAAATATGACAAGTTCTAGGATCCTCCATAAACTAAGGTATGGTATTACCATTCTTTACACACTAGGAGTAAATCAACTATTAATGTCCTTTATAATCCCATAAATCAGGTCTTTCTAAAAACTGATCACGGTTTCACTTTCTTTTCTGACTAGAAGAAGTATTATAGATAAATGTTGCAACCACTAAATATTTTCCCAAGCCTTTCCTTCTAGTTATGTTCACCTTTATCAAATATGATTTAAAAAATATATCCAAAAAGTTTGGAAGGAAAAAAATAACAATCCTTTACTAAAAATCTTCCCTCATTCCCATCTCAAACATCCATACTTTCATGTAATTATTGGTGACAACCTACAGTACCATATCGACTAACTCAACAAAGAAGGTGGATTACTCTAGAATGGTATGCTTACCTTTCTCCAATGTCAGAAACTCTTTGGAATTTTTTTCATGCAATGTATCAGGATAAAACTACAATTTAATATATCCTTTAAATACACCTAAGTAAGAACTTCATGCAACATAGATTGTAATATTGAGTCCCACCATCTTCTACCTGGTCTTTAGAGAATATATGTGGAAAAAACCCACCTAAGAATCCTCACAAATATTTAAAAAGTTAAGGATCCTTTAAATCCATTTAATCTATTCATATGACTCTTTTTTCCAATGTTACCACAAAATATGGGTGGTTGTTTTTTGTTAAATTCCAAACCATGAATCACTACCTTCCTTGGGTTCACAGTTCCCACAAACCCCAGATTCTAAATGGTATGAATCACTAATTTAACCAAAGAAGGGTACACTAGAGGTTCTACCTATGGAAACTACCTTGAAGCTTCCCCTCGCTTATTTAGAATAGATATTCTGGGTAGCATTTTATATTAAACATGATACAAAAACAAATAATATTTGAGAAAATTCCAAAACTAATAAACCAAAAACAAGAATCCAAAAATATTCATTAAAAAAATTAAAAGTAGTTATGAATCATATCACAAGAAGAAAACAACCACTCTAAAGGAACATGTCTATCCAAATAAACACCCCACCTTGTTTATTCAGATGACCATTCACAAACCAAGCCTTCAAACATTGTTGATAAGTTAATTTATATAAAAATCCCATAAAATTTATTCAAATGAACCTAAATACTCAGTCTTGGACTTAGTGAAAATATTCCAACCAACCATGGAAACTCAGATTCAGTAATGGGAGTTAGATGTCCAGGACCCTTTTCTGCACCTATTTTCTGAATTATGATTATATTACTCTTGTATATCCAAAACACTCAAACAACTAAGCAATGTGGACACACTTTGGGATGAGTAACCTATTTAATTCCCAATTGTAACAGACCAACCTAGGCCAACCAGATCAGTTACCCAACTTAACCCATTATAGGTGGGGTAAAATAATAATAAAGAAATAATTCTTGAATATAAGAAAAATCATACATAAAACCATAGAACAATGATAAAACAATCAAAATATACAAATAATCCAAACCATCTAAACTAAAAAAACATGAAAAGTCTAGAGAACAATTCACCATGTTACCAAGTTTCACCTCTAAACTATCCAAAAATGAAACAAAAATGTAAATAGAATATTTCAAGCAATATAATTATCTTACCTTTTTTTGAATATTGAAAAATATGTCTATATATTCTCAGAGGTAGAAGAAAGTTGTGATTAATAGGGCCCAGTAGGTTACCACCGAAAAGATCTATACAAGTTTTAATAACATGAATTCGAAAGTCCATGCTTTAAAGAAAAACATTTTTATAATATGTTTTTTAAATAAATACATTTGAAATACCTTTTTCAAACATTCCTTTAATATTCATAAATTTCATGACAAATCTAGAAACAATTAGGTGGAGATACTTATAGATAATTAAACATGTCATCCAACATCCATGATATAACTATCATGTAATAATCAACTAAAAACAACAATACACATTCCAATAGAGCTCTATCCTAAAGGACAATATGTACTGGATACTCACATGTTAAAACATGGTATAAAGTTAGATCTGAACTAACATAAAGGCTTGTCATAGACCATTGAAATGTAAGAGGTTATATCCTAGTGGTGCCACGCACACTAAGGATACCTGTTTCTTTATCTCAACAAACCCAAGGTTCTCATTGGGTAATGTTGTTCAATTTTTGTTTTAAAAAAACCCATTCCCATACTATTTTAATAAAACAATTTCAAATACATTTCATTCTATATCAAGGATTGAGAAATCCATTTTCTATTTCAAATTAACAGAATTCCATTTTCAAGTAAAAACCCCCCTTTAAAAATGAACCCGTTCCCTTTTCAATTTCAAAACATTAAATCCCATTTCAAATCATAAGTAAATTCATATGAACGATAATAAATTCAAGAAATTAGAATAATTGAATAGATCCACCTACCTCAAGAACATAGAAAACCTAATAAACTTTGATAGTTGGGATTAGAAACCATGAGACCTGCCATTAGAGGACAAGGAATGACTAAAAGACTAAAAATGATTGGTATAAAACACAATCCAATTATATAATCCCTAAAATGAAAGGTTCCATAACTATAAACAAGAGATAAACAAAGAAATATAATGTTCCTAGCCCTGTTGATCAATCTATGAATGGATCAATCTCGATGGAAGGAAGACACCCAAAATCACCTGGGGTATGAGCTCTATCTGAAAGGAGAAGTATACAAGAAAAAAATTAGCCTATAAATTTTTTATGGAACCCTAAAAACTATAACTCAGTGTATTACATAGCGTGTAATAACTTTACACAACATTAAACCCTTTTAATTCATGTTATGCTGAAAAAACACATCACCCCATATTAAAAACATGATTTTACACATTACATGATATGTAACTCTTATAAGAGGTGTGACATTCTCATATGGTGTAATCCAATTCATGAAATATTTCCAAAATTCAATACATGTCATGTAAACAAATCACACATTATGTAACTATGCAGCGAATGGTATAAAAAGATTTTCGAAAATATAGAAAATCCAAAAAAAACTCTAACTTCACCATTGCTGATATCCTCCCAATTCAGGGCCGAAAATAATCAACCATTAAAAAATAGAAAAACAATACAAGGATCATAACATATCTAAGAGAAAGGTAACAGGATATTAGACTCTACCATGTGATGTTTTCTCGATGGTTATCCTTAACTTATACTTATATTATTTTTCATGTTGATTCCACATTTCATATGATTATATGATCTTATAATACCATTTTCTTTATATTATTCTCCCATTTGATTAGTCATGATAATTATATTTTAAGATATCATGCTATACCATTAAATCACAAATTATGTTTCTTTATCATGTTTATTTACTTATTGATATTTTTAGATCATCCCTTTATTTCACATATTCATTATGTTATCCTATGCTATTTTAGGATCTTGAATGGATTTTATGATCTCGTTATGGAGAATAAAATAAGGAATTTATGTTTTAGTTTCCATTTATATATTATAAACCTAGTCTTCCAAATATACTATTCATTTTGGATACTATTTTTGTATTAATAGATATTTTTGTTAAATATATTGTAATAATATGTATGAAAAAAATTAGTCCCTATAACCACCCATTATATATCACTAATTAAAAGAATCACTATCTATAAGTGATCATTTTCCTCTATCTTAATATGTTGAAACAAATTATATATACACACATTGGGATATAGAGAATTTTAAAAAAACTATCTGAGTGGTATCAAACTAAGTGTTTCATTATAAAAAAAAATAAACAAATTTAATCATGATAGTTTGGAAATAAAATAAAAAATAATAATAATTTAAAATTTTAATATGAGAAAAAATAATGGATTAAAATATCAAAAACCATGTAAGTATGAAAATAATAATAAGTATCATGGGGGAACCCAAAGGTATTTAAGGTCTGAGAAATATAATATCCTCATAAAACTCAGTGATCATACCAAATATAATCAAATATGAACCACCACTTAGGTGAGTACTCTAAAGGCAAATTAGGATATAACACATCAGTAAGGGAATCCTGAGATATATTTTTAAGATATTTAGTTAGTGTTGTTGTATCAATTCATTTATAGGTAGCGTGTTCTATGCCTAGCCTAGATTTTTTTAGTCCACCAACCTAAGTACCCAGGACCAAATGTGTTATGCCCCCTTCAAATAGTTCCATTTGATCAATATAAACCATTTTATTATGCTATATAATCAAAACAACACTTTAAGACCTTAAACCATTCTTTTCAACCAACTTTAATTACCAAAACCATGGGGAAATGAAACTACCCCGACCCCTATAATCTATATCCAATGGTTACATTATTACATTTCCACTAGTTATAAGAGATCACATCTCAAAGGACTGAATAGTGTAGTAGTATTCAAGAAATTGATAAAAACATGATTCAAATTTTACATTGGTAATAAAATATAAAAACATAGTGTAAGTAAAAAATAGGCATCATTGAACTCATTCAATGATTCCTTCTTTATATCCTAATTAGAGGAAATAAAATAAGGCTGAGATTAGATACTCAATAAGCGTTATATACAAAAGAATATATCATGAGTAAATAAGGTATAATAAAAATAGTAAGGTAAATAACTGAAAATACATTCCATTTAATTAATAACTTGAGCATGAAGAATAATATGGTAGTAATAATTGATGATAAAATAATTCCATATAAATAATCCCATGAGCTTTAAACATATCCATGTGTATCATAAATATTAAAATAATCACATGGAAATCAATAAATGATTTCCTAATGAAGGAATTTATAATGTTAAAAATCATAAAATTTTCTTCAAGGCCTTGTGTAAAGTTAATATACATAAATAGGTAAGATGTATATGGAATAATCAAACTAGTTTCTCTCATTATACATATCAATGAATCAAGGGGATATAATGATACCATCCTATTAACTACTAATTAAAATTAATTACTTATATAATTAATGATAAATTTAATTCATAAAAAATATTCCCCATCAATAAATATTTACACTGAGTAAAGAATACATAAAATTGGTAATTTACCAATCAATCAAGTAAAAAACACAATATTTATAAATGGTATATGGTTTAGGTAATAATAATATCCATGATAAAAGTAATATGAATATTTCTAATAAAAATTTATCATAAGAAATTTAATGTCTCAAGAGAAATTTAATAACCAGAAAATAAAACTAGAGATGATATATTCCCATTAATTTATAAGAAAAGTAGATTGTGTAGAAAAATAAATTCTTCTAGAGGATAGAATAAAATGAAAGAGAAACATTTAAAATAAATTTTATTGAAATAAAATTTTTTAAAATCATTGAAAACATTAATAAGAATCTATATATTATAAAAAATTTTTGGTGGTGGGAAATTCTTTTAATTATATATGTTAAAAATAGACATTAATTTTGAATTTTGTAAAGAAATTTTAAAATTTCCCTTTCAAAAAACATTAGAAATATTCCTTTAAAACCTTGTAAAAATTCAAGGATAACATAATATTTCCTTAATAACTAATTTTACTAAATAAAAATGACTTTTGAAAAATAATTTTGAATAATATGTATATAGAAGAAAAATATACCGGGTCAAAATATAAATAACAAAAAATTTAATTTTAAACTTTAATTTACATGATTAAAGTGAAAAAATAGAGGAAAGATTGGATGAAAAATAGAAACTCATTAAATATCATGAGGATAATAAAAAAGAATATTATGAAGGATAAATTATAATATTACTTTAATGAAAATAAGATAAATCTCATTAAAATAATATAGTAAAATTAATTATTACCTCTTTTTAACTATTAAATTTTAACCCATTGAAATATTAAACATAAATTAAAACTTTAATCATAAATAATAAAAATAGATTAGTGTTAAATATATAAAATGGGTAGTATATACACCTCATAAATGAAAATATGTTCATAATACCAAATATGTCTCAATGGAGTGGAAATTGTGATGAAATCTCTTACAAAGATCATATCATTGAAGTGAGAATTAATAAATAAAATGGTTGTGTGTCAAAAATTTAAATCCGCACCTAAAAAGTTTAAACAAAACATAATACAATCATAGGTAATTTCATTAAATTATTTGATAACATAGTCAATAAAGTAGAAGTATGACCTAATGAATGGAAATTGAGTTACGAAACCCCTTACCACTAGTCCTATTTTCTTCATAAGTGATTTAAAAATAATTTATAATAAATTAAAATTTATTATAATTATATAAAAATTTATTTTAATACTTATAATATCATATATTATTCACTTGTAACATTTCAACACCGATTTATTAATAATTATTTTAAAATCGTCATTTTGGGGTGTTAACAATTTTGTTTGTCATGGATGTTTTGGTTTGTAAGTTCCATTACATGTAATTTAATCATGGTTCCTTAATATATAGTGTTATAATAATTATTTTAATATCATATATATTCATTATATACATATTTATAATCCTCCATGCAATTTGGAGATAAAAAATTAATTACACCATTCTCAGAGATGATAGGTCATATGTCTGCATGAACATTGTTTTCATTTATAGAATAATGGAAATAAAGAAAGGAAAATAATAATTAAAATTTATAGAATCATTAGTATAAAATAAATATTATATATATTCAATAAATATATCTTTATTACTATCCATGTGATGCGTAAATGAAAGGAAAATTACATTGCTTTGTTGATGTGGTTGTCCACACGTACGAAGGAGCGATGTTATCATTTTCAAATTGATATAAAGGTAAGAAAATAAATGATGTATTATAGTTTAAGAACAATAATTTTGTAAAAAATATAATATATAATCATTAGATACTTATTTATAACCATCCAATTAAAATGGTGATGAAAAATGAATTACACCGCTATATGGAGACGGTAAGATGTACGTACACACGAGCAAGGTTTTCAATTTCCATAGGAAGTAAAAGAGGTGGAAACTTTTTTCCTCATAATCAGAGTAGAACATAATTATACGTATTATACTTTATTTATTATTTTATTTCTTTCATTAAATATTTATAGTGGATAAAAAATAAATAAACATTAAAGAGTCATTAAAGAAGATTACATATTCTTTGATAGACTTCCCTTAGATCTCTTATTAAAGAACCCTTAGAATGGTATTTTAAGAAGGAAATAACCTATAATTGGTGGATATATAAGTTAATAAGATAATTTAGTAGGTTTTGGTAAATCTAGTTTTCTCAAATTGGTGTCAACAAGAGAAGAGAGGGGTATCCTTTAATAATTGAGGTGAGTGGAACGCTTGTATTTTTTAAATATTTAAAATATAATTAAGCCATTTTTTGGGAAATATGGATCCAAAAGGACTTTTATTATAATTTCATGATTTTAAGTTATAAATAAAATCAAACAATTAGTTTTAATCAATCATTTTGGTTATTTTTATCCTTATCTTTTTAGATTAACCCCCCAGAAACCCATTTGGACCTTATATGTGGTAACAAATTTTTCAATCTTAAAGTTATATAATTTTAAAAATAAGAAAACTATTGTCTCATAAATGGAAAAGGGGAATTAATTTTAGATCATTTATAATACTACTTATCCTATTTAATTATTTTTATAATTTTTAAATAATTTAAAAAAAAATTAAATATCATTAATGACATTTTTAACATTTTTCAATTAATTTGACTTTAGATGTCAATATAACAAAATAAATAAAATATAAAATATTTAACCATAAATTATACATTATTATTAGTCTTAAAATTCATGTGACACCACAATTCATCAAAAATATATTACTTTTGAGGTTTTTAAGATCATTTACTATGATTTTTCCACTGCTTTCACGAGCATTGTGTTAGCATTGTGTAAACTTTTGAAGTAAATATACCATTATTAAAAATTAAAATAAATCAAAATCATAAAACAAAATTATATTCACTCATAATATATTTTTATCCCTTTATGAATATAAAAAATATATTTAAAATAAAGAGAGTGATATTTTATAATTTTCTTTACTTAAAATAATATAAATGTCATTTTCATGGGAAAAAATCACCAAAATTTAATATATTAAAAATTTAGGCGTATATGGTCAAATTTATCCTATAAAATGAAATAATGGAATTTTTTTTGTTGATTTTGAGACCTTAACTCAATGTTTTAACCATGGTTTACCCATTTAACACTTACCATGGTGATAAATATTTACCACTCTTATTATTCATAATGACCAAAAATAAAAAGGTATAATTTACCATATTTGAATCTCAAGATTTTAAAAATGGTGTCCATTTTTTAAATAATAAATCTCTAGAATTGGAAGAAATCAATTTTAAAATAAATTCATAAAATGCAACAAAAAATAGTTTTTAGAAACAATATATTTTTAAACATAAAAAAATTATATCAAAATAATGAATATTTATGATTGAAATGTATTTAATTATATTATACATCATATGTAACTTTATTAAAAAATTCAAAATATAATTGGATTTTTAAATTACTTTATTTAATAAAATAAATGAGAGTACCTGAAAAATCGGTATATTTCCCTATTCATTAAAAATCAATCATTTTAGAAAAATCACAAAATTCCACCCTAATTTTATTTTGATATGATGATTTCAAAAATAATTTTAATTTAATAGCTTAAAATTTCAAAAGTCATTATAAATTAATTATAATTTTCACGCATGAAATGGAATAAAATCATTTTTAAGTAAAATTTCTTTTTTGAGACATAAAATGACTTCACTAAAAATTGAGTTTTTATTTAATAAGAATTAATCAATAAATTTCTATTGAGTGAGACCATTTTTATATATATAATATGGTTTTTCATATTTATACCCTTTAATTCAATGGCTTTGTCAAATATAATATATCTCAATTCGCTTAAATCTTTTTTTTTTGTGTAAAGTAATATATTGAGTTTGTTATTATTTTAAAATAATTTATCAGGGTGTTATATTCTCCCCCCATTAAATAAATTTTTAATACTCCAAAATTCTAAAGTAAGGACATTATATTCAATATTGTGTATGATACACAACACCAATCCTGTAAGAGAATATAATATCCTTAGACTTTACAGTGTATTTACTATTTTTAAAAAAATTAATCTATGATATAGCTTGAAATTAACATGATAATGGGTTATCTGGTATCACACACTATAATGAATTTCTTCAATAGTTTTTGTAACACACAAGACTGAGTTTTACCGAACACTGGTATATTATTAAAATATTATTATCAAATAAAATAAGACTTAAGCTAGATGTTAAACTAGTGATTATTAATAGTATTAACTAACTTATGAACATATATATTTTATAAAAATATAATATGAATTCATAGGTTACTAATTAATTATAAATAAATATAAAAACCAATTGAATATAAAGGAAATGTTGTTATTCTCCAAAAGGTGTTTTATTATAATAAATTAGATTAATTAATATTAGTGAATGATATTAATTATATATATATATTATATATTCAATAAAATATTTTCAATATTCATTCAATATATTTTATAGGCATAAGATAATAACAAGCACAATTCTACGCATAAAGCCCTATATTTTTCTAAAGGCAATTTTACCACCTTTTATGGAGGACCTATATTAAATAAAATTTTGACCATTTTATATATTATATTTGAAATAATATACTTCTTAAATTATATAGAAATATAAAATTTTACTTTTTAATAATTTTTGGTATTTTTCTGACAAGTTTCATGTTTTGATGAATAGTGATAAAATATTCCATTTTAATTGAAAACAGCTTTTTCGTATAAATAGTTTATGGTCATAAATTATATTTTCATTTGGTTTAATGGTATAATTAGATCAATTTTATTAAATTTTATCCAATTTAGGTTATTTGAATCAATTTTACATTGAATAACGATATAAAAACATTTCAATCTTTTGAACATTTTCACTTTAAAAACCACTTTCACAACCCATCTACGGGATTAAATTTAAATTAATTTTATCCACACATGTGTATCTAATTTTTAAAAAATGTTTCTATATTTTGAATCATATGTTCAAAATTTATTAATTATGACCATTTTATTTTTGGACATAATATGCATAGTATAAGTTAGTAATTTGTATTACCACTGTTAAGGGTAAATCGAGTAACTAAGGATAAACATAATATTATAAAATTACCCTAAAACTTGTCCTAGTTTGATTGGATGAGATATTACTGGTAAAAATAATCATTAGGCATATTTTATGGACTCTTAGAGGCACTTGTATTCATTTAAGCATTTTATAGTATTTTATTCTAAAGAAATTCCAATATGTCATACTCATCTTTCTAAAAAGTTTTACATTTTTATATATGGTTATTCAGGAAGATATATTCAAATATATATAGTATTTTTAATATAAAATGTTTATTTTCATCAATATAATTTATTTTTAATTTTCAAGGAAGAAATAACTAAATTAAAGGCTTGCACAGTGATGATGCAGTAATTGTTTAATTAATGGACACATCAAGTAAATGTTATTAAAAATATTAAAATAAATATAATTACATATAATTAATATCATAAATGAATTTTATATATGAAATATAAATTTTTGAGATTTATGAAGTTTTTTTTTGGAAGTTATCTTGTGTATTGATATTTTTTAAAATGTCATGAAATGAATAGTTTCAAATTTAATATTAATGATATTTTAAAAAAGAGAATAAATTATTAAATTATATAAAATTTATAAAAATAAAAAAGTTTCCAAATTATTAGGATAAAGATTAAAATTTCATAAATAACTCATATATGGTTCTTTTTTCATTTTATAGTAACTATATTAACCCTTAAAGTATAAAATCCAAGTTGTCATAATAAGAGTTAAAGGGTTTAACTAAGGGTTAAAGCCAAAATATTAGGGTAATAATGTGACCTAAACTTTTATAAAAATTATTTTTTTGATAGGATTTAGTCCCATAATCATCTTATATTCTAAATAAATCACTTTTTATATATTTTTAATTGAAAATTAATTTATATTAATTTAATATTTTTAGAGTTTCCAAAAGTGATCCTCACCTCAATTATAAATGGGAACCTCCAACGTAAATTCCTCACACCACCTTGAGCCTTATAATCATATAAAACCTACCCAAAAAATCTCTAAAATCCCATACCCTAATCTTATAAGCCTTAATTTGTGAATATATTAAACAAAGAAATGATTTTTATATAAAAAAGGACTTACCTAAATAAGAGGTAATGATATTCAATGATCATTTTAGTTTTATTTCTTTCCCCTATCCTTCATTTATTATTATTACATGCTTATATAATAACAAAACTATCATAAATATACTGATATGTTGTTCTATTAAGGTTCTAAACTATACAAACACACACATCTATCAAATAGGTAATTAATTTATCATTCTTCTACGGAGAACTACCATCTCACGATACAATGTCATTAATTTTTTCTTTACCACATATAAAGAGAATTCATTAAGATTAATACACATTTTTTATATAATATATATTATATTTATGTTGTCTTAATACTTCATTAATTTTTATATAATAAATAACTTTATTATTTCTATTTTTTCTTAAATATGATAGCATCATGTTTGGAAGTACGGACTACCACCTCCTCAAAGTGATGTGGTTCGTTCACACTATACATATGTGCTATATATGAAATATATATAATATTTGAATTATAATATACATATATATCATTTAATTTTTATTCTTTTAATTTGGAAAATAAATGAAAGTATTGTTCATGTGTATGTACGACCTACCGTCTCTATGACTGATTCAGATCAATTCCTATCTTATGTATTTTTATAAATATATATATACTTAATATACATGTTATTTAAATAATGGTTTAAATTCTGTATAATATTAAATATTGATTTAATTAATAGGAACAACGGGTAACAAATCAAAACATACTAAAAACTAGGCAATTAACACCTGAAATAGTGAAAATAATGAAGGATTACAAAAAAATGGGTAATAAGATATTTTTAGAAGATAATATATGATATTATAAATATGATTATGGTTCTAGTTTAGTTATAAGTTAAAAACAAGATTAAAACCATTATACATGATGTTAAAGGATGTTCGCCTAAATGCAAGTTAAGGGATTTATGTCTCATTTTTATTTCTTTAGGACATATGCCTTATACACTAATTATTTATTATATTTGATGTATATAATTCCCATGAATATATATTATGAGTCTTATATTTAATATTATGGTATTTTTATATCCATGTAATTTTATTTCATTCATGGTTCATATGATTATGTTAATTATAATGTTGTAGGAGGTTTTTCACAATCTCATCATTATTCACGATTGTTTTTATTTAAGTCTCTGTTGGTGAATATTTCTCTTCCATGTTAGTGTTTTATAAAGTAGTTTTAAAAAAGGGTTTTAATATTTTCCAAAAAAAATTAAATTCATTTTCCCCTTTTTTACTTTTTACAAAATTCTCTAAAAAGAATCTTTCTATCATTTTCCAAAACAAGGTACTTTTCATAGAAAAGTAAAAGATTTTTTTTAACTTATACATCCTGAATATAATTTACCATTTTCATGATTCCCTATTGTTTTGAAGCTTAATTTACATGTTTAAAAGGTTCTTTTAAAAGAAAATATTTTCTTTTATAAATTCAAGGCCTTTTAAATAAATGATTATAAGGTATTTTTATATCACTTTTTACATCCATAAAATAAATGACATATTCAACACTTACTTATTTTTTGTGGTGTATCTTCTAGACCTTTTGAAATAATTATTAATGAATCATTTTATATTCATGGTATTCAAATGTTTCAAAGTGGTATGGGACACTATGATTTAAAAATATATTTCTAAATCGATTAATCGATATATGAGGATTTCTTTGGACATGAACTATACTGGTAGGAGACAGATTAATGGAATCTCCTCGATGAATCAGTAGTCTCGTGAAGTGAAATAAGTTGGTGAAAAACCCTTCGAGTTTGTTTATAAGTATAATATATTGGTTTCTACCCACAAATTTAAGCTATCTTGAGATTATTTCTTGACTGTAAAGGTATCATGTGCTTGGGAAACATGATGTTTAATAATTAATCATTTCTTTCATTTAGATTTAGTTATTATTATACATGAGATATTTTATTTGAAATTATCTATGGATTCATTTAATTCACATTTTATTTATTAAATAGAATAGTTTTCATTTATTTAACTTTCCATATTGATTATTCCTTATCCATTTATTTGAATGGAATGTTCTTCATTTGTTACCTTTCTATATTGACTATTCTAACTAATTCATCATTTCTTCTGATTTACTCACCCTTATTGAGAATTTGATCTCACCCATATTAGGTTTCCTTCCCAACAATTCCATGAAGTGTACTAATAAAAATACACAAGGATATTGTTGATGAGATAAAGTTTTCCTTGAAAGAAAAAAAACTACATTGTAATTAGTGTGTTCATTGTAATCTAAAACTTATATATGAATCTGGTATACCCATAATAATAAACTAATCGGTCCTTCAGGATTAATTTCTTTTTAATCATTCAAATTTAAAGGTAGTAGATAGTATCTCTTAGATTAATGGGGTTAGGTAGCTACAAAATTTCACTCTATAAATTTTACCTTGGTCTTTAAAGGTTCAATACTTGAAAATACCTTTATTGAAAACCAACATCGTACAAAGGGATAACAAAATTTATTTTAAAAATGGAAATTGGGAAGGATAATGGTTAAGTGAAATAAGACATTATTAGGTTACCAAATAAAGATAACATTATTTGGAAGTTAAAATATAGACATAGAGGTGAAAACTACCATTTTAGGATTTATAGAGTAGTAGAGAACACGGTCTTAAGAAATTTAATAATAATAAAACATTAAATCATTAAGGATTTAAAATACCATAAATTCATTATAAATTAAGGTAAAAGAATACCATTTTAATTTTAGGTTAATTTTCCTAAAAATTTAGGGATTCATTTTCTATCAAGATTGAGAATATGAAAGAAATGTACTTACACGGTTTATTTCCATTTCATAAGAAGAATTTCATCCTTTAGTTATTATTCAATGAATTTCCACTTCATCTCTTATTCCATGAATTGATAATCAAGAGGAATTTTTTATGCCTAAATTACTAATATAAACATCTATTAGATCACAAAATAAAAAATAATAACAATTTATTCCAACTATCATTACTAAAAAAAATTAACACAAATTAAGATCATACCCAAAATTAATAAAACATTATATGAAGAAATAATATATTAGTATAATGACCCGGCCTTAAACCTTACTTAATATTGAATTAAATGAATAATTCACGTTGAGGATATTTTCAGGTTTAGAGTTTTAGAGAATTAGAACATAACTACTACATCTCAAAAGATTACAAAGTAGTCACTTCTACTAAGTTTCCATAATGAAAAAAACTCTTAAAAGAAACATGTCTAGTTCCATGTTTTATATATCATGACATTCCCTTGATCCCATCCTTGACCTTATTCCACATTAAGTCCTGTGAAAAACATTTCAAAAAAACTTAGGGTGAGCATAAAAAGCTTAGTAAGGGATACACAAAGAATGAAAACTGTTAGTTTTTCAAACATCAAGTAAACCATGTATACTCCATCAAAGTAATACCTTCACCTTCATAAAGTATTAAAAACTCTTCACTAGAAAAAAGTATCATTACTTACCTTTTTTTAACCAAAGGATTACCATAAAACCCATATAAAGAACACATAACATATATAAAGGTAACTTGGGACATAAACATACTTAAGTGGAATAACCATACGGTCAACTTCCACACATATCACTTAAATGGAATAGACATATGGCCAATTTCCATACATACTTAATGGAATATCCATACGGCCAACTTCCATACCCAATGCATTGGAGATTATAACGTAACCACCCGTCCTAGTATTCACAGCACCACCCGTCATATGGTTTATCACGTAACCACCTGTCAAATGTCTAAGTACCAATATAAAATCATAAAACATAAAACCAATATAAAGGAATGATAACATTTCCACATTTAAATCACAATATATCATAATATAATCCTTTATCAAAACCATTTTCAATACCAAAATACATAAAAGAGTATATGGTATTTATTTCATTTTAAAAACATAACGGCTTGTTGAGGAAGCCAAAGACCAAATAATACTCGCGGCGGCGGAAAAGGTCATTGTCACCGCGTACGTTAAAAACATTCCTTTTTGTCGTTTAGTAAAACTCTTCGTAGAAAAAGATTCCTTTTGTATAAAAGTAAAAGTAAAAGGGGTTTATACACCGTATAATAGAAAGTTGTGTATAAAACGAAATATGCCTCAATGAAAGGAGATTGAGGCGAAGTCCCTTACCTCGGGTCCGACTTGACTCGATCGTTCTTTAACGTCCTGAATAATAAACTTGAGTTAATTTATACTTGATTAATAACCTTTTTAAAGTTAATTATTCCTTTTATATCACTTATTGCCATGTTATAAACATTATGTAACCATTTAAGTTAATAATGTTTGTTTTGTCAATATTTGGTTCTTAAGTCAAAAGTGGACTTCTTACAATTACATGTTGTTCATGTGTTCAAAGGTTCTTTATATCCAGAATGACATTCCTGATTTGGATATCATATATATCATATATATCCAGCATATAAATGTATTTATAATATTACATAATCATTTAGAGGTAAGAAATGAAATGCATCGTTCATGGAGACAGTAAGTTGTACGTACGCATGAACGCTACTTTCATTTCTATTTCGTATTTTATAGAATGGACTCATAATGATATAATAGTATATTATAATTACAGTATAATAAAATATATAATATCATTAAATTTATCCTTTACACATCCCACATATGGTTTTAACGAATCAAATCACTTTCAGGGGGCGGTAGTCCGCACTTCCTAAAATGAAGATTTCGTGTTTACCCATAATGGAAACAATAATGGTATTCCATAAATGAAAAATACAGAAGCTTAAGGAAAGAATAAACATATTATATATCATATATAAAAATAGTGACATCATAATGGCCACCTTTGAAGGTGTTAAATGAGTATTGAACAATCATCGTTTCGGGAGGCAGAATTTTGCCATCCACGGAAACCGTATGTTCTTTAACCATTTTATGTAGTTGTGTGAGAGTTTAGCTCGAATAAATCTTATAACAACATCCTAGTATATTGAAGATACTGGTGTTGTTTCAAAAGAAGTAAATAAAAAGAGTTTAGGGGGTTGGAGAAGCAAAATAAACAAATGAACAAGAGAGAATGAATTACCTTTAAAAGTGTAACTCCTTTTGATTTGATCCTAAAGGCTTCCTTTGAAAAGATTATGCCCAAAGGTAATCATTTAGGATGAGTAGAGGGATGTGGAGAGAGTTAATGGTCAGGGATTGTCCGAGCCAAAGTCTTGAGGAGTTTGTGTAAGGTGGTAGAGGTGGGGGCCTTTTATAAGAGGAGAGGAGGGGCACTTTTGGAAAGTAAAGAAATATTACTTTATTTGAAAATGTGTTTCGGTTTTAAAAGGTCTCACATTGATATAATTAGTGGATAAGGTGATATGGGTTCTAAATACACCCATCCAATAATTTTTGGACATTTTTAGTTCATAGATTTTACATTATCTTTCCATTTTATTTAAATCGTCAAATAATGATGTCATCACTGCATCATTATTATGTCATAAATAATTTAATTTATTTAATGTTTAAAAATTATAAAAAAAATACTATGATGTAGGAAATCGTTATATCTTTCCAATGACTATTTATAATCAAAACTATGACTTGTATAACCCCATTTAAAAAGTGTTTTAGTAAAACATATCATGTTTGTGCCATTTTTTACATTAACATTAAATAAAAGGTATTTATGTCATTTTCCAACCAAAGTGGCTCCATGGGATCCCCAAGTTGACCCATGGCTTGTCTTGGTCGGACATGACACATCCAATGAGGGTAGGACATGTGTCTAGGTCATCTCATATTATTAAAATATTATTTTTACCTTAAACTACACTAATTACCACTAATCGCGATTAAAAACTTAATAAGTTACTATTCACCAAAAAATTATTTTAATCTCATTGAACCACATTTTACTTCTTAATGACAACCATGTATGTTGGATTTTTGAAAATAAAAACACAATGATGGAAAAATTTCATTTAAATGGAAAAATCAGTTTTTATAAGTACCACTTAGTGGTTTCACTATTCATCAAAAATTGAAGTTTTTCAGAAAATTACCAAAAATTCACCCTAAGCTATATTTGATATTACAAATTCAAAAATGAAGTATATTTTACAAAATTCAAAACATATAAGTCACATTAATTAATTTAATAATTAATTCCCGCTGTCAGAGCAAATAGCGTGTTTTTATGAAACAATAAGTATCAAAAGATTGACACTAGTTTAAGTCCGATTTCAAAGTGAAATTAATTCCAACGACCACTATTGGATTTAATGGTAAAAATATTTTATAATTTCACTTTAAAAACAATTCAAAAGATAATCTAATCATATAAATAAATTAGATTAAAAAGAGGTTTTGAATTAAAATACAACATTTTACACTATTCATTAAAAAATGAACTTTATCGGAAAGGTACCAAAAATTTACACAAATTAAATTTTGATGTCCCGATTCTAAAGAAGAGTTATTTTTGGTCCAATAGAATTTATAAGATTGATAAAAACTATATTTAATGACGGTTCTCCGTCAAAAGGTGATAAGTGAACCCTTAGTGAAAATTAGGGTATAAATGCCTAAAATTGAACTTTTCCGTATTTTAAGCCTTTATATTTTATTGGGTAAATTTAAAAACATTTAAAAACATATATAATCATATTTTAGTTATTTCTATCCATTCCCGCCAGTAAAACGGCTACTTTTTAACTAACATTTAAAATAATATTATTTTATTACTTGTGTGCAACGTAAGTTTTCAAAGAAACTCATCGTTGTGTATCGAGTACGCTATCAAACGTAGAAACCCCTTTTAATTAAAATTAATATTTAATTTGTAAATATTAATAAATATGAAAATTCTTTATTCTTTAATTACCTGGGATGTTACATCCTTCCCCCCATTTGGGAATTGCGTCCTCGTAATTTTATTCACTTATCAAAATAAGTGGGGGTATTTATCCCTCATAGCATTTTCAGATTCCCACGTTGCCTCTTCAATCACATGGTTTTTTCAAAAAACCTTTACCTGATGAATCACCTTATTCCGTAACACCTGCTCCCTGTGGTCAAGAATCTGGACTGGTTGTTCTTCATAAGATAGGTTCTCCTCCAGCTGAACTACCTCTGGACTCAAAACATGAGATGGATCTGGCATATACTTCCTCAACATTGAAACATGAAAAACATTGTGTACCTGAGATAAACTCGGAGGTAAAGCCACTCGGTAAGCAACTGATCCAACTTTCTCCAGAATTTTATATGGTCCAATAAACCTTGGACTCAGCTTTCCTTTCTTACCAAATCTCATCACACTTTTCCAAGGAGAAACCTTGAGAAAAACATGATCACCTACCTCAAAAGATAGATCCTTCCTCCGGTTATCCGCATAACTCTTCTGCCTGCTCTGAGCTGTTCTCATGTGCTTCAGAATCAACTGAACTTTTTCTGCCATCTCTTCTACCAATTCTGGTCCCATCAGCTTCCTTTCACCCACTTCATCCCAAAATTCTGGAGTTCGACACCACTTCCCATATAATGCCTCAAATGGTGCCATCTGTATACTGGAATGAAAGCTGTTATTATAAGAAAACTCAACCAAAGAAAGATGTTGGTCCCAAATTCCCTGATAATCCATCGAACAAGCTCGTAGCATATCCTCCAAGGTCTGAATTGTTCATTCTGACTGCCCATCTGATTGAGGATGAAAAGCTGTACTAAAATTTAATTCAATACCCAACGACTTCTGAAGGCCTTTCCAAAAGTTAGATGTGAACCTGGGATCATGATCAGATACAATGGAGAGGGGAACTCCATGTAACCTGACTATCTCTTTAAGATACAAACAGGAAAGTTGATCTAGGGAAAAAGTATCTCGTATAGCAAGGAAATGAGCAGATTTGGTCAAGCAATCAACAATAACCTAGATTGCATTATTACCTCGAGATGTCCTCGGTAATCCTACAACAAAGTCCATGGATATGTTTTCCCATTTCCACTCTGGAACTGGTAAAGGCTGAAGCATCCCTTTAGGTAACTTCCGCTCTGCTTTAACCTGCTGACAAGTCAGACACTTCACAGAAAAATCAGTAATATCTCTTTTCATTCCATCCCACCAGTAATACTCCCGCAGATCTCTTTACATCTTATTACTGCCAGGATGAACTAAAAACGGGGAACTATGAGCCTCACATAACAACTCATTCTTCAACTTTGAATCACAAGGCACACATAACCTCTTCCCAAACCTCAAAACACAATCATTATCAATGTTGAATTTAGGCAACTTACCTTTCTGAACCAGCTCTACCTTTTTCTGCAACTCACTGTCTTGCTTCTGTGCTTGCTTGATTCTATCTGATAGAGATGATCTCACTGATACCTGAAACAAAGCAGAAGAACATCCTACACCAAAAACTTCTATGCCAAAGTTAATCAAATCCTTAACCAAAGGATCACGTTCTAAACGCAACATTGCTAATGAAGCATTACTTTTTTGACTCAAGGCATCAGCCACTTTATTTGATTTTCCCGGATGGTAATGAATTGTACAATAATAATCCTTGATTAATTCTAGCCATCTCCTCTGTCTCATGTTCAATTATTTCTGAGTGAATATATACTTTAAACTTTTGTGATCCATATATATTTCACACTTTACTCCATACAAATGATGCCTCCAAATTTTTAAAGAAAAGAATATAGCAGCTAATTCCAAATCATGTGTAGGGTAATTTACCTCATGAGTTTTCAACTGTCATGAAGCATAATAAATTACCTGATCATTCTGCATAAGGACACAACCAAGTCCCTTCAACGAAGCATAACTGTATATAACAAACTCACCATTCCTGGAAGGAATTGCCAAAACTGGAGCATTCACCAATCTTCTCTTCAACTCATGACAAAAATCATCACATTCTTTTGTTCATATGAACTTAACACCCTTACGAGTTAGCTTAGTCATTGGACTAGATAACCGTGAAGAATTTTCAACAAACCTTCGTTAGTAACCTGCCAAACCAAGAAAACTATGGATCTCGGTTACATTTGTGTGTCTTGTCCATTCTTCAACAACTTTTGTTTTAGTAGGATCAACAGTTATGCCATCTTTTGAAACAATGTGACCTAGGAAAGAAATTTGTTGTAACCAAAACTCACACTTGCTGAATTTTCCATATAGTTTCTTTTCTTTTAATGTTTGCAAGATAACCCTTAAATGTCTTTCATGCTCCTCTTTACTTTTTTAAAACACCAAAATATCCTCAATAAAAACCACCAACATTTTTCACCTGATTCAACTGATCCATCACTGCAACAAACTGTTTAGTTCTGATTTTGACCATCTCCGGATACTGATTTGAAAGGTCGTTTCCCTCTTTATGCCTTCCTAGAAAATCTGCTCTGTTTCCTCTATGGAAAACCATTCTTATCACAGAAATATATTAGGCGAAGCAACATGGTAATCCGTAAATGCTATATCATTTCAATCATATTATAATTTAACACTTTTCTAACTCCTAAAGTTGTCTAAACCGACCTCTGATACCAACTATAAGGCCACGACCTTAAACCTTACTTAATATTGAATTAAATGAATAATTCACGTTGAGGATCTTTTCAGGTTTAGAGTTTTAGAGAATTAGAACATAACTATTACATCTCAAAAGATTACAAAGTAGTCACTTCTACTAAGTTTCCATAATAAAAAAACTCTTAAAAGAAACATGTCTAGTTCCATGTTTTATATAGCATGACTTCCCTTGATCCCATCCTTGACCTTATTCCACACTAAGTCCTGTGAAAAACATTTCAAAAAAACTTGGGGTGAGCATAAAAAGCTCAGTAAGGGATACACAAAGAATGAAAACTGTTATTTTTTCAAACATCAAGTAAACCATGTATACTCCATCAAAGTAATACCTTCACCTTCATGAAGTAGTAAAAACTCTTCACTAGAAAAAAGTATCATTACGTACCTTTTTGTAACCAAAGGATTACCATAAAACCCATATAAAGAACACATAACATATATAAAGGTAACTTGGGACATAAACATACTTAAGTGGAATAACCATACGGTCAACTTCCACACATATCACTTAAATAGAATAGCCATACGGCCAATTTCCATACATACTTAATGGAATAGCCATATGGCCAACTTCCATACCCAATGCATTGGAGGTTATAACGTAACCACCCATCCTGGTATTCACGGCACCACCCGTCATATGGTTTATCACGTAACCACCCGTCAAATGTCCAAGTACCTATATAAAATCATAAAACATAAAACCAATATAAAGGAATGATAACATTTCCAATTTCAATCACAATATATCATAATATAATCCTTTATCAAAACCATTTTCAATACCAAAATACATAAAAGAGTATATGGTATTTATTTCATTTTAAAAACATAACGGCTTGTTGAGGAAGCCAAAGACCAAATAATACTCGCGGCGGCGGAAAAGGTCGTTGTCACTGCGTACGTTAAATAACATTCCCTTTTGTCGTTTAGTAAAACGCTTCATAGAAAAATATTCCTTTTGTATAAAAGTAAAATTCAAAGGGGTTTATACACCGTATAAAATAAAGTTGTGTATAAAACGAAATATGCCTCAATGAAAGGAGATTGAGACGAAGTCCCTTACCTCAGGTCTGACTTGACTCGATCGTTCTTTAACATCCTGAATAATAAACATGAGTTAATTTATACTTGATTAAGAACCTTTTTAAAGTTCATTATTCCTTTTATATCACTTATTGCCATGTTATAAACATTATGTAACCATTTAAGTTAATAATTTTTGTTTTGTCAATATTTGGTTCTTAAGTCGAAAGTGGACTTCTTACAATTACATGTTGTTCGTGTGGTCAAAGGTTCTTTATATCCATAATGACATTCCTGATATGGATATCATATATATCATATATATCCAGCATATACATGTATTTATAATATTACATAATCATTTAGAGGTAAGAAATGAAATGCACCGTTCATGGAGACGGTAAGCCGTACGTACGCATGAATGATACTTTCATTTATATTTCATATTTTATAGAATGTAATCATAATTATATAAGAGTATATTATAATTCCAGTATAATAAAAAATATAATATCATTAACTTTATCCTTTACACATCCCACATATGGTATTAACGAATCAAATCACTTTCAGGGGGCGGTAGTCTGCACTTCCTAAAATGAAGGTTTCGTGTTTACCCATAATGGAAACAATAATGGTATGCCATAAATGAAAAATACAGAAGCATAAGGAAAGAATAAACATATTATATATCATATATAAAAATAGTGACATCATAATGGCCACCTTTGAAGGTGTTAAATGAGTATTGAACAATCATCGTTTCGGGAGGTAGAATTTCGCCATCCACGGAAAACATATGTTCTTTAACCATTTGATGTAGTTGTGTGAGAGTGTAGCTAGAATAAATCTTATAACAACATCCTAGTATATTGAAGATACTGGTTTTGTTACAAAAGAAGTAAATAAAAAGAGTTTAGGGGGTTGGAGAAGCAAAATAAAACAAATGAACAAGAGAGAATGAATTACCTTTAAAAGTGTAACTCCTTTTTGTTTGATCCTAAAGGATTACTTTGAAAGGATTCTGCCCAAAGGTAATCCTCTAGGATGAGAAGAGGGATGTGGAGAGAGTAAATGGGCAGGGGTTGGCCGAGCCAAAGGCTTGAGGAGTGTGTGTAAGGTGGTAGAGGTGGGGGCCTTTTATAAGAGGAGAGGAGGGGCACTTTTGGAAAGTAAAGAAATATTACTTTATTTGAAAATGTGTTTCGGTTTTAAAAGGTCCCACATTGATATAATTCGTGTATAAGGTGATAAGGGTTCTAAATACACCCATCCAATAAGTTTTGGACATGTTTAGTTCATAGATTTTACATTATCGTTCCATTTTATTTAAATCGTCAAATAATGATGTCATCGCTGCATCATTATTATGTCATCAATAAGTTAATTTATTTAATGTCTAAAAATTATAAAAAAAATACTATGATGTAGGAAATCTTTTTATCTTTCCAATTACTATTTATAATCAAAAATATGACTTGTATAACCCCATTTAAAAAATTATTTAGTAAAACATATCATGTTTGTGCCATTTTTTACATTAACATTAAATAAAAGTTATTTATGTCATTTTCCAACCAAAGTGGCTCCATGGGGTCCCCATGTTGACCCATGGATTTTCTTGGTCGTCCATGACACATCCAATGAGGGTAGAACATGTTTCTAGGTCATCTCATATTATTAAAATATTATTTTTACCTTAAACTACACTAATTACCACTAATCGCGATTAAAAACTTAATAAGTTACTATTCACCAAAAAATTATTTTAATCTCATTGAACCACATTTTACTTCTTAATGAAAACCATGTATGTCAGATTTTTGAAAATAAAACACAATGATGGAAAAATTTCATTTAAACGGAAAAATCAGTTTTTATAAGTACCACTTAGTGGTTTCACTATTCATCAAAAATTGATGTTTTTCAGAAAATTACCAAAAATTCACCCTAATATATATTTGATATTACGAATTCAAAAATGAATTATATTTTACAAAATTCAAAACATATAAGTCACATTAATTAATTTAATAATTAATTACTGATGTCATAGCAAATAGCGTGTTTTTATGAAACAATTAGTATCAAAAGATTGACACTAGTTTAAGTCCGATTTCAAAGTGAAATTAATTCCAACTACCACTATTGGATTTAATGGTAAAAATATTTTCTAATTTCACTTTAAAACTAATAAAAAATATAATCTAATCATATAAATAAATTAGATTAAAAATAGGTTTTGAATTAAAATACAACATTTTACACTATTCATTAAAAAAATGAACTTTATCGGAAAGGTACAAAAAATTTACAAAAAGTAAATTTTGATGTCCCGATTCTAAAGAAGAGTTATTTTTGGTCCAATAGAATTTATAAGATTGATCAAAACTATATTTAATGATGGTTCGCTTTCAAAAGGTGATAAGTGAACCCTTAGTGAAAATTAGGGTATAAATGCTTAAAATTGAACTTTTCCGTATTTTAAGCCTTTATCTTTTATTGGGTAAATGTAAAAACATTTAAAAACATATATAATCATATTTTAGTTATTTCTATCCATTCCCGCCAGTACAACGGCTACTTGTTAACTAACATTTAAAATAATATTATTTTATTACTAGTGTGCAACGTAATTTTCAAAGAAACTCATCGTTGCGTATCGAGTATGCTATCTAACGTAGAAACCCCTTTTAATTAAAATTAATATTTAATTCATAAATATTAATAAAAATGAAAAATATTTATTCTTTAATTACCTGGGATGTTACAATTAGTCTCCAAATTCAATAATAAAATCAATAGTTTAACATAATTAATTACATAAATAACCATATATCCCAAATAAACACAATAACCTAAACATTAAAGAAATTTTTAACCTCAGATTTATATCTCATTCCCTTCTTATTATATCTCCAAAAACGTAATATTATTCTTCCAAAAATATCCTTTATGTTAAACCTAAAGGTTATATACACCTCAACCCAATAAAATGTCTTCTAAAATATCATTAATCACCTCTAAATCCTAATAGTTAAAAAATATTCAATCCTATAATGTTTGTAACACCCGAGACTTTTATGTTATATAAATCATCAAAGGAATCTTTTTCTATACAACACTTGCTTGGCTTGCTTTACACGCAATCGCGACCTTCCTCGATAGCTTGTGTTGTACGCAATACCGAGTTTCACTAAACGGCAATATGCTATTAAAATATTATTTAAAATAGCCGTTATGAATAGTAATAACCACTTTTTGAAATTTTATCTTTCAAAATGGACTTCATTCTTGGATTCGGAATACCAAAATTAGCCTAGGGTGAAATTTTTGGTATTTTTCTGAAAACTATAAATTTTTGATGAATAGTGAAACCACTAAGTGGTAGGTTAAAAACTGAATTTTGCATAAAACATAATTTTACCGCTTCTGTGAATGGAATTTCGAAAATCCGACAGACACGGTTGATATCAGTATTTAAAATGTGGTTCAATGAGATAAAAATAATTTTTTGGTGAATAGTAACTTTTTACTTTTTTTTACCGCGGTTAATAGTAAATAGGGTAACTAAGGATAAATATGATATTACTATTACCCTAACACATTTTCTAATTCTATTGGATAAGTGTAATTCGACCAAAAACAACCTTATGATTATAATATGACCATTTAGGTCCACTTGGATTAGATTATGACATTTAATATTATTTTATTTAATGAATAGTTAAAATAGTTAAAATCAAAGTTTAATAACTAAACCATTTTTAATATGTATTTATACATAAGATAAATTTGATTATAAATATTCATTAGAAATATAAAAAGCTTTCCTACATAATGATATTTTATTTATAATTTTTAGACTTTAAATAAATTTATTTATTTATGACACAACGATGATGCAGTAATTACCCTTTTAAGGAAATGTTAACATAATTGATGTTATAAATGCCCAAATAAATGTATTTTGAGACTTTTTAGGAATTACAATAATTTTCTAGGTTACTATGATATATTAGTGTTGATTTAATCAACTTGGTTCGAACATATAATTCTATTATGACTTTCACAAAAATCATATATCAAATAGTGTCAAAATTGACACAAAATAGTTTTTAAATCAAATATTATATTATTAATTGTTATTTTATTCCTAAAAATCTATGGTTCGGTCAAATGACATAGATAAGGATATATATATATTAATAATAAACAACTTGGGTTCGTTTGGCATGTTATAGTAAGTGTATTAACCATATAGTGTAAGAAAACAAAAAGACACGGTAAAAGTTAAATTATTTAACTTAGAGTTAAATCTAATTGATAAGGTTAAAAAAAATAACCTAAACTTGTCTAAATCATTTTTTTTGATAGGATTTAGACCCATCCCCACTTTACCTTCAAAATAAGACCCTTTAGAACCATTATAAACCGATTTTGACTTTAATATAAAATAATATTTTGAGATATTCCTAAGGTGCCCCTCTCCTCCCTTATAAAAGGGCACCTCCTCCCCCTCCTCCTCACACCAATTTGAGCACTCAACCTCGGCCAACCCCTGCAAAAATCCCTTCTCCACTTCCCTAGAATAATCCTAGAGGTCTTGGTCTTCTTCAAAGACCAATCTTAGTTCCCTAAGTGGAAGATTCAAAGAGGCGTTTCAAAGATGTGGTAATATCCATTACCGATCTTTTCAATTTCTTTCTTCTTAAACTTCTTCTTATTTAGTTGTTTCATGATAAAGTAATAACATCAGTATTACTTACATACTTATATGTTATTATAAATATGAAACAACCCTAATTCACCTTCTATCCATCCTACGGAAAAATGAAATCACCGCGCGTGCGTACGTACGGAATACCGTCTCCACGCCGTGGTGTAATCTATTTTCCACCATCACCTTACAAGGATGGGTATAATGGTGTAATGAGTTACTATATATGATTATTATAAAGTGATATTGATACTGAAATAATATAAATACACTTAAATACAATTCCACGATCATGGGAACAATATCATCGCTCGTGCGTACGTACGGAATACCGTCTCCAGGATGTGATGCGACTCGTTCTACATGATCATCATTACATAGTAATTATATAAATGAATTTAATGAATAAATATGATATATGTTACACTAATACCATTCTGGATATAAGGTATCTATAACCATAAAAGAAGAATAATAATTTATTCGAAAAAACACGCATAAGAACAAAAGGCAATAAAGACCCAAGTAACAAGTAACAATGAAATATTACTAATAAGAAGCTAAGAATATGACCATATATGATATCATATCAATATGTATGATTCTTGAATAAGTCAATAACATTATTTAAAACATTATACAGGATCTTCGGACACGTACAAAGCAAATCGGACCTAAGGCAAGGGAAATATCACAATCTCATTTTTATCCGAGATTGTTTATACTTTAGTATTTACTAGGGTGTATTTTATCATCCACATCCATGTTTCCTCAATATGTAATATTATTTCCATCCACCTAGAATTGTTTAAATCCAATTTTACCCTTTGGTGAGTTTTTAGTAAAGGATATGAATGGAATCTTTTGTCGTTTTTCGTACGTGGTACTTTTTGACTTTTCCAACAAAAGTATGAAGAATGTTTTTTTTAACTTATACAGAATGAATGTATTTTTAAAACATTATTTCCAAGAATCTTCCTTTACAAGTTTTCAAGTTTATTTTTAATCAACTTCTTTTAGTTTAAAATTGTATTACATGTTAAGAAAGGAAAAAAAATTTGAAGTAGAAAGGATATTTTCCTCAAGAATGGAGTTCAAGTGTTTTTATCAAAATTATTTTCCATCTAAGATAATAAAGGGTTTTGTTTATATCCCTATTATTACATTGATTTGATTATGTTGTGATGGAATTATATTTTCATGAATCCCTTTATCTTATATGAATTTTTTTTATGATGTCACGATGTTTAAGATTCCCATTTTTGTTTCATGGGTTATGCTACGATGTATGGTTTATGATTTTGTGGCACACATAAGAATGGTATCATTATGAGATGGGTGGGACCTATATCTCCCTCCAATGCATTGGGTAAAGATTTATATCTCATGAGATAGACATGGCTGGAATGGAAGGTTATTTCGGTTCAGTGATACAGGACTGAAACGAGGAGTGAACTCGGTTCAGAAATGGACTTTGTCTGCTAAGATAGTCTTGTCAATGAGTCATGACTAACAAGAAATGATTTTCCATGATTATGTGTGCATGCCACAAAGTATCAAGTTTTATGTTATGATTATGGGGATCTCATTATCACTTATATTATTTATTCCATGTTAAGATATTATGATCACTTTTGCAGGTTATTATTTTCAAAAAGATATGATATGATTTTTATTTCCTTTATTTGCACTTGCTGAGCATTTGAGCTCACCCTTTTTTGTATGTTTTCTTTTCCCCAGGTCAGGAAGATGGATATTAAGTAGAATATGCTAAAAGGGACCCTAGATATGATGAAATAAATGAGAGACACTGTAGAAGATTTATGAACCAGTTGTTTATGTTTCCCAGTTTCTGAAGACACTATACCTATACGGTCCTTTGTGATTTTGTCATATGTTGTAATAAGTGTGCTTCAATTTTGAAGTATTAACAATGTATGTAAAGTATGGTTCATTATAGTTGGTATCAGAGGAAAGGTATAGTCAACCTTTGGAAACTAGGATGTGAAATCCTTAGTAAGAACCCTAAGGATTAGTCTAAGCATAGAACACAATCTTAGTGTTTTAGAAATAGACCTGAATAACCTAGGATAAGACCTTAAGCGTGAAAATTTTATTCTTGAATTATGTGGTTTTCCTATTATAATTAGTGTTGCTCACACTATTCTTCTTGGTTTTAGTCAATGGCTGGAACCCGAAGGAACCGTGTTAATGCGGAATGCGATGGGCAATGCAATGATTGTCCCCCTGAGTAACCAAATGATATGGGGGCTGGAATTCAAAATCTTGTAGCCATGCTCACACAAATTTCTCAAGCTATGAATCATGCAAGACTTCCAAACGAGCAAAGGTAGTAGCAACATTCTGTTGAATCCTTCATGAGGCAGCGTCCACCTTCTTTCAGCGGGTCTACTGATCCATTAGTTGCTGAACAATGGATTAGTACTACTGAAAAGATATTTTCAGTTCTTCAATGTTCTGACCATGATAAAGTCATCCTAGCAGTGTATCGTTTGGAAGGAGATGTTGATCAATGGTGGAACCTTATTAAGAATATGAGGCAAATGAATGAAATTGAGTCCATGGAATGGGACGAGTTCAAGAACTTATTTTTCAATAAGTACTTCCCTTGTATTATCCAAACAAAGATGGAGAAAGAGTTTCTTGAACTAAAGAAAAGGGATGATGAATCTGTTGGTACCTATGAAGAAAATTTTACAAGACTTGCAAGGTATGATTCTGGTATTATTATCCAACCTGAGAGTAAGATCAATCGATTCTTTAGTGGCCTAAAACCAAGTCTTCAAAGGGCATTAGCCATAAGGGACTTCAATAGCTACGAGGAAATCGTTCGATGTGCTCTCAAAGTCGAGATGGAGATTGGAGTAACCCATCATTCATATGGGTTTGATAAGAAGAGGAAAATGGAATTCAAAGGAAAATCTAAAGAGAACACTGAAAAGAAGATGAGCTTTCCCTTATGCTCAAAGTGTGGAAAGAAACATGGAGGGAGTTGTCTTAAAGGGACAAGTAAATGTTTCAAATGTGGAAAGGAAGGTCATTGGGCATTTGAATGCCGCGATAATGGGAAGAAGATGTCTAATGATGCAAATAAAGGAAGGGATACACAGAATGAACCTACTACACTTCAATGTTTCAAGTGCAAGGAGATGGGGCATTATGCCAATCAATGCCCAAATCCAAGGGTTGATGATGATGGTCGACGTCAAAAAACTCTTAAGGCTAAAGACAAAGGAAAGTCACATGAAATTTCTATCAGCGATGTGGAGTACGATAACGAAGTGGTGAAAGGTACACTTACCATCCACTCTAAAGTAGCAAATGTTTTATTTGATTCTGGATCCACCCACTCTTTTATTTCTGAAGAATTTTCTAAGGGTATCACCGTATTACCTTAACAATCAGATGTTGAGTTAGCTGTGACAACACCTAATGGCACATCAATCGCATCAAAAGTTTATAATTCTTCTCTGATCGAAGTTTATGGGAAAGTGATTCCTGAAAATCTTGTGATCCTTCCTATAGTGGAATTTGATGTGATTCTTGGCATGGATTGGCTTTCTTTATACGGAGCTCATATCAATTGCCAAATAAGGGAAGTCACATTTCATATTCCAAATCAATCTATGATCATCTATCAATGCAAGGATGAACATAACCTTCCAGTGGAAATTTCTTCCATTTTATGGGTATTGATTCCACTGAATGGAGGTTATTTATCTCAAATGGTTGGTGAGAAACTCATGGTTAAGAATATGCCCATCGTACGGGAGTTTGATGATGTCTTTCCAGATGAATTATCGGGTCTTCCACCAAATCGTGAAGTTGAGTTTTCAATAGAACTCATACCGGGTGCTTTGCCTATTTCAAAGACACCTTATAGAATGGCCCCAATTGAGTTGCAGGAATTGAAGAAGAAACTCCAAGAGAATCTTGATAAGGGATTCATACGCCCTAGTGCGTCACCTTGGGTAGCACCTGTTCTATTTGTTAAGAAGAAAGATGGATCAATGAGACTATGCATTGATTATTGAGAACTTAACAAGATCACTATCAAGAACAAATATCCTCTCCCATGCATTAATGACTTATTTGACCAACTACGCGGAGCTCAATACTTTTTCAAGATTGATCTTCGTTCAGGGTATCATCAATTAAGGGTCAAAAGGGAGGATATACAAAGACGGCTTTCCATACAAGGTATGGACACTATGAATTTATAGTGATGCCATTTGGTCTTACTAATGCCCCTGCTATCTTCATGGATCTCATGAATAGAGTCTTTAGAAACTATCTTGATCAATTTGTGGTAGTCTTTATAGATGATATTCTTGTCTATTCAAAGAGCAAGGAAGAGCATGAAGATCACTTGAGAATTATATTGAAGACCCTGAGAAAGGAGAAGCTTTATGAAAAATTTACCAAGTGTGAATTTTGGATTCAAAAAGTTGCATTTTTGGGTCACATAATCTCAAAAGAGGGGATATCTGTGGATCCATCAAAAACAGAGGTTATCGAAAGATGGTCGAGACCAACAACAGTAACTGAGATCCGAAGTTTTCTTGGTTTGGCTGGATATTATCGACGTTTTGTGAATGATTTTTCACGATTATCTAATCCACTCACCAAGTTGACTCGGAAAGGAGTTAAGTTTGTTTGGACAGAGGAATGTGAAGATAATTTCAAGGAGTTGAAAAGAAGGTTATCCAGTGCACCTGTGCTCACACTACCTTATAGTGGAGAAAGGTTTGTGATCTATAGTGATGCATCCAATAAGGGATTGGGGTGTGTTCTTATGAAAAATGATATGGTGATAGCTTATGCCTCACGACAGTTGAAAATCCATGAGCAAAATTACCCAACACATGATTTGGAGTTAGCTGCGGTAATATTTGCATTAAAGATTTGGAGGCATTACCTTTATGGTGAAAGGTGTGATATTTATACTGATCATAAAAGTTTAAAGTATATTTTCACACAAAAGGGGCTGAATATGCGTCAAAGAAGATGGTTGGAGCTGATTAAGGATTATGACTGCTCAATCCATTACCACCCTGGGAAAGCAAACAAGGTGGAAGATGCATTAAGTCGACAAGACCATGCTAGTTTATCCATGATGAGGATCACAAAAGATCCAATATTTATGGATTTACAAAGGATGGATCTTGGAATTATAATGGAAGGTGAAAAATCTTATCTTTCTCAAATGAATGTTCAACCATCTATAAATGTGAAGATTAAAGAGGCACCGAAATAAGATGTCGAGTTACAAAAGAAGGTGAGAAATGTCCCTGAATTCAACATTGATTGTGATAGGATAATAAAGTTCAGGAATCGGGTTTGTGTTCCTCCCATCCCCGAATTAAAGAAGGAGCTACTGGATGAGGTTCATAGTTCTTCATTCTCTATTCATCCTGGAAGTACAAAGATGTATAGGGACCTGAAAGAGTACTTCTAGTGGGATGGAATGAAAAGAGATGTTGCTAAATATGTCTCTCGATGCTTTGTTTGTCAACAAGTTAAAGCTGAGAGACAGAAGTCTAAGGTGATGTTACAACCATTACCCATACCCGAATGGAAATGGGAAAATATCACTATAGACTTTGTCACAGGACTTCCTAAAACATCCAAAGGCAATAATGCTATCTGGGTCATAGTTGATCGTCTTACAAAGTCTGCACACTTCATTGCTATTAGAGAGGATTTCTCTCTAGATCAGCTTTCCAGGATATATATAAAGGAAGTGGTAAGATTGCATAGAGTACCACTTTCTATTATATCTGATCGGGATCCGAGATTTACCTCGAAGTTCTGGCGAAGTCTTCAGCATACTCTGGATACAGAGTTGAGTTTCAGCACTGCTTAGCATCCTCAGACATACGGTCAGTCTGAGAGAACAATTAAAACCCTAGAAGATATGTTGAGAGCTTGCTATATGGATTTCAAAGGAGGTTGGGATCAACACCTACCTTTAGTGGACTTTTCTTATAATAATAGCTTTCACTCTAGTATTCAGATGGCTCCTTATTAAGCTCTCTATGGAAATAAATTCAGGACTCCAACTTGCTGGGATGAAGTTGGGGAAAGAAAGCTATTAGGACCTGATCTCATTGATGAAATGGCAGAAAAGGTTCGATCTATTCAACAACACATAATAGCAGCTCAGAGTCGACAGAAAAGTTATGCCGACAACCGAAGAAAAGACCTAGAGTTTGAAGTGGGCGATAAAGTGTTCTTACGGATATCTCCCTGGAAGAGAGTCATGAGATTTGGAAAGAAGGGGAAGTTGAGCCCTAGATATATCGGTCCTTTCGAAATACTGGATCGTGTTGGCACTACTAGATTAAGCACCAATAGCGACCGCCAAAAGCGGTCGCTAAAGGTTTTTAGCGACCGCCTTGCGACCGCTTTTGGCGGTCGCAATTGCTTCGTCGGTAAAAACCAATAGCGACCGCCAATGGCGGCCGCTAAAGGTCCTTTTAAAAAAATCATGTTTCATGTCCGCGGGATAGTGTGGGTGCGACACGGACGCGCGGGGGCACGAGGCGGAACCGGAGACCTTCAGTGGTCGGCCATGGCGGATCTACGGCGGCGGAGGGAGGGGCGGGTGTGACGGCATGTGAAGGAGGGGTGGCCGGAGGGGTAGGGCGATGGCATGTGAGGGAGGGGTGAATGGATGGTGGTGACCGAGGGAGGTAGCGCGACGGCGGGGCGCGATGGAGGGCCGCGACGGCGGGGCGCGACGGCGGGGCGCGACGGTGGGCCGCGACGGCGGGGCGCGACAGCGGGGCACCAGCGCGGCAATGAGGAAGAGAGAAACGATAGGGCGGGAAAAATCCCGCCCATTTATTTCCGTATTAGCGACCGCCTCTGGCGGTCGCTAATACTATCAGTAGCGACCGCCAATGGCGGTCGCCCGTACCCAGAGGCGCAGAAGCCAGTTTTTGTAGTAGTGTGGGAAGGTAGATTACCGATTGGCGCTTCCACCGAATCTCTCTCAAGTTCACGATGTGTTCCATGTATCTCTCCTGAGAAAGTACATACCTGATCCTTCACATGTACTTAGCTCAGAAGTTGTACCGCTGGAGCAAGATCTTTCTTATGAAGAACAACCGATAGAGATTCTGGATCGTAGAGAAGAATTCCTACGAAACAAGACCACTCGATTGGTGAAAGTTTTATGGAGGAACCACCAACTTGAAGAAGCTACATGGGAGCTTGAGGATATGATGAGGGAGAAGTATCCTCATCTGTTTGTTACAAAGTGACAAATTTCGAGGGCGAATTTTTTTTTAAGGGGGTAGAATGTAACACCTGAGACTTTTATGTTATATAAATCATCAAAGGAATCTTTTTCTACACAACACTTGCTTGGCTTACTTTACACGCAATCGTGACCTTCCTCGATAGCTTGCGTTGTAAGCAATACCGAGTTTCACTAAACGGCGATATGCTACTAAAATATTATTTAAAATAGCCGTTATGAATAGTAATAACCACTTTTTGAATTTTTTTCTTTAAAAATGGACTTCATTCTTGGATTCGGAATACCGAAATTAGCCTAGGGTGAAATTTTGATATTTTTCTGAAAACTTTCAATTTTTGATGAATAGTGAAACCACTAAGTGGCAGGTTAAAAACTGAATTTTGCATAAAACATAATTTTACCGCTTCTGTGAATGTAATTTCAAAAATCCGACAGACACGGTTGATATCAGTAAGTAAAATGTGGTTCAATGAAATAAAAATAATTTTTTGGTGAATAGTAACTTTTTACTTTTTTTTACCGCGGTTAATAGTAAATAGGGTAACTAAGGGTAAATATGATATTACTATTACCCTAACACATGTCCTAATTCTATTGGATAAGTGTAATTCGACCAAAAACAACCTTATGAATATAATATGACCATTTAGGTCCACTTGGATTAGATTATGACATTTAATATTATTTTATTTAATGAATAGTTAAAATAGTTAAAATCAAAGTTTAATAACTAAAACATTTGTAATATGGGTTTATACATAAGATAAATTCAATTATAAATATTCATTAGAAATCTAAAAATATTTCCTACATAATGATATTTTATTTATAATTTTTAGACTTTAAATTAATTAATTTATTTATGACACAATGATGATGGAGTAATTACCCTTTTAAGGAAATGTTAACATAATCGATGTTATAAATGCCCAAATAAATGTAATTTGAGACTTTTTATGAATTACAATAATTTTCTAGGTTACTATGATATATTAGTGTTGATTTAATAAACTTGGTTCGAACATATAATTCTGTTATGACTTTCACAAAAATCATATATCAAATAGTGTCAAAATTGACACAAAATAGTTTTTAAATAAAATATTAAATTATTAATTGTTATTTTATTCCTAAAAATCTAAGGTTCGGCCAAATGACTTAGATAAGGATATATATATTAATAATAAACAACTTGGGGTTTGTTTGGCATGTTATAGTAAGTGTATTAACCATATAGTGTAAGAAAACAAAAAGACACGGTAAAAGTTAAATTATTTAACTTAGAGTTAAATCTAATTGATAAGGTTAAAAAAAATAACCTAAACTTGTCTAAATCCTATTGGTTGATACGATTTCGACCCATCCCCACTTTACCTTCGAAATAAGACCCTTTGTAACCATTATAAACTGATTTTTACTTTAATATAAAATAATATTTTTGAGATATTCCTAAGGTGCCCCTCTCCTCCCTTATAAAAGGGCACCTCCTCCCCCTCCTCCTCACACCAATTTGAGCACTCAAACTCGGCCAAATCCTGCCAAAATCCCTTCTCCACTTCCCTAGAATAATCCTAGAGGTTCTGGTCTTCTTCAAAGACCAATCTTAGTTCCCTAAGTGGAGGATTCAAAGAGGCGTTTCAAAGAAGAGGTAATATCCATTACCGATCTTTTCAATTTCTTTCTTCTTCAACTTCTTATTCTTTAGTTGTTTCATGATAAAGTAATAACATCAGTATTACTTACATACTGATATGTTATTATAAATATTAAACAAACCTAATTCACCTTCTATCCATCCTACGGAAAAATGAAATCACCGCGCGTGCGTACGTACGGAATACCGTCTCCACGCCGTGGTGTAATCTATTTTCCACCATCACCTTACAAGGATGGGTATAATGGTGTAATGAGTAACTATATATGATTATTATAAAGTGATATTGAAACTGAAATAGTATAAATACACTTAAATACAATTCCACGATCATGGGAACAATATCATCGCTCGTGCGTACGTACGGAATACCGTCTCCACGATGTGATGCGACTCGTTCTACATGATCATCATTACATAGTAATTATATAAATGAATTTAATGAATAAATATGATATATGTTACACTAATACCATTCTGGATATAAGGTATCTATAACCTTAAAATAAGAATAAGAATTTATTAGGCAAAACACGCATAAGAACAAAAGGCAATAAAGACCCGAGTAACAAGTAACAATGAAATATTACTAATAAGAAGCTAAGAATATGAACATATATGATATCATATCAATATGTATGATTCTGGAATAAGTCAATAACATTATTTAAACCATTATACATGAGCTTTGGACACGTACAAAGCAAATCGGACCTAAGGTAAGGGAAATATCACAATCTCATTTTTATCCGAGATTGTTTATACTCTAGTATTTACTAGGGTGTATTTTATCATCCACATCCATGTTTCCTCAATATGTAATATTATTTCCATACACCTACATTTTTTTAAATCCAATTTTACCCTTCGGTGAGTTTTTAGTAAAGGATATGAATGGAATCTTTTGTCGTTTTTCGTACGAGGTACTTTTTTACTTTTCCGACAAAAGTATGAAGAATGTTTTTTTTAACTTATACAGAATGAATAAATTTTTAAAACATTATTTCCAAGAATCTTCCTTTACAAGTTTTCAAGTTTATTTTTAATCAAATTATTTTAGTTTAAAATTGTATGACATGTTAATAAAGGAAAAATGTTTTTGAAGTAGAAAGGATATTTTCCTCAAGAATGGAGTTCAAGTGTTTTTATCAAAATTATTTTCCATCTAAGATAATAAAGGGTTCTGTTTCTATCCCTATTATTACATTGATTTGATTATGTTGTGATGGAATTATATTTTTATGAATCCCTTTATCTTATATGAATTTTTTTATGATGTCACGATGTTTAAGATTCCCATTTTTGTTACATGGGTTATGCTACGATGTATGGTTTATGATTTTGTGGCACACATAAGAATGGTATCATTATGAGATGGGTGGGACCTATATCTCCCTCCAATGCATTGGGTAAAGATTTATATCTCATGAGATAGACATGGCTAAAACGGAAGGTTATTTCGGTTCAGTGATACAAGACTGAAACGAGGAGTGAACTCAGTTCAGAAATGGACTTTGTCTGCTAAGATAGTCTTGGCAATGAGTCATGACTAACAAGAAATGATTTTCCATGATTATGTGTGCATGCCACAAAGTTTCAAGTTTTATGTTATGATTATGTGGATCTCATTATCAATTCTATTATTTATTCCATGTTAAGATATTATGATCTCTTTTGCAGGTTATGATTTCAAAAAAGATATGATATGATTTTTATTTCCTTTATTTGCCCTTACTGAGCATTTGAGCTCACCCTTTTTTGTATGTTTTCTTTTCCCCAGGTCAGGAAGATAGATATTAAGTAGAATATTCTAAAAGGTACTCTAGATATGATGAAATAAATGGGAGACACTGTAGAAGATTTATGAACCAGTTGTTTATGTTTCCCAGTTTCTAAAGACACTATACCTATACGGTCCTTTGTGGTTTTGTCATATGTTGTAATAAGTGTGCTTCAATTTTGAAGTATTAACAATGTATGTAAAGTATGGGTCATTATAATGTTCTTCACAAAATCAGTATAATATTTATCCATCAAATATTTTACATAAAAATGTCATAATAACCAGGAAATCAAAAAGGCTGGTGGTAGGTGTTGCATCTATATTTCCCTTTAGTTGTGGGTTCAAGCCCCGTGGCCTTTCTGAATGCGATGGGTTGTCACCCGACCTATGGATTATCCTTTTAAAAAAAATATATTAATATAATTCCTATAAAATTACTAAAAATAAGATTGATATCTTGAAAAATAACATTAATCATTAAATCAATTTTTAACCACTAAATTTTTCTATACTGTTTATTTTTTTTCTAGAAAATAAAATAATATTATTCCATGACCCGTCCCCTAGGGCTCGTTCCGTGACTACCCCAATACCACCTCTGATAGGGTAGGGTCTAATGAATATAACTTAGTAGGTACATCCCATAAATTGGAGGCATTTGTCTAAGAACTTGTATGCATGAACGCAACTCCAAGCCAAAGATGCTCAAAATTAAAAACTCTAAGGAAAAATTCATGCATACCACTACAACCCAACAACAGAGTATGACATAAAGAAAATAAGTAAAATAAAACCTGGCCAGAATACAATCCCACCAAAAATAAAGAGTTTGTAACACAACTAATGAAGCTTATCTGCAGAAAATGCCACCTGATCCAACTGCAAGGTACGACATTGGACTGCTACTTGTAAGACACCAGAACACACCTTGGTCTTTCTAAACACACTAGGCCCTACCTAATCTTGGCCTTCCTATAACATCATTAAAGCATCAGTTGTATAAAAATAAGGGCACTAAAGTGATTGTAGGAAGCTGTATGAAACACATTAGATCATCTGATATCACAAGGCATTGTCTGGTCATGTTCCGGGTCCTACTCTACCATGGACTTCACCAAAGTGTCAGTTAAATTCTCAAGACACAACACATGCGAGAAAACCCCATACAATGGTGAGTAAAACAATACTTAGTAAGGCACCCTGATACTCAAATTGAAAGACCACAAAGGAAACACCATCAAGAAGGTACAGTCATCTCAACATAGGTATATATCAACTATACAAATAACAAGAACATCTAGGTATACTCATAATGTATTCAAAGATGCAATGCCTCATTCACTACCATCTATATAGTTCTTCTCAGCGCACTCTTGATTCTGAAATATCCCACTCCCCGATCCATTTGAAAGTAACCACATAAAAATGTCTACCAAAAGAATCTGGGAGAACATTTGTTCTCAAAATGTCATGAAGTTTCACTATGACGTTCGGTCTCACTAAGATTAGGAGTCTCGATATAACATCCAAATCCTTGGTCACAATATTTTTCTCAAGGCATCCTCATTCTGGGAGTCCCACTCTTCAAGCCTAGATGTCATCCAGGACTCTTATAAGAGGTCCTACTAAACATAGGCTCCTCCCAAAAAGAAAATGATGGCCAAAGGTCATGAAATACAGATAGGGGATTCTGAAGAATACCACGAACACAATCTGTATTACCCCGCACCATAGGGGATACTTAGAGAATACCATGAACCCTACAATGCGGCTTGTAACATAAGAAATTCTAATGAATACAATGAACTCTATGATACGGACCAGTAGATAGAGTACTAACACCTTGTGCTTGGAGGTCACATCAATGCCCTATAAACTCTACCCTAGAAGATAAAGTATCACTCCAGTCCCAAGGAGTATTTACAACACAATCTGGGACTCATCTCTCGAGGGGTTATCATGAAATGTCATACTGAACCCTCAAGGGAAGAACCAAGGGGAGAATCTGCACCAATATTGATCCTTACTAACATCCCTACAAGCCATCTCAAAAGGACCGCCTCATCACAAGGGTCCCAATGACATAGATGTTTCGCCAATTGAACTTATGGTTTGAAATATATGGAACTATTTGTAAAAAGGGTCTGATGGGGTCCAGTTCCAGTCTGACCCGGTCAGATCGACATGTCCCGGCCTGCTATAGTGGCCCAGGGTCAGCCTGCCTGGCCAACCCAGCCCACAACAGTGGGTCGGTCTTCTCCACTCGGGACGCGGAGGGTGTTGCGTTTCACCTGTAGCTATTGTCACAGCTCACTATCCACATCCACTAAACCACTTCCGGATATTTTCAGTGACCTCTTATCACTACCCAAAGTGGATGCCATGGGCCACCTTCATTGCTACGGCATGCTGCCATTGGCACCGACACACCGATGGGGCCTTCTGCGGGACACCATACACGCTTCAGTGGTCTGTTATTCAATCTGGAATTTATTTCAGAGTCCTCAAGTCACGTTCTTTATCTCCATGGGTTCAAACCTATTATGTAACCCATCCTGGTGAAATTAATCTCGAATGGAGATATCTTTTTCACTTCCTTGATCCATTCACCACCGTCATCATCGAACCACTATTATGTCGTTTCCATCCTGGATCTGTGATACAATATCGTTGTTCTAAGAGTCGATTGTGAAACAATCGATCAATCTCCAAAAATTGAGTTGTGGTCCAAAAGACGAATGCCCTTGATGAATAAAGAATGGAGGGAGCGATGACATGAATCCATAAAAAGGTAACATCCTCGATCTATGTTAGTGTCGATCATGGTTTATCACCATTAGAATGGAAATTTAATTAATCCAATAACTCATCACACAAGATTAATCAACATTTGATAACCAATAGCAATCTTCAATTAAAACCCCAAAAATAAAGCACCCTTCCCACAAGAATGATCAAACCCTGGGACAACCTATTCATGGGTTGATCCGCATTCATCTTTTAAATATAAGAACAAGGAAAGTAAAGATTCAAAATAATAACTTTTACCTTGAGTTAGATCTCTTGTAGACATAGATTAAAGTTTTGTTACCACATCGATCCTTATTCTTCCAAAGTTCATCGATTCTTCATCGCATGATCGAATCCCGACCTTCAATCCATCATAGCCAGTGAGAGATCCTCCTCCCCCTTGCCTTAGGGAAACTCCATAGTTTCGGTGAAATCTCAAGAATTATGAATTATAACACTGTACCATGTCATCTATTAATGGAGGAAACAAATTAATACGTTAATTTATTTCATCATTACACTTTCTCTTTAAAACAACGTCGCCAGGCTACCTAATTTATGAAAGGAGAATGGGTTTCTCTATCCTTGTGTCACAACATCTCTACACTACAAAATGCTAAAAGTAAATAAAATAAATATTGTTAATTTTATTTTATTCTCCTTTAAATGTTCAAAAAAACTTTTACCCTTGACCCATACCGCTCAACGCTAGGTTATGCCTAAGGAAATCACATCATCATGAGGTCAACTGTACTCTCATATTTCCAATCTGAGTTACCGTTTATGAGTTATATGGATTAGAAAAAATAAAATAAATTTATTTAATTGTTTTATTTATGGTTATTCAATTTTCGAGTCTTATCACTCTAGATCCATGCTGAAAAAGTTAAGTCATACCATGGTAAAATTTCCATACTGAATGTAATGGTTCCCTTAGATTTCTAATTTGGTCATCCGTTTAAAATTTATTTCACTTTTTTAGGAAAACCACTCACGCCTTCTATTTAAAAACTAAAAAAAAATTCAAAGGATCATTCTGGGAAAATCGAGCCTCAGATTCACAAGTCATCTTAGTTCCTAGTATCATAATTTTCACAATAAATTTATAAAAATACAACTGGGAATATCTGAGTAATTACATTCTCCCCACCTTACTGATTTACATCCTCAAAAATCCAAACAAGGTTTACTCGAACAAAATTTGAGTGAATCGAGAAAAAATATGATCCTTCCACTACCATATGATCCTCTTAAGATTCATTTGCTGCCTTTGAACACACACCAAGGGAAAAGATCATCAATGAAATACCATTGATCTACATTGGTCATTTAATCCAAAACACTCCAACATCGATGTTCAGCTCGACCCAGATTACAATGTGCAAATGCTTTATTAATGAATATTCTCAATTGACACATGTGGAAGATTATATGTATCTGTTCCTAGTATGGGGTAGATCAAAGTAGTATTCTACCTTAGAAACTCTACTTAGAACCTTAAAGTGGGTCTATTAACTTCAGAGATAGCTTTCCACCACACAAAAAAATCTATGTAACCCTCTTCGAGGTGAGACCTAAAGGAAGACATGGTCTCCTTTCTTGAACATCAAAGGTCTCTACCGTCTGTCAGCCCAAAACATTGGACAGCCCCTGGAATTATTCATCCACTCCTAAATGACCAGCACATTCTCTACAAACTCCTCTTGTATGTAAAGTCTTCCTAAGCCCTCTACTAAACTCTTTTCTTGTGGTAGTTAAGAATTGGTCTGACTTAGTGAGTAATTCAATGATCACCCTGATGGTATCATTTATCCTAGACATACATGGTAAATTCATCACGAATTATACCATTATCCCTTCCCACTTTCTTCTAGGTACCTCTAGAAAAAGAAAGAACAGCCCACAAAATTGATTCAAACAATGATCAGCCTTTAACTCAATATGTAAGCTCATCTTCAACCCGTCTCGTCATCCTTGGATTCCTCCTTGACACCAACATGAATATTTCTATGCATTTAACTACTCTAGAAATACACTGACACAACTACGCATCTCTTGAAAAGAAAGATGTGCTCTCCACCTTTCAAATATCCAACAGGTTCATTCCCTGTGGACAACTGATCACATAAAATCTCACTATCAGTATCACTGAGTCATTCTTTCCTAACACACTATAATAGTATAGGGGTAAAAACCACTGATTAAAGGTAAGATGTGTCATATATATCCATGAAGGATAACTACAATGATTCCAACTACTCTGATGCCTCACTCAGTAACTTCTATCAGGATTCCTATAGGGAGCATCTTCTTTTATGATCCTCATCAATGGGTTCACTATAACTCCACCCTATGATATTCCTTATCCCCAAAAAATGGACCTTCCGAATCAATGAAAAACACTTCAAGATCTTTTCGAGTAGCTAATTCTCTTAAAGTGGGTACAAGATAATCCTTATGTGTATCATGTGCTTCCCCTCAGACGTCGAGTATACTAAGATGTCATCAACAAAGATCACATGGGGCTACCCAGTGTGAAACATCGGGTCTTGTGAAGATCTTCCTCTGTAAGTCCCCCACCTACACCCCTAGCTCATGGAGTTCCTTGGGAGTCATCTGATATACTAGCATAAAAATCTATGCGACTATATGGTGTAGACCAATGCATAATTCTAACCCTCTATGGAGAGGTAAACCTGGAACTTTTTAAGGAGGATGTTCTTACACTCTTCTGCCACTAGAAAACTTGAGGTCTCATAACATCCACTACACCGAGGGTCAGGCTAGACAATTGAAGAGTGATTGGTTGCACCATAATATTCACGAGTCAATCCCGTGTTTCCTAGGTTTTCTTTTTCACTGAACAAGAAAAACCCAATTCTATCTCTGTGGACATATCTCATCATTTTTCCTAAAAAAGTAAATCTAATCATGAACTGTGGATGGACAGTCTAGACCCAAACTAAGGTCGTAAGGCCTCGACACTACCACCGAGAGGTTCTGACCAAAACTCTCACCATAAGGGTTAGATCACACCATCAACATAAGTGTGATTATCGAGTCTACTCCCATAGGTATATCCAGATGTAAGGGTCAAGTCAACAGTTTAGCTAGAACATGTAGGTATTGAACAAGATTTGTGATAATAAGTAATGATTATAACCTATTTCTATTAATACGTTAGCTAATAGTAGTCATATAACATACCTCCAATCATTCATGGAGCCCTTTGGTCATATGCCTCAACTTCATGCAGCTACCCCCTTCCCCTTTCATCCAACTCCCTAAGCCTGGTGTGGACCACGTTGGGGTGGTGGTTGTAATATGTTGAAATGTAAACCACCTCATACTGATCCCCAAACTCCTCTTCTATGTTTGTCTCTCTATAGATCCATATATTCCTATCATTGTCTCTACCTCAGTGGATTATCCACTATTTCCTTATCAGCACCCCAACAGGTTGGGAAATCTCTAACAAGATTCCCTAAGTTGTCTCATGAAAATAATTATCTCTCTAGAATGATTTAACTCGCCTTATGATACCTTAGTTGTATATCCCCTATCCTATAACCTCAAATCGGAATGTCTCACACATCCAACACCCTGAGATAGACATTGTCTTCCTCTTTCTGAGGTCTCTTCTCCTTCCTTTCCACTACAGAATTCCACTAGTTGTATCCACTCAACCAAGGGACTTCCAACCAAAAAGGTTCTCTTTATGACCCAAGAATATGTAGGAGTGCATAGAGTAATAGCATTATCTTGGATGTAACTTAAAATACCTCTCTTGGAGGTTTGATCCATGAAACACTGGTCAAATTGTGTTCATCGAATACCTGGAAATGTCGGTATACCTCGATGAATACTCAGCTACAGACATGTCACATGGCCGAAGCTGTAGAAGATCTTGGGAATGCATAGACTTTATCTTTTATAGAGAGTACATAGAAGAGTCACCTCATTATAAGATTGGTTTATCTAAATCCCTCCATTGTTCTGCTAATCCATGTAAAAGCCTCTTTGACAGGACCACCATCTGATCTAATGGTGTCTTGACTAGATGGAAAACATAGTCACCACCTCAAGATATTCCTTGGACTTCTGTGAGTCGGGATCACCTTAGAACCTAAGGGGTATCTGTTATTGAAATTCAAGAAGTGCGTTCAATCCACGCATCTCATCCGCTGGTTCTACAAGTACCATGTGCTACTTCATAGGTGGTGGTATAGTTGGTACACCACCCAGTGGTATTGTATCTGGTACAAAAACTTTTACCCATCTTTTCACCCCGCTGATCATTCTCGTGATCATGTGGTGGAAACCTATTTGTTTATCTATGTGGAAGCATCTTGAAACAAAAAAAGATATACCATGATCAATAGAGTATACCTGGTTAGATGACTCAAGAAGAACATAGAAAAAATCACAACTCATCATTATATGATGCATGTACCATTATTTCCCTACAACTATTGTTTTTATGTACTGAGTCAGAAAACAGGTTCCCAAAGACTTGGGGTATGGATACGTCATCCATCACACTAACACTAGAGTCCCTAACCTCAAATTCGAACTTGAAACACTTAATATTATTTCCCCACACCAATCTCAATGACTATCAGTCCTAAGGTAGAAATGAACTCATCTAATACCACTCTGTCATGACCCATCAATTGGGGCCCATGTTGTGACTACCCAAATCCCTCCTATAATAGTCCAGGGGCTGGAGACTAGCACAATGTAGGAATATCCCATAAATGGGAGGGATTTTCCTAATAACTTGTACACACACACACAACTTTGTGCCAAATATGATAGAAAGTAAAAAACACTAAATAAGGAAAAAATCATGCATAACACTACAACCCAAAAACAGAGTACGATAGAAAGAAAAGTAGTAAAGTAAAACCAGGCTAGAATGAAATCCCACCAAAAAGAAAGAGTCTGTAACACAGGTACATAAGCTCATTCAGAGAAAATGAAACCTAATCCAACTGCAAGGTACGAAAATAGATGGTTGTCTTTAATCCACCGTAACACACCTCGGTCTCTATGAACACACTAGGCCCCACCTAGTCTTGGTCTGCGTAAAATATCGTCAAAGAGTCAACTGTCTACAAACAAAGGCACTGAAGTGGTTGTTGGAAGCTTCCAAAAAACCTCAACTCATATGATATCATAGGGAACCTTTCTATCATGGTCCTGATCCAACTCCACCCAGGACTCCACCAAAGCATTGGTCAACTGCACAAAAAACGACACATGTGGGAAAATCCTGTGTAGGGGTGAGTAAAACAATACTCAGTAGGGGACCCTGAAATACAATGTGAAAGAATACAAAGGAAAAAACATCAAGAATGTATAGTCATCTAAACACGGGTATATGTCAATAACACATATAACATGAACATATGAGTATAATCATAAATCATTATAAGATGAAACATCTCATCCACTATTATCCATATGGTTCTGCTCGTAACACTCTCAATTCTGGGAGATCCCACTCCTCAAGCTATCTGAATGTAACCACGAAGAACAAGTCTACCAAAATTATCAGAGAGGACATCTGGTATTGATATGTCATGAATTTACCCAGAGACATTCGGCCTCACTGAGGCAAGGAGTCTCGATATCATATCCAAATCCTTGGTCACAAGATTCTTATTAAGGCAATATCATTCTGAGAGTCCCAATCCTTGAGCCTAGATTTCATCTGAGACTCTTACAAGAGGTCCCACTAAACTTGGGCCCCACACAAAAAGAAAATTTTGGTCAAAGGTTAAGAAATATAGTTAGGGAATTCTAAATAATACTGCGAACCCAATCTGTATTACCCCACACTATAAGAGATTCTTTGAAAATACCATTAACCCTACAATGAGGCTCGAAATGTAGGGGATTCCGAAGAATAACACAAAACCTATGATACGGCCCACTATAGGGATTATTAATGATCTATGCTCGGTGGTCCCATCAATACCTAAATAATTCCACCTAGGGTGATAGATTATCACTCTAGTCCCAAGGAGTATTTGCAACTCTATTCAGGACTCATCTCTCAAGGGGATTGTCGTGAAATGTCATACTGAACCCTCTAGTGAAGAACCAAGGGGAGACTTTGCACCTATAATGGTCCTTACTAATATCCCAACAAGCCATCTCAAAATGACTGGCTTATTTCTAGGGTCCCAAATCCATATATGTCTCATCAATAGGACTTACGGTTAAAAAGATATGGCACTTTTTTGTAAAAAGGGGTAGGTGGGGTTCGGGGTCCGCCGACCCGACCCACTGGGTCAACCCGGACCACTAGAGTGTGCTTGTCTTCTCCAACCAGGATGTGGTAGGTTCTGTGGGTCTCCACCACAGTCCAGCTGGACTGTGGCCTCCAATCATGTCATGTTTATTGCTAGTCACGCCTACCGAACCACCGTCGGCCTTTGTCAGCAACATCTGATCGTTGCCTGTGAGAGATTCTATGGGCCTCCTTTGCCACTACGGTGTGCCATTGGGGCCTTCCACTAGCCACCGGAGGATCTCTGGTGGTCATTTTTTGATCTAGAATATGTTCTAGAGTCCTTGGGTCGCACTCTTAATCACCATGGGTTCAAAATTGTGCCACAATCCCTTCCGATACATTGTCGCTCGAAAGGCGATATCTCCCACACTGGCTCAATCTATTCGCCACCATCATCATCACACCTATGTCATGTCATGTCCATCCTAGATCAATGATACTAGATCATTGGACCAAGTATAAATTGTGCAATGATCGATCGATATCCAAAATTTGATTCACGGGCGATATAAAGAACACCAGTGATGAAAAAAGAATGGAGGGAGGAATGACATGAGTCAACAAAAAGGGATGCACCTCGATCTATGTTTGTTTCAATCATGGTTATTCACTATTAGAATAGAAATTAAATTAATACAAGAATCCATCACATAGTATTAATCAACATTTGATAATCAGGATCAATATTTTGTTAAAACCCCACAAATAAAACTCCCTTCGTACAAGAACAATCGAACAATGGGTCATCTTGTTCATGGGTTGATCTATATTTTTCATTTAAATCTAAGAACATGGAAATAAAATATTCAAAATAACATCCCCTAACTCGATTTGGATTGCTTTCATACATAGATTGAATTCACATCACCGCGTCGATCCCTGTTTTGCCGATGTTTGTCGATTCATCACTGCTTGATCGAATCCTGACCTCTAATTTGTTGTCGCCAGCAAGAGAGCCATCCCTTGCCTTACGGAAACACTAGAGTTACATAGAAATATTTAGTGTTATGAATTATAAAGTTGGACATTGTCCCTGATTAATAGAGGAAACGTGTTTAGGCATTAATGCATTTTAGCGTTATTGTTTCTCTTTGAAATAGGATTTCCATGCAGTTTTATTTATGAAAGGAGAACGGGTTGCTTTATCATTGTTTAGCAGTGCCACCACACTGTGAAACTTTAAAAGGAAATAAAATAAACTTATTTAAGTTTATTTTGTTATCCTTTAAAATTTCCAATAATTAACTTCTACCCTCGACCCGCCCCGGTCAAGGTTAGGCTCTACCTAAGGAAATAACGTCCTCATGAGCTCAAAGGTGCTCTCAGATTTCTAATATGAGTTACCGTTTATGAGTTATAAGGATTTAAAAAATAAAATACTTTTATTTAATTATTTTATTTATAGTTATGCCATTTTTGTGTTTTTTCACTGGAGACCTATACCAACTAAAGTTAAGTCACACCTTGAGAAAACCTACCATCCTAGACGGAACGGTTCCTTTAGATTTCTGATTCAGGAAATTTTCTAAGAGTTATTACACTCTTTTAAGAAAATCAATCACATGTTCTATTTAAATACTAAAAAAAATTTGATGGATCATTCTGGGAACTTTAGGCCACAGAATCGCATTTCATCTCAACTTTTGATCTTTTAATTTTCCCAAGAATATTCTAAAAATAAAACCACGAAAATCTATGTTGTTGCATATTAATTGACTATTACTACTTTAATATCAATGATCTAATTATACCTAAAGGTTATCACTAACATTAAACTTTTTCCTACAAAATTTAAAAGAATTAATCCTTAAATAAACATATTAATAAAATGAATTCTAAACCAAATGGTTGTATTATTATAAATGTCTCCTAAAATATCCTTAATCATGTTAAACTCTCTTTAAATAAAACCTCAAAATGTGTATGTATTCATTTATAATTATGATCAACATTATATTTATCAATCTAAGACACTTTAGGTTTGTCCCATATCACTATGGAATATCATATATTTCTATAGGTTTTATTCTCTCATTCATCATAATGGTTCAAAATTAAAATTTGAATTAACCCTAACATATCCCTCAGGATAGTTAAATGAGGTATTTAGTAAGGTTACATTCACCATTAACTATAATGATGTATAATATATATTTTAATTACTTTTTTAGGGGCATTACCCATAGATACATCTATGCCAAAACCACCTCCACCTACAGTATCCAAACAGTTATGTGTTACTAAGAAAACTAGACAATCTATATTTTTCCAAAATTTAGAATGGTATTTTATAATTAGACTTATACTTAAATTAGGGAATAGGGTTATGTTCCCTAATATATATTTTCCTTAAATCTAGTTCTTAATGTTTCTATTAAATTTACTATAATACCAATTGTAATGAAATCGACCTCAATAACTAGGATTTGGGGGTTATTTATTATATTGGCACTAGATACAAGTGATCACATCCCAAATATTTGAATAGTTTAGTAGTTTGATGAACCAGATAAAATCATTATTATTATATTAAATTAGTAATATAATATTAAAACTTTGTGAAAGTACAATAATTATATATCCTTGAACTCATTCAAAGATTTATTCTTCATATCTGTGGAAAAGGAAACAAAATAAGGGTGAGATTATATACTCAATATGGTTTACGTATATCAGAATATATCATGAGTAAATAAGTCATAGTGAATATATAAAGGTAAATAACTAAACATTCGTGTCATTTAATCAATAATTTGATCCTGAAGAATAATATTCTAGTAATAAATGATATTAAAATTTTTCAATATAAATAATCAAATGAGCTTGAAAAGTATCCATTTGTATCAAACTAATAAAATAATCACATAGTCGTCAATAATTTATTTATTAATAATAGAATTTATAATTTCATAAATCATAATCGTACCATCAAGTCCCTGTTCGAAGACAAGATATTAGAATAGGTAAAGTGTATTCGAAATACCTAAACTATTATGTCTCATGAGACCTACCGATGAATCAAGGGGGTATAAAAATCCATTCCCATCCATTACAAATTCTAATTTATTACTCATATATTTAATTATAAATTTATTTTATAAAAAATATTAATTATAAATAAATATTTATATTGAGTAAAGAATATAAAATATTAGGATTACCCTAATCAACCAACTAGAAAAAATTTATATGTTTAAATGGTATAAAATTTAAGAAATAAGAATATCCCTGATTAAAATAATATTTATATTTCTTATGTAAAATTTTAAGAACAAATTGAATGTTTTAAGAAAATTTAATTACCAAAAAATTAATGAAGAGATAAGAGATTCCCATCAATTCATCAGAAAAGTAGAATTTGTCATAAGATAAAGTCTTTTCGAGGATAGAATAAAATAGAATAAAAAAATTAATTTAAATTTTCATTAAATAATTTAGTTTTTAAATCCACTAAAATCTTTTAGAAGAATATGAATATCATTAAAAAAATTCGGTGGCAGAAAATTTCATTAACACCATATATGTTAAAAAGAAACATACCTTTTCACTTTTATAAATAAAGTTGAAAATGACCCTTTCTAAAAACATTATAAATGTTACATTAAACCCTTGTTAGAATTAAATGGCAACATAAAATTTCATTAATAAATTATATCAATAAATAAAAATTACTTTTGTAATATAATTTTAAAAAATATAGACATAATAGAAATATATACCTCATCAAAAGAGAAATAAAATTATATTTTATTTTAAACATTTATTTTATTAATTAAAGTGATAATGAGAAGAACTTATGGAATAATATATGGAAAATAGTTAAATATATTGAGGTTAAAAAAATTATGAAGGATAGATTATAATATTTCTTCAATGAAAATAAGTGAAATCCCAAAAAATGATATTGTAAAAGAAATTCTTACCACTTTAGTGACTTTTAAATTATAACCCCTTGAAATATTACAATTGAATTAAAACTCTAATCACCATGAATAAATAGTTATTCATGTTAAATATATAAAAAAAATTGTATATACATATCTTAAGAAAATAAGTCTATAATAGAAAATATATCTCAATGTAGTGGAAATTACCATGAAACCCCTTACAAAGATATATCATAAAAGTGAGAATTAATAAATAACATGATTATGTGTAAAAAATATAAATAAAAAAACATGTGTAAATAAGAAATAATACACTAAAAGTTTATTAAACACATAATCAAGGAATGACATAGTCAATGAAGTATAATTATAACCTAATGAATTATATTTGAGTTAAGAAACCCCTTATCTTAGGTCTAACTTGCTTCGTAAGTGCCTTGAACCTATTGTATAAGAAATTTAAATTTATTATAATTAAATATAATAATAATTTTAATACTTATAATATCATATATGATCTAGTTCTAATATTTAAACACCCATTTATTAATAATTCTTTTAAATATTTCATTTTTATGTGTCGATTATTTCATTTTTCATAGAAGTTTCAGTTTGTCCGTTTTGGTTCGTGTAATTTTATCATTGTTAAATACTATATAAAATTATAATAAATATATAAATATCATATATATTAATAATATATATATATATAATCATCTATTAAATGTGAGATATAAAAATGAATTACATTGTTCATGGAGACGGTAGGCCATACAGACGCATAAACATATTTTTCACTTTTCAGTGGATGAAACAAAATAAATGTAAATAATAATTCACCATTATAGAATAATTATTATATTATATATATCATATATATTCATTATATCTATCCTTATTATAATCCATATAAATCAGAAATGATAAACAAATCACATCGTTTTGTGGAGGTGTTAGTCCATAAGTATGCATGAGCAACGTTATCATTTTCCAAATGATGGAAAGGTAATAAGGTAAATGATATATTATATTTATAAAATGATAGTTATTCCATAAACATACAATAATTAATTCCATTTTTATAAACATCTAAATAAATTTTTAATGAAAAATTAATTACAACACTACATGGAGTTGATAAGTAGTACGTACGCATAAGCGATGTTTTCATTTTCCATGGTATGGAAAAGAGGTGGAAAAATGGTTTCCCCATAATAACATAACACTTTTTATACTTATTATACTATATTAATTATTTTAGTATGGGTATGATATATTTAAATGAAGTATAAGAATAAATAATATTGAAAGCATTAGTAAAGATGACTACCTATTCTTTGGTATACTTTATTTAGATACCTTATTAAGGACCCTTGGAATAGTATTTTAAGAATATAATAAGATATAATTAGTGGATATAGAATTTTATGAGATAATTTTCTAGGAATTAGTTGATCTATGTTTCTCAAATTGGTGTAAAGAAGAGATGGGAGGGTGTTATTTTATAATTAAAGTGAGTGGAACACTTGTAATCTTCAAAGTTTTAACATATTATTAAGTAAATTTTTAGAAAAATTGATCCAAAAGAATTCATATTAGTTAGTTAAAATGTTAAGGTATAAATATGACCCAAAAAAATTAATTAGGTTTTTATGTCATTTTTACCCTTATCTTTATATATTGATGCCCGATAAACCTGTTTTGGCCTTAACTGTAGTAATAACTTTTTCAAAATTAAAGGGTTATTAATTTACTTATAAGAAAAAAAAATTCACATGAATAGAGAATGTTTTAAGGTTTTTACAATTTCTTATCATACTTTTCCTATTTCAAATTTTTATTACAAATACCCTAACCCTAGTTCCCTGAGTCGACAGTTACTTTATTACATTAGAACTAGATAAACGGTATCACATCATGAAGTATTATAGAGTTTAGTAGTATTTTTAACTATAATAATACTTTAATTATATATATATATATATTATAGAATAAAATATAAAAAAATTCTTTGATAAATTCATTATTCCTCGTAGCGTATCCTAGAATATCAATTAAAAAACACATCCTGGTATCCTGGGGAAAATAAAATATAAGAAAGGGTGAGACTAGATGCTCAGTAAGAGTAATCATACAAGTTAAGATATTATAAATAAATAAACATAATAAATATACCAAGGTAAATAACTAAAACACATTCCATTTAAATAATAACTTGAACATAATATGGAAAAAATAAATGATGATCAAATAAATCCATATAAATAAAAACATGGGATTGAATGTTTATCCTAATATATTTTAATTAATAGAATAATAACATGGAAATTAATAAATTATATCATTATAAAGTAATTCAAAATTTCATGCATCTCAAACATATTACAAGGCCTTTCACAAGATAGTTTAAATTTTTGGGTTGAAACCAGTATAATTAAGCCAACTAATTTGTATCATGAGACATGTTAATGCATTGGGGGTCTCTCAATAACCGTTGCTAACCCATATATTCATTTCTTATAAATTACTCATATATAATATGATTAATTTAATTCAGGAAAAATATATCATATCATCAAATATTTATATTGAGTTAAGGATGTGAATTTTTAAATATTTACCTAGTTAATCAAATAACTTTCAAAGTAAACACTTTATGTAAAATGGTATAAGGTTTTATAAATAATCATATCTATAATACAGTAAAATTTATATTTAAGATAAATTTATTTTCCAATGAAAATTACCACAATAAATGATTTTATCAAGAGAATGTAAACAATCTCAAACGAAATGGATATTGTACAATAATTTTTTACCACTTTGAACACTTTTAAATTGTAAACCCTTGAAAAATAAACATAAAAAACATTAATTGTCTTTAATAAATAGTTATTAATTTTAAATTCATCAATTCTGAAGTATATATACCACATAAAATGGAATAAGTGGATATTAACAAATATGTAACAATGAAATGGAAGTTGAGATGAAATCCCTTACCACTTTGGTAACTTGTGAATCTGAATAACCACAGAAGAAATAATAAAAAAAAGAATTAAATTCCATGAAGATAAATATATTCATGACATAACATATTAAAGGGTAAGTATATACACCATGCAATGTAATAAGTGGTGGATATGGTGTTTACCTCACGGTAGTAAAAGTGAAATGAGAAACCCTTACTTCAGGACTGACTTCCTTCATATGCATATGAATCTCATGTATCATAAATATATGTTTATTATAAAATATTATAAAAAAAATAAATATTTATTTCATCCCATATATGATTTAATTATAGTCTTTTATCACCCATTTATTAATGATTCTTTGTTAAAATCATTCTTTCGTGTGATAATTGCTTCAATTTTCATATATTTTTTAGTTTGGTAATTTTGGTCCTTTTAATTTGATCAAGGTTAAATAATATATATAATTTTATCCATTATATAAATATCATATTTATTCATTATATATATTTATTTATTTATTATAATATATTAAAGTTAGAGATAGAAAATGGATTACATTATTCATGGAGATGGTAGGTCGTATGAAAGTTGTTTCCATTTTTCTCGATTGATGGAACAAAAGGAAAATAAATATTAATTCATATTTATATACTAATTATTTTGTCATATATATAATTTATATTAATTAAACACATCTTTATTACCAATCATGTAAAAATAAAATCAGAAACATTGCACATCACTACGTGGAGGCGGTAGTCTACACGCACACATGAGCGATATTATTGTTTTCCAACGCATTAGAATGAAATATGTTAGATTTTTTATTATATTTAAATATTTATTTTTAGACTATAAATATCTCATATATTCATTAATTTAAACCTTATTAACTTTCATGTAAATTGAAAGTGAAAAATGAATCATGTCATTTTGAGAGAAGGTAGTTTGTCGTACACATGAGCGAGGTTATTGTATCACCCATGAAATAGAAATTAAGAAGGTATATGTGATATAATAATTTAATACATATAATAATTTCATATATATAATATAAATATGTTAAATCTACCATTATTTTTTTCAATGTGGTAATGGAAAACGAATTATAATGGTTCACAAGGTGGTAGTCCTTCATACACATGATTGACGTTTCATATCTCATTTGATGGAAGTGTAGATGTATACAAGTTATGAAATTAACATAATAACATATAATTATATTTTATATAATTATTTTATTATTTTATAATATTTTAAGAATGTTTTTCTGAGGTCTAAACATAAAAAATAAACAAACACACACATTTAAGAAATTTAACTCTTCTTTAGAGAGCCTCTTTAGGTTTATACCTAAATCTTTATTAGGAGGTATTAATCATCAACATAAGTCTTATAAGATGTATAGAGGAAATTAAAGAAGTTATTTGATTAGGTAATGTATGATAAAAATGGTTTTGGATGTGTGAATAGGGTTTGATAGTGGGTGGTCTTTTATAAGTGGGGGAGAGGACACACATGGATTTTTTAAAATATAAAGTGATACCCAAAATTTCCCATATTCCACATGCCTCCAAAATATTAAATTCACAAAACTTATAGGTTATAAAACCTAATGATGTCCATAAAATGATTTTTTTAATTTTTATTTCATTTTTAACCATAATATATTCTTAGTTTGACCCCCTGTAAATCCATTTTTACCTTAACTACGATAATTAATTTTTACTATTTTCACTATTAATTAACGTTAAAAATAAATTTAACCTTATTATATAATATAAATTATTATGATTCAATATATGGGTTTACTTTTTTCAAATTCATTTCACAAAAGTGACATAATTTAATTTAAAATTAAACTGCAGACGTAACAAAAGAGTAGTTTTTCAAAGAGAAAATTCCCATAAATATAGAATAGTTTTATATAAAAATTAAATATTAAATTGATTATAATCACATAAATTAGTTTAATTTTAATATAATTGACCTAATTTTACTTAAAAACTAATTTAAAATATAATTTACCTTTTTAAATAATTTAAACTAAATGGAAGTTTTCAATAAAAATCAATATTTTTTATTATTATAGAGGACAATGAGCTCGTAAGGGGAATCGCGCTCTAGGGTTTCTATCTCGTCACCGCCACCTCCTTCCATCTTGACCTAGCGTGGCACTCCCCCTCGTTCTCGGTGAGTTCGTGGTGGCGGTCCCCTGTCGTAGTGGGGTTCTTCTGGAGCTTGGCTTGCACCATTGCTGGCCTTTTCGAGCTCGATTCCCTCTTCTATGGATAGGGCTCCCTCAGCGGCATAGTGACGGTTCATAGTCGGGTTCAAGATTCCGCAACTTACAGGATGCCACCTCAACTCAGGTGGTTGTGTAGGGCAGTTCGCCGATGTCTCTTCAAGCGTACCAGTTGGTAGCGACGGGTCATGGTTGCATCAGGACTTTTTCCTGGTGTGCTAGTGATGTTCTATTTCCTTTTGTTTTCCTCATTCGTGTTTGGATTTGGATATTGTTTGGGGTTCGTGCATTTACAATGGCGTCAGTATGGCTCTATCAGTGAGATTTGGTTACGGCGTCGATTTGAACCTTTTGGGATATTCTGGCTCCTCTGCAATATCAGTGTGTTGTTTATGGTTGTTTCATTTGATGAATATGTGATCTACGAAGCTCGTGTGTTGTTTGGTTCCTTCTTGATTTGGAATTATTGATTTCTTTGATTTCATATGGATGGAGGATGATGGAGGTTGTTTGATGCATCATTTTGTTGTTTTTCTATTTGTTTTTTACAATGGAATTGAGCCCTTCCCAAGGGCTTCGGTGTTACGGTGGCGATGGCGATGAGGGGTGGACTGTGAATCCATGAATGTGACTTGAAGAGGAGAAGTTGAAATCAAATTTTGTGTTTTGATGTCTTGGGGGTGGATTTTGGAGGTTTTTTGTGATGTTTGAAATTTGGTCTTTTTGTGTTTGAAATTTGGCTCTTGTATTGTGAGGTTACCACTCACCCTTAAAGTGGTTTATTTAGAAAATGAAAAAAAGGATTTGAGGCAATATTTCTTCTTTTTCATAATAAAATTATGTTTTCATAAAATTATCAAAAATTATCCCAAATATAATTTTGACACATAGATTTTAAAATTATGATTATTTTTTAAAATAAATTTTATAAAATTGGTAAAAAAAAATTAAATTATATGTGAAAAGTACGATTAATCTTATTTTCAGAAAAATAAAATTTTTAATAAAACATTTCTTACTCCTTAAAATGGTTCTTATTTTATTTATAACAAATAAATAACCATTTAATTTATTTCATAAAATTTTAAACCGTATAATTTTCATAATTTATTTATTACTATTCTTACCCACTATTTAAACAAATAGGTTATAATGGTCATGTTTAAATAATAATATTTTAATACAGTATCATGTTTCATTCAAACCTGGTGTTTCATGAATTGATAGAATTTTGAGATATTGAATTTATTTAAAAAAATATTTATCAAAAAATATTTGGGTGTTACATTCTATTTTAATGTTGGTTTTTCATGTCATATATGTTATTAAATATGATGTTACTCTTTTAAAATCTAGTGGTGTTACATTCTACCCCCTTAAATAAACTTTATCCATGTAATTTAATATTGATCTCAATAATCAAGAGTGTCAAATTTGAAAATACCATTATTTAAATATCAAATTGTGATAAGGGTTAATAAAACATACTCTTTATAAAATAGAAATGTAAGTATTAAGGTCATCTGGAATTATCACATAACAGGGTTTCCAAGTAGGATAACTTAGGTATTAAGTGAAGACATGGACATGAAGGAAAAGTGTAATGCCCAAATAATGATGGAGGGCGATAGAGTTCATTTATCATAAAAAATTGAATGATAAAGAGAAATTTAATAACTATAATACCATAAATCTATGATTAATTAAAATACCATTGACTCATCTGATATGAAGGTAATATGATAACATTTTTGTTTCAAGATCCTTTTCCTAGAGGTGAGGAATTTCTTTACCATGTAGACTGAGAACATAAGAAAATATTGATATATTTATACTTTATATGAATAATTTATTCTTTTTTTTATTTGATCAATTCATACTTCATATCTTACTCCAAGAAATGAATATGAAATAGGAATTTTTATGCATGAAGAATTAAAATTAACATTTCACATATCATTATATCAATAAAATAATAAAAAGTCACACCTCATGTCACTGTATATTTTCCAAATCCAAAATAATTAGTGAATGTTATCCAATATAATGCATTGATCTCTAATACCTCAATAGTAACTCCCAAAATTCAACTTAATTCTTTTTATAAATGGATAACTTTAAGACTCATCCAAAATATGTCTCACAAAATTCTAGGGGTGTCCAAACCCGACCCAACCCGAACGACCTGACCCGACCTGACCGGGTTGGGTTGGGTTACATAGGTATATTGATGGGTTGGGTCTGTTTGGGTCGGGATGAGATCGGGTTGTGTCGGGTCACGAGTTGAAAGTATAAAGACCCAACCTGACCCATCAACCCAAACTTCATTTTTTTGCTATCATCGTGCTTCAGTTCATGAATTTGCTTAACCCACTGCCTCTTCCCCTCCCTTGCACCAGCTTTTTCTTCCCCTCTATGCATTGCATGGCCATTACCTCCACCATCGCGGCAAGATCTAGCATCACACCCACCGTGGATTTGGTGACCGCTTCTACTCCACCCTGGGCTACCACCTTCATACCAGAAGTGGCGTAGTAAACAAAAATCACCGGAGGATGAAAAACCAGAATCGATGCAAGAATAAGTCATAGGCAGAACAAAAAATCCAATTGAAAACCTATTAACAGTTTCACAAACCAGATCTGAAGAACTCAAAATACCCGAATTCAAAAATTATAAACCACACCATGACCGAATCAGATCTCCCATTGGCGACCATCATCTGAATCCAAGCACCGCTGAACACCCCAGATGAATCTGACTTGTACCTCATTCCCTCTGCTGCTCGGGAACCCAAGCTGCCTGAAGTAGAGTCGTTGTCTACACCCGCTATTGAAGCGTTGTCGCGGATCAACCCTCACCTCCACACACTGTCCGAAAGTCGCCGCCCTCCTTCATTCATATCAACTGCCTCTGTTGATGAAGGTTAGACAGTCAGACCACCGCACGAGCCGCATACCTCCTTTCTGTCGAGTGAGCACTCGAACCCCCCTTCTCCCACAACCCCAAATCCCCCACCCCCTCTGTCTCCCCCGCGACCGCGACCCCACTTTTTAGGCACCAGACGAACCCGTGGAGGGTTTTTTTTGTTCAACATTTTGTTCCTGGTGACCCAATGGACCCAACCCAACCCAACCCGATCTAATACGGGTTGGGTCAGGTCGGGTCTGAATGAGAAATCGGCTCAGACCCGACCCGACCTGACCCGATATTTTTTGACTGGGTCGGGTCCAAAAAAGCCTCCAACCCGACCCAACCCAACCCATGGACACCCCTACAAAATTCAATGTCCAAAAATTATGAAGGGGTAACTAAGTCAACATTATATTCAAAAAAACAATTCCACTTAATTTCACATTCCAAATATGTGAATACCTTGATCATTGTAAAACCATAATAAAAACATAAAATCTTCCAAAACAAAATCTTACATGTCAAATATATTCCATAAATCCAAACATGTAGTAAACTCTAGAAAATATAACATGAACCATTGAATCTCTATCCAATTTCATGGTCAACAATATTATCCCATAAAAATATATTTATCATTATTATCTCAACATTAATAACATATTAAGGGTTATCTTCCCCCAATTGTGTGTTTCCCAAAAATATCATCTTGTCACTAAATCACTTTTATTAGTCATCGTTACCATTAATCATATTCTATAAAATATTTAATGAAAAAATATTATAGTAAAATTATTATATATTTCATAATTTCTATAATCAAAATATAATTTATAAATTACTCATATAACATAATTCTTGAATCCAAACACAATCACATTAATCGTTTCACTTCATTATTAAAACATTAATTGGGATTAATCATCTTATTACTTAGTGCCTCATTCCTTTATTATGTCACTTACAGTCTTAAAGGTTACTCTTTCCACATTTCTGATATGAAAGAAATTGATCCTTCTTTCCTCCATGGTCTCCACTATTCAAGCTCTTAGTTTACTCCATCCTTATATTCTTTTCTATGTATGAGAGTAGGTTAACTTGAAATCTATTAATAATATATCATGATAAATAATTTGGCATAATCACAATATTCTTCACCCCAATAATTATCCCATTTGGTTTCTCATCAACACATTTTCTATAAAATTCAACATTAACCTAGTTCCCTTTGGTTATATGTATTGATTAAAACCAAAAATCATAGTGTGAGAAACATTAATCATAGTGATAAATCACATAGTATTGAAGAATCATTTATAGGATGTCTAAATCATGACACATTTTTCTCAATCTATAACACCTTAGGTTTAACCTAGGTTATTCGTGGTTATTGACTACTCAAATATTTCTTGACGGTTTTTAAATAAAATGTGAATTAACCTATGAAAATCCACAAAGACTTTCAAACTAGTTTTATAGTAATACATGTTTTCATATACCAAGTAATTCTCGATTCATGCTTGACATGCCATTTTCAGAGGTATTACCCCAAGCTACATCTATAATAGAACCATGTCCACTTGTAGTATCCAAATAGGGATGTATTGTTTGTAAAAACAATATAATCTTTACCTCCCAAAAACATTGCGATGTTTTTCTATAATTATATGCAATTTCTATCATATTTTTATGTTCTCTAATCTATTTTTTCATAAATCTAGTTCCCGAGGTTTCCACAAAACTTTCTCTAATACCAACTATAAGGACCCCAACCCTGGTAGCTTAGATATGGTTGTTACTTTATTACATTAGAACTATATAAATGTTATCACATCTAGAATAACAAAATATTTTAATAGTCTTGTTAAACTATATATATACTTTAATTTCTCATGAATTTGAAAACATAAAATATAACAATATTTTTCTTTGATAATGTCATTCATCCCCATAGTGTATCACATCATATCAATCACAAAACACTTCGCGGTATCCTGGGGAAAAAAAAAGACATGTGTGAGCTCAAATTATTAGTGAGGGTAAGTGTACAATGGGATTTATCATAAATAAATAATCATAATAAATATTTCAAGGTAAACAACTATAAGAAATTCCATTTAAATAATAACTTGAACATAATATGGTAGAAATAAATGATTAGCAAATTTAGATATATAAATAATCAAATGAGCTTAAAATTATCTCTATGGATATTATAAATAATAAAATAATCACAACATAAAAATAACTATTATAATAATGAGGGAATCCATATTTCTATATATCTAAAACATATTATCAAGACCATTCACAATATGGTTTAAATCCTTGGGTAGAAACCCATCTAATTTGGTCAACTAATTTGTCTCAGGAGACCTATTGATGCATTAAGGGTGTATTTATAACTAGGACCCACTCATATTTAGATTTCCAATTCATTCCTCGTATATTTAATGATCAATTTAATTCATGAAAAATATTCTTTATAATAAAATATCCTTATTGAGTAAAGGATACTAATTTATCAATATTTCTATAGTTAATTAATTAATGTTAAAAGTAAACACCATATGTAAAAATGGTATACATTTTAGGAAATAACAATATCCATCCTAAAATAATATTTATATTTAAGATTAATATATATTCTAATGAAAATTAACAAAATAAATTTATTTTTTTAATAGAATTTAATCAATCACAAAATAAAGTGAGATTGTAAAATAATTTTTTACCTATGGTGTATTTTAAATTGTAACCCGTTGAAAAATAAACTTTGAATGAAATAATAATAATAATTAAAAAATATTTATTCATGTTAAATAAATAAAAGGGGTAGTATATACATCACATAAAATTGGATCGGTGTATATTAACAAATATGTATCAATGAAATGGAAATTGAGATGAAATCCCATACAACTTTGGTAAATTATAAATCGTGATCTTTATAGAAGAAATAATAATCATATGAAAGTTTTAATACCATTAAGATAAATATATTCATGATATAGAATATCAAAGGGCCAGTATATACAACTTGCAAAGGAATAAGTGGTGAATATGGTGCATATCTCATGGAAGTAAAAGTGAGAAAACAAACCCTTAGCTTAAGTTTGACTTCCTTTGTATGTTTCTTAAATTCTTTTATAATAAATATTGGATTATTATAAATATATTAAAGAACCTTAATAATATATATAATACAAAATTTGATTTACTTATAGTATTTTATCACCCTTTTATTAATGATTTTTTGTTATGAACGATTTTTTAGTGAAAAGTGTTTCAATTTTCATGTATGTTTTAGTTTGGTAATTTTTATCCTTTTAATTTGATCATGGTTACATAATATAAATAATTTAAAAAATTATATAAATATCATATATATTCATTACATATGTATTCATTGTAATTTATTATAGTTAAAGATAGAAAATGGATTACACCATTCATGGAGATGATAGGTCATATGAATGTTGTTTCCATTTTTATCACTGGAAGGAACAAAAGTAAAATAAATATTAATTAATATTTCCATAAAAATTATTATTTAATATATAGATTTCATATTAATCAAATAAATCTTTTTTACCAAACATGTAAAAATTAATTGAAAAATATTTCACAACACTATATAGAGGAGGTAGTCCACACATACGAATGAGTGACGTAATCGTTTTCAAATGAATTTGATGGTAAGAAGTTAAATTTAATATTATATACGCAAAATTGTGTGTAGATCATATATATTTCATATTTTTATTAAATTTAACCTTAAAATGTTTAAGGTAATGTATATGAAAAAAATGAATCATATCACTTCGTAAGAAGGTAGTACGCCTTACACACAAGTGACATTATCTTATCCCCCACAAAAATGGAAATTATGAAGGTATATGTGAAAAAATAATTACATAAGTATAATAATTTCAAAAATATCATAAAAATGTGTTAAATTAACCATTATATTGTTCATTTAAATTTGGTGATTGAAAATGAATTACATCGGTTCGGGATATGGATTCCACTGTATACACGATCGATGGTTTTATTTCCCATTTGATGGAAGCAGAGGTAGATATTGATTATTACATTTACATAATAAAATATCAGTTTATTTTACATACTTTTTTTATTATATTATCATATTTTAATGAGGTTTTAAGTGTGTGGAATAATAAATAAAACAAATATGCACATTTAAGAATTTTACCTCTTCTTCGGAGAGCCTCTTTAGGTTAACACCCAAATCCGTATTATGAGGTATTACTAATAAAATTAATGACTATATTATATGGGTATTAAATTATTTAAAGGTTTTGGAAATTTACTTACAGAAAGAAATTTTTTTGGAAGTTTAAAAAGGGGAGGAGAGAGGGTGTCTGTTTATAAGTGGAGGAGAGGACACACATGATATCATTAAAAAGATAAAGTGATAGCCACATTTTCTTATGTAGAATGACTCTAAAATAGTTCATTGTCAAATATTATAGTTTTTAAGATCTAAATTTGTCCATAAAATTAGTTTTGGTTATGATTTAGGTAATTTTAACCCTTATCTATCTTAGTTTAACCCCCTAGTAAACCCATTTTTACCTTAACCGGGGTAATTATTTTTTACTATTTTTACTATTTATAATAGTATAATATTATGTTGAACTTATTATATAATATAAATTATTCTTATTCCAAATATAGAATCCATTTTTTCAAATCAAATTGACAGAAGTGGCAGAATTCAATTTAAAATTAAACCCCAACCGCGATGAAAGAGAGGTTTTCCAAAGAGAAACTTCTTGTAAGTATAGAATGTTTTAAAATCAAAAAAAATATGAAATTAATTTCAATGGAAAAAATTAGTTAAATTTCAATATAATTGAAATAATTTTATTTTAAATATAATTTAAAATATAATTTGACTTTGTACATAATTTAAATAACAAGGATGTTTTCAAAAAGAACATTTTTTTACTATTCGTAAAAAAAATATATCCTTTTAGAAAATTCTTAATAATTCACCCCATGATAATATTGACATATAAATGTCAAAAATTATTTTTTTATTTTTTCAAATAAATTTACTAAAACTGTTTAAAATTAATTTGAAATTATGTGTTAATATTACGACTAATACTCCTTTTGAAAAAAAATATTTATTCGGGAAACATTTCTTTATCTTTTAAATGGTTATTATGTTATTTATAATCAATAAATAACCATTAAATTTATTTTATACATGTATAAAACATATAATTCTCAAAATATAGTAATTATTATTTATAAATACTATCTTAATATCTAGTTTATAATGGTCATGTTTAAATAATAATATTTTAATAAAGTATTGTGTTTCATTCAAACTGATGTTTCATGCAATGCAAGCTATCAAAGAGATTAAATTTATTTAAAAAAATATATTGTGAAATATCAGGCTTTTAAATTCTCTTATAATATTAGTGTTTCAAATAATATAGGCCATCGATTATGATTTTTTCCTTTAAAATCATAGGGTGTTACATTTATTATTTTTAAATAATTTAATAAAATATTATTTTTCATAAATTATCATTAATTCCATTTATGACACTATTCATTTAATTTGAATTTAAATACATAAATATAATAAATTAATTATAATATAAATTATTAAACCATAAATTTTAAACTATTATTAAAGATAAAATTAATGTGATGCCATTGGTCATCCAAAAAATATCACTTTTGATATTTTTAAGATCATTTACTTTTATTTTTCTACAGCATTCAGGAGCACTGTATTAGAGTCCTATAATATTTTTAGCTAATTATACCATTACTAAAAATTAAAAATAAATTATACTCATAAAAATAAATTAATCTTGTTCAAAATAGACTTTTAAATTCTTTCATAAAACATTTTTATCCTTATTTTAAGATATAAAATAATTATAAAATCAAGGGAGTGACATTTTGGAATTTTCTTAACATAATATAACATAAATGAAATTTTCAAGGAAAAACGACACAAAAATGATATATATTCAAATATGGTAATTATATGGTAGATTTATTCCACCCAATGAAATAATGAAGTGTATTGGATTGATTTTTGTACCACATCTCATAGTTTTAACCTTGTTTATCGATTTTACTCTTATAAGAATAAAAGTTATTTTCCAAGGTTATGTTTCATAATAATCAATACCAAGATGGTATTATTTGCAATATTTTAACCTAATAATTCTAAATATGGTATCTATTTTTTTATTATTAAATCTTTATAAGTTTCATAAATCAATTTTTTATAAATTCATAAAACACAATTAAAAACGGTTTTAAAAAAATACATTTTTAATAATAAAAAATAACTATATAAAAATCATGAATATTTCTAATTATAATGAAATTAATTAGATAAATTGAATCATTTTTAAGTTTAAGAAAATATCCAAAGATAAAATCAGATTTTAAAATTACTTTATTTATTGAAAATAAATTAGAGTTTGAAAAATCTGCATTTTCCACTATTCATTAAAAATCAATCATTTCAGAAAAACCCCAAATATTAACCCTAATTTAATTTTTATATGATTATTTTAAAGGTTTTTTTCATTTTATAAAATATAATTTTTAAAATTGTCATAAATAAATTATAATTTTCACACACAAAAATGAAAAAAAAATCATTTTTGAAGAAAAAATGCATTTTGAAGCATAAAATGTCTTCACTAAAAAATGAGTGTTTATTTCCTAATAATTAATAAATAATTTTTTATTTGTTAGTAAAATTTTATGTGTATATTAAAACATGGTTACTCATACTCATTCCCTTTAATTGAATGTTTAGGTCACATATAATATATCTAAATTTTCTTAAAGCTCGGTGTTGCATGTTAAGAAAACTATCAAGCTTGTTGTTCTTGTAAACTAAATTTTTTGGGTATTACAGAAAACAATTTATAAATATTTATAAAATAAATATATTGAATTTTAAATCCTATAAAACATAATTTAATACTGTCATGACCCATCCCCCGAGGCTCGTGTTGTGACTACCCCAAACCCGCTTTCTATAGGCCAGGGGTTGGTGACTAGCACCAAAAAAGTGTGTCCCTAGAATGGGAAAGAATTTCCTTTGAACCTGTACAAACACACAAGCCAAAAACACAAAAATATGTAACAACAAAGTAAAATGCTATATTAAAAAGTGTACTGAAAGTAAAGAGGTCAGAATACAAGCCCAACTGAAAAGTACAACTAAAACTGAAAAGATAAAACAGATCATGGATCATCCATTGAGGATCTTACCTAAAGGGTAGGTACAACTCATCTCCAATGCTCTCCACATCATCTAATCTCCTCAATGTATCACATATTCATGGTTCCCTCAAGTCTCATCCTAGCTTCTCGTCGTCTCCAAAAGACACAATAAGGTGCGGGCGAAGCCTGTGCAGGGGTGAGTATAACAATACTCAATAGGGACCCCGAGACCCCTGAAGGTCTCACAGAATTCTAAAAAGGCAAACCACAAAGAATGATATCAATCAAAAATAACAACTAAATAGAAACATATCAAATAGATTCTCAACTCAAACTAGTTATTAGTAAAGTATAGAAGTTCAGATGATCAGTCGTGAAGCTATATCATCTTATTCTTTCAAGAGGCACTGCTGCTGACCATACAGAGTCTGACCCGCACAGGATCGATAGGTACTAACCCCCGAAATGACCCACAAAGGATCTGACCCACCCGAAGTTCATAGATACTAACTTCTGCAATGACCCACACATGATCTGAGCCACACAGGATCAGTATGCGCTGACCCACACAAGATTGTTGAGCGCTGACCCATAGAGGATTTGACCCACACAGGATCGGTATGTTGTCGATGCACAATGGGCCGCTCTAAGGTAGGTACTCGTTAGGTCATGGGGTGCTGATCCACAGAGGTTCTCTTTGTGCTGATCCACACAGGATCACTCGGTCCTGATCCATAGAGCATCACTAAGTGTTGACCCACATAGGATCGCACGGTACTAACCTCTGTATGATCTATCTCCAACCTCCATCTCATTGCCAGCCACTGGATTCCTAATCATAGCACGTTTGATTATGGGAGAACCACTCATCAATCCATCAGTCATATTTCAACTGGCATGAAGTACCATGAAGAAGTAACCCAATGATTTGTCCCGTCATAAGGGTCCCAATGAAAAAGACGACACGTCAACCGGACGCCTAGTCTGTAAGTTATTGGCATTTTAATGCTGAGGGCCCGGTTAGATTTCGAGTCGATCCAACCCAGATGTACTCCAACATTATTCGAAACCCTAATGTATTTTTCACAAAGTACCGCTTCGTCCTAAGGGTTCCAACACACCAGACGGCGCGTCAACCGGACGCCCGGTCTGTTAGTTGCATCCCTTTCTGTGAAATAAGGGTGATCGCACCTTGGTCTGGAATGGCTCAGTCGGGCCTACCAAAATATTCCAAAGTCACCGCTTCCCAAAAGTTGACCCAATTCCATTGACAACATGTCAATCAGATACCTGTTTTATCAGTTATGGGTGTTTATTTATTCAGGGACTGGTTAGGTCTAGGCCCGATCCGACTCGGTCAGATCGGCCCGATGCAACGGTCCGAGGGTCTACCTGAACCTACCCGGGCCAGGCTATAAAGGGTCGGCACAGTTTACTAGGTTTTTCCTGTCAGTGTCAGCCCAGTTCTATTCGCGGGGCCAGGCCACGGTTGTCCCAGTAGGTGGGGTGGGGCTCGGCCCCCTGCGCTGGCCAGCCGGGCCATGGGTCTGGCCCGGCCCACGCCGACTCAGCTTGCCCAGAGGCAGACCGTTGCATCCCACTGGCCCCACGCTTGTGGGGCTGTTCGCCAGCCGATGGCATACTACCCCACCACAATTAACAGTCGACCATTTGGCTGACCGGGGTTTCACCAACCTGGTGCGGCGCAGGCTGCGTCACACCTTCCTGTCGTGGCCTGCTAGCCACAGCCACTTCCATCGGCAGTGCCTGTGGTCGCCGCCCTTGTCTCAGGCAGCCATCTCGGGTTGGCCACCTTTATCCACCATGGTGCGTCATCGTGTGCTGCTTTTCACCACCCATGGCCAGTTTCCACAGGTCTTCTCTGGCCTCCGCCATCCACCACTGATATGGCGCACTAGCGGTTTCTTCCACGGGTCACCGGGCATGCTCTAGTATCCATTCTTTGTGTTTTATACACCTATGTCTCCCCCATGTTGTCCCTGTCATAGCGTGACCTTCTATTTCATGTTTCTATTGAGTAGAAATTATTCCCTGAAATTCACATCAAGAACAAAGCGACGGAGGGTCCATCCATTGTTCATTTGTCCTGCGCCCTCCACGATACATGATAACAAGCGGAAGAGAAATTTAATTCATCAAAGACAACTTCAAAATAAACCCCCAAACTGGAAGAGGCATTCACTGACGTCAATCGACAGAACTCCTTCATCATTGTCATTGGTTTGTGATTCGGTGTTGTTCGTCACCGCTCGGCAAAACCGGTCTCATCCTCCAAGTGGTTGGTGTTGCGGTACTTTGTGAGAGCTTTATCTCTTGGAAAAGTTGTGCCAACACTCTACCCCGAGCTCTATATAAATAGGGGAGGGTTAGGGTGAGTAATGCATGTGGAATTAATGGGGTTTGTTTAATTAAGGAACCTTCCTAATCCAACAATGCAGTTACAAGAATAAAGGGGAGTCAATCTATTTAATAGATTAACGTGTAGTTAGTCCCGCCACCACCGATTGTCTATTAGAAGAAAATAAAAGGAGAGAAATAAAATAACATTTTTATTTTATTATTCTTTAAAAATATCAAAATATAACTTTATTTTCCGACCTACAATGGTCTAAGTGAATCCTCCCTTAAATGAATATGGGTGTTGCAGATTCAATAGTACCCTCAGATTTTAAATCCAAGCACTAGTTCAAAATATAGAAAGCGTCACTCGCGCGTTTACTAAACGTACCTTAAAAAACCTTCAAATATTTATTTTGGGCACACCGGGCCTGGGAATGATGCGCCATCAATTTTCGCAGACTCGTAATAATTCCATATAATTAAAATAATACATGGAAAATTTGGTTCTTTATATTCTCCTCACCTTAGGTCCTTTTATCCCCGAATGGCACAACATAAACTAAGGAAACAAATGGGGGTTCTAAGCATGAATCTGAGCCTCCCACTCCCATTTTCTCTCCTGGAGGTCCTTGTGCTACCTGCGAATGTGCACTAGAGATATCAATTGTCCACAAAGGACCATCTTCTGTTGATCCTCAATCACCAGTGGTACCTCCATAAAATTAACCCCATCATCAATGTACAGCTCTCCCCATTCAGTAACGTGCAATGGATCATGTACGTACTTTCTCAACTACAACATGTGGAAAACTTCATGCACTCGATGCATTTGTAGGGGAAGAGCTAGGTGATACGCCGCCTCACCAACACTTTTGAGAACCTGAAAGGGTCTAATGAACCTCTATGATAGCTTGTCGCCCCATCCAAATCTCTACAAACCTCATCAAGGTGAGACCTGTAGGAAGACATGGTCTCCCTCATCAAACACAAAAGTTCTTCATCTTCTATCAGCATAAGACTTTTGTCTACTCTATGCAGTCTTCATCCTCTCCTTGATAATCTACACCTTCTCAGTGGTGGACCAAACTAACTCTGAACCATAAGTGATGACTCCCCCAGGTTTGTCCAGTATAGAGGTGATCTGCATGGTTGGTCGTACAAGGCCTCAAACGGTGTCATACCGATGGTGGAGTGATATCTAGTGTTTTATGTAAAATTGACCAAGGGCAAGTGATCCTCCCAACTGCGGAAAAAATATAGGATGCAATCACAAAACATGTCCTTCAATGTCTGAATAGTCTTCTCTATCTAACCATTTGTATGAGGATGAAAGGCGGTGCTCAAACGTAGTTGAGTCCCAAAGACCTCTTGTAATCCCTTTTACAAACGTGATGCAAAATGTGTGTCATGGTCAGATACGATCGTCAATGACGCCCCATGAATTCGTACAATCTCTTGTACGTAGAGGCATCCCAAGCCCTCTACTGATCCCTGCTCTCACATGGGTAGGAAGTGGGCCAACTTAGTGATTCGGTCAATGATCACCCAGATGAAATCATTTCTTGTAGACTTTAGTGGTAGCCCTATCATGAGGTCCATGGAGATACCATCCAACTTCTACTCTGGTACCTCTAGTGGTTGCACTAAGCTGGTTGGAACCTGATGCCAGGACTTCACTTTCTGACAAGTGAAACATCGTGAAACAAACTATGTCACTTCCTTCTTCATCCATGTCTACTAGTGCTGACATCAGAGGTCCTGGTACATCTTCGCCACACCAGGATGTACCGCCAGAGGGAACGTATGGAACTCCTTCAACACCTCCTCCTGTAGTGCCATCGGGACCGTGGTGCATCCTCTGAAAAGGATGACGTGCTCCCCACCTTCATAAAATTCATCAGGTGCCTGTCCTATAGATATCGGAGCACATTGAGCCTCGCAGTCAATGTCCCCAAGTTGTGCCTCCGGCACTTTCTGAAGATGTTAGGGAGTGATGGTCATAGAATATAGGTAAGATGCTCCATCTCTATCCACAAATCATATCTATAATGTGGATAGCAGCTCTATCGCCTCACTCAGAAACTATAGACTAGACCTCCTGCTGAGTGCGCCTGCTACTACATTCTCCTTTCCAGGAGTGTAGACTAACTCAAAGTCATAGTCCTAGAGGAACTCTAGACAACATCACTGTCTCATGTTCATGTCCTTATATGAGAAGATATACCTGAGACTCTTGTGATTATAGTAAACAGTAAATCATTCACCCATCAAGTATTATCGCCAAATATTCATGGTGAAGACTACTAATGATAACATCATGTCATGGGTAGCATAGTTCTTCTCATGTTGTCTCAAATTCCATGAGCCATAGGCGATCACTACTAGCTCCTGAATCATAACACAACCTAGTTTGGTCCCTGATGCGTCGCAGTAGACTACATACCCAATTCCCTCATCTTTTATGCTCAAGATAGGGGAACTCGTTAGTTTCTGCCTCATCTTCTGAAAACATTATTGGAATCTCTCTGTCCACACGAAGAGATTCCCATTCTTCATTAACACTGGAAAGGGTGTCATATCTCTGGAAAATTCAGGTATGAATCTCCGATAGTACCCAACCAACCCCAGGAAACTCTGCACCTCAGTCACACTCCTAGGTGGATCCCAATCAAGAATATCCCCAATATTCATCGGATCCACTGCAACTCCAGCCTCCAAGATAATGTGTCCCAAAAAGTGGACCTCCCATATCCAGAAATATCACATTGAGAGTTTACCATAAAGATGGTACTCTTGGAGTGTATCCAGTACTATCTGCAAATGATAGGCATACTTCTCCTTTGTCGCTAAGTACACCAATATTTCTTTGATGAATACCACCACAAAGAGATCGAGGTATGGCTAGAAGATCATGTTCATTAGTCCCATGAACACTGCAGGGGTATTGGTCATGCTGAATGGCATAACCAAGAACTCATAGTGGCTATACCGACATCTGAAGGTTGTCTTATCCACATCCCTATCTCGTACCCTGAGCTAATGATAGCCAGATCTGAGGTATATCTTTGAAAAACAATGATCTCCATTTAGTTGATCAAAAAGATCATCAATCCTCAGAAGTGGATACTTGTTCTTTACGGTCACCTAGTTCAGGCACCTATATTCTACACAGAGCCTCAAACTCCCATATGCCTTCTTGGAAAACAAAATCAGAACTACCCATGGAGAAACACTGGGCCTTATGAACCCCTTCCTCTGAAAGTTCTCCAATTGTACCCGTAACTCACAAAGCTCCAAGGGATCCATCCGATATGCTGGTGTAGATATCAGTACTATCCCAGGGTATAGGTCAATGTATAAGTCCACCTCTCTATGAGGGGGTAGTCCCAAAACATGATCAGGGAAGACATTGGCATACTGTTCTGACACTACATGATAGATCAAACTCTCAACATCAAATGACCCAAGGGTAAGTCTAGCCAATTGATGTGTGATCAGCTGAACCCTTCTTCGGGTAGGTCTATCATGTTCTAAAAAGGTTTCCTTCTCTCTGGTGAAGGAAAACCTAGTCCCATACACACAGAAACACCGCACTTTGTTCCTAATACAGTCAATTTGAGCATGGAATATGGATAACCAGTCCATTCCCAAGATGACGTCATAAGGCCTCGATGCTGCTACTAGAAGATATTAGGAAAAGCTATTGCCTCCTAGAGTAAGATACACTCCCAGCACCAGTGAGTAATCATCGAATCTTCTCCCGTAAAAGTCTCTAATCGGAAGGATAGAGGCAAAGGCACCACTGAAATATCCATGCTCTGAAAAATTGTCGTGGAAATGAAAGAGTGACCGGAACCAGTGACTATAATTACTACATCTAGAGTGGAATAGACACAGATTATACCTCTAATCATCTCTGGAGCACTGTGGTCATAGGCCTATGCTGCCTGTAGTTGTGCTCACCCCTACCCACCTGCTCCCTGTGGTCTGGGTGGTCCACTTAGTGATGGTCGTGGTAGAATCTCAAATCACCACCCACTGCCTACTACACGGTCTAATCCTCTACCATGTATGCTTCCATATGGACCTCTTCACTCAAATCTCGGCCTCTACCTCTGTAGTCGGTCGACCGTCTGTTGATCGGTGATATGGAGGGTTAGTCAGTCATGAGCCATGTGGCCCTTCTTGCCATAGGTGAAGCACACCCTACATCCTAGATGACCTCTTATTCCTCACGAGCTCCACACCATCAACCTTACATCCCAGGGTTATCCACCAGAACATCTAGTCCGCTTTGACATTTATGTCATCTACTTACTACCAACTGCAAATGTCTCTCTTACGTGTCGCCCGGTGGTGGGTCTCGTCATCGATGTCAGCTCAGTGAGGAATATATCCACCATGAGTTCTCTCTCTAGTAATCCAATATGCATCGAGATGCTAAGAGATACTATCGAAGCTCTGATCTCTTGTTGGTGTACCTACTCGAAGGTACGGGCCCTGAAGTAGGATTCTGCACCATGTCGGTAGAGTAGTGTGAGAGGTCAATGAACCTTGCTAAGTACTGGGCCATGGTTAGGATACCCTGTTGTAAGTATAAGAGATCCCGAATACACATAGAGTATAGAGTCTCTAGAACAAACTCTGCCCTGAAGAGGCCCTCGAAATCTGCCTTGGTGAGGGTCGCATAGTCGTACGTCTGGAGCATCAGGTTCCACCATCTCCATGTTTTTCCCTAGAAAATACTGGTAGCTAGGATCAACATCAGGTCGGCTGGTGTCCGAACTAGGTGAAAAACTCTCGCCACAGCCTCTAGTCGGTCCTCATCTGCCTGTGGATCCGTCTCACCTTGGAACCTCGAAGGCCTCTCCCACTAAAACTTGTGCAACAAGCTCAGTCATCTTGCACCATCTACTGATAGGGATAGTGGAAACAGCTGCCCAACGGGTAGTGGTGCTACTGGTATACCTCCTGAAGGTTCTAACACCATAATAGGGCCTTGCACCAAGGCCTCATCTCTCGGTGGGCTTTCATTGTGTACTCTCTCGGGAATCCTGTATAGTTGTCTATGTTGAAGTATCCTGATTAAAAATAGGTGCACCACGATCAAAAAGTTATATGTGGTGGGATAAATCAAAGAGATCAAAATTAAAACACTTCTAAAACACATGAAAGCAGTGTTTTTGTGCACTAAGTTGGAAATTAGAATTCAGGGTCCCAGTGTATGGATAAGTTGCCCACCGCACTAACACTAGATTCCCCAAACTAAAAACCACACTCAAAACTCTTAACGCTATTGCTCAATTAAAAAAGATCAGAGTCCTAGTTCTTCGGTAGAACCAACTCCTCTGATACCACATTGTCATGACCCATCATCCAGGGCCTGTGTCATGACTATCCCAAGTCCGCCTTCCATAGTCCAGGGTTTGTCAACTATCACCAAAAAGGTGTATCCCTAGAATGGGAAGTGATTGCCTTTAAACCTATAGAAACACAAAATCTAAGAACGCAACAAGAAGCAACCATGAATAAAACTATTGTAGTAAAAAGTGTGCTAAAATTAAAGGGGTCAAAATACAATCCCAACTGAAAATTACAAGTACAAATGAAAAGTGAAAACTGCTCCTAGATCATCCACCGATGATCCTACCTGAAGGGTAGGTACAGCTCATCTCCACTACTCTCCACATCATCCAATATCTTTTGTGTATCTCCTAGTCCTGTATCCCTCATGTCTCATCCCAGTTGCTTGCCATCTTCATAAGACACAACAAGGTGCAGGCAAAGCCCGTGCAGGGGTGAGTATAAAAATACTCAGTAGGGACCTCGAGACCACTGAAGATCTCACATAATTCCACAAATTAAAACAACAAATAATGGTATCAATCACAAAGAACAAACCAATAGACACATCTCAAATAGAGTCTTAGATCAAACCAAGTATTTGTGAATTTTAAAACTTTAGATGATCATTCGAAAAGCTAGATCATATTGTTTTTTCAAGAGGCACTGCAGATAACCATAAGGATTCAGACCCACATAGGATCGATAGGTAATAACCCTTGAAATGAACCAAAAAGGATATGACCTGCCTGGAGTCAATAGGTACTAACCCCTGCAATGACCCACACAGGATCTGACCCATCCGAAGTCATAGGTACTATCCTCCGCAATGACCCCCACAAGATCTGACTCACACAAGATCAGTATGTGTTGACCCATATAGGATCTCTAAGTGCTAACCCACACAGGATCTGACCCACCAAGGATCGCTATGTCACCGATCCACAACGAGCCGCTCTAAGGATGGTCCTCTTTGGGTCACGAGGTGTTGATCCACACAAGGTCTCTATGTGATGATCTACACAGGATCGATTGATTCTTATCCACATAGGATCACTAGGTGCTCACCCACACAGGATCGATTGCTACTAACCTTCATATGATTTCTCTTCAACCTCCACCTCACTGCCAGCCACTGGATTCCCGCTCATAGCATGTTTGATTCTGGGAGAACCACACCTCAATCAATCAATCGTATTTCAACCGGAACGAAGTCCTATGAAGAATTAACTCGGTGATTTTTCACATCATCAAGGTACCAATGCAAAAGACAGTGCGTCAACCGGACGCCTGATCTCTAAGTTATTGGCATTTTAGTGCTGAGGGCCTAATTGGATTTTGAGTCGATCCAACCCGGACGTACTCCAACATTAACTAAAACTCTCATGGAGTATTTCAAAAGTACTACCTCATCATTAGGGTTCCAACACAATAGATGGTGCATCAACCAGATGCATGATCTGTTAGTTGTATCCTTTTCTGTGAAATGGGGGTGATCGCACCTCAGTTTAGCTCGGCTTGGTCAAGCCTGCCAAAATATTTCAAAGGGACTTCTTACCAAAAGGGGTCCCAAATCCACTGAAGGGGTGTCAATTGGACACATGGTTCATCAGTTACGGGTATTTATTTATCTGTAGATGGGTTGGGTCGGGCCCCAGTCCGACACGATCAGATTGTCCCGACACAACGGGTCCCAGGGACTACCTGACCCCACTCGAGTCTGGCCTGTAAAGGGTCTTCCCAATTCCTAGGGTCCAGACCGTTGGGGTCGGACCTATTCGGTTCATGGGCCAAGGCCATGGTTGGCCCGGCTCATCGGGTGGGGCTCGGCCCACCTGCGCTGGCCCGTCGGGCCATTAGTCCGGCCTAGCCCATTGGCGGTCCAGCCCACTGGGTGGGTTCGATCCTCTTGGTCGGCCCGTAATGGCTCGGTCCACCTGGAGGCATACTGTTGCTTCCTACTAGACCCGCGCTTGCGGGGCTGTTCGCCAGCCGGTGGGGTGCTTCCCCACCACAATTAATGGTCAGCTGTTTGGATGATCATGGTTTCGACAACGCGGCGTGGGCCGCGCCACACCTTTCTGCCATAGCCAGCTGGCCGCGTCCGCTTCTACTGTCGGCACCTACGGTCACCACCCTTGTCTCACGTGGCAAGCTCGAGCCGCCCACCTTCGGCCACCACAGCGTCGTCGCGCGCCGACTTCCACCGCCCATGGATGGTTGTCGCGGGTCTTCTCCGGCCTCCGCTGGCCGATGCTGACATGGCATGCTAGCGGTTTCATTAATGGGTCACTGGGCATGCTATGCTGTCTATTCATGGTGTCTTCTACCCCTACAGCTCTTCGGTGTTGTCGCCGTCATAGCATGACCCTCTATTTCATGTTTCCTTCGAGTTGGAAATTGTTTCCTGAAGTTCACATCAAGAACGAAGCCACAGAGGGTCCAGGTCTTGTTCGTTTGGCTTGTACCCTCTACGTTACAAGATAACAAGTGGGAGAGAAACTTAATTCATCAAAGAGAACTTCAAAATAAACCCACTACCTGGAAGAGACATTCGCTGATTTCGATCGAGGGAACTCATTCGTCGTTGTCATCGGTTCAGAATTAGGTGGCGCTCATCACCGCTCACTGGAACCGGTCTCATCCTCTAAGTGGTTGGTGTCACAATGCATTTCTAGAGCTTCATCTCTTGGTGAAGTCGTGACAACACTCTACCCCGAGCACCATATAAATAGGAGAGGTGGAGGGTGAGTAACACATGTGGAATTAATTGGGTTTGTTTAATTAAGTAACCTTCCTAATCCAACAGTGTAGTTTCAAGAATAAAGGGGAAATCCATTTAATGGTTTGAAGTGTCATTGTTCCCACCACCACCACTTTTCCGTTGAATTAAAACCAAAAAGAAGAAAAATAAAATAACATTGTTATTTTTTTATTCTTTTAAAAGTAAAAAATCTAACATTTTCTCTAGACCTACTTTGGTCGAAGTGAAGCATCCATTAAGTGAATCCTGGCACTGCGGGTTCAATGGTGACCTCAAATTTTTTATCCAAGCACCATTTCAGAAGATAGAAAACGTTGCCTGCACGTTTACTGAACGTGCCTTAAAAAAGTTCATAAATTCATTTCAGGCACACCGGGCCTCGGAATCACACGCCGTCAAATTCACAGACTCATAATAATTCCATATAATAATAAAAATTACATGGAAGATTCATGTCTTTACAAATACAATTTAAAACATTCTTAAAAAATAAATAAGCAATTAATGTTCATGAAAACAACCCAACTTATGAAACCACCTAGCTTTACTATGTTAAACCACTAACTAATGGTTATAATATTATTAAAGAGTTATAATAGTCCCTAAAGAAGAAATTAAAATCCATTAAACCAAAAACCCTCTATCATTAGGTTTTTAAAACATGAACCATATTTTTGATGACCTTATGGTAGAAATAAAACTATAATAAAAAAGAGGGAAGAACCAAGGAAGGGAGAATAAAATTGTTATTATGAGCTTTCTTGAAGTTTCCCTAAAAAAACTCTTTAAAATAAATTAAATTGTTTAATATATGAGGGAGTATAGTGAGAGACTTATAGATGATTGAATATGGTAGAAACATAGGGTTAGTTGTTAAAAACACACTTGAGTAAAAAAAGAAATTTCATATTTGTAAAATTCTATGAAGATCACACAATTTTCAAAACCATGCACTAACTGTGAGGATGGAACTCCACACACCTGGTGAGACGCATGGTTTTTTCTAAGGGTTTGGAAAAAATTCACCAACCATATATATCACCTATATTAAGGATAGTAGGTTTCACATGGTTTGGTCATGGGGTTTGCACTAACCATTCATTAATCATGTGATAGTTATTGTACCCCATTTTTCAAATTTTTTCAAATGAAAATAGCTATAAATGAATGGAATAATTAAAAACCTATAAATAAAACAAGTTGCATGAAAAAATTGAACCATTGGTAATATATTTCTCTTCCCCTTATCAAAATCATGATGTTCCCATAATATAATGGAAGTAAGGTGAGGGGATAACCTGTTATTAAGAATAGTATTAATGATCATATAAGAAAAACTAAAATGTATCATTGGTCCCATGTGATTAAAGAAATAATTATGTTTCATTTTGGGTAGTAGAATAAATTTGGTGCATTAAATGGACTTTCGAATCATTATAACCATAAATAAATCTCTTACATTACTCAAAAAATCCACTTTAGTGATATTCCATGAAAATAGAAAAAGGAACTTAAAAGTTTTGGGGTTTATAATATCTCAAAAATAAAATGTGTTTGATATCCTTATAAATACTATATTCTTAGTCTAAAGGTATAAGGGATGAATTGTTCTAGTTTTAAACCTAGAAATAAATATAATAAATTAATCCTAACCCTTTAAAATCCAATTTCACAAGTAAGATTCATATACGTGTTTGGTGAGGGTATGAAAAAAGTTTCTCATTGCTAATCCACTAAGTGTTTCCACATCTGACTAAAAGTATCCATCCTCATTTAATGTATTAAATAACTCCAAGAATTATCTATCTTTAATACAAGCATAAAAACAAGTAGTATTATAATAATCTTATTTTAGTCACGATGCAACATACATATTCCTCACCACACTCTCTTATTTCAATAAGAGAGAATTTAAAAGATATTTCTTTCAAGAAATCTCCTCATAGACCTGTGAATTCAATACTAAAACAAAATCACATATATAAAGTGTTTATGTACTAAAAAATATATTCAACACCATTAAACTTCTCAACATTATCATTTAAGGTAACATTAAGGGGTTTATTAATAGTTACTATAATAAGTGAAAGCAACTAAATCTCATCCCATGATCACCCATGCATAGGAAATATGAAAATATACAGTCTGGAAATGATCAAAAATTGTTGTCCAATACACCTAAGATCATATACATCACCTTTTTCCATACTTTAGATAGGTTTGATGATGATCACAGTAGCATAGAAAGGCCTTATATCCTTGGAGGTATGCATGGGATGAGAAGAATAATGTATCACACAAACATGGTCCTTTCTACCATCATAACTTCTTAGTGTCTAATATGTAAAAATAGGAGAACAAGAGAGTAGTGATAATGGTATTTTTAGTCAAACATCATGTAATAATACCCATTATCATCACATATAAGTGGGTTTTTATATAACCATTAAGGAAACCCCAAGGGTTTCAAATCATTAACCCATGTATTATAATTAATGATTTAATTCCTCATTCTCCATACATCATATGGATGAATAAATAAATTCATTATACATTAAAACTCTTGTAATGCACCATTGATGATATCCATTCTGTGAGAGATCCTATAAACCTAAAACCATTGAAATCAGTGGCATGAAAATTCCCTGAAAAGTTATACTAACGTCTTAACTAAACCATACCATATGATTTCCTAGGTAGAAGAATGTAGTGTCATGAAATCTCATTTCATTCCTACCTTAAGACACCCCATGTTTTATGATATGACATAACAAGTAGTGGCATAATATTCCTTTATAATATGGTTCCTATCATACCAAATGATAGGTGTATGTGTTTTTTGTAAAATCATATTTCATGTATAAATAACCCATATAACTCTTATATGTGTTATGAATATTCCTTTATGGTATAATTCAACTTCAATCACCCACTTGAACTAAATGGTAAGATAATTTGTATAATTTTACTATCTATTGTATCATATACAATAATTTAAGAAAACATATCCAAAATTGATTTGAAATCATCCAAAACACTCTTGAAAATCTATGATTAAACGCATCGTGAATCACATCATATGTAATACCATGTGAATACAAATAAAAAAACTATTTTAGATTAACTCTAAAACACTTTTATGGTAGATCTATGAGTCAAACTCAATCCCCATTCAATCAACTATAATGTGTGACCTCATGGGAATTTATAGCTTTAAAAAAATGAATCATTGGATCCATTAATGTAAGAAAACAGATTCCAATTGAAAAGGTTCAATGTTACTCAATCTTTAATGGGATATATAATGATCTATATCAAACACATGTATCTATATACCTATGTCTAAAAGATGTATCTCATGATAGAATACATAAGACATCAAGTGACCATGGTACATAGATTGTGTAAATACCATAAAGAAAACTCATATATATTTTACTTCCTAAGTATAGACTGAACTAATCAATAAATTTATCTCATCTAATTCACCTTTATGGATGATCAAATTATACACCCCATATCTCTATATATAAGTACATCATATTTAATATATAAGTGTATCCACACACCTCCCAGTATATTTCAATTGATTTCCCATATGTCATACTTAGTATACAAGAGGATAAATCTTATCATGGTTGAGCTCTAACCAATTACATGATCTGTAACATGCCCATCCACCCCCTGATTAGGTAATTTGAAATGGATTGTGTAAAAAATTATCAAAATATGAAGATCTACATGTTAGTTATCATTTCAAACTTAGTTAATGGGGACCCAATATTATCCATGAATCTATTGTATACCAAATTCATATTGTATGATATTTCATGTGGTATCCCTAGAGGTTCATTGATAGCACACAAAGAAAATTTTCCTTTGTTTATATGCTTCATGATCATGCTCCATATATCTATACAAGAATCCTACACATGTTAACCATAAAATTTTATCATAACCTACTATACTTAATAATGGACATCAATAAGAGATAAATCAAAGTCATACTTTGAGATGTCAATTGTCATTACATTTCATGAAATGTATATCTATATAAAAAATTATATATCTGACATGAATGAATAATAAATTATAAATTTCATTTAATATGATACATCTTAATATACCAGTATATCTTTTAAAGATAATTAAAAACCCAATATGAGAATCAATTTATCATATCATATATAATAAACTTCCATATCGGCCTTATGATTGGTTTAAATTTTGGGGTCATGTCAACTCATTACATTTATATTTAATTCCTAACACTTCTCTATGTAACCATATAATAAAACAATCCTGCAAAAAAATTAGTGAGTAAAGACTATAAAAAATTACTTTTAAATAATGGTGAGATTTAGGAATCATATTCCTGATGTTAAATATCTTGAATATATAAAAACTCCATGACTAAAAAATATCAATTTTTATAATGTCATCTTGTTATTATCTATTTATAATTCCTTCTAAGACTAATATCTTCATCTTTAGAACCTACTCCACAAAACATTTTTTTGTAAAAAATAATGTAACTATTTACATTACTGTTCACTAGAATACCCTAAACGTTTTTAGGATCAAGTTATATTAACTTTGTTTTCAGAGGGAATAATCCATTACAAAATAGTGATATTCACTTTTCATTATAACCAAATGTAACACTTTATATTTTTCCTTACTTTCACATATAATAAAATATTTGGGATGATAAGTGAGTATCTATTTAACTTTTATATTGGTATAACCTTTTTTAACTATGAATTTACAAAATTAAAATATAATCTCATTATCCTCTTGAACACTATGTTCTTTTCAAAACATTATGATAAGATACGAAAACTCTTTTGTGTTAAGAAATAAATCTTATCTGATTTTACTGGGATTATTTAACAATTAAACTATTTTTTCCATATAATATATTTTATTATATGTTTCAGGATCACAAATATTTAAATAGAAGACTATTTATAAAAATATTCCATTAATGGGTAGTGGGAACATATTCTCTCATATTTTAACAAATAGCTAGATAAACACTTTATACTAGATAAATTACTTTTACCCATATATTCTTCTCAAAACATGATATATTGTTAGATGAATCATAACCATGTATTTACATTTAATCACATCGTATTTTTCATAAAAACTCTTTATTAAATAAAAAAATTACCATATCATATAAGATAAATGAGATGAAGATACACATATTATTCTCTTATTCATCTGACATTGATAAATACATTTACATTCAAATACTTGATGTGGTAACTCCTGCTTCATCAATTAAACAAAAACTGTATTCTATATCAATTATTAAATTGATTTTAAACTATTTTATATTTAAAACACCTATAAAACATATATTCAGTATCATATTTCCCTCCAAAACCAAAAAAAAAAATATATAACTCTAATAACTTTTTGTATACATTTCATAGAGTTTATAAAACTCTTTTAGGTATATAAAACAATTCCATCCTATAAAATCATCATTCCTTCTTGATAAAAAGGCTATATGTTTAAATGAACTCAACTTTTTATCTTAAGAAACATTATTGGACATTATAACTTTTCTTATTCTAGTTATAAATTTTATGCACTTGTAATATTTGTACAGAACTATAACCTAGACATCACATGCCCATTTCGACTATTATTTAATCTTGAGAACATAAGGAAAAATGTTCAGGAATTAATTTATCTGATTGGAACATTTTCATATATGATAATATAATGAAATCTTTAATCAGAATCACCCCTAAGTAAACTTCTCTTATTACTAATTCATAACAAAACTAGATCATATTGATTATATGAGTAGTGAATAAATTTCTTTAGGTTATTTATAATATAATTCATTTGAAACATTAATTTAATCATTATATAAATTATAATAAACTAGATTCACTTGTTTTACAACACAAACACTTAGTTACTCAGGATGATGTTACTTTAACATAAATAATATTTTCTAACTAAAAAAATATTCTTAATTTATTAGTCCTATAAGTTTTTTAAATTAATCTAATCCTTCAAAATGATTAATATCAAGGATACTAGACAATTCCATCCAGAATCAAAGCTTATGACCATTTATTAAAAAGAAAGAATAAGGTACATAAGAGCGGCATACGGGGTCACACAAACTGAAATTCCTTCATCCGCCAAAAATAGGTCAAGAGATCATAGTAAGACATATCATTTCCATAATTAGAGTCACCAGCAGTCTCCCACTCTAATTGATACTTATCCAAATTAAATATTTTCAAGATATTTGTATCCACCTTCCTTGACACCTTAGACAATGATCTGGTAGACACATTTCTAAGAACATTAGAATAATCCGTGTGTGGTCTCCGCTTTGAGGGAAGAGAGGTGAAACCCTCACTAGAAATACTCTTTGTACTACCACTTTAGATTTCATCCTTGTAAGAGGCGTGTCTTCCACTACCCGAGACACTAATCGGGGTACCCACAATCTTCTTTTCACCCTCGGAAACATTCCCCCATTTATCAGGTAATTTAGAAACTTGAAAAAGCTTTTGGATTTACTGTTAGAAATCAACATGTTGTTGTGCATCATTCTTCTTGGAGACGTAAACATGGGAGGAATCAGGGTCCATAACTGAATTAACCTCTTTAACCAAATAAAATCGAGTCGTATAGGGGCCACTATGGGCCTTCTTCGGAGATACATCAATTAACAACCCTTTTCCAGTTTCATAATTCCAAGCAATCAGCCCATCAACAATAGTGGGAACTGGCTCGCTAAGTGAATCGCCATCATGAGCAGTAAATTTTGAGAACATAAAATACTTCACCTTTGACTTCCTATGACAGAGAGCTATTGAATGACCTCTCACCCCACATTCCTCACAAGAAACATTCCTCCTACATAACTCCAATGAGTGTCCAACAATCATACATTCATTGTAGAAAAGAGGTTTTTTTCATACTCGGCATCAATTTGAATGTTATCAGAATGGGTGGAAAGGGTTACCTTGTCAATTAGAGTGGTGCTAAGATCAAACCCCACCAACATCCTAGAAAAATTACCAAACCGTACATGCTCAGTCTCTTTATCAAGTCAAATCAGAGTCCCAATTGCCATGCCAATATCATGTAGAATTTTCGGATGCCAGAGGACCCAATTGAGTCCATGATGATTTTATTTATCTATAATATAAGATTTTATCATATGAGTATTTTTTCAACTACCATTTATTAAGTAATTTTATTAATAATTATTCCCCTAAAATTATGAACCATTTAGAATAAATCATATCCATTAGTAGTCTAATATCCATATTTCATCATGACTTATATCAATTTGGGCACATAAATAATGCATGAATCTGTCTAGTAAAAAACACTTGTCAATAATATCATATATGACTCTTAGATGGTCAAGTGGAAAATATTTCATCCAAACTATATTATAGATAAAGCCATATCAATTCCTCTAGTATCGTAACTATTAGTGTAATGAACAAACTTTATTTTCCACTAAACCAAGCATCCAATATAGTCGGTGATAAGGGTTAAAGGGAATTACTAATCCCCATAAGCTGGAAACTAGTTTATGGACATCAAAAATACACCTTGTTAATTGTTTTCCAAAATAAAACATTAATCAAGATCTATATGATAACCCAATATGACCTCACTAAAATTTTGTGTCAGACACACTCAAGTAACGGGAATTCATAATATCTAAAAAATGTATCAAAAGTAAAATTTATATTAAAAAACATAATAAAATTCCATTATTAAAAAATATATCAATCTATACAATTGTAATAAAATAAATTATATGGGATTTGAAGCCAAATAGATGATATAAGATCATTATATAAATCCCATAATAAAAAAATGATCAAAATAAAATATTACCATCTTTATGTGTCACAAGCCATCATCCCACTATGTCACTTCTACTAAGATAATCAATTATAACACGAAAACCCACAACCTCCAAGTGGAACATTTCCTTTCACAACATTAAAACAAGGTCTACATACAGCCATTGTTGTATCCAAGGTGTGTTCATATCAATCTCAATATGATCCCAATAAGAGTTCCATAAACAACATTTGTTAGATAAACTAAATCATGCTCGTTTTAAATATATTAAAGCTAATTAACTTTTAATCATTTTCAAGAAAACAAAAAATGTATTAAATATATTTGTTTAAACAATTAAAATTAATTCTTATATCAAAATAAGTAAACCCTTATAATATAAATCTTGGGGGTAAACTCTTGTGTCACTAAGGCTAGAATTACTTGGAGAATAAATTCACTAGTTATGGTAGTACCTTCAACTAGTTAGATAAAGATAAATCACTTCACAGTCCACTGGGTGTGAAATTGAAATTAATTCACTAGATATGGAGACACACATAACTATTGGGGACGTATCTTTTACATTTTTAAGATTTCCTACCTAAGAACATGGGGTTACCTTGAAGTTTTAAAAATTAATCAATAATTCTAAATATTAATTTTCACTAAATAGTTTATAAATAATGTAAATTTTAGTATAAAATATTCTTTAAATAAATTCCCATCACCTAAATCATAGATATTAATCAAAACATTCAATTACATATAAATAAATCCACCTAGTAGAATATTATATATTCCATATAATTTTAGAAACTGGTTTTTTAAATAATAAGAACCCAATAGTTTAACTAAAAATATAGGGATATGGAACCACATATCCTCAACCTTTACAATCACTTGAAATGGGATAAAATTCATTGAAAATAGAAAAAAATGGAATCCCCAAATGGAATAGAAAACATAAAAATAAAAAAATAAAATCCATAAATTTCAACCATGGGAAACCCTAGGACACCATTGCTTCAGGGTAGATAAATCAACGATTATAAGAGGAATATGATAAATAAGAAGGAATGGAATCACTTAACAATGAATTTACTTGAATAATTGTGGATAAAAAAACTTGAATCAAATTCTAAGAGTAGGGAGAGAGGTGTCTCATACATGAGGAGAAGCTAAGGGTCGAGTGCAAGAGAAATAGAGAGGATTGGTATTTAATTCAACTAGGGGTAAATTTTTAATTTCATATTTTTAAGAATCTGGGGAGGTTTCATAGTCCAAACACATGGTTTTCTAAATTGTATTCCAACCATTCATATAGAACTATAAAACCCTTAGTAGTTTCATGGTTCGGTCACATTGTTCAAAATACTATGATCCAATCATGAAAATATCCTATGATGAGGAATTTCAAGTTTTTCATGGTTACTGCATGGTTTTTCCTAACTGTTCACAAACCATAATATAGGAATTGTCACCCATTATCTCATAATTTAAAAATTAGGACAGCCAAAAATAAACCATATTAATAAAAATGAATAAATAATAGAATCTATACTTGAAAATTACATCATGGGTGTGGCAATTATCCCCACCATATCACTTTGTTCCCCCAAAAGTCAACTCAAAAATGTATTATCAAAGAAGATTATAGCTCATTACTTTGTGAAAAAAAAAATCATACTCCCATGTCTCATGATAATCAATAATGTTTTTCCATAACAATTTGACTAACAATATATATTTCCAATGAATCCCTTTCTCCTTGGACATTAAAATATAAACAATCTACTCAGTTACTAAAATATCACACTCTAACTCAAGCACTTCCTAGTTTAGAATGTGATATGTATCTGGGTTATACTTATTTAATTGAGATACATGGGACACATTATGGATCGAATTTGATTAAGTTGGTAATTTCAACTTGTAAGTAACATTTTTTATCCTCTTGATAATCTTAATGGTTCAAACAAACATTGGAGAATGATTCTACCACTTTCTAATTCATCAGTTCCCTAACTAAGTTGATACCTTTATGAACACATGGTCAGCAATGAAAAATTATAAAGGATTATGTTGATGAACAATGTATGAAATATGGAGAATCTCTGTTCTCACCAACCATTTTGAAATATCCAGAATCTTGGCCATCATCTCTTGTATAACGATCAAACCCACTAAGAGAAGTATTACCCACCTCAGTCAAACAGTGGGGATACCAGTGTGGATAACCATACAAAATCTCAATGTAATCCATATTGATCAATAATAGTAACTATTATTATAATAAAATTTGGTGAGCCTTGTATGGTATCCCATGCTCCTCTAAAATCAAAAATATAAGTGTGAGTCATATCCTCTAGAATATAGATAGCGCATTCTATCTGGGAGTTGGTCTATAGATTATATTCCATGTTCATATTTATCTGGTTCCCCATTTCTTCTTGGATTCCTTTCTAGAAATTGTAGCTTAACTGAGGATCTCCATGTGATTTTATAGTAAAAGCTACTCTATATAACCTCAAAACCTCTTTCATATGAAATATCACATGTTATTATACCGTAGAGGTATCCCTGATCAATATTGAAAAGAAATGATTTGTTCAATATATCATTCATGATCCAAATAATTTTATTTCCTATGTGGTATGAGATAACTTCATGATAAAATATATATGGATATATTTTCCAACTTATATGTGCTTATTGGAAGAATCTAGAGTAGACTATAAGTTATTTTATGTTCAGATTTTAATTTTTGAAAAACATAATATCATTTCACTAAGGTTTTTATGCCATGTCTCATACCAAACCATCAATATTGATACTTCGGGTAATAATACATCTTGGAGGAACATTGGAGGATAAACCACTAAGAATTATATCAATACAACATGATTAACTTCCTCATATATAATAGAACCAAAAACTAAATATAGATTCTAAACAAATAAACTCAAGAGATAGATACCAATCTCTATTGGTCTCCCAATCATATGTAATCCTCATATTAAAATGAAACTCTTCATCTCATAATTTATCCTAGTGTATAATCCCAAGAAGATAAATTGTAAACTAGAAACTCAAAAATAACACATAATATCTCTCTTATTTCACTTCTAAATTCATCCTAGAATAAGAAACCATAAAATTTCATTCATTGATGGACTCTTTCAATGACTAATAAGGTAATTTTTAGAAAAGAGCATTAGTGTTCACATTTCTGTTTATTGGTGTATATGTGATTTCAAATTCAAATGACTAAAAAAACAAAACCCGTAAACTATCTTTGTGATTTATAGATTTCAAAGAAAACATATAACCTAAACATTTTTTTCAAAATAAACTATGAAAGTATCCTCAAATAGGTAGCATAACCAATAAATAAGTTAATTCATAACCATAGTTAGATTAATGTATTATGTTTGACTTTTATTTTTATGTGGTCAAAGATTTCGGTAACCATAATCTACCATATGATTACCCAACATGAGCATAAAACCTAACAGTACACCTAATTCATCATAATAGACCACATTTACCTACCAACCTCAGTATGATTAGGATCATAGATAAGGTCAATAATCACTTTAAATCATCAAATTAAACATGATATTTAGGGGTATATAAGTATTTCACCTTTTTTCAGGTGAGTGCAGTCAGGTTGGATTCAAACCTAGAGAAATATTACATAACCCGTCAATAATAACTTACTAAACCCAAGGAACATATTTTCTCAAAGAAGTTTTATGGTTATTTATAATACATAATAAATATTTCCTTCTTATGATTGACTGAAATTATTAGTTATAATACCACATATCTGAAAAAATTAACTTCTCAGATCTATAAATTTTACTTTGATAATTTTTTATATAGTCGATGATCATGAAAGGTTCCTTAACAATACAAAAATTAAAGTCACTCTTCTATTAATTATTTGAGTAAACTATAATTTCATTCATAAATACCACCAAAAATGAATCAATATACCTTTTTAATATTTATTTCATTGGTTCCATAACAACCATTGGATCATTAGTCAACCAAAACTGCATCCCTAGGTACTCAATGTGTCCATACCATCTCCTTAAATAAGTCATGGGAATATAAAATCCTCTCACTCTGAGTTGATGGTATCCTTATAGGTGTTCAATATTAAAGAAACACCTTGTCCATTTAAACTGATCAACTAGATAATCAATATTATTAAAGGGATACTTATCCCTAACGGTTACCAAATTCATCTCTTGATAATTGACACACAAGTAGAGCAGCTCATCTAATTTATTATCAAATAGTGTTGGGGTGTCCCAAAGGTATAGACTCGGGTAGAATAAGCCTTCATATTATAATTCATCCATCACAATATTTTACTCATCAACTCTATGGGTTTCATATAATAAAACATAAAATAGATCAGTTGAGTTTGGAGAACTGATTTATAGAAAACAAGACTTTCTTCTCTCAGGGAAAACCTAAAAAGTTATCTACAAACACCTCAAGAAACTCCCTTACAACCATAGGATGATAAATTCTAAAATTCCCTTCATAAACATTAACTAATAGGGATTCTATCTAAGAGTCTAAATAAACCTCTTTGAAAAGGTGTATCCCTGATTAACTTGATTTTGGATCCTAATCCTCTTAAAACACCATAGTTTTCTCATTAGTAGTTGTGAAGTTCACATTCCATTGATATCAATTTATATAATCCATTAATTAAACCATCAAATAAATCCCAATAATGATATTAAATAATTATATCTTAACAATTAGGATGTTCCAAGGTGTCTTTATTTCTAATATATAGGTAATAAATAAAGTGAACTAGAATTTTTGATCCCTCTATATTTTCTAGAGAGGCATTGATATCTCTATGAAATAAGTCATATTATTTAAGAAATATTAAATTATTCTATATTATGAGTAAAAAAATAGTGATATGCACTAGTATCAAATAAATCAATAGTCAAATATGTTGTAATGGTAATTTTACCTATCATATTTTTTTCTTTTCCTCGGATTACATTTGAAATTTATCTATTAAGTGAGTTTCCCTACTCTCAACCTGACTTTGAGGCATTCAACTAACCTAGGTTATAACTCTTGGATAACTCTACTCATATAATGATCTTCTTCTACCTCCCCATTCATAAGAAAAAGACCCAAATACCTTGGAAGTATTTAACTGTTCTGGGGATCCCTTAGGATCTAAGGATCCAGTACCACAACTTGTTGTAGGATTAATCCTATATAATCTTTATAGGTGTCCCACATACCCAATTTTATATTAGGTCTTCAAATTATCTAGAAAATATGTCTTAATATGACATGACATTCCAGTCCATTGGTAAATAAAATTCCTTCTTCACATAGGAGGAGAAGAATCTAGTGGAGGAAAAGGTCATGAACTACTACTACCTATCCTAGGATCATACCTTTTATTTTTTTCATTTCAAAAAGATCACCCTCATTTTCACCCAATGTGATAGTAGTTTCAATAATCATATACATACCATCTTATTCTATCCCCACCATCAATTACTGATCTACCACATCTGTATATAATTTGATCTTCAAGGGGAAGACCAAAGAGAAAATATTTGGTCCAAGACCCGTCTAAAATTGGGGGGCCTTCAACTCATAATTAGACACTATCTATGGTGTAAAAGTTACCACCTCTAAAAGAAATTCACATATTTAATAATGGTCTAATTTTCTTATTAAAGGGTCATAAAATTGAAAGATTTAGCTAAATCCATCATGTCTAGATAAAACTACTAGGTAAAGACTAATTTTAAATCCTCTCATTTCAAATTTTCATGTATATTATTCTTAATGACTAACTACCTCTATTTTAGTAAAGTACCTTAACCACGGTCTCAAAGAACTCAAAGATCCTCTCTATCTTTTCCAGCCTATCCTTCACTTATTGAGTACCATTTCATCCTCATAAAGATAAAGTCTTATGTTGAGGAATTATTGAGTTAATCCCTTATATTTGTTTAAACTATTTTCATTAAATTGAATGGGGTTATCGTTAATTACTTGGTCCATTTCTCATACCGATTAAACAACTGATTCAATGATATTCTATTCCACTGGTAGATTTACATATGAAAATTTATTTGATACTCCCTCTAGAGGTTCTATTGGACGTATTTGAGGGTGAATGGTATTTCTTATAATCAAATAAAATAATAAACCATTAAAATTATTAATTAATAAAATTAAAAATATAATAATTCATGAAATAATCAAGTGAATTATAAACAAAGAAACATATCAAACCTAAACCTTTCATAAAAAATGGAATGTGTGCACTATCTACAGCTCATGCACTGCACTTAAGAGGAAGGTCAAATAAAATTACAAATCAAAAACTCATTCCAAAATCCCCCATAAACTCAAGGATGGGTATTAAAAGTGTTGTCCAGACACTTATTTGTACGCCTTACTTAAGCCCCGATAATCTTATCTCATGTTTACCAGGGCATCCCAAATAGAAAAAAAGAGCTTCAATTCCCTTTTTCATGAATGATCCCTGGCTTCCCTATCCTGGGCACTCAAGACTACCTGCAATAAGTCATAAATGGGTTTCTATATTCCCATGTACTGACAACTAGTGATATGTCATCATGAATGTACCTTGGGAATGGTTTTCCCAAATAAAGAATCAATAAGGATCTATTCCATAATCTAGAATAACCTTTACATACATTGGTGTTCCATGCTCTCAAGTAACAAGAAATCATAAAATCTCAACACATGTATCATAGAAAAAAATGGAAATAAAACAAAACCTCATAAAATAAAATCACTAAAAAATATAATAATACATACAATGGTGAAAAAATAAATGTGATATGATGGGAAGACAAATAAGAGAAAAAAATTAGTATTAAATAGATAAAATAAAATGAAAAATGAAAAAAAATACAATGCTTCCCATCCTTATGTGACATAGGGCATCATCCCACAATTTTGCATATACTAAATTATGAAATAATAACATGAGAACTCACTGCCTCCAATCATCACCTTTAATTTCACTACATCAAATAAAATACGATCTATATACACCTATTTAAATATATATAGGGTCTGGTCATATCATTACTAGTAGGATTCCACCAAGTGTTCCATAAAAAGTAATTGTTAAATAAAATAAATCTTGTTCGTTTGAAATTAATTAAGTAGAATAAACCTTTTTTCATTTTCTTGAAAACAAGAAAGATATTCTATATATTTTTTAAAATAATTAAAAAATATTATTGAAACAATAAAAGTAAACCCTTATAATATATTAATAGAGGTTTACCCTAGGGTCACTAAGTCTTGGAATTCCAAGATAATGGCTTCACTTGGTAGGGTAATTCCATCAACTAGTGGGATAAAGATAAATAAATTCACCAGTTAGTGGATGTGCACATGAAATTACTTTAATAGCTATGGAAACACATATAACTAGTGAAGAGGAATATTCACACTTTATAGTTTTTTCTCCATGTATCTAGGTTTCCTATAAAGTTTTATTAATTAATCAATCATTCTAAAAAGTAATTTTCACTAAATAGTTCATAAACATTGCACATTTTCATAAAAACAAGTTTTAACTCCATTACCATCATCCAAAATATAAATATTAATAAAAAAATATTATATATATAATTAAATCCATAAAATCATATTATATATTCAATATAATTTTATAAATTGATTTTTTTTACCTGGAAGCCAAAAGTTCAACTAACAAAAGAGGGATATATAACCACCTACCTTAAAACATTGAAACCACTTGAGACGGAAAATAATCCACTTAAAATATAAATTTTGGATCTCAAAAGGTAAGAGGAAACCTAAACATCAATAATACAAGACATAATTTTTTATCAACCAAAACCTTATGTTATCATAGATTCAATATTTAGAGAAAATACATCATTATACTAAGAAAAGAACAAATGGGGGAAGGAATCACTTACCAAATAGTTTCTTGAATAATCATGGAGAAAAACCCATGGAAACAATCTCTAAGAGGAGGGGGTATGTCTAGTGGGGGGATATGACGTTCAAGTGGGAGATTAATGGAGCTTTAAAGAAATTATCTTTTCCAAAGATAAATTTTAAATTTCATATTTTAAGGAATTTTGGGAGGTTATAAGTTTTTATCTCACAATTTTACAAAGTGTGTGCCAAAAATGTTGGTGGACTTGGACAAACCTAGGTATTTTCATAAACTAGATGCATGGTTAGGAAAATTATACACTAAATATGAAAGTCTTATCACATAAGTAATTAGAGTTTTTACTTATTTTCTATATATTTTTACCTAACCATGTGCTAACTATGCAATATGGATCCCCTATTTTTAAAAAATATCAAAATTAAAACACCCAAGAAGGATGATAAATAATAAAAATGAATAAAAAAAATAATCTATAACAAAAAATGAAAATGTGGGTAGACAGTTAAGGTTTCCTATATATGTGTAACCTAAATAAAATTATATGAATAAGTAACCTAATCTTTTGGTTCACCTAATTACTTTTTTTATTTACACAAGATAATCTAGGGGAACCCAGCTTTAGCATGAACTACCCGATTGAATGATTGAGATCTAGACAAGTGCTTCTTTGGAAAGAATCTAACACTTAGTATTTTAAGGGGGTTTTATCTCAACAACTCATCTCATATTATTCCATTTATTTATGTATTATTATAATGATTTAGTTTTGAAATCATGTTCTATCCACTAAATCAATATGTTCAATCCATGTTTATGTGTAAATCTTTACACAACCCACAGTTTGTGTTACTCTCCCAAAAAATAATTTAAACAGATTTACACATGTACAAATGAGTATTATACATAAGATACATGAAATTTTTATGTAAATCTTTAGAATTATATGATATTGTATTTATTCACATGACCAAGTTTGGTGTCAAAGATATCCAGCCACTACCTTTCTAGAGCAAGGTATAAGCCTCCTATATTGTGGGAAGTCTGACTAGAATTACCTCTACCTAGGGATATTTTACTCAAGAGATAATAAAAATAATCATATATATAACACTTTATATGTATAAACTATTTCAACTAATGAAATTAATGCTAATAAAATCATTTACAAACCAAGGCCAATGAATATGAAAATAAAATTCTTTGTTGAAAAACCTAGCATCTAATGCAGGTATTGGCACTTTAGAAGGAGTAATTTAAAACCTTAAACTAAAGCATAAACATATTAATAACTTATAAAAAAATAACTATGAATAAATTAAGTAATATCCTATAATTAAATGAACACTTAAAATATTTAAATATGAGATAATAAAAATGAAAAAAATCATAAATCAAAGTCTTAATTGTAAACATTTTATAATTTAACCTTTATTTATTATAGATATTTCATAATATTGAATAAAAAATTTGACACATAATTCATAAAATTAACATATCATATTATTCATTATATGGAATATTATATGATATTTCTTTGAAGTATGAAAAATTAATAATACATTCTTTATTATTTAATTAATTTACCTAATCTATATATCTTACACTTAATATTATTCACACCTCAAATTAAATCAACAATCAAAACATAGTAGATATGGTTTAAATAATATCCCAAATAAATCTTATTAACTTGAACTATTAAAATTGAGAATTATAAACTATTTATAAACTTTAAAATATAAACACTTTATATTCATAAATTATTTTTAAATTTATAAACACTTTATAAATTACTCTTTTTTATTTACAAATAAACACTTTATTTATAATTCACTAGGAAATCCATATAATTTTTTAAAAGGTATTTAATATTAAATATTAATATTTAAATAATTTTTATGTATTATTATTTCATAAAATTTTATTAATTAATTATTAAATATTTATAATTAAATAATTTCTTAACTCTATAAATTATTAAATATATCAAACATAACTTTTTCATTACATAAAAAATGTATAAATAATTATTTCAATTCATATTTGAATATAATGAAAAAAAATTATTTTGAAATCATATTCTATGATTTTGGGTGTATCATTAAATATGACCAGTAGTCCATCACTTTAAAATAAAATCAATCTCACTCTATATTGATAATTATATCACTAAATATGATTCATTGTGATGGGATTATGAGTCATATTTTAAAATTGAGACTATGAATCACATATTAAGATAGTATAGGTCCCTTATCAAGTAGAATAACCTAATATGTGGTGAATTTAGGTATTATGGATTCAATAAATTTATCCCCTCAATTTTATCTTTTTCTCTTGATTTGAGGAACACTTATTTCTCTCTCTTATTTAGTATCTATGAGTGATGAAAGCAGTGAAGAACACAAAATATTTTACTTAGTTCTCTGTAATAGGGATAATCCAAGGAGCATGAAATGGAAATATCCAATAAACCAAATACACTATATTTCTCATATTATATTTTTTTACACAATATAGTGGTCACACTTACCCTCAGAACTCACTGTACTCACAAGATTTGAATAGATCATTGCATTTCCTCACAAATAGGTTCCCACTGCTCCTTTATTGATCACCTCCTTCTTCAAAAGATATATATATATATATATATACTCCTAGCATGGTGTGTCACTTATTCACATCCTGATGAGTATCCATTGAGAAAATATATCTTATAAAGTCTTCTTTCTCTAACACTTCTAGCTTTCCTGGATTCATGTAATTCTCTACTTTTCTTCCCTTTTAGGAGAGTCTATGTTCTTGTAATACCTGAGATTTAATTATATTAATTGAAACATTTATATTAATGAAACTATAATACAATTAATATTTTAATATTTCATGTAACATAAATTCTAATTTGATAGGATTAATATCTATTTTGAACTTCCTATGTCAAAATAAGACTATAGTGAATTTCAAGAAAAATCCTTTAGAAATATGATCTTGTGAATAATTAAAACTATATTATATATATTATCCTACCGTTATTTATAATAATTTTTTATAATATGTATAATTAATTATATATTTATTATCAATGTGATAGAAATAAATACAAGATCATTTTGGGATAAAAGGAGATATTTTTTAAAAACCTATTTTTAAGTGCATAATGTTTTTCCATTTTAATTAATTAAAATAGTCCTATATGATGAATGATTTAAATTATATATATAGATTATTTATCTATAAATATATATATATTTAAATTTATATAATGTCTGTTATGAGTTATAGAGTTAACATAAGATCATCTTATGCTTAAAAAATTGATTTTCCTGAAAAACATTTTTTCATCGCATTTTGTACGTTTATTTTTAAATTAATTTTTAAAACTTATAAAAATTGAATATTATAAAATTTATTCTATATTTGGAATCAAGAGGTTTAAATTTTTTTAAATAGTTCTGTTTTATTTTTAGGCATAATGAATATTAACCGTACAAAAATTTATCACCTTAGTAAAGGGTAAAACAAGATATATAAGGTTAAAAATATAGAATATGGATTCAAAATCGTCCATAAACTTGCCTATATTTTATTTAATGATTTAAATTTGATCACCCACTTTATATATTAAAAAATATGACATACTGGTGCCATTTGTTATTTATAAATACCTTTATATTATTTTAAGAAAAGGAAAATTCCAAAATCTCACTCTCCTGGTTATAATTCCTCTTATATGTTAGCATATGGATAAGATGTTATTAATGAATATAAAATATTATTTTTTAAATAATAAATTTATTTTAAGGATGATGATTTATGATTAATTTTCAGTAGTGGTATAATTACCTTAAATGCTTACAAAATACTAACATGGTGCTTGGGTAAGCAATAGAAAATTCAACGTAAATGATTTTAAAAATCTCAAAAGTGTTATTTTTTGGATTAATTATAGAGTAAAATTAATTTTATGGTTAATAATAATATATAGTTTATTGTTAAATATTTTATATTATACTTCTATTCCTACATTGATTTTTCTAAAGTCAAAATATGTGATTAGATCATAAAATAACTTTAATGGTTATGTTATATAATATTCTATTAAATGATTTAAAAATAATAAAAATATTTAAATTGGACAATATAGATGTTATATGCTCTAATATTTTATACCTTGACCTTTTTTATCCAATTTTTTCATTATAAGTAAATTTATAGCCCATTAATAATTAAATAGTTGTAAACATGTTTAAGGTTAAAATTGGTTAATAAAGGGGTTAAACCAAAAGATAAGGTTTGAAATTCAACATAAACGTATCCAAAATTTATTTATTGAAGAAATTTAAAAATTAAACTATATTATATTCTAAATTTTTCACATTTGGTGAAACTTTCACATGAAAAAATTGTTGGGTCGGAGAGTGATGGCAAGAGGGGGGGTGAATTGCCTTTTAAAAAAGTTTAACAATTTAAGACAAAGTTAAAGCGCAGCGGAAATAAAAGAGGCAAGACACAAAATTGATAACGGAGTTCGGCCTAAATCCCAAGCCTACGTCTCCGCTCCCAACTCAACCGTTGAGAGATTTATAGGACAGCTTGCTTTTTAATGGTTGTAGCAAGAAACCCACTAGACTTTAAGGCAGCCTAGAAACCTATTACAGCTTGCTTTTTATTGGTTGTAGCAAGAAACCCACTAGCCTTCTTACAGGTGAAGGCTAGCTCACCTATGACTCAAGTCTTTTACAGGGAATACTTGACTAACCTCTTCACACCTTGAAGGTGGTGTGAAAACCCAAACAAAGAGAGGATGAGAGAAAGAAGGGTTTGTATGCACAAACTCAAAATAATGCTCAAAATGATAAAACAATAAAAACCGTAAAGAGGAGAAGTCTTGGGCGCCAATGGATTGATTGGTGATGATGAAGAGTGCTCCCAAGCTTCTATGGTGGTGCTCCTTGGATGTGGAAGTGAGTTGGAGCAGGTGGGGATCCTTGAAAGAATGCGCCGGAGGTTCGCCAAATGATCGAAAAATGTTCCTGTGGGATACTATGTATTTCTGGGGCTTCCTAGTCCTCTATTTATAGGAGAGGAACACCCAAATGGCCTTTGGGGGTCTTCGGAGCCATTGGAGAGGCCTTCGGAGCCGTTGGGAGTCAAAAGTACAAGTCTGGTCAAAGCCCAACGGCTAGTTTGACTGGGCACACCGGCTGGCCGGTGGTGTCTCACCAGTTAGTCGGTGGTCCACCGGCTGGCCGGTCCTGAGCCATCGGCTGGCCGGTGCTCCAGACAGAGAGAAAGCTCTCTGCCTAGGTTCTACCGGCTGGCCGGTGGTCATCCACCGGCTGGCTGGTGACAAAACCGGCTGGCCAGGGAGCTCACACCGGCTGACCGATGGCTCTGGACAGAAAACATTGCTACTGCCAGAGACCACCGGCTGGCCGGTGGGAATCCACCGGTTGTCCGGTAGACTCAGAGAGTCTACTTTCAATCCTTCTTGTCCCAACTCTTTGGTAACCTTTTTCCTATCAACAAAAACACTTGAAAACAAGTTAGAACAAAATAAGAGTGATTGTGATCATTAAAATCCAAGAGAGAGGGGTACAACAATCTCCCCCTATTTTGATGATCACAATCACCAAAACAAGCAATGTAAAAGACTGAAATGAAAGGCATGCTTTAAAGGATAAATTGAAAAGTAAAGCAAAGCATGAGATAAATATGTCTCCCCCAATCAACCAAGAAAATCTCCCCCTTTGTGATTATCAAAATAGCACGGGGATAAAAATTTGATTGAAGGAAAGGATTGAAAAACAAGATAGAGATTTTAAACCAATTGAAATTTTTGAAATTTGAATTGAAAGTTTTAAATTAAAAGTTTTGAATTGAAAGTTTTGAATTGAAAGTTTTGAAAGAAAAACACAAAAAGGCTTAAACGATCCTAACTCCCCCTAAATAAAAACAACAAATCACCGGGGAGAGGATTTTAGAACCGAGACAAATTTTGGTTCGGAGAGACTCGCTAAAAGGGATTTTTCAATCCAAACTTGTCTTGTGGCGGGTCTTCTCCTGTGAAATTCATCGTTAAAGGAAATGGTTTTGGGCCTTCCATACCGGGCATTTTTGCAGTCGCACTCGTAAATTAAGTGCCCGATCTTTTTGCAATAGTTTCAAAATTTATATTGGGAGCTCCCCCTTACAAAAATAGTAGGAGCATGGGAAGAGGAAGCTTGCTTGGAATAGCCAAGCCCTTGGGTGGTTCTAGATATGCATTGGGAACCAAGGAGCTTCGAAAGTTTATGTTCACCTTCGGTGAACTTAGCTAGGGATTTCCTTAAATCCTTGATTGTTGATTCCATGGAATCAACATCGGGAAGGTTTTGGATCTTGAGGGACAAGTCTTCCTTCTCTTTGAGAAGTTGATCCTTTTCGGAAGAAAGAATTTTGAATTTCTTTTTTAAAGCAATAAATTTGGAAGAAAGTTCGTGAAAACCTTCCTCCAATTGATCTCTCGCATGTTGGAGATCCTCGTAAGATAAATGATTGAATGAATTGGAAGAACAAGAGGAAGAGGAGTCAGAAGAGGTTACCTCATGAAATGCCATTAGACATTTTTTACCGTTGTCTTTTGAGGAGGAGGAGGATGAGGAGCTATCACTCCAAGTGGCCTTGAATGACTTTTTCATTTCCTTTTGCTTGGCCCTTGTCTTGTGGAGTGGGCAATCGGGCTTATAAGGGCCTTTCTTGCCGCACCCATAGCATATTACCTCGGGCTCGGATTTTTCGTCGAGATCTTCCTTTCGAGCCTTGCGAGATTTCTTCTTTTTGTTCTTCTTCATGAATTTGTGCATCTTGCGGGCAAGGTTCTCGATTTCTGAATCGCCGCTTGAAGAGGAAGAAGATGAGGAGGAGGAGCTTTCTTCTTTTTGAACTTTGAAGGTGATGTTCTTTGGAGTTTTGATGAGATTGCCTTCCTTTTCAGCTTGCCTCCTCATGGTGATCTCGTAGGTCTTGAGGGATCCTATGAGCTCTTCGACCGGAATTTCATTTAAATTCTTCGCTTCTTGAATTTCCATGACTTTCGGTGCCCATGAACTTGGTAAGATCAAAAGGATCTTCTTGACCATCATCTCTGCAGAAACATCATCTCCAAGAGACTTTCTCCCATTACAAACATCAGTAAAGCGAGTAAACATATCAGTAATATTTTCAGATGGATTCCTGGTAAAAGACTCAAAATCTTGACGGTACATATCCAATCGAGTATCCTTAACTTTGTTGGTCCCCTCATGGGTAACCTCCAAAAGTTTCTAGATTTCATGAGATGAATTGCATGTGGAAACTCGATTGAATTCATTACGATCAAGGCCGCAATGAAGATCGTTCATGGCTTTGCCATCAAGCTCGAAATTTTTAATATCAGCTTGAGTCCATTTGGATTCATCGGGAGAAGAGAGAGAGTAACCATGCATGACAATTCTATAAATAGGATAACCTATACTTCTAAGAAAAGTAAACATGTGGGTTTTCCAATAGGTATAGTCGGGTCCATCAAAAAAAGGAGCATGACCCAATGAATAACCTTCGGGGGCGAAAGAAGATGAAGCCATCACAATGGATCTTGAATTTTAAACCGGTTAAGGTATTACACAAACACTTCCTCTGATACCAATTGTTGGGTCGGAGAGTGATGGCAAGAGGGGGGGTGAATTGCCTTTTAAAAAAGTTTAACAATTTAAGACAAAGTTAAAGCGCAGCGGAAATAAAAGAGGCAAGACACAAAATTGATAACGGAGTTCGGCCTAAATCCCAAGCCTACGTCTCCACTCTCAACTCAACCGTTGAGAGATTTATATGACAGCTTGCTTTTTAATGGTTGTAGCAAGAAACCCACTAGACTTTAAGGCAGCCTAGAAACCTATTACAGCTTGCTTTTTATTGGTTGTAGCAAGAAACCCACTAGCCTTCTTACAGGTGAAGGCTAGCTCACCTATGACTCAAGTCTTTTACAGGGAAGACTTGACTAACCTCTTCACACCTTGAAGGTGGTGTGAAAACCCAAACAAAGAGAGGATGAGAGAAAGAAGGGTTTGTATGCACAAACTCAAAATAATGCTCAAAATGATAAAACAATAAAAACCGTAAAGAGGAGAAGTCTTGGGCGCCAATGGATTGATTGGTGATGATGAAGAGCACTCCCAAGCTTCTATGGTGGTGCTCCTTGGATGTGGAAGTGAGTTGGAGCAGGTGGGGATCCTTGAAGGAATGCGCCGGAGGTTCGCCAAATGATCGAAAAATGTTCCCGTGAGCTACTATATATTTCTGGGGCTTCCTAGTCCTCTATTTATAGGAGAGGAACACCCAAATGGCCGTTGGGGGTCTTCGGAGCCGTTGGAGAGGCCTTCGGAGCCGTTGGGAGTCAAAAGTACAAGTCTGGTCAAAGCCCAACAGCTAGTTTGACTGGGCACACCGGCTGGTCGGTGGTGTCTCACCAGCTGGCCAGTGGTCCACCGGCTGGCCGGTCCTGAGCCATCGGCTGGCCGGTGCTCCAGACAGAGAGCAAGCTCTCTGCCCAGGTTCTACCGGCCGGCCGGTGGTCATCCACCGGTTGGCTGGTGACAAAACCGGCTGGCCGGGGAGCTCACACCGGCTGACCGATGGCTCTGGATAGAAAACATTGCTACTGCCAGAGACCACTGGCTGGCCGGTGGGAATCCACCGGTTGGCTGGTAGACTCAGAGAGTCTACTTTCAATCCTTCTTGGCCCAACTCTTTGGCAACCTTTTGCCTATCAACAAAAACACTTGAAAACAAGTTAGAACAAAATAAGAGTGATTGTGATCATTAAAATCCAAGAGATATGGGTACAACAAAAATATATTGTATTTAAATAATTTGTGTAATTCCAAATGTGTATTTTCTTTCCCTATAAAAGGACACCACCTCTGCCCTATTCTTCCAACCAACTTGAGAGAATTATCTTGAAAAAACCCAAAAAAAAATTCTCCTAAAATCATTATATTTTTTCTATAGGTTCTGTTCTTCTCAAAATACCAAGCCTGGGGTTCTTAAGTAAAGATCTAAAGGAGGTTCTGCAACGAAGAGGTAATCACCTTAACTGACTCTTTTCAAGTTAATTTCATCTTCAACCTCCTCAAAATCTTTATTTATCATCATAATTTAACAAAATAAGTATAAATACAATATTTTAATGTTATTATTATTATTATTTTACCATTTTTCACATACTCATCCATCTAATGGAAAATGGAAACATCGCTCATGTGTATGTGTGGACTACCGCCTTGCAAGTCAATGTATTTAATTTTTCAATAACACCTCACATGGTTGGTATATATAAGTGAATTTAAAGATATAACATAATATTTATGATAGAATTTAATTATAAAATTATAAAATAATAATTTCATATTTTACCACATATCTGTTGGAAAATGATAACGTCACTCGTGCGGATGCATGGACTACCACCACCACAAAGCAATGTAATTAATTTTTCATTAACACCATATATGGATGGTTAAAAAATATTTATGAATTAATATGATAATTATAACATGAATATAATTCTTGTGATTATGAAAATCTAACCTATGCACGTGAACCGTAAAATCCATGATAAAACATGCTTGTGAAAAATAAATGGTTAACACCTCATGATAAATCACTACGGGAAAACCAAGCTATCGCGACGAGTTATTTGTGACGAGTCAGTATCCTGTCACAAATAGCCTTCCAGAAAAAAGTATTTTTGATGGGAGAACTTGCTCATCACAAATAATAAGGCTTTTTCAATAGGAAGATGGTTCCCATCGCAAATGTTACTATTTTTGACGGGTAAACTTTCATAAATAACAGCGTCGTAACTAATCTAACCTATATATACCCCCAACCAATTTTTCCTTCATTCCATTCCATTATCTACTCTTCTCTCTCTCTGGTGAAAAATTTTCTCTCAAAATTTTTCAGAGTTTAAAGTGTTCATTTGGGGAATTTTTCACCGCTTATATCCTTCGAAAGCTTCAATTTTTAGGTATTTATCTTTTTTTTTATTTTTTTACTTAATTTAATTTATTTTAATCATAGTTATTATTAATTAGGTGTAGTTAAATTAAATTAGAATTAGATAGTTTTATTTATCATTGTTTATGTTTTTTTAAATAATTATGTGTGATTAGTATGAATTAATATTAATTAATAGTTATTATATTAATTTGTAATAATTAGTATTAAATTGTAATAATTAGTATTAAATTGTAATAATTAGTATTAAATTGTAATAATTAGTATTAAATTTTAATAATTAGTATTAAATTTTAATAAATAGTATTAAGTTGCAATTATTAGTATTAAATTCTTATAATTAGTAATAAATTGCAATAATTAGTAATAAATTGCCATAATTAGTAATAAATTGCAACAATTAGTAATAAATTGCAATAATTAGTAATAAATTGCAACACTTAGTAATAAATTGAAAAACTTGGTAATAAATTGCCATACATAATAACAAATTCGAATAATTAGTAATATATTGGAATAATTAGTAATAATTTGGAATAATTTGTAATAAATGGAAATAATTAGTAATAAATTGAAAAAATTAGTAATAAAATGCAGTAATTAGTAATAAATTGAAATAATTAGTAATAAATTACAATAATTAGTAATAAATTATAATAATTAGTATTAATTAGTAATAATTAGTAATAATTAATAATAAATTCTAATAATTAGTAATAAATACGAATAATTAATAATGAATTCGAATAATTAGTAATAAATTGAAATAATTAGTAATAAATTACAACATTTAGTAATAAATTACAACAATTTCTAATAAATTGCAACAATGAGTAACAAATTGCAAAAATTAGTAATAAATTACAAAAATTAGAAATAAATTGTAATAATTAGTAATAAACTCTAATAAACTGTAATAATTAGTAATAAACTCTAATAATTAGTAACAAATGGTAATAATTAGTAATAAATTCCAATAATTAGTACTAAATTCCAATAATTTGTAATAATTAGTAATAAATTGAAATGGTTAGTAACAAATTGAAATAATTAGTAATAAATTTCAATAGATAGTAATAAATTGCAATAGTTAGTAATAAATTGTAACAGTTAGTAATAAATTGCAATAGTTAGTAATAAATTGCAATAGTTAGTAATAAATTACAATAGTTAGTAATAAATTGCAATAGTTTGTAATAAATTTCAATAGTTTGTATAAATTGCAATAGTTTGTAATAATTAATAATAAATTTGAATAGTTAGTAATAAATTCGAATAGTTAGTAATAAATTTGAATAGTTAGTAATAAATTCGAATAGTTAGTAATAAATTACAATAGTTAGTAATAAATTGCAATAATTAGTAATAAATTCGAATAGTTAGTAATAAATTTCAATAATTACTAAAAAATTGTAATAGTTAGTAATAAATTGAAATAATTAGTAATAAATTACAATAATTAGAGATAAATTACAATAATTGTCAATAAACTGCAATAATTAGTAATAAATTTCAATAATTAGTAATAAATTGCAGTAATTAGTAATAGATTGCAATAATTTCGAATAAATTGTAATAATTCTGAAAAAATAGGAATAATTTCTAATAATTAGTAATAAATTCAAAAAAATAATTAATAATTTCGAATAATTTTTAATAATTTGTAATAATTAGTAATAAATTAAAATAATTAGTAATAATTTGTAATAGTTAGTAATAAATTGTAATAATTAGAAATAAACTATAATAATTTGCAATAATTTGTAATAATTTGCAATAAATTGTAATAATTTGAAATAAATTGTAATAATTTGAAATAAAATGTAATAATTTGGAATAAATTTTAATAATTTGTAATAATTTGTAATAATTTTCAATAAATTGAAATAATTTGTTATAAATTGTAACAATTTTCAATAAATTGTAATAATTTGTAATAAATTGTAATAATTTGCAATAAATTGGAATAATTTGCAATAAACTATAATAATTTGCAATAAATTTGAATAATTTGTAATAAATAAATATAATTAGTTATAAATTTCAATAATTAGTAATAAATTGCAACAATTAGTAATAATTAGTAATTAATTCTACCAATTTCTAATAATTGGTAATAAATTCTAATAATTATTAATAAATTCTAAAAATTAGTAATAATTAGAAATAATTAGTAATAATTATAAATAATTAGAAATAATTAGAAATAAATTTTAATAAATTGGTATAAATTGTAATAAACTGGCATAATCTCCAGCGGATTGGTGGCTCCCTTTTTCCCGACACCTTATCTCCTAAAAATTTTCTCCCACTGAAATTACTATAAAAATATATCCTCACGTATGAATATTCATTTTCATATGCACGATAATGGAGAGTATCATTCCTTGGTCTTCATACTCTCCATTCTCGTGTATACAAAAATAGATATGCATACATTGGAGCAAATTTTTCGTAGTGATCTTAGTCGGAGAAACTTGTAAAGAGATGAGTCATTGAGAAAAAGAGGATCTTTTTCCTGATGACTCATCCCCACTATCTCTGACTGAAATCACTATGAAAAATATTCTTAGACATAAGGATATCCATTTCTGTATACACAAACATGGAGAGCAGGGAGGCCTCATTGTGCTTCTCTCCATCTTCGTGCAAACAAAAATGTATATTCATATGTCTGAGCAGATTTTTCATCATGATTTCTATCAGAGACAATGGAGATGAGTCATTGGGAAAAAGAGTTGTTGCCAATCTATTGGGAATTTTGTCGCTAGTAATTAAGAATTATTATTAAAAATTAGCTATAATTAGTAATAATTAGATGTAATTAATATAAAAAATAATAAGTTAGTGTAGATTAATATAAAAGTATTCAAAAATATTATAAATAAGTACGAAATAATAGAAATTATTATAATTTGATATAAAATAGAACTTAATTGTATTATATTTTTTGAATTGTGTTTTTCTTATATGAAATTATACAAAAAAACTAATTATTTTATATTTTTAGAGAAATATGGAATAAGGAAGTCGACGATAGTCATTATTAGATGATCATTCTTGGATAAATCATCATAAGAATCCATGTAGTTATAGTTTAAATCCTATATATATTGAGGGTTTTGAAGAATTCTTATCATTTGCATCATAAAAACCAAAATTTGTTTCAGAAGGGATAATTAATTGTGCTTGAAAAAAAGTGCTCTGAAAATATTTGACACATTTGACAATGTTGGATGTCATTTATTTCATTTTGGTTTTAAAATAGATTATGTTTTTTCGTATCAACATGGTGACTGCAGTTCTATAGAAGATGAAGATAATTTGGTTTCAGATCCAGCACAGTATCATAATTTAGTACATGATGTAGAAAGTCTATCTTTTCAACAAGTTAAAACTCAGGATGATATTCATTTAACTCATTTGTTCAAACCATTTCAATTTTATGAGTTGTTGATGTCCGCTGAATATTACTTATATCCTAGTTACAATATAATAAAATTTTAAGTAGTTTCTAAATTTATGGCTATTAAATCAGATAATGGATTGTCAAATTGCTATTTTGATCAGATAATATCTTTGGTAAAAACAATGCTACCTAAAGGAAATATGTTACATGCAAATTTCTATGAGAGAAAGAGGTTGGTTTGTAATCTATGTCTTGGTTATTAGAAGATTAATTCATGTTTAAATGATTTCATGTTATATTATGGTAAAAATGATTCATTTCATAGTTGTCCCACATGTGAAAAATCGAGGTATAAAGAGGCTCAGTAAGGGAAGTCTGGAATGATTCTTATAAAACAATTGATAAATTTTCCACTTACACTCAGATTGCAACATTTATTTATGTCTCAGAACACAGTGGCATTGATGTCAAGGCACAAAACCAATATTCCAACTGGTAAAAACTTAAATCATCCCTATAATGGTGATTCTTGGAAAATTTTGACCAAGTGCATCTGCCTTTTTATTTAGAATCCCGAAACGTGTGATTAGGTCTTTCTAGTGATGATTTCTGTAAGGACCCAGCCTTAAAACATTACATAATATTGAAGTAAACGAATAATTCATATTGAGGATATTTTCATGTTTAGAGTTTTAGTGAATTAGGACATAATTATTATATCTCAAAAGATTACAAAGTAGACACTTCTAATCAGTTTTCATTTTTTCATTAAATAAAAACTCTGGAAAAAAAGAGTCATGTCTAGTTCCATGTTTTAGATAGCATGACTTTTCCTTGATCCCATCCTTGACCCTATTCATCTTTAAGTCCTATGAAAAACATTTCAAAACTTGGGATGCGCATAAAAAGCCCAGTAAGGGTTATAAAACAAAGAATGAAAACATTAATTCATAATTACATACATAACATAATCTCTTTAACATACCTCATGAAATCATAAGATTTATGAATAACATATATAAATCATAAATCATAAAGGTAACTTGTGGCATCCATAACATACTTACATTGTAGCTATCACAGCTACATAGGGAGTTACTTTGGAATACCCATCATAGTATATTCCCTAAATCTCTTAGGAGAAACATTCATGTTTACCTCTGTCACGTTACCCAATGCATTGGAGAGCTATCTCGGGCTCACCCACCCTAGGTTTATCACAGAACAACCCATATACGTAAACAATTCCCAAGAACCATAACATGATCATAACACATAACATAAGAATAAAGGAAAGATAACATTTCCACATTCCAATAACAATATAACATTTCAATATATTAATGTATCAAAACCATTATCAAAACCATTTTCAATACCAAAAATACGTAAAAAAGTATATGGTATTTATTTTCCTTTTAAAAACATTACGGCTTGTTAAGGAAGCCAAATATCAAATAATACTCACGGCGGCGGAAAGGTCATTGTCAACACTTACGTTAAAAATAAACATTCTTTTTTTCATTTAGTAAAGCACTTCGTAGAAAAAGATTCCCTTTGAATGAAATTAAAATTCAAGGTGTTTATATAGCGTATAAAATAAATTCATGTATTAAAACAAAATATGCCTCAATGAAAGGAGATTGAGATGAAGTCTCTTACCTCGTGTCCGACTTGACTCGATCGTTATTTAATATCCTGAATAATAAACTAAAGTTAATTTCTACTTGATTAAGAACCTTTTTCAAGTTTATTATTCCTTTTATAAAACTTATTACAATGTTATAAATATTATGTAATCATTTAAGTTAATAACGTTTGTTTTGTCGATATTTGGTACTTTAGTCAAAAATGAACACCTTATATTTACCAGTTGTCCATGTGGTCAATAGTCTATTATATCCAGAATGATATTCATTATTTAGATATCATATATATAATATATATCCATTATATATATATATAATTATAATATTACATATCATTTGGAGGTAAGAAATGAAATGCACCGTTCATGGAGACGGTAAGCTGTATGTACACATAAACGCTACTTTCATTTATATTTCTTATTTTAATGGAATTAAAACATAATAATACATAGTTATATTATAATTAAAATATAATATCATATATAATATCATTAAATACATCCTTTATACATACCACATATGGCATTAACGAGTCATATCACTTTGTGGAGGTGGTAGTCCGTACTTCCTCAAATTAAATTATCACGTTTACCCATAATGGAAACCATAAAGGTATGCTATAAAAGAAAAATACATAAGCATAAAGAAAACATAAACATAATATATATCATATATAAATATAGTTTCATCTTAATGGCCACCATGATAGGCGGTAGGAGACAATCTAACAATCATCGTTTCATGAGGCGTTAGTTTGTCATCCACAGAAATAGTATGTTCTTCGCCCATTAGATGGAGGTGAGTGTAAGTGTAGTTTGAATACTTCTCATAAAAAATCCCAGTATATTGAGGATACTTTTGTTGTTATAAAATAAAGGAATTAAAATATTTTAGGGTTTGGAGAAGTAAAATAGAAGAAAATAAGTTAAGAGAAACTGTTACCTTTAATTTGGGTAACTCCCTTTGGTATGAACCAAAAGGGTTTCTTGAAGTGTCTTCTGCCTAAGGTAAGGCTTCTAAGAGGAGGAGAGGGATTTAGGGAGCTTAATTGGGTAGAGTTTGGATGAGCCAAAAGGCTTCAGAGGTGTGAATAATTGGTTAGAAGTGACGACTTTTTATAAGGGGGAGGAGGGGCTCTTTAATAATGTGTGATAATATTATTTTATTATATAATGATATTCGGTTTATAAAGGTCCAAAACTAATTAAAGTACAAGATAAGATGACTCATGGTCAAAATAAAATCATCCAGTAAGAATTAGACAGGTTTTGGATTTTACTTAAATATTTATAATATTATTTATTTAAATGATTTATTAATGAGGTAAACACTGCATCGTTATTATGTCATAAATAATTTAATTTATCTGATGTCTAAAAATTATAAAAAAATACCATGATGTATTAAATATTTTTATCTTTCAATATAATATTTATTTGAAAATATAACTTATATAACCCCATGTAAAAATTAATTTACTATAATATATTTTTTTTATGTCATTTTTGTCTTTACATTAAGTTAATTAAAATCAAGTGTCATTATCACTCATAAGTGGCTCCATGGGATCCCAAAATCGACCCAATGATGACCATGGACGTCCATGACTCGTCTAATAAGTTTGGGATAGGTGTCAGGGTAATTTGTATTTATTATAATATTCTTTTTACCTTTAATTACCCTATTTACCTTTAACCGCAATAAATAAAAGTCAAAAGTTACTATTCGCCAAAAATTATTTTTATCTTATTGAACCAAATTTTACTTACTAATAACAACCATGTATGTCATATTTTCAAAATTCAATCTACAAAAGAAGTAAAATTTCATTTAAATGAAAATGGCAGTTTTTAACTATTATTTAGTGATTTCACTATTCATCAAAAATTGAAGTTTTTTAGAAAACTACCCAAAATTAAGCCTAAACTATATTTGATATTATGAATTCAATAATGATGTCTATTTTACCAAATTAAAAACATAGAATTTGGATTTATTAATTTAAAATTAAATTCTCGTTGTTAAAACAAATAGAGTGTTTTTAAGAAACAATAATTGTCAAAAAAATCGACACTTGTTTATGTTCGATTTCAAAGTGAAATTAATTCCAATGACCAACATTGGATTAATTGGTAAAAATATATTCTAATTATACTTTAAAATAAATTAAAAATATAATCTAACCATGTAAATAAATTATATTAAAAGACACTTTTAAATTAAAATACAGTATTTTTCACTTTTCATTAAAAAAATAAACTTTATCAGAAAAATACCATAAAATACCCAAAAGTAAATTTTGATGTCCCAAATCTAAATAAGAATTTTATTTTGTCAAATAGAACATATAAAACTGAACAAAAATATATTGAAAGAGGGTTCTCTATCAAAAGATGGTAAATTGACCTTTTAGTGAATATTAGAGTATTTATGATTAAATTCAGATTAATTCATATGTTAATCCCCTAACTTTTATTGAATAAATTTAAAAATATTTAACAAACATTTATATTCATATTGTAGTTAGTTTTATTCATTCCTTCCAATACAATGTCTAGCATTAACTGCCATTTAAAATTATAATATTATATTATTAGTGTGCAACATAAGATTTAAAAGAAACACATTGTTGCGTATCAGGTACGCCATTGAGCAAACCAACCCTTTTAAAGTAAAATTAATATTTAATTCATAAATATGAATAATTATGAAAATTTATTATTTATTTATTTACCTGGGATGTTACATTTTTCCCCAATTTGAAAATTGTGTCCTCGTGATTTTATTCACATATCAAATAAATGGGGGTATTTATCCCTCATAGAATTTTCAGATTCCCACATTGCCTCTTCAACCATATGGTTTTTCCATAAAACCATTAACTGATGAATTACCTTATTCCACAACACTTTCTCTATATGGTCAAGGATCTAGACTGGTTGTTCCTCGTAAGAGAGAATATCTTCTAACTGAACTACCTCTGGCCTCCAAACATGAGATGGATCTGGAATATACTTTCTCAACATTGAAACATGAAAAACATTGTGTACTTAGGATAAACTTGGAGGTAAATCCACTCTGTATGCAACTGATCCAACTTTCTCCGGGATTTCATATGGTCCAATGAACATCAGACTCAACTTTCCCTTTTTACCAAAACGCATCACACTTTTCCATGGAGAAAATTTGAGAAAGATATGATCACCTACCTCAAAAGATAGATCCTTCATCCGATTATCCACATAACTTTTCTGCCTCCTCTGAGCTATTCTCATGTTCTTCTGAATCAACTAAACCTTTTCTACCATCTCTTCTACCAATTAAGGTCCCATCATCTTCCTTTCACCTACTTCATCCCAAAATGCTGGAGTTCGAAAATGCTTTTCATATAATGCCTCAAATGGAGCCATCTGTATACTGGAATGAAAACTATTATTATATGAAAATTCAACCAAAGAAAGATGTTGGTTCCAACTTCCCTAGTAATTCAGTGAACAAGCATGTAGCATATTCTCTAGGGTCTGAATTTTTCATTCTGATTTCCCATCTAATTGAGGATGAAAAGTTGTACTAAAATTTAATTTAGTACCCAATGAATTATGAAGGCTTTTCCAAAAGTTAGAAGTAAACCTGGGATCACGATCAAATATAATGTATAGGAGAACTCTATGCAACTTGACTATCTCTTTAACATACAATTGAGAAATTTGATCTAGAGACAATGTATCTTTAATAGGAATGAAATGAGCAGATTTAGTCAATCGATCAACTATAACCCAGATTGCATTATTACCTCGATATGTATTCGTTAATCCCACAACGAAGTCCATAGATATATTTCCCCATTTCCACTCTGGCACCGGTAATGGATGAAAAATCCCATTCGGTAACTACCGCTCTGTTTTAACCTCCTGACAAGTCAAATACTTCACAGTAAAATCAACAATATCTCTTTTCATTCCATCCCACTAGTAACACTCTAAAAGATCTTTGTACATCATAGTACAGTAAGGATTAACTGAAAAAGGGGAACTATGAGATTCACATAACAACTCATTATTCAACTGTGAATCACAAGTCACGCATAATCTCTTTCCAAACCTCAAAACACAATCATTATCAATATTAAATTCAGGAAACTTACCCTTCTGAAAAAACTCTACCGTTTTCTGCAACTCACTGTCTTCCTTCTATGCTTGCTTAATTCTATCTGATAGAGATGATCTCACTAACACCTGATAAAAAAAAGAAGAATTTTCTGTACCAAAAACTACTATGCCAAAGTTTCTCAAATCAAAAACCAAAGGATCTTGTTCCAAATGTAACATGGTTAATAAATCATTACATTTTCGACTCAAAGCATCAGCTGCTTTATTTTCTTTTCTTGGATGGTAATGGATCGTGCAATTATAATTATTTATTAATTCCAGCCATATCCTCTGTCTCGTATTCAATTCTTTCTGAGTGAATATATACTTTAAACTTTTGTGGTCAGTATATATTTCACATTTTACTCCATACAAATGATTCCTCTAAATTTTTAAAGCAAAAAACAACAGCAAATAATTCCAAATAATGTGTATGGTAATTTAACTCATGTGTTTTCAAGTAATGTGAAGCATAAGCAATTACCTAATCATTCTGCATTACGACACAACCAAGTCCCTTCAACAAAACATCACTCTAAATAACAAACTCACCATTTCTAGAAGGTAGTTCCAAAACTAGAGCATTCACTAATCTTCTTTTCAGTTCCTGAAAATAGTCATCACATTCTTTTGTCGAGATGAACTTAACGCCTTTCCAAGTTAACTTAGCCATTGGAATAGATAATCGTGCAAAAAGTTTAACAAAACTCTAGTAATAACCTTCCAAACCAAGAAAACTATGGATCTCGGTTATATTTGTGGGTCTTGGCCATTCTTCAACAACTTTTGTTTTAGAAGGATCAATAGTTATGCCATTTTTTGAAACAATGTGACCATGGAAAGAAATTTTTTGCAACCAAAACTCACACTTGATGAATTTCCCAAATAGTTTCTTTCCTTTCAAGTTTTGTAAGAAAACCCTTAAATGACTTTCATGTTCTTTTTTACTTTTGGAAAAAACCAAAATATCATCTATTAACACAACTACAAACTTATCTAAGAACTCATGGAAAATTCTATTCATAAGATCCATGAATACAGCAGGTGAATTGGTTAAACAAAAAGACATAACTACAAATTCATAATGGCTATATCTAGTACAAAATGAGGTCTTTGAAATGTATGCTTCTTTCAATTTCAACTGTTGGTACCCCGATCTCAAGTAAATCTTCAAAAAATACTAGGCTCCCTAGAGCTGATCAAAAAAATCATCGATATGAGGAAAAGGATACTTATTCTTAACAGTGATGTTATTCAATGCTCTATAATCAATGCAAAGTCTCATTGAACCATCTTTCTTTTTAACAAACAAGATAGGAGCACCCCATGGTGATGTCCTAGGTCGAATTAAACCTTTATCTAATAAATCCTACAATTGATTCTTTAACTCTAAATGTTCAATTTGATCCATTTGATAAAGGGGTTTTAAAATTTTCTTAGCATCAGAAACTAAGTCAACAGTAAATTCAACTTCCCGGTCTGGTATAATACCAGGAAACTCATCCTAAAAAATTCCAATATACTCATTTACCACTGGCACATCATTAATCTGAACAGTTCCTTTTTTCAACAATATGTGAAAGGTAACATTCATTTCCATATTTTACTAGTTTCTAAGCTTCCTGATATGTTATCAAAATTAAGGTTTCATTCTTTTATACAAACAGAAAATAATTCTAAAAAGAAACCTCTTTAGCTCTGTATTCAATATTATCAGGATAAATAGAAATCCAATCTATACCCAAAATAACATCAAACTCTACTATAGGCAAAACAATAAGGTTTGTAGGTAGATTCTTTCCACACACAAGGAAAAGAATGTTCTTATGTTTTCTTTTTGTCCCAATATTTCCTATAGGTTTTTTTACCATAAGTTATGTATTAATATCTAGAGAAGGAATTCACAATTTACTATAAAACTTCCCAGAAATGAAAGAGTGTGTTGACCCTAAATCAAAAAACACATTGTCATAATATTAACAAACAAACAGTGTACCTAATACTACTTCATTTTATGGCCCAACATCTGTTGAAGTAGTTGTGAAGGATTTCACCACCCCTTTTTACTTGTATTCTGGATTCTTTCCCTCAGTTTAGTTCTTAATTGGACACTCATTTTCATAATAACCCATTTCATTGCACTTAAAACATTTAACTACCTGTAAATCATATTTTGTCTTACCATTACCCTAATCTTTTTCAGTGAAATTACTAGCCTTATGTCCCATTTTACCACATCGGTAGCACTTACTAGAATTCAAAATACATTCCCCAACAAGCATTTTACCACAATTTTCACAAATTGTAAACTTAATTTTCTTACCATTAGACTTTTTTGAAGAGTTATTCCCTTTTTCCTGCCACCTCGACCTCTTATTTTGTTGTTTTTCAAAGAACACATGATCATCGGCAAACTCCATTTCTACCTTCTTCACACAAAGAACAAGTTTTTCATAACTTCTGAACTCATGAGAAGCTAAATCCATTCAATACTTTGTCTTTAATCTTGAGTCAAAACGGTTGATTTTACTATCAAGACCTTGTATGAAATTTGGATCATACCTTGCCAGTCAAGTGAATTTTTCTTCATAAGCATCCACTGAGTAATCATCCTACCTCAATTCTAGGAATTTGTTTTCTATCCTATGATGAACCAACTTAGGAAAATATTTCTCAAAAACATACCTTTTAATTCATCCCAATCAAGAGCATCAATCTCCTCATTATCCCTAATATTTTTCACCATCGACCACCAATGATCAGCTTCACCTTTAAAATGGTAAACAGTAAGACTAACCTTTTGATCTTATAAACACCCCATGACATCAAAAAATTTCTACAGTTATTTAAAACACCCTTTTGCTATCACAGGGTTAGATGATCCTCTAAATGATGGGGAAATTTTCCTCATGAAATGCTCTACTACTGACATGTTACTCTGTGGTTGATCTGGCTGATCTCATGCATGGATACCACCACCATTTATAGCCTGAGTCAATTGTTCCGTCACTGCAACAAACTGTTCAGTTCCGATTCCGACCATCTCAGGTTGCTGATTTGGAGGTTTGTCTTCCTCCAGATGTCGTCCTAACATAGTTTCCCTATTTCCACTACGGAAAACCATTCTCAACATAGAAATATATTAGGCAAAGAAACATGGTAATCTGTAAATGCTATATCATTTAAATATTAACATAAATTAATTTGTGGATATTAATTTAACAATACCCCAACTCCTAAAGTTTTCTAAACCGACCACTGATACTAAATGTAAGGACCAGGCCTTAAAACATTACATAATATGGAATTAAATGAATAATTCACATTGAGGATTTTTTAGGTTTAGAGTTTTAGAGAATTATGACATAACTATTATATCTCAAAAGATTACAAAGTAGACACTTCTACTCAGTTTCTATTTTTTCATAAAATAAAAACTCTTGAAAAAAAGAGTCATGTCTAGTTCCATGTTTTAGATAGCATTATTTTTCCTCGATCCCATCCTTGACCCTATTAATCTTTAATTCCTATGAAATTTTTTTTCAAAACTTGGGATGAGCATAAAAAAATTAGTAAGGGTTATAAAACAAAGAATGAAAACATTAATTCATCATTACATACATAACATAAGCTATTTAACATACCTCATGAAATTATAAGATTTGTGAATAACACATAGAAATAATAAATCATAAAGGCAACTTGTGGCATCCATAACACACTTACATTGTAGCTATCATATCTATATAGAGAGTTACTTTGGAATACCCATCATAGTATATTCCCTAAATCTCTTAGGAGAAGCATTCACATTTACCTCCGTCACATTACCCAATGCATTGGAGATCTATCTCGGGCTCACCCACCCTTGGTTTATCATGGAACCACCCATATACGTAAACAATTTCCAAGAACCATAACATCATCATAACACATAACATAAGAATAAAGGAAATATAACATTTCCACATTGAAATAACAATATAACATTTCAATATATTAACGTATAAAAACCATTAACAAACCATTTTCAATATAAAAAATATGTAAAATAGTATATGGTATTTATTTTCCTTTTAAAAACATTACATCTTATTAAGGAAGCCAACGATCAAATAATACTCGCGGAGGCGGAAAGGTCATTGTCACCGCTTACGTTAAAAAGAAACATTCTTTTTTTTGTCATTTAGTAAAATGCTTCGTAGAAAAATATTCCCATTGAATGAAATGAAAATTCAAAGGTGTTTATACAGAAAATAAAATAAATTCATGTATTAGAACAAAATATTCCTCAATGAAAGGAGATTGAGATGAAGTCCCTTACCTTGTGTCTGACTTGAATCGATCGTTCTTTAATCTCATGAATAATAAACTAAAGTTATTTTATACTTTATTAAGAACATTTTTCAAGTTTATTATTCCTTTTATATCACTTATTACCATGTTATAAATGTTATGTAATCATTTAATTTAATAAGGTTTGTTTTTTCTATATTTGGTACTTGAGTCAAAAATGAACACCTTATATTTACAAGCTGTCCATGTGGTCAATATTCTATTATATCCAGAATGATATTCATTATTTAGATATCATATATAACATATATATCTAGTATATATATATATATATAACAGTACATATCATTTGGAGGTAATGAAATGCACCGTTCATGGAGACGGTAAGCCGTACGTACGCATGAATGCTACTTTCATTTATATTTCTTATTTTAATGGAATTAAAACATAATGATACATAAGTATATTATAATTCTACTATAATATCATATATAATATCATTAACTACATCCTTTATACATCCCACATATGGCATTAACAAGTCATATCACTTTGAGGGGGCGGTAGTCCACACTTCCTTAAATGAAATTATCGTGTTTACCCATAATGGAAACTATAAAGGTATGATATAAAAGAAAAATATAGAAGCATAAAGAAAACATAAACATAATATATATCATATATAAATATAGTGTCATCTTAATGGCCACCGTGATATGTGGTATGAGATAATCGAACAATCATTGTTTCATGAGGCGTTAGTTTTCCATCCATAGAAACAGTATGTTCTTCACCTATTAGATGGAGGTGAGTGTAAGGGTAGTTCTAATACTTCTCATAACAATATCCTAGTATATTTATGATACTGTTTTTGTTGTAAAATAAAGGAATAAAAAGAGTTTAGGGGTTGGCGAAGTAAAATAAAAGGACATAAGTTAAGAGAAACTGTTACCTTTAATTTGGGTAACTCCCTTTGGAATGAACCAAAAGGGTTTCTTGAAGTTCATTTTTCCTAAAGTAAGGCTTCTAGGATGAGGATAGAGATGTAGGGAGCTTAATTGGGTAGATTTTGGATGATCCAAAAGTCTTGAGATGTGTGAATAATTGGTTATAAGTGCGGGCTTTTTGTAAGGGGGAGGGGCTCTTTAGGAATGTGTGATAATATTATTTTATTATATAATGATATTCGGTTTATAAAGGTCAAAAACTAATTAAATTATAATACAAGATGACTCATGGTATAAATAAAACCATCCAATAATAATTATAAAAGTTTTGGATGTTATTTTAATATTTATAATCTTATTTATTTAAATGATTTATTAATGAGGTAAACACTACATCATTATTATGTCATAAATAATTTAATTTATCTGATGTCTAAAATTTATAAAAAAATACCATGATGTTGTAAATAATTTTAGATTTCCATAGAATATTTAGTCTAAAAGATAACTTATAAAACCTCATGTAATAATTAATTTACTTAAAGATATTTGTTTATGTCATTTTTGCCTTTACATTAAGTTAATTAAAATAAAGTGTCATTATCACTCATAAGTAGCTCCATGGGGTCCTAAAATCGACCCAAGGATGACCATGGTCGGTAATGACTCATACAATAAGGTTGGGATTGGTTTTAAGGTAATTTTGAATTATTATAATATTCTTTTTACCTTGAATTACCCTATTTATCTTTAACCATGGTAAATAAAAGTCAAAAGTTTCTATTCATCAAAAATTATTTCCATATTATTGAACCAAATTTTACTTACTAATAACAACCATGTATGTTGGATTTTTAAAATTCAATCCACATAAGCGGTAAAATTTCATTTAAATGAAAATTTCATTTTTTAACTACTAATTAGTGGTGTCACTATTCATCAAAAATTGAAGTTTTTCAGAAAACTACCAAAAATTAAGCCTAAGCTATATTTGATATTCCAAATTCAAAAATGATGTCTATTTTACCAAATTAAAAATATAGAATTTGGATTTATTAATTTAAAATTAAATTCCCATTGTCAAAACAAATAGCATGTTTTTATGAAACAATAACTATCAAAATATTGACACTATTTTATGTCCAATTTCAAAGTGAAATTAACTCCAACGACCAACATTGGATTAATTGGTAAAAATATATTATAATTACACTTTAAAACCAATTAAAAAGATAATATATCCATATAAATAAATTATATTAAAAGGCACTTTTAAATTAAAATACAGTATTTTTCAACTATTCATTAAAAAATAAACTTTATCAGAAAAATACCAAAAAATACCCAATGTAAATTTTGATCTCCTGAATCTAAAGAAGAATTTTATTTTGTCAAATAAAACATATAAAATTTACCAAAACTATATGTAAAGATGGTTCTCCATCAAAAGGCGGTAAATCGACCTTTTCGTGAATATTTTAGTATTTATGTTTAAATTTAGATTAATTCATATTTTAAACCCCTTAATTTTATTTAATAAATGTAAAAACATTTAAAAAACATGTATAGTCATATTTTAGTTAGTTCTATCTATTCCATCCAATACAACGGCTAGTCATTAACTACCATTTAAAATAATAATATTATATTATTAGTGTGCAATGTAAGATTTTAATGAAACTCGTTATTGTGTATCGAGTACGCCATCGAGAATATCAACCCCTTTAAAGTAAAATTAATATTTAATTCAAAAATATGAAGAATTATGAAAATGTATTATTTATTTATTTACCTGGGATGTTACAGTTTCTGTCTATATGGTTCTTACGGTAGTCAGTATTAATGTTGGCCTATCATTATAACTCCATAAAATTTACCTCCTTGGATATTGATGAATGAACAATATATCTTTTTGAACTTATTAATTTGAGTACATAGGAATAATAATATTGGTGAATGAACCATAATATTTATTTATTTATTTATTTATAAGATAAATAATTTTTATTCTTTTTTTTATGTTAGTCATGTTTAAAAATATGGCTAAAATAAACATTATCCACATTTTAAAAGTGTAACACCCCAAGCTTCCATGGTATGCTTCTCTTTGAATAATGTGATAGCGTGTGTTGTACGCAACATCGAGTTCTAAAACACACCACAACTGATCAAACTAGCCGTTATGAATAGTAATACCTACTTTTTGAAATTATATACATTTTATATTTCAAAATGGATTTCATTTTTGGATTCGGAATATCGAAATTATCCTAAGTTGAATTTTTGGAATATTTCTGAGAACTTCCAATTTTTTTATGAATAGTGAAAAATACTTAAAAACAACTTTTTTAATCAAAATAATTTATAGTGATAAATTATATTATTGAGTGGTTTCAAAGTATAATTAGAATATATTTTTACCATTTTATCCAATGGTGTTCATTAGAATTAATTTCACTTTGAAATTAGACCTAAACAATTGCCAATCTTTTGATATATATTGTTTCTTAAAAATACGCTATTTGTTGTGACAGTGGGAATTAATTATAAAATTAATTAATCCAACTTATATGTTTGTAATTTTGTAAAATAGACATCATTTTTGAATTCGGAATATCAATTCTATCTTAGGGTGAAATTTTGGTATTGTTCTGAAAAACTTCAATTTTTGATGAATAGTGAAACTACTAAGTGGTAGTTAAAAAACTGAATTTTTCATAAAACTTAATTTTACCGCTTCTTTGAATGGAATTTCAAAAATCCGAGAGACACGGTTAATATCAAGAAGTAAAATGTGGTTCAATGAGATGAAAATAATTTTTGGTGAATAGTAACTTTTTACTTTTATTTACCACGGTTAAAAGTAAATAGGGTAATTAAGGGTAAAAATGATATTAATATTACCCTAACACATGTCCTAATTCTATTGGACAATTGTATCTCGACCAAAAACAACCTTAGGAATAAAATATTATCATTTAGGTCCACTTGGATTAGATTAGGACATTTATTATTATTTAATTTAAAGAAGAGTTAAAAGAGTTAAAATCAAAGTTTATTTACTAAAACATTTTTAATATAGGTTTATACATAAGATAAATTCGATTTTAAATATTCATTAGAAAGATAATACGATTTCCTACATAATGATAATTTATTTATAATTTTTGGACATTAAATATTTTAATATATTTATGACATAATGATGATGCAGTAATTACCATAATAGTGAAAAATTAAAATAATTGATATTATAAATACACAAATAAATATAATTTAAGACTTTTAATGAATTACACTAATTTTCTAGGATAATATAACATATTAGGATTGATTTAATAGACTTTTTTCGAACTAATAATTCTTTTATGAGTTTCAAAAAAATAAACTATTGAATAGTGTCAAAATTGACATAAAAGAGTTTTTAAAACAAATATTATATTATTAATTGATATTAAATTCCTAAAAATCTAAGGTTCTTCCAAGAGACTTATATCATGATAGTTATATCATTAATGGACCACTTGGGGGTCTCTTGGATGTATATAGTATGTTTATTAACTATATAATATAAAAATACAAGTTGACATGGTAAATGTCAAACTAATTAACTAAGAGTTAAAACTAAAAGATAAGGTTAATAGAGTAACCCAAACCTGTCTAAATTCTATTGGTTTAATGGTTTTAGACTTATACCCACCTTAAACTTGGAATAATCAACTTTGGAGTCATTAGAAACCAAATATGAATTTATTATAAATTAATATTTCTAGCTTTTCCAAAGGTGCCCCTCACCCCTCTTATAAAAGGGCACTCTTCCTTCTCATTTCTTCACACCTTCAAATCCTTTTGGTTCAGCCAACCCCTACCCAAATACTCTCTCAACTTCCCTCAATACAACCTATAGGCCTTAGTTTGATCATAAATCCAACCTAAGGATCCCTTTTGATCAAATCAAAAGGAAGAACCCGGAGAAGAGGTAATGTTTTCACCACCCCTTTTCATGTTGCTTTCTTCTTACACTTCTTCTTTCTTTGTTATTACCATTCTAAAATAATAACTCCAGTATCTTATATATACTGTGATGTTATTATAAATATGGTACAACCATATTCATTATTCTATCCACCCTTTGAATAACTTTTCACCATACGTGCGTACGTACGGCTTACCGTCTCCACGTCGTGGTGTAATTGTTATTCAATATATTATTATTTGGATGGGTATAATAATGATGTATAATTCATGTAAACAATAAATATAACATGATAATTATTCTGTATATATAATATACCATCCAAGTATATATTATTTTAATATCAAAAGAATGATATTGTCGCTCGTGCATACGTACGGACTACCGTCTCCACGAACGCGATGAGATTCATTCTCCATCATATCCATTCAAGTATAACTATCATTTTATGATTTAAAAATAATTTTTAATAACTTTATATCATTCTGGATATGAATAAGATACAACCTATCCATGACAAACATGGCTTACGTAACAAAACATATAAAGGAAAACGAGTAAGTTAACACCCGAAACGATGATAATTCTAAGATATTATTAACAAAGCAATGTTAAAAGATCATATATGATATCATATTAATGTATATGATTCATGAATAATTTAATAACAATTATTTCAAAATTATACATTAAGTTAACCTACCCCCAACCAAGGAAAAGTACAAGGTAAGGGGTTTCTTATCTCATTTTTAATTTCATGAGAATTCCATTGTTCACCACTTAATTATTGCATGTGGTTAATGTGTACTGCCCATGATTGTATTCATTGTGTAATATACTTTAATTTATGGGTATTTAAATCATCATGGTATGATCCTTCTTTCATGGGTGTATTTTTCGTAAGTTACCTAATCGATAAGGGAATTTGAAATTTCAATTTTCACTCATTTGGCTTTACGCATATTTCATTGATTATATTACTCCAAGATTATGTGTGGAATAACTATTCATTTGATTATGTCATAATTTCCACTCCCCTTCCTGTTGATATACTATTTATACACATAATCACTCCATTGATAATTTCTCAAGTCATTGATATGAATTTTATAAGAGTAATTTTAACTCACTCTCCATTTGTTGAGTTAAACATCCAATTCATTGGTGTTGTTTTTATAAGATTATGTGTGAATATCCTTTGATTTATTTACACTGAATATCAAATCATATTTAGTGTATTTATATTTTTCACACATAACTATGTCGTTTATTTATCCTTAACCTAAGGATACGGCCTTTATGAGATATTTCATCTCAATTTCAATTCCATTGAGACTTCTTTGTTGATATACACCAAATCACTTTTATGTGGTGTATATAATGTACTTTGACATAGTATATCATGAATACCTTTATTATCATGATATTACAAATTTTTTATTACCTCAATTATTTTCATTCAAGTGTCTCTCTTTTGGTTAGAATCTCTAACTAAAATACCTTTTTTAAATGTTTTAAAGACTTATTCATCTAAATATTGCTCATTAATGTCCATGTTTTAAAAATAGTTTTAAGGATTTATTTATATGGACATTAAAGTTTTAAAATTAAAACTCCTTTTAAAAATTTTCAAAGTGGTATGGGACACTTTGATTCAAAAATCTATTTTTAAATGGCTTCTTGACAAATAGTCGGACTTTTAAATGATTTCAAGAAAAAGGGGGATATTTCTCTCAAATAGTTTTGATGATTATTTTCATCTATGTCAACATCTATCATTATTCTTGATTGAGGTTAATTTGATACAATACAATCTTTCATATTGAATCAAATGAGTTATGCTTGACTGTGGATGTGCTATTTTTATACCATTCATGGTTAGTGGTTAAAGTATTGGCATTTCGTATGCTAGTTTTAATACGAATGTTTATGTTGTGTTTAAACCTGTTCATATGAGGAATGCATTGGACTTAATAAATGACGGGTAGAGCCCGCTATAGCTCCTCGATGTATCGGTAGGCCTCATGAGACAAACTAGTGTCTTGGAACAAGGCCTTGGCAAAATCTTATTTGTAGTCTTGGCACGAGGCCTTGGCTATGTAGTTATGATAGTCTAGAATTATGCATTACATCATTATGAAAGTATTTATTGATATTGCATGTGATTATTCGATTAGTATAATATCCATATGAATAAGTAAATGGAATTATTTCATTTTACTTTTGCCATACTATGTTGAAGTTCAAGTTTAAAAGGCTTTTGTTTTAGTTATACATTGCCTTAAATGTTTATGCTTATTTTTGAAAGTTTCCGCTATATTGTTATCCTTACTGGGCATTTGAGCTCACCCATTTTCTATGTTTTATTTTTCCCAGGATGTGAAGAAGTAAGTTATGAATGACCTTCAGGGATTTTATGTGGGGATATGAGTGTGGAATATGGAGACTATGTTGTTGTAGTAGTTTTTCACTTTATGATGTAATGTAAAACTTTATGAATATATCTAGTGTTTCCAAGGCTACTAAATCAATCGGTCTTTCGAGACTTGATCTTTCTTGTGATCATGCCAATGTTATGTAATAATGCACCGACTCTGGGTAACTGGGGTCGGGGCGTTACAAAAAGTGTGACTATAAAATGTGGATAAATGTAAATTTATCCATGTATTTAAAAAAACGTTGATAAATTTATGAATTAGACACATTTTAAAACATTACTAAATTATCCACTTTTTTAATATATCATGGATAATTCCCATTTTTATAGTTTAACAAACATTAATAATGAGCACTATTTGATTTGAGAGAATCTTTCAATACTTCCCTCTAGAATGTATTATGTTAATATATATACAATAAAATAAAATATGGTAAACCAGAAGCTTACTTACCATAATATATTTAATTTATGGCATGACCATTTGGGTTATCCAGGATTAATAATGTTGAATAAAATAATTAAATATATTCATTTTCATCTATTTAGTGAAATAAATATTATTACACATAAAAATTTATCATGAGCATCTTTTTGTCAATGAAAATTGATTATAAAACCATCACAAACAAAAACAAAAAAGAAATCCCCTATACTTTGGGAATAAATTCACGGTAACTTATGTGGTCCAATTCATCGACCATGTAAACTATTTAGGTATTTTATACTCTTGATTGATGTGTTAACTAGATAATCCCATGTTTTCTTATTATCAACTTCAAATCCAGTTTTTGTAAATATTATTTCCCAAATAATAAGGTTAAGGGAATAATTACTAAATTATTTAATAAATAATATTCAGGTTGATAATGTTGTAGAATATGTGTTGCATGCTTTTCATAATTATTTCATGTCAATTCGAATAAGTTTTGAATATCCTTTAGCTCATTTTCACACTCAAATGTCCTATCTGGATCATTTATAAAGAAATTAAAACTTATCTCTAAACCCCTTCTCATGAAAACATAATTTAGGTATTTAGTATGGGGACATTCTTTTTTTAATGTAGGAACCCTGATTCAAATAATACTTTAAAGCATTCATGAATATTCTCTATTTTAATTAGTTTTTGGTCATGAACCAAACATTTTACATGTAATAACATTTGGTTGTGCTATATATGTTCTAGTAGCATCCCATGATGAACAAAAATGGGACCCTAAAAAATAATGGGGATTTATATTGGATTTTAATATCCCTCAATAATAAATTATCTTGATATAGTGATAGGAGATGTATTTATAGAAATATTTTATTTTTTTCATTTTTGTTTGACATGAATCAACCCACCAAAACCCCGCCTAGGATGGAAAGAGGTCAAGTGTGCCACCCAAAGCCCACCTCTAATAGGCCATGGGATAACAAAAAACACCAAGAAGAAATATCACACATATGGGAGGCCTTAGAATATAAACCTATAAAAATACACACATATTTATGATAGAATATATAACAATTCCATACCATGTATAAGGAACAAATTGTATTACATATGTAATGTAACTATAAAAAATATCCTAGTAAAGTAGTATAAACCATAGTCATAAATAGGGAAATATAAAAACCTAATTCCTTCAGACAATAGCCAAACTAGTTCAATAAAATGGATAATCTCCACATCACATCAACACAAATATGAGCACCAATGAAAACCAACATCTCCAATCACCTCTATGAACCAGATCCACCAACACCTTTATGTCTGATTCAAACCTCTTACTTTCCACTTATAATTCCCTTGGTGAAGCTAAGATATTTGAATTTCCCAAACCATAACATGAATGGAATTCAATGAATGATAGAGTCATATTATTACCCTCTACTTAAAAAAGATAATTAAAATGGAAAAATCTTATATATTAAACTATTAATCAAGAAAAAATCAATAATAATAATATAAATACCCCAGTACATGGTGTGTCTAATAGGGTACATAGCATATAAGGCTCTCAAGTATTAATAGTCACGTTCTTCCAATGCCTATCAATATCATGTATCTAGGTATATGAGATGTAGAAGATAAGTTTTTTATAAGGGGGGTCATCCGAACACGATTCCCCGATGATGACCTAGGTGGCCGATGTCGGCCGCGACAGCCCCTCCCCCGCCGACGGGGGAGGGGGACTCTACTGCTGCTCAGCTCCGTCTCCCTGTTCAGAATCAGAGCTCAGAGATTCTGGCCGTCGAGATAGGCACGAAGGTTCCTGGTTTCTCAGAGGGCCTTCCAGTGGTGTAAATATCCCCATTGGAGTTTTCCCTCACCTCGGATCAACTTGTCTTGGCACTGGTTGCTCGCTTCGAGCGAAGACGTCCATCATTTCGTGATTGTTCTCTACATGTCAGATCGGCTTGGGGTCTGAAGAGCTCTGTATCGATCGGTCTTTTGGAATCTAAATGTTTCTTTCTTCTGTTTCAAGATGAGGATGATTTTTTGGGGGCTTGGTCACGCGAATGCCAAGCTTTCAGTTCATTCTGATTCCTTCTGTTTCGATGGTCGATTGACTATCACATGGGTCAGGATCTGCCTACGGCTGCGGTGTGGGTGCGCCTTCCAGGTTTAACCCTCCCCTTTTTCAATTCTGCAATTTTACGCATGGTAGGGAATGCTTGTGGTAGATTCTTGTGCTCGGATTTCCACCCAGCATTGCGGCAGCATCCTGCTTATGCCCGCCTGTGTGTGGAAGCTGACCTATCCAAACGTCTCCCTGATTTTATTTGGATCAACATTTCAAGGGAATATTGTTTCAAACAATAGGTGATTTACGAAGCGCATCCTACTTTTTTTGAACACTGCTGCCAGCAAGGACACAATACTTCTGAGTGTCACACAGCAGTTTTCAGTAATCCTCAGGCCACATACCAGATAGAGGAAGAGTAGCAAGGGGATGTCTTGGGTGCTTCCCAACTGAACACTCATTCCCCCTTAGCTGATATTCATTCGGAGTTCTATTTTGGTTCATGGGGAGACCCCAACCCTCCTGTGAGTAGTGTCCTCCAAGATAGTGGAGTGGTGATAAGAAGGACAACGCTTCCAATATCCTCTCAGTGTGAGCAAGGGGCACCCAGTGTGTCTGGATTTTCTATTGGTCAGGTATCAGACCTGGGTGGAAAGGATAGGCAGTCTAAAACCATGCATTCTCAATCGAAGACTACATGTATGTATGAGGTGCCAACAGTTAGGGGTGAGCAAAACAAATCCCCAGTTGTGGTGTTAATCCCCCCAACAAACAGGAAAACATGTGCATAGAAAATTTATGTCCTGATGCACAACCAGAAGTAGAGGGGACCTCAGTGCCTCTCGGAGAGGCTGTCCCTAACTCCAAAGATGACAATGGTTGGATAGCAGTGAGATCCAAAAAGAAGATGAAGCAAGTGGGAGGTGTTGAAGAAAGTCAGGTGATGGATAGGATTTCTTCTCCTGGAATGTTTTTCACTAATGGTAGAGAGATTGATGATGTTAATACTTTAGCTTCTGACTGGGAAGTGGATGCCCTTGTTGAAGGTTCTTTTCGCTCAGGTAGGCAGAAAGAGAGAAAATACTCTTGGGATTATGGGGACTTTCCAGCACCTGCAAAGAAGAAGACAAAGAAAAAGAAAGACTATTCCTACCTTCCTAAACCAATACTGACTTGAGCAGCGGTAAAAATGGGCATTTATTTGGGGGTCATGAGCCAACGCTGTGAGGGGACCTCTTCAGAAGATCTCTCAGAGTTCATCCCCTCGGAGGTGGATGCATCTTTGGGTGACCAGAAGGGGGATACTGTGAGACCCATGGTTCTTAATGGCAAGATGATAGCGGCATTCAGTAAGTTAGGGAAGGCTAAAAAAGAAGAGACCAGTAGGTCAAGACTTGGGAATGATGCCTTGACAGCAGAGGAGTGGGAGAGACTCGAGTAAGGGAGGTATCCAGAGAATATCATCCTAGAACAGATGGCTTGGTACACATCTCTACTTGATGTTTTGTTCCTGGATTTTGTCTCTCCAGTTGATATGGACTCATTCCGGGAGTTGATGGATTTTCTTGCAACCAAGTTAGAGGGTTTCTTCGCCTCACACCTAGACACTGACATCAAAGACTTAGGATGGAAGTACTGTGCTGATCCAGCTGGGCAACCAACCTAGTGAGGTATGCTTTTCCTATTGGTCTCATGGTTGTTTTCTACTGCAGTATCTTGTTTCTTTTGCGAGGTTTAACGTTTTACCCTATGTGGGATCTTTTCAAAATGAAATAAAAATTTACTTTTGAGGAGGTACATGAGATGTATTTATAGTACATAGTGTATAGGTTTCTTGGGTTTTTTAGTGTGTACTTAGGGTATGTGTTGATTTGGTTCATCAATTGTACATTGAGTCTCTAGAAAGTTCAGAGAATTTAGTACTTGTTCATGGAATCTCTATGGAATACTCGGGGTGTAATCTTCACAGGATCTTGGTTTATGGATATTATACACAATGAGACACCCAACTTGATTTACATGAAATGTATAACGGAGGCACGTGTCATGTGGGTACAACTCACTGTATCATCATGTATGTGATTACATGAAAAAGTATGTGGTTTTGAGGTACATGGTTTGTGGCCTGAAGCCACATGGTGTGTCATATTTATAAAATAGTGAAACTGTATAATTTTACCTTGAAGACTACACGTAATGTATCATGGAGGTTTAAATAATATCTAATTAAAAAATGAAAACATTTAGTTCATGGGACTTTAAGAAACATACTTCTTCCTCCACCTTCGACTGTGTTGTTAGTACTGCTAACTTTGATACCAATGGGATCTATATCAAACCTCGATGAGAATATTTTCATCCATCTATCATCATCTGGTTCATTTCTAATCAACCTTTTTTTAATCCATATTTGAAACCCATCATTTCATAATTTTCATGTTCCCAAACCAATGATTCTTTAGTTATCCTCCATTATAGCATAAAAAACCAATACAAAACATGGGTTCGATGAATGGGATAAGAAAAATCAAGAAGGATGTGGTTATAGGGACACTCAACCACCTAATAATGGGATCTTATTTGGGTTTTTCAAAGAATGTGAGTAAGGTAAAAGAATACAATGGTTGTTCATAGTGAAAATCTCTCAAAATAAAATGAATATTCTATTATCATTTAATTTATTCAATTATTGATTTTACTAAAGATCAATAATAATTTTATTATTAATCAACACAATGAATAAAATTATTTATAAACTAAACCAATAATTATTCTCAAAATAAAATTCATGATATATGTGGAGTCTTCATCACCACATTCATCCCATGCTTGGAATTAAATTATTAAATCATCAATATAACATGTTTGGAAAAGAAATTACATTTAAAATATAAAAAAAATATATTTCCATATTACTTTAGGAAAATATTATAATTTTAATATTTAATCCAATATCCTATGTTTATTTATCCTTTTGATGTTTAATAATTTTTTTAAATAATAAAATTTTCACAATAAAACTTTTTTTTTTGACAGAATAATGATTTTATTTACGTTTTCCTTGAAAGAAAAATAATAATATGTTCAAATTTTATTCTTTTTTAAATATACAATTATTATTTCCATTATATTTAGTAATTTTCATAATTGTTGATTATATTTTTATAATATAAATTTAAATGGAAAAGAATGAGTTCAACATAAAAATAATAATATTTCCTACGTCATTATTGATTACCCAAGTCTTGATGATCACATCTCAATCCTTGGTTATTTATGTCGCCTCCACCATAAATAACATTAAGAGATTATTCTTTATTGTGAATGGGTATCATATTTTCTCAATGGATTTATCTTTCCAATATAGAGGACTCAAAGAAGAAATTATTATCTCTGGCCTTCTAATGGTGGCAATTAGAGTGGTGGGTAAGAATGATTATTTTCTTCCTTAATCCCCATCATAACTCACCAATTTAATTACCCTCCAGTAAACTATGAATAAATTATTTCATACTTATAAATTAAACTCTATAAAATAGATATATTGTACTAAAATATCTAACATGCTATGTCATCACCATGTGGCACATCATTTACCATGTCACTACGTTGAAACTACAAGTTGTATTGGATAGATTGGTTATCAATTAGAAAATCATTAAAAGAATGATTATGTGTAAAATAAATTGGGATAAATATATAGGTTCCCAAGTTATAGATAGAAACCACACAATGACTTTGAGGACCATGCCATGACTAGAGTTGGAGTCTGTAAATTGGAAAAATTCCCTCCATTTGTAAGAATAAACAAAATATTGCATGAAATTTACTCAAGGTGTTTCATAAAACTTTATCCATTATCAATTTTCAAGAATATGAGTTGGTTATATCATGTATTTATAGTCAGGTTTTGAAGTTAACATGATAAGATTCTGATAAGTATTCAAGAATAAAGTACAACGTAAGAGTAAAGGATAAAATTTACATATGGGTCATTCAAAATCATATAAGGATCACTCTAAATTCTATTAGGTTTATTCATGGATTTCAGTTGTTAGAATGATTTAGAGTTACTTTCTTTGTGGAAGATATATTGTACCACAACAAACTCAATTGTAAAATATGATTTAATGGGCTATGTCATGACAACTAGCCATGGAAAAGAAGTATTATCCTTCATTTTAGAGATATAGGCTAGAATAGTTGTCTGTATCATGGAGCACTCTTCCACGTTGTTATTTCACTAAGTATAGAGAAAAATTATTTAAATCATTACATGATTATTCATTGTTTTAAATAAAGTATTTTTTCAAAAATATGGATCTGGTTATTATACTTGAATCATGTTATAGTAAAGGGAACCATGCTATAGACTGGGAGTTTTTAATAAGTCTCACAATATAATCAATAAGGTCTACTTATGAATGAAATATATACTATTAATTACATGAGATAAAACTATTTCCAAATTTTGAAGAAATTCTGTTGGCTTGTTGACTTTATGGGTTGTTATTGAGCTATTTTAAAGACCCATTAAGTAGATACATGTGTAGAATTGATGAAACACGTTTTTTAAGAAATTATTCTATTATTTAAATCATAATTAATAAAAAAACAAGTTAGATAGAAGAATATTGATAAAAATTTGGAATATGGAGAGAAGGATAACTTTTGTTTGGAGAAATTTAAAGATCAATAATTTGTGGAAGAACTGAAGCACAATGAAAACACCACTATTGGATTGGTATTTTTACTTTTTTGAAGAATCATTGTAAGATATCATTATAACACATTTTTTTTGTATTCGTTATATTAGATCAATGATAAATAGATATTAATAAGGACTACCCCAAGAATTACAGTGCATCTTTTTGAAAAAAAATTATAACACTTATAGTGCATAGTGTTAAACCTTGGCACATTGACACGCCATCGGTATATACTCCTTTTAATATCCCTTTAGGGTGAAATAAGAAAAACCTGTATTTATTCCTTTTAATTTATACATATAAATATTACATGTGTGATTGAATATTGATAGGTTTGATTTATTCTTGTTAACATAAAAATAAGACCCTATGGGAAGAAATGAGATTTGAACACCTTAATTCACCCCCCCCCCCCCCACACACACACACATGCAGACACCTCTTAGGATTTATTGGTTTTATGGGTGAAACAATTGGTATTAGATACACAAGGTTATTTCGTGATAAAAAATCCTCTATAAGTTTTACACTATATTAAATTTAGAGAATTCTAAAGGAGTTCCCTAATTTGATGGTTATCACTTCTAGATATGGAAGAATATAATGAGATCTCACTTAATATCTCTTTGATTTGATGTGTTTACTAAAATAATTTGTGTAATATAAGTTAGTGATGTTAGGGTATTATTAATAACATGATCTAATAATAAACTCTTTGATTTTAATTCAAAGGAAGAAAATACTCTCTTTAGAGCCTTGTTAAATCATATATATATATATGAAAGTGATGGACTGCATAATGGAAAAATCTCTACAGAATAAACTATCCAATATTTATCAAGGGGATATCTAGGTGATGTAATATATGTTGTAATTTCTTCACAATATGTTTGATGATTTTAAGATGATCCTAAATGAGAATATTGATGTCTTCATCAATTATCTTGTTGAAGTTGGGGGAGTAATCCATTGAATTGATTATCAAATGATAGATTTTGATATTATAAATAATATTCTCAAAACACTTCCACCCTTATAGAATGATAAAGTACAATCCCTTGAAGAACAATATCTTATAGATATAACTCTTGATGTTCTTCACAATAAGTTGTTGGATTAATAGATTCATGGGAAACAAAAAAGCACATATGGACAATATTTAAAATTTATTTTTTAAAAGACATAGAGAATTGTAAGATGAATAAATCTAGAAGAAATGGTGAAGATGTTATTGGTGAATTTATTTCACTTTTTGAAAGAATATTAAAGTGAGGAAAATAAAGGTATTAAGGTAAAATACCATTTTCTTATTTTAATTATGGAAAAGTTGTGAATATTACATTAAGACTCCAAAATTAGGTGGATAATAAAGTTGAATATGATGTGCCATAAACACAAGGTATAGAATTTTTCCCCCAAGATAGAACATTAAATTTATAGGTTCAACTAGAAAGTGGTTCTAATGAAAAAAAATATTTAGTAATAAAGATAAAGATGATAAAAAGTTACTTGAGGATGATGAATTTGATATTATCTTAGACACAAAAGATGTTATCATGGAAATAGTTGAAATAAAAAATCCTAAATATGATAAATAAGTTCATCCCAAAGCAGTTATTGAATATAAAGTCAAAATCAAAGTAAAATTTGAAGAATTGAATATTAAATTCATGAAGAATCAAAAGATATGTGTTTTTCTAAAGTAATAAATAGTATATGTTAATAAAATTGAATTTGTAATTACTTAGTTGGTGAAGGTGGTGGAAGAGATCAAGGAATCTTAATCTACATCTAAAGAAGTAATTTTTTTCAAGGTATAATTTGAAAAGTGGTAAAAATGATTGATAATATCAATAACCTATTATAAGAAATAGGGAATAGGGTTGAATCTCTTGAAGAAGAAGTTATATCTTAGTAATGGAATATTGAGATTGAGGAAAAAGTGGATGGTGATAATAAAATGTTTCAATTCAGAAAGTCATATAATAAATAGTTTATAGAAAGAGTATTAAAATGTACAAGAATTGATTAAAAGATCACAATTATCCATATATCCAGACCTATGGGTAAGAGTGGGGTTGGATGTAAATATAAGACATCAAAATTAGGTGGAGTAGATATACAGAATAAAGTAAAAGTATAAAGTTAGAAAAAGATCCCAATAACAAAGGTTATCCCAATAATAATGAAGATACTCCAATGCTGAAAATATGTTAAGAGGGTGTAATGAAAAAAAAAATATTTTCATGAAATTATAATTTTGTGGATTTATTGGTTATATAATGATTGGGTTCATGGAGAAAAAATGATACTTGATAGATGAAGTTCCTGGGAGTCGATAATGAAGTATGAGAACATATCCTACTACATCTCAATGAAAAAAATATATTTATGGATATTGTTATAACTACACTAAATTTGGTTATAATGATATAAATTGTATGAAATGATGAATTAAAATGTACTCTAATAGAATCCAAATGAGTATGGAAACCAAAAAACCATATGATATTCCCTTTAAAATAATTTTCTATCCTTTGGAGGAAGAGGAGTATTATTTCAGATCTTATAATCAATAAAATGAATATAACCCATATTATGTCTCGACTCTACTAGGAACCTCTTGGGAGGATAAGATGAAGAATGAGAAGGATATCCTCAAGGATATTCCTCTATGATAAATCAAAAACAATAGCATGTGTATCCTTGATAGTGAGTGTTCATCTCACATGACAAATAATGTAAATATCCTAAAGACTTTAAAGAGACATGTTGATGGTACAATCTGATTCATTAATTATATAGCATTAAAAATTAATGGAATTAGAAAAATGAGGTTAGAAAAAGATAAGATAAATAATGCATATGTTATTTATATTGATTATCTTTGGAATGGATTTTTTATTGTTAGTTTATTGTGTGAATCTAGAATTGAGGTCACATTCATTCAGAATAGCTATCTTACCAATAGAAAATTTTTAGTCTCTCTGATGAGGGGATAGAGAATAAATATTGACCTATATCAATTGAATAACAAGTAGATCATTTTTCTCCTTACTTGGAAGAATAAAATAGACTTGGGAATCAAATTCTTGGACATATTAATCAAAAAATAATAGAAAAGATATCCAAAATAAAAGTTATAATAGATATTATGAACCTTAAATGGAATCAAAAGAAGACATTTGATTTTTATATAAGGGGAAAATTAGTGATAAATCCCTACTGAACAAAGAATAAGAGGGAATAAAATTTTATTTATCTGCTTCACAACAATGTGTGTGGACAAATAAATATTTTTAAACTATATAATGAGAAATATTTCATTATTTTTGTTCATGATTATAGTATAATGGGTTGTATCAAGTTTTTGTATGTAATGAGTCAAGTGATTAAATGTATTAAGTGGTTTTAGAGATTAATTGAAAAACGAGGATAACAATAAAGGTTCTCTAGTATGATAATGACATGAAGTATACATATCATGAGTAAGAAAGTTAGTTAGATCAACATAGTTTTAAGCATCGAGTTTTATTAGTGAGAACACTATAAAAATGGTGTGGGGGAAGGTGAAATTTAATGGTGAGAAACATATCCAAAATAGTTATCATTGAAAGTATAATCTATCATTTCTACTATAAAGAAGTCCTGCAAGTAGCAGTTTGCACACAAAATCAAGATATAATGAACCCTATTAAGAATAATAATCCTTACTGGATATGTATTGGAATAAATATGATGTTAAATCCTTTTAAATTGATTGACAGTAAGTGTTAAATTTAAAAAAATGCTGAAATTAAAATAGATATGGAGATGTAATGAATATAAGGATATATTTAGGTTACACTTTCGATATTTAGGCTGGTAAATTTCTCAATAAGAGTTTGAACAAGATTTCAAAGAGTACTGATGTAAAAATTATTAAATAAAAAGTTTGAAATAGACTTGAAACTCTAGATTTGAGTGATTCATGTGATGAAGAAAAATAAATATATACTAACTATAGTGGAGTAAATAGTACCAAATATGAAGAAGAAGATTATAAAGATAAATCAGTAAAAGAGGAAGATACTAGAGGTAGTCAATCAGTGACTCTAAAGAGAAAAAAATGTGCTGAGATTGATGATTAAAATATCATAGGTGATAGAACTTGAATAAAAAACATAGAGGATGAGAACTATAGATCACAATTATTTATTATCACAATTTGAACCAACCAATAAAGATTCCATGAAATATGAGTCATGGGACAAGTCTATGAATGAGGAGTTAGATAAAATTGATAAAAACAGACTTGGGATCTTGTTCATGTGTCAATAGATCACAATATCATAGGAAAAAAGTTGGTGTGTAGAAATAAACATGGTGAACATGGAATGGTGGCCTAAAAAAGTAATGATTTATGTGTAAGGGGTATGAATAAGTGAAAGGAATTGATGTGGAATAAACCTTCACACTGGAGGTAAGAATTGAGTCAAAAATACTCTTTCTTTTATATTTGTCTAGAGAAAATCTATAATCTACCAGATGGATTCCAAGACAGTGTTCTTAAATGGGATTAAAAAAATTCTTCTATATTGAAAAAATGATGGGTTTCATTATTGTTGATAATGAATTGAAAGTGTTAAGGTTGAATAGGGACCAACATTGCTCAAAACAAGCATATTGGGACTAGTATGTTCAACTGAACACATTCATAAAGAAGATATAATTCATAAGTGGTGGAGTTGATCATTATTGTTATTTGAAATCAATAAAGGAATAGTAACTAATAGTGATTGTATTTGTGGGAATCATCATATTTGGAAGAGTTAAGAAGAATTATATGGAGAATTTTTCATGGTGGATGAGATCAGAGTTTGAAATGGAAATGATCAAAGGGATCACATTATTTATCGATCTACGAGTGAGACAAAAAGAATAACACACATTCATTTCTTATAGAAAAATTTAAAGGATCAACTGAAGAAGTTTGTGATGTTCAATAAAAAACTAGATTCAACATCAATTGTGATTATAATTAAACTCAATAAACATGAGGAAGGAATTGTTATTTATCTAACACTTTATTAGAGGATGATTTGAGGATTTTTTTTCATCTAATAACTACAATAAAATAAATATTATTTACAAAATTATTGTATTCTCTCTACCAAAGCTTCCCTAAGGAGGATCATCTCTTATTTTAAAGTGGTTCATGAAATATATTCAAGGCACACTTGATTTTGGTTTTCTATATTGTGAAAATAATAGTAAAGAATCATATGCCTAATCAAATTTGGATTGGGTTTTAGATATTTTGGAAACAAAATTCATGATTTTAGGATCCTTTTTCATTGGAATAAAGCTTATTGGATGTCTTGACAAGAAGTAAGAGAGAACCTCTCTAAGTATAGTTGAAGTTGAATATATTTCAGCGAAAAAAACTTGAACTCAACTGGAATGGATGGAACATAAACTAGAGGATCTTGGATGGGAAGTAAAGATACCCATGGTATTATATTTTGATAACAAGTGTGATAGATATGGACAATAATATGGTAAATAATTCCCAAATAAAGCATATTTAGATATAATATCACTTGATTAAACAAAAATTTTATCAAGGAATTATCAACCAAGACCACATGGCTATAAATATATAAGTAGAGGCCATTTTTACACAACCATTAGACACACTGGTATTTGAAAAGCATTGGTTTAAACTTGGTGTTAAACTTCCACCCTCGACTTAAGGAGGTTTAGAAGTTCCCATCTTCCCATTGTATATAATACTATACTCAAATGTTGTATGTTTTTATAGGGTGTACAATGATAAGGGAGATACTATCCATGGAGAATATACAGGTAGTGTGGAAGTTAAATATGAAATTATTGACAAAATTGTATAAATTGGAATATTTTATTATTTCCTACATTAATATTAAACCGATGTAGGATTATAAATTGTGTTAATGAATCTTCTTGGTTTTTGACCAATGTAATTCTATTGATTACTAGGATAAAATAAGATCAGGAACACGAAAAACCTTTTGATTTTTATTTTCAATGGGGAATAATGATTTTTTCATGGATTCACTACATCCTCAAATCTTTAGATATTATGGTGTAGTATATTACATGGACAGATAGAATGTACTACTAGAATACAGGTCATTAGTGGTTTTTATGGAACTATAATATAGAGTATTAAACAAATCCAAAGGGAGAGATTATTGTAACTGTGAATTTTATTAGTTTGATTTGTTTTAAATTATATTTTCATTAGAAGAATTAATATTTTTAGAGATATTTGGAATAACTGGAGAGGTTCTGATGTTTTAGACACAAAAAAACCATGACTATGAGGTCAGTCTGAACAATATGTCATTAAATATCCCAAATTTTAAAAATAAAGAATTCTAGAAAGTTTAAATAAAAGGTATTGAATCCTTAGGGAATGTAATTATGAGTGTAGTCTAAGAATAAAACCAATAAATTAACAGAAACACATTCACATTCAAACAATAGTGATTGATATTTTTTTAGAAACTAAATATGAAAGGAAAAAGATGATGATTTGAATAAATGATGCAAAAAAAGAAGGATAACAATAGATGAGCAAGAAATGAACAAGGATGACATGAAATTGGAATTAAAACTACTTGGTTTAAAGTATATTTCTTCTTTCATGGAAATTTAATTGCAAGCACATCCATGAAATTAATTATGTCATTCTCCTTTACCAAGATATTAAACTAAAAATGAATGATTCGTAAGGCTCTCTACTTCAAGATTCATCCAACCATAAAAATTTTGAAGAAATTTCAATCAGAAGAATCATGTCAAAATATTCTGACATTTTGGAAATTAACTGTTAGAGGTGAAAACATTTTTTATGAAATAGTTATGTGAATAAGTAAAAGATAAAACCAAAAAACTTTATTCCCCAAGAATAATTTATCCAAAAAAAAATTTAAATTAGACATACAAGAATTATAGATCAAGAACAAAAGAAAGAAGAAAAATATAGAAATTATTCTCTTGATCGTTTTCACCTGATAAGCTCCTACACTGCTTTTAGCTTCTAATATATCTCTATTTCAGAATTGTCAAGAAAATTATATCTCTCTCAGAATGTAATTGGAATTAATTATTTTTTTCTCAAATGTATAGAAATATTATTTTATTTTCTAACCAACTTTACAAGATCCCAAAATTATTTCTTTTCTACTTTATTCACCAAATAGAATACATTATTTTTCCTTGACTCACTAGTTTTATAGCATTAAAAAAATTTCTTCATCAGATTCTGACACTGTACTAGTTTCATTAATTACTTCAGCTAATGGTTATTTTTTAAGAATTTATTATTATTATTATTATTATTTGTTTGTTTTTATTTCCATAAAAAAAATTACCATGAGTCTAACAAGCACTCAACTACCATTCCAATGATGTTAGAAAATTTTGTTAAGAGAATGAAACACTTTATTTGATCATGTGATCAAGATTTATGAATCTCAATAAATGTCACGGTTTCCTCGGCCTATTCAAACCATAAAATAAATTACATTAATTCACTTTAACCTTGACTATTAAGATTAAATAACTTCAAACTCCTAGAAAATCTAACAACATCTTTATTGTTTCATGTATGTCAAAGATCCGTGTCTGAACTCCCTAAATCATGGTTAAATAGGCTACAACATCACCTGAATTCTGATAACACTCTATTTTTTAGACAACCAGACTTCTAAAACTTGTCTCCTTGACTACATTTTATCAAATGGGTGTTGTGAACACAACTTTGGTAGATCATCCACAGCACATGGGAATATAAAGGCCACACCATCTTTATCTTCCTCATCAAGGAGTTCTAAAATAACATAAAAGCATAACAAAAAATCCATTTAAGGTATCTTAAATGTTGCTTTATCCATGAAGAATAATCTTTCTTAAAAATTCAGTTCATGCTCAGCTTCCCCTTCTTCAGCCATCCTCAAACTCTATTTTTTTATGAAAATAAGCAACCCATAGATATAAAACTCCCTTCATTCTCCTATTTATTTTTAGTGAATTTGAGATTCCCTTTCTCGGATATTTCTTTGGTTCGATTCATAACTTTCAAACTATAATCCCCTAGTTTGTAGACTTTGTGCTCACCACATTAAAAAATGGTTCTTCAACTGTGAAGGATCCTCAATCATTGTTTTCTTTTAATATTTATCATCATACTTTGACTGAAATGGGGAAGCATCGAGATTCCATCAAACTTGGTAGCTCTGATTTCTTATATTTTTCAAGAAAGTCATGGTAGGTATTTTTTTCAATTCATGAAATCAGTTCCACTTTATTCTCATGGGGAAAAAATTCCAAAGTACTCAAAAGCTGGTGTAAATAAATTCTAAAAACATATCCCAATTTCAGTTACATTAAACAAACAATTTTTCTTAAAATTTAATCAGATTCAAATAATTATTCAGAAAAAGATATTAAATTGAGATCGTTGAATCTTAGGTGCTAAAAATCCATCAACACACTAAATAAAATTTTATTTTGTGATACAAGTCAATTCCAAAAACTTCATATGACCCACAAAAAAATATTATTTTCATAAAATTCCATGAACAAGAAATATTTGACACAAAAAAAATAATTCAAATATAACCATGGGTCATTTAAGCATCCTAGTACTAGAATCACTCAATTTTAGTAAAACGTCCAAGGAACTATAATTTCAACACAAGTTCATCAATTTTTCTTATTTAAATTTTTTAGTCATATAAAATCATCAAAATATCACTAAAATATATATGGAAAACATATATCAAAATAGATCCATATCAAATTTCCCCACACTTGAACATTTTTTGTTCTTAAACAATTAATTAATCAATTTTATTATAAAATAATAAATCTTAAGAATGAAAAACTGGAAAGCTATAATGAATTAGTCCTCAAATAATTTTTTCCCAATGAACTCCCTTAAGTTTTAAAAGTGATACTCCCCTTAAAATTAAATAGTTTCAGTAAAATTTAGGTTACTGTTATAAAGAAATGATTGAAAATAAAAACTTTGGTTTGAATTAAACACACGTTAGTTTTCATCTAACTAGAACTTCTAAACATCACTTCACCTCTACGTAAATCAAATCACATAATTAAAAAACATAATAATTAAACACTTTGTTTGGATGAAAAATCTTAATAATTGGATGTCACCATAAATCCAACTATTTAAAGAATTAAATAATAAAAGAATGAAGAAATAAATGATTAACTTGGATTAGGATTTTCGTTTCATGGCCTATTTAGATTCATATCTTGTGATTTTAATTCAAATCAAAAACTTCAAATTCAATGATAGTTGTATAACATTTATCTAAAATTTTACCAACAATAAATTATTTTAAGAGGGTAAAATGATATGTATAGTTAAATCCATGTAGTAATAGAGATTAACCTCCTCAAAGTATCATCATAATATTCAAACTCAAAAAAATTGACCCACTGAAAATGAAAATAAAAACATAAAAAGCAAAATATTTTTTAAAAAACAAATAAGGGTTTTATGATGTGTATAACATTGAATATATCTTAATATATAAGATCTTGGTTTTTGGAAAGGTATGTTTTTGTTGTGTTTTGGTTAAATCCCTTGTTTTGGGTTTTTAAAATGTTTCCTGAAGTTATGAGAGGCCTTGGGGGTGTTCCGGGGGCTCAGGGCACGAAAGAATGGAAGTCTGGCCAAGACAGGGTTGCGTGCATGACTTGCGCACGATTTGGAAAACCGTGTGACCTGCCCAGGAAAAACTGTACGACCCCTCCTCCTCCAGACAGTAGCTTACTCATGGTTTTCACACCATTTACTAAACCATGCATCTAAACCGTGCGAGCACATAAAGTTTGAAAAATTATAAGTTTGCCACTCCAGGCTTTATAAACCCACCTCGGGATTTTCCTCCCATCTTCTCCTCTTTGCCCTAGGTGCGAACCAGACCTCCCAAGGCTTCCAAGAGATCAATCACCTTCGATCCTAAGGCATTTTTGGTGCCGTTGGTTGCAGATTGAAGCTTCGTGTAAGGCTAATCTCCTCCTTGGTTCTTTTCTTGGTTTAAGGTCTGTGTCTTCTCTCCCTCTTGTTCTGAAACCCTAAAACCCTTTCATTTGGGTTAGTTCTAGGTTGAAGCTCCAAGGGTTAGTCGAATCGAGGTCTAAGGGCTCGATTGAGGGTGCGTTCAACCATGGATTTGAGGTAGGTGGTCTACAATTTATATCCCATGGTTATTTAGGGTTTTGTACATGTTTAGTTGTGTTGTTTCTTTCATTTGGTTATGTTTTGAATAACCTTGGTATGTTTGGTAATAATGGTGTTTAAAATGGAAAATGGGAATCCTCACGATCCCCGTGGGATGTGTTGGGATAGACTTGACCTAATTGGGGCCATCCATGGGGTGTGCCGGCATTTCCCAGATTTAGGGATTGATATTAAACAAGTGACCTTATTGTAATGAATTGTAGAGCCCTTGATGAATACATTGGCATGTTTGGTTGAGCATGGAATAAAAGTTAGGTGATGCACCTAGACTTGTTAATAATCAAAGGGTTATTTAAAAGGGAATGAATGGTTGATTCATGGAATGATGAACGTGTTAAATGGGTTAATGTGTAAATTGATTAAAGACCATAATGAGATAGATTATGGGTCTAGTGTTGAATGCTTAGTGAGATAGGCATAACACATGGGAATTGGGTGAATGGTTAAATGATGTGAAATGGTTATGTGTTAATGGGTTAAGGCATGATGTGGTTTCCCATGTGGGTTGTTGTGAATGATGGTTGTCGATGGGAAATGGTTTGAAGGTTTATGGTCACTTATATATAAGCATGTGCACATGGCTTGGTAGAGTGGGGTATGACTGAGGCTCTATGCCCACGGGTCTAGTGAAGAATGATGCTCTGAACTCTACCCTAAATGCACGGGGTAGGTATAGGACTGATGCTCTGTTTCCCTATCAGTTGCATCCACCCGGACTGAGGCTTCGAGGTGAGGTAATGGTTTCTATGAGGGGTTATTTCTAGTGAGATAGTATAACACTGTGTTTACCCTCTTGCATGTGATTGTTGGCCTTAGACCCATGTAACATGATGAATTTGATTAACCCATGGAAATGTGATGAAATGGTAAGTGATGGTAATTGTTGGGAAATGAATGGTAATGAATGTGGTAATGGCTGGGCTTTGAACTAGATAATGGCACATTAATTAATTACTTGGCATTATCATTAATATTCTTTTTGCATGCACTATCTTTTTATACTGGATATTTTGTAGACACCATTGGTGGTGGCCTACTGAGTTGTACTCACACCCTACTCAGGCCGCCATTGGGTACCCGAGCAGACCTCATGGTTTCAGGTTAGGATAAGGGCAAGGGTCCTTACTAGACAGCTGAGTGGACATGGGTAGCACTTGGTGGAGGATCCGGACTTGGAGTCGGGACCATTTTGGGGATTTTGGCCATTGTCTTATTTTGGGTTTTTGTTCACTTTTTCACTTGTAGTATGACATAGAATATTTATTTTTGGAAATGGTTGTTATACATATTCCTTGTTTATTGGTTATTGTTTCCGCTATTTGGTTGTTTCGGTTGTGGATTACTCTGATAATAAGGGGGTATAGTCTCCCCACTTGACTACATAGACCCCTGCTGCTAGTCGGCAGCCTTTTCAATACGGGGAGGCGCGCTTAAGTTTATGTAACCACCTGGCTCGGAGCACCGGTTTAGTGGCTTCTGGGTTGGGGACGTTACATAATAAAATAAATACCCTCCCCCTCACACTTAAAACTCAAAATTATCCCCAATGATAAATCCTAAAGTGGATGAAATAATGAAAAAAAATTATCTTAACCATATTTTATAACTTCAGTAGTTTAAATTCATGTTTATGGGGTAAAATCCAGTTCAAATACATGATTTTGCATTTCTATAATTAATTGAAAATGTACATGAATTTTTTTAAAATATATAAAAATTTCTACTTTAGCTTAGGATACAACATGATAAAACATGATTCAAGAAAACAAAAGATTTTTGAAAATACACTAAAATTTAAAATGGTCATTGAAACATTTTAGGGTGTTAATTAGTTTTCAATAAAGTTCATAAAAACTGTCAATAATAAAGAATTAATACATAACTAATACCCAAAACATTCATCACAATTTACACCAGTAAACAATTTGAAAAACCAAGGAAATTCCTCCACACTTAATTTTATATTGTGGGCATATATTAACAAGATATAACCATAAAAGAAGTATTCTTGAAAATTAAAAACAAATATTTCAAATAAAAATGAAAAATAGAACTCCCCTAATAGTAAATTTTTAACCATTTGAGTTTATGAAAACAATCCCCTTTATGCATTAAGTAAATTTATCCCGTCATTATGTTCTAACACATAAAAACTAAAAGGATGAACATGAGACTCTATAATTTGAAGTTAAAGAAAGAAATTAACAAAATATGAGGTTTAGGGGATTTTAATCCTAAAATATCCAACTAGAATCTCTCTTGATAATGAAATTTATTGTAACTACTCTCCAAAAGTTTGAAAGTTATACCTATGAGTTACTTGAAAAGTAGTCTCAGACTTCCCTAGAACAACATAGAAATAATTGAAACCAAGACATAAATACAAGAAGGTTTATTACTATTCAAAAATAATAACAAAAAAATAATGGGTTGCCTCCCATGCAATGCTAAATATATAGTGTTCGTATAGAATTCAGTGAAAAGTTAATTTTTAGGCACAAAGATGGTATCTAAGACCTTCAAATACCCTTAAAAATAATATTTTATCCTCTTTCTATTAACAATTATTAGTATATTCTCTTCTCTAACAATTTCAACAGCTCCATTTTTAATCACTCTAAGAACATTGAAATTTCCAGACCACTTGTATTTCAATTTTTCTGGAAATAGTTTAATTCTAGAAATAAAGTGCATAATTTTATGACCATCCTTGAATTGTCTATTTTTTATGAGAGAATCATGAAAATATTTAACCCTACCTTTTTAAATTCTATCATTTTCATATTACTTTCTCCTAATCTCATCAATTTCACTCATCTCAAGTAGTCTACTTTCTACAAAAGTCTTAAAATCAAAGTTTAAAGACTTCACTCCCCAAAAAGACTTGTGTTGTAATTAAATGGGTAGGTGATAAGATTTTACAAACAAAAACCTATATTTATACATACTTATTTTGGTTTTGAATGCAATTATCTAAGCCCATAATTCTTCATCTAGTTTCAAGGACAATTATTTCCTAGAATTAAAGACAGTTTTCCCTAAAATTTGTTTAAGATCCCTATTTTAAATTTTTATTTGTCAACTAGATTTTATATGATAAGAATGGAAATGAATAATTATATTTTATAGCATTTTAAAGTATCCTAACTCTCTTGGAATCTTCTCTCCTATCTCTCTCATCATCTTTTAGGGTTCCCCCTGAATCCCCTTTTGGTCACACTTCCTTCTTCTTTTGTGGCCTCCCAAGTTATCTCTTTTGTTTTGTCTTTCTTTGTATGGTGTTCTTTAGGAAAATATTATAAATCCATCCACCTCTTCCATTTTTTTCCTCCCCCTTGTGCTTAACCCCATATCAATCTAGTACGACGGTTCTGAAGGTGGATTGGGATGGTGAAGGTGGAGCAATGTTCTGGGTCTTTGGTTGTTCTTATGTTTGGTGGGTTTTGTTCCTTCTTCATCATCATTCCTTGGACTGCCTTTTATCCACTTATGCTCTTTATTCTTTATTATTTATGTTAGATTCCATTTTTTTTGGCATGGTAGCTCTCTTGGGGGCTTGGGATGGTGTAGATGTTTCGATTTTTGGTGCTCGCATGTGCATGTTTCACATTTTTTGTGAGTCATTCATGGATTTCTCACTAGCTTTATTTCTCTCCTCCCTTAATTCCCCTCTTGATCTAGGGTTTATTTCCTTATTTTTCAGTGATTATGCTTTTTGGTTTTGGTTTCACCGATCCTGTCCCTATAGTTTTGGATCATTCATCCCCATATTTCTTCCACTATACTCTTTCTTCTTGACCCTTTGTTTTTGGAATCCATCTCGGTCTGGTATGGAGGCACTCATGGTGGCTTGATATTTTTTGATTGAGCATCTGAGGTTGGTATAGGATCTATGATCAATGTGGGTGTTTCACTTTCCATTTTTGTTGTTCCTTTTTTTCGATGGCGATGTTTTGTGGTTCTGTTATTGGTTATCTTAGTGTCATTCTTTATTTCATTCAATTGATTGTTTTATTGGTGAAGACTATTGGTGAAGTAAAGGGGTTGCAGTTTCTGTGAGGTTAGATCAGATCGATAGATGATTAAGTTAATGGTGATGTTTTTTAGAGGTTTTATTGGTCTAGTTTTGGTTATATTCGTTTCATATTCTAGTGGTGGAAATCGGTAAATTAGATGACGGTGACGATGATGGTTGGTTTTTTGTGATGTTTGTTGTGGTTTGTGGTGGTGCACGTCAGTGTCGAGATAATGTTGATGATATTTGATGATGGTGATGAAATATGGATAAGACGTGACTTAACTCAATGTAGGGTTCCTTAGGCCTTGTATGATTTTTGGGATTTACAGTGATGATGGTCTCAATTTAAAATTTAAAAAATGGTGGGTGATGATGGTTGTGGTGCAGTGATGACGGTTCTATTTTAATATTTTGAAATTTTAAATTTGTAATGTGAAATGTGTTTTTGTTTTTAGATGATAAGAATTTCTAGTTCTATGGGTACAACCATACTTCTCCATTAGAGATTTGAATTTTAAATTCTTAAAATGGGTTCCATTATCAGTAATAAAAGCCTTGGTCATCCCAAGTCTTGTGAAAAATGTTTTTTTAATGAATTTTATCACACTGCTATATTGATTGTTAGGTATTTACACTTCTTTTACCCACTTGGAAACATAATAAATACTCACTAATATTTACTAATTCACATAATAAGATAAAAATGGTATCATAAAACCAAGCCCCAAACATTGAAAATATCAACCTCTAAAATTATTTTTTGAGTAAGCTCTTACTTTCTACCCACATTTCCTAACCTCAAACACTTATCACAGAACACAACTAAACTCTTAGAATCTTAAAATAATGTAGGCCAATAAAATCCATTTGTATGGATTTATGGGTTTTCCTTTCTCCTCCATGATGACCTCCCCAAGATATGGGTGACAACTCTCTAAAATGGGAAATATTTCTTTTTTTGAAACACATATCATTAAAATCCCATCAATGCACCTTCTAAATAGTAAAGGATCATCCAAAAGATAGAAATTAAGTTCATAAATACTATGTTTTTAGTAAAATACTTGTTAATCACTCTGAAAGATAAAAAAATTTCGAAATATGCATACCAAGAATATTGTTTGACTTTAATAGCAAGCAGTTTTTCATTTTTAAAAATAGAATTTATCTCTCTAGGAACATTATTTTAGGTACTAGACAACCTAAAAAATGATTGGCCACTAAATTTTCATCTACATACATATCTTTGATTTATAGATAAAATTTATTTATTAAAATTATCCATATAATCGGCTTCGGTTTTGCCTATTTTTTGGGAAAAAATGTATTTCAAGGAAGAATGGTCCATGAAAACAATGAATTCAGATCTTATTAATAACTTCCTAAATTTTCTTGAGAAAACAAATCATCCGAAAACTCCTCCTTAATTGTGGTGTCGCTTAATTAATAATTATATAGCAATTGGATATCATAGTATACCCCATATAATCTCTTATCTTTTCTCTAACCTAAATCTTCTCCAACAACCACAACAATAGCATCACACATAAGTTCAAAAGTAAGTCTCCAATCTGGTGTAGTGATGATGAGTGATGAAGTGAGTTTTTCCTTAAAAATATTAAAATATTAAAGTCATTTTTTATCAAACAATAAAGGTTTGTATTTATCTAGTACAGATCAAATATGCCTAATGATCTTAGAAAATTATTTTATGAACCTCTAGTAAAAATCAGCACGGCCTAGAAAACTTCTATCACATTCGACATTTACAAGAGAGCGAAGATTTTTAATGAACTAAATATTATCATTATAGATCTTAATTCCCCTCCTAGAAACCTTGTGACAAATAACAATAACTTCAGAAACTATAAACTATCATTTTTTCTAATTAAGAACAATATTAGTTTCTTGTAACCTCTTTAAAGCAGATTTAAGATTATGTACATAGCTCTCAAAAGTACTTTCAGCTATGGAGAAGTAATACATGAAAACTTCAATAATCCTCTCAATCATATCTAAAAATATTTCCATCACATATTTTGAAAGGTAGTAGACATACCGCACAAGCTAAGGTGAATTATCTAGTAAGAAAATTTCCCAAATGGGCATCTAAAAGTAGTCTTATAATGATCTTTTGGGGCTATATAAATTTATTTGTAACAAGAATATCCATCAAGAAAATAATTTCCATCTAGTATCTAAAGTATTTGATCTAAAAATGTCATTGTAAAATTATCCTTTCTATTTTTAGAATTTATATTTCTATAATTTATATAGACTCTCCATTTGGTATCTTTCCTAAACTAAATTTTTTCATCATTTTTATTTGTAACAATAATGAACCCTCCCTTATTTGGGACTAGATAGACCCAATTGAACCAAGCACTATCCGAGATTGAATAAATGATTCCCACATTTAGCAGCTTGATTACTTCTTCTCCCACAATCTCTTTCATGTTAAAAGTTATCCTCATTTGACCCTCAAATCTAGGTTTATAATTAGGTTTCAAAGGGATCCAATGTATAAAAAATGGAGTAATTAATTTTATGTCTGAAATGGTCTATCCTATGGTAGTTATGTAATTATTCAACATAGATAAAGTCTTTCGCACTTTATTTTTATATAAAATAGTACAAATTATGATAGAGAGTGAAGAGTTCTCACCCAGAAATGAATATTTTAGGTCTGATGGAAATGGTTTAAGCTTAAGTTGTGTCACCTCTTTACTAATTGGAATACTCTTGGGCCTATCATGTCTAAGGTATTGAATATGTTTCTTAATGTGTGTGTGAAAAAATGATAAATTCTCAATTTCATGTTCATAAATACACTTTTCCTCACTAATTTACAAAGTAGAAATTTCACCGTACATAGTGTACAAAATTGGTTTTATGATGTTTTTCTTAGAAAATTCATTATAATGTTTCAAAATATATCCCTCAATTATAGAAAAAATGTTCCTAAACATTTTTTAAAGTAGTAAAATTAGTTTCAATATCTTTTAGAAATTTTCTAAGCTAAAGAACAACAATTTCATCCTCTTGATAGCTCTCTAAAGATAGAAAAGAGCTGGTGTCTATATTTGGAAGATTACACATATTTTCATTTTAATACTTTCAAAATGTTGGGAAAAATTATTCTCATCATCCATAAGAGAATATTTAGCTACAAATTTTTTTAACAAATTTTTCTTGATGATTTAATGTATCCTCAACTCTTAACATTTCAACTCTTGAACAATTCTCACCAAATTTTGGTTCTTTAACATTCATAAACACATGAAATTACTATTCTTGTTCACCAAACATAAAAATCAAACTACCCTTTCACACATTAATAACATATCCTATGGTGGATAATAAGGGCCTATAAATAATGATAGGTACTTCTTGGTAACACTTTATTTCTAAGATAAGAAAGTTAGAAGGTAAGAATAATTCACAAACTACTATAAATAGATCATCAACTCTTCCTATGGGATGTGTGATAGATCAATAGACCAGTTGTAAGTACAAAGTGGTGGGTTGTGATTCTATTAATCTCAATTGTTGAAATAGTGAGAATGGTAAAATATTTATGCTCTCACAAAGTTCATAAAGAGAGTTCAGCTAAAAACTATTCCTCAAGGTAAATAGAATTGAAAAAATCCTTTCATAATTATTTTTTGGTGTAATTTTGTTTTAAAAGACAACACTAAACTCCTCAGTGGGTTGTAAGAGTAAAATTATTCTAATGTTTTCTTATCTATAAAAATTTTCTTATAATATTTTAGATATGATAGAAACTGAATTAATGATTGGATAAAATGAATATTCATATAGAGATTATTGAAAATCCAAAAGAATTGAATTAATTATGGTTTTTTATTTATAGATTTCAATATTTGATGGAAATGGATGGATGTGGAAAAATCATAATAAAAGAAGTAATTTTACCAATTTCTTCTACAATATTTTATTTCCCTTAATTATTTTTCATTTTAGGGTCTTTTTCATCTTATTTTTTTGTTAGAATGACATGATTTTCTTGAGTTTTAGTAGTAATATCTAAATTTCTATATTCAGTTTTACATTGATTTTAGTGTTCATATTCAAATATATTTTTAATTTTAAAATTAATAGGGACAACTCTAACCTTCTCTTGAGTTTCAAATCTACTCCTAGTAACCACAACCATGTCACTCTCCCTTGGATTTATTTTAGTGGTACTTGGAAGCATCTCTTTTCCCTGCCACCTAACTCTATATCCATTTAAATTAATTGAGTTTGAATATTGGTAATTTCAGATTTATGTTTATATTATTGAGAATACATCCTACTCTTCATTTGATCCATATTAAAAATCATTTGTCTCTCAAAACTCACTTAGAAATTAGAATATCCATCACTTTTTCAGTAATGAAATTGTGGTTTGAGCTACTTAGAGAAACCTTGTAGAGGTTGTCTTATCATTTCTGGTTCTTTACATGAAATATTTGTATGATTTCTATAGCCATATTTGTATTTTTTTTGAAAATGTATCATCCTTATTTTGAAACCTGGAGGTATATACTAAAAAATTGACATCTTCTTGTGTTTTTGTAGGCATGTAGAAGTTTAAAAGAAAGTTCTCACTACTAAAAATATGTATTTAACAGCGTTAAAAATGGCCTTTATCAGTTCAAGAGAAGTACTGACTACCAAAGCACAATTCAAAACCCTAGGATTTTATAAGTGTAAGAAAAGAACTTATAAAAGGGTCCTTTATAAGTGCTTTTATTTATCACTGATAAAGGGAGACTTTATCAGAATCACTAATAAAGGGGCATATTGTAGTGTGTTGTGACAACACACTGTAGTACCAGTGTAGTGTGTTGTGACAACACACTGTAGTACTAGTGTAGTGTGTTGTAACAACACACTATATCACCAGAAACAATATCAAAAATTAGAAAAACAAATTACCAGTATATAATTTAAATGACCTAAAATTTACAACATAAATACAAGAAAAACACTATATTATAGACATTTCAATCATTATTTCATACAATTTCAAGAGTAAGTAAAAATTATTACATACATTCAAAAACATCAATATTCCTTTGTATTTTTCCCCTAACCCCAACTCAAGGTATTGTTGAACAAACCACCCCTTCTCGAGAAAAAGAATGAACTTGTATAAGAAAAAAATTATAATGTTAGTAATAATATAGAGAAATAAATTAAATATAAAGTTTTAATTTTAGACTAAACTTTCAGTCGTACTAGGAACACTGTGTATCAGATTGAGTTGCAGTTGATTCTTACATGTCACACCATTTATTGTTTGTCTTCAAGCATTATATCTGTAAAAATTAACTAAATAATTATAAGATAAAAATGATAAGGAAATTAATTAAGTAATAGTAGATAGAATAATGAGAAATCAATCTATGCTTGTTTTCTTCGTTTTTGAAAAATGATGCGCATTTTAAACTAAAATGACACTTATATATTAAAAAGACTTATTTGGAGTCATATCGGCCAAACCATGTGTCAAATTAAGGTGTGGATTATTATTACATGTTTAAAATTACTTATGGATCATTGTACTAAAGTATTAGAACAATCATATTGTGTTTTCTTTGTTTTTAGTACAGAACTTCTTTTTTTACTAAAATGTCATTTTAAACTAGAAACATGCACTTTGAGTCATACTGGTCACATCATGTGTCAGTTTTATGTGAGACTAATTCCTATACATCATAAATGACTTGTTAATCATTATCTTAAATTATCAAGACAATCTAAGTGTGTTGGTTTGGTTTTCAGTGAGTGATAATGTTTTAACTTAAATGTCAATTTTAAACTTATAACAGACTCTTTGATTCATACCATGCAAATAGTGTATCAGATTGTGGTGTGGATGATTCCTACAACTAAAAAATTAATTATGTATTATTTTCCTAAAGTATCAAAACAATCCTAATGTTTTTTCTTAGTTTTGAGTAAGTTAATTATCTTTTTTACTTAAATTAATGTCAATTTTAAATAAAAAGATTCACTTAGAGTCATACCGGTAACACTATTCATCAAATTGAGGTGAGGCTAATTCCTATAAATCCCAAATTACTTATGGATCATTGTCTTAAATTATCAAAATAATATGAATGTGTTTTCTTAGTTTTGAGTACGTCTATAAGGACCCAACCTTATAACATTACTTAATCATGAATTTTAAACAAGAACATACATTATTACACATTGAGAATCTTTTCAGGTTTAGAGTTTTAAAGAATTAGGATAACTTACATACATAACATACCACATTCATACAAATAGGGATCTATTAAAAATAGTTTCCATTTTTAAAAAAATATAAGACATTAAAACATAAATCATGATTTCTTTGACAACACTCCATATAAAAAATCATGAATCCCTTATTTATCTTACCCATCCTTATATCCTGTTAAAAACATTTTAAAAACATGGGATGAGTATAAAACTCAGTAAGGGATATAAATATATAAAGAAATAGTCAAGTGATAACATAAAAAACCAATAAAACTCATATCATAAAAACTCGAATGCATGGTATACTCATATTGTTTCTTTGGGACATATTTACCATATCACTCTTAAATTCACCCTCATATATGGAATAAACTTTTAGTAAAATTACATCTCTAGAGTACCCAATGCATTGGAGAGATATAATGAGGCTCACCCGTCAAATCGTGAGTTATAATGGGCTTAACCCAACATATCTTGAGCTATAATGGGCTCAACCCAACATATCTTGAGATAAAATGGGATCAACCCAACATAAATAATTTCAAAGGAAGATATCATGATAATAAATTTTCTTGAAATCAGAAGAAATCACTCATTTCATATACAAATAAAAATACAATCCCTTTGAAAATTATTTGAGAAACTTTTAAAAGGATTTTAAAAGGAAAGTCCCTTAAAATATAATTCAAGTGAGAATTAATAGAATGGAATTTACATGTGTATATACTATAAATAAACATAATACAACATTATATAAACAAAAAATCATCACACCAATAATCTTAATACAACATAATGGATAAAGTAGATGGTTAACCCAGGGAATGGAAATTGGGTTTAGAATTCCCTTATAAAAATTCAGTAGCCTAACGGCTATGTAACATGGTTATGGAAATTATTAAAAAGAGAGGGGACAAGGTTCACTCATCCAGTAATGAATCATAATATAGAATAGAGCAAGAATAAGATGAAAATAAAAACATGGTATGGATTCTTAAATTCTATACCACATAAAAGAGAGCTTGAATATAAAAAGAAAGAGTTGAGAATTATCTTACCTTGTATAGTAACTCCAAAAACATGAAGGTTGGGACCTTAGCGGAATGAGGAAACCTGGGGAGGACTACTAGGGAGGTAAGGAGGCCAGACATTCATTGATGAGGAATTTGGAATGAATTTAATGAAGGAATGGGTTGGTATTTATAGAAAACGTGAGGGAATATTTTAATAATTTCCAAGGGCCACCTCATTAGTGGTATTTGAAAAACCATGGGCTTTCCCATAGTATTTTCCCAATGTATTAGCCACTTGGGACACCTCACATATTATTTTATTGTACCCAATTCAACCAGATTCATTACATCAGTAATGATGTCATTAATACACCAAAACTCACAACTATATTTTTACTATTCACTGAAAAATCAACTGTATAAGAAAAATCCCAAAAATTTACCCTTACCATTTTTCGACATATATAATTCAAAAAAGCACTCCATTTTTTAAAAATAATTTTCTAAATATTATTAATTTAATTTTCATATAAAATCATACTTAATTCAAAAATAAACAATTCTAAAACTATAACTGCTTTTATATCACATTGAAAAATTAACCAAGATGTTATTATCTTAAAGCCTTAATAAAATAAAATATTAATACAATTTAATATTCATTAGGTTCGTATTACTATTCATATTAATATTCATAAGGGTATGTTACTATTCACCAAACAACAACTTGGTTCCATTAGACTCCAAATAACTTACTGAACCCAATTGTAGATGATTGTTTTTCAAAATTCAAAACATAGAAGCTTAAAAATTCTGTTTAAAGTATAGTTATAAATATCTATATAAAACAAAGTTTCAAGAATTCAATTTATTTTTATCACCTTTGGGTGTTACATTATCCCCATATTCTAGAAATTGCATCCTCACAATTTTATTTACTCTTTAAACAAAAGAGGGTACCTTTCCCTTATAGCATTTTCAAACTCCCATATTGGTTCTTCAACCAAGTGATTTCTCTACAAAATGTTTACCTGGTGGACTACCATATTCTGAAATACCTATTCCTGTCAATCAATAATTTGAATTGGTTTCTACTCATAAGAAATGTTCTCTTCCAGGTGAACTACTTCTGGGTTCAAGACATGTGATGAATCTGGCACATACTTCCTCAACATCAAAACATGAAAAACATTGTGTACCTGAGACAAACTTGGAAGCAAAGCTACTCAGTATGCAACTGTTCCAACTTTATCTAGGATTTAAAAAGGACCAATGAACCATGGACTTAGCTTCCCTTTCTTACTGAAACGCATCACACTTTTCCAAGGAGATATTTTAAGGAAAACATGGTCACCTACCTCAAAGGAGAAGTCTTTCCTTATACTATCTACATAACTTTTCTGCCTGCTTTGAGCAGTCCTCATATGCTTCTGGGTCATCTTCACTTTCTCATCCAATTCCACTAATAATTCTGGTCCCATCAACTTTCTTTCCCGACTTCATCACAAAAATCTAGAGTTCAACACCGCTTCCCAAACAATGCCTCAAAAGGTTCCATCTTTATACTGGAATGAAAATTGTTATTATAAGAAAACTCAACTAAAGAAATATGTTGATCCCAACTTCCCTGATAGTCCATTGAACAAGCTCGAAGCATATCCTCCAAAGTTTGAATCGTTCATTTTGACTGAACATTTTATTGAAGATGAAAAATTGTATGGAAATTTAATTATATGCTCAACAACTTCTGAAGCCCCTTCCAAAAGTTAAAAGTGAACCTGGGACCCCAATCTAATATAATAGAAATAGGAACTCCATGTAGCCTGACAATCTTTTTGAGGTAAAATCGAGAAAGCTAATCCAAAGGTATTGTATCTCGAATAGAAAGAAAATGTGCAGATTTTGTCAGCCGATCAACTATAACCCAAATTGCATTGTTACTTCAAGAAGTCTTTGGTAGTCCCACCACAAAGTCTATGGATACATTCTGACATTTCCACTCTGGCACTGGAAAAGGTATCCCCTTCAGTAACTGCCACTCTTCTTTAACCTGTTGACATGTCAATAAATTAATAGTAAAATTGGCAATATCTCTTTTCATTCCATCCCACCAATAATACTCCTGAAGGTATCTGTACATCTTAGTACTGCTAGGATGAATTGAAAATGGAGAACTATGAGCTTCACACAACAAGTATTTATTCAACTAGGAATCACAAGGCACACACAACCTTTTTTCAAATCTTAAAACACAATCTTTATCAAGATTAAATTCTGGAAACTTACCCATTTTAACCATTTATACCTTTTTTGTAGCTCACAGTATTCTTTCTATGCTTTATTAATTCTTTCTGATAACAATGACTAAACTGAAATCTAAAACAAAACAGATGTATTCCCTGCACAGACAACTTCTAAGTCAAAATTCATCAAATCATTAACCAAGGAATCATGTTCCAAATGTAACATGGATAATGATGCATGATATTTTCAACTCAAGGCATCTGCCACTTTGTTTTATTTTCTTGGATGGTAATTGATCGTTCAATCATAATCCTTTATCAGTTCAAGCCATCTTCTTGGCCTCAGGTTTAATTCATTCTGAGTGAATATATACTTCAAACTTTAATGGTTAGTATATATTGGAATTTGGCTTCGTATAAATGGTTCCTCCAAATTTTCAAAGCAAAAACCACAGCTACCAATTCCAAATATTGTGTGGGATAATTTAACTCATGAGGTTTTAGTTATCTTCAAGTATATGCAATTACCTGATCATTCTTTATTAGATCACAACCAAGTATCTTCAATGAAGCATCGTTGTAGATGACAAACTCACCACTTCAGGAAGGCAATGCCAAAACTAGAGCATTCACCAATCTCTTCTTTAGTTCCTAAAAACAAAAATCACATTCTTCTATCCAAATAAATTTAACCCCTTTTCGTGTTAGCTTAGTTAGCAATCTATATAACCATAAAATTTTTTTAACAGACCATCGGTAATAACCTACTAAACCAAGAAAACTAAGAATATCTGTTACATTTTTAGGTCTTGTCCATTCATCAACCACTTGTGTTTTGGTAGGATCAACTATTATTCCAATATTATTTACAATGTTCCCAAGAAAAGAAATCTGTTGCAACCAAAAATCACACTTTCTAAATTTTCCATACAGTTTATTTTCTTTTAATGTTTGAAAAACAACCCATAGATGTTTTTCATGCTCCTTTTTACTTATAGAATATACCAGAATGTCATCAATAAACACAACCATAAACTTATCCAAGAACTCATGAAATATTATATTAATAAGATCCATGAATACAACAGGTGCATTAGTTAACCCAAGAGTCATAACTAAAAATTCATAATAACCATATCTAGTAGGGAATGTAGTCTTTGGGATGTCTTCATCCTTTACTTTCAACTGATGGTACCCCGACCTCAGGTCAACCTTCAAAAAATATTGCACTCCCTGGAGCTGATCAAACAAGTCATCAATATGAGGCAAAGGATACTTATTTTTCACATTAATGTTATTCAAGGATCTATAATCGATTCAAAGTCTCATTGAACCATTTTTTTCTTAACAAACAAGACAGGAGCTTCCCATGGTGAAGTGATGGGTCATATGAAGCCTTTATCTAATAATTCCTACAACTACTTTTTTAATTCCAAAAGTTCCATTTAGGTTTTTAGATAAGGATATTTAGAAATTGTATTAGAATCAATAACTAAGTCAATAGTAAACTCAACCTATCGATTATTAATAACACCAAAAAAATCATCGAGAAAAACATTCAACTATTCATTTACCACTAGTACATAATTAATCTGGATAGTTCCCTTATCTTCAAAAATATGAGCAAGAAAACATTCATTTCCATATCTTATAAGTTTCTTAGCTTTTTGGTATGTTATTAATGGTATGGGTTTATTCTTGTACACAAACTGATATTCTTTCGAAAAAACAACTTCCTTTTCATTGTAATCTATCTTAGCTTGATAAAAAGAAAGTCATTCCATACCCAGAATAACATCATACTCTACTAGATGAAAAACAACAAGGTTTTTAGGTAGATTATTTCCATAGAAAAGGATAGGCAAATTATTATAATTTCTTTTTGCCACAATATTTCCTTCAATTTTTTTCCATGAGATCTGATTTCATTTCATGAGGTTGAATTCCTAATTTTTCTAAAAATTTCTCAGAAATAAAGGAATGTGTAGACCCTGAATCAAACAACACATTTGTGAAACCTTTAAAAAGAAGAAATGTACCTGATACCACCTCATTTGATGGCTTAACATCTGCTGAAGTGGTTGCAAAATATTTTACCAAACCCTTCTACTTCCAAACTTACAGATTCCCTACTTGAGTAACTAGCTTTGGACAAACATTAGCAAAATGACCAAATTCTTTACAATTAAAGCATCTCACCATCGACTTCTCATTATTTTTTGGACTATTTTACTTTCAATCGTGAGACATGTTTCCAAACTTCCCACATCTGTAGCATTTCCCAGAATTTACAAGAAATTCACTAGGATTCCTTTTACCACACTTTTCACAAGAAGGAAAATTCATTTTCTTATCTCTAGACTTCTTTAACGAGTTCTTCCCCATTTCTGGACAACCTAATCACTTCTTATTCTTGTCATAACGATGCACATATGTTTCAATAAACTCTATCACAAAGTTTTCATCACAACGAACAAGCTTCTCATATATTTTAAACAATCATGAGGCCTAAGCTCTTCAAAAAATGGTTTCAAACCAGAGTAAAATCTATTAATTTTACTTTCAAAATCCCAAGTAAAATCTGGTACATACCTTGCCATTCTTGTAAAATTGGCTTCATATGATGCCACAGAATCATCATTATTCTGCTTCAGTTCCAATAATTATTTCTCCATTTTGATTCGAATAGTTTTGGGGAAATATTTTTCTAGAAAAAGACTCTTAAAATCATCTCATTCTAGAGTGTCAAGATCATCTCTTTCTCTCATATTCTTAACTAGATACCACCACAGATCAGCTTCACCTTCCAAATGATAAATTTCTAGTATTAACTTTTGACATTTTGAACATCCTATGACATCAAATATATTTTCTAGTGCATTGATCCATCCTTTGGCTATCACTGGATTTGCAGTTCCACTGAATATTGTAGGATGTTGCTTCATAAAGTGCTCCAAAAAAGACATGTTTCTTTATGGTTGATCATGTTCCTATCTGGCATGGATACCACCCCCATTTATTGCATGAGTCAACTGAGCCATTTCTGTCACAAATTTCTTGGTTCTGATTCCCACCATTTCGGGTTGTAGATTCGGACAGAAATCAGCCTCTTGGTGCCTTCCTACTTCCTCTTCCCTATTTCTTCTGTGGAAAACCATTCTGAACAAACATAAGTTATATGAAGAAACATGGTAATAATTAAATTATATAACATTTAAAATTAATCATAGAATAAAAATCAATTATGGTATTCTTTAAATATCATCCCAACCCCTAAAGTTATCTAAACCACACTCTGATACCAACTATAAGGACACGGCTTTATAATGTTACTTAATCTTGAATTTTAAATAAGAACATATAGTATTACGCGTTGAAGATATTTTTGGGTTTATATTTTTAAATAATTAAGATAACTTATATACATAACATACCACATTCATACAAAGAGTACTATATTATAAACAGTTTCCATTTTTTAAAAAATATAAGACATTAAAACATAAAGCATGATTTATTTGAAAAAACTCCATATCAAACTTCATGAATCCCTTATTTCTCTTACCCATCCTTATATCCTATGAAAAAAAATTAAAAACATGGGATTAGTATAAAACTCAGTAAGGGATATAAAGATAGAAAGCGTTAGTCAAGTGATAACATAAAAACCAATAAAACTCATATCATAAAAACTCGAATTCATGGTATACTCATGTTGTTTCCTAGGGACATATTTACCATATCACTCTTAAATTCACCCTTATATATGGAATAAACTTTTTTTCAAATTATATATTTGTAGTACCTAATGAATTGGAGAGCTATAATGGGGATCACTCGTCATATCTTGAGCTATAATGGGCTCAACCCAATATATCTTGAGCTATAATGGGCTCAACACAACATATCTTGAGCTATAATGGGATCAACCCAACATAAATAATTTCCAAGGAACATATCATGATAATAATGTTTCTTGAAATCATGTGAAAGCGCTCATTCCATATACATATAAAAATACAATCCCTTTTAAAATTATTAGAGAGACTTTTAAAAGGATTTTAAAAGGAATGTCCCTTAAAAATATAATTGAAGTGAGAATTAATAGAATGGAATGTACATGTGTATATACTGTAAATACACATAATACTACATTATATAAACAAAAAATCATCACACCAATAATCTTAATACAACATAGTGGATAAAGTAGAAGGTTAACCCAAGGAATGGAAATTGGGTTAAGAATTCCCTTACAAAAATTCAGCATCCTGCGGCTATGCAACATGGTTTTAGAAAATATTAAAAAGAGAGGGGACAAGGTTCACCCATCCATAAATGAATCATAATACATAATAGAGATGTAATAAGATTAAAAATAAGAACATGGTATTGATTTTTTTAATTCTATACCACATAAAAGAGAACTTGAATGGAAAAAAGAAAGAAGTTGAGAATCCTCTTACCTCGTAGAGTAACTCCCAAAACATGAATGTTGGGACATTAGGGGATTGAGGAAACTATGGGAGGACTACTAATGAGGTAAGGAAGCAAGAGCTTTGTTGATGAAATATTAGGAATGAATTTAATTAAGGAATGAGTTGTTATTTATAGAAAAAAAGTGAGGGAATATTTTAATAATTTCCAAGGGACACCTCATTAGTGGTATTTGCAAAACCATGGGCTTAACCATGGTATTTTTCCAAGATATTAGAGACTTGGGACACCTAAAATATTATTTTAATGTAACCAAGTAGACCAGATTCATTACATCATAATTACATCATTAATGATGTCATTAATACACCGAAACTCAAAACTGTATTTTTACTATTCACCAAAAAATCAACTGTATCAGAAAAATCCCAAAAATTTATCCTTACCAATTTTTTGATGTGTAGAATTAAATAATGAACTCCATATTTTGAAAATAATTTTCTAAATATTATTAATTTAATTTTTAAATAAAATCATACTTAATTCAAAATTAAATAATTTTAAAACTATAACTGCTTTTATATCACATTGAAAAATTAACCAAGATGTTTTTATCCTATATCCTTAAGAAAATAAAATATTAATACAATTTACTATTCATTAGGGTAATATTACTATTCATATTACTATTCATAAGGGCGTATTACTATTCACCAAAAAACAAGTTGGTTCCATCAGACTCCAAATAACTTACTCAACATAATTGTAGATGATTGTTTTTCAAAATTTAAAACATAGAAGCTTCAAAATTATGTTTTAAGTATGGTTATAAATATCTACAAAAAATAAATTTTCAAGAATTAAATTTATTTTTAAAACCTTGGGGTGTTACAATGTCACTTTTCTTGTTTACTAAAATGTCATTTTAAACATGAAACACATACTTTGAGTCATACTGGTCACTTTTAGAAGCATGTATGACTCCAATGATAACATTCAAGTTTTAAAAGATAGATTATTAATCAAAGGTTTAAAAAAATAATGGATTGTTTATTTTGATAATTATACTCATTTAGTTCAAATTAGGATAATAAGGATATTATTTTCTTTTAAATTTGATAAATCATTTGTGTGTTCATTAAAAGGAAGTTAAAACTGTTTTTTATGGAAATTTAAATTAAAAAATCATGGAATAATATGAAGGTTTTCCATATATTATATTTAAAATAAATTGTGTAAATTAGTTAAATATACTTATGGTTCTAAAGAAACACCTAAACAACATGAGAAGTGTGATTCTATGATTTTATCTAATGTATTTTTACATAATGATGTTGATAAGGGTACTCTTTTAGTGTTCATAAAATAATAATAAGTTATTAAGGTATCTATATTTATGACATATTAATTTTTAAAAGCAACATTATTAGTATTAATGAGATGAAGAAATATTTATCCTCTATGATTAAAATGAATAAGATTAGAATAATAGATATTATACTAATTATTAAAGTAATAATTTATAGTGGGTGTTATTATTTATGTCAGTATCATTATATTGTGCATATGTTGAATACATTTGATATTATTCATTTCAAAAATGAAAATAATCTTTCGAATCTAGTGCCAAATTTTTTATTTATACAGACATAGCTGTATCACAACATGAACATTCTAGTGCAATTTGTTATTTTATTTATTTGATAAAATATAATAAACCTAATATCACATTTGTGGTTTGTCAAATGCCTTGATATTCTATTAATTCTAGCCTGGATCATTGGGAATGTATAATTGGAATCCTTTTATGCTTAAAGAAGGATAAAAAATTCGAGTTTATTTTATAATGATTACCTAAATACATTAATTGTGCACTAATTCAAGTTAAAATACCATCATGATAGATTATGAATCACAATTTTTATGGAAATTTAATCTTATATATTGTGTCATTTACGGGGTGGGAAATAAACAGGCATTTCACATTCATCATTAGAGTCATAATTTCATACTTTAAAAACATGTATAACAGGAAAGAAACGAATCATAAACTCATTAATGGAATTTTAGCTATCTAATATTCCAATTCCTCTTATTTCCATTAATTATGGTAGTGAATCAACAATGTAAAAATATTATAGTTTCAGGTATAATGTAAAGTCTAAACATATTACTTTTATACATGATATGTGAGACAATTATTATAAAATGGAAAAATAATAATTTTTTATATAAAATCATGTAAGAAACTTGTAGATACTTTTATAAAATATATATAAAGGTAAATTTATAAAGAAATTAATAGATAAATTGGGATAAAATGCTTAAAATGAACTATTTAGTGCAAAGCGTGATCATACACTATTGCAATACTCATCCCCAGATCTTTCAACAAGCTACCCAAGGTTTTTCATGACATGTAAGTAGAATAGAAAAATGAAATATAACACATCTCAATACAATAAAAACAATTTCTAAAATGGTTCAACAAACATAAACTCACTCTCACCTTCAAACACCCTTTAATGAACAACCCCCTTCATAATAGCACAAACAATATAATGATATCAATTAAACATGATCAATATATATTATAATAAAAAACTTTTCACTTATGAATCAATAAGGGGAATCACTTTAAGGGTGTATATTACACAAAATATTAATCTAATTAGGAAGACATATCTTACTACCTTTAAAAATATGATTAATGACATTAAACTTTTCATTTGAAACCCATCCAAAATTTTTAAAACAATGAAAGGAAAAAATACATCCATGTTTTTTTCTAATGTAAAGAGCATCTTAAAAAATATCCAAACATGGTCTAATTAATAGAAATCCTTGATCGAAACATAATGGTAATTAATTATAATTCATAAGAAAACATTACATGAAATCCATGTTGATTTATTCAATGAAAACAATGGGTGTCATTTTAAAAAACACTATGTGTGCATTGATTCCATGGAAGGAAGTTTAAAACATTTTAACTTAAGAAAATATCCTTACATGTTAACGAAAATTTAATAAAAACACTTATAAATCCATAACCCCGTTATAGATAATTATTGAAGTTCCAAAAGATTGAATAACAATTGAGAATGTGGGAGTTGAATTAGCTGTTCACTTTTTATAAGTTTTAATACTTATAAAAAATAATCCCTTCAACTTGTTAAAATTTATATCCTTGTCATCTTTCAGTAAATAATCATGAATGTAAAAGTAGTAAATAAAGTAAACCACATGATATTTACAAGGTTTAGCCTCAGTTTGAGAACCTATATCCTTTCTATATCCACTTCTTTGGGTCTATATAAATTCACTATTATGAATAAGTGAATACAACTTATGCCACCTCTTGTTAGACACATTATATCTCTTAATAAGAATTATTATACTGGCTCCCATCAGTTTACAAAGTTTCTTAAAAAAAATTGATTCAAAACAAAAGAATAAATAATTTTCTAAATATGCTCCACAAAGTATCCTAGGTCTGATGACCCAGGGTCTGATAGCATTTAGTTCAAAAAAGTCAATATAATTGAATTAGTCTGATCAACTCAATATGATTATCCTTTTCTTATTTTTTACCTAAAGAAACTTTCTATTTTCTCTAAATAACAAAAGTTATGCTACTCTAAAATTCCTCAAAACTTAATATGATTGACTCATTCTCATTCTAAATCTATATAACTCAAAATCTGCTCAATTGATCTATACGATAGTCATCTATCTGGTAATAAAATCTTTCAGATGTCTGACCTTCTTCTGAGATCTCATTATAGAAAGAAAAACTTAACAAGAATTATACAGTGCTCATCCTTTTTCACATACAATAAAAGTTTCAAAGTATGAATGTACTATACTTTTATTTATAGGAAACTATGAATATTAAAGGCGATAAACTGAAAAACTTTTCTCTCTTTCCCAAATTTCAAATCACTAAAAAACACTTGCATTTAAACTTTAACTTTGACTTCTTCAAACCTTCTCAGGATTTTTCTAAGATTAGTCTTCTCAAACAAACTAACTTTTCTTCAGTTCAATATAACTTCCACTACTTCATTATGATTTGACTATATTTTATTGCTCATTATGATATGATTATCCTCTTAATTGTTAGTTTGATTTATTTTCCTTCTCAAATTCATTCTGATCATCTTTCCTTCTTAGATTCAATCCAACAGAATCCTCAGAATGATGGAATTCTTATTACGATGGAATTATCATTATTAAGGAAACTCCACTGTACAAATTTTAAATACATAAAACCTAATCATCTATAACTCATTTAGACTTCTGAAAAATTCTATGTCTAATAGTTATGGATCAGATGCAAACTTTTTCTTGATCTCTAGAACTAATAAAATATTTTTTGATTCCTCCATTTCATCAAAATATTTTATCATGAGAGTTTTCATGATTTAGGATAACTTCCAGATTGGTAAAGCATCATCTGATTTAGGTTATAAAGTATGAAAACTTTCTCACTCCTGACTTCAATATCTTCTTTCAAAACTCTTCAAAAACATTATTAATTCTTCACTCAGTAAGATAATTCTTCTAGAATTTTGATATTGTCACATCGATGATTCTCAATCGATGATCAACAACCTTCTATGTTAGTTGTTCCTCACACTGATGAGTGACAGCTAGAATAATTTACACTGTATTCTCTTCTCTTCCATCAACTCCAGCTTGTATCATTAATCATTTCTATCTCATTCATCATCTTTTGAGATTGATTCTTCTTGAGACTGATTCCCAGTAGTCTCTAACTTTCTATAGAATTTTCATTTTGATTTCTTGGTTTTGTTGACTCATGCCGATGAGCTATGTCTGATTGCCTATACTGATGGCTTGGGTCTGATATTGAAGAAAAAAATATTCTTTTACAAATAAAATTAGTTTTCAAAAAAAATAAAATTTTGTTCAAACATAACATCACAAAGGTTATTAAATCTCCCCAATTAGATTTTTTGACAACACTCGTAAACAACTTTTTCAACTCTAAAAAAAATTCACAACTCAATTTTTGTAAACAACTCAAGTTTTCTTTTTGAATTTTACCAAAACATATCCTTTCTCAAAAGAGAGTATCCTGAAACCACACTACTAGATAAAGTAATGTTTTTAAAGAAATTTCATCCCTCGGTGACAAGAAAATGTTGCAGCCATGTTAAGATAAATTTTCCCTACTTTTATTTTTCTCTCACTCTTTTTTTCCTCTCCCCCATTTTCTGATAACCACATCTTTATATTTATAAAGGAAATATAAGTAAAAGATTATTACAAAGTACAATGTTGTTACTTTATCTCCCCCTTTATCAGCATAATCTAAAACATGGTGGGGTATTCCTTATGAGATTTATGAATTCATTAGAGGAGGTTGAACATAAAGTTAAAATCTTAAATCAACAAACATTTCTTTCAGTATTTCCTTTATAAATATATTAGTAATTAGATACTTAGTTGAGATATATTTCAGCAAAACATTTGTAACACCCAAGAATTTTATAAGAAATATTTTGTTTTTATGTTATATACATCATCAATGGAATCTTTCACTACACACAACACAATCTTGGCTTGCTTTACACGCAATCGCGACCTTCCTCAATAGCTTGCATCGTACGCAATACCGAGTTTCACTAAACAACGACATGCTATTAAAATATTATTAAAACTAGCCGTTATGAATAGTAATACCCACTTTTTGAAATTTTGTAAATTTTATTTTTCAAAATGGAATTCATTTTTGGATTCGGAATATCGAAATTATCCTAGGGTGAAATTTTGGTATTTTTCTGAAAACTTTCAATTTTTGATGAATAGTAAAAATACTGGGTTACTATTTAAAAACCGAATATTTATTTAAATAATTATTTATTTTATTTAAATTTATTTTAGGTCAAAATTGATACATAATACCTATATAAGTTCAATTTAATTCATTGGAGTCATTTTATAATAATTTTAGATATATAAAAATTTTATTGAACTTTTCATCGTCTTTTACCCACCTCCTAGGAGAATTTCCAAATTCACATAAAACTTAATTTTACCGCTTCTGTGAATGGAATTTCAAAAATCTGAGAGACACGGTTGATGTTAGTAAGTAAAATGTGGTTCAATGGGATGAAAATAATTTTTGGTGAATAGTAACTTTTTACTTTTATTTACCACGGTTAAAAGTAAATAGGGTAATTAAGGGTAAAAATGATATTATTATTACCCTAACACATTTCCGAATTCTATTGGATAAGTGTAATTCGACCAAAAACAACCTTAGGAATAAAATATGACAATTTAGGCCCACTTGGATTAGATTAGGACATTTATTATTAATTTATTTAAAGAAGGGTTAAAATAGTTAAAATCAAAGTTTAATAAGTAAATCATTTTTAATATAGGGTTATACAAAAGATAAATTCAACTATAAATATTCATTAGAAATCTAAAAAGATTTCCCACATAATTATATTTTATTTTTAATTTTTAGACATTAAATAATTTAATTTATTTATGACACAATGATGATGCAGTAATTAACTTATTAATGAAATATTGACATAATTAATGTTATAAATACCCAAATAAATGTAATTTGAGACTTTTTATGAATTCCACTAATTATATAGGTTAATATGACATGTTATTATTGATTTAATTAACTTTGTTCGAACTAATATTTCTCTTATGATTTTCACAAAAATCAATTACCAAATAGTGTCAAAATTGACATAAAATAGTTTTTAAAACAAATATTATATTATTAATTGTTATTTTATTCCTAAAAATCTAAGGTTCGGCCAAATGACTTATATAAGGTTATATATATTAATTATAAACAACTTGGGGTTTGTTTGGCTTGTTATGGTAAGTTTATTAACCTTATAGTGTAAGAAAACAAAAAGACAAGGTAAAAGTAAAATTATTTAACTTAAAGTTAAATCTAAATGATAAGGTTAAAATAGAACCCTAAACTTGTCTAAATTCTATTGGATGAGATTATTTCGACCCATCCCCACCTTAGGTTTGAAATAAATCAATTTGGAGCTATTAAAACCCGAATAAGACTTTATAATAAAATAATATTTTTAGTTTTTCCAAAGGTGCCCCTCTCCTTCCTTATAAAAGGGCACCTCCTCCCTCTCTTCCTCACACCACTTTGAGCCTTCAATATCGGAAAATCCCTACCAATTTCTTCTCTCCAATTCCCTAGAAACATCCTATAGGTCCTGGTCTTCTTCAAAGACCAATTTTAGTGCCCTAAAAGGATGTCTCAAAGAGGCGCTTCAAAGAAGAGGTAATGTTCGTTACCGATTCTTTCAAACTTATTTATTCTTCCACTTCTTCTTATTTAGTTGTTTCATTATGAAGTAATAACATCGGTATCACTAATATACTGATATGTTATTATAAGTATGAAACAACCCTATTTCACCATATATCCACCCTATGGAAAATGAAATCACCGCGCGTGCGTACGTACGGAATACCGTCTCCACGCCGTGGTGTAATCTATTTTCCACCACCACCTTACTTGGATGGGTATAATGGTGTAAAGAATAAATATATATAATTATTGTAAAGTATTATTGATTCTAAAATAGTATACATACACTCCAATACAATTCCACGATCATGGGAACGATATCATCGCTCGTGCGTACGTACGGAATATCGTCTCCACAATGTGATGCGACTCGTTATACATGATCTTCATTGCATAATGATTATATAAATGAATTCAATTAATTAATATGATATATATTACACTAATACCATTATATAAATGAGGTATCTATAACCAAAAAAGAAGAATAAGAATTTATTTGACAAAACACGCATAAGAACAAAAAGCAATAAACACTCGAATAACAAGTAAAAATAAAATATTACTAAGCTAAGAATATGACCATATATGATATCATAAAAATAAGTATGATTCTGGAATAATTCAATAACATTATTTAAATCATTATACAGGAGGTTCGGACACTTACGAAGAAAATAGGGCCTAAGGTAAGGGAAAATCTCGCAATCTCAATTTTTATCTGAGATTGTTTATACTTCAGAATTTACCGGGGAGTATTTATCATACACATCCATGTTTCCTCAATATGTAATATTATTTATATCCTCCTACAATTTTTTAAATCGAATTTTACCCTTCGGTGAGTTTTTAGTAAAAGATATGAAAGGAATATTTTGTCGTTTTTCATATGAGGTAATTTTGACTTTTCCGACATAAGTACGAGAAGAATGTTTTTTTAACTTATACGGCATGAATGGATTTTTTAGAAAATTATTTCCATGAATCTTCCTTTACAATTTTTCAAGTTTATTTTTAATAAACTTCTTTTAGTTAAAAATTATATTACATGTTAATAAAGGAAAATGTTTTTGAAGTAAAAAGGATATTTTCCTCAAGAATGGAGTTCAAGTATTTTATCAAAATTATTTTCCATCTAAGATAATATAGGGTTATATTTATATCCCTATTTTTAAATTGATTTTATTATGTTATGATGGAATTATTTTTATAATGTCCTTTTATCTTATATGGATTATGTTATGATGGCATGATGTTTAAGATTCCCATTTTTATTACATGGGTTATGCAATGATATATGATTTTTGATTTTGTGGAACACATAAGAATGGTATCATTATGATATGGGTGGGACCTATATCTCTCTCCAATTAATTGGGTAAAGATTTTATATATCATGAGATAGACATGGCTAGAACGGCAGGTTAAACCGTTTTAGTGAAACAGGACTGAAACGAGGAGTGAACTCAGTTCAGAAATAGACTTTGTCTGCTAAGATAGTCTTGGCTATGAGTCTTGACTACTAAGAAATGATTCTCTATGATTATGTGTGTATGCCACAAAGTTTCATGTTTTAAGTTAGGATTATTGGGATTACATTTCACTACTATGATTTATCCCATGTTATGAAATTATGATTTCTTTTGCAGGTTAAGATTTCCAAAATGTTATGTTCTTATGAATATGATGTAATTGATATTTATTTTGTTTACCCTTACTGAGCATTTGATCTCACCATTTTTTATGTTTTCTTTCCCCAGGTCAGGAAGAAGTATATTAAGTAAGATATGCCAAAAGGGACTATATATATGATGAAATAAATGGGAGACAATGTAGATTCTTTTTGAAACAGTTGTTTATGTTTCCCAGTTTATAAAGACACTATACATATACGGTCCTTTCATGGTTTTGTTATATGTTGTAATAAGTATGCTTCAATTTTGAATTAATAACCATGTATGTAATGTATGGGTTGTTATAGTTGGTATCAGAGCAAAGGTATAGTCAACCTTTGGAAACTAGGATGTGAAAGCCTTAGTAAGAACCCTAAGGATAAGTCTAAGCATAGAACACAATATTAGTGTTTTAGAAATGGCCATGAACAACCTATGATAAGACCTTAAGTGTGAAATTTTATTGTTGATTATGTGGTTTTCCTATTATAATTAGTGTTGATCACACTATTCTTCTTGGTTTTAGTCAATGGCTGGAACCTGAAGGAACCGTGTTAATGCGGAATGCGACGAGAAATGAAATTATTGTCCCCCTGAGCAAACAAACGTTATGGGAGTTGGAAAGAAAAATCTTGTAGCCATGCTCACACAACTTTCTCAAGCTATGAGTCATGCAGGACTTCCAAACGAGCAAAGGAAGGAGCAACATTCTGTTGAATCCTTTATGAGGCAGCGTCCACCTTTATTTAGCGGGTCTACTGATCCATTAGTTGCTGAACAATGGATCAGTACTACTGAAAAGATATTTTCAGTTCTTCAATGTTCTAAACATGATAAATTCATCTTAGCATTTTATCATTTGGAAGGTGAAGCTGATCAATGGTGGAATATTATCAATAATACGAGGCCAAGAGATGAAATTGAGTCCATGGAATGGGACGAACTCAAGAACTTATTTTTCAATAAGTACTTCCCTCGTATTCTTCGAACAAATATGGAGAAGGAGTTTCTTGAACTAAAGAAAAAGGATGATGAATCTGTTGGTACCTATGAAGCAAATTTTACAGGACTTTCAAGGTACGCTTCTGGTATTATTATCCAACCTGAGAGTAAGATCGATCGATTCTTTAGTGGCTTAAAACCAAGTTTTCGAAGGGTGTTATCCATAAGGGACTTCAATAGCTACGAGGAAATCGTTCGATGTGCTCTCAAAGTTGAGATGGAGATTGGAGTAACCCATCAGTCATATGGGTTTGATAAGAAGAGGAAAATGTAATTCAAAGGAAAATATAAAGAGCACACTGAAAAGAAGTTGAGTTTTCCCTTATGCTCAAAGTGTGGAAAGAAACATGGAGGGAGTTGTCTTAAAGGGACAAGTAAATGTTTCAAATGTGGAAAGGAAGGTCATCGGGAATTTGAATGCCACAATTATGGAAAGAAGATGTCTAGTGATGCAAACAAAGAAAAGGCTACCCAGAGTGCACCTCCTACACTTCAATGTTACAAATGCAAGGAAATGGGGAATTATGCCAATCAATGCCCTAATCCAAGGGTTGTTGATGATGATCGACGCCAACAAACTCTTAAGGATAAAGACAAAGGAAAGTAACATGGAATTTCTATCAGCGATGTGGAGTACAATAATGATGTGGTGAAAGGTACACTTACCATCCACTCTAAAGTAGCAAATGTTTTTTTGATTCTGGATCCACCCACTCTTTTATTTCTAATGAATTTTCTAAGGGTATCTCCGTATTACCTCAACAATTAGATGTTGAGTTAGCTGTGACAACCCCTAATGGCACAACAGTCGCATCAAAAGTTTATAATTCTTCTCCGATTGAAGTTTGTGGTAAAGTGCTTCCTGCAAATCTTGTGATCCTTCCTATAGTGGAATTTGATGTGATTCTTGGCATGGATTGGATTTATCTATATGGAGATCATATCAATTTCCAAATAAGGGAAGTCACATTTCATATTCCAGATCAATCTACGATCATCTATCGATGCAAGGATGAACATAACCTTCCAGTGGAAATTTCTTCCATCTTATGGGTCCTGATTCCACTAAATGAAGGTTATTTATCTCAAATGGTTTGTGAGAAACTCAGGATTAAGAATATGCCCATTGTACGGGAGTTTGATGATGTCTTTCCAGAGGAATTTCAGGGTCTTCCACAAAATCGTGAAGTAGAGTTTTCAATAGAACTCATACTAGGTGTTTTGCCTATTTCAAAGACACCTTATAGAATGGCCCAAATTGAGTTGCTGGAATTGGAGAAGAAACTCCAAGAGAATATTAATAAAGGATTCATATGCCCTAGTGTGTCACCTTGGGGAGCACTTGTTCTGTTTGTTAAGAAGAAAGATGGATCAATGAGACACTGCATTGATTATAGAGAACTTGCCAAGATCACTATCAAGAACAAATATCCTCTCCCGTGCATTGATGACTTATTTGAACAACTACGTGGAGCTCAATACTTTTCCAAGATTGATCTTTGTTCAGGGTATCATCAATTAAGGGTCAAAAGGGAGGATATACCAAAGATGGCTTTCCGTACAAGGTATAGACACTATGAATTTATAGTGATGCCATTTGGTCTTACTAATGCCCCTGCTATCTTCATGGATCTGATGAATAGAGTCTTTAGAGACTATCTTGATCAGTTTATGGTAATCTTTATATATGATATTCTTGTCTATTCAAAGAGAAAGGAAGAACATGAATATCACTTGAGAATTATATTGAAGACCCTAAGAAAGGAGTAGCTTTATTCCAAATTTACCATGTGTGAATTTTGGCTTCAAAAAGTTTCATTTTTGGGTCACATAATCTCAAAAGAGGGGATATCTGTGGATCTAGAAAAAACATAGGTTATCGAAAGATGGTCGAGACCAACAACAGTAACTGAGATTCGAAGTTTTCTTGGTTTGTTTGGATATTATTGACATTTGTGAAAGCTTTTTCATGATTATCTAATCCACTCACCAGGTTGACTCGAAAATGAGTTAAGTTCGTGTGGATGGAGGAATGTGAAGAGAATTTCAAGGAGTTGAAAAGAAGGTTATCTAGTGCACATGTGCTCACACTTCCTTGTAGTGGAGAAAGGTTTGTGATCTACAGTGATGCATCCAAGAAGGTACTAGGGTGTGTTCTCATGAAAAATGATATGGTGATAGCTTATGTCTCACGACAGTTGAAAATCCATGAGCAAAATTACACAACTCTTGATTTGGAGTTAGCTGCGGTAATCTTTGCATTAATGATTTGGAGGCATTATCTTTATGGAGAAAGGTGTGACATTTATACTTATCATAAAAGTTTAAAGTATATTTTCACACAAAAGGAGCTTAATATGCGCCAAAGAAGATGGTTGGATCTGATTAAGGATTACGACTGCTCAATTCATTACCACCCTGGGAAAGCAAACAAGGTGGCAGATGCATTAAGTCAACAAGACCATGCTAGCTTATCCATGATGAGGATCACAAAAGATCCAATATTTATGGATTTACAAGGGATGGATCTTGGAATTATAATGGAAGGGGAAAAATCTTATCTTTCTCAAATTAATGTTCAACCATATATACATGTGAAGATTAAAGAGGCACAGAAAGAAGATTTAGAGTTACAAAAGAAGGTGAGAAATGTTCCTTAATTCAACCTTGATTGTGATGGGATAATAAATTTCCGGAATCGGGTTTGTGTTCCTCCCATCCCTGAATTAAAGGAGTTGCTGGATGAGGCTCATAGTTCTTCATTCTCTATTCATCCTGGAAGCACGAAGATGTATAGGGACCTGAAAGAGTACTTCTGGTGGGATGGCATGAAAAGAGATGTTGCTGAATATGTCTCTCGATGCTTGGTTTGTCAGCAAGTTAAAGCTGAGAGACAGAAGTCTAAGGGGATGTTACAACCATTACCCATACCTGAATGGAAATGGGAAAACATCACTATGGACTTTGTCACTGGACTTCCTAAAACATCCAAAGGCAATAATGTTATCTGGGTTATAGTTGATCTTCTTACGAAGTCGGCACACTTCATTGCTATTAGAGAGGATTTCTCTCTAGATCAGCTTGTCAGGATATATGTAAAGGAAGTGGTAAGATTGCATGGAGTACCACTTTCCATTATATCTGATCGGGATCTGAGATTTACCTCGAAGTTCTGGTGAAGTCTTCAGCATACTCTGGATACAGAGTTGAGTTTCATCACTGCTTATCATCCTCAGACAGACGGTCAGTCTGAGAGGATGATTCAAACCCTAGAAGATATGTTGAGAGCTTAATATATGGATTTCAAAGGTGGTTGGGATCAACACCTACCTTTGGTGGAATTTTCTTATAATAATAGCTTTCACTCTAGTATTCAGATGGCTCCTTATGAAGCTCTCTATGGAAATAAATGCAGGACTCCAACTTGCTGGGATGAAGTTGGGGAAAGAAAGCTATTAGGACCTGATCTTGTTGATGTGATGGCCGAAAAGGTCAGATCTATTCAACAACACATAAGAGTAGCTCAGATTCGACAGAAAATTTATGCCGACAACCGAAGAAAATACCTAGAGTTTGAATTGGGTGATAAAGTGTTCTTACGAATATCTCCCTGGAAGAGGGTCATGAGATTTGGAAAGAAGGGAAAGTTGAGACCTAGATATATCGGTCCTTTTGAAATTCTGGATCGTGTTGGGAAGGTGGATTACCGATTGGCGCTTCCACCGAATATATCTCAAGTTAACGATGTGTTCCATGTATCTCTCCTGATAAAGTACATACCTGATCCTTCACATGTACTCAGCTCAGAAGTTGTACCGTTGGAGCAAGATCTTTCTTATGAAGAACAGTTGATATAGATTCTCAATCGTAGAGAAAAAGTCTTACGGAACAAGACCACTCTCTTGGTGAAAGTTTTATGGAGGAACCACCAATTAGAAGAAGCTACATGGGATCTTGAGGATATGATGAGGGAGAGGTATCCTCATCTGTTTGTTACAAAGTGACGAATTTCGAGGGAGAAATTCATTTTAAGGGGGGTAGAATGTAACACCTGATACTTTTATAAGAAATATTTTGTTTTTATGTTATATACATCATCAATGGAATCTTTCACTATATACAACACTAGCTTGTCTTGCTTTACATGCAATCGCAACCTTCCTCGATAGCTTGCGTCGTACGCAATACCGAGTTTCACTAAACAACGATATGCTATTAAAATATTATTAAAACTAGCCATTATGAAAAGTAATACCCACTTTTTTAAATTTTTTAAATTTTATTTTTCAAAATGGACTTCATTTTTGGATTCGGAATATCGAAATTATCCTAGGGTAAAATTTTGGTATTTTTCTAAAAACTTTCAATTTTTGATGAATAGTGAAAACACTGGGTTACAATTTAAAAACCGACTTTTTATTTAAATAATTATTTATTTTATTTAAATTTATTTTTGGTCAAAATTGATACATAATACGTATATAAGTTCAATGTAATTCATTGGAGTCATTTTATAATAATTTTAGATATATAAAAATTTTATTTAACTTTTCACCGTCTTTTACCCACCTCCTAGGAGAATTTCCAAATTCACATAAAACTTAATTTTACCGCTTCTGTGAATGTAATTTCAAAAATCCGAGAGACACGATTGATGTTAGTAAGTAAAATTTGGTTCAATGGGATGAAAAAAAATTTGGTGAATAGTAGCTTTTTACTTTTATTTACCACGGTTAAAAGTAAATAGGGTAATTAAGGGTAAAAATGATATTATTATTACCCTAACACATGTCTTAATTCTATTGGATAAGTTAATTCGACCAAAAACAACCTTAGGAATAAAATATGATCATTTAGCCCCACTTGGATTAGATTAGGACATTTATTATTAATTTATTTAAAGAATGGTTAAAATAGTTAAAATAAAAGTTTAATAAGTAAACCACTTTTAATATAGGGTTATATATAAGATAAATTCGACTATAAATATTCATTAGAAAGATAAAAATATTTTATACATAATTATATTTTATTTGTAATTTTTAGACATTAAGTAATTTAATTTATTTATGACACAATGATGATGCAGTAATTAACTTAGTAATGAAATATTGACATAATTAATGTTATAAATACCCAAATAAATGTAATTTGAGACTTTTTATGAATTCAACTAATTTTCTAGGTTAATATGACATGTTAGTATTTATTTAATTAACCTTTTTTGAACTAATATTTCTGTTATGATTTTCACAAAAATCAATTACCAAATAGTGTCAAAATTGACATAGAATAGTTTTTAAATAAAATATTATATTATTAATTGTTATTTTATTCCTAAAAATCTAAGGTTTAGCCAAATGACTTAGATAAGGTTATATATATTAATAATAAACAACTTGGGGTTCTTTTGGCTTGTTATGGTAATTTTATTAACCTTATAGTCTAAGAAAACAAAAAGACACGGTAAAAGTATAATTATTTAACTTAAAGTTAAATCTAAATGATAAGGTTAAAATAGTACCCTAAACTTGTCTAAATTCTATTGGATGAGATTATTTTGACCCATCCCCACCTTAGCTTCTAAATAAATCAATTTGAAGCTATTAAAAACTGAATAAGACTGTATAATAAAATAATATTTTTAGTTTTTCCAAAGGTGCCCCTCTCCTTCCTTATAAAAGGGCACCTCCTCCCTCTCTTCCTCACACCACTTTGAGCCTTCAAGCTCGGCCAACCCCTGAAAATTTCTTATCTCCACTTCCCTAGAAACATCCTAGAGGTCCTGGTCTTCTTCAAAGACCAATTTTAGTGCCCTAAAAAGAGTTCTCAAAGAGGTGCTTCAAAGAAGAGGTAATGTCCGTTACCGATTCTTTCAACTTTATTTCTTCTTCCACTTATTCTTCTTTAGTTGTTTCATTATGAAGTAATAATATCAGTATCACTCATATACTGATATGTTATTATAATTATGAAACAACCCTATTTCTCCATCTATCCACCCTATGGAAAATGAAATCACCGCGCGTGCGTACGTACGGAATACCGTCTCCACACCGTGGTGTAACCTATTTTCCACCACCACCTTACTTGGATGGGTATAATGGTGTAAAGAATAAATATATATGATTATTGTAAAGTAGTATTGATTCTGAAATAGTATACATACACTCCAATACAATTCCATGATCATGGGAACGATATCATCGCTCGTGCGTACGTACGGAATACCATCTCCACGATGTGATGAGACTCGTTCTACAAGATCTTCATTGCATAATGATTATATAAATTAATTGAATGAATTAATATGATATATATTACACTAATACCATTCATTAAATGAGGTATCTATAACCTAAAAAGAAGAATAAGAATTTATTCGACAAAACACGCATAAGAACAAAAAGCAATAAACACTCGAATAACAAGTAACAATGAAATATTACTAAGCTAAGAATATGAACATATATGATATCATAAAAATAAGTATGATTCTAGAATAAGTCAATAACATTATTTAAATCATTATACAGGAGGTTCGGACACTTACGAAGCAAATCGGACCTAAGGTAAGGTAAAATCTCGCAATCTCAATTTTTATCCGAGATTGTTTATACTTCAGAATTTACTGGGGAGTATTTATCATCCACATCCATGTTTCCTCAATATGTAATATTATTTATATCCTCCTACAATTTTTTAAATCGAATTTTACCCTTCGGTGAGTTTTTAGTAAAAGATATGAAAGGAATCTTTTGTCGTTTTTCGTACGAGGTACTTTTGACTTTTCCGACATAAGTATGAGAAGAATGTTTTTTTAACTTATACGGCATGAATGGATTTTTTAGAAAATTATTTCCATGAAGATTACTTTACAAGTTTTCAATTTTATTTTTAATCAACTTCTTTTAGTTCAAAATTATATTACATGTTAAGAAAGGAAAATGTTTTTGAAGTAAAAAGGATATTTTCCTCAAGAATGGAGTTCAAGTGTTTTATCAAAATTATTTTCCATCTAAGATAATATAGGGTTTTGTTTCTATACCTATTTTTACATTTATTTGATTATGTTATGATGGAATTATTTTTATGATGTCCTTTTATCTTATATGGATTATGTTATGATGGCATGATGTTTAATATTCCCATTTTTATTACATGGGTTATGCAATGATGTATGATTTGTGATTTTGTGGAACACATAAGAATGGTATCATTATGAGATGGGTGGGACCTATATCTCCCTCCAATGCATTGGGTAAAGATTTTATATCTCATGAGATAGACATGGCTGGAACGGTAGGTTAAACTGGTTCAGTGAAACAGGACTGAAACGAGGAGTGAACTCAGTTCAGAAATGGACTTTTTCCACTAAGATATTCTTGTCTATGAGTCTTGACTACTAAGAAATGATTCTCTATGATTATGTGTGTATGCCACAAAGTTTCATGTTTTAAGTTAGGATTATTGGGATTACATTTCACTACTATTATTTATCCCATGTTATGAAATTATGATTTGTTTTGCAGGTTAAGATTTCCAAAATGTTATGTTCTTATGAATATGATGTAATTGATATTTCTTTTGTTTACCCTTACTGAGCATTTGAGCTCACCCTTTTCTATGTTTTCTTTCCCCAGGTCAGGAAGAAGGATATTAAGTAAGATATGCCAAAAGAGACTATAGATATGATGAAATAAATGGGATACAATGTAGATGCTTTATGAACCAGTTGTTTATGTTTTCCAGTTTCTAAAGACACTATACCTATACGGTCCTTTCATGGTTTTGTTATATGTTGTAATAATTATGCTTCAATTTTGAAGTAATAACCATGTATGTAAAGTATGGGTCGTTATAACATCTCTAGAATCAACTTTATATTTTATAAAGTGAAACTTTGTATCTCTGTGTTTTGATCTCGAATATTGGGAAGTATTTTTATAAATATAAATTACACTCTAATTATCACAAAGTATCTTCAATGATTATAAACTTTTACTTTAAAATCTTCCAACTGAACTTTCATCCATAACATCTAAGTACAATCCTTAGTATCCATAACATATTCTTATTCTTCTATTCTTAATGTTATAAAAAAAAATTCTTACTATTCCAACTTACAAAACATTCACCCAAGAAAAAATTTCTTCCTAAGGTCAGTTTTATATAATTACAATCTTTAGACTAATCGGCATCATTAAAACCATGAAACTTTATCTCATAATTTATTTTATATAACAACCCATGTGAATTTTTTCCTTTTATGTATCTTAGAATTCTATCTGCTGGAAATATATGTGATTCCTTCATATTGCTTTGATACCTATCACAGAGAGTCACAGTATAAACAATATCAGGCCTTGAGGTTGTAAGGTAAAGTAGTCTTACTACCATATTCTGAAAGTATTTCTAATTCACACTTTTTCTGGACTTGTCTTTACTCAAATTCATCGCTATTTATATAATAGTAGAAAGTTATTTGGATTCTTTCATGCCAAAATTTTATAAAAAATCCCTGGAATACTTTTCTTGAGATAGGAAAATGTGTTTTTATTTTTGTTGAACTTGTAATCCAAGGTTAAAAGTTAGTTCTCTGAACATTAACATCTCAAATTTCTTTTTCATTTCTTCATAAAATGTTTCAAAAAAATCTTTTCTATCCCTAGAAAAAATTATATCATCCACATGAACAATTACAATAAGCATTTCAGAGTCAAAAATTTTCACATATAAGTTGGTATCAACTTTTCCTTTAAAAAAATTCAACATTCGTAAACAATTTTCAAGTTTTGAATACCAAGAATGTAGAGCTTTTTTCAGACCATACAAATATGTCTTCATTTTAAAAACTTTTTTTCATTCTTATTAACTAAAAACTCACAAGTTTTGTCATTGTAAACTTCTTGTTTAATTTCTTTATTGAGAAATTATGAATTTACATCCATTTAATATACTTTTTAGTTTTAGTGAGCATCCACTATTAGAAATATTTGAATAGTTTCTAACCTTGAAATAAAGGAAAATTTTTCATCAAAATCCATACCTTCCACCTGTGCATAACCTTTACAAATAAGTCTTTATTTATTAAAACTTCTCCATGTTCATTCAACTTGTTTCTATAAACCCATTTTGTCCCGATAAAATTTTTACCATTCAAATGTGGAACAAGGTCCCATATTTTATTTTTCTCAATTTTATATAACTCTTCATTCATAACATCCACCAATTCTTTGTATTTAATAGCTTTTAGAACTGATTCTAGTTCAACTTTTGAAATGAGTGAAGTTTAATTTTCTAATATCAGCTTACTTCTCGTCTGAACAGGAGTCTTTTGATTCCAAAGAATATTTTTAGCCTCAACATGATTTTGTGAGGTAGAAAATTTCAATGTTTATTTCCCAACTGAACTTTCCTCATCACGCGATTCTTATGAATCTTGATATGTTTGTTTTGTATCATTCTAAAATTCATTGGAAACATTCATTTTATCCTCCTCAACATTCTCAAAAACTTTTGTAAACATTTGTTCCAGCATTTATAACTTTTTCCATTGGGTGAATAACCCATAAAAGTTTTTTATTCATATTTCTCGTCAAACTTTATAAGATCTAGTTTTTTTATTTTTAGAAAACAGGGATATCCAAAAAAAACTTGAAGTATTTTAATAAAGGTTTTTTGTTATACCAAATTTTATAGTAATTCATGTTAAATTATAGTCTCAGAAAACATCTTTTCTGAACATGCACAGTATTACTAATAGCTTCTCTCTAATAGAACTTTGAAAGTTTGTATTCTACAAACATGATTCTTCCCATTTCCACTAAAATTTATTCTTCTTTTATGATACTCCATTTTATTGTGGGGTATATGGAGTAGTATATTGATGTTTTATTCCATGATTTCTTAGATAACTTTTAAAATTATTGGATGTGAACTCTGTTCCATTATCTATTCTCAGCTTCTTTATGTAAACCCTAATTTCTTTCTCAATATATAATCTGAAGAATTTAAACATTTCAATAGCCTCTGGATTGTGGTTCATAAACATGATGTTGGTAATCTGAGTGAAATCATCAATAAAAGTGATAAATTATAAATAAACATTTTTTATTTAAGTATCATCGGCTCACATAAATCAGAATGAATAAGTTTAAGAGGTCTAGTAGACTAAATCTCAACTTTATTTATCATTCTGATTTCTTTCTAGAGAGATTTTTTTTGCTCAAGACATGCAGAACGTTTTGTTCTGACCAGATACTCTCGGTAGGATTCTCCACCTCCTTACTCTTTACCATTTGAGGAGTATTCTATTTTCTCAACTTTTGCAGTGAATGCTATAACCTTTTCTAAACATTCATCTTCTAAATATGTGTTTTCAGTTGATTCTGATTCATATTTCTTACTCATCATACTTATTTTATCTATAGTGAAATTCAACTTATATTCATTAGATGACCTTTCTTCTTTAGAAATTTTGTTCCACTTCTTCCATCTAGGATTTTCATTAGAATCTTCTTGATATTCTCCAACTTTCTTCTTGGGGAAATTCATAGCAAAGAGTCTGACTCCTCCACACTCAAAAAAATTGAGTGGAAGTTTACCTTCATACTTTCTTATTCTTCTTATATAGTTCTTAGAGATCAGAAAAATTATTTTTTCCATTCAACTAATAATTATCTTTATCTTTAGAGTCATAAGGATCAACATCTTCAACATCTTGTATTTTTATTTTTCTTATGGCTTCAAAATCCATTTCATCTTTCATATTATTTTTAAAAATTGGATCTTTCCACATTTCATAAGCAATAGGTTTCAAACATTTCCAAAAATCTTATCATAAGTTTCTTCAAAATTTTAGAATCTTACAGGACATAACTGAATCCTATGATGTTGCAAACAATTTCATTTACTCTGGTGAAGTATTAATCAACAGTTTATTTATCTCTTGTTCTTATGTATTCATACTTACTATTCCATATTTGTAGATTTGATTTCTTCACTTTAGTATTCCCTTTGAAAATAATTTCCAACTTGTCTCACATGATCTTTGAAGTTTTGAGACCCATCACCTTCGTATAAAATTTTTATAATAAGTACATTGTTAGGTCCACTAGGTTAGATACCTTGAGAGGGGGGATGAATCAGGGTATGATAGATTAAAATAACTTCCCCTACTGATCTTGTTTCGTTGTTAGATAAAACTCTCTTCTCTCTCATTCCCATTGCAAAGTATGATCAAATCTTAAAGTATGCACAAGACACATCAATTTTACTTGGTTAAACCTCACTGGGGTACATCCAAGGAGCATACTCTAGCGATGTGTCGATGTACCAAATTCACTAAAAGTGCATTGTTGTTTACAGAGTTTAGAGCGGACTCACTTTCCCTCCTAGTTTACAACCAAACACAATTTGAAATCTCACTGCTCTCTCAACTGAAGAGTGCTCACTACTTCTTCAGAAGATCCACTCATAGTTTATAGACTTTTAGGTCCCTCTATAATAACTAATGAACACATCTTCTATTGTATGTAAATGCTCTATTGATGTCCCACTTTCATCGACCAATGAATATATCTTTATTGTAGTATTACTAAGAAACCTAAAATATTTTTCACAACCCTTACTGCATATTGTGCACAACTTAAATGACTTGCACACAAGATTCCCCTATTGTCGTGAAACATCCCTTGCACATAACTTCAATCTTACGCAAAAGTCAAAACTTATGCACAACTTTTTTAGCTTGCACACAACTCAAAATATTTTGCGTAACTCCATTTGCTTAAAATTCTTACGCGATACAGAGCTCAGATTCTCTCTAAGTGTTGAGATATTTTGTATGATGGGGGTCACCTATTATTTATAGGTGTTTCCGACCCCTGTGCAGAAGATTCATCGTATCGCACAAGATTCTATTCGAGTGCGTAAAACCCCATTTGACGTCGCATTGGGCGTGTAAGTTTCTTTAGTGCAACCACATCTTTCATGCAACTTTGAATCTTTCCCTCACTTCAGGCCTTTTCCATTTTTTGACATTCTAATCCCAAAACATGCAATGTGTGTAAGTTTCCAAACCACCTTAGATATTTCATGCAACTTACTTTTCCAAAAAAATGTTTCCCCATTTTTCGATTTTGAGGCCCAAATATTTGGCAAACACTGGAAAACAATTACATATTAGATATGTTCTTTTTGTACTACCTCCAGATCATCCATTCCTTTGTCATCATTATTTATCAACATAAGTTGTCAACAATGTCTCTAGAACTTGACAACTCACCATGAAACCCTCTTTTTCAACAAACACAAACACCACAAAAATTGTTCAATGTTACCTTGAGGGATTTTCACCCAACAATCTCTCCCTTTGGGTTTGTTGAAAACTCTTCTCATAAAAACTCTCTACACTTTGATACCTCACTGAATCTCTTACCATCATCTACCATAATTCTCCCTTTCAATTAAAATAGAGACCAAATATTCACTAACCACATACTCTAAGCCCACAAGAGCAATGCTCGGTGTGAGAAAAAAAAAGAGTATTATAAAAAGTTCATCAATGAATCACTTTATTTCTAACACCAATTGTTGATACAATACTGATACCAATAAACTTCTTTCATCATGAACCTCAGCTATAGTGATATCTAATTTCTAATCAATCACTTCAAGCATCATTACATTTAATAATCTCCCCATATATCATTGATCTCCCCTATCTTACTGCTCCACCAGTTAGCTTCTCCCCATGTATTTGACTAAGACATTTTCTCCCTTCTTTAGCCATAGTTTCTCCTTGATGAGGAAATCACTCTTTCTCCCCCTTTGTCAACGAACCCAAAGGTCACTCCTTTGTGGTATACAATAGAGTAAAGTACAAAGATCAGTAAATTAGGGGAAACACATCATACCTCGAAGAGAGGGGGTCCCACATCCACACTCTTTCAAGTATGGGGAGTCGACTGGACTCCTAGAGCTAGTCGATGCCTCTCAAAATATTCCTTGGGTAAGGCCTTTGTCGTGATATCCGCAACCTATATCTATATAGGCACATACTCCAACATCACTAGCCCTTACTTCTCCTTATCCTTGATAAAATGATATTTGATCTCAATATGCTTTTTCCTTGAGTGATAGACTGAATTTTTTATAAGATTAATTGCACTCGAATTATCACACTGGATTCCGATTAGAGACTTCACTTCAACTCCTACATCATCAAGTTGTTGCTTCATCCACAATAACTATGTGCATGCTTGAGTGGCGGCAATATACTTAGCTTCTGTAGTGCTCATTAGCCAAGAAATAAACAAGCCACCAAGATATAAAGTAAATCATGATGGTGATTTATTGTCATCTGCTGATCTGGCCCAATCGGAATTTGTATATCCCAGAAGCTCTGGCTGTGATTTATCATTATACAGAAACTCGAAATCTATAGTTCCCTTGATATATTGAAGTATTATTTTTACTGCAAGCATATGACTTTACATGGGATTTCTTTGATATCATGTTGCTTGGAATATGGAAAAAAAAAATATGTTCTTGTCACTTTTAGGTATAGTAAACTTCTAATAATCTGTCTGTATTTTGTGATATTAACTATCTTTACATCATCATATCTTGATAACTCAATCTAGGTAGCAACTGGAGTCTTCATCTCCTTGGAATTTTCCATTCCAATTCTTCCCAAAACCTCCTTGGCATATTTAGATTGTGAAATGAATGTGTCATTCCTTCCTTATGCCACCTATAAACCAAGAAAAAACTTCAGCTCTCCAATCATTGACATTTCGAAATCACTTTTCAAGAATTCGGAAAACTGTCTGCACTGAGCTTCATCTAATCTGTCAAATATTATGTCATCAATATAAACCATCACTATCATCCTATGATTATTGTCATTGTTGAAATAGAGATTATAGTCATCTCCATCCCACTGAAATCCAAGCTTCTTCAAATATTGATCAATCCTATAGTACCATTGTCTTGGTGCTTATTTCAGCCCATATACTGCTTTCTTCAACCGAAAAACTTTGTTCTCATCTTCATGAATTAGAAATCCATTTGGCTTCTCAATATAAAATTCTTCTTCCAGAACCCCATTCAAAAATTCTGATTTGACGTCCATCTATAACACTTTGAACTTCCGTTGCACTATAATGGATAGGAATAATCTGATTGTATACAACCATCCAATCGGTGCAAATGTCTCATCAATATATATACCCTCTATTTTGGAGTACCCTTTGCACACTAGTCATGTTTTGTTTCGAATTATTATTCTATCTTCATTCATCTGATTTCGAAAGACCCATTCAGTCTTGATGAAATTCTTATCTGTTGGACTTGAAATAATCTCCCAAGTCTAATTCTTCTAAATCTATTCTAGCTCTTCATTCATCGCCTAAACTCATTTTTCATCTTCAGCTGCATCAGTAAAACATTTAGGAACTACTTGAGATAGGAAATATGTGTGATGTAGTGACTTCATTCTTATTTTATAAACAGGCATTGTCTGATTGCCAATGATATTTCATCTATCAATTTCATCTTGACTCTGTGGCTTCTGTGCAGATACGATTTTTACTTTCTCATGCACATCATCAGTATCTTCTTCTGAATCAGCATCAACAACTTCTGCTCCCCCAGCATTGCTTTCCTCCTCATCACTTTCATCTAAAAAAAATTTCATGTTTTGTTGAATACTTTCTTCATTCTCCACTACAGTGACATAATTTCTCTCAGCAACTTTTCCCAGCCTCTTATTAAAACATTTTTATGCTTTACTTTTTCTTGAGTAGCCAAGGAATATCCCCTCATCTCCCCATGACTCAAATTTCCTATGTTTTTCCTTGTTGAGAATAATGAACTTATTTCCAAATATTAGAAAATATTTCATTATTGGCTTCTTTCCATACCACATCTCATATAACGTTTTTCCTTCCTTCAGACCTAATAGAGCCCTATTTGAAATATTGAGTGAGTTCAAAATTGCTTCCTTTCAAAATTTATCTGGTAGGTCTTTTTTAATGATCATCATTCTGGCCATGTTGTTGATGATCTGATTTCTCCTTTAAAACACTCCATTCCATTGATGAGTTCTCACTAAAGAAACTAGATGCCTTATCCCATGTTTCTCAAGATAGTCTTCCACCTAACTATTTGTAAATTATGTACCATTATCAGTAAGAAACTTCAGAATTTTTTGTCCGAGCATCCTTTCAGATTCCCTTTGGTATTTTTTTAGACAACTGAACACATCCGAGTTATGGTAAATGATGAATACACATGCCATTCTGCTATAATCATTAACGAAAATAACGTAATACCTATTTTCATCAATGGATCTTGGTGAGATAGGTCCATAGACATTAGCATGCACCAATACAATCACTCTTGTTAACTTCTCTTACTTTACTTTGTATGTCTTTTTGATGATCTTCCCTTATTGAAAAGAATCGCATGTATGTGTATGATCACATGGTAGCTTAGAGAGGTCTCTAGATGCATCATATTTCACTAGATCTTTTAGGGATGGTTGTCATAGATGACCCAGTCGCTTATGTCATAGCTTGTTTTCTTCCTCTCTGGATAAAAAACACATATCTTCTTCTCCACTTACCAGGTAGAGATTCCCCTTTGTCCTTTTTTCCTATAGGATCATTGTACCATCTCTTCCCTTAACAACACACATATTCTTGGTAAACCGTATAGAATTCCCCAAGTCACATAGTTGATTGACGCTGATTAAATTGTGATTGAGACCTTCATGACCAATACATCAGCATGTCTTATTTCTTTTCCCCCAAACCTAGCCTTTCCCAATCCAATTATCTTCAAGCCTTCATCATTTTCAAACTTGAAAACTCCTTCTTTTCCATATTTTATGCTTATAACCAGATCCTTATTTCCTGTCATGTGATACATGCAACCACTTTCAAGGATCCATACACAATAATGGTCTGATGATTTAAGGGAAATTTCAGCAACCACTTCATTCTCTTCTCTCTTATTCTTGGTCCATATTTTTTTTCTTTACACTCATCATAGATTGATAATTCTGATCATTCTTAGAGTATGATAGACCGGATTCATCTTGCAAAGCTGCAAATCTATTTTTCATTTTTAACTCACATGTTGGTTCATTTATCTACTGCTTGTGAACATTTTGATTCTTCTTTGGCACATTCCTATGTATGGTAGATGTACAGAATCTAGCCATGTTCCCAAATCCTCCACACCAAAAATAGTATCCTTTGAAATATGATCTAGAGAACTGCTCTCTATTTGAATTCAACCTCTGTTATTGTTCCCTTCGGTATCTTCTTTCTATAGAACACATATTTTATGAGAGTCCCATCTTTATACAGTAATAACATCTGATGAAAGGTGCATTCCAACATACCACTTCAGTACTGCTAGTTGTCCCTTCGTTTCTTTGAATTTCCTAATTCTTCTTTGTACCCACATCAATTTCCATTCTCAGAATGGGCGCTTGTGGTATGACTTCAACCCTGACTACTTTTTATTTTTGATCGAGCCCTAAATCGCCCTTAAAATCTATGCTCGATTGCTGCTTCATTCCAGATGAACTACTAGGTTCATATTTCATCTTTTCAGTCTTCTGAATGATCTGTTTTTTTATAACATGTTGTGAATTAGAAGTTTTTCTTGATGCTTAAATTTTTGTCACAGACCGACAACTTCATCTTTAAGCTCTTCAATATGTTTGACATGAACTTTCACTATGTTATTCAAGCCATTAATCTCCCTCTTCTGCTCTTAAACCTTGATTTTGTACTCACTTACCGATTCTGAGTTCTCTGGTATTGATGACTTGAGTTTCTCAATTTCTTCTATTAGCTCAAACCTTTCTTCTTCTTGCTTGTACATGTAGAGTTTTGTTTCATGGACAAATTTGTTGGCTTTCTGTGTTTTGGCTCACCAAACATCTATCTATTCAAGAGAAGCTTCTATCTCATCTTGCATATCAATTATTCCTTCAACTTATTCTTCTTCATCAATGTCGGATTCTTCCTTTTCCTAAGCACTACTAACAACAGCCACCATAGAATTTTCTCTAAGATCTTTACAATTTTCAATCTATTTAACCTCTTCAAACTCATACTCATCTGAACTATCAAATTCTTGTGAAAGAAGATTCTTCTTCTTGAATAAATTTCTCTTGAGCTGTTTCTTACCTTTCACATAGACTGAAGACTTCTTCTTGGGAATTTCAACCTCTTCATCATCATTATCATCGTCTTGAAACTTTTTGGGGCACCTTTCTACAAGATGGCCAACCTTTCCACATCTAAAGCATGCTAGTAGAAGTTTCCCTTTAAACTTTCCTTTTCCTCTTTGAAGATTTGAAGAAAGGAATGACATCATCCCATATGTCTCTTCTTCTTCCTGAGTATCTTCAATGGTGAGCTTATTCATGGACTTGAATTCCACCTCTTTGGATTTCCCCTTTTCCACAGCCCTATTACAATCATTCATTATTTCATATGCAACCAAGGTGTCATACAAATTTTCCAGTGTCACCTCTTTCAGATCTTTATCTTCCTGTACTGAAACATTCAGATTGAACCAAGGTGGAAGTTTTCTCAAGATTCACTTCACGATTTTTATTTCTTCAATGAATTCTCCAAGACCTCACATATCTTCCACAACAATATTTATCCTATGAAAGAATTCATCAACAGACTCATTCGGGTTCATTTTCATATCTTCATACTTATTCCAAAATACTTGCAGCTTTGCCTCTATGACCTTTGTATCTCCTTCATATATGTTCAATAGTTTTTCCCACATATAATGTGATGTTTTTCATGACATCACCTTTATATAAATAGCATTAGATAGATCTCCCCCTAAATCATTAATTCCCTTGGTGTCAGCATCCAATTCTCTTCCCTTTGTTTTTGATAAAGCACCACTATTGATGTCAACTGAGATACCAAGCATTTCTGTTATAAACATGTCCATTCCCAAAGATCAGAAGTAGTGTTGCATCCGTTTCTTTTTTATCTGAAAATTATTTTCATAGAAGATCGGAATTACCTTGTGATTGATGACCTCCATCAAGAGAGAAACAATGATATCAACCTTTCACTCTAATACCAATTGTTAGGTCCACTTGGTTAGATACCCTGATAGGAGAGTGAATCAGGGTATGACAGATTAAAATAACTACCCCTATTGATGTTGTTTTATTTTTAGACAAAACTCTCTTCTCTCTCCTTATCGTTGCAGAGTATGAGAAAATCTCAAAGCATGTACAGGACATAGAAATTTTACTTGGTTCACCCTCATTGGGATACATCCAAGGAGAATACACCGGCGATGTGCAGATATACAAAATTCACTAAAAGTGAACTATTGTTTACAAATTTTGGAGCGGACTCAGTGTCCCTCCTGGTTTACAACCAAACACAATTTTAAAGCTCACTACTCTTTTAACTGAAGAGTGGTCATTGATTATTCAAAAGATCCACTCATAGTTTATAGACTTGTAGGTCCCTCCATTATAACTAATTAATACATATTCCACTATATGTAGATGCTCTATTGATGTCCTGCTTTCATCGATTGATAAATATCACTTTACTACAGTATTACTGGACAACCTGAAATCTTTTGTGCATCCCTTACTACTTTTTGCATGCAACTTAAATGCCTTGTGAACAGGATTATACTTTTGTTTTGAAATACCCCTTGCGTGTAACATCAATCTTACACGCAACTCAAAACTTACACCCAACTTTCTTATCTTGCATGCAACTCAAAATCTTTCATGAAACTCCCTTTTCTTAAAATTATTACGCGATCCAGAGCTCGAATTCTCTCCAAGTGTTGAGCTATTTTGAATGAGGGTGTCACCTTTTATTTACAATCATTTATGACCCCTACGTGGAAGATTCACCGTGTCATAGAAGATTCTCTTCAAGTGCGTAAAACCCCATTTGACATCGCATTGGGTATGCAAGTTTCTTTCGCGCAACCTCATCTTTTGCGCAACTCCAAATATTTTGCGCACTTCATGCCTTCACCATTTTCTGACATTCTGATCCCAAAACATGCATATCATGAAACCTTCCAAACCATATTATATCTTTCACGCAACTTCCTCTTCGAAAAACATGTTTCCCTTTTTTTCGATTTTGAGGCCCAAAAATTTGGAAAACACTGGAAAATGGTGCCACCTTAGATCTATTCTTTTTGTACCACCTCCAAATCATCCATTCCTTTTTCATCATTCTTTGTCAACATTGGTTGTCAAAAATATATCTGGAACTCGACAACTCACCATGGAAACCCTCTTTTTCAACAAACAAAAGAGCTTTGTCAATAAACACAAACACCACAAAAATGGTTCAATGTTACCTTGAGAGATTTTTTCCCCAACATACAAAAGGGTAACATTTCAAGATTTTCTATAATCTTTGATATTTCTCTTATCAAAAAAAGTCATCAGGAAATATTTCTCAATAGGTGGGAACCCTATTGTAGAAGCATCAAAAACTTCTAGGATAAGAGATATGAGATAAGGAATCATCCTATTTTTTTATCCATAATAATTTTTTTCATCAAATGTAGGAATTCCTCTTCTTTTGAAAGAATTAATATTATTCATGATAAGGATTCAACAAAGGACCTTTGGCTCTGATACCAATTGAAGTTCCAAAGGATCGAATAACAAATGAGAAGGGGGGGTGAATCAGTTGTTTTCACTACTATAAATTTAAGTTATATCCACGGACCTATAGCCATGGTTTTATAGGTCTGTGGTTATATATTGTTTATAGACACGATTCAATTTTGATCTGTGGCTAAACATTTCCGTCCCATTTTTTTATTCCCATATGGATCCTCCTCTATCCCCTATACGCGACCCTCTCATTGCAGTGCCCTCCTCTCCCGACGACCTCTCCTCCTCCCTGATCACCTCTCTCAATGTGCCCTCCTCTCTTCCCTTACAGCTTTCCTCTCTCGCCCTCACTATTTTCTTCTCTCATTTTTCGTTCATCAGCTTCGTTTCTTCCATCCCTTGGTGTGGTTCCTTCATTCATAGGGAATATTCTCCAATCAAGGCTCGGCTTCTCCATTCGGGGTTTCTCCATCCCTCGCGCAGTACTCCACTCATTTGTACCCTTCTTTGGGTGTTCCTCCTCCATTCAGTGCATCAGCTGAAGGGTTCCTCCCTCCATACCCTTCTTCGGGCCTTCCTCCTCCATACGGTGTCTTGGACTTACTAATTTTTTTATGGCTTAGACGATGAATCCTTGTGTTTTCTAGCGAGGTAATCCCAGTGTTGGTGCATCAATAACCTTCTTGAGGGTCGGTGGAATTCTCTTGGTGACTTCTCCTCTTATTTCTATCCAAGGAAGATGGTTTCTTTTTTCCTTCAACCAAACTTAAATATTACCATCAATGGTAATTGAACATTGGGTAATTTCTTATTATAATTTTGGATTTTTATTCGTCTCTTCTATACTCAAGAACCCTTTTCATGTAGGATTGGAACTAGTTCTCTGTTATGTGATATGTTTGTTTCCATATTATTGTGATATATCTATGTTGGAATTAGTGAGTTGAACTTGAGTATGCTATTATATTTTGTATATATATGTGACTATGATTAATGTGTAGGATAGAGGACCATGGTTAGTACTAATAGAGATATACCTTGGGTTATGGGTAGCCTCCTAGGTGAACATTTGTGTGATTCCATATACTGATTAGGATTTATCCTAAAGACTAGGTTTTCCAAAAAAAATCACTTATCAAAAAAGTTTCCTTATAGATGTTTAACTAGATTTTATAGTTGAGTAGACCAGAACGCTCCCATGATGGAGGAGTTTTAGGTCCCACCACCCATTGTGCAGTAAAATTCCATTACACCCACCCTAGTAGTTTAGGTGAAAGGACCACTATAGCTAGTAGTTTTCTACTTAGTGCCTTCCCAAGGCAGGGGAATCACCAAGACTATGGTCAAAAATGAATGATACATCCAACTCCATTATCCTATATATTTCCAAGGAACTAGAGTACCTATGGATGTAGATGACTAGATATGGATCATCAAGATAATATTTGACATGTTAGAGACCTCATAGGATCAGATGATTAAGCTTGAAACCTTTGTGATTTAGAGCATTTTTGGACACTGGTTGGATGTTATGATTTAGAATGTAAGGTGTTAGGGTCTCATGTGGGTGACATAAAAATAAATTTTTTAACAAGGAGTTCTTTCCAAGTAAACTAAAGTAGGACTGAGCATAGGATTTCATGGAGCTTAATTAGGGGATGATGATAATGTCTGCTTATTTAGTATGTTTCACAAAATTTTTATGCTTCACTACTCTCTTTGTTGGAGATTAATCACATAAATACAGGAATTTTGAGATTGATTTTTTTTTAAAAGTTGAGATTCCAGGTTACTAACTTCAACCTGATGAGTTATACTTAGGTTCTTCACAAGTTCTTGATGATCAAAAAGGGTCTAGTTGAGGATAGATCTGCTGGTCATATTTTATATTTCAATAGAAAACCCAGTGATACCCCCACTGGTAGGAAGATTAATGTAGAAGATTTGTGTTAGAGAATTATTAGGCATCCAAAGATTAGAAAAGTCCCTTTATCACCTTTAGTAGGGTATGTAGGTCCTTAGCATTTCAACTATGGAAAGTGGGGGAATTATCATAGTTCATACTCAAAACCTCAGATCAAGTGTCGTCGGTGTAGAAAGATGGGGAATCTATAACATTTCTGATCAAAGACATAATGAACTAAGCCTCATTGGGGTTTTATTCAGATGCTGGTGTAGAGCTACGGGACAAGGTAGGGACCTCGATAGTAGGTTCAGTCCCCTCATTTGATGTTGAATCAGGTGATTTATGCATATTAGGGATAAGGTTATGAATATGAGGTGGGATGAGTTTATACAGTTGACCAGCCCCTGAAAATAGTAGAGAGGGACTGTATATTGTATGAGGTGTGGTCTTGATAACTTCTACATAGTCTACTAACTTGTTTTAAACCAGTGTTTCTTATTCCTTCATATCTGCACAAATTTTTTTGTACTTGATATACTGTTTAAGTTTTCTTATGATTTACTTAATTCTATTATGTGGATGTTTTTTGAAATTTTGTTAACCTTTTTTGTGTCTCCCTTATGTTTTATGAGGATTTTCAATATTCATTTTGTTTTCATTTGTAGGAGTTTTTGTTTTGTGTCTCCTGGTTTTTAGTATTAATTTCGTTTGTATTTTAGTGAGTTATCTATTTTTTGGATCCAGTTTTGTGGATTCTTTGAATATTAATTTCTATATTCATTCTATTTCAGGAGTTTTTAGTTTGCAGGAGGAGTTCAAGGAGTGTTTTGTGTTTATTTTTAACTATTTAATGGCTTCTGTATGTTGAATGGTATTTTGTCAACTGTTATTCACTAGTATTTCATGGTTTATATTTCACTCTAATTATCATAATTAATCTGGTATTCTGGTATTCGTGGATTAATCTATTTACTATTCTGTCATCTATTTACTATTCTGGAATTATTATTTTTCTATTTACTATTCTAGAATTATTAATCTATTTCTAAGTGTTTTTTGTAATAGACTTTGTATTTTTGAAATTTACAAAATTCAAAAGTTGGATATTTTAGTCATAAATTCCAAAAGATAGAATTGTCACTATGTAAATAACCTTACTTATCCAATTTTTGCCTTTTTATATCAACCATATTCATAGAAGACCCTTTTATATGATTATGATCATGCTATAAAGGGTATGTTTATATTTTTACTTTTTGTCATATATTGTTAAGCACGTTTTCTATCCATTTGTGTACATGTAAATTACATGGAATATGTTTTTGAGTTATAAATGAGTATACCCCTTTAATTATTCCATGGGATGGGATGAGGCATCCACTTTGTATAATCATTCCCCATTCCATGGGATGAGCTTAGGTACTGACTCTAAAAGTGCACCTGGGTGGGATGGTCTATAAGATTTCCCTACCCATAACCTAGACAAGATGTCTTACAATATTTCTATATATCTAAATTGACATCGATAATAATCCCCGTTGAAGAAGATAAACTTAGGTGAGTTCCAATATGAATTTTTCTTGATGTAATATATGCATTTTTTACTCACCTTCAACATTTCTTATAGTCACAGGATCCTAGGTTTCGTAGTGAGAGTTGACTGATATAGTGGAAATGTAGTGGTTGGATCGATTAATTGAGGATTTTAATTGACCTGAAAATCCTAATGGTTTTGGTTTTAACCTTATGTATTGGTTTGTGGTAATTAAAATGTTTTTTATAATGTTTAAAGTGAGTGAAGTTTTAATTAAAAACCACGTTTTTTATTGAATCATTTTGAAAACATTTTTCTGGTTAAACTCGTTTCTTCCTTTAGATGTTTTATCAAAATGTGTTTGTCAATGAACTCACCCATTTTCCCTTTTTATCTTTTATTTATATCTTCTAACCCAATGTTTTCTAAAATATGAGTTGTAACACTATTAAAATAGTGATTGAGGATGTTGGTTTCCAAACATTATTTTAGGTCATGAACACTTATAACTTAAAAAATAATTTACTTATGTGTTCTATAAGAGATACGTTTTTCCTTAAAAGGTGAAGTCTTAAATTAATCAAGTTGTGATTTAAAATATATTAGTCTAGATTAATATTTATGAAGGACCTTTGATAAACTCATTTTTGATAAATAATTCCTTACAACCTTGTACTTTTAATAATCATTCAATATATCATTTTTAGACTGACATGTTACCCATTGAGTTTTCTTTAGGTTGATAATGAATTTATTGAATCTATTAAAGATTTTTTTAAGGGGTAATTGATATGATTTACACAGTTTATTTTCTTACATGATTTTCTTTAACATTACTTGCTTAATCCATCATGTATACAGTGATACTTGATTATTTTTTTGTAATGATATTAAAAACATTAACTGATGAGGACTATAGGAAGAATGTAAACATAACATCCATATTCCTAATATGAAAATTATATAATGATTTTTTCTTTTCAAATATAATATTTTATGTCACTGTTATGTTATATTTGTTATTGGATCAACTTTGTGCTATTAATATAAAAGTTTTATATTACTATAACAACATCTGTAATCTAAGATACAGAGTAATGAATGCATGATTAACTTCTTACAAAAATTATTGTTAATAAAAATCTTCTATTACACTTACATATCAATCTTAATATTCTTTGATCATTGTTGGTTATGGAATCATGTATCAGTTATCATGTAAAATTGACACACTGATCCCATATATATAAGAAATCATTATATCTCACTTATTTTCCCATTATTTACTTATAGGTGGTTTCTTATGATGTGGTTGGTTCTATCCACCACCATCGAAGGCAGTAAGTACGACATCAGATTCAGGTAAGGTTTCTTCCATTTTATAATGATGTTGCATGTTGATGTTGTTATCATCATCTCCTGTCCTATTATTTCCTTTCTCAATAATCATGTTCCTCCCACTTTTATTTTTAGGTTCCATTAATGATGATCAATCAGATCATGGGAATTTTTTTGAAGTCTCCTGGGACCTTTTTATGTGTGTTGCGACAACCAGAGTCAAAGGTGACTCACCAAATATGCATAGGTAAGCATATATAAAATAAGTTCTCATGTTATATGTATATCCTCCCATGGAAGCGCGATTACATGTAAGGGGATAGGTATGCTTATGTATATATATGAAAAATCCATACATGTGTGGGTGATAACAGGATTATGCATGTGGGCATATATATAAGGATCCTCTTGGGTGTGTTAAAGGCCATGTGGACACGTACATAGGGGTTAGGGTGTCCTTATGTATATAAAAAGGTTTATATGGACAGAGGATGGATGGATCAGCTTAGAATTGTTACTAATAAAAGTTTCACGCACTGAGTGTGGCTGGGCTTCTTTGAGGTAGGGTCCCTCTCTTAGCCTCTTTAATTAAATAATGTTTTAAATTGCATTTAGGTTCCTTCTTAATTCTACTTTTCTATCCACCACCATCGAAGAAAGTAAGTTCAACATCATATTTGGGTAAGGTTTATTCCGTTTATATTCTTTGGCCCAATTTTAATTAGGGATTTTTTTATTTTTCGGTTCCTTATATTTTTGTGGTGCATTTTGGATTTCATTGAGGTGGATTTGAGTCACCGTTGACAAAGGCTTACATGTGTATGCATAGGTATGCATATACATATATAAGTTCCCCCTTTATATATATTCACTCATGGAAATATGAATATATATATTGGGGCTAGGTGTGCTTATATATAGATATGAAAAATGCATACACGTGTAAGTGTAAAGGGGGATATTCAAGTATAAACATATATCTAAGGACCCCCTTGTGCATATTTGGCCATGAAAATACATACATAGGGGATAGGTGTCCTTATATAAATATGTGAAGTTGCATATGCATGCTAGCAGAAAAAAGAAAAATTTGAGTTGTCATCGTCAAAATCAATGTGTCTTGAGGTTGAGGTAGGTTCCCTCTGCCTAAACCATTAATTTTAATTCTATAATTGCCTAATTGTTTTTAAAAATGTGTTTCCATAATTTCTTTATTGTTTTAAAAAATGAGCTTGGTCAAGGAAGAATATGATTATAGCCCTTGAAATTTATATACCTTGTTCAAAGAGGTTAATAAATGCTAGTAGTTTCTAGATACTAAAACAAGAAATCTAAAAACCATATATTGATCATCCTTAGATACATTCATGGTCTCATTCAACTTCCCATTAAATTCATCATAAAAAGACCACTACTTTATTTAAGGATATATTAGTTCCAATACCAAGCTTCATTATATCGTCTTTGGTATCATGGAACTCACCCATAATATTCATCTTAAAATCTTTCATAAGGAATAGTGTGAACATATCACACTATTGGTACTAAATCTGTAAGGATACATAATTCAATTTTGAGCCACTCCTTCCCAACTAACTAGTTTCAAGGAATTTGAGTTGGTATCCTAGAAGTACCCAATGGTCTTAAAAAGAATTGCAGATAGGGTATTAATCTTATGGAATCTCATTGCCTCTCCCTCATTCAAATCAACTTCAATCTTCATTAAAACTAGTGATATCATCCTACCATAAGGGGGAACCAAGAACTTCCAATCTCCAATTAGACTATGGTTGGTATGGTATATGGTGTTGGTGTTTCATCCATGATGTAGATCCTAAATTCCACCTTGCTATATTATTTTTAATGTTGGAAAGAATATATATAATACCCTTTCATGAATCATATATTGATGTGAGGTCAACAACATTTATGATGGTGACATTACTAGAGGATTTAAAAACAATCTAAGGGTGTTAATACATCCCAAGATATATTTGTGTCTAAAGCACATATACAAGAAAAATTCAACTTCCATATCTTAAAGATATTATAGGTGTTATAAGGATGGGTATCCATGCATTTTAATACATAAAAATTCCAAAAATCCTTTCATGATTCCTCAATGTAGGCTTATATTGTATATTTAATTTATTTTTCTGGGATCCAACATATTCTAAATAAATAAGTAAAAATGATCAAGGCTATAGAGATATATTCATAGATTAATTTATTCCCATACGAAGAGGACCTAAACTGAATGAATATCATTGAATACTCCATAGATTACAAGGTTATTTCATATATTATAGATTTAGGGGATTGCATCCTCTACAAGACAAATTTTCATGAGGGTTTATAGACCATGGGACCAATATCTACCTAATTTTAGACTACTCATGAAAAAACTATATGCTTAACCAGAATTATTGTATCCCACATTTTATTCCTTTGTATTAAATAATGGAAAGACAACTCAATGTACATTCCCCACATGTATCCTTACAATTTCCATGAATTTTCTTGGCATCCTTTTTGGTGTAAGAAGAAACCATGTACTCATTGAGTTTTATATACCTTATCCAATCAATGATCCATACCTCCATTTAAGCATCATACTAGGTGTACACCCCACAATATTCCTACACCTGATCCACATACCACGTTGAACCAGACTTGGAAACACTAATGTGTATCCCTAATACATCAAATATTGTCACTTATTTCACAACAAAAGCATCTTTACCGCATGATGTTAAATAATATCAATGATCTTATCATATGAACATAAATTGTGTAAATCAGACTATGAGGGTTTTGATTTCTGTTCAAACGGGATACATAGTATAACTCTTCAAGGTTCATTCACAACATCCCAATATCATCGTCATCACATCAACCGCTTTTGAGGAAAAATATCTGATTCCTTACCATCTTACAAGAGTAATCTAAACCTCATAGTAGTCACTAATAGTCATTAAACCATTACTTGTCTTATGTGATGAGTATAAGAGGATTAGTCCCCAGTGGAATTTAAATCGTGATCAGACTTATGCAATGAGCATAAGGGGACTAGTCCCCACTAGACCTAAAATCATGACTAAAATTCTGTTATGAGCTTAAGAGGACCCTACCTTTCCATATATGAAAAGTATAAGATTTATTATTTGATAAGAATAGGATGATTCACCTTTCCTAATGCATCATAATCCCATCCTTTCTCATGTGATGATCATGGAATTCCTTAAGTGATGAGCCTATAGTTCTTTAGGTGATGAGCCTAAAATACCACAGGTGACTAGCCTATGATGACTTCGGTGATGAAACTAGGATTATATAGGTGATGAGAATAGTATTACATAGATTATGAGCCTAAGATATCTATATGGATTGACAGAAGAAGATATAATAGCCTTCCTGCCTAGATCATAACTGAAGATCCATCCTTTACTTATATGTGGAAAGCATAAGATTCCCTCACTTCTAGAAATGAGATAGAAATTTATGGGATTATCTAAATATACAATGTAATTGAAATTCTAGTCAAATTTGATCATTAGGTTATCACCTTGATAAGGAATCAAGTGACATTATTAACTAATGTCCACATGGATATGGAATCAATAACAAGATTCATGGGCATGTGTTAATTATATAAAAGAAATATGGACTGGGAAATGAAAACCATAAAGATATGTTTGACACTCACATCATCCCATTTCAATGAAAGGTTCCATCATCATCACTCTTATGGTGACATACTGATTGCCTTAAAAAAATTAGGCATGTGATACAAGGATCATGACTATCCTAGTGTATTCTAACACAATGGTCTTGAAGTAAAGTTTCAGGAAAAAAATTGATGAAACTGAAATGAATTCATTCTCCTTCAACATATAGAGGATGAATATAATTGGGCATCAAATTCAGGGATTGGTGAACCCGTTAAGAATTCTATATCCTTAAAAAAGATATAATGAGTAACATAGGGCATATTAGTCATTATAATCATAAAAAAATACTCAAATTTTAATTCAAATTATCTTATGTAATTCCAAGAAATAGATTTGATAGGAGACATTATCTAAACATTTCTAATAGGTATAGTGGTGGAATAAGTTCCCATGATTCTACTAAAACCCATGATCACCCAAATATGGAAATTCCATACCCCTATTCTGATGAAATGACTGTTATCTCTCTCACCCACTTTCCCTTATGGAGATCATGTAGTGGAGGGTTATCAATACATTGGTTAACCACTATGAGTATAAAGAAATCATACCCACCATAAAAATGGTCAGGGATGATCTATAATCCATGGTTCCAAATTTAAACAACCAATAGAAAATACCCTACATGGGGGGAGACTGGCAGGGGAGGGGGTGTCTAAGAGGGGGGACTGGAAGGGGGGTGTCCAGGAGGGTCTGCAGGGGGGCTGGTAGGGGGGACTGGTGGGGGGCTGGCAGGGGGGATTGGCAGGTGGGGGTGTCCAGGAGGGTCTACAGGGGGTGCTGGCAGGGGGAGGGGTGTTCAGGAGGGTCTGCAGGGGGTGGGGTGTGGGCAGGGGGGACTGGCAGGGGGAAGGGGCTGTCTAGGAGGGTATACAGGGGGATGGCAGGGGGGACTGGCAGGTGGGGGATTGGCAGGGGGAGGGGTGTCTAGGATTGTCTACAGGGAGTATGAAAGGGGTGGTGGGGATGGTTGGTGGGGGAGTATCTAGGAGGGTCTGTAGGGGGTAGGGGTGCTGGTAGGGGATACTGGCAAGGGGACTAGCAAGTGGGGGTGTCTAGGAGGGTCTGTAGGGGGAGGGGGTGTCCAGGAGGGTCTGTAGGGGGTGGGGTGGTGGAAGGTGGGAGGGTGTCCAGGAGGGTCTGTAGGGGTGGGGGGGGGGGGGGTTCTGGCAGGGGGACTGGCATGTGGAGGGGACTGGCAGGGGGAGGGGTGTCCAAGAGGGTCTTCAGGAGGGCTGGTAGGGGTGGGGGGAAGGCTGGTAAGTGGGGGGAGTGTCCAGGAGGGTCTGTAGGGGGTGAGGGGTGCTGGCCGGGGGGAATGGAAGGTGGGGGGATTGGCAGGGGTGTCCATGAGGGTCTGCAGGGGGGCTGGTAGGGGGTGGGGGATGGAAAGTGGGGGGGGGGGGGCTGGCAGGGGGAGGGGGTGTCCAGGAGGGTCATCTTTATATCCATTTTGATTTATGAGGAACTTTTAGAACCACATCCCATGATGAAGGTTCCAATTTTTTTACCTTCATTCAAAACTATTAATTAATGACACCCTACGGCTATGTCCTCCCCAAAAGATTCATTTTATATGGATCACTCCCCATTGATGGTTTTTAACTCTTTTTTGGGGAAACCATAGCTCACCATACTGATATCTACTTCCTGTGAGATCATTACTAGCCTTTCTTCCTCCTTTTCTACTCCTATTACACTATTCATTGTGAAGTGTTGATGATATACCTTCATAAATAATAAGTTTGGTTGTCTGTTTGATCCAGAGGGTCCAAAAGAACTATGAACCATCATATCTAGAGGTGTTTATACGTTATGAAGGGATCTGAACTATTTGAGAGGCACCCTATTTGGATTGTAAGAACACTGCTTCTTATTTTTTTAGTTATTAAAAATAGAATATTTTTATCATTTCTGTTTTCTTATTGTTCATAATGTCGGTTTGTTACTGGTAACATTTTGTTTGAGCATAATAAAATGGGTCCCTTTAAGGGCTAGTTTTTGGAACCTGTTGCAGGGGGAGGGGGCAGGGGGCAGGGGGTGGAGGGGGGTAGGGGGCAGGGGGGAGGGGGAGGTCTGCAGGGTAGAGGGGCAGGGGGCAGGGGGAGGTCTGTAGGAGAGGGGGAGGGGGAGGGGGTAGGGGTGGGTGGAGGGGGGAGGGGGAAGGGTGGAGGTAGGGGTGGGTGGAAGGGGTAGGGGGTAGGGAGGAGGGAGGGGTGGTGGAAGGGGTAGGGGTAGGGGAGTGGGGAGGTTTGCAGGGTAGGGGGTGGTCTGCAAGGCAGGGGGAGGGTGAAGGTGGGATGCATGGGGAAAAGGGTGGTCGTCTCCAGGGGGTATGTAGGGTAGGGGTGCAAGGGGGTGGGGCAGGGGAGCAGGGGGTGCAAGGGGTGCAGTGGGGGAGGGAAAAATGGAAGGGGGTGTAGGGGTAGAGGGGAGGGGGCTCTGCAGGGCAGTGGGGAGGGGGGTCTGCCCAGGGGTGCAAGGGGTGTCTGTCTAGGGTGTAGGGGGAGGGTGTAGGGGGGAGGGGCAAGGGTTATGCAGGGCAGTGGGGAGGTGGGTCTTCAGGGCAGTGGAGAGGGGGTCTGTCTAGGGGTGCAAGGGGGTGCAAGGGGGGTCTATCTAGGGGTGAAAGGGGGGTCTGTCCAGGGTGAAAGGGGCATGTTTAGGGGTGTAAGGGGGTCTAAAAGGGTGCAAGGGGGTCTTCTAGGGTGCAGGGGGTCTGTCCAATGGTGCAGGGGGGCCTGTCCTTGGTGTAGGGGGAGGGGCAGGGGGTCTGTCTAGGGAGATGGGGTATGCAGGGCAGTGTGGAGGGGGCAGGGGAGGTCTGTAGGGGTGCAAGGGGGTGTGCAAGGGGGTCTATCTAGGGGTGCAAGGGGGTCTGTAGGGGTGCAAGGGGGTCTGTCCAAGGGTGCAAGGGGTCTATCCAGGGGTGCAGGGGGGGCTGTCCAGGGTGTAAGGGGGGTCTGTCCAAGGGTGCACGGGGGGGGGGGGGGGGGGGGTCTGGAAGGGGGAGGGGCAGGGGGTCTCTTCGGGGGGGTTATGAAATGGGAAGGGATATAGCCACAATTTTAAAGTGTGGATAAATATCTATAGCCACGGTTCATTGAATCGTGGCTAGTATTGGCGTGGCTATAGGGATATTGCCATGGTTTCAAACCATGGCTATAGGGATATAGCCACAGTTTCAAACCATGGATATAGGGATATAGCGACAGTTTGAGCCCTAGCTATATCCCTATAGCCATAGTTTTAAACTATAGTTATAGCCCTATAGCCACAGTTTTAAACTGTGGCTATAGGGTTCGCCCTATAGCCATGTTAATACCAGCAACGATTCAAAGAATCGTGTCTATAACCTATAACCACGGTTATTGGGCTTATAACCACGGTTTCAAACCATGGCTATAGCCTAAATTTCTAGTAGTGTTTCCTTTTGTAAGTTTCTATAATTTTAAAACATAACCTCTTCAACCTATTGAATTTTATATCCTTATCATTTTTTAGTAAATATTCATGCATGAAAAATTAGGAAAGAAAGTAAATCACATGATATTTATATGGTTCGACCTTAGTGTGATAACCTATATCATTGTCATAGCTACTCCCATGGGTCTATGGAAATTCACTATTATGAAGAAGTGAATAAAACTTGTGCCAAATCCTATTAGACACCTTCAATCTACTGATAGAAATGATTATATTAACTCTTTCCTATTTAGAAAGTTGATTACAAAAAATTGATCCAAAACAAAAGAATAAAGACTTTCCTCAATCTTCTCAACAAAGGTTACTGGGTCTGATGATCCTAAGTCTGATGGCCTTCCGTCCGATGAACCCAATGTGATTGACTCAATCTGATTGACTCAATATGATTCTCCCTTTCTCATTCTATGCCTGAATAAACTTTTTATTCTTTCATAACAAAAAAACTTATGCTTCTAGAAATTCTTCAAAACTCAGTATGATGAACTCAACACGATAAACTTAGTATGATGAAATCAGTATGATGAACTCATTATCATTCTCAATCTTCATAACACAAACTATATCCAATTTCTCTGTACGGTCTTCCTTATTCTGATAAACAAAACTTTCAAAATTCCTACCTTCTTCTAAGATCTCAATCCATAAATAAAAACTTGAAAATAATTATATAGAACTCCATCTTTTACGCATACAATAAAAGTTGAAAATTTTTAATGTATTGTGATTCTATTTATAGGTGACTCGGAATATCAAAGGTGGGAAACTGAAAAACTTTTCCCACTTGCCCATATTTCAAATCTCTGAAAAACACTCACATTAAAAATTAAACTTTGACTTCTTAAAACCATCTCAATATTTCTCCGAGATCATTCTTCTCAAACAAACTAAATTTTATTCGGTATAATATAACTTCCTCAACTTCATTACAATCTGATTATCTTGCACTACTCATTACAATCTGACTATCCTCTTCAGAGTTAATCTGATTGACTTTCCTTCTCAAAGTCAGTATGATCGTCTTTCCTTCTCAGAGTCAGTCTGATGGAATCCTCATAATGATGGAATTCTCATTATGATAGAATTCTCATTATGATGAAATTATCATTATGATGGAAACTTCACTCTTCAAATTTGAAATTATTTAAACCTCATCATCTATAACTCATTCAGACTTATAAAAACTATTGTGTCTGATACTTCTGGATCCAATGCAAACTTTGTCTCGATCTCTCGAACCGATACAATCTTTTACAATTCATCCATTTCATCAAAATATTTTATCATGAGAGTTTTCATGATTTATGAGAACTTCCATATTGGTAAAACATCATCTGACATAGGTTAGAAAGTATGATAACTTTATAACTCATGACTTCACTATCTTATTTAAAAACTCTTCAGAAACATTATGACTTCTTCACTCATTATAATCATTCTTCCAGCCTTCTGATATTGTCACACTGGTGATTATCATACCGATGATCTACATCCTTCCATTTCCAATGTTCCTCACATCGATGAGTGGCATCCAAAATACTTTACATCACATTCTCCTCTCTTCCATTAACTCCATCTTGTATCATAAACCTTTTTTGTCTCAATTAGCATCTTCTGAGACTGATTCTTCCTAATACCAATTCCCTGCAGTCTCTAAAATTCTATCAAATTCTCATTTTGATTGTATAGTTTTATTGACTCATGCCGATGAGTTGAGTCAAATTGCCCATATCGATGGCCTAGGTCTGATCCTGAAGAGCAAAAACATTCTTTTACAAAAAAAAAGTTAGTTGTCAACAAATATAAAACTTTGTTAAAAATAAAATATCACAAAGGTTCTTCAATTATAATATAATTTACTTTTGATAAAATATGGATTTAAAAGATGCAGACATTCATGGTTCCATGTTTAAAGGTGTTAGGTCCACTAGGTTAGTTACCCTGAGGGGGGGTGAATCAGGGTATGACAGATTAAAATTACTGCCCCTATTGATCTTGTTTCGCTGTTAAGTAAAACTATTTTTTCTCTCTTTCCTGTAGCAAAGTATAGACATAAATTAAATCATGCATGAGACACATCAATTTTTACTTGGTTCACCCTCACTGGGCTATGTCCAAGAAGCATACACCGGTAATGTGTCGATATACCAAATCCACAATAAGCACACTGTTGTTTACAAGTTCGAAGTGGACTCACTATCCCTCCTGGTTTACAACCACTCACAAAATGAAAGCTCACTGCTCTCTCAACTGAAATATGCTCACTACTTCTTCAGAAGATCCACTCACAGTTTATAGACCTGTAGGTCTCTTCATTATAACTAATAACATCTGCATCTTTAACTGTTGATAGATGCTCTGTTGACATTAAACTTTCACCCGCAGATGAATCTCACTTTGCACCGGATGTACCAGGAAACCCCAATTTTTACGCGCAGCCCTTACTGCACCTTGCGCGTAATTCTCTGCCTTTGTGAGAAATTCACTTTTTGTGTAACACCCCTTTTACGCGCAACAAATCATTTTACGTGCAACCACTTTTACGCGCAACCTCTACACTACCTTGCATGTAATTTTATATTCTTGCGTGAAATTCACTTTTCACGCAACACTTCCTTTTATGCGCAATGGCCTACTTTTACGTGTATCCTCTACTTTTCGCACCAAAGTCTTCATTTCGCGTAACCTCTACTTCGCGTGAAAATAGTTCTTTTACGCACAAACTTGTTGTTTTCGCGCAACTCTCTTGTGCACTCCAATTTCACCCGCCAAAGCTCAGATACTTTCTAAGACTTGAGATGGAACGAATGGAGGATGGTCACTTCATATTTATAGACAAAATCAACCCCGCATGAAAAACCCTCCTTCAGCGCGTAATTCTATTCGAGCGCGAAAAACACATCTTCCGCGCAACACCATTTTTCGCGCACTACTCCAATATTTCGCACACATCATGCCTTTTTCAATTTTCAGGCTTTGGACCTTGAAACACCTCTTGCGAGAAAAAATTCATCCCTCTATTTCATGCATGCCGCAATTATTTCACGCACCGCGAAAATATTTCGTGCAACACTTTATTTTTATGCGCACCGCGCTGATATTTCGCGCACCGCGTTGATTTTTCGTGTGCCACTATATTTTTCAAGCACCCTGCCAATTTCTCGCACCCCACATTATTTTTCACACATCACTCCAATTTTTCACGCACCTCCCTTTGCCAAAAACACATCTCTCCATTTTCTGATTTTCAGGTCCAAAAATTTGGCAAACACTGAAAAACGGAACCACCTTGTATCTGCTCTTTTTGTACCGCCTCCAGATTTTCCATTCCTTTGTTGAGGTTCTTTAATCAAACATGGATAATAACATCTCTTGAACCTAAAACATCATCATGCAAACCCCTTTTGTCAACAAATTATGCATCGTGGTCTGCTTTGTGAACAAACACAACACGGAGGCCCGCTTTGTCAACAAACACAATCACCTAAAAAAATATCAATGATACCTTGAGGGATTTTTGCCTAACAAAAGGAAAGTGAATGGAGCCACCTACTAGAATGAATGAAAACAGTGTCTAGAAGTCTTAATACACTCTAAGGAGGCAAGAAAAGTTCCTAAAGGGTAAATACAAACCCAAAATCATTAAAATCCCTAATTAGAAACTCATTCCAGAAGGGAATGTAGTGATGGATGATGAATAGAAAGAGATAATGAACAAAAAACACAAAAAGATATTTTCAAACAAGAAAAATGAGTGAGAAGGAGGATAAAAATTAAAATACCTTGAATTGGAGCTTTGATTTGTCTGAGAGAAATAGAGATATCATGTGCGAAATCCTAGACTCATTCGAGCCTTGGATTCTTCGAGCCTTGATTCGTTTGAGGCATGTATTTGAGCCTTTGATTCGTTCGAGAATTGATTTGATCTTTGATTTGTCGAGGAAGAGCACTGTCAGGAGGTGGCATCCATGGATAGCTAGAGAAATCATGACTAATTCAACCACAGTTAGGGTTATTAAATAAAACAGGCACACTTTTATCAGCGCTTCAAAAAAACATTAATACAGATCCTTTTTATCAGCGTTAAATTAATAAGAGCTGATAAAAAACATCTTTATCAATGCTAAAACTTTAGCACTAATAAAGGATTTATAATCATAATTATAAACCATTCTTCATTAAATATATGACCTATTTAATGTAAAGAATAAATATTTTATATTATATAAATCATATTTTAGGAAATGTTATATAAATTCATATATATTTGTATTTAATATATACTATTTATTAATATTTATAATATATATATATATATATTAAATTTATTCATTTTTATAAATAATTATTTAATTAATAAAATGTTTAATATTTTTCTTAATTTACAATTTTTTTAATTTTGATTTGTTTAATTATTTCATTTTATTTATTTTACATATTTATATATTTGATATATACCATTTATTACTATTTATAATTTATATATAGTATATTAAATTTATTCATTTTTATCAATAGTTATTTAATTAGTAAAATTTTTAATATTTTTTTAATTTACTCATTTTTAATTTTTATTTATTTCATTATTTCATTTTATCCGAGACCTTTATCAACACTGATAAATGATACCTTTTATCAGTGCTAAAAAAAGTGCTGATAAATGGTACCCTTTATCAGTGCTTATGAAAAGCACTCATAAAGGTTACCCTTTATCAGTGCTAAAAAAGCATTGATAAAAACCAATGTTATTAAAGGCATGTTTTGTAGTAGTGTCTTAGTGTTTCTGAACATCCCACATTGAGCACACTGTTCTCTAAGAAAATGCTTTTGATTTTGAAAACCCACATGGTTTACGCTTTGTTTTGAATTTTGGTTCATCATATTGAATTTTTTCCTTAATTTTAGTAAATTGAGAATTCATTTCTATACCAAAGACAATGTTGTTTTTTCCTCGAGCCACTCATTTCCTCCTAGAATTCTTTTTGTTGAGAATTCAAGATAATATTGTTGAAAAATTACCTCAACTCCTCATCATTTTTATCATTATAATTTCTAATATCATGCTGGTCAACTAGATTCTGTCCTGAGGAAGAAAATTCCTCATAAAAAGCATTCATGAGGAGATGAGATGGAAGTGGGTGATGAAAAAACTGCTTAAGAATGTCCCTAAATGTAATGACCCACTTATTCCCATTGGCTTGAGAATACAACGAAACATTACTAGGCCTTAAGCGACATCCCCAAGATACCAAAGGCTTCCAATAAATGCTGATGGGTTTCAAATACAAGTGGGGGACGATTTACCCTTTAAGAAACAAACCACTAAACCAACAAACCATAACCAAAACCTTCACTAAATGGTGCATGAACTGATGAAAGACAACACAACTACTTTATTCATGATAAAAACAACTTTAAAGTGTGCAACAACGTAAGACAAACCAACTATCAATGTAAACATGAGAAAGAAAACTAAAGATTCCAAGAATACTACATGACTACAAGCTCCCCAAGCTCCATGCTCCAAGATCAACAAACAGCCCGAGTGTCACAAAGTTGTGCTAAAAACGTGTGAAACGTTACCTTTTCCCTTGTCCCGGAAGATAACATCTATAAAATCACCAAAGTGACAAATTAGGGGTGAGTATAAAACTCAGTAGGCTTTCACCAATGACTTCCCTACCCATTCCACTAGTATAGAAGAGTTAGAAACATCTATAAAAAATAGTTTATATAAAACAATTTCCAAAAACAGTTTATATATAAATATAAACAATTTCCAAAAATCGTTGCAACCAAAAGTAAAAAAGTTCTATTAAAACTAATTTTACAGAAATTTTTCATTCCATAAAAATACTAATAAATCTTTAAAACCATTTCACAATATCCTTTTTGTCATACCCGAACCATTCCACACATTCATATTATCAAACATGCATGCTTCGTTATGATAGTTCTATACTCATGAGCGGTTTCCCGTCGATCTACCAAGTCGTCACAAAGTAATTATATCTCATGTCCCATTTGACCTTTGGCACTGATCACAATGTCATATTTCAACCAAGCCCCATAAATACAACAAGAACACACACTCCAAGTATGCCCAAGGATCATGCCAAAGAACCCCCCCCCCCTCCCCATCTTTCAATAAAAAAACCTTTTTATTGAAAACTATTTCCATCAAAACCATTTCAATACTAAACCATTTCAATAAAACAACCTTTTTATTGAAAACCCCTTTTATATCAAACCATTTTTCAATTCCATCAAATCCATAATTTAAAATCACCATTTTAAATTCATGAAACTAATTCACTTTACACAACAATTCACCAAGATCACATAATTTCACCCAAAACCATAAATCATCACTAGAGAAGATTTATTCCATGATTTTCACAATCAATTCCATTAAAATAAACCAATTGGAAAATAATACAATCAATTATAGCAATAGGAGTTGAGAGAGAAGCCATCTTCCATGAAGGTTTTGACGAAAAGTGACAAGGGATGAAGAACGCTCACACAACCGGGTTGAAACTCCCTAAAAACGGCCTTAAATCCCTTCTCATATCATAACCAAGACCAAATATCATCATATTTTGAATCTGCCATCTTATATCTACCTATAATAGGGGTATATTTGAGAAAAAAAAAAGAGAATAGGAGAAGTAGATCTCAGTAGATCTAAAGAAATGTGACGTGAACGCAGAAGAACGTCACTTATCAAGAGAATTGGGCTTTCAAACACTAGGAGAGGGATCTAGATCAGTTCTTAAATGCTTGGAAGAGGTTCCCCAACCTTCAATGGAGAGAAATCTAGAATTAGGGTTGTTTAAGAGAAAAAAATAGCAAGTAGGAGCAAAAACAAGTAAGATCCTAGAAAATAAGATCTTACTTTTTTCATGTGCACGGTTAGACCGCATGGTTAGAAAAACTATGTGCTAATCGTGTGTTAGCTACTTCCTTAAGAAAACTCCTACATAGCTTCCTCGCATGGTCTCCCTAACCATTATCAAACCGTGCCGAAGCTACTACCTCAAAACTGAAACTGCACACGGTTTATCCTAAGATATCTGCACGGTTTAGACAAACTGTGTGCAGCCCGTGCGCATATACTTTAGCCCCAAAAACTTATTTAGTGTTCGCCCAACTCTCCCACCCTTCACCCTTACACTTTATAACCATGAAAAACATCAAGTAAGGGTTATATACTATAAATTGGGGGTACTACATTCTCTCCACCATTGGTCTTTCCGTCCTCGAAAAGTCGAAAACCATTGTTTCCCTAAAAGAGTTTTGACCATTGCTCTTTCATTTCCTTCTCGTGTTCCCAAGTCTCTTCCCAAATCTGACCATGTTTCCATAAAACTCATACTAGACCAATGTTTTTTCATGCAAGAATTTATCTTGTCTATCCTCAATCCGCATTGGGATATGTACCAATGAAGTATCCTGCTCTAGGTTAATGTGATCTCATTTGATCATATGGTCAGGATCAGGTTCATACTTCTTCAATTGTGATACATGGAACACATTATGTACCGCGCTGAACCATGGTTGCAATGAAAATCGATATGCCACCTCTCCAACCTATTCCAATATCTCGAAAGGGTCAATGTATCAAGGAGATAACTTTCCATGTTTTCCAAAACAACGATGTCCAAGTCTTTGAGAGATTCTGAAGAACACATGATCTCTCACCATGAATGACAATGATCTTCAATGATGATTCGCATAAGATTTATGATGAATCTGAGTCGTCTCCATCCTCTTTCTGATCCACTGAATCTTCTCTGTCATTTCACGGTCAAGACTAGGCCCAACTAGTGAAGTCTTCCCTGTTTCCACCCAACATAGTGGAGAACGACACGGACGTCTATACAATGCTTCAAACGGAGCCATATGTATCAAGGCCTGATAGTTGTTATTATATGAGAACTCCACTAAGGGTAAGTGATCCTCCCATGAGCCACAAAAATCCATTACACAAGCCCACAACATGTCTTCCAACGTCAGTATCATCCATTTGGATTTCCCATCCGTCTGAGGATGATACGTCGTGCTCATATTCAACTGAGTGCCAAGGGATTTTTGTAAGGATTTCCAGAAATGAGACATGAACCTCAGATCTATACCTAAGACTATTGGCACTGGTATGTCATGCCTCTTTACCACTTCTTGGATATAGATTTTAGACAGATCCTCCACTGTATGAGTTTCACGAATAGGGTTGAAATGGGCCAACATGGTAAAACGATCCACTATCACTCATATGGCATCGTGTTTCCAAACCGTTCTTGGGATACCTGTAACAAAATCCATAGCTATATGCTCCCATTTCCACACTGGAATAGGTAAAGACTACAACATACCCATTGGTTGTTAATGTTCTTCCTTAACTTGCTAACAAGTTAAGCACTTTGAAATGAACTCAGCCACTTTCCTTTTCATGTCGCTCTAACAAAACTGTGTGTTCCAAGCCATATACATCTTCTATGTACCCAGATGTACAACCCATCTTGAATGGTGGTAAGCATGAAGAATTTGTTCCTGACAAGCCATAGGTACAACCATCTGATTTTTGAACCACAAAACTGAACTCCCGTACAGTTTTCAGCCCTCAATGGTCTCCCCACCAGTGAGTTTCGAACTCATAACTAGGCATTCTGCACTAGACATTTGTGCCTCTTTAACCATCTTTACCAAACTAGGAACCACTGCAATTGAAAAGAAAACTGCTACATCACCTCTGTCTTCACATTCCACATGCATGTCGACTAGGACCGACATCAACTACCATTCATCTGAAGCTTCTTTTTCCAACTGAGTGTATGGATTTCTACTTAATGCATCTGCCACAAAATTCTCTTTCCCTGGTGTATACATTAAGTCAAATTCAAGCATCTAGAGGTACTCCATCCATATTTTTTTACTCAGATTCAAATCTCGTTGCGAGAAAATGTGTTTCAAGCTTTTATGATCCGTGAACACAAAAAAAAATCTCACCAAAGAGATAGTGATTCCAAGTCTTCAAATCATGTACAATAGTAGCTAATTCCAAGTCATGTGTTGGGTAATTATTCTCATGAACTCTCAACTGCCTTGAACCGTAAGCAACAACATAGTCTCCTTGCATGAGAACGCATCCCAACCCAGATCCCGAAGCATCATAGTACACCATGTACCCCAATCATGATTCTGATAAAATCAATATGGGTGTTGATGTTAATCGAACTTTCAACTCTTGGAAAGACTTCTGGAATTCCTTGGTCTATTGGAATAGAGCATTATTCTTTGTCAGAGTTGTCATTGGCGAATCTAGTCATGAGAAATCATGCACAAAGCATCAGTAATATCCCGCTAGACCAAGAAAACTTCGTATCTCAAAGGAATTCTTCAATGGTTTCCATGATATAACCTATATCTTCTTTGGATCCACTGAAACACCCTTTTCAGAAATTACATGGCCAAGAAAGCATACCTCTTGTATCCAAAATTTACACCTTGACAATTTGGAATACAAATGGTGATCTCTCAAGATTTGTAACATTTTCGCCAGGTGTTCCTCATGCTCCGCCCTTGTCTTTGAGTACACCAAGATGTCGTCCAAAAACACCACAACAAAAGAGTCCAAATATCGTTGAAATATCTAATTCATAAAAGCCAAGAAGATTATCGGTGCATTCATTAGACCGAAAGGCATGAATACATATTCATAGTGTCCATATCTTGTTCTGAAAGTTATCTTAGAGTTCCATCTGCTTTCTTCACGAATAAGACTAGTGCTACCCACGAAGACATGCTTAGCTGAATGAAACCCTTTATTTTCAGCCCCTCGAACTGCACTTTCAATTCCATTAACACTATTGGTGTCATCCTATAAGACGGAAGGGTAATAGGACTATTCCATGAAAGGAGATCAATCGTAAATTCCACTTCCCATATAGGTGGTAACCCTAAGATGTTTTCGGGAAAGAAATCTAGAAATTGATCCACCGCTACTGGAAAACTGACATCCTAGATCTCCTTCATCGATTCCAAATTCAACTCCACCAATTGGTAAGAGATCGTTCCCACCACTGGTGCCAACAATCATGTTAGACCCTTCTCCACAACCTTCTCTCCTCTAAAGAGATGCTCGACGTCATCCTCAGATGTAAAGCTAACCATTCTTCTATAACAGTCGATGTGAGCCTTGAATGTTGTCAACCAATACATACCCAGTATTACATCATAAACATCCATCTACAACATCGAGAATTCTCATTTCATCTTAACTCCGTCAACAGTTATAGAACATTCTCTACACACAAAGGCTTGACATTCTCTTTCACCGAGAGAAGTTTTCAATTTTAACATAGATTGCATCATTTCCAATTTTAAACATAGCAGGTCAACAGCATGAGAAGCAATGAAGGAATGTGATGCACCAGTATCAAACAACACTTGCACAAAGGTTGAATTCAAAATAATCATACCTCTCACTATAGATGGATCATCCTGATCATCGACAATCATCTGCTCATCTCCATACAGTTGCTTTGTCGCTGCACTATGCTCCTTGTTACCTTGTTGAGATTTCCTTTTCAAGGAGTCATGGTATTCTAAGAATCACCATGGATAGCTTTGCTCTGCTGACGAGACTGATTATGCTGGCCTCGTCCTGTCGAAGCATATAATGCTTGCGACACATGAGAAGTGTCTCGTGCAGCAGACCTCAGAGCACTGTGACAAAAGGGCTTAAGGTGTCCCATCTTGTTTCCGTTATGGCATGCTCTTGGTGGTGTTGTATAATCCCACTTTATGTGGTCAAAGGAACAACATTGGTAGCATCTTGCTTGGCTCTTTGTTCGTGGAGGAAGATTTACTGATCCAGCTATATAATTCTAATTTCCGCTCCCACCTTGGAAATAGGTGTCTCTCTTTCGCTTGCTCCCAGCATTGGGGTTTCCACCATTTCCAGTAGGGATCATCATACATCCTCCTCCCATAGCTCCTGAGATGTCTCACTCAACCATTGTTGCTCTGTTCACCATCTTTGTATAGTCATTAATACAGATGTTGGGCAAAAATCTCTTAAGGTAACATTACAGTATTTTTGGGTTGATTGTGTTTGTTGAAAAAGCAGGTTTCCATGGAGAATTGTCGAGTTCCCGAGAAGTTGTTGACATTCCATGTTGACAAAGAACTATGACAAAGGAAAGGACGATCTGGAGGTGGTACAAAAGAGCAGTACAAGGTGGCGCCGTTTCCCAGTATTTGCCAAATTTTTGGGGTCCCAAATTTGGAGTTTGGTGAGCATCGCGAAAAGTGGATTTCCATGAAGAGCATAATTTCATATGGAAAAGGTATGAATTTCGCGAAGATAGGATGCATGGTTTGAAAATCGCGAAGATCCAGAAGAATGGAGGCGGTGATGCTTCGCGATTACATCAAGCTTCGCGAATGGCAGAGGCTGAAGCGCATCGCGGCGGTGAAGAGCTTTGCGAGTGAGCTTCGCGGCGAAGGCGCGAAGGAATGTTGGGCTTCGCGAGGGAGCTTCGCGGCGAAGTCGCGAAGGTATGTTGACGGTGATTCTTCGCGACTACGTCAAGCTTCGCGAACGGCAAATTGTCGTGGTGCTTCGCGATTTGAGATGACGTGGCGTTGACTTCGCGTGGAAGGGATGAGGGTCGGTGGAATCGCCTATAAATAGAGGCCGACCCCTTCGAGAAAAGTATAGAGAATTTTCAAAGAAAATTCATTGCTCTCGGTTCGAAGAGGTGGTTCGCGAAGGCAGTGTGCTTCGCGAAAGGGGAGCTTCGCGGCGGCTATTGTAGCTCCGCGAAAGTTGTGTGCTCCACGCTGGCTCAGTGAGCTTCGCGAGAGAAGTTGCTTTGCAACGAGTTGAGCTTCGCGAGAGAGCTTCGCAAAAAGGCAGGAGCTTCGCGAAGGCTTGTTTGAGCTTCGCGAAATTGGGAGCTTCGCGAAGTAGGGTGCTTTGCGAAGGTACTTTACAAAAGTAGTTGCCCAGTGGTCAGAGGCAAAGTGATATTCATCAGTGGATGAAAGTTGGACTTTAACAGAGCATCTATCTACAATTAAGGATGCATTACTTCATGAAAATGAAGAGACCTACAGGTCTATAAACTGTGAGTGGATTCCCTTCTGGAGCAGTGAGCTTAGGAAGAGGAAGAAGGTGATCCTCTCCACCGGCAGTGAGCCAGAGAGAGAGAAACAGGGAGTGACCCTTGGGAAAGCAGTGAGCTGACCCTAAACTTTGTAAAGGCAGTGAGCCTGGGCGTAGAAGTGATCTAGCCCGAACATTGTAATCCACAGCTAGTGAAGTTTAGTGGAATTGGTACGACCGGCAACTTGTCGGCGTATGCTCCTTGGACGTGGCCCTTTGCGGTGAACCAAGTAAAATTGGGGTGTCCTGTGCATGCTTTACTTTCTGTCTACTTTGTGCAACAGGAAAGAGAGAGAAGAGTGTTTTTCTTAACAGCGAAACAAGATCAGAATGGGCTTCAATTGTAAATTAGTCATACCCTGATTCACCCCCCCTCTCAGGGTATTCAGCCTTGTGGACCCAACAATTGGTATCAGAGGGAAGGTTGACAGTTGTTCTTCTCTCAAATGGAGGTCACTAATCATAGAGGGATTCTGATCTTCGACGGATGTAATTTTCAGATATGGAAGAATCGAATGCAACATTATTTCTGATCTTTGGGAATGGATGTGTTTTCAGCAGCTATGCATGGTATCACAGCTAATATTACTAGTGGTGCATTATCAGAAGCTGAGCACAAAGAGTTGGATGCTGATTCCAAAGCAATCAATGCCTTAGGGGGAGCCCTCTCTAATCTCATATATACAAAGGTGATGTCATGCAAAACGCCACATGCCATGTGGGAAAAGCTTTTGAATATTTATGAAGGGTATACAAAAGTCAGAGAGGCAAAGCTGCAAGTGTTGTGGAACAAGTATGAAGATCTCAGAATGAACCCGAATGAGTTTGTTGATGCATTCTTTGACAGGGTAAATGTTGTGGTAGAAGACATGCGGGGTCTTGGAGAAATTATCGAAGACATTAAAATCGTAAAGCGCATCTTGAGAAAGCTTCCACCTCGGTTCAATCTGAAAGTTTCTATTTTGGAAGATAAAGATCTGAAAGAGCTGACATTGGATAACCTACACAGCACTCTTGTTGCATATGAAATGAGAAATGATGACAACGATGTTGTGGAAAAGGGGAAATCCAAAGAGGTGGCATTTAAGGCCATGAAGAGGCTCACTATTGAAGATTCTCAGGAGGAAGAAGAGTCAGATGAGGTGATGTCATTCCTTTCTTCAAATCTGCAAAGAGGAAAAGGAAAGTTTAAAGGGAAACTTCCACTAGCATGCTTCCGATGCGGAAAGGTTGGTCATCTTGCTGCAAGATGCCCCAAAAAGTTTCAAGAAGAAAGCAATGAAGTTGAAGTTGAGATTCCCATGAAAAAATCTTCAGCCTATGTGAAAGGGAAGAAGCAGTTCAAGAGAAATTTCTTTAAGAAGAAGAATCTTCTTTCCCAAGAAATAGACAGTTCAGCTGAGTCTGAGGGTGAAGAAGTTGAAGAGATAGAAAACTGCAAAGATCGTGGACAAAATGCGATGGTGGTTGTTGCCATTAGTGCTCTTGAAAAGAAAGAAACTGAAACTGATGAAGAAGAAGAAGAAATTGAAGGGAGAGTTGACATGGAAGCTGAATTAGAAGCAGCTATTGAGGAGATAGATGTTTGGCGAGCAAAAACAAAGAAAGCCAACAAGATAGTACGTGATGCCAAACTCTACATGCAACAACAAGAAGAAGAGAAGTCTGAGCTTGAGAAAGAAATTTAAAATCTTAAGTCTTCCACGCCAGAGCGCATAGACAAGGTTGATGAGCATAAGCTCAAGATTGAAGAGCAGAAAAGGGAGATCGATTGCTTGAGTCGAAAAGTGAAAGATCACGTCAAGCGTATTGAAGAGCTTGAAGAGGAAGTTGTCAGTCTGCAGAGAAAAGTTAAAGACCAGGAAAAACCTTTAAATCCTAACACATTCTTGGGAAATCAGGTCGTTACGAAGACTGAAAAGAAGAAAGAAGAGCCTAGTAGTTCAGCAGGAAAGAATCAGCAATTGAACTCAGAAGTTAAGGTTGATTCATGGCTTAATCAGAAACAAAAGCTGTGGCAGTTGAAGTTAGACCGCAAGCATCTGTCCCGAGATTGAAAGTGGATCTGAGCACAAAGCAGAATCAGAATACTCAGAGATCCAAAGGGGAAACTCGTAGTGATGAAGTAACACGAAGGAATGCACCTTATATCAGGTGTTATTGTTGTGGAAAGATGGGACATTCACAGTATGTGTGTTCCATAGCCAAAAGATATCGAAGGGAACAAGAAGAGATGGCAGCCAAACAGAGAACGGTTTTCCAGAACATATTTTGAAGGACACTGTTTTTGGTGTGGAGGATTTGGACACATGGCTAGGTAATGCACTCCGACCATTCAGAAAAATGTGCCAAAGCAGAATCAAAATGTTCGCAAGCAGCAGATCAGTAAACCGACAAGTGAGTTAAAAGTTCAGAATAGATTTGCAGTTTTGCAAGATGAAGCTGGTCCATCATACTCTGAGAAAGAACAGAAGCCTCAATCCATGTCGAGTATGAAAGAAAAAGTATGGACCAGGAAGAAGAAAATTGAGAAGGCCGTAGTTGCTAAAATTGCCCTTAAAGCATCAGATCGTTCTGGTGTTTGGATCCTTGACAGTGGTTGCACATCCCACATGACGGGTAATAAGGATCTGGTTACAGGCATAAAATATGACAAATAAGGAGTTTTCAAATTTGGAAATGATGAAGGCCTGAAGATTGTTGGCTTAAGAAAAGCCAAGTTTGGGGAAAAAGAAATGAGACATGCTGATGTCTTGGTGGTAGAGGGTCTCAGTCATAATTTGCTTAGCGTCAGTCAACTATGCGACTCTGGACACTCTATCCTATTTACCAAGAAGATGGTTATTGTTAAAGGAAAAGATGGAATTGTCATTCTTCAGGGAAAACGAACAAAGGGGAATCTTTACCTGTTAGGTGGGGAAGAAGATTCATGTCTTTTATCCAGAGAAGAAGAAAATCAGTTGTGGCATAAGCGACTTGGTCATCTATGTCAACCATCTATGGAAGATCTGGTAAAGTGTGATGCTGCTAGAGACCTTCCCAAACTATCACGTGATCGCACTCATACATGTGATGTTTTTCAACAAGGGAAGATCATCAGGAAGACATACAGGCCAAAGGAACAAAAAGCAACTCGAGTGCTCGAATTGGTGCATACTGATGTATGTGGACCTATCTCACCACGAGCTATAGATGGGCAAAGGTACTATGTTCTTTTCATTGATGACTACAGCAGAATGGCATGGGTATTCATCATTACCCATAAGACAGAGGTGTTCAGTTGCATAAAGCAATACAGGAGGGAATCAGAAAAGATGCTTGGGCAGAAAATTTTGAAGTTTCGTACTGATAACGGTACGGAATTTACAAACAGTCAGGTTAAAAACTATCTCGAGAAACATGGGATAAGGCATCAAGTTTCATCGGTAAGAACTCCCCAACAGAATGGAGTGGTTGAAAGGAGAAATCGGATCATCAACAACATGGCCAGAACAATGCTTATCGATAAGGACCTACCAGAGAAATTTTGGAAGGAAGCAGTTTTGACATTGGTCTATGTCTCAAACAGGTCCATGTTATGTCCGAAGCAAGGGAAGACTCCATATGAACTGTGGTACGGAAAGAATCCAACGTTGAAATACTTTCGAATCTTTGGATGTAAGTGTTTCATTCTCAACAAAGAACATCATAGGAAGTTTGAGGCATGAGGAGATGAAGGGATATTCCTTGGATATTCAGGGAAAAGCAAAGCATATAAATGCTTCAACAAGAGGCTGGGAAAATTTGTTGAGAGCAATGATGTCACTATAGTCGAAAATGAACAGACTGCTCAACGACCCAGTGAATAGTTTCTGGATGAAAGTGATGATGAGGTTAGCAACACAGGGGGAGTAGAAGTGGCAGAGGCTGACTCAGAAGAAGATACTGATGATGAACAAGAAAGTGTCAAGTCTGTATCTGCAAGGAAGCCAAAGAGTCGAGCTGAAATTGATAGGCAAAATATCATTGGTGATCAGACAGCTCCAGTTCAGACTCGAAAAATGAAGTCATTACAGCAGACATCGTTTTTATCTCAGGTGGAGCCGAAATGTTTTTTCGATGCAGCTGAAGATGAAAACTGGGTTCAGGCTATGAACGAAGAACTTGATCAGATTGAGAAGAACCAGACATGGGAGATTGTTTCGAGGCCAGCAGACAAGAATGTCATCGGGACTAAATGGGTCTATCGCAACAAGATGAATGAAGATGACACAGTCATTCGGAACAAATCACGACTAGTGTGCAAGGGGTACTCCCAGATCGAGGGAATAGATGTCGATGATACATTTGCACCGGTTGCAAGGCTGGAGACAATCAGATTATTTTTGGCCATAGTAGTGCAATGAAAGTTCAAAGTGTTCCAGATGGATGTCAAATCCGCATTCTTGAATGAGGTTCTGGAAGAGGAGGTGTATATTGAGCAGCCAGATGGTTTTCTCATTCATGAGGATGAGAACAAAGTTTGCAGGCTGAAGAAGGCATTGTATGGGCTGAAACAAGCACCAAGGGCATGGTACTCAAGGCTTGATCAGTACTTGAAGAAGCTTGGTTTTCAGCGTGGAGGAGTTGATTACAATCTCTATTTCAGTAATGACAGTAATCAAAGGATGATGGTGTTGGTTTATGTCGATGACATAATATTTGGTGGATCAGATGAAGCTCAGTGCAGACAGTTTTCCAAATTCATGAAAAATGAGTTTGAAATGTCAATAATTGGAGAGCTAACGTTTTTCCTTAGTCTACAGGTGACACAAGGAAGGAATGGAACATTCATTTCTCAATCTAAATATGCCAAGGAGGTCCTGAGAAGGTTTGGAATGGAAAATTCCAAGGAGATGAAGACTCTGGTTGTCACCTGGATGAAACTATCGAAAGATGAAGATGGCAAGGCAGTTAATATCACAGAATACAGACAAATTATTGGAAGTTTGTTGTACTTGACTGCAACAAGGCCTGATATTGTTTTTGCCACATGCCAAGCAGTGAGATATCAAAGCAATCCCAAGGAAAGCCACATGCTTGCAGTGAAAAGAATACTTCGGTATATCCAAGGCATAGTGGATTTCGGCTTGACATATACTGACAAATCTCAGACAGAGTTATTGGGATATACTAATGCAGACTGGGCCGGTTCAGCAGATGATAGAAAATCAACGTCAGGTGGTACATTCTATCTTGGTGGATTGTGTATTTCTTGGCTAAGCAAGAAGCAAGATTGCATTTCATTGAGCACCGCAGAAGCTGAGTATATTGCGGCCACTCAAGCATGCACACAGTTATTGTGGATGAAGCAGTAGCTTGAAGATATGGGAGTTGAAGTGAAGTCTCCGATCGGAATCAAGTGCGACAACTCAAGTGCTATAAATCTTAGCAAAAATCTCGTCCATCATTCAAGGACAAAGCACATTGAGATAAAGTATCATTTTATCAAGGAGAAGGTTGAGCAGGGGATCGTGAAGTTGGAGTATGTGCCTACAGAACTACAGGTTGCAGACATCCTGACAAAGGTCTTACCCAAGGAAGCATTTGAAAGGCATCAACTGGCTCTGGGAGTTCAGTCGATTCCCCGCACTTGAAATAGTGTGGATGTGCCCCCCCCCCTCTCCCCGAGGTATGATGTGTTTTTCCCTGTTGTGCTAATATGTGTTCTCTACTATGTTACAGACTACAAAGGAGTGTCCTTTGGGTTCGTTGACAAAGGGGGAGAAAATAGTGATTGTTAAAGGGGGAGACAGTGTGGAGATTTGACAAATCATGAATGATACGGGGAGAAGCTGACCAGTGGAGCAGCCAGATAGGGGGAGAAATGAGAAAGGGGGAGCGTATCAAATCTGACGATGCTAGAAGTGATCGATCAAAGCATAGAAATCACGACAGCTGAGGATCGTGATAAAAGCAGAACAGTGGTGTTGGAATGGTGTGAGACGGTGTCCAGCTATTCACCAATTGGTATCAGTGTGGTTCAACAATTGGTATCAACTTAAGAATTGGTATCAGGTTGGAATCGACAATTGGGGTCTGACATGAAGTGACTCATTGATGAACTTTTCATACTACTCTTGTTTCTCACGCCGAGCATTGCTCATGTGGGCTTAGAGTACGTGTTAAGTGAATCCTTGAACGCTATCAGAATCGCAAGAGGCGAATGGTGGTAGCGAATGGAAGAAGACTCAGTGAGGTATCAAAGTGCAGAAAATCATTCTGAGCAGAGTTGTGAAGAATTGTCAACAAACCCAAAGGGGGGGATTGTTGGGAAAAAATCCCTCAAGGTAACATTGCAGTATTTTTGGGTTAATTGTATTTGTTGACAAAGCAGGTTTCCATGGAGAATTGTCGAGTTCCCGAGAAGTTGTTGACATTCCATGTTGACAAAGAACTATGACAAAGGAAAGGACGATCTGGAGGCGGTACAAAAGAGCAGTACAAGGTGGCACCGTTTCCCAGTGTTTGCCAAATTTTTGGGGTCCAAAATTTAGAGTTTGGTGAGCATCGCGAAAAGTGGATTTCCATGAAGAGCATAATTTCATATGGAAAAGGTATGAATTTCGCGAAGATAGGATGCATGGTTTGGAAATCGCGAAGACCAGAAGAATGGAGGCGGTGATGCTTCGCGATTACGTCAAGCTTCGCGAATGGCAGAGGCTGAAGCGCATCGTGGTGGTGAAGGGATTTGCGAGTGAGCTTCGCGGCGAAGGCGCGAAGGAATGTTGGGCTTCGCGAGGGAGCTTCGCGGCGAAGTCGCGAAGGTATGTTGACGGTGATTCTTCGCGACTACGTCAAGCTTCGCGAACGGCAAATTGCCGTGGTGCTTCGCGATTTGGACAGAATTCTGGCGGAATCTTTGGAGCTTCACGATTTGAGATGACGTGGCGTTGACTTCGCGTGGAAGGGAAGAGGGTCGGTGGAATCGCCTATAAATAGAGGCCGACCCCTTCGAGCGAAGTAGAGAGAATTTTCAAAGAAAATCCATTGCTCTCGGTTCGCAGAGGTGGTTCGCGAAGGCAGTGTGCTTCGCGAAAGGGGAGCTTCGCGGCGGCTATTGTAGCTCCGCGAAAGTTGTGTGCTCCGCGCTGGCTCAGTGAGCTTCGCGAGAGAAGTTGCTTTGCAACGAGTTGAGCTTCGCGAGAGAGCTTCGCAAAAAGGCAGGAGCTTCACGAAGGCTTGTTTGAGCTTCGCGAAATTGGGAGCTTCGCGAAGTAGGGTGCTTTGCGAAGGTACTTTCCAAAAGTAGTTGCCCAGTGGTCAGAGGCAAAGTGATATTCATCAGTGGATGAAAGTTGGACTTTAACAGAGCATCTATCTACAGTTAAGGATGCATTACTTCATGCAAATGAAGAGACCTACATGTCTATAAACTGTGAGTGGATTCCCTTCTGGAGCAGTGAGCTTAGGAAGAGGAAGAAGGTGATCCTCTCCACCGACAGTGAGCCAGTGAGAGAGAAACAGGGAGTGACCATTGGGAAAGCAGTGAGCTGACCCTAAACTTTGTAAAGGCAGTGAGTCTGGGCATAGAAGTGATCTAGCCCGAACATTGCAATCCACAGCTAGTGAAGTTTAGTGGAATTGGTACGACCGGCAACTTGTCGGCGTATGCTCCTTGGACGTAGCCCTTTGCGGTGAACCAAGTAAAATTGGGGGTGTCATGTGCATGCTTTACTTTCTGTCTACTTTGTGCAACAGGAAAGAGAGAGAAGAGTGTTTTTCTTAACAGTGAAACAAGATCAGAACGGACTTCAATTTTAAATTAGTCATACCCTGATTCACCCCCCCCCCTCTCAGGGTATTCAGCTTTGTGGACCCAACAACAGAGCACTGCAATCTTCGATCAAATTTCCTACCTTATCCCTGATTCAAAGATGTGGCCTTCAGGGACGCACTCGCCGCAACTTCTAGTTTAAAGCGTGCTAAATTCATGAATTTAGTTGCATTTTCTGTGATAGAGAGATTCTCCTACTTCATGATAAAAAATTCTATCATCATCTGGATCTTGAAAGTGTGAGGATAGAATTGTTTATTAAAAAATTCCTCAAAATCCTCCCAAGTAAGGCCTTGAACCGCTTTAGCATGCAGTACTAGTTCCCACCACTAGTGTGCAAGATCCTCGAGCATGTATGCGGCCATCTTGACTTTGATCTTCTATGGTCTGCTGATGAATTCGAAGATACGATTCATCATGTTCAGCCACACCTCCACCTTTTGTTGGGTACCGGGACGACGCAGGGGAAGCTGGTGGGCTGGGAATTAAAATTTTCTGCATCGCTGGAGTGACATAACCATGTCAACTCTGATGATCTTGTCCCGATTCAGACCGAGGATCACGCAAGATTTAAGAAGAGCACAAAAATGAATTAAGCATGTACCTTGTTCGGAATTAGCGTGTGCAAGTCCGCCGTAGGACGTCGGCGATCGTTGCTCGAAGACTCTGATGTCGAGGCTCTCTAGATCATCCACACACGCCTCTCGAATCTACTCACGCATCGTTCGTCAAGATCCCGGTGCTAGCGTGGATCTTCAATGATCACTCACTACAGGAAATATAGGCATTTGCGACGGGTCATTTGCGACGGGATCCCGTCGCAAATCGCCCGTTGCGGAAAACGCCGTCGCAACAAATTTTTTTGCGACGGGCCCGTCGCAAAAACACTTATTTGCGACGGGAAAAGGACCCGTCGCAAATAGATTTGTGGTTTTTTTAAAAAACTTATTTGCGACGGGCCCGTCGCAAATAATAATAAAAAATTTTAAAAAAAAATAAAAAATATTTATTAATATATAAATCAATAAACCTATTTATATTGATATAAATATAATATTTATTTTTAAAATATGTTTTAGAAAGGATGAATAAAAATCAAATATGAATGTATAAGATGTTCAGTAAATGTGGGTTATAAAATATTTTACAAAATATTTTTAATTAATAATTACATAATTTTTATCAATTAATAGTCATTTAATAACTCTTTGAATATAAAAAAAATAAAAAAATTAATGAAAGATGGAAAATAAGAAGAAAATGAAACCCAAACTTCAAACGGCCATAACTTTTGATCCGGGACTCCGTTTGAGCTCTACAGCATATCAAATCGAAGCTTGCGACGAGCTCTACAGCCCTATGGACCGGTGGAACCTGTCCAAGGTTTTTTCGAGGCCCAAAAAGGCCCTGAAGGCCTCCAAAACTGAGTTTTTAGTCGGGGCACCCCGGTTTTTCACCGTTCAAACAGCTATAACTTCTGATCCCGATGTCCGATAAACCTCTACCATATATCATGTCGAACATCTTTTAATGTTCTTCGATTTGACTGATTGTGGAGCTGAAACGGACTCCTGGATTAGAAGTTATGGTCCTTTTAACATTCAAATGGCTATAACTTCCGATCCGGATGTCCGTTTGGCCTGTACCGCATATCATATCGAAGATCGTTTCATGTTCTTCGATTTGACTGGTTGTGGAGTTGAAACGGACTTACGGATTAAAAGTTATCGTCATTTTAACATTCTCAAAGGATTTTCACCCCCTCATTTCTATGTATTCATTCATAACTATACATATATATATATATGTGTGTGTGTGTGTGTGTGTGTGTATGTGTGTGTGTGTATTGTATATATGTATTTATTTATTTATTTATAAATACACATAAAAACACATATTTTATAAATTTATTTAAAACTAAGCTTATAAATATATATTAATTAATATACAAATAAATATACGAATAAAAACTTATAACTACATATATATATATATCTATATGTATATATATATACAAATAGAATAAATATATATTAATATACGAATAAATATATATTAATATACGAATAAATATATATTAATATACAAATAAATATATATTAATATACGAATAAATATATATATTAATATATGAATAAATATATCTATATATATATATATATTTATTCATTCATATAACCAAATATATTTATATTAATATAAATCTATATTAATATATGGCTAAATATAACTATATATATATAACTATAATTATTCCTAATTATGACTAATTATTATTAATTATTCCTATTTATTATTAATTATTTCTAATTATTATTAATTACTCCTAATTACCATTAACTATGAACAATGAATACTAATAATTTAAATTTATTAAATAACAAAACAATCTAAACATAATTAAATTACAACTAATTAAAAAAAATTAAAACTAATAAAAAATTAGAAATAAATATTAAATTAAAAATAACATAAATACCTTCAAAATTGATCTGAGGTTGATCTCCGATAATTGTTGAAGACTTCAATATCAAATCTGCAAAAAAAAATTAAACTTAAGAAACTGTGAACTCTAAAATTAGAGAAGTTGAGAGTGAATGGAAAAAAAACGGCTGGGTTTATTTATAAGTTAGATTATTTGCGACGGGACTATTTGCCACGGGTTTCCCGTCGCAAATAATACTATTTGCAATGGGACCCGTCGCAAATACTTTAGCCCGCATTTATTACGGTCAACGGTTAAATAGTTATTTGCGACGGGACCCGTCGCAAATAATAACCTGCCGACATACTATTTGCGACGGGGGTATATTCCCGTCGCAAATAGTTTCTACCGCCGCCGGTTATTTGCGACGGGGGTATATTCCCGTCGTAAATACTTTTTACCACCGCCGGTTATTTGCGACGGGTGGTAACCACCCGTCGCAAATAATTTTCCCGCGTTTTGGCGCGCAATGTGCGCCAACCTTTTTGCGACGGGTGGGATTTCCGCGTCGCAAATAAGTAGTTATTTGTGACGGGAAAATCCTCCCGTCGCAAATAAGTTTTTAACAGGACTATTTGCGACGGGATTTATTCCCGTCGCAAATAACCCGTCGCAAAAAGCCCTTTTTCCCGTAGTGACTTCAGCACAACAACAATCACCGCAAAGGAAAGAGCTTCAATCCGAGAAGGATGAACTTGAAGATCTTCCTTTGCTTGAGAGAATCTCTCTCTAGATTCCAGGAGGAGAGAGATGCTCTCAATCTTGACACATGAATTGTCTTTATGAGAGAGCATCTCTCTCACTTATATAGGGAGTGTTTAAAAACACGCGGTATGGATTCCCGGCCCCCGTGTAATAGACATCTGCTATATAAGTGATATAAATAATTATTTATGACAAATAAAATTATGCCATAAATAATATTTATAATTTATCACTTACTTGAAATATATAAATATATTACGTGATAAATTTGAGTCTTTAACTCGACTCATTCCTCCTGCTAATATTAAACGAACCTAGGATATTAAAATCCATTCGAATAATATCAATTCTTGTATTTACTATATAACATGTAAATACATGTTATAAATAAATCCAACGAATTATTATAAACTCAAAGAATTAATGAATTTATTTATTCTTTGGTGATCCATAGAACTTGGATAGTGCTCGGACCCTTTGGCGGGGCCCACCAAGTTCTAAATTCCTATTCCCGGAATAGGGCAGATTCTCAAGGCGTTATAGTGTGTAACCCTCTAGGCCCTTACCTCAATAGCAGCAGATAATATCCACCGACCAAGAGAGGGGTCTAGCAACTCATCGAGGCCCCTATAGAGATAAGGCAAAGTCATGACAACGACTGCCTCCCTACGAACACGATCCGTGTAATATAATTTCTTCATCATCGATATCTCAATAAAGTAGAATGCACACTAGTGTCATCATTCTTTATTTTGCTTTATTTTGTTTGTTGATTTGTCTAGACGATCTTACCTAAGACTACCATGACCATGGATTTATTGAAGGTGCAACCATCCTAATCAACCAGGCCCGATATATCTCTTCCTGAACTCAGAAGTGACAAATCATTTCTCGATCATTCAATCAATGGCATGCCCTTAATGACGTACCCGATACAAACTACCTCACCACGACTTTGTCACCATGGTTTTCGTCTTACATCAAATGTACTTAATTAAATGACATTCATTGATAATGATATCAAGTCAGGAGACCATTACACATGTCTGTAGATAGGAAAAACCAATGACACCTGAAACATGCGGTGTTCCTATTAAGCGGGTCTGTCCTCATGATCTCAATTACTAGAGAACAGCAAGTGCGAACTTCATGAGAAGAAGTCTCAATGCTTATGAGCCCCCAGCACCTGATGGTCACACATCATCTGTGTCCTTTCAGAATGATGTAACTAAACCATAGGACGTTACTTTAAGATTACTGTCATGGCATCTCAGGGTTCTCATTATAGCCTGGGACCTTCTATAACCCTTTGATGCGACAGGTAATCTAAGGACATTGTCATAAACAAAGTGGATGCAAAAGTATCTACACTATCATGGCAAGATAAACACATGTATAAAAACAAACTGAATACATGTAACAGTAATCAAAGTACAATACAAGTTGGGTCTAGGGCACCCACTTTCAACACCTTTTCCGGTTCAAAATCACCCCAAAAGATGGGTGGATTGTGCTTTATGAATTGGATGGAATGATCCACTTGCCTTGGATCATCCCTTCGGTTCCCTATGTCCACATCTTGAAATTCCTGAATGATACTTTGAACAAATTCTTGGTTCACCTATGGCTCAGGTGAAACCACATTCTCCACAGCTTCGTCCGGTTGGTTCATACGACGCCTACCGACTGCCATTTTCAAATAAACAACAAACCCTGTAAGTCTCAACTCTACTATCAAATGGCTTAACATTTCAAATTCTATTACATCAACTATCACAACACTGTTTTCCAAAAACAACTTTTTCACATTCAACCATTTTTGAAAAATCAATTCTTGCTTTTGAAGATTAAACCATTTTCAAAATTCCATAACCATCTCCTTTTTCAAAATCATTGCTTTGAAAAACAATTTCATACTCTTTCAAAAATCTACACTTTTACACAACATAAATCATTACCCCAAATGATGTATGCACTCCTAGTGGGAATTCATTCCTCTAATGCATGGCATGCTCGTCTCATTGGTTAAACTCATGACAATGAGATTTCAAAATTCTAGAAGTGTCTCCAAGCACTTATGTACCCAACTCCCTGGTAACATGAAGTTCAACATAAAAGGGTTAGCTACATCTTTTTATGCTATACATTTCAAGTTCCAACAATCCTACTCCTTTCTAAGATTCCAACCCAAGGAATATACAACAAGGAATTTCAACTCCAAGACCAAGAACACTAAAAACTACTTGTCAGACAACGACCGAACAAGGTGATACCATTTGTAATGACCCACTTATTCTCATTGGTTTGAGAATACAACAAATCATTACTAGGCCTTAAGCGGCATCCCCAAGACATCAAAGGATAGAAATAAATGTCGAAGGGTTTCAAATACAAGTGGGGGTGATTTTCTCTTTAAGAAACAAACCACTAAACCAAAAAAACGAAAACCAAACTATTTACTAAATGATGCATGAACAAAAGCAAGACAACACAACTACTTTATTCATGATAAAATAACTTCAAAGTGTGCAATAGCAGAAGAAAACCAAATATCAAAGTAAACAGTGGAAGGATAACTAAAGATTCCAAGAAAACTACACGACTCCATGCTCCCCAAGCTCCATGCTCCAAGATCACTAAACATCCCAAGTATCACGAAGTGGTGCTAAAAACGTGTGAAACATTACCTTCACCCCTGTCCCAGAAGATAGCATATGAAAAAGCACCAAAGTTGCAAAGCAATGGTGTGTATAAAACATAGTAGTCTTTCCCTAATGAATTCGCTACTCGAACGACTAGGATAAAAGAGTTAGCAACATTTATATAAAACAATTTATATAAAACAATTAAGAATTTTCCAAAAAAAGTTATCATTCCATAAAAATACTAATAATGCTTTAAACTCATTTCACAATATCCTTTCTGGCATACCCAAACCATTCCACACATTCATATTATCAAACATGCATGCTTCGTTATGACAGTTTCATACTCATGAGCGGTTTCTCATCAATCTACCAAGTCGTTAATTATATCTCATGTGTCATTTGACCTTTGGCACCGAGCACAAGGTCATATTTCAACTAAAGCCCGTAAATACAACATGAACACACACACCAAGTATTCCCAAGGATCATGTCAAAAAAACTCTTTCAATAAAAACACTGTTTTATTAAAAACTGTTTCCATCAAAACCATTTCAATACCAAACCATTTCAATAAAACAAAATTTTTATTGAAAACCCCATTTACATCAAACCATTTTTCAATTCCATCAAATCCATAATTTAAAATCACCATTTTAAATTCAAGAAACTAAATCACTTTGCACAACAATTCACCAAGATCACACAATTTCACCCAAAACCATAAATCATCACTAGAGAAGATTTATTCCATGATTTTCACAATCAATTCCATTCAAATAAACCAATTTGATACTAAGCCAATCAATTCTAGCAAGAGGAATCGAGAGAGAAGTCACCTACCTCGAAGGTTTTGACGAAAACCGACAATGGACAAAGAACGCTCACGCAACCGGGTTGAAACTCCCCAAAAACGGCCTTAGATACCTTCTCTTATCACAACCAATACCAAATCTCATCATATTTGGAATCTACCATCTTAGATCCCATAAAAGGCGTAGATTTGAGAAAGAAAGAGAAAATGAGAAGTAGATCTAAAGAAACGTGACGAGAACGAAGAAGAATGTCACTTATCGAGAGAATCGGGCTTTCAAACGCCAAGGGAGGGCTCCAAATCGGTTCCTAAATGCTTGGGAGAGGTTCCCCAACCCTCAATGGGAAGAAATCTCGAATTAGGACCGTTTAGGAGCAAAAACAAGCAAGTAGAAGCAAAAACGAGTAAGATCCTAACAAATAAGATCTTACTTTTTCCATGCACACGGTTAAACAGCATGGTTAGACAAATCGTACGCTAACTGTGCGTTAGCTGCTGCCTTAAGGAAACCCCTGCACGACCTCCTCACACGGTCTCCCTAACCATGCTCAAACTGTGCCGAAGCTACTGCCTCAAAACTACAATTGTGCACGGTTTCTCCTAGGATATCCGCACAATTTAGACAAATCGTGTGCAGCTCATGCACATCTACTTTAGCCCCAAAAACTTATTTAGAGTTCACCCAACTCTTTGATCTTTCACCCTTGCACTTTATAACCATGAAAATCATTAAGAGGGTTACATACCAGAAACCGGAGGTACTACACTAAATCCATCCCAAGCCTCAGGAAAGACTTCTCCATCCTTCGGGAAAAAAAATGTAATTCTAGCTCTAAGCTCACCCCCTCAAGTCTTTGTGGGTGGAATTTCATAAAAATTGAATTGTAGAATTGTTCACAGTTTTGAGATATGTTTTCATCTAAACTCAAAAACCAATTTCTATCATTCCCTTTAAGACAAAAGGGGGAAAAATCTCATCCTAAGTTCACCTTTAATGCGTCTTTGGAAAGGGAACTATTGCATAGTGTTATAAAAGTCTCTAATGAAGGTCAGTGAGTCCTCATTAAATGAAGCATTAAACACAAGAAACATTGACATATGTGATTGTTTAAGCTCATAGTTGCATGCTCTCTGTCTCAATATAAAAAGAAGGATTACTAGACACCTGAGGAAGTTAGTACTCCCTCATCCTAGATCATTCATTGTCCTGAATAATTTTTAGTTGAAAATTTTGTTCATTGACCTCAGTAACTCTCAAATTTTCCATTTCAAATTTGTTTTCTTTTATTAGAGATCTTAAATGTTCTTCAATTTTAGGATTTAGTGGCTCTAGATCTTGGGAAGCATGATGTGTGAGCATACATTGCAGAAATTAACATAAATTTCCATTTTTTTTCTTTTGAACATGTGAAACCCTCCTTGGAAACAGTGCAAAAAATTTGAATCATATGTTGTTGAATATCCCAAATTTTAAACTTATTAGAAAGCATCAAGAAATGTATTGAATCCTCATGGAAAACAATTATGAGTGATGTCCAAGAAAAAAACCAGAAACAAAACAAAAACATATGAGCACTCAAACAACAATGATGGATATTTTTTAGAAACAATAGTTGAAAGGAAGAAGATGATGATTTGAAAAGATGATGCACAAACAGAAGGATTAAAATAGATGAGTAGGAGATTAACAAAGATAAAAAGCAAGAGGAATTACAACAACTTGGTTTAAAATATATTTCTTCCTTTGTAGAAATTTAATTTCATGCGTGTCCACAAAATTAATTAGGCAAATCTCCTTCTAGAAGAGATTAACCTACAGATAGATGATTCTTAAGCTCGCCACTTCAAGATTCATCCAAACGCAAAAAATGAAAGAAGAAGAATACGAGATGTCTTCCCTTCCTTCCCCATTATACATTCTAGCTCAGATCTAAAAGCCTCGGAAAATTTTCAACATACCTGAATTCATCCGCAGATAGAAGAATCCTTCTCAACAAGCTTCATACGGAGATCATCGGCTTCATTCGGATTTGCCAGCGGCAGGGCTTGGATCCGGGTTCATCATCATCGACCTAATTTTTTTTCATCGAATCATTGAAGCAATGGAAATCCAGTGTTCGGAAACATCAATTGCGAGGTCGGATGGCCGAAGATTGCCGAGCTTCAATTGATCTTCACTCAGCTCGGACTCCTCATACCTAAAAAATCGCAGTTCGAACACAGCCGAACTCAATCGTGGGATGTGCGGCTCTATCTTCAGGTTTCATCAGAAACTCGAATCGACTCCACCACTGATTTTCAGTCTATTTGAGTTCCCTTGCCCGGATCTTGCTTCGGTTCGATTCGTAACCTTCAAACTATAATCCCCTGGTTAGTTGACTTTGCGCTCACCTCTTCGGAAACTGGTTCTTCGACCGTCAAGGGGCTTCGGCCATTGTTTTCTTTTCAAATCGAGAATCAGCCTTCGACTGAACTCAAGAAGCATCGCGAATCCCTCGACCTTGGTAGCTCTAAGTTTATTTTTTTGTTCCAGCAAGTCATGGTTAGCCTTCTCTTCGATTGGAGAATTCAGGTTCACATTATTAAGATAATTATCTTACACCGCAAGGATTTTATCTTAGAGGTAATGACAATTCAGTACCAAAACAGTTGATGCTAGTTTTGGTCAAAAAAAAAACATGGAAAACAAAAGCATTATGAATTTTAAATTAAAATGAGATTTAACATTAGTCTAATATAATCCAGCTCCTTAACTGGAATTAAGGCCCTATTTTGATCCTCAATTGCCATTGCCCCTTTATCTTATGCGGGATGCTGGAACTATGGGTCTTGTAGAGGTATTCTTTTACACCTGTCAAAAATTCTCTTACGCACAGGAAATTTTATCTTACACGTGGAAAATTTATAACACACTAAGTAAAATATTTCAAATAAAATTTTCCTTTGTCACACCATACAATTCTTACAACTTCATGTCTTCCACTAAAAAAAATGATCATTTCAATAAAAATCCATGAACAAGAAATATTTGACCCTGAAAAACAATTAAAATATAACTAGGGATCATTTAAACATTTCACTACAAAAATCACCCAATTTCAGAAAAAATATATTCAAGGAATTATAATTTCAGCACAAATTCATCAATTTTCTTTATTTTAACTGATTTGGCACAAAAAATCATTAAAAATATCCCCAAAAATATGCGGCGAATATATATCAAAATAGAGCCACGTCACTATCCCCCAACTGGAGTTGAAGTTTGGAAATTGGAAAAAGTCCCTCCATATGTAAGAATAAAGTAAATATTATGTTTGGGTCACTAAAGTGTTTACAATTTTCTCATTGATCGATTTTAGAGAAGAGAATTTGGTTTCGCCATGGAGTTATAGCCACTCCATGAAGTGAAAGTGATGAAATACGGTTAAGTATTGAAGAACGCAATACTAGGTAAATGTAAAGGAATTTCTTAGGTTTGGATCATTTAAAATTATTTAAGGGTTATTCATGGATTTCAGTGGTTTCGATGACTACGAGGTACCTACACTGTGGAAGATATGTTGCATCACCACATGATCAATTGTAAAATATGATTAAAGGCGCTCCATCATGACTGTTAGTCCTGGAAAAGAAGCAGTAGATGTGATTTTGGAGATTCAGACTAGAATACGAGTGTGCATCGTGGAGCACTCTACCACACTACAACCTATCTGAGGATTGAGAAAAATTATTGAAAACACATTGTTATTACTCAGTGTTTTAAATACAATATTTGGCTAGAAAATGTGGATCTGGTCATTGGACTTGAATCACACCATTGTTAAGGGAACCACATTACATACTGGGAGTTTTTAATAAGGCTCACACCCCGATCGAGGTGGCCACACTGTGAATGAAATATATAAATAAAATTCCAAGAGATTGAATTCATTCAGAGTTCTGTGAAAATTTAATTGATTTGGTCAACTTTATGGGTGGTTAATGAGTGGTTTTAAAGACCCATTAAGCGGCTAAAGCTGGAAAATTGATGACACATGTTTTTATAGAAATGATTTCTTTATTTAAAGGGTAATTAACAAAAGGGGGGGGGGGTAGAGAGAAGAATACTAAACAAAATCTAGAATATAGGAAGAAATGAGACTATTGTCGGGAGAACTTTAAAGATCAGGAATTGGAGGAAGAACTAAATGATAATAACAACACCCCTATTGAACTGGTATTTTTCCGTTTACAAAGAACCATTATAAGTGATATCATATTGAATTTTTATTGTATTCCCTGTCTTAGATCAGTGAGAAAAAGATAAGAAGAGAGAGTGCCCCTGGATTGACATTGTGTCTTTTTGAAACAATTGTAACACTTACAGTGCATACTATTAACCCTTATTATGTTGACACACCATCAGTGTGTTCTCCATGGACTAGACCTTTGTAGTGAACCAAGTAAAATTTATATGTCCTCATTTTAATTTCTACATTTGAATATTGCATATGTGTTTGACGATTGACAGGTTAATGTTGTTCTTGCTAACATGAGAACAAGATCCAGTGGGAACAAAAGAGATTTGAACACCCTAATTAAGCCTTTCTCTTAGGGTGGACTGGTCTCGTGGGTGAAAAACACTGCCTCATCACCATACCCAAGATAATAAAAATAATAATATTTTATTTGTATTAAATCTCAAAAATTCATGGTCCCGGGGTTTAAACTCTTGCCATAAAAATTATACCTCTCATAAAAAAATCCCCCATTTTGGTCACAACCACAGTGATAGAATTTCAATTTATGAATCCATTTAGATTTTATTAAAATATTCACATGCACATTACTAAAAGTAATATATTTAATATATTATTTCTTTTTGAAATCTTACAATGATAAAATTATACAAAAAAAAATCACATCCACCACTAAATATATTATTAAAAACTTTAAGTGGCATTATTACAAAAAAAATGAGTCACTATTTCCACCCCCACCTTTAAATATTTTCACCCTGAAAATCACAACTCATGTAAAGAGGTGGGGTACTATGCTCTTTCCTGAATGACCCAAAGGCCTTCAATTTTTATTGATTTTTGATAATCCCCCTTTTAAGGGATGAGGGGGAGCCCTTACATGCCTCGTAGGCTTAGACACACATTACATGACCCGAAATCCTTAAAGGGATTCATGAAAAACATACTACTTGAAACTGCCCCTCCCCAACAAATATCTTGATGTCATCTCTCCACCTTCGCAAGGCTGGTCGGCTAGCTTTCCAGTGCAGAGATGCACAATCCCGGTACCAATGAAAATGTCATACCCTATCATTCTTTCAATTCTGGTTAGCTCTGCTCTGGTTAATGAACCTGCTCTTAAATCCTCATTTGGAGCCTTGTTCCTTGAAGTTTGTCTGGTTTCATCTTCATTACATGTGGCCTGAAGGCCTTGAGGTGGCCCGAAGGCCTTGAGGTGGCCTAAAGACCTTGAGGTGGCCCGAAATCCCTACTGACCTGAAGGCCTTGGGTGACCCGAAGGCCTTGCAGGACCCGAGGACCAAACCGGTGGCCCGAAGGCTGAAACAGATGAATAGTTCCGGCTGCTACAGTATCAAATAGTAGCTATTATAGTTCCTGCTACAGTGCCTACTACAGTACCCCAGAAATATTCCTCCGCTCGTAATTGAACTTGGTTATCTTGGATGCACTTGGAGAGTCCTCACCAACCGGGTTGAGGCTCATGTGCAAACAAGATACCAACTCACCCATTTAAGTTATAAGGGGGTACTAAGCTCTCATCTGACTCTCATGCTCCCATGAGATCTCTTGAATATTTATATTATCCCACAATATACTAATCAATGGAACCACTCACCTATAGAAGATATTCTCCTATTGATCCTCAATAGTCACAAGGTACTCCATAGTAGTCATATCATCCTCAAAATCGAACTCACCCCGGTCAATACTGTGTAATGGATCATGCACGTAAAACCTCAATTGTGAAACATGGAACACGTTATACACCTGAAAAATATATGGGGATAATTCTAAGTGATAAGAAATGTTCCAATTAACCTTGAGGATAATGTATTTCCCCTTCTAAACCTCCTCAAACCATACTAAGGTGAGACCTTCAAGATTACAGGGTCTCCAACCTTGAACTATAAGGACATCCATCCTCTGTATGCATAGGACTTCTGGAAGCTTTGGGTTGTCCTCATATGCTCCTAGATCATCTATACCTTCTCTATCACCAATCACATCAGCTCAAGCCTTATAAGAGAGGACTCTCCAACCACTATCTAGTAAATGGGTGGCCTAAAAGTTCTTCCATACAAGGCCTCAAAAGGCGTCATAAAAATAGTAGAGTGATAGTTATTATTGTATGTAAAATCTAATAGGGGTAGGTTATCAGTCTAACTCCTACCAAAGTCCAACATGTAAGATTGCAATATATTTTTAAGAACATGTATGGTACTCTTGGTCTCACCATATTTTTAAGGGTGAAATTTCATACTTAAGAATAGTTGGGTCCCAAAATCTTCCATAAAACTCCCCCATAATCAAGATGTGAAATGGGCATCATAGTTGGAGACAATCATCATAGGTAATATATGCATCCACACAATATCATCTATGAACAGACATCCCAAGCTCCACTGAACTCTACTCCTGAATAGGAAGAAAGTGAGTTGACTTGGTCAACTGATCAATAATGACCCAAAAAATGTCATGATCTTTAGCCAATCATGTAAGAACAGTCACAAAATTCATAAATATGTTGTCTCACTTCAATTTTGGAACCTCATGGGGTTATCTTAGACTTACAGGAACTTACTACTCAGCCTTCACCTACTAATAAGAGAGACACCACAAAATTAACTTAGAAACACCTTGCATTATTCCTAGCCACCAAAACCAATGCTTAAGATCCTTTTACTTCTTCATCGCATAGGGATGTACTTCCAATGGGGAGGTAAGAAACTCTTGCAATACCTCTTCTATAAGGACTCGACCTTATTACATTACATAATCATAAATTTTATTCAAAAACTCACTTCCTTTCATATTCAAGATCTTTTTAGGTTTAGAGTTTTAGAGAATTGAAATATAATACATAGATTACATTCCACATTCATATAGAGTAGATACCACCAAAAAAATATCCATTTCTTTCAAAATATAAAACTTTTCAAATAAAACATGTTTTCTTTGACAAATATTCATGACATTTAACTTGGCTTCCTTATTTGTCTTACACATCCTTATAACCTGTGAAAATAATTTAAAAACTTGGGATGAGAACAAAAATATCAATAAGAGATATAAAAATAAGAAAAGAAATCATTAACCCATGAATACTTGTAAATGCATATTTAAAAAAAACTCTCACGACTACCTTACAATTTGTGTAACCATCGCAGTTACACTTGGAGTAACCATACGATCGACCTCCAACATACACATACCCAATGCATTAGAGGGAGATATAGGTCTCAACCTTTATCATAAACAATGCCTAAGAACCAGAACATAATCATACAACATGAAAAATTTCATAAAAACATTGCTTTTGGATTTTGTAAAATAGAATTTTAAAAGAGGATTTTAAAAGCAAAGCCCCTTACAAATACCGTATAATTGAAGTGAGACTTAATAGAGTGGATGAAATATGTATATACACTGTAAATAAACGTAATTAAACATAATTAAACATAATATAAAAAAAATTAATCTCACAAACAATTTTAATACCACATAAATAATGAAGTAGAATGTTAACCTAAAGAATGGAAATCGGGTTAAGAATTAACTTACCTCGGGTTTGTCTTACTTCAAACTTGTTTAAACCTCCAGTATTAAGAGTGTTATTAATATATTATAGAAAAATATTAATTTTTATAACTCCTTATATGATCATTTCATAACATCATTTCACCCTTTAATTATTAGTATTTTGTTCCTTCCATTGCTTTGGGTGTGTTCTTTACATGATTTCCACAGATAGTTTGTATTTGATTTTCTTGTCGTATAGAAATGAAATTTCAAAAGTGAAATGAAATGGTATTCATGTGTTTTCAGAATATATAAAGATACCATAAATCATTTTGTTATCATATGTAAAGACTCAGAAATTCCATATATATATATATATATATTAAATTATTTGGGATTATTATGAGTCTGCAAAAATTGACGGCGCTTGATTCCGAGGCCCGGTGTGCCCGAAATGTATTTTTGAATTTTTATTAAGGTACGTTCAGTAAACATGCGAGCAATAATTTCTATATTTTGAACTGATGCTCATAATTGAAATCTGAGGGCACCGTTGAATCTACATCGCCATGATTTTCTCAAGGGAGACTTAACTTCAACCGTAGTAGGTTGGGAGAAAAAGATAGTTTTTTGGACTTTTTGGAGAATAATAAAATAACAAAAAAATGTTATTTTATTTGGCAGTGGTCGGACCACTAGGTTGTTAATACATTTAATGGATTGACTCTTCTATTTTGTAACCACACCATTGAGAGTTAAGAGGTTCATTATTTAAAAATCATTAATGAACCTCATTAATTATTACGATGTGTTAATCTCCCTTCCCCTCTATTTAAATGATGCTTGAGCTTGGGTTTTTGAGACAGAAGGGAGGAACCTCTGATGAAGTGTTGCGACATCTTCCATCAACGAAGAACGGAGGCTTGGACGACAATGTTGGAGGAATAGATCTGATATCGATGAATGTCGGTGGCTTCATCAACCATGGATTCTTCTTCCACAACTGCAACGTCTCCTCTGTTTTCGAGGTAGGGGTTTTTTATGTTTAAAATCATAAGAATTTGTTTCTTTTTTTCATTCTTGAAAATCATGACAAATTTCAGAAGTATTAAACAAGTTTTAGTTTATCTTTGATGATTTAATTATTACCCTCTTGATATGATTCTAATGCAGAGGGAGTGGGCCAAATGAACAAGGCTTGGACCCTCCACTACTTCAGTTTTTATCGCGTTCCTCATGGGTGAAGTTTGAACTTGACGACAACTTGAATCCGAGAGTTGCGCAGTGACAGAAGCATCCTGTGAGGCTCGTAGGAGAATTTGGAAGGGAAACCGGACCACGAGATCTCACTCGGTGGCCCACAGAAGCCCTACTGGTGTGGCACCATCACTGGCTGTCACCGGCTGTGGAGGATTGGCGGCGCCCTAAGGTGCTGCGGAAGATTGATAGGGGTGGCCAACATTGGCCAGCCGTTGTGGCAGCAGGATGGGGCGCTGTCATGCGCCGTGGAAGGGAGTCACGACTTCAAAGCCGTGGTGAAGGGGACCCGCACCTTGCGGGTCCCGCTAACAGAGAGGAAACACCACATGGCGTTTCCGTTGCAAAACTAAATGACTTTCAGCCATTTAGGAAGAAGGAACGACCCCCCCCCCCCTACGGGCCACCCAACTGGGTGTCGTGCTAGCTAGCGGGTCACGCCCAGCTGAGGCGGGTCGGGCCGGTCCGTGGCCTAGTGAACTGAGACCACCACAGCCCAGCCGGTTCGGGACGGGCTGGGTCAGGTCGGCCCAGGTCGGGGCGGGTCGGGTCGGACCGGACCTGGACCCTTTTCAGCCCAGATACGCTTAAAAGGCCGTATCTCACAAAACAAATGTACGTTTGAAGAACCGTCTACAACGCTGGAATCCTGGGAACAAGATGGTTCTTTTGAGATACTCCACAAAAGATTTGGAGAAATTTGGAGTATGACTGAGTTGGATCAAACCTAAATTCAACTGGGCCCTCAGTACTAAAACACTTATAAGGCACAGACCGAGTGTCCGATTAACATGCCATATATTAAGTTGTAACCCTTATGACATGGAGATCCTTTGGGTTACTCCTTTGTGGATCTTCGTGGTAGTTGAGGAACGACCGATATCTTGAAGATAAAATACTACGGAACTCGAGCGCACCGGGTGCGGGGAATCCTGTGGCTGGATATCAATTGAAGAGTGACCCTGTGTGGATTATCATCATAGAGACCATATGTGGATCATCATTATAGAGACCCTATGTGGATCAACATTATAGCGACCCTGTCTGGATCATCATCATAGCAACCCTATGTGGATCAACATTCTAGCAACCCTATGTGGATCAACAGTGCACGACCTGACAAGGACCTGCCTTAGAGCGGCTCATCATGGATCAGTGAAACACGGCTTTGTGTGGATCAACAATGGAAAAAAATTCTTTGTGGTTCAATTGTGGAACTTCCTAAAGGAATAAAATGATACAGCTTAAGACTAATCATCTTTATTCCTGATCTCTGAGTTGTATACCTGGTTTGAGTTGAATTTTTTCTTGTGCTTTGTGATTGAGATCATACTTTGTGGTTTTTACTTTGAGAAATACTGAGAGACCTTTAGGGGTATCAGGGTCCCTACTAGGTATTTTTATACTCACCCCTACATGGGCTTCGCCCGCAATTTGTTGTGTCTTGTGCAGACGACGCGCAGCTTGGCTGAGACTTTGGAGAGCTAGGATCAGGTGGTACATGAAGGTGACTGGTTGACGTGGAGAGATTCAAAGAAGAGATGTACCTACCATTCAGGTAGGATCTATGGTGGAATATCTTCTGTTGTAGTTTTATCTTTTCAGTTGGTCTTGTATTCCAACCCCTTTACTTTCAGTACACACTTTTACTACAACAGTTTTACTATGTGATTTTTATCTGGTCGTGTTCTTGGTCTTTGTGTTTACAGGTTTAAAGGAAATGCCTTCCCACTTTCAGGGATATTCCATTCTGGTGCTATTCTCCAATCCCCGGCCTATGGAAGGCAGGTTTGGGGTAGTCACGGCACAGGCCCCGGGTGATGGGTCGTCACAAAGTGTTATAAGAGGAGTCGATTCTACCGAAGAACTAGGACTTTGATCTTTCCAATGGAGCAATAGTGTTAAGTGTTTTGAGTGTGGTTTTTAGTTCAGGGAGTCCAGTTTTAGTGTAGCGACTGACGTATATATACACTAGGACCCAGAATTATGATTTCTGACTTGGTGCACGAAAACACTGATTACATGTGTTTTAGAGATGTTTTAATTTTTATCTCTTTTGAGTCAGCTCACCAAGTATAACTTATTTACCGTGGCACACCTATTTCCTTCAGGATTCCTCCACATAGATATCCATCTAGGAATCCATAGAGAGTTCACGATGATGGACCACTGAGTGATGAGGCTTTAGTGCATGGCCCTCTTACAACGATAACACCTTCGGGTGATGCACCAACAACACCACCACACATTGGGCATCAGTTTCCACCAAACTCACTAGCAGATGGTGCACGTCGATTGAGTGTGTTTCATGAGTTCCAAAGATAAAGGCCTCTGTGGTTTCGAGGAGAGATAGATCCCCAGGAATTTGAGGACTATCTGGAGGCTGTAGCACAAGATTTTCGCTTAGTTGAGACACCAACAGAGCATATGGTGATCCTAGCTGCTAGCCTCTTCTAGGGCATATCAGGGAGATGGTGGATCTTAACGCTCCAGTTACATGGTGAGGCGACCCTCACCTAGATGGAATTCAAGATCCTCTTCAGGGCGGAGTTCGTTTTAGAGACACTACACTCTGTGCGTATTTAGGAGCTCCTACACTTACATTAGGGTAGCCTGACAGTAGCTCAGTACTCAACGAGATTCACTAACCTCTCACGCTACTCCACCGACATGGTATAGGATCTTTTATTTAGGGCATGAACATTTGAGAAAGGTCTCCGACAGAAGATCAGATCGTCGATGATATCTCTCAATATCCTGATGCAGGATGGAGTACTCGAGCAAGCATTATTGGTGGAGAGATTCTTAACTAAGCAGGCATCGATGGCGAGAGACACCATCGGACAACAGGTGGCCGAGTTATCTACAGCAGACAATATGTAGATGACACAGATTTCCAAGAAGGCAAGACCTTCCAGAGGATGACCCCAGGACGTAGGGTCAGAGGTGCGGAGCTCACAAGAGAGTACATGCTAGAGGATCATACTATGCTTCACGTGTGGTGGGCATGGACACATGGATCATGACTGCCTGACTCAACGTACTGAAGGATCAGCAGAAGGTCGAGGGACCGCCGAGGCAGAGGTTGATATTTGAGCGAGGAGGTTCGCAGGGCGGCAGACGTGGCAGATGAGCAGGTAGTGCAGCAGGTGGTGGGAAGCGATTTGATGTTCTACTGCCACCACCTCCAGGTGGTCCACCCCGACCTCAGGGAGTTAGTGAATAGGGATGAACACAACTTCAGGCAGTTGAGGACTATGACCACGGTGCTCCAGAGATGATTTGTGGTATGATCTGTGTCTACTCGGCCCTAACTACAGTACTTATAGACACAAGTTACAATCACTCTTTCATTTCCACAACTCTCATTCAGAGCTCGGAGATTTCGGTAGATCCATTGGCCCGATCCATGCGATTAGAGACTCATACGGGAGATGATTCAACGATTACAAACTGGTGTCGATAGTGTGAGATTACCCTAGGAGGAAACAGCTTTGACTGGGATCTTCTAGTAGCATCATCGAGGCCTTACGATGTCATCTTGGGTATGGAATGGTTATCCCCGGTCCATGCTCAGATTTACTATTTTAGGCACAAAGTGCGGTGTGTCTGTGATGATGGGTTCATGTTTTCCTTCACTAGCAAGAAAGGAAACTTTGAAGCTTAGGATGGACTTTCTCATAGGAGGGTACAGCCGATGACACATCAGTTGTCTAGCATTACCCTCAGAGTAGTTGATGTGAGGAGTCTGATTTATCCTATAGTGGTGGACCAGTATGCTGATGTATTTCTTAACAATGTTCTAAGACAACCTTCTTGCTGATAGGTAGACTTCTACATCTACTTGTACCCCAGGACGACATCGATATCTACTCCAACATATCAGATGGCTCTTGCGGAGCTTCATGATTTGTGGGATGTAAGAACCCAGATCTTCCTTTTAGGTATGTTTTTCTTTTTTCTGGTGTTTTTGAGGAAAAAGAGAAGTTTCTGGAAATTTTTGAAGTACACGCTGTGTACTTTATGAGTACATGCCATGTACTTGGTTACCATGGGTAGCCGTGTGCTAGCCATGTAGCAGCCTTGCACACGACCATGTGTGGTAACCTGGAGGATGCCTAAAGAGGGGTGGTAAGGTCAAGTACACACCGTTTACTTCAAAAGTACACTCCATGCACTTTTTTTTCATTAAATGGACTGGGGTCGCGTCGTATCGACAACAACATATTCTTCTTAGACTTCTTCATCCGAGAGAACCTGTACGGCAGTGAATATTCTCCGAGCCCCCAAGCGAGCGTCCTTTCTATGAATCAAACTCCATCGGTTGCATTGGAATTTCATTGGTAAATTCTCTCTTCTTCTTGAGAACCATCTTCTGATTTTCTCCTCTCTCATGAAAAATATCATGGTTTGAAAGTTTTAGACGTTTTTGTAGATCAACCACATTCTAGGTCGATCCAAGGGCTGACGCCAGAGTATAACGATCTTACAATGCCGAGGTAGGTGGTTTGTGCCTTTCCGTTGAATTTATTTGACTAATATGTGCAATTTTGACCAATACCCTTGAACGGGGTATTGCGAGTTTACCCTTTCAACCCTGTTAATTTCCTGCCATGCTTGTATGCTTGAGTAAAGGTTAATTTAATGTGAATAGGGTTGATTATTATGCTTTGGAAGGGATTTCCCATGCATGTTCTGTTTACGACCATTTGGTCCTGTTTATCCTGTTAGGCTTCCTTGATGTTTTCCCATGCCTAGTACTGTAAGATGAAGTCAATATTTTATCTGATACTTGATATGATTTATACTATTTAGCCAAGTAGATCTTGAGGTTTACTTTGGCCGTATTGCATTGCTATGCACGTTTGACTTACACAGGGCTGTGAGAACCTCGTGTAGTAGACTATAAGGGGAATTGACCTTGTGATCTTCCTCAGAGAGTCTTTAACCACTTTTGACTATAAGGGGAATTGACCATGTGAGCTTCCTCAGAGAGTCTTTAACCACTTTTTACTATAAGGGGAATTGACCGTTTGAGCTTCCTCAGAGAGTCTTTGTCACTTTTACTAAAAGGGGATTGACTGAGAGTGATTCCTTAGAGAGTCTTTATTATATCCTTGTAATATGAACCATAGGGGTAGACTGTGTGTGCTTCCCAGAGGGTTTCTTGTGTTTCTAGGTAGGACCAGAGGGGATAGGTTGTGATTAATTCCTAGAGGGTTACCTGTTTGTGTTTTTCCTGCTTGATTAGTTGTTTACATGTTATATGAAACTGAATGCCTTGAAACTGTAGGATTGGTTACTGCTGAGTACTTCCTTGTTTACCGCCTTCTTTTGTTTATTACCTGCCCCACATTCACTGACTATTAGGCATATATCTTGTGGTGGTTGCCTACTGGGATTTAGTCTCACACCCTATTTGGGACATACTTTTGGGCCCAAACAGATTATATTGTTGTAGGTATAGATAATGGAAAGCACCTTTCTACTTCAGGTACTTGAGTGTTGTGGAGCTGGAGAGAATGGGACCAAGCTGAGGCTTGCGATGCTGATGAGCTGTCATCTGTCTTTATTTTGTACTTTGGTTTAGTACTATTTATATTCCAGCATTGTGGTTTCCTTGGTTTCTTTTCTAGACATATTTATCATGAATCATTCATATAAATATTTTTGATCAAGTATATTAATTCCAGTTTTCCATTGTTTCCTTTTTTATGGATTATTACTGCTTCCACTATTGTATATCTATTTTACTTCTATTGTGTTACTCTACTAAGGAGGGCATAGTTTCCCCACTATCACACCCAAGGCCCTTGATGCGAGTTGGCAGCCTCTGGCATTCGGGGAAATGAGCTTGAGGCCATGTGACCAATCGGGTACGGACTTGTAACATCCCGATTCTGAAATCCAACCAGAGGCGCAAAGTACCCGGTTGGTCACATGGCCTCAAGCGCATTTCCCCAAATTCCAGAGTCTTCCCACTAGCAGCGAGGGCCTTGGTTTTGATAATGGAGAAACTATGCCCTCCTTGGCAGAGTAACATAGCGGAAGTAAAACAGATGTAAAATAGTGGAAGCAGTAAAAATCCACAAAAAAGGAAACAAAGAAAGACTAGAATTAATAAACTAGAGCACACATATATATATGAATGATGCATCATACATATGTCTAGAAAAGAAACAAAACAAACCACAATGCTGCAATACAAATAGTACTAAACCAAAGTAAAAAAGAAAGACAGATGACAACTCCTTAGCATCGTAAGCCTCAGCTTGGTTCCATGCTCTCCAGCTCTATAGCACTCAAGTACCTAAAGTAGAAGGACACTTACCCTTATCTATACCTGCAGAAATATAATCTGTTTGAGCCCAAAAGCACGGCCCAAACAGGGTGTGAGACTAAATCCCACTAGGCAGCCACCACAAGATATGTTCCTAACAGTCAGTGAATGTGTGGCAGGTAATAAACAAAAGAAGTCAGTAAACAAGGAAGTACTCAGTAGTAACCAATCCTACAGTTTCAAGGAATTCAGTTTCATATAAAAAGTAAATAGCTAATCAAGCATGAAAAACACAAACAGGTAACCCTATGGGAAGTACTCACAACCTATCCTCTCTAGTCCTACCTAGCAACACAAGAAACCATCTGGGAAGCACGCACACTCTACCCCTCTAGGTCAAATTACAAGGATATAACGAAGACTCTCTAAGAAAGCACTCTTAGTCAATCCCCTTATAGTCAAAGTGATAAAGTCTCTCTAAGGAAGCTCACACAGTCAATTCCTCTTATAGTCAAAAGTGGTTAAAGACTCTCTGAGGAAACTCACACGGTCAATTCCCCTTATAGTCAAAAGTGTTTAAAGACTCCCTAAGGAAGGTCACATGGTCAATTCCCCTTATAGACTACTACACTAGGATCTCACGGCCCTGTGTAAGTCAAACCAGCATAACAAAGCAATACGGAAAAATTAAACCTCAAGATCTACTTGGATAAATAGTCTACAACATATCAAGCATGTCAAATCAAATATTCACTCCATCCTACAATACTAGGCATGGGAAAACATCAAAAAATCCTAACAGGATAAACAGGACCAAATAGTCGTAAACAGAACACGCATGGGCAATCCCTTCCAAAGCATAACAATCAAACCTATTCACATTCAATTAACCTCTACTCAAGCATACAAGAATGACATGCAATTAACAGGGTTGAAACGGTAAACTCTCAATACCCCGTTCAAGGGTATTGATCAAAATTGCACATATTACTCAAAGAATTTCAACGAAAAGGCACAAACCACCTACCTCGGTGTTGTAAGATCGTTATACTCCGACGTCGGACCTTGGATTGACTTGGAATGCGGTAGATCTACAAAAAATTATAAAACGTTCAACCCATGTTATCTCATGAGAGAGGATAAAATCAGAATATGGTGCTCAAGAAGAAGAGAGAACTCACTGATGTGATTCCAATGCAACCAACAGAGTTCCATTCGGAGAACGGACGCTCCCTCAGGGGCTCAGAGAAGATTCGCGGTCATACAGGTTCTCTAGGATGAAGAATTCGAAGAAGAAGACATTTCTGTTGATAAGACACGACCTCGGTCCGTTTAATGAAAAAAAGAAAGTACACAACATGTACTTTTTAAGTACACTGTGTGTACTTTCCCTTACCGAGCCCCACTTTAGGCGGCCTCCAGGTCACCACACATGGTCATGTGCAAGGCCGCTACATGGCTAACACATGGCTACCCGCGGTAACCGAGTACACAGCGTGTAATTGAAAAATTTCTAGAAACTCCTATTTTTCATCAAAAACACCAGAAAAAGAAAAACATACCTAAAAGAAAGATCCAGGTTCTTACAAACTTCCCCCTTAAAGAAATTCGTCCCCGAATTTCCCTAGCAAGGTGGCGTAGAAGAAGAAACCTGTAAAAACTCTTTCCATTGAGATTGTACATCTGCCATACTCTCCCAAGTCTTGTCCTTTACCCACTCATGCTGCCATAGCACTTGTACCAGAGGCACAAACCTGCCACAGATAACCTTCATACTTCAATCGATAATCTAGATAGGATGCTCCTCAAAAGATGCATCCACTTCCAACTCAACCTCCTCAGGTTGGAAGACATGAGATGGGTCTGAGAAGTAACGTCAAATCTGAGAAACATGGAAGACGTCATGCATATCCCGGTACCTCTGAGGTAACTTCAACTAATAGGCAACCGACCCAGCTCTCTCCAACACCTAAAATGGCCCGACGTACCTCAGTGAAAGCTTACCCTATCTCCTAATCCTTCTGTGCCCCAACCACTGTGTGACATGCAGGAAAACCTGATCCCCAACCTCAAACTCTAGATGTCATCTTCGCTGATCAACATAAGATTTTTGTTGAGACTATGCAGTAGCATCCTCTTCAGAATCAACTCTATCTTCTCTGTGGTTTTCTGAACAAGAAGAGGTCCCAGCATAGCTGCCTCTCCTACCTCCAGCCAACATAAGGGTGATCAGCATGGCCTACCGTACAAAGCCTCATAAGGTGTCATCTAAATAGTTTCTTGAAACTATTATTGTAGGCAAACTCCACAAGAGGTATATGATTCTCCCAAGTACCCCAAAAATCTAGGATGCATGCTCAAAGCATATCCTCAAGCACATGAATTGTATGCTTGGATTGGCCATCTGTCTGAGGGTGGTAAGCTATACTCAAAAGTACCTGTGTACCCAAAGCCTTCTGAATCCCCTACCATACCTGAGAAGTAAAACATGCATCTCTATATGAAACAATGGAGTGTGGAACTCCATGTAAATGCACAATCTCCAGGATGTAAAACCATCCCAGCTCATCAACACTGAAGGTCTCCTTGATCGGCAAGAAGTGAGAAACCTTCATAAGTCTGTCAATGAAAACCCATACTACATCATTCCCTCGAGGCGACCTCAGCAACCCTGTCACGAAATCCATCGTGACATCATTCCACTTCCACTCGGGAATGGGTAACTACTGTAAAAGACCTGATGGTCGTTGATGCTCCACCTTCACCTACTGACAGGTGGAACAATTCATGATGAAACTAGAAACATATATTTTCATAACAAGACACCAATACTGATGGTGTAGATCATGATACATCTTGGTGACACCAGGATGAACTGCCCAAACTGAGGAATGAAAGTTCCACATCAGCTCCTCACGTAAGTCTGCTGGCACCCATACGCGCCCCTATAAAAGCAAAATCTCATCCTCGCCTATGGTCCATCCAGGAATAGGGTCCTCTCCTGACATACTTTCCCATAGGACTAGGCCTTCAGAATCTGATAGCTGCCTCATTCGCACTCGATCAATAAGAGTAGAGGTAACAAGTACATATGAAAGAAACGTATGTCCCTGTCTATCGTGTACCTCTAAATGAATCTCAGAGAATAGAGCCATAAGCTTCCACTCACTCATGGCCTCCTAAACTGCATGTATCTGAGTCCTCCTACTCAATGCATCAGCCATGACATTGCTTTTCCCAGGTGTATAGGCAAGCTCGAACTCAAAGGACTGAAGGTACTCAACCCACCTTCGCTGTCTCAAATTCAGATCACACTGAGTAAGATGTACTTGAGACTTTTGTGGTCGGTGAAAACCACAAAATGCTCACCCAAAAGTTAATGTCTCCAACAGCATAAAGCATGAACAACAACAGCTAACTCGAGATCATGTGTCAGTTAGTTCCTCTCATGTGGCCTCAACTGCCAAGACTCGTATGCAATGACCCCTCCCCCCTGTATAAGAACAACTCCCAAAACGATACCTAAAGCATCACTGTACATAGTATAGCCCTTTCTCGGCTCTAGAAATACTAGTATTGGTGCTGAAATAAACCTCCCTTTCAACATCTAAAAGGCTGACTCACAAGAATCTGACCACAAGTACTTCACACCCTTCTTAGTCAGGTTTCTCAGTGGCGCTGCTAAGCATGAAAAAACATATGTGAAACATCTGTAGTAACCAGCCGGCCCTAGAAAACTCTTCACCTCAAATACGTTATTCAGGTTCTCCTAGGAAACTACTGCTCTCAATTTCTATAGGTCTACTGATACTCCTATATTTGATATAACATGACCCAAGAAGTGAATCTGGTCCATCCAAAAGTGGAATTTTGAGAGGTTAGCATATAACTGATGCTCTCTCAATGTACTCAAAATGATCTCAATATGAGTAGCATGGTCGTGTCGAGTGTGAGAGTACACCAAGATATCATCCATGAAGACTACCATAAAAGAATCCAAGTACATATGGAACACTCGGTTCATCAGTTCTATGATGACTACATGCGCATTCGTGAGACCGAACATCATAACCACATACTCGTATAGACCATACCTGCTCTAAAATTTCATAAGAGGTATATCTGATGGTCTAACATGCAACTAATGGTAACCGGATGTCAATTCAATCTTTGAGAACACTCAGGCTCCTCGAAGCTGATCAAAGAAATCATCAATCCTCTACAAGGGATATCGGTTCTTGACCGTCAACTGATTAAACCTCTGATAATTCACACACAGTCTGAGGGTACCATCTTCCTTCTTTGCAAACAGGACAGGAAACCCCCAAGGAGAAGTACTAGGTCAGATGAAACTCTTTGCCTGTAACTCCTCTAACTATTTCTTGAGCTCCTGTAACTCTGGTGTAGCCATCCTGCAAGGATGAATGGACACCAGTGCCGCTCCTGGCACGAGTTCAATAGAAAAGTCTAACTCTCACTCCGAAGGAAAACCTCAAAAGTCCTCTGGAAATACATCCCTAAAATTATCCACCACTGGAGGGAAATTCATCTGTGAAGTCCCCTGATCATCCTGATAAAGACTAGCAATCTGGGTTGTAACTCCTCTCAACCCATGATACTCGGGTCCCGTTCTGCTTGCCTAGACATCCCATTTTCCCTTATGAAGAAATGATATGCCCTCTCGTGATGTGAAACTCACCCTACAGTGAAAGAAATTGACAACTTCCTAGAAGGGAACTAACTAGTTCATTCCAAGAATGACATCATAGCCTATCATCTCTAAGACATAGAGGTCCCATAATAAGTGACACTCGCCAGCCTCTAAAGGGAACTCCTTACACTGTCGCACACTAGCTATTCTAGTCCCCAATGATGTGTCTAGAGTCAAGATATCAATAGAAGAAAAGATGCAGAGCCCAAGGCTCTCCAAAATAGCAATAGATATAAAGCTATGGGAAGCCCCTGTATCGAAAAGAGTAGAAGCTAAAACTAAGGCAACTAAGATCATACCTCAAAATATAGAAGGTTCAGGATCCTGTTTCTACTGGGTCTACTCCACCACAAAAGTCTGACCCACACCGCGGCCCTGTGACCCTGCCTGACCACTCTGAGCTAATCCACCCTACTGTCGCTAAAAGTCTGGCGACTGACTACCATGGACACGACCTCCACCTAGGCCCGAGAAGCCAGAAGAACTCCAGTTCCCTGACTGATGAGTAACTAGTGGTGCTTCTCCTAAACAAGGAGTCATCGAAGAACCCCTGTCACCAGCTTCTGGTGAGAAGATCTGACAGAAGCGCTAAATATGACCCATATTGCTGCAAGATCAGCACTTCACTAGGTCCCTTGGACAATGTGGCCTCATATTCCCACTTTTCCTGCACTTGTAGCACACCAACTGACTATCAGAAGATGCATCCCTCCTACTCTGATCTCCTTGTGCAGTCTCCCTATGATGCTTCCAGCTCTGAACTGGTGGAGCACTAACTCTGGGTGCCGAACTGCCCTGGCTCACAGCTCCAGAATCCCTCAGATTGTGCTCAGTGATCAGTGTCTGGTTGAATATAGGAGATATCAAAGTAAACCTGAAGATGTTCACCTGATATGGGATATCACGCCTGAGACCATCCTAAAACATTTGTGAAGAAACAACTCATCTCCCCCTAAAAAGGGAGTAAAGCACTATAGCTCAATGAAGCTCATATAGTACATGTCGTGTTTGGCACGAACACGCTGTGTAGTCTTGTTCTAGAAGAACCGTGTAGCTTAGGCATGTAGAAGGACATGGGTAGGGGAAGAGGACTCAAGTAAATTCCATATGTTAGGACAACACACTGTGTATGGGGTGTTACACGACCAGTTGTGAAAGGAGTACATGCCCATGTGAAAGGCTTAAGGGAACACACCGTGTAGACTTTATACATGTCATGTAGTCATGTTTAGCAACTTAAATTCCTTCTTTATCTTGTTCCATTATTACCCTTCTAGGTTTCAGTCCCTGTTAATCTTGATCTAAGGTGTGCACATGACCTTACAGAGTAAACCTTAAGAACTACTTGGCTAAAAAGTCTACAGCATATCAAGCATGTCAGGTCAAATATTCACTCCATACTACAGTAATAGGCATGGGAAAACATCAAGGAAGCCTAATAGGCTAAACAAGACCAAATGTTCTTAAAAAGAACATGCATGGGAAATCCCTTCCAAAGCATAACAATCAACCATATTCACATTCAATTAACCTCTACTCAAGCATACAAGCATGGAAGGAAATTAACAGGGTTGAAATGGTAAACTCTCAATACCCCATTCAAGGTTATTGGTCAAAATTACACATATTACTCAACGACTTTCAACAAAAAGGCACAAACCACCTACCTCGGCATTGTAAGATCGTTATACTCTGGTGTCGGCCCTTGGATCAACCTAGAACATGGTAGATATACAAAAACATCTAAAAGGTTCAACCCACAATATCTCACGAGAGAGGAGAAAATCAGAAGATGGTGCTCAAGAAGAAGATAGAACTCACCAATGTGATTACAATGCAACTAACAGAGTTCTATTCGGAGAATGGACGCTCGCTCAGAGGCTCAGAGAAGATCCACGGACGTACGGTTTCTCTCGGATGAAGAAGTTGAAGAAGAAGACATTTCTATCGATAAGATGCGACCGCAGTCCGTTTAATGAAAAAAAGAAAGTACACACTGTGTAATTTTGAAGTAAATGGCATGTACTTTCCATTACTGAGCCCTGATTTAGGCGGCCTCCAGGTCACCACACATGGCCATGTGCAAGGCCGTTACACAGCCAGCACACAGATACCCGCGGTAATCGAGTACACAACGTGTACTCATAAAGTACAAGGTGTGTACTTCAAAAATTTCTAGAAACTCCTCTTTTTACTAAACAACCCTAGAAAAAGAAAAACATACCTGAAAGAAAGATCCGAGTTCTTAAAAAATTCCCCCTTAAAGAAATTTGTCCCCAATTTTCCCTAGCAAGGTGGCGTAGAAGAAGAAACCTCGAACAACTCCGGCCATTGAGATTGTACATCGGCCTCCCTCTCCCAAATATCATCCTTTACTCACCTGTGCTACCATATCACTCATACCAGAGGAATAGACTGGCCACAGAGAACCTTCGTACTTCGATCAACAATCCAGATAGGATGCTCCTTAAAAGATGCATCCAATTCCATCTCAACCTCCTCGAGTTGGAAGACATGAGACGGGTATGAGAAGTAATGTCGAAGTTGAGAAACATGGAAGACGTCATGCATAGACTGGTACCTCTGAGGTAACTACAACTGATAGGAAACCGGACCAACTCTCTCCAACACCTCAAACGGCCCGACGTACCTCGGTGAAAGCTTACCCTTTCTCCTAATCCTTCTGTGCCCCAACCTCGGTGTGACACGTAGGAAAACCTGATCCCCAACCTCGAACACCAGAGGTCATCTCCGCTGATCAGCATAGGATTTCTATTGAGACTGTGTGGTATCCATCCTCTTTAGAATCAACTGTATCTGCTCTGTGGTCTCCTGAACAAGACGAGGTCCCAGCATAGCTGCCTCTCCTACCTCCAACCAACATAAGGGTGATCAGTATGGCTTACCATACAAAGCCTCATAAGGTGCAATCTGAATAGTTTCTTAAAACTATTATTGTAGGAAAACTCCACAACAGGTATGTGCTTCTCCCAAGTACCCCCAAAATCCAGGATGCATGCTCGAAGAATATCCTCAAGCACCTAAATTGTAAACTCGGACTGGCCATCTGTCTAAGGGTGGTAAGATGTAATCAAAAGTACCTGTGTACCCAAAGCCTTATAAAGCCCCTTCCAGACCTGAGAAGTAAAATGTGCATCTCTGTCTGAAACAATGGAGCGTGGAACTCCATGTAGACACGCAATATCCCAGATGTACAACCCTCTCATCTCATCAACACTGAAGGTCTCCTTGATTGGCAAGAAGTGAAGAACCTTCCTGAGTTTGTCAATGACAACCCATAATGCATCATTCCCTCAAGGTGACCTCGACAACCCTGTCACGAAATCCATCACGACATCATTCCACTTCCACCCGGGAATGGACAACTATGGTAAAATCCCTACTAGTCATTGATGCTCCGCCTTCACCTGCTGACAGGTGGAACACTTCATGATGAAACTGGCGACATCTCTTTTAATACTAGGCCACCAATACTGACAGTGTAGATCACGATACATCTTAGTGACACCAAGATGAACTTCCCAAATTGAGGAATGAAAGTCCTACATCAGCTCCTCGCGTATGTCTGTTGGCACCCATACGCGCCCCTGAAAACACAAGATTCGATCCTCTCCTATTGTCCATCCATGAATAGGGTCCTCTCCTGACACACTTTCCTGTAGGACTAGGCCTTTGGAATCTGATAGCTTCCTCATTTGCACTCGATCAATAAGAGTAGAGGTAACAACTATAGAAGAAGGAAATGTCTATCCCTATCTGTCATGCATCTCCAAATGCATCTCAAAGAACAGAGCCATAAGATACCACTCACTACTAGCCTCCTGAACTTCCTGTATCTGTGTCCTCCTGCTCAACGCATTAGCCATGGTGTTTCCTTTCCCAGGCATATAGGCAAGCTCAAAGTCAAAGGACTGAAGGTACTCAACCCACCTTCACTGTCTCAAATTTAGATCATGCTGAGTGAAGATGTACTTGAGACTTTTATGGTCAGAGAAAACCACAAAATGCTCTCCCATAAGGTAATGTCTCTAACCACGTAAAGCATGAACAATAATAACCAACTCGAGATCGTGTGTCGGGTAGTTCCTATCACGTGGCATCAACTGTCGAGACCCATATGCAACGACCCCTTCCCCATGCATAAGCACAGCTCCCAAATCGATACCTGAAGCATCACAGTACACAGTATAGCCCTTTCCCGACTCTGGAAATATTAGTATCAGTGTTGAAGTCAACCTCCCTTTAAACTATTGAATGGTTGACTCACAAGAATATGACCACAAGTACTTCATACCCCTCTTAGTCAGGCTTATCAGTGGCACTTCTAAGCATGAAAAATCCTGTATGAAACATCTGTAGTATCTAGCCAGCCCTAGAAAACTCTGCACCTCAAAGACGTTATTTGGATGCTCCCTAGAAACTACCGCTCTCACTTTCCCTGGGTTTATTGATACTCCTATCTCTGATATAACATGACCCAAGAAGTGAATCTGGTCTATCCAAAAGTGTCATTTTAAGAGCTTAGTATATAATTAATACTCTCTCAGTGTACTCATAACGATCTCAAGATGGGTTGCATGGTTGTGTCGAGTTTGATAGTACACCAAGATATCATCCATGAAGACTACCACGAAAGAACCCAAGTACGAATGGAATACTCGGTTCATTAGTTCCGTGAAGACTGCAGGTGAATTCGTGAGACTAAATGACATAACCACATACTCGTATAGACCATACATACTTTGAAAGGCCATAAGAGGTATATCTGATGGTATAACATGCAACTGATGGTAACCAGATCTCAAGTCAATCTTCGAGAACACTCAGGCTCCTCGAAGCTGATCTAAGAGATCATCAATCCTTGGAAAGGGATATTGGTTCTTGACTGTCAACTGATTCAACATCCGATAATCCACACAAAGTCTGAGGGTACAATTTTCCTTCTTTACAAACAGGACAGACGAACCCCAAAGAGAAGTATTGGGTTGGATGAAACCCTTTGCCTGCAACTCCTTCAACTATTTCATGAGCTCCTGTAACTCTTGTGTAGCCATCCTGTAAGGAGGAATGGACACCGGTGCTGCTCCTAGCACGAGCTTAATAGAAAAGTCTAACTCTCGCTCTAGAGGCAAACCTGAAAAGTCCTTTGGAAAGACATCCCTGAAATTATCCACCACTGGAGGGAAGTCCATCTGTGAAGTCCCCTGATCACTCAAATAAATACTAGCAATCTGGAATGTAACTCCTCTCAACCCATGATGCTCGGGTCCTACTCTGCTCGCCTGAACATCCCATTCTCCCTTATGAAGATACGATCCACCCTTAGGTGATGTGAAACTCACCCTACGGTAATAGCAATCGACAACCACCTGGAAGGGAACTAACCACTCCATTACGAGAATGACATCATAGCCTGTTATCTCTAAGACATAGAGGTCCCATAAAAAGTGACACCCACCAACCTATAGAGGGAACTCCTTACACTATCGCAAAACTAGCCATTCTAGTCCCCAACGGAGTGTCTAGCATCAAGATATCAACAGAAGAAAATATGCAGATCCCAAGGCTCTCTACAACAACATTAGATATAAAGCTATGAGAAGCCCCTGTATCGAAAATAGTAGAAGCTAAAACTAATGCAACTAAGATCGTACCTCGAACTGTAGAAGTTCCGGGATCTTGATTCTGCTGGGTCTGCTCCATCGAAAAAGTCTGACCCACACCGCAACCTTGTGACCCTTCCTGACCACTATGAGTTGATCCACCCTGTTGTCGCTGAAAGAATGGTGACTGAATACCATGTCCACGACCTCCACCTTGACCTAAACGACTGGAAGAACTCCAGTTCCCTGACTGATGAGTAACTGGTGGTGCTTCTCCTAAATGAGGAGTCATCGAAGAACCCCTATCACCAGCTGCTGGTGAGAAGATATGACAGAAGCACTGAAGATGGACCATCTTGCTGCAATATCGGCACTTCACTAGGTCCCTCAGGCAATGTGGCCTTGTATGCCCACTTTTCCCGCACTGGTAGAACACCACCTGGCTACCAGAGGATGCATCCTTACTACTATGATCTCCTCGTGCAGTCTCCCTACGGTGCTTCCAGCTCTCAGTTGGTGGAGCACTAACTCTAGGTGCCGAACCGCCCTGGCTCACAACTCCAGAATCCCTCAGATTGTGCTTGGTGATCAGTTCCTGGTTGACTATAGAAGATATCTAAGTCAACCTGAAGATGTTCAATTGAGGTCAGATATCATTCCTAAGACCATCCTCAAACTTCTGTGCAAGGAACAAATCATCTCCCCCTAAAAAGGGTGTAAAGCACTACAACTCAGTGAAGCGAGAAGAGTACTCCATAACAGAAAGAGTACCCTGCTCCAGACTCATGAAATCTCAGGATCGATCGGACCTCATGGTCTCTGGATAGAATTAGTCATATAATATGCACTAAAACTCATCCTAAGCCATATTCTACTAGCGTCCTACTTGTGAGATCACATCCCACCACCTCTTGGCGGAGTCTTGAAGCATGTAGGTAGTGAGCTTGATCTCCTCTCTGAAGGTGTCTCCAAATGCTCGAAGATCGTCAACATGGATTCTAGCCATGACTCTGCAGCCTGGGGTCCTCCATCCCCTGAGAAAGTGGGAGGATGCTGCTACTGAAAGACCCATGTCAATTTTTCCATCGGCGTGGCAGGAGGCGACACTCCCTAGAAGATCTGCATCATCCTCAAAAATCCCTCCCTAAACTATGCATCGACACCTGTGTTAGGTATAACTACTAGTGCCAAGACTAGCACAACTGAAGGATCTGCCGGCAGTCCCTGATCATCCATATCCAGTGTCTAGTCACCACCCTGTAACTGGCATACAACCAGAGGACGTCTCGGTGGCAGGACTCTACAATGTCATGCACAAACCTTAGATCAAGATTAACAGGGACTGAAACCTAGAAGGGTATAAAGGGAATAAGATAAGGAAGGCATTTAAGTTTCTAAACATGACTACATAGTGTGTATAAAGTCTACACGACATGTTCCCTTAAGCCTTTCACATGGGCGTGTACTCCTTCCACAACTGGTCGTGTAACACCCCATACACGGTGTGTTGTCCTAACACACAACGTGTACTTGAATCCTCTTCCCCTTCCTGTGTCCTTCTATATACCTAAGCTACATGGTTCTTCTTGAAAAAATCTACACGATGTGTTCGTGCTAGACATAGTGTGTACTAGACGAGCTTCACCGACCCGTGTTGTTAGTGACATGACCAGACACACGACTTACACTACATGACGTGTTCCAGATGGACATGGCATGTACCAAAGGATTTCCCAACCCTGTGTCTCTTCCCACACAACTAGTGACACAGTTAGAGACTACATGGCGTGTACATACAGTACATGACATGTACTTAATAAAAACAGTTTCTTCCTGAATAGAAGAACACATGGCATGTATTCAAAAATACACAGCGTGTATTCTGGGTTTTTTCGAACAGTATGCCTCAGAAACTACTTCAGAGCCCAAAAAACACTGAAACGATCATTTAAGTGCCAAATTCAGATCTGTGAGGGCCCATACTCTCCACGAATCAAATCTTGGCATCTTATACATGTCATATACAAGGAAAACAAGTCAATGATCCACCAAATTCCGGTCCATGAGGTCCCATAAAACCTCAAGAACCAAAGTTTGGCGTTCATTAAAAAAAACCTCTCACAAACAATACCCTATCAAACAACATGTATTTTATCAAGTCATATATCACAACAACATTCATATCTAACACAACACCTATCACAACAACATGCAATCGCTAATGCATCCTAAATGGCATAGAAAGAATGCATGACATGTGATCTCTAGCAAGTGCCTATATGATGCATGAGATGGCATACACTTATCTCATCGGGTTGTGACAAAAATAGAACCTCAATAACATCAATGAAAACAACACAAAACATGTAAATAAACTCAAGGTGAAATCCAATCAACTGTAAAAATTGAAAACCAGAAAAGTTGCATTAAACGAGGTAGATTGGCTTTTCCCTATACACAGGTTAGTTACTCCCAGGAACAACTTGTTAACAATTAACTAGTTCCGTCCTATCCCTGAATATAGGATCTAAATAGTAAATCAAGAAGAAAATAATTCCTCTGATACCACTTGTAACATCCTGGTTCCGGAAGCTGCCCAGAGGCGCTCCTTACCCAGTTGTTCACATGGCCTCAAGTGCATTTCCCCGAACGCCAGAGGCTACCGACTAATAGCGAGGGCCTTGGGTGTGATAGTGGGGAAACTATTCCCTCCGTGGTAGAGTAACATAGTGGAATTAAAACAAATATACAATAGCAGAAGCAGTAATAATACATACAAAAGTAAACAACGGAATACTAGAATTAATAAACTGGAGTGCACACACACACATATATATATATGAATGATGCATGATACATATTTTTAGGAAAGCAGCCAAACAAACCACAATGTTGGAATAGAAATAGTACTAAACCAAAGTACAAAATAAAGATAGATGACAGCTCCTCGGTATCACAAGCCTCAGCTTGGTCCCATGCTCTCTAGCTCCACAAAACTCAAGTACCTGAAGTAGAAGGGCACTTTCCCTTATCTATACCTGAATCACTATAATCTATTTGAGCCCAAAATCATGTCCCAAATAGGGTTTGAGACTAAATATCAGTAGTCAAACACCACAAGATCTGTGCCTAAAAGTCAGTGAATGTGCGACAGGTAATAAAAAAAAGAAGGCAGTAAACAATAAAGTACTCAGTAGTAACCAATCCTACAGTTTCAAGGCATTTAGTTTCATATAACAAGTAAACAACTAACCAAGCATGAAAAAAACAAACATGTAACCCTCTGAGAAGTACTCATAGCCTATACCCTCTGGTCCTACCTAGTAACACAAGCAACCCTATGAGAGGCACACACAGTCTACCCCTCTGGTTTAAATTACAAGGATATAAAAAAGACTCATGAAGGTTGCTCACTTCTTACCGATCAAGGAGACCTTTAGTGTTGATGAGTTGGGATGGTTGTACATTCGGGAGATTGTACGTTTACAGGTAGTTCCACTCTCCATTGTTTTAGATGGAAATGCACGTTTTACTTCTCGGGTCTGGCAAGGGCTTCAAAAGGCTTTGGGTACACAGGTACTTTTGAGTACCACTTACCACCCTCAAACAGATCGTCAGTCCGAGCGTATGATTCATGTGCTTGATGATATGCTTCGAGCATGCATCTTAGATTTTGGGGGTACTTGGGAGAAGCACATACCTCTTGTGGAGTTTTCCTACAACAATAGTTTTCAAGAAACTATTCAGATGACACCTTATGAGGCTTTGTATGATAGGCCATACCCATCACCCTTATATTGGCAGGAGATGGGAGAGGCAGCTATGCTGGGACCTCATCTTGTTTAGGATACCATAGAGAAGATAGAGTTGATTTAAAAGAGGATGACTACCACATAGTCTTGACAGAAATCTTATGTTAATCAGTGGAGACGACCTCTGGAGTTCGAGGTAGGGGATCAGGTTTTCCTGCGTGTCACACCGATGTTGGGGCACGGAAGGATTAGGAGATAGGGTAAGCTTTTGTAGAGGTACATTGGGCCGTTTGAGGTGTTGGAGAGAGTTGGGCTGATTTCCTATCAGTTGCAGTTACCACAGAGGTACCGAGGTATGCACGATGTCTTCCATGTTTCTCAGCTTCGACGTTACTTCTCAGACCCGTCTCATGTCTTCCAACCCGAGGAGGTTGAGTTGGAAGTGGATGCATCTTTTGAGGAGCATCCTATCCAAATTGTCGATTGAAGTATGAAGGTTCTCCACGGCCAATATGCTCCTCTGGTATGAGTGATATGGTAGCACTAGCGAGTAAAGGATGAGACTTGGGAGAGGGAGGATGATGTACAATCTCAGTGGCTGGAGTTGTTTGGGGTTTCTTCTTCTACGCCACCATGCTAGGGAAATTTAGAGATGAATTTCTTTAAGGGGGGAAGTTTGTAAGAACTTGGATCTTCCTTTCAGGTATGTTTTTCTTTTTATGGTGTTATTGAGGAAAAATATGTTTTTTCTGAAATTTTTTGTAGCACATGCCGTGCACTTTATGAGTACATGTCGTGTACTCGATTACCACAGGTAGCCATGTGCTTGCCGTGTAGCGTCCTTGCACACGACCATGTGAGGCGACCTAGAGGTTGCCTAAAGTGGGGCTCGGTAAGAGCAAGTACACACCATGTACTTCAAAAGTAAACACCGTGTACTTTTTTTTCATTAAACAGACCAGGGTAATGTCTTATCGATAGAAATGTCTTCTTCTTCGAATTCTTTGTTTGAGAGAACCCATACAACTGTGAATCTTCTTCGAGCCCCTGAGCGAGCATTTTTTCTCTGAATCAAACTCCATCGGTTGCATTTGAATCACATCATTGAGTTCTCTGTTCTTCTTGAGCACCATCTTCTGATTTTCTATTCTCTTGTGAGATATCGTTGGTTTAATGTTTTAGAAATTTTTGTAGATCTACTGCGTTCTAGGTCGATCCAAGTGCCAATACCAGAGTATAACGATCTTACAACGCTGAGGTAGGTGGTTTGTGCCTTTCTGTTGAAATTCTTTGAGTAATATGTGCAATTTTGACTAATAACCTTGAATGAGGTATTGTGAGTTTACCATTTCAACCCTATGAATTTCATTCCAATATTTTTATGCTTGTGTAGAGGTTAATTGAATGTGAATAGGTTTGATTTCTATGCTTTAGAAGGGATTTCCCATGCAGGTTCTGTTTATGACCGTTTGGTCCTGTTTAGCCTTTTAGGCTTCCTTGATGTTTCCCATGCCTAGTACTATAGGATGGAGTGAATATTTGATCTAACATGATTGATATGTTGTAGAATGTTTAGTCAAGTAGTTCTTGAGATTTACTTTGTCTGTATTTCATTTCTATTATCGTTTGACTTACACAAGGTCGTGAGAACCCGATGTAGTAGACTATAAAAGGGATTGACCATGTGAGATTCCTCAGAGAGTCTTTAACCACTTTTTACTATAAGGAGAATTGACCGTGTGATCTTCCTTAGAGAGTCTTTAACCAATTTTGACTATAAGAGGAATTGATCATGTGATCTTTCTCAGAGAGTCTTTATCACTTTGACTATAAGGAGATTGACTGAGAGTGATTCGTTAGAGAGTCTTTGTTATATCCTTATAATTTGAACCAGAGGGGTAGACTGTACGTGCTTCCTAGAAGGTTTCTTGTGTTTCTAGGTAGGACAAGAGGGGATAGGCTGTGAGTACTTCCCAGAGGGTTACCTATTTGTGTTTTTCCTGCTTGATTATCTATTTACTTGTTATATGAAACTGAATGCCTTGAAACTGTAGGATTGGTTACTGCTGAGTACTTACTTGTTTACTACCTTCTTTTGTTTATTACCTACTACACATTCACTGAATGTTAGGAACAGATCATGTGGTGGTTGTCTACTGGGATTTAGTCTCACACCCTGTTTGAGACATGCTTTTAGGCCCAAACAGATTATATTGCTGCATTTATAGATAAGGGAAATCGCCCTTCTACTTCAGGTACTTGAGTGCTGTAGAGTTGGAGAGCATGGGACCAAGCTGAGGCTTGAGATGCTGAGGAGTTGTCATCTGTCTTTCTTTTGTACTTTGGTTTAGTACTGTTTGTATTCCAGCATTGTGGTCTGTTTTTCTGATTTCCTAGAAATATGTATCATGCATCATTCATATATATATATATGTGTGCTCCAATTTATTAATTGTAGTCTTCTGATGTTTCCTTTTGTATGGATTATTACTGCTTATGCTATTGTATATCTATTTTACTTCTTCTGTGTTACTCTGCCAAGGAGGGCATAGTTTTCCCACTATCACACCCAAGGCCCTCACTGCTAGTCGGCAGCCTCTGGCATTCAGAGAAATTTACTTGAGGCCATGTGTCCATCTGGGTACAGAGTGCCTCTGGGAAGTTTTCAGAACTGAGACGTTACATGGGATAGTTGGAGGACTTACAGAGGAAGAAGTTCATAAGGCCCAATGTTTCTCCATGGGAATCCCTCATTTTGTTTTCCATGAAGGCAGATGGGAGTCTGAGGCTTTGTGTGGACTATCAGTGCCTGAAACAGGTGACCATGAAGAACAAGTATCCTTTGCTGAGGATCAATGATATCTTCGACCAGCTGAAGGGAGAACAATGGTTTTCGAAGATAGACCTCAGATCAAGCTATGATCAGATCAGGGTACGAGATGAGGATGTACCGAAGATAACCTTCAGATGTTGGTATGGACACTATGAGTTCTTGGTGATTCCCTTTGGTGTAACCAATGCCCCAACACTATTCATGGGGCTCATGAATAGGATATTCCAGACTTACCTTGATCGCTTCATAGTAGTCTTCATTGATGACATCTTGATATAATTGGAATTAGAGGAGGAGCACGCTATAGACCTATAGATAGTTTTGGATACACTCTGAGATCACCAGATTTATAGAAATATCTCTGAGTGCTTTTTTGGGATATGGGAAGTCCACTTCCTGTGGTATGTTATCTTGAATGCTGAATTTGTAGTGGATCTGGTGAAGATATTGGCAATGCTTGCTTGGGAGCCACCCAGAAGTGTGACAGAGGTGCAATGTTTCCTAGGATTGGCTGGGTACTACTGGAGATTTGTACCTGACTTTTCTAGAGTTGTGACACCCTTGTCAGCTTTGAAAAATAAGGGACAACCCTTCGTGTGGACCGAGAGATTTCAATAGAGTTTTTAGGAGATGAGGCAGAGAATAAGGAGTGACCTCATCTTGAGGCTACCAAAAGAGGGCATTGGGTATGTAGTATACTGCGATGCATTTGGGATCAGACTAGGTTATGTTCTAATGCAGGAGTGAGTGGTGATAACCTATGGCTCATGACATTTGAGACAGCACGAGCAAAACTACGCTACCCATGACCTGGAGTTAGCAGCAGTGGTCTTTTCCTTGAAGATGTGGCAACTCTACTTAATGAGAGAATGTTTTACAGTATACTCTGATCAAAAGAGTCTCAGGTACATCTTATCACAGAAGGACATGAACTTAAGACAATGACTATGGATAGAGTTCCTTTAGGACTATGACTTTGAGATAGTCTACACTTCTGGTAAGGGGAACGTGGTGACAAATGCACTCATCAGGAGGTCTGGTCTACAGTTGTTGAGTGAGGCGACAGAGCAGCTAGCCGCGTTGCAGTTATCCTTCATGGATAGTGATGGAGAAGCTTATATCTAGTCTATGATAGTTACTCCCCCACTACTTCAGCGAGTCGGGGAGGAAAAACTTGGGGACATAGACTGCGAGGTTCGATGTTCTCAGATATCCTCAGGACAGACTCCTGATGAATTTTTTGAAGGTGGGGAGCACGTAATCCTCTTCAGAGGACGCACTATGGTACCCGTGAAGCTACGAGAGGAGGTGTTGAGGGAGTTACATACATCCCCTTTGGTGGTACATCCTGGAGTGGAGAAGATGTACCAGGACCTCCGACGTTAGTACTGGTGGCCGACAATGAAGAAAGAGGTGGCAGAGTTCGTATCATGATGCCTCACTTGTCAGCAAGCAAAGGCCGAGCATCAGGTACCAGCGGGCTTCGCTCAACCACTTGAGGTACCAAAGTGGAAGTGGGATGGTATATCTATGGACTTCATGTCAGGGATACCACGTAAGTTCAGAGGCCACGATTCCATCTAGGTGATTGTTGACCAACTCACCAAGTCGGACCACTTCCTACCCATCTGAGAGTACAGATTGGTATAGAGTTTGGGGCACCTCTAAGTACAGAAGATTGTATGACTTCATGGGGTGAAAATGATGATCGTCTTAGATCATGGCACTCATTTTACATCCCTATTATGGAAGGGATTACATGAGGCATTTGGGACTCAGCTACGCTTGAGCACCGCCTTTCATCCTCAGATAGATGGTCAGATGGAGCGGACCATTCAGATACTCAAGGACATGCTTTGTGCTTGTGCCCTTGATTTTGGCTACAGTTGGGAGGACCACCTTCCACTGGTGGAGTTCTCTTACAATAACAGTTATCACTCCACCATCGGCATGGCTCTCTTTGAGGCCATGTACATGCGACCCTGTAGATCACCACTATGCAAGAAAGAACCAGGGGAGTCAGCACTTATGGGTCCAGAGTTGGTACAAGCTACCACAGAGAAGGAATAGATCATACAGAAGAGGATAAAGACTGTATATATCCAAAACAAGTCTTATGTCGATAGGAGACAGAGATACTTGGAGTTTGAGGAGGGATACCATGTCTTCTTACGGGTCTCACCCCGACGAGGATTAAAGAGGTTTGGCTGGGGTGAAAATATATCTTTGAGGTTCATCGGACCTTTCTAGATCCTCAATAGAGTAGGTGAGGTGGCGTACCATCTAGATCTTCCCCCAAAGATGCACCGGGAGCATATTGTTTTCCATGTGTTATAGCTAAAGAGGTACATGTATGATCCATCACACGTTATCAACTGGGGCGAGTTGAACATCAACAATGAGGCAATGTTTGCAGAGTTCCCAGTGGAGATAGAGGATTGATAGGAGTGGGTCCTTTATGGGTGGTTGATTCCTATGGTGAAAGTTCATTGGTAGTATGAGAACCTCCAGGAGAGAACCTGGTAGCATGAGGCTCAGATACGTGCTCAGTACCCACATTTGTTCCCCTAGTTTTGTTGTAGATTTCGGGGACGAAAATCCCTAAGGTTGGGAGAATGTAAAGACTTGAAAATTACATATATTTTTTTAAAATTATTTGGGATTATTACAAGTCTTCAAAAATTGACGGAGCTTGATTCTAAGGCCCAGTGTGCCCGAAACGGATTTTTGAATTTTTTAACGTACGTTCAGTAAACGTGTGAGAGAGAATTTATATCGTTTTAACTGGTTCTTAGAATTGAAATATGATGGAACCATTGAATCCGTAACACTAGGATTCACTTAAGGGAGGCTTAACTTTAGCTATAGTAGGCTGGGAGAAAAAGATAGTTTTTTAAACTTTTTGAAGAATAATAAAATAACATAAAAATGTTATTTTTTTCCACAAACTGTTGAACGATGGTGGAGGGACCATTGAGTTATCAATCCATTTAATGTCTTGACTCTTCTATTTTGTAACCTCACCATTGAGAGTTAATAGGTTCATTAATCAAAACTCATTAATGAACCTCATTAATTCTTAGGATGCGTAAATCTCCCTTTTACTCTATTTAAATGAATCTTAGTCTTGGGTTTTTGAGACGGAAGGGAGGAACCTATGATGAAGTGTCACAAAATCTTCCACCAATGAATAATGGAGGCTTAGATGACAACATTGGAGGAGTAAAACTGGGATCGATGAACGCCAGTGGCTTCATCAACTGTGGATTCTTCTTCCACAACTGCGACGTCTCCTCTATTTTCGAGGTAGGGGTTTTTTATGTTTAAATTCATGAGATTTTTTTTTATTTTCCATGTTCATTAAAATAATGAAGAATCGTAGAAGTGTTGAATGGGTTTTAGTTTATCTTTGATGATTTAATTATTACCCACTTGATATGATTCTAACGTGGAGGGTGTGGGCTAAACGAACAAGGCCTAGACCATCCGCCACTTCAGTTTTTGTTGCGTTATTCATGGGTGAAGTTTTAACTTGACAAAAACTTGAATCCAGGAGCCACGTAGTGACAACAACATCTCAGGTGGCCTGTAACTACGTTTGGAAGGGAAAATGGACCATTGGAACTCACCTGGTGGCCCGCAGAAGCCCCACCGGTGACCGTCTATTACCGGCCGCGATGGAGAGGCGGCGCCTGGAGGTGCCATGAAAGATTAGAAGGGGTGGCCGACATCGGCCGACCGTGGTGGTAGTAGGGCGACACACCACTGCGCACCGTAGAAGGAGATGCGGCTTTGAAGTAGCTGCGAAGGGGACCCATGCCCGATAGGTCCCGCTGACAAAGAGGTGACACCACGTGGCACCACCATTGCAAAATTGAATGGCTTTTAGATGTTTGGGAAGGGGGAGTGACCCCCCCTGCACGGGCTGAGCCCGCCACAGCCCAGGCCACTCGGACCGACCCAGCTGGTTCAGGCCAGGCCGGGTTGGTCCGACCGGGTGGGACCATACCCGAACCCTTTTCGGACCAAATATGCTTAAAATCTCATATCTCACAAACCATGTGTCCATTCAATGAACCATATATGGTGCTAGAATCCTGGGAACAAGACGGTTCGTTTGAGATACCCCACTTGAGCTTTGGAGAAAGTTGGAGTACAACCAGGTTGGATTGAACTCGAATCCAACTGGGCCCTCAGTACTAAAGCGCTTATAACTCACAGACCAGGAGTCCGATTGATGCGTCGTCTATAACATTTCAAACCTTATGACATAGCGCTCCTTTGGGTTACTCCTTTGTGTAACTTCGTGTTAGTTAAAGAATGAACGATATCTTGAGGAGCAGATAGTATGGAAATCAAGCACATTGGGTGTGGGGAATCCAATCCTATGGCTGACTGTCAATTGAAGAGATACCCTGTGTGGATCAACATCATAAAAACCTGGTGTGGATCAGAATCATAGCGACCCTGTGTGTATTTTCATAATAGAAACCCCATGTGGATCAGCATCATAGCGACCCCATGTGGATCAATATGATAGCGACCCTGTGTGGATCAGGATCATAAAAACCCTATGTGGATTGGCATCATAGCGACCCTATGTGAATCAAAATTCTAGTGACCTTCTGTGGATCAACAGTGCACGACCCAACGAGGACCATCCTTAGAGTGACCTGTCATGGATCAGCGACATACGACCCTGTGTGGATCGACAATGAAACAACTTCTTCATGGTTTAGTTTTGGAACTTCCTAGCAGAATAAAATGATATATCTTATGACCAATCATCTTTATTCTTGATCTCTAAGTTGTATACCTAGTTTGAGATGAGTATTTTCTTGTGCTTTTTGATTGAGATTATACTTTATGGTTTTCCCTATGAGGAATTCTGAGAGACCTTCGAGGGTCTTGGGGTCCCTACTGGGTATTGTTATACTCACCCATGCATAGGCTTCACCCTCACCTTTTTGCGTCTTGTGAAGATGATGACTATCTTGGCTGAGACTTTGGGGTGCTAGGACCAGGAAGTACACGTAGGTGACTGGTTGACATGGAGAGCTATGGAGATGAGTTGTACCTATCCTTCAGGTAGGATCCATGGTGGACGATCTCAGGAGCTGTTTTCTGTTGTAGTTGTATATTTTCAGTTCGGCTTGTATTCTGGCCCCTTTAATTTCAATACACACTTTTACTATATCAGTTTTACTATATGTTTTTCATCTGGTCGTGTTCTTGGTTTGTGTGTTTGCAGGTTTAAAGGCAATGCGTTCCCACTTTCTGGGATATGCCTTTCCGGTGCTAGTTGGAAACCCATAGCCTATGGAAGGTGGGATTGGGGTAGTCACAGCATGACCCCCAAGGGATGGGTCATGACATAATATATGATGATGAATCATTAGATAAAACATTAATGATATTTTTTTAGAACATTTTTTTGCGGTTCCTCGATAATCATGTACTTGTTTCATTATATAATTTAATTTCATGCATTGAAGTTCATTCGATAACACAAAATTGGTTAAAACATACACTTTACATTCTCATTCAACCATTAAAAGGGTTTTATGATCATCTTGAAAGAAGTAATGGAAATTGGAAACACATCGTCCACGATTTTGGTAAATCAGCACATCGTGGATGATATTTTTATTTTTAGAAAAAGAGGGAGAGGAGAGGAAGGAAGATGAAGAATATTTTACATGAACATGGTAAAATAAAGAATATATATGATTCTGTAGATTTCATACCTCCTGGATAAGTGGAGGGAAAGAGAATATAAGAAAAGAAAATAATTAAAAATAAAACACATGAAAAAGGAAGAGGATTCTTACCTCTTGATCTCTTCTCCTTGAGATCCTCTTTAAGGCCACTGGTTTTGGCCTTTTAGTGAGACCAAAATCTCTAGGACATGGGTAAGAGCCTTGGGGATGAAATTTGGAATAACTTAGACAATTATCAAGGATTGAGAGGTGCAAGAGGAAGAGGGTAATGAGGGTGGTATTTATACTGGAGGAGAGGAGGGTTTTTACATTATTTTAATATTTTTGTCCAAGACTATGAATAGTCTTCATTCTTGTGATAAAAATAGTAAAGAGAACATGTGAGTTTGAAACAAGTGGGATTACATCACTTATGATGTCATAAATAGTGTATTTAACTGATACTTTGAATATATGGTATTTTACCGTATTACACTATTCATAAAAAATTCAAGAATTTCAGAAAAATTCCAAAAATTCACCCTAACCATTTTATGTATATAATTAAAAAATGAACCCCATTTTTTTAAAAAAAATCTAAATATTATTAATTGAATTTTCATATAAAATCAAACTTTATTAAAAAATTAACAATTTTAAAACTATTACTTAATTTATATCACCTTGAAAAATTAATCAAGATGTCATTATCTTAAATCCTTAAGAAAATAAAATAATAATATAATTTACTATTCATTAGGGTCATATTTCTATTCATATTACTATTCATAAGGGTATGTTATTATTCACCAAAAATGAATTTGGTTTCATTATACTCCAAATAACTTATTGATCATAATTGTATGTGACCATTTATTGAAATTCAAAACATAGAAGTAGAAAAATTATGTTTAAAGGCTAGTTATAACTATCTAATTCAAACAAAGATTCATTCAGTTCAATTTAGTTTGAAAACCTTGGGGTGTTACATTATCCCCACCTTCTAGAAATTGTTTCCTCACAATTTTATTTACTTATTAAACAAGTTAGGGTACCTTTCCCTCATAATATTTTCAGACTACCATGTTTCTTCTTCAAGCATGTGGTTTATCAAAAAAACCTTTACCTGATGGATTACCTTATTTCACAATACCTGTTCCCTTCAATCAAGAATCTGAACTGGTTTCTTTTTATAAGAAAGGTTCTCTTCCAACTGAACTGCTTTTGGGCTCAAGACATGAGATGATTCTAGCACATACTTTTTAATCATAGAAACATGAAAAAAATTATGTACCTAAGATAAACTTGGAGGAAAAGCTACTCGGTAAGAAACTGGTCCAACCTTCTCCAAGATTTTGTAAGGTCCAATAAACCGTGGACTTAACTTTTCTTTCTTACCAAAATTCATAACACTTTTCCATGGTGAGATTCTAAGAAAAAAATGATCACCTACCTAAAAAAAATGTCTTTCCTTCTATTGTCTGCATAACGTTTCTCTTTGCTATGAGCTGTCCTCATGTGTTGCTAGATCATCTTCACTTTCTTAGCCACTTCCTCTACTAATTCTGGTCCCATCAACTTCCTTTCTCTGACTTCATCCCAAAAAGATAGAGTTCTACACCCTTTCCAATACAATTCCTTGAAAGGTTCCATATAAATATTGGAATGAAAACTGTTATTATAAGAGGAATCAACTTAAGAAAGATATTGATCCCAACTTACCTAGTAGTCCATTGAATAAGCTTGAAGCATATCTTCCAAAGTCTGAATAGTTCTTTCTAACCGCCCATCTGATTGAGGATGAAAAGATGTACTAAAATTTAATTCTGTTCCCAATAACTTCTGAAGGCTCTTCCAAAAGTTAGAAGTGAACCTTGGATCCTGGTTAGATACAATGGAAATATGAACTCCATGTAACCTAAAAATCTCTTTGAGATACATTTGATAAAGCTGATATAAAGACATTATTTCTCGAATAGAAAGAAAATGTGCAGATTTAGTCACCAGATAAAAAATAACCCAAATCGCATTGTTACCTTGAGAAGTATTAGGTTGTCCAAGCACAAATTCCATAGATATATTCTCCCATTTACACTCTGGTACTAGAAATGGCTGAAGCATCCCCTTTGGTAACTGACAATCTACTTTAACCTATTAACATGTCAAACATTTCACAGTAAATTTTGCAATATCCCTTTTCATTCCATCCCACCAGTAATACTCTTGAAGGTCTCTATACATCTTAGTACTGCCAGGATGAATTGAAAATGGAGAACTATGAGCTTCACACAACAAATCTTTCTTCAACTAGGAATCGCAAGGCACACACAACCTTTTACCAAATCTTAAAACACAATCTTTATCAAGGTTAAATTCTGGAAACTTACCCATTTTAACTAATTCTACCTTTTTCTATATCTCACGGTCTTCCTTCTACACTTTATTAATTCTCTTTGATAACGATGATTGCAATGAAACCTGAAACAAAACATATGTATCTCCAACACCAATAACTTCTAAGCCAAAATTCATCAAATCATTAATCAGTGGATCATGTTCTAAATGTAAAATGGTTAATGATGCATGATGTTTTCAAATCAAGGCATCCAACACTTTGTTTGATTTTCCTAGATGGTAATTGATCATGAAATAATAATCTTTTATCAATTCAATCCATCTTCTCTACCTCATGTTTAATTCCTTCTGAGTGAATACATACTTCAGACTTTTATGGTTAGTATATATTTGACATTTGGCTCTGTATAAATGATACCTCCAAATTTTCAAAGAAAAAACCACATATTCCTATAGAAAATCATATTTAAAATAATTTAACTCATTAGGTTTTAGTTATCTTGAATCATAATCAATTACCTGATCATTCTACATCAAAACATAACCAAGTACCTTCAATAAAGCATCACTGTAGATGACAAACTCACCATTTTGGGATGAAAAGGCCAAAATTGGAGCATTCACCAATCTCTTCTTCAGTTCCTGAAAACAAACATCACATTATTCTATCCAAACAATTTTAACCATTTTTCTCATTAACTTAGTTAACAGGCTAAATAATCATGCAATGTTTTTAACAAATCATCAGTAATAACCTTCCAATCTAAGAAAACTACAAATATCTGTAACATTTTTAGGTCTTGGACATTCATTAACCACTTTTGATTTGGCAAGATAAATAGTTATTACATACTTATTTACAATGTTCCCAAGAAAAGAAATCTATTTAAACCAAAAATAACACGTGCTGAATTTTCCTTACAATTTATTTTCCTTTATGTTTTGAAAAAAAAACCCTTAGATGTTTTTCATTATCCTATTTACTCTTAGAAAATACCCTAATTTCATCAATAAAGACCACCACAAACATATCCAAGAACTCATTAAATATTCTATTCATAATATTCATTAATACATCAGGTGAATTAGTTAACCCAAATGACATAACAACAAACTAATAATGCCTATATCTAGTATGAAAAGCTATTTTCGGGATGTCATCCTCCTTCACTTTTAACCGATGGTATCCGAATCTCAATTCAATCTTGGAAAAGCACTGAGTTCCCTGGAGATGATCAAACAAGTCATCGATATGGGTAAAATGATACTTGTTTTTAATAGTGATGTTATTCAAAGCTCTATAATCAATGAAAAGTCTAATGGAACCATATTTCTTTTTAATGAACAAAATAGAAGCACCCCATGGTGAAGTGCTAGGATGAATGAAGCCTTTCTCAAGTAACTCATGCAATTGATTTTTCAATTCAATAAGTTCTATTTGAGCCATTCAATATGGGAGTTTTGAAATTGGATTAACATTAGGAAGTAAGTTAATTGTGAATTTGACTTCCCAATTAGGTATGAAATTGGTTAACTCATCAAGAAAAACATCAAGGTATTCATTTACCACTGACACATAATTAATCTGAATAGTTCCCTTCAACAATAAGAGCAAGATAACTTTCATTTCCTTCTTTCAACAATTTATCATCTTCCTGATATGTTATAAATTTTATAGATTTGTTCTTGTATAAAAACTGAAACTCTTTCTGAAAAATAACTTCTTTACCTCTACAAACAATCTTATCATGATAAATAGAAAGCCAATCCATTACCAGAATGACATCAAACTCTACTGAGGAGAAAATAAGGTTTTCAGGTAAATTATTTCCACATACAACAATAGAAATATTATTATAATTCCTATTTGCTATAATATTTCCCCCCTGTGTTTTTAAAATAAGTTTCGGTCTCATTTGTTGAGGTGATATTTTAAATTTAGCAAACAATTTATCAGAAATGATGGAATGTGTAGACCCCGTATCAAAAAAAATGTAGAAAAATGTGAGTAATAAAATAATTTACCTGATACAACTTCATTGGATGGCCCAACATCTACCGACATAGTTTCAAGGGATCTCACTACACCTTTATACTTATATTCTATCTTATTTTCATCATTCAGATCTCTCTTTCGGTAGAAAGTTTCATAATGAATCATCTCTCCGCATTTAAAACACTTTAAAGTTTTCTTACCAGGATTAGTATTAGGATCATCTTCATTAAAATCTCATGCCATATGTCCAAATATACCACATTGAAAACACTTTCTAGTTTTGTTAAGGCAATTCCCAGGGTGCTTCTTGGCACACTTTTCACAAACTAGAAACTGAATTTTCTTACCATAAGATCTTTTTGATTGATTCTTACCCATATGTTGCCATCTGGACCACTTCTTATCATTGTTTTCAAAGTTCATGTGATCATCAAAAAACTCCATCTCTACTCTCTCATCATATCAGAAAAGTTTCTTATAACTTTTTAATTCATGGGAGGCCAATGCCCTTCGATACCTTGGCTTCAATCCTGAGTAAGAGCGGTTGATTTTGCTATCAAGATCCAAAATAGGATTGGGAGCATACCTCACTAGTCATGTGAATTTTTATTTATACATGACCATTGAATCTTCTTCCTCCTACTTTAATTCAAGTAATTTATTCTCCATCCTTAGTCGAACCACATTTGGAAAATATTTTTCAAGGAAAAGAATTTTAAATCCATCCCACTCTAAGGCATCAATATACTCTTTATCCCCGATATTCTTGACCATTAACTACCACTGATCAGTTTAACCTATAAAAAATAAATAGAAATAATTACCTTTTGATTATATGAACATCCCTTAACATCAAATATATTTTCAAGGGCATTAATCCATCATTTAGTTGCTACTGGGATAAAAGTTCCATTGAAAGTAGGAGGGTGTTGTCTCATAAAATGTTTTATTATCATTTTGTTCTATTATGGTACCTCTGGTTTTTCTCTTGCATGGATGAAAATTCCATTTATTTCCCATATAAGTTTATTTTTTACATTCACAAACTACTCGGTTCTAATCCCCACTATTCCGGTGTACAAATTCAGAAGGATATCATTCTTTCGGTGCCTCTCCTCATTAGCTTCCCTGTTTCTTCTGCAGAAAACCATTCTAAACAAACATATCTTAGTTGAAGAAGTATGATAACATTAAAATGATATATCATTTAAAATTAACCATAAAGTAAAAATCATTTATGTTATTCTATTAACATCATCATAACCCCTAAAGTTATCTAAAACATCATTTGATACCAACTATATAGACCCAGTCTTATTCCATTACATAATTATAAATTTTAATCAAAAACTCACTTTAATATTGAGGATATTTTTAGGTTTATAATTTTAGATAATTTGGATATGATACATACATTACATTAAATATTCATATAGAGAAGATACCACCAAAAATAGTATCCATTTATTTAAAAATATATAACTTTTCAAATAAAACATGTTTTCTTTGAAAAATCTTCATGACATTTAACTTGGATTCCTTATTTGTCTTACACATCATTATAACCTGTGAAAATCATATAAAAACTTGGGATGAGAACAAAAATCTTAGTAAAATATATAAAAATAATAAAATAAAACATCAGTCCATGAATACTTGTAAATGCATGAAATCATTTAAAAAAACCCTCATGGCTACCTTACAATTTGTGTAACCATCACAGTTACACTTGGAGTAACCATATGGCCGACCTAAAACTTATACATAACCAATGAATTTTATGGAGATATAGGTATAACCCTTCATCATAAAAAATTCCCAAGAACTAGAATATAATCATACAACATGAATAATTGCATAAAAACATTGCTTTTGAATTTTGTAAAACAGAATTTTAAAAGTGGATTTTAAAATAAAATCCCCTTAAAAATATAATATAATTGAAGTGAGACTTAATAGAGTGGATGTAATATGTATATAAACTATAAATAAACACAATTAAACATAATATAAACAAAATTAATCTCACAAACAATTTTAATACCATGTAAATAATGAAGTATAATGTTAACCCAAAAAAATGGAAATTGGGTTAAGAATTCCCTTACCTTGGGTTTTTCTAACTTCAAAATTGTTTAAAACTCCTTCATAATGGTTAACAGAGTGTTATTATTATCTTACAAAAACAAAATTAATTTTTATAACTCCTTATATGATCATTTCATAAAATCATTTCATGCTTTAATTATTATTATTTTATTCCTTCTCTTTCTTTGGGTGTGTTCTTTACATGATTTCCACAACCGGTTTGTATTTGATTTTATTATCTTATTGAAATAAAATTCCAGAATTGTAATGAAATAGTATTCATGTGTTTATATAATATATAATTATACCATAAATTATTTTGTTATCATATATGATGATGAATCATTAGATAAAATATTAATGAGATTTGTTTAGATCATTTTTTTGCGGTTCCTCGACAATCATGAACTTGTTTCATTATTTAATTTCCTGTCATGAATTAAAGTTCATTCAAGAACATACAATATGTTACTAAATAAACTTTACATTTTTATTCAACCATTAAAATTATTTTACGATCATCTTGAAGGAAGTAATAGAAATTGGAAACACATTGTCCATGATTTTGGTAAATCATCACATTGCGGATGGTGTTTTTATATTTAGAACAAGAGGGATAGATGAGGAAAGAAGATGATGAATACTTTACATGAACATGCTAAAATACAGAATATATATGATTATAAATATTTCATACCTCCTGGATAAGTGGAGGGAAATATAGTATAAGAAAATAAAATAATTGAAAAGAAAACACATGAAAAAGGAAGAGGATTCTTACCTCTTGATCTCTTCTCCTTGAGATCCTCTTTAAGGGCTTTGGTTTTGACCTTTTGGGGAGACCAGAAGCTCTAGGAAGTGAGGATTATACCTAGGGATTTAATTTTGCATAACTTAGACAATGCTTAAGGCTTGAGAGGTGTGAGAGGAAGAGGGGAACAGGGGTGGTATTTATAGTGGAGGAGAGGAGAGATTTTACATTATTTTCATCATTATTTTAATATTTTTATCAAAGACTATTAATAGTCTTCATTCTTGTAATAAAAATATTAAATAAGGAATGTGAGTTTGAAAAAAGTGGGCTTAAATCACTTATGATATCATAAATAGTGCATTTAACTGATAATTTGAATATATGGTATTTTACCATAATTCACTAGTTATAAAAAATTCAAGAAATTCAAAAAATCCCAAAAGTTTACCCTAACCATTTTTTGATGGGTATAATTCCAAAATGAACTCCATTTTTTGAAAATAATTTTCTAAATATTATTAATTTTATTTTTAAATAAAATAATACTTTATTCACAAATTAACAATTTTAAAACTGTAGCTCAATTTATATCACCTTGAAAAATTAATCATAATTTCATTATCATAAAGCCATAAGAAAATAAAATAGTAATATAATTTACTATTCATTATGGATATATTACTATTCATATTACTATTCATGAGGGAATGTTACCATTCACCAAAAAATCAATTTGGTTTCATCTAACTCCAAATAAATTACCGATCATAATTGTAGATGAACATTTTTTGAAATTCAAAACATAGAAGCAGAAAAGTTATGTTTAAAGGCTAGTTAAAACTATTTAATTCTAACAAATTTTCATAAATTTTAATTTAGTTTGAAAACCATTGGGTGTTACATCTTCAATCATCTATATAGAAACTAATGTATACCCTTGAAAGAGAATGAAATGATCCCCACCTTCAAAAAATCCCTTAGTGAATCACCAAAAAATATATGGTGTCACAAAACCTTACAATTTAAAACTAAAAGATGATCCTCCTTAACTCAATAAAGAAATTTAGGGGTCAACACCACAAACTGAAGGTAGGAAATGTATCCTTCCTCCACATAAACTGACCACAATAAAGACAATTGATCAAAAAACCCCTCCATCAACTGAGTATGAGATTTATTTCTAAGGGTATCAGCTATAACATTTCCCTTCCTTGGAGTTTAGACTATATCAAAATCATAGTCCTGTAAGAACTCCAACCAACATCTCTTCCTCAAAATCAAGTCCCATTGTAAAAATATATACTTGAGGCTATTTTAATTTGTAAAGACCATAAATATATTACCAAGAATATAATTCCTCCACATCTATAAGGAAAACACAACTACTTCAAGCTTCAAGTTATGAGTCACATAGTCCTAATTATGCGGTGTCAATTGCCTAGAACCATGAGTAATCACATCTCAATTCTAAATCATCACACGACCTCGCCTATACATAGATGCATCTCAGTGCACCACATACTCCACTCCCTCCCTAAAAAACCATGAAACTAGAGTACTGGTCAAATGACTAATTTCCCATTTGGGGTAAGTGTAGTCATAGGTGTTGCAACATGGGAAGATTATACCACAAATATCCAATGGTATTTTTATAGCCCATGATAACTGCGCACCCTTAACACAATATTAAGTGGATCCAAAACCATCACTACCTCAATCTTCAGAGAATCCATTATAACACCTCCCTTTGTAATGACATGCTCAAGGAAACTAACTTTTTGAATCCAAAACTTTTAGTTTTAGAGCTTTCCATATATATGATTCTCATGCAGTTGGTTTAAGATAATCCATAGATGCTCTGTATGCTCCTTCTCTATCTGAGAGTAAATGAAGATGTAATAAATGAAAACTACTATGAATCAGTACAAGTATGATTGGAAAATCATGTTTATATTCTTTATTAGCAATATTGGGGAAATCATTATACTGGAAAAAATCACTAAGAACTCATAGTGACCATAATGGTGCTCATGACCCGTATTTGACATGTCATCCTCATAAACCCAAATATATTGAAAAATATATATGATATCAATCTTTAAGAAAGATATTTCTCCCTTTAGCTAGTCAAAGTGATCATCAATTGTTAAAATAAAGTATTTTTATTGATTTCCACCTAATTTAAGTAGTGATAGTCAATAAAAATCCTCAAGGTCTCGGCTAATTTTATGGATAATTGAATAAAAATTATCCATAGGGGAACAATGGACCTAATAAAAAATTTCACTATAAGGTCATCTAATTGAATCTTTAACTCCTTGATCTCATTTGGATCCATATGATATGTTTGTAAGGATATAAATGTGGTCATGGGGTGAAAGTTGATATTGAAGTTGACTTCATGATGAGGGAGAAACCCTAGAAATTATTTTGGGAAAATATATGCATACTCATTTACTACTATAATCATTTTATCCACCATAACATCAATTTCATATAGTGTTAGGCTCACCTACTATAAGGTAACCAACTACAATATCTGTAGGCTCGTTCTTGCTCATCCCATCCAAGTGTTCCATTTTCTAGTAAAGGTTAATATTTACCCTTCTTCTCGATGAAATATAACTTTACATCAATAAAAATTTACCAAATATTAGACTAAAAAACCAATCCATATTGAGTATGAAATTATAAGGTCCCATCTCTAACATTATGAGGACCTAATAGAACATATCTATGCTGAGGGTAATCTTCCATTAACGAAAGATATGAGTGAGTATGACCACCACCAATAGGTGTCTCTATCCAAAGTGATTAGTCTAAGAGTTCTTTGGGGATCTATATATATTAAATGAAATACACATTAATAAATGAATGAATCACACCAATATCAATGAGTACTTGTGGTAAGGTAGCAACAACACAAATCATACCTCAAACCATGTCGGGTGCTACTTGCTTGAATCCCTTCATTGACTATATCTATCATTTTCCTTGACCTATACCCTGATCCTATCATAGTTAATATTTAGGTGTCATTTGGAGGGGTAGATCAAAATTTCACCCATCCCTAACTGATTATCTTCCATGGTCACCATTGGGAGGGCCACCTTATCCACTATAGGGTGGTCTCTTCTTTGTGTGCTTCCACTTCTGATGATCTCCATGCATTAATGAACCATATACTACTCATCTAGTTATGAAATCTCTAGATAAGTTTCCATATCCATCGTGGGCATAAAAAATTCTTGCCTTTCTGCTTGTTGGACCCCCTTGTGGGATCTATCCACAATTGATACCTTAGACCGATATCATAAATTTTGATGCCTTTGAAAATGAGACCTTGATTTCTAGATTTGTCTCATTGTTACTATTGACTCCACCTTGTGAATAATGTAACCTTCTCTAGTCCCTATTTTCTTCTCATAGAGAAAATCCACAATCAATAAGGCTTGTTTTGTAACCCCAACACAAGTGGGAATTCACAATGGTACAGTCTAACTCAAATATTTTATCAAAGTCCATGATCAAACTTAGGAGATCAAATATATATATCATGAAACATATCTTAGAAATACCACATGAAGTCTTTAAACCTCACAACATACTAAGATATTATCATACGTCCCTACTGGAAGCCTAAAAAATCTTTTACCCATAACATCCTCATGGTTGTAGGATAATACTCCTCTATAAATAAGCCCTTGAAATACATCCAAGGTAGGGTTATCATCATGAGGATGTATGATCAACGACCAGAAATAATCCATTGCACCATGGAGAAAACTCATACCAAGATCTATAATATGATCTATGGGTTTTATAACTTGTTAGAAGATGTGAGTAACATACTCTAGCCCATCTTCTGATGCATGGGGGTATAAACAACAATGAAACCTAATAGGTAAATATCACTGAAAACCGTGTAGTTAACTCTACCTATGATTAGTCTCATCCTACTCTATGGGGATTAACATCTGTACTATGGGTTGGTTTTCTCTTTTCTTGATTGGATAAGGATTAACCTTCATCTCCACTGATGTGGGCAAAAAATCCCTTTCAAAACCATAAAAATGAATTATTTTCTTACAGCTAGTTAGTTTCTAGAAGATGAATCACTGGAATGAGATCAATTATAGGATTATTAGGGGTCTATTAACTATTAATAGAGTGTGTGGAATCTGTCTAAATCCCATCCCAAGATTTTTTTTATAAGATGGTGCCTGGACAGAAAACCAAGGCACTATAAATATAAAGAAAAATAATTACGAAAGTCTAAAAGATGGAAACATATTACAATATTTATTATGAAAAAAAGTAAGTTAACATGAAGTTCATCAACCTGGGTAATGTATTGATTTATTCCCTTGTTTCCAATACCATCAGCAACCATGTTAGCTTCATGATATATATGAGTGATAATGTAGTTGATATCGTGAAGAGCATGAATACAGTCCATCCAACAGGTGGTGATCGACCACGAAAGATGTATCACACCATTACAAATGGCTTGCACAATAGTGGTCGAATTACTCTCAATCTAGAGGTTGTTCCAGCCATGTTGTTTGGAAAAAAATATAGCATGAATCATACCCATCATTTTAGCTTCCAGATAGGGAGTAATTCCACAGCTACCATAGAAGCAACCAATGATCTGACCAGTATGATTCCTGAATATGGTGCCACAACCCACAGGACTTGGATTGCCTTTGGAAGCACCATCCACATTAACCTTAATCTATCCTGGAAGAGGGGAATTCCAGAAGACTTAAAAAGTACGGTGAGGTTGGTAGTAGTTTCTAGTATTACGTAAACGTAGAAGGATGCCAAAGTCGTGCACCATGTTGTTGCAGTGACCCTTTTGGATCTAAGAAACTTTGAAAATGGAAATGATAATTTGAGTTTGTCCTGCATTAAGAATGGACGAGAATTTATTATTAAAAATAGCATTTCTATCATACCATATCATGTGGTGAAGCTCAGTGACAGCAGCAAGAAAAATGTTCTTAATTTGTTGAGAACTATTAAGATCTACACATCTCTTCAATTGAGTTTTTAAAGAGTCATGTATCCACTATCTAAAATCAAAAATGTCAAAAATATAATTCTAAAGAGAAGAAGCAGTGGCACAAGAAAGAAAGAGATGGTTATAATATTCTCTGTGCTAATTGTAGAGGCTGCATTTAGAACAGAGTTGAAAACCAGAAAATTGAAGACGATCATCGGTGGGAAGTCTGTTATGAGAAAGTCACCAAATAAGATTAAATCATGAGGGTTTTATCCAAGGTTTTTCAAAAAGTTTTAACCACCCAAAATCACTTTCAAAGTTACAAAAAAAAAATGGCTGTAAAAGTTTTAATAATCAAGCATACCATTGTGAGAAGGTTCCCAAACTAAGAAATCATTAGTGTTTAAGAAGGGGTAGGTGTCAATGACATTCATAATGTTATCAGGAATATGATCATTATAAGAATTAAGAACATCTCTAATAGAGAGATTGGTGTTCTCAGAGCTTTAGTCAAGGGAAAACCTGGAAATTAAATGAGTTCCAACCCAGTTATCTAACCATAAGTTCATTGAGGAGTTTTTGGAGACCATCCACCTAAAGTTACTCTTAATGGTGGAAAAGGAATGCTTTATGGATGGCCATATAGAATAGGAAAGAAAGGTAGATTTTTCTTTCTTAAGTTTTTGAAGAAATCTATTTTTAAGGAAGTTGATAGAATTAGAGTTATTATAGAATAAGTTCCAAGTGATCTTACCTTGAAGAACCTCATTAAAATGTTTAGTATTTTTAATTCTAATACCTTTCTTCTCAATTGGTTGACAATAAGTAGACCAGGGTATGGTGACAAGTTTCCGTTCCATGGTGCTACCGGTCCAAAAAATTTTTTTTGATTAAGGTATTCATTTTGTTAATAATACTAGAATTCCAATTGTATACCATCATAGAGTAAACCATTTTAGAGACAATAGTAGATTTGACAAGGCAGATTCTCTCTGCCATAGAGAGGGATTTTCCTTTCCAAGAGGAATGTTGGTTTGTTACTCGATTGGAAATTTCAAGGAAATGAGAATATTTGGGTCTTCCCCAAAAGTTAGGGACACTTAGGTACTTAAAAGGTTGAGAACACTATTTTATAGCTAAGTCATTTATAATAATGCATTCTCTATTAGGGGGAAAATTCTTTCCAAAGTAGATAGAATATTTTTTCCAGCTAATCGTTTGACCAGAGATTTACTCATAGTGCGCAAGGGAATTTTTGAGGGTGCGAATATTTCTTTTATAACCTTGCAGAGAGAGAATGATATCATCAGCATACAACAGGTGAGTAGGAGAATTTAGTTTTCATGAAACATGGATGGGTTTGAGTTTGTTTTGATCAATAAGACAAGTGAGAAGTCATCTATGATAGTTCTCCATAATGGAGAAAAGGATGGAATAAAGAGGGTCCCCTTGTCTGAAACCTTTAGTACATTTGAAATAACCCCTAGGAGAACCGTTAATAAGATTGAAGATGGAGGCCAAATTGAATAAAGTTCATATAGTAGTGATAAAAGCATCACTAAAACCAAAAGATTGAATCACTTTAAAAATAAAACTCCAGTACATGGTATCAAATGCTTTTTTAATGTCAATTTTGGCAATATTATCACCTTTGTTGGTTTTGTTTAAGGTGTTAAAGCAATCCAAAGCAAGACAAATTAAATTTTAATGGATCTAACCTTGATAAACCAAAATTGATTACAGGGAAACTAATTTTTCAGTGATAGAAGAGATCCTGTTAGAAATTATTTTCATGATGATTTTATAGAGGGTGTTAATGAAGGAAATGGGCCTAATTAAATGGATCTCCGAAGCATTGTCATCCTTTGGAATTAGATAGAGAAATTGGGCGTTTAGACCCTGAGGGATAACACCATTAGAGATGAAGGATTTGACAAGCTTGAAAACATCAAAGTTAATAATATCTCAGTAGTGTTGAAAGAAACCATTACCAAAACCATCAGGGCCAGGAGCACTATCAGGGTTTAAACTGAAGAAAATGTCTTTAATTTCATGATCTAGTGGGGTGCTAAGAATAAAGTTGTTATCTTCATCGCTAACCAACATCATAATTATCTCAGGAAAGAGGTCTTTGTTTCAATCGGGTCCATTAATGATAGATTCAAAATAAGACACAATGTGGCTAGAAATATCATTTTCATTGTCTAAAATGTTGTCACCATCTTTTAAAGAGGCAATAGGTCTACAAGCTTTCAGATCTCTTTGAATGGAATTATAGAAATTAGTGTTTCTGTCCTCGTATGATAACTATTTTACTTTAAAAACTTGTTTCCTCATCCTCTCCTTAAAAGTGAGCAATAAATTGAGCATTATCGAAATATTGATTTCATGGTTCAGATCAGTGCTAAATTCAGAATTTGTGCTATTGTTTTGAAGCTGGTTTAACTCATTCTGAAGGAGGAGTATATCCTTTTCTATTTGTTTGGAATGAGAGCTACACCAAACATTTATCATCTGTTTAAGAGACTTTAATTTGGAAGGGAAATTAAAGGAATAATTTCAATGAGTCATGGAGAGCCAAAAGTTCTTTGCGATGTCAGTGAATTCAGTATTAGAGAACTAAGCATTATTAAATATAAATGGAAGAGGACATTTGATAGTGTTAGTGGAGACATTGACCAAAATAGGATGATGATCAGAATGAGGCTTATGAAGGGTGGTGCTGGAAATGGTGTCCCATTTATCTAGGGTGGGAACATTTGTGAAGTCTCTATCTAGTTTGGAGGCAACCACCATATTGTATTGTTTCCTATACTAGCTATATTTGGTACCCGTAAGATTTATTTCAATAAGGTTGTTGTCTTCGATATTGGATTTGAATTCTCTCGTAGAGATTGTAGAATGTGAAGGACCAATTTTCTCACTTTAATTGAGAATATCATTGAATTCACCAATTATAAACCAAAGTGCATGAGTGATATTATTTTTATAGGTGAGATTATCCCAAAGAGGTCTTCTATCTTGATATCTATTCTTGTCATAAACAATGGAGCAGATAATACGAGTGCCCTCAAGGACAAAATCAGATGCGAATACTTGATATGATATGTTAAGGATATTGAAGTTTTGAATGGACGAGTGAAAAAAGATCCATAGAGTATCAACTGTAGATGAATTTATAGTAGCATTAGTGAAGGAATATCCAAACTAACATAAGTGGTGGAACTTTGGAGAGAAAATGATTTTAGGTTAAGCAATAGAAAACAAAATGGGGTAGTGAGTGATGATCATTATTTTAGAATAGAGAGGGTTTCAGAGTTATAAATACCCTAAAAATTCCAAAAAGGGTCTTCATTTAAACCTAGATTTGGAGTTAGAACTCACCTTTTTTATTTCATGAGCCCTTGTGTCTAGTAGATCTTCTAATTTGTTTAGAATTAGTTGGGATCTTGGTCATATCCTGACTACTTTTAGAAGTAGGAGGGTTATTTGTGATACCTGTATTATAGTTCTCCTTCACAGGTAAGTCTATGATTTTTATAGTGTTATTGGTATCATTTTTATCCTCATTCTGAGTATTCAAGATCAAAAAATTTGTAAACATAATACTGTCATGAGATATATCTACTGATTTAGTGCTAGAATGCAGAGATTGTGTACCTGAAACATTTGAGGTAGGGATATGAGTTGATGTACCTGAGTGCCTTCCTAGTTGCTACCCATAATCCAGTGGTGGAGAGTCCATCAGGTTTTAAAGAGCACCCTATGCATTTCTCTGTATACCTGGGACAACAAGCTCCATGTAGTTTCCCAGAATTGCTTCATGTGAAAGCCTCTTATAGTGTACACTGTCTATTCCAATTGATTGTACAACACAATCAATTAACATACCACTGTCCACATCTGAGTTAGGTTTGAGATTTTTTTTATTCTTCTCAGGTGTATTTGCAAAAACATGTTTGGTCTTAGGTAAAGTGCTAACTTGTTTAGCATAACAGCCTGCAAATAATTCCTTTAGAGTTCTCTTCCTGCTATTTTATATTTCTCCTTGACAGGTAACTCCATGGTGGTTTTAGTTCTATTGGAATTAAGTTTATCTTAATTCTAAGATTTTAGGTTCACAACATTCATAGGAATGACAATATCATTAGATTGTATACCTACTAAATTAATTCCAGAGTGAAGAGATGTTGTACCTGAAAAGGATGAGTCAGTTCCATGAGATGATGTGCCTGAGTGCATTCCTGATTGCTATCCAGAATCCAGTGAAGGTGTGTCTTTAGCAAGAACCTGTTTGGTCTCAGGGAAAGTGCCAACCTGTTTTGGGTCACATCCTGTAGAGGGTTCCGGTGGATGTATAGATGATATTGCAGTATTATGATCAAAGAGTCCTCCAACTAAGTTTGAGTCATTACCCAAACCCAAATATGGCGGCAAGTGGCTGCAATTTGGTGCCTCCTATTGGGGTTCAGTACCTGCAACCAAGTTACCAACAGAGTGCCCAATATCTTTCCCCTTTACCCTACCTTCAATCATAGAGTTGCTTGTGCTCAGGGGAACATTACTTGAATCATGAACATTGGAAATAGTAATACTAGTGGGGGGGTAGAATCATTCACCCCAAGTTCCTTTTCCTGCTGTTTTTGAATATCATCCATAACAGTGGATTCAAGCTCATTTTGGAGGTTACTTTCATCCTCTTCTACAAGATCAACCCAGAAGATTAAATATTTTTATTTAGTGGATTTCTTCACCCATACCTCATTATTTCATTTGGAAGATTTAGGGATGTCAGTGTTGGGTGGATTTCCTTTTTTGTTATTTTTTATTTCCCTCCATTCATTATTTATCGAATAGACTACTTGTTTCTTAATCACCCTACAATTTTCTATAGTGTGTCCAATAAGTTTGAAAATCTCACAGAATGGTGTCTTTTTCTCATATTCGATCCTAATTTCTATTTTATATTCTTTGATAGAGAAGCTTATTGAATTAGGGAGAGGTGAAGCGAGGTTAACATCAACCATTACCTGAGCAAATAGGCCCAAATCAGTATTTAGTGTTCTTTGATAAATTTTCAGTGGTAATCCAATTCAAGACACAATTTAATTAAGAATTTTAGGATGCCAAAAGTACCAATTTAATCCAAGTAATCTGACCCATATTTGGGCCATTGTATTCCTATGAGTGTAAGGGTTTAACGCATAGTACCATTCAAAAATCCTGTATAGACCAGGTTTTAAATGGAGGTTACTGGTATCCCATACTTTATCAAGGTCAGATTGATAATTGAATATTAAGTGGAAATATCTGTGACCTATGGAAACTATTTTCCAATTCGATATACCCCAAAAGTGTGAAATTATAGGTTTAATATCTATTAAAGTCTAGGGGTGGTCACCTTTAAGGTAGGAGATGAATCCCATGATGGAGTATTTTCAGAGCAGCTCACATTGATGAAGTGCCACTAGATCTGCTACAACTATGAAACTACCATCATCTAGATTCTTGAGAAAAGGAGGTCTCATTGATAATAGATCTTTGCTGAGATACGTGCTTTTAAGCGCATCTAGGAAGGAGACACCATTACATCTCCCCGCGAACGGAAGGGTGGGGTCTTCATCATTCGAATTTATTTCGTTAGTTTCGGCAATAGATCCTCGCTTATCATACTTCTAATTTTAGAATAGGTGGGAGTCAAATCTCCCAGGCTCAAGAAACATATCAACCATTATATGAGGAGAGTGGAATCTTAGAAAGCCCTAGCTTCTCGTGATTTTTATAGAGATATGGTCTCCTATCTCTCTTCAATTCCCACCCTTCATTTTTACCCCATCCCAAGATCACCCATGTAAGAAATGTTGAAAGTGGGTTCCCTAGACCCAACTTGTATTGTACTTTGATTACCAAAACATGTATGCATTTTTTCATATATACATGTGTTTATCTTGGCATAATAGTGTAGAAACTTCTACATCCACTTTGTTTGTGGAAATTTCCTAAGATTACATGTCATGTCAAAGGATTATAGTAGATCCCAAGCTATAATGAGAACCCCAAGATGCCATGACAATAATCTTAAAGTAATTTCCAATGGTCTAGTTACATCATTCTGAAAGAACACAGATGATGTGTGACCATCAGGTGTTGGGGGGATCATAAGCATTGAGACTTTTCTCATGAAGTTCACACTTGATGATCTCTAGTAGTTGAGATCATGAGGATAGACCTGCATAATTGGAACGCCACATGTTACAGGTGTTATTGGTCATTCCTATCTACGTACATGTGTAATGGTCTCCAGAATTGAGATCATTATCAATTAATTTCATTTAATTACGTACTTTGATGCAAGGTGAAAACCATGGCAATAAAGTCTTGGCGAGGTAGTTTGTGTTGGGTACATCATTGGTAACATGACATTGATTGAACGATCAAGATAGGATTTGTCACTTCTGAGTTAAGGAAGAGAAATCTTGAGCCTGGTTGATTAGGATGGTTTCACCTTCATTAAATCTATGGTCAAGGTATAGGAAGGTAGGACTGTCTTGAAAAATCAACAAATAAAATAAATAAAGATAATGGATGACGACACTAGTGTGCATTATGCTTTATTGAGATATCGATGACGGAGAGATTATATTACATAGACCATGTTTGTAAGAAGGTAGTCATTTATTTTACTTTACCTTATCTCTATAGGGGCCTCAATGGGTTGCTAGACCCCACTCTTGGTCGGTGGATATTATTCACTACTATTGAGATAAGGTCCTAGAGGGTCACTCACTATAGCGCTTTGAAAATCTTCCATATTATGAGAATAGGAATATAAAACTTGGTGGGCCCTGCCAATGGGTTTGAGTATTATCCATGTTCTATGGATCACCAAGTAATAAAAAAAATTATTTAATTATTCAAGCTTGGAATAATATGTTTAATTTATTTATAACATGTATTTACAAGTGATTAAGTAAATACAGTGATAAAATATTATTTGAATGGATTTAAATATCTAGGGTTCATTTAATATTTTCAAGAGAATTGAGTAGAGTTATAGACTCAAGTTTATCATGCAATATATATATTTAATATATATTGAAGTTAGTGATAAAATTATAAATATTATTTATGGAATAATTTAATTTGACAAAAAATAAATATTCATAAAACTTATACAGAGAATATCTAATACACGGGGGCCGAGAACCCATACCATGTATTATAGATATCCCCTATATAAGTAAGAGAGAGGATCTCCCCATGTAACTATTCATGTGTCAAATTTGAGAGCCACTCTCTCCTCCTGGATTCTAGAGAGATATTATCTCAAGTAAGGAAGAACTTCAAGATTATCATTCTTAGATCAAAGTCTATTTCCTTTCAGTGATCACTACTGTGTTGAAGAGATTGTTGATATACCGCGCTAGCTCCTAGACTCCAAAAAACGATGCATGTGTAGATTTGAAAGGCATGTATGGACGATCTATAGGACTTCGACATTAGAGTCTTTGAGTAACTATCACCAGAATCCTGCAACGCACTTGCGCACGTCAGATCCAAACAAGGAACTTTTTCATTTTATATTTTTGTGCTCTTCCAAATCCACACGTGGTCCTCAAACCATACTTGGATAGCTCATCAGAGTCGATGTCGTAACATTGCTCTGGTGATGTGAAAAAATTTAATTTCCCATCCCATCAGCTTCTAATTCCCATCCCAGTACCTAATAGTAGTATCAGAGCGACACATTATTACTTAGACTCAAAAGAAAAATTAAATTTCATTAAATTTAAGTACGGGGGATTAAATCGGTTCCAATGGATCCAACCGCATGCCGATCCATTTCTGAATGGCCAAGTTATGGCCATTTGAAAATTTTAATGGGATCGATGATGTTGGTTTTAAATTTTCAGATTATTATTTGATGAAGAATGTGTTTTAATTTTATTTATGTGTTCTTCATAGTACTGAAATATGGCCACACTTTCGCCGGAATCCGGTCGAATTTTTTTTTTCCCGGTAGGTTTATTCTTAAAAGATAAATAAAATATATTATACTATAATATTACTTTATTTTTCTCAAATAAAACAAAAAATTAAAATATTAATTAAAATGGTCAATAAATACTTGGGGTCAAGTCTGGTTTTATTTATTTATTTAATGTCTTTAGACTTTAAAAGTTAAAATATAAAAAAAAATAGAGACCAAGACCCTATTTTGGGTCTTCTCCCTTTTTTAATTTAAAAAAAGGTTTTATGTTTTGTCAAAAGACAAGACAATAAAAAAATTGAGGGGAGAAGAAAACCAGCAGGTCTTCTTCCCTGCGAAAGAGGCCCCCTCCCCTTGAAACCCTAGCGAGTGCATCGCCAGACCCCTGTTTTCCTCCCTTTCCATCTTTTCGGTCCACCTCGAGTAGTGCCCCCCACCTTGGTCACTCCCTTGCCTCGTGATAGGCCTCCCCCTGAGCTCGCGCTCCACCCTAGGCTGCTTCCAGGTCGCGCCCCGGACCTCCTCGTCATTTGACACAGTCAGACCAAGACCCAACCTCCTTCTTTTATGGCATCCCTTAACGCCTCACCAGACCATGCTCAGCTCGCCATTGCTAGCTCACCCCACCTCCCTCCTCGGTGTTGTGCTAGAACTTCCAGCCTACCACCCTTAGGGCTAGCTGTAGCAATGGCCTACCGCCCCTCATGGCTGGCCGAAGTAGTGGGCTGTGACCCCTCGTGGTTTACCGGAGTAGTGCCCCACTGCTTCCGCTCCTTACTGGAGGAGTCCGCAGCCATTCAGAATATTCTACCACCGCGGTTGCCGTTGGATTGGGTGGATACGCCCTGATCAAGCCACGGTCACACCGCAGTCACGCCACGGTCACGCCGTGGTCATGCTGTGATTTGGCCCTACTCCAGTAAGACTCCCTCGCAGCGGTTCACGGTCCTTCCGGACTTCTCCCGGCTAGATGTAACCTCGTTAAATTAATTTTAATTAATTTAGTTTTTTTAAATTAAATTAATTAGAATTATTTTGGGGTTTAAGTTTAAATTTAATTTAATATGAAATATTAATTTAATTAGAATTAAAATTAAATTTATAGTTTAATTTAATTTTATAATTAAAATTAAATTAATAGTGTAATTTAATTTTATAGTTAACATTAAATTAATGGTTTAATTTAATTTTTGGAATTAAAATTAAATTAAACATATGGAATTGATAAAAATAAATTAATTGAATTTATTAAAATTAATTTAATTTATTAGAGTGCCCTAGTACTATTTGAATTTTATTGTAGTTTAATTTTTAATTGCGCTTAATTATACCGTCTGATCTTAAGAAACCGACCGAACCATGCATGTCTGGTTTATTTGTTTATATAATTATTTATTCAATGTGTGCGATGATTGTAATAATTAATTAGATAAATAATGGTCTGCGAATCATCTTTTAATTAAAATATGTATATGGACCTACATGTCCAATGCACAAGCTGTATTTTGTACCCCTAGAACCCCTCGCCTATGTACGAGTATATTTGTAATTAAATGATGATGGTATGAGACGTAGAACCCACCAAGTCGAGGCGGTAAACTAGATGGGAGTTGAGTGCATTGCACTAGGGATGAATGCGACGTGAGTCAGGTGTCAACTCAGGTATGGATGCCCCTAGGTCAAGATAGATTCATTATGGATTGATTTTTTTAGAATGCTCAAGACTAGTCGGATTGCATGATTTTAATTTATGAATTGTTTATTATTTTATGCGAGTGCATGATTACTGCTTGATCAGATAGAAATGTAAACAGGATAAAAAATGTATAAATAAGTGATGAATATATTTATATTTTCATGTTCGGTTGTGAGCATGACAATCTAGTTTGAACATATAAATAGAAAAGGATTATATTTATCAATTAATATAAAAATCTCTCAAAGATATATTAAGTCAAAAAGCCTTCCATTTATCACATATAAACAAAACCGGGTGTTTAGGGTGCTCTTCAGCCATATTTGAGAGCGCTTCTTACTACTTGGGCGTTTTCATGGGATAATTGGGTTTACTTAACTAATGCAAGCAGTCAAGGATTAGCCATAGCTAACTTTCTATCACTTTAGAGGCAAGATTTTGAGGTAATCAAGTTCAGATTCCAAAAGTTGAGACTTTACTCAACAAAACAAGGAACCACGGTTCAAGTGGTTGGCCATCCTAGAGCCTACCTTGAAACCCTACGAGTAGTGGTGTAGCCATAGTTTGTAGACTATGAGGGCGGTTTTGAGGAACCCTGCCACTAGAATACTCAAGAGATAGAGTATTCTGAATCTAACAGTGAGGGATATTAAGGTTCTCAAAAATAGTGGGAGACATTAAAATTATTTCATAATTTATTAATCATAAATGTTAAAAGGTAATAAAGAAAAAGTACTAACTGCTAAATGTTTATCTGATGTAGATTTAAGATGGAAATCACCAAAACCACAAGTACTTTATCACTAAAATCAATTCTGGATAAAGAAAATATCATGATTGGAAATAATTTCCAGGAGTGGTATATGAGCTTCCACATAGTAATACACCAATAAAATAAGTTATATGTGTTGTAATCCCCAGTTCCTACTAAGCCTCCTTAGGGAGCAAGCAATGCAGAAAAGTATAAATGGAGAAAGCATGTAGATGATGTGCTTGATGTACAATGAATCATATTGTCATCTATGTCCATCCAATTGAAAAAAATACATGAGGATGAGGATGCCTACAAGATGATTTCACATCTCCAATAATTATATTAGGAGATGGTCGGACAGGAAAGGTATGAGATATCAAGTTCCCTTTATATGTGTAGGATAGAAGAAGGGCACAAATCCAGTCCTCCCATACTCAAGATGATTGGGTATATTGAGAGTCTTGAAGCCCTTGGGTTCAAATTGAAACAAGAACTAGCAATGGATCTTATTGCTGACTCTTTACCAATAAGATTCTTGACTTTTATTATCAATTATAACATGAATGATATGAAAAAATCACTCCCTAACCTTTTGGCTTTAGTTCTCTAAGCTGATAAGGATAAGGAAATACCAATTCATCTATCCTTATGGTGAACAAGAAAAAAAAGGTCAAGGCAAAGGGGTCTAAGGCCAAGTCAAGGCCAAAGACACCAATGCATAATCCTATAATGAAGGAAAATATTCAGAGCCAAGTAATGAGTAGGAAGCTGTCTACTTTAAATGTGGCAATAAAGGCCATTGGAAGAAGAATTACAGAGTTAGGAAGAAGAATAAAACTGATTCTTCTACTTCAGGTATTTTTTTTTCATTAAATGAAATCTATCTTTATCTAAAAGTTGGGTATTGGGTATAACATGTGGCTCACACATTTGTATTCATATATAAGAACAAATTAGGTTCATGAAGATTGAAAAAGGTGAAGTGGTCTCTGAGATGCAAATGGTGCAAGTCTGGTAGCCTTGGTAGTGGGAGACTATCACTTAACCTTGATAAGTGGTTTGATTCTAGTTTTAAACAATTGTTGTTATGTACCTTATGTTACCAGGAACATTATATATATGTCAAGTTTAGACATTATGGGTTTTTATTTCATGTTTGGAAATAAATGACGTCTCTTTCATAGGGATAAAATATGTTATGGTATAGAACATCTTAACAATGGATTACATGCTGGAACTAGAGAACCCTATAATGAAAATCAATGAAAAAACAGCCAACATGACTCAAATATCACCCTCTTATGGAAATTCAGGTTTGGACATGTAAACAAGAAGCGATTATGAATATTACATCAAGAAGGGTATTTAGACTCAGTACAGTTAGAACCCTTGGATATATGTCAAGCTTGTTTATAAGGGATGATGACCAAAGCACCTTTCTCAAGAAAGGGAGAAAGAGCCAATGAAGTACTAGAATTAATACATACTGATGTATGTGGTCCATCTTCAGTAGAGGAAAGGGGTAGTTTTTCATACTTAATTACTTTTACTGATGACTATAGAAGGTATGGATATATCTACTTAATGCAATATAAGTATGATTCCTTTAAGATTTTTAAGGAATACATAAATGAAGTAGAAAACTTACTTGGTAAAAAGATAAAAGCACTTCGCTCAGACTGAGGTGGAGAATATCTTAACCAAGCTTTCATTGATCACTTGATGGAGTGTGGGATAGTATCCCAACTCACTCCTCCTTATACACCACAATGGAATGGTGTTAGTGAAAGGATGAATAAGACCTTTCTTGACATGGGCAGATCAATGATGAGTCATGTAACTCTTCCATTATCATTTTGGGGATACTCTTTACAGACAACAACATATACCCTTAACCGAGTACCAATTAAATCTACAGATGGGATTTCGTATGAGTTATGGTATGGAAAGAAACCCACTCTGACACACATCGTGTATGAGGGTGCAGGGAACTTTTCAATAATTTACAAAGTGAAAAATTAGCATCCATAAGCACCAAGTGCATCTTTATAAGTGATCCTAAGGAAACTAGAGGATATTAACCATATAACCCTTTAGATAGAAAAGTTATTATGGAAAGATATGCCATATTTATATAAAGGGAACACATTTTTATTGGAAATAGTGGGAGAAATATTGACTTCAACGAAGTTAATGATCTAGATGCACAAGAGTTGGTAGAAAAACAATCTCTATAAGAGCAAGTGGAATAATAAGTTTTTCTTGAGACATATATACTATGTATGTCTACACGAGAGGATAGAGAACTAGAGCATTATATTTTTCTTGTCATCGAGTCAGGTGACACATTAGTCCTTGAGGATGATGAACCTTTAACCGATAAGGAAGTAGTGTAAGAAAAATAAGCTGCTAAATGGAAAGAAGCCATGAATTCTGAGATGGAGTCCATGTACCAAAATCAAGTTTGGATTTTGGTAGACCCTCCAGATAATATAAATCCCATTGGATGAAAATGGGTATTCAAGAAGAAGACGAACATGGATGGTGAGGTTAATACCTTTAAATAAAGACTGGTGGAAAAGGGTTTCAGGCAACGTCAAGGCATTGACTATGATGAAACCTTATCACCAGTAGCAATGCTTAAATCCATCCGAATATTTCTTGAAATAGTAGACTTTCATGATTATGAAATTTGGAAAATGGATGTCAAAAATTATTTTCTAAATGGGAAGTTGGTTGAAGACATCTATATGACTTAACCCAAAGGGTTTGTCAAGTCAAAGAATTCCAATAAAGCATGCAAGCTGAAGAGATCCATTTATTGATTGAATCCAACATCAAGATCATGGAATTTTCATTTTTATGAGGCCATAAGAGAATTTGGTTTTGTAAAAAATGAAATCAAACCTTGTGTCTATGAAAAGTTTGAAGGGAATGCCATTGTTTTTCTAGTATTATATGTTTATGACATATTAATTATGGGAAACGAGGTGCAAGTATTATAGTTAGTTAAGACTTGGTTAAATGAATGCTTCTCCATGAAGGAATTAAGTGAAGAAGCTTACCTTTTAGGGATCAAGATATATTGAGATATATCTCAAATACTTCTTGGTATAAGTCAAAGTATATATACTGACAAGGTACTTAAAAAGTACAATATGGAGCAATCCAAGAGAGGATTGTTACCTATGTCACATGGTATAAATATCTCCAAGAAAATGTGTCCACAAAAATAGGAGGATATTGATAGAATGAGTAGAATAACTTATGCCTCAACAGTGGGTTCTATCATGTATGTCATGCTATGTACTCGGTTTGATGTCACCTTTGCTTTAATCATGGTGGGCAGATATCAAGACAATCCAGGAGATCTGTATTGGATAGCTGTTAAAATTATCCTAAAGTAATTGAGGCATACTAAGGATATGTTCTTGGTGTATGGAAGAGATAAGGAACTAGTAGTGAGGGGATACACTAATGCTAGTTTCCAGATAGATCATGATGATCTGAAATTGTAGTTACGCTACATATTTTTTCTGAATGGTGGTGCAGTGAGTCGGAGAAGCTCAAAGAAAGCTATGGTTGTCGATTCTAAAACAGAGTCCGAATATATTGTAGCTTCCAATGTGGAAAAGGATGTAGTATGGATATGAAACATTATCACATTAATTGGTGTTGTTCCTAGCAGTGTAGACCCTGTTCTAGTATATTGCGATAATACTACTGTAGTGGTGCTTTCCAAGGAGCCTAGGTCTCACCAGAGGTCAAAGAATATTCTTAGGAAGTTTAATCTCTTGAGGAATTTTAATTAAAGAGGTGAAGTAACAATTAGAAGAGTAGCTATAGAGGACAATGTGGTAGACCCCTGGCTAAATCCATTTCTTAGCAGAAGCATGATTCTCATGTGAGAGATAGCAGATTGAAACCTGTTAGCAGTTGGTTCTAGTGCAAGTGGGAGTGTTGAAAGTGGGTGCCCTAGACCCAAATCATATTGTACTTTTATTACCACTACATGTATGCAGTTTTTCATATATAAATGTGATTATCTTTCTATAATAGTGTAAATACTTCTGTATCCATATTTTTTATGGTAATTTCCTTAGATTACATGTTGTGTACAAGGGTTATAGCAGATCCCAGGCTGTAATGAGAACCCCGAGACTCCATGACAGCAATCTTAAATTAATGTCCTATGGTTCAGTTACATCATTCTGAAAGGACACAAATGATGTGTTACCATCAAGTGCTGGGGGGATTATAAGCATTGAGACTTCTTCTCATGAAGTTCACACTTGATGATATCTAGTAGTTTAGATCATGAGGATAGACCTGCATAATAGGAACACCACATGTTATAGGTGTCATTGGTCGCTTTTACATACAGACAAGTATAATGGTCTCCAAAATTGAGATCATTATCAATTTTTGTCATTTAATTACGTACATTGCTGCAAGGTGAAAACCATGGTGATAAAATTGTGGCGAGGTAGTTTCTGTTGGGTACATCATTTGTGACATGGCATTGATTGAATGATCAAAATATGATTTGTCGCTTCTGAGTTGAGTAAGGGATATCTCGGGCTTGGTTGATTAGGATGGTTTCACCTTAATTAAATCCATGTCCATGGTAGAGGAATTTAAGACCTTCCGGACAAATCAAAAAATAAAATAAATCAAGATAAAGGATGATAATAATAGCGTGCATTCTACTTTATTGAGATATTGATGACGAAAAGATTATATTACACAGACCATGTTCGTAGGAAGGTAATCATTGCTTTGATTTTACCTAATCTCTATAGGGGCCTCAATGGGTTGCAAGACCCCACTCTTAGTTGATGGATATTATTCACAACTATTGAGATAAGGTCCTATAGGGTCACACACTATAGCACTTTGAGAATCTTTCCTATTCTGAGAATAGGAATATAGAACTTGGTTGGCCCTACCAATGGGTTCGAGTATTATCCAAGTTCTATGGATCAAAAAATAATAAATAAATTCTTTAATTATTCAATATTTGAATAATATGTTGAATTTATTTATAACATATATTTATAAGTGATTAATTAAATACAAAGATAAAATATTATTCGAATGGATTTAAATATCCAGGGTTCATTTAATATTTTCAGGAGAAGTGAGTTGAGTTATAGACTCAAGTTTCTCATGCAATATATATATTTAATATATATTGCATTTAGTGATAAAATTATAAATACTATTTGTAGAGTAATTTAATTTAACCTAAATATATATTTATAAAACTTATATAGAGAATATCTAATACAAGGTGTCCAGGAACCCATACCGAGTATTATAGATATCCCATATATAAGTAAGATGAAGGTTCTTCCCATGTAACTATTAATGTGTCAAATTTGAGAGCCTCTCTCTCCTCCTAGATTATAGAGAGATATTATCTCAAGAAAAGAAGAACTTCAAGATTATCCTTCTTGGATCGAAGTATCTTGCCTTGCGATGATCACTACTGCGTCGAAGAGATCATTGGTGTATCGTGCTATCACCCGAATTCCAATGAATGACACACGTGTAGATTCGAAAGGCATGTGTGGATGATCTATAGGACTTTAGTGTCAGAGTATTCTAGTAATGGCTGTCGACATCCTATGATTCACTTGCGCAGGTCAGATCCGAACAAGGTACTTGTTCATTTTATATTTTTATGATTTTCCAAATCCACACGTGGTCCTCAGACCATACCATGATAGATCACTAGAGTCGATGTCGTAATGTTGCTCTAGTGATATGAAATTTTTTAATTTCCCCATATATCGGCTTCCACTACCCTTCCCGACACCTAACAAGAAATATAAAACACACACATAAACTGGAAACAAATGAATACTGTAAACTACGTACCATCACTATTATAGATACTAAAACATCCCCATAACTTGTCCAACCATATAAAAAATAATTTTTTATATCTTTCAAAAATAATTTGGAAAGATACTATTTGATTCACCTTCTATTACATCGTTTGTAATTCCATATGAATACCCATACACAAATTTTTTTTGGATTAACTATAAAATGTATTTAGAGTACCTCTCTGAGTAAAACTCGTTTCTCATTTAGTAAATTATAAAGTTTAACCCCACTGGCCTCTATAGAATTGGAAAAATTATGAATCACTAGATTTATAAATCTATGAAAATAGAATCCTATAGAAATATTTCAATATAACTGAAGCTACAAAGGTATATATCATGATCTCCATCAAATACATCCATCTCTATACTTGTGTTCCCTAGTCTCATCACATAATAGCATGAGTTCTTATATGCTCCATTTTTCTAGGACATAGAGTGACCATGGGATATGTGCACTACAAAAAATAGGGGACTAGCAGCAGTTTATTTTTGATTTCATAGTGGTTTAAATTGCTACTAAATGTGTCTATGATGGTTTTTGAAAACCACCACTAAATTTTTCATTGGGAATAAACTAGAATTGTTTTCACCAATTTAGAAATGATTTTTGGGAAGTTTCACAATTTTTTTAGTTGTGGTTATTTCATTTTTAGCAGGGTTTTTTGTATATCAAAATTTCTGAAGGTTTAGTGGTGGTTTAAAACAATGATAAAAAATTGACCATATATAGCAGCAGTTTATACCCCGGTTATATATCACTATTAAAAAAATTAAAACCTCTAGAAGTTTTATCCCCCAAATAAAAACAAGCAAATAAATAACTCAGAACATGGGAAAAAATCAACAAAAAAACAACACCACCACATCTTAAAATAATCTAACCATCATATCACACACAATGATCTCATCATATTTTCACATCATTCTTGCTTACATATAACCACAATCCACAATATTACCACATTACTGCATACCACCACATAATCACACAACCCCGCCATATATATAGAACCCCACACTTGTATATTTCAAAATATTATTACATCACTACAGATCGCCACCACACATCCACATAAAATCGTTATCACATCATCACCAAAAAAGTTACAAAACACTACAAATAAAATAATAATATTAAATAAATTACTGTAATAATTTTCTCATAATAAGGCTTCCACATAACAATAAAATAATGAACTGCTCCCTCATAATCACATAAACCGTTCCTACCTCAGTACCTAAAAGCTTCCACAACTCAATATAAGATAATAAACATTCCACAACAACCCCACTTTCATTATGGAAATAATACATCATTCCCAATACAACAATTATAATAATAATAAAATGAGAAAAAGTGGATAAAACCCAACACTTATACCCAAATGACTTGCTACCTAACCTTCCCATTATATGGGCCAACCTAAATCTCTTTCATAAAATGAGCCTACTAAAATCTATACTTTCATCACATTAATTATAAACTACCAATCCTAACTATAATATAAAACTTAAGAAAAGGATACAAGGATTACACCTTCTCACAGATATTCTATAACTAAACAAAACCCCTAGATCATAACAACATCACTTTAGTAGGATAATAAACACCCCATATTTATCTATTTTACCACAATATTTTCCAATATTAAGATATAAAAACATCAATTACTCATAATAGTCTCAAAAAAATAAAGTAAAGAAAATAAATTCCCAATAAAAACCCCCAAGAAGAGGCACCTACCATCCATGTGACAACACCTACCCTAGTAACACAAGGTACATGATTATTTTATTACAATGAAATAGATATAAAAGATCACATCAATGAGGATTAATCAGTTTAGTATTATTTAAGAACTACATACATATATGATTCCCTAATTACATTGGAAATTAAGTATAGAACATAGAAAAGGAAAATAAACTACTTCCTTGAAACTTATTCAAATATTTCATCTTTATAACCTATGGAAGGAAAAAAAATAAAAGGGTGAGATAAAATGATCAGTAAGGGTTACATACATAAAAAACATAAATCAATAATAGCTGAAGCATAATAAATAAGGCATAATCAATATGAAAAAATAAATTTCTGAAAACCACATTCCATTTAATCAATAAACTCATAATAAAAATACATCCATAGATTTTATCATAGTAAAAATATCATGGATAGTAATAACCGAATACTGAATAAAGGGAATGATTAATTATTAGACATAATGTATCTGACACATGAACCACTACCATAAATACCTTTCACAAGATGGTTTAATCCTATAGGTAGAAACCTGTATCATTATTTTTAGAAACAAACACAAAGGATTTGTCACTAACTGTTTTGTCTCATGAGACCTATCAATGCATCGAGGGGCTACATAATACTGGACCCCACCCATTACTACAAGTCAAAATAACTATTCATACATAGATTTAATTTCTGAAAAATATTCCTTATCAAAATATCCATATTGAGTAGAGGATACAAATTTATCAATATTTCTCCATATAATCAAATAAAATTCCAAGTAAACACTATAGGTATAAATTTTATATAGTTTAGGAAATAATCATATATATGATATAAATAATATATATATTTAATATAAAATAATGAAAAATGAAAAATGATCTCAAAGGGGTAGTATATGTACCACATAAAAATTATTAGGTTCACAATACCAAGTAAGTCTCAATGAAATGGAAATTGAGACGAAGTCCCCTACCACTTGTGATCTGTTGAATCATATGTACAATTAAATTAATAATCATCAAATGAAAAATTGAATTCCATTAATATAAAGAGATTAATGATATGATATATCAAAGATAATTATGTACACCACACTCAATAAATAAGGGCTAAATAAGGAATATATCTCAGAGAAGTAAAAGTGGGACGATAAAACCCTTACCTTATGTCCGAAAGCAGTTTTCACATGTACTTAATGTCCTAGATAATAAAATTAGATTTATTAGTTACTTAACTAATAACCTATTAAACATATATTTTATTTATTATAATTTTTTTAAGTTCATTTATGTCTATTCTGATGAGTGATAATGTTTAATTTTGTTGTTCCAGGAGCGTTTGTTTCACGGTTTTGTGGTTAGTTTCCTTGAGTATAAATATGGAAGTTCTTGTCAAATGGGGATAACTTCTACAGATTTAAAATTATTTAGTATTAATGAACATAAAATTTTTAAATGGTCTTATATATAATTTGTTTATATGATATGAGGATGATTCATTAGATAAAACATTGATGAAAATGTTTTAATTTATTTTAGCAGTTTTTACGAGCATCACAAACTTGTGTCATTTTATTTAATATTATGTTTATATATTGGTTAAAGGACATAAAAAAGTTATAATTTATGTATTATAATCTTATTTATCTATAATATTGATTTTATTACTATCCATTAAGGTGTAAAATGAAAATGCAAACTCATCATCCATGAAGGTGGTGAATCAACACATCAAAGACAATATTTTCATTTTTAAAATAAAAGGAGAACATAAGAGATTTCATGATGGATATTAAATTAGAATAATAAAATTACAATATATATATTATAATGGATTCACCATGACACCTTTTATAGGATATTTGAGGAGAGGATAAGAAAACAAAATAAATTAAAAGATAAAGAAGGAGGATTTTACCTCTTGAATATTGTCTCCTTGAGAAACTCCTTAAGAAACATGGATTTGGTCTTTTGGTAAGACCACAAGGCCTTGGACATGAAGAAGAGGCTTCAGAAGGTATTTCGGTAGAATTTAGTAAATATTCAAGGCTTAAAAGGTGTGGGGGTGATGGGAAGGGTTGGTGATGGGTAATATTTACAGGGGAGGAGAGGGGTGTTTTTTGATTATTTTATTCATTAGTTTATTATTTTGGCTCCATACTATCAATAGTGTTGATTCTTGTGACTAATTAAACTAAATAGTGAATTTGAGTTCAAACTAATTGTTTATTACCTCATCCATACATCATCCATGATACAACAGTTCATTTATTTACTTATAATGTTAAATACTGTAAATTATCGTATTTCAAATTAACCAAAAATTAAACTATTTTAGAAAAATACGAAAATTTAACCCTAAACATTTCCAGTGTTTAGATTTAAAAAATGGACTCCATTTTATGAAAATAATTTTTAAAATATGAGAAATTAAATTTTTAATTAAAATCGTCATTTGTTTAAAAAATACTAATTTTAATATTATAACTGATTTTACGACACTTTAAAAAATTAATTATAGTTTCATAAAATTATATTATAATTACAATAAAAAAATATTAATTTATGAATATATTTTATGAAAATAAATTTTATTTTAAATAATTATATTAAATATAAAAGTGTAAATAATCATTGACATTTCACAAAAATACTGACACTTAATTTATCATTTTAAAACATTTATCTACTTATTCCTTGATATAAATCTATCATATATTAATTTATGATATACCTAAATTTTATTTATAATTTAACATGTGAGGTTATTATTCTGATGGCCGCATTACCATTCCTAACGGTCACATTACTATTCCAACAGTCATGTTAAAATAATAATATTTAATAGTATATAACGGTTTGTTTAAGCTCAGTGTTGCATGAAACATAAGATATTGAATAAATTGAATTGATTTAAAAAGATAAATATCATTAAATATTAGGGTGTTATATTCTTCCCTCCTTCAAAAATTTCATCTTCAAAATTTTTCAGGAATATTTCCTCCTAAACATATGAGGGTGGTTCTTCTTCATAAAATCCTTAGGTTCCCATGTTGTTTCTTTAATTTATTCTTTATCTAATGAAATTTTACCAATCGATTCATCTTTTTTTCTTAATAATTTCTATTTAGTGTTAAGAATCACGATAGGCTCTTCGTATTAAGACAAATCGGTTCCCGTTATATTTATTCATAGTTGAGTACATGTGTTGGATATCACATGCGTTTCTTTAACAGTGACATGTGGAACACATCTTGAACTTTGAAGATACTTGGTGGAATTTCTCATTGGTAAGATATAGGTATAATTATTTCTAGAATTTAAAATGGTCTGATGTACTTGAATCTTAGTTTCCATTTCTTATCAAACCTTATGAAACACTTCCATAGAGATAATTTCAGATAGACATGATCTCTCAATTGAAATTCCAAACCCTTTCTGAGGTTATTAGCATAACTCTTTTTATTATTTTGAGCTACTTTAATATGAGCCCAAATTGTATTTACCTTTGTTTTTGTATCTTCAATAAGTTTTGGGCCTATAAGTTTTCTCTCACCAACTTTATCCCAACAAGTTATAGTATGAAATCTATTTCTATATAATGCTTAATATGGTGCCATATGAATATTTGAATGGAAAGTATTATTTTAGGAAAACTCTACCAAAGGTAAATATTGATCCCACAAACCTTGAAAGTAAAGTGATCATGATATCAAAATATCTTCCAATGTTTGAATAGTCCTTTCAGATTGTCCATTGGTTTGAGGGCGATAAAAGTACTCAAATGAAGCTAAGTATCCAAATCCTTCTGACGAATATTCTAGAATTTTGATATAAAATAGAGATCTTGATCAGACACAGTCAATATGGGGGAACTATGATGTCTTAAAACTTCATTCATATAGAGTCTTTCTAGGCACTCAAGAGGTAAATCTTCTCTTATAACAATAAAATGTTCTGATTTTGTAATAAAATCAACAATAACCCATATCGTATCATTCTTTCTAGGGGTGTTTAGTAATCCAATGATGAATTCTATAGTAATTGAATACCACTTAAAAAATTAAATAGGTAGAGGTTGTATAACTCATCTATTATTATGTCTCTTAGTCTTCAATTTTTGACAAACTACACATCTTGAAACATACTTATCAATTTTTTTCTTCATATTATCCCACCAAAAATGTTCTTTCAGATCTTTATACATATTGGTACTACTAGGGTGTATAGAGAAATTTGAGCTTTGAGCATCATCTAATAGTTCCCTTATTAGATCAGGTATTTATGGAACACATAACCTCTTTCCAAATTTTATAATTCTATCCTCATACACAAAGTCTTCCAATCTTCCATCCATAGTGACTTTAATTTTCTTTTAAAAATTCTCATCATCATATTTATATTTTTTTTATTTTTAAAAAAAGATGATTTCATAATCATTTGAAAAAGGAGTGATGTTTCCCCTTAATAATTCCCATATCTATATTTACAAAATCCATGAACATAGGATCTCTCTTAATCATAATTTGGATAAAAAATCCATGATCTTTTTTGCTTAATGCATATTCTACCTTATTTTCTTTTCCCGGGTGGTAATGTATTGAAAAATAATAATATTTGAGTAACTTGAGAAATAATATTTTTCTCATGTTGAGTTATTTCAATGAAAAGATGTATTTTAAACTCTTGTGATCTATTTATATCTCACATATTTCACCATAGAGATAGTGTCTCCATATCTTCATAGAACAGATTAAAATTTCTAAATCAAGATCATAAGTTGGATAATTTTTCTCATGATTTTTCAACTGTCTTGGTTAATATACAACAATTTTATGATTTTCATAAGGAAACAAACCATTCTTTTCCTTGATTTATCATGGTATATCACAAATCCATCATTTTTATGTTAAATTAAAAATTGGAGCATTGACCAATCTTCTATTCAATTCATCAAAACATTATGAAACTTATTTTTGGCCATAATAACTTATCACCAATATGTGTGGTCTAGTTAATGGGTTATCCAATCAAAAAAATTATAAAAGAAACACCAATAGTAATTTTATAAACCAAAGAAACTACATACCTCAGTTATATTCATTGGGGTAGGCTATTCTTGGGTTGCCTTTATATTTAAAGGATCAACTAAGATTTCATCCTTAGAGATAATATTTCTAGTAAAATAAATTTCTTGATGATAGAATTTACACTTTCTAAATTTACTATATAACTATTCCCTTTTAAGAGTCTCAAAAATGATCCCCAAGTGATTCTCATGGTCTTAATATATTTTATAATAAACCATAATTTCATCAATGAATACTACAAAAAAATCATTAATATATTATTAGAATACTCTGTTTATTAGATCCATCGAAACCAAGGGTGCATTAGTCAATCCAAATGGAATTACTATAAACTTGTAATATACATACCTCGTTTGAAAAGATGTATTAGAAATATCTTACTTCTTTATTCTCAATTGATGATACCCATAATGAAGGTCAATATTTCAAAAAATATTCAGATTCATGAAGTTGAACTAATAAATCATCAATACGAGGTAGAAGATATTTGTTTTTATTATAATAACATTTATTTCCCTATAATAAATGCACAAATTCATGTATCCATACTTATTATTAACAAATAGAACAGGGGATCCTCATGGAGAAACACTAGGGAGAATAAATCCTTTATTACTTAACTCGTCAAGTTGTTTATTTAGATCCAATAATTCCACTATGGCCATTTTATAAGGAGTCTTTTATATTGGTATCGAATCAGGGATTTAATCATTGGTAAACTCAAATTCACGCTCTGGGTGTGTCCAAGTAATTCCTTAGTAAATACCTCAATGTATTCCAATAAAATTGGTACATCATCAATTTGAAGATTACTTTCCTCATCTATAGATGTCATTTTATCTTACTTCCTAAGAATTTCATTTAGTAGAGCTACTATGGGTAGATCTAGATAAGAACCAAATGATGAAGTTTCTTCTCTAAAGATAATGAGTTCTACATCTTCATCACAAATCATAATTTCCTTCTTCTTGCTATACATTTTTGTATCATATTTTGAAAGACAGTCCATACATAGGATTATATCAAATTCAACCATAGGTATAATGATAAGGTCAGAAAATAAAGAACATTTATGTGTCATAATAGGGACTTCCTGATACATCTTTATTACAATGAGACTTCCCTTAAGATTTTTGATAGATAACTCCCTTATTAAATAAAAAGGTAAATGTATAATTTTCTTAGAAAACTGGGTAGATATAAAAGTGTTCGATGAACCAAAAAATAAAATAAATCATTGGCTAAATTTGAAGATAGAATTAATGTATTAGCCACCACATCATTAGGCACTTCCATTTTAGTTGTGGTGATCACATAAGCTTTCCCCCCTCCCCTTGGCCTCTTCTATGGTATATTAATCTGATTCTTGTGATATTGATTTGAATAATGATCCATTTATTTATATTTTAATAATCTAATATTGTTTATTTGTTTATTCCCATTTCATTCATTAGCTCGATGAACCTATTCTTAGAATTTATAACAAACTCCCATGACTTTTCAATACTTTGACAGGATGATTATTTCTACAATTTTTACATAATGGGAATTGATTTATTCCCCTCTTCTTCTTTGATGATTTACCTTTTTCATGACTATCAAAATACCTATTATTATCATTTTTTTAACATATAGGATCTAGAAAATTTCTTCTCCACTTTGATGGAACTTAACACTATTTCATTATATGATGATAATATTTGAGAAGCCAGTTCCCTTATGACTATTCGCTAAAGACCTTCATAGAAATGATCAATCTCATATTCTGAAACATGTATATAATCCGTAGAATAACTGGATAATTCTGTGTAGGTATCCTCATGCTCTAGAACACTCTCTTCTTCCTTTTTCTTTAATCTAAGGAATTTTCTCTTCATTTCAGTTCATTGCTCATGAAAGAAATATTTTTCGAAGAATGTTTCTTTAAAATCTTCCCATTTCATGTGTTCTATTTCATATTATTCCCTAGTATTCTAGATCAACAACCACTATTGATCAACATCATCCTTGAGATAATATACAAATAATACTATCTTTTCCCTTTCATTACATCACAATGATAGAAATATATTTTCAATTGACTTGATCTATTACTCAGCTATCATTGGATTAGTAGTCCCACAAAAATATGGGGGCTTATTCCAAATGAAACAATCCAATATAGGTGTAATATGGTTATTCATCATAACCTGTGTAAGATGTCCTAATATGATCATGATTTGTTCAGCTCCAACACTAACTTTGTTGACTTTCTCAGTGGGAAAATACCTATATTGTCTGTGGGTATTGGTTTCATTTATTCCATTAGGTTACATAACTAAATAATGGAAAACATTGTGTTAGCTCATAATCACCATGATTATTGAGACCAAAAATCACTATAAGTAATTATAATAAATCTCATATTTATTTAACATCTAGTTCCAAAGGTTTGCACTAAACTTACTCTGATACCAATTGTAACAACCCCAACCCTAGTAGCCTAGAGTTGGTGGTTATCTTATTATAATGGAATATATACAAAAGATCATATCACCAAGGATAAATCAGTTTTGTACTATTTAATAACAAGTTACATACATGGTTCTCTTATTACATTGGTAATTAAACATAGAACATAAAAAATAAAAATAAATTGTTTCCTTGACACTTATTCAAAGATTTCATCTTCATAACCCAGTGAATGAAAACAAATAAAAGAGTGAGATCAAATGCCCAGTAAGGGTAATATATAGTAGAAACATGAATCAATAATAATTGAATCACAATCAATAAAGAATAATCAATATAGAAATCTAAATAACTAAAAAAATCCATTTAATATATAATGTGAGAATGAAAATGCATCCATCGATTTTGTCATAGTGAAAATATCATGGATAGTAATAACTGAATACAGAATGAAATAAATGATTAATTAATGGAATTCATGTATCTGGAAGATTAACCACTACAATCAAGAACTTTCAATAGATGTTTTAATTCTGTGGGAATAAACCCATCTGATTCTTCTTAGAAAAAAATGCGAAGGGTTTGTTGCTAACTGTTTTATCCCATGAGATCTATTGATGCATCAAGGGGATATATAATTTTAGGACCCTACCATCACTTCAAGTAAAAATCATTATACATAAATAGATTTAATTCAGGAAAAATATTCCTTATCAAAATACCTATATTAAATAGAGGATACAGATTTATCAATATTTTCCCAATTAATCAAATAACATTCAAAGTAAACACCATATGTTAAAATGGTATACGATTTAGGAAATACTCATATCTATGATATAAATAATATATATATTTAAGAGAAAAATGATGTCAAATAAAAAATGATCTAAAAGGGTTAGTAGATAAACCACATAAAAATGATTAGGTGTGCAATATTAGGTAAGTCTCAATAAAATTGAAATTGAGATGGAGTCCCATACCACTTGTAATCTGTCGAATCACATGCCCCATAAAATTAATAATCATCAAATGAAAAATTTAATAACATGAAGATAAATAGATTCATGATATGATATATCAAAGGGAAGTATATACAACAAAAATAAGAAATAAGGGTTGAATTAGGAATATATCTCGCAAAAGTAAAAGTGAGATGACAAAACTCTTACTTTATATTCGAAAGCATTCTGAAATTATGCTTAATGTCATAGATAATAAAATTAGATTCCATAATTAATTAATTAATAACATATTAAACATATATTTTATTTATTATAATTTTATTAAGTTCATTTATGGACATTCCAATGAGTTATAATGTTTAATTTTATTGTTCCGGAGCATCGTCTCATGGTTTTATGGTCGGTTCCTTTGAGAATAAATATGGAAGTTCTTTTAAAATGGGAATAAATTCTATATAAGTGAAATTATTCAGTATTAATGAACTTAAATAATTTTTAATGGTCACATATATCATTTTTTATGTTTTATGAGGATGATTCATTAGATAAAATGTTGATGAAAATGTTTTAATTTGTTTTTGCGGTTTTTACGACCATCATGAACTTGTGTCATTATATTTAATATTATGTTCATATATTGGTTATATAATATAAAAAAGTTATAATTTATATATTATAACCTAATTTATCCATAATAATGGTTTTATGACCATCCTTGAGGGTGGTAAAGGAAAATTAAATCTCATTGTCCATGAAGGCGGTGAATCGACACATCACGGATGATGTTTTCATTTTTAAAATAAAAGGAGAAGAGAAGTGATTTGATGATGGATATTCCATTATAAAAATAAAATTACAGTATATATATGATACTAGAGTTAACATGACACTTTGGATAGGGGAGTTTAGGAGAGGATAATAAAATAAAAGAAATTAAAAGAGAAAGAAGGAGGGTTTTACCTCTTGAATATTGTCTCCTTGAGAACCTCTTTAATGAACATGGATTTGGTCTTTTGGTAAGACCATTAAGTCATGGACATGGTGAAGAGGATTTTTAAGGTAATTGGGTAGAATTTAGACAACATTAAATTCTTAGAAGGTGTGAGGATAAGGGGTGGTGAGGGTGGTATTTATAGGGGAGGAGAGGGTTGTTTTTGATCATTTTATTCATTAGTTTATTATTTTGGCTCAAGATTGTCAATAGTGTTGATTATTACGAATAAGTATAGTAACTAGTGAATGTGATTTCAAAATAATGGGTTCTTACCTCATCCACACATCATACATTACTCAATAATTCATTCATTTACTTATAATGTTAAATAATGTAAATTACTATATTTCACTATTCACCAAAAATTCAACTCTTTTAGAAAAATACCAAAAATTAACCCTAACAATTTTTCGATGTGTATATTTAGAAAATTGACACCATTTTAGGAAAATAATTTTTTAAATGTACGAAATTTAATTTTTAATTAAAATCACCTTTTATTCGAAAAATACCGATTTTAATAATATAACCGATTTTACGACACTTTGAAATATCAATTATAGTCTCATAAAATTATCTTATAATTATAATAAAAAAAATATTAATTTATGAATATATTTTATGAAAATAAATTTTCTTTTAAATCATTATATTAATATAAAATTGTAAACAAACATTTACGTTCCATAAAAATACCAACACTTAAGTTATCATTTTTAAAACATTTATTTACTTATTACATGATATAAATATATTATATATTCATTTTTGAGATACCTAAATAGCCAAATTGATATTCCTAATAGTCACATTTCTATTTCTAACAGTCACATTACTATTCATAACAGTCACATTACTATTCCTAACAGTCACCTTACTCTTCCTAATAGGTGAGGTTATTATTCTAATAGACACATTACTATTTCTAACAGTCACATTACTATTCCAATGGTCATGTTAAAATAATAATATTTAATAGTATATCAAAGTTCATTTAATCTCAGTGTTGTGTGAAATGTAAGCTATCAAATAAATTGAATTGATTTAGAGAGATACATACTTTAAAATCTCAGGGTGTTATAATCCATCAATAATTCCACACCAACTCTTAATATCCCAAGAATATTCCCATCCATTTACTCTACTAAAAGCACATGAAAAAAACATCAAACTATAATGGGAGAATTTACATGGAATCATTTAAAAAATAACCCAAAAGAGCTTAATAATGATGATTTTAAAGGAAAATTTTCAAGAAAATTTAAAAAATCAACCCAGAATATAAATTTTATATAATGGATGAGAAATAGATATATCCCCTACCTAAAACAAATAAAGAAATTCATCCAAACCACAAAATGGTTTCTAAATCACTACATCACTCTATTAGTCTATTATGAGTTTACTTACACAACACCACCACTAAATGAAAAGTCAATCCTCATTACTACCTAAAAAATTATGATCATCTCTGTCTCTATCTCCATCTCCACTCCCGTATCCCAACAACTCTATAATAATTTTCTTGAAAATTAAATAGTGATATATATTTAATTTTCAACTTAAAACTAATGAAAATTTGTGTACTAAATGATTATGAAATTTTGTGATTTACCTGTGGACTATAACTATCCATAGAGAGAATTTTACAAGGAACACATCCAACAATATTCTCATATAATTCAAACAATTATTTCTATTTATCAATGACCATAACATCCTATAGCTATATATGAGTCCCCTATTGCTGGATTATGCTCCCATGTTGTTGATTTTTTTTCTCATTGCATGAAATTTTCTATGAGCATCCATAGGTAGGGAGTAAATATAGCTTGGATTAGGTGCTAATAAAATCCCCAGTGGCATGTTATGACCTCAGATGGTAAATATACTAAACCCATCCTATTAACACGACCTAGATGCTCCTTCCCAAGGACCTAACCAACTATATCATCTTGGGAGACCAATAAAAACTGTGTGAGATTGACATCCCATAGTTTTATTTTTACCTAAAAATAAAATATCAGTCAAATTTAAAGTAATAAATATTTACAAAGTGACAAATGATAATAATCTATTACAATGAAAAAGGAATTCATACCCCAACTTCTTTGACAGGATCATTGACATAACTCTCATTAGATTTTGTATGAACATCTAACCAAAGTTATGTCTGGGATACTTGCTTCCCTAAATTATTTTTCAATATTAAACAAACATAAATCAATAATTTAATATATGAAATAGATAATATTATCATATAAATATTTGAAATAATGAAAATATTACCATAGGTGACCATTTTTGTAAAAAATAAATTGAACTAGCAGTGTGGGGGATGATTTGTTTAGCTTAACTTGATAGAATTTTTCTTGAAAATTACTAAAATAAATAACATATAATTTAATATTAATGTATGTAATGTCATATTCTTATCATATGCATGTATATTTTTAAAATGATATTAATATAATAATATATTTTTTAATATCATGTGATTCTCCTGACAATGGCTATCAAAAAACACTTCCCACTACTCTTTAAGTTTCTCTTAAGGTACCTCATCAAACTAATTCTGATTGGTCAATGATGTATCATTGAATTCATTCCATAATCTACATTTAAAATATTTCCATTTCTTACCTAGAATTTTCAACATCCACTTTTGTATGATAAGATCAACAACGATAAAGTGGAATAACATTTATACCTGGATATTCATTTCTAAAATATTACAATTTAATTAAATAGTGATATTCAATTGATCCATAATGTATTAAAATTACCTTTATTTAGGAATCAAATATTGAATTCTTCCAAATTGAGGAATATGATTCCAATCAGAATATTTAATTGGAAGGGTAAATAGATCATCTTCCAACTAGCTTAGAATATGGAAAAATAATCCAACACCATCATCTATTGGGACACCATAATAATCAAAGGGAAAAACTATCTTAAATCCATTTAGATTCCACACATTTAAACTATTAATATTTTTTATTGGTTATAAAATTATTTCCATATTTTATAAAAATATAGTCTATTAGTATAAAGAAATGCAATAACATTATTCACATTAAATTTTTTACATTTAACAATTACCTTTTTATATCATCATGAAGAAATAGGAGTGACTGCTTATTCCCTTATTGTAGATTCTTCATGTGCTGAGCCTGCTGAATTGGGAGACAATGTGACAGATACTGATAGGAGGGAGATAGAGGGAATTCTAGATGCTGATGGGATGGAGAAGGAGGGTGTGGAATATGTTGATGGAGGAATATTGAGGGAATCCTAGATTCTATATAGAGGGAGCCTGAGGGATCATCATGTAACATTGATTATGTTTGTATATTTGGGGGGACGTCAATTGGGAGTCAATTATGATCATTTAATCACTTCTTACTTATAATTACTATCATTATAACAAGTAAAAAAACTTTAATACATATATTTAAAAATATTCATATAGAAAAATAAATTTAGAAATGATAATAGATGCAAAATACTGAAAAATATAATATATATAGGTATGATAATGAATGACTGCACATACAAAAAATATTACATTTAATTATTCAAAATTAAAAACACACATAGATAGAAATAAATTTAAATATAATAATTGCTCCACAATACATGAAATGAATAATATATAACATATGTGGTTGATAAGTTAATGGATGGAATCAAATACAATCATTTTTCCTCCAATCACATCATTATCCTACTCCATCATTTCTTCTTCTACTTTATCCACCCTTTCAAGACAAATATTTTCAATATCATGGTGAAAAAACAAGTCAATTTATTATTGTTGATGGGTTTCAACATCATAGGTCAAATATTACACTTAATCCCTTATATCATACAAGTCTCTTTGTTTTATATGAACAACTACACTCCACTCTTCATCCAAGAAATATTCCATATAATATACCATTTTTACTTGCAATGAGAAGATATAAAGATCATTTACTTCACAATCACTGATATCCATCAAACTAGAGAAGTTCGCATAATTAAATTTCAAAGAATCTCTTTTAATATCCATGGTAATATTGATCCACCTAAATTTGAGGAAAAAAATGAAAAATAACCATGGTAGTTTAATTCGATAATATTAGTAAAATTTCTATAGCATCCCAATTTAGAAAATGTAAATATACCACTATTATTTGTTTTTGAACCCTCTTCCTGATCAACTTTATGAAATTTTAATCCATCCGCATTGTAAGCATTAAAATTTCTAGCTTGTTTTAGAGGAACTTGAGCCAAAAAATTCAAATCTTCTGAAAACTCAGCCTGAGTATCTATATTCATGATATAAAAAAAATTAATATACATTATTAAATTTATAAAATATATGTGTCAACCTAATATCCATGTTGATTCCAGTATTTATGAACTTACATGATGTAAAAACCATTCCATAAGCTATTTATTAATATATTTTGTTATATCTTTCTCATTTCATGTTCAACTTCTCATGAATTTTTTTCTTAAGATCTTAAGTAAACAAATATAAATTTAACTATTCAGTAGAACATATCTATGTTCTTATAATAATTCCATTTCTTTCAGTGTGATATTTGAGATCCTCTCAACTGATTGGATAATAAAAGGAAATATTTTTGATTTCCCATATAGTTCATATTGATTTGATATGTTGTCAACACATACAACTTGATTTAATCTTGTCCCAATATCATCCAAGTATCTAAAACAAAAGGTAAGAAACTCCTTTAATAAATAGACTTTAAAAATATATCCTTCATGTTGAGATTTATTTTTCAAGTATGATTTAAAATGAACAAGGAATCAATGAAATAAAATGAATAAAACATAGTTACATATTTAATATAGTTTCAATAATGGTTTACTTAAGATAAAAAACATAAAAATAAAGTAACTATCAATTGGATACATCTATAAAAAATGTATGGGACCTCTTAATTTATTTTCCCCAACCAAATTCATTATTAAATGCATCATGAAAGTAAAAATGATGAAGGAAAGATCATCTCAATTACAAAAAGTGTTAGTAGAAATATATCCTAAATATTTTCAATCTCATCTAGTTATGGAGTATTCTCACATAGTTGTATGAAGAATGTACAAAATTTTAGTACAACTAAAATAACTATTTCAGGTAATGATATACACAATGCCAATGGTAGTAACCACTATAATAGAATATTTGAATTTTTTTTCAATCAATGTAACCTATGTTTCTTTAAGTTGACACACCTTGAGATGTTACTTAAATACCCATCAGAAACTTTCACATGTTTTGAAATTAAAATGAATGTATCTTTATCCCTATTTTTCATTGAAAAAATTATTATATCATAATTTTTATTCTCATATGTCCATATATAATTCTTTATATTCATTGTTTGTATGTCCTTCCAATCATTAAGATAGTAATTATATTTTACTTACTCATTAAGTAATTTCAATATAAAATTTTCACAAACATTCTTATCAATATGAATAAAATCAATATTATGATGCAACAAATTAAATTCTTAAAATGAAAGTTTGAAGAATATAATTTTTTACTCCATTATTAAATTCTGATTTCAATTGAATATTCACTTCTCTTGTTTCCCACTATAATTCAAATGATACACCTTCCCAAATTCTCTATTAACATTTACTAGTTGTCCTAATATTTCAGAACCAATCAACAACTTTTTATGTGGTCTATGATTAATAGACCCATTGAATTTTAACTTGTTCAATTGAAATATATGAGCTGCATTGAGAAATTTTCAATGACACAAGGAGAACAATTTTTTACTATAAGGTAGCTATTTTGGATCAAAATCAATGTTAAAAATAGTAAAAGTGACACCCATGTAAGTTTTCCAACCAAATAAGTTTCCAAGTCTAGGGAAGTCACTAATGGACCACATTAGAGCAATATGCATTTTGAACATTGTTCTAGAAGATTCATCACATGTCTCAACACTATTTCTCCATAAATCCTACAGTTTTTTAATTATAGGTTGAAATTATTTATCAATATTAATTCCAGGAATTTTTTTTCTTGGAATAATAATCAAAATAATAAAAGAAGTTTGTTTCATACACATCCATGGAGGTTGATTGTAAGGGATAAAAAACCCATCCAAATTCTATAATTTGTACTCAAAGTCCTAAATGGGTTGAATCCATCAATAACCAATCCCAATCACACATTCTTAGGATCAAATTAGAAATATGGATGTAATGAATCAAATGTATTCCATGATTTTGAATCTATTGGATTTCACATTAACCCATCATTACTATTATCTAAAGAATACCACTTCATGTGCTTGGTGGGTTTTTATGACATGAATAACATTATAAATCAAGGTTTTAATGGGAAGTAATACAAAACCTTTATAGGTGTGTTATTTTTATTCTTATTCATAGTAGTATATTGATTCCAACTTTCAACATCACCTATTGACTGCCATCTAGAAGACAAACATTTTTTTCAATCCTATCTACTTGGATCCACTCTCCAATAAAGCATAAAATCATTAGTACAAGTATGTATTTTTTTTATATTTAGACCAATCTTGTTAACAACTTTTTTCATATCATAAAAAGACTCATAGATCTTATCTTCAAGAAATGCATCACATAATAATTCCAATATCACAGACATCAACTTATTTTTAATTCTGCATAGGCATTTGATATGGTACAATATAAGTAGAATTTTTTTGAATATTTTATTTAACCTACATACAAATCTTTGTTTTCATCATTGACTAAATCATGAAACACATTTTTCTGCTCAATGAAGCTATATCTTACATTAGTCTCTATAGCATCAAGAGGAGGATCAAATGATATGTTACAATCTTGATCTGGTTATCCTATGTCCCCAAAAATATAATTTTTCAAGTTAATATTCAAATTAACCTCAACTAGTTGTACTGATATGTTTTTATACTAATGATGTTGTATTTCAATGTTAAAAACATATTTTATAAGGTTATGAATTTCATTTTCCATTGTTAATGTATTTGGGAGCTCATTCTGTTAAATGACATCAGTTATCAAACTTTTTATAACCTTATATTCTCCATATAAAATCCAACACAAATATTGAGTAGATAATTTCATCAATATCAAGTTTTCTTAAACTTCATGTATATTCATCCTTATCCGAAATTTACATTCAGGGTATGGAAATCTTATTGTCCTGTCAACAGATTAATTAGAAATTGAAAAATCCAAAATCTTCTCCAAACCCTTAGTATACTGAGGTGTGTTACTCAGTAATGTGATCTAAATTTTATTGATATAAAATAAATTCCCCCACAACTTGTTAAATAAAATTAAAATACATAATAAATATTATGTTATTTAAAGAAAAATTACTAATTTATTCAAAATAAACAATATATTTTTTTATGTGGATTAATTTGACTACATTTTTAAACAACATTATTTTTGTTAGATTTTAATTCGAATGTATATAATCCATCAAAAACATACATCTTGTTTATAAGTATGTTTAATGAGTTTCAAATTAAAAATGGATGTGATAGTATGATGTTAAAAAATTATCAAATAATTCAATAACCTTACAATCTACACCCAAGTATAATTATAAAATCAAGTAAGTTTTGGATAAATCCAACCTTTAATTTTTATACATTATTACATAATATCAATAATGACGGGAATAGTCCATCATTATTTTTTTTGAAGAAGAAATTGAAATTAGAGAATAAAGAAAAACAAAACACATTGAAATTAAAAAAAACATTAAACTGAAATAGGGAGATTATAAAAATCACCCCTAACTAGTGAGAAAGGGGGATGATAAAGTGGTGTGATGAAAGGGGATGTGGGATGAAGAGGGGGAAATGAGGGAAATGAAGACCATGAGGTTGAGTGAGGGGGATTGGGAGTGGATTTCAGGGCCTAGTGGTTTGGTGATGAGGGCTTAAAAGTGAGGTATCAGGGGTAGTGACAACTTGACAGTAGGGTAAGGGGGCTTAGAGGGGGAAAATGGAACAAGGGAGACTATAAGGTCGAGGGTGAGGTTGTGAGTGGAAATGGAGAGGGCTCAATGTCTTAGTGAAAAGGGCTCAACAACAAGTTATCAGAGGCAACAAGGGATTGAGGGCTTAGTGGGTAGGGTTTGAGGGAGAAGGCTTGAATCAAGGGGGGGGGGAATGAATTTAGGGGACATGATCATTTTTTATTTTCTACAAAAAATTTAGTGGTGATTTTTAAAAACCACAACTAAAATAGTTAAATTTTATTTAGCGGTGATTCCATAAACCAACTCTAATAAATTACCATTTAACTATGTTTTTTGGAAAAGTGGTGTGTGAAAATCCCATATAACCCACTCAAATGTTCTCAATTATGAGTATAAATTATCTTGGTTAATGGATACATCACATGTTTTTCATCTTTATGGATGATCAAATCACATTCACTTCATCCAAATAGATAAGAATATCATATGTACTATCTAGTTATGTCCACACACTCCCTATTTTATCTTAATAAATATCATAGATGTCATACTCATCATGCGAGAAGAAAAATTCCATTGGTTGAGCTTAAATAAATTATATTATCAATAAAAAACCCACCCACCCATAGATTAGCTAAACTGTAATGGATTTATTAAGAAATGTATCGAATTATGAAGGTTATAAAGCTATGTATCTTTCCAACTTCATGTAATGGGTACTTCTATATGATTCATGCACCCCTATTATACCAAAGACACAATGTTTGACACTCTATGTGGTATACCTAGTGCATTATCCCACATATAAAAACTATTTTTTCCTCATGGGAATATTATTCCTATCATACAATAATCCTAGGAACACTAACCTTAACATGTTTTAAAAATCTATAATAATATATGAAAAACATTGGTTAGGGATAAATCAAAGCTATACTTTGAGAGGTTTTTTTGAAAAGGTTGAGGTTCAAGACCCCTTTATTGAACATAAAAATGAAGACCACTTTTTAAACTAGAAAATGAGGTAACCCATTAAAATCCAAGTAAAATGACTTAAAGAAACAACATACAAAGGTCTTAATGATCCCTCATGTCCAAAGGGAAGACAAAATTAAATAAATCATAAAAAAAGTATTAATTCCCCCCTCACTAGATAGTAAAATAGCAAGTTTAGTCAAAATGACGTGTCTCCCCATCTGCCAAGTAGTTTCACCATGTTGTAAGAAAAACATGGTACAAAACCTCCCAAAACAACACTTACATGTGTAGGAGATCCAGATGAAAGGTTCTAGCAAACCCTTCACACTTTTGAGCCACCCACTCGATAAAGCATGCAATGAAATCACAACAATGTCAACCTAATGCAATGAAAAACCTAACTGAAAACACTGAGCAAGAGTCAATGTAAAGGTACCCATACACCCATAAAAAGTAATAAAAGATGGATAAATGATGGGTGTCATCACACCCATCCCTTTTTTGAGGCCTCCCACCTAGTAGAACCTTCGAAATGATGCACCACCATCCAAATTAAATGAGGAAGAAACCATTGTATGCAAAGAAATATGCACCCTAATAAAAAATAGAACCAATAAAAATAGAACATATCCAGTTGAACCAGTCAAAGACTAACATAATGGAGGACCAGCCTAGTCATCGGCCAGACCATTGGATTCACTATCCTATACACATCCATCCATGATAACCCCCTCTATTATTTTCAATCTCACTACAACACACCTTGCACTACCCCTGACCGTTGCCTGATGCCCGACAACCGAACACTATTGTCTAAAGAAAACAAAGCCACCACCTAATCCTTGAACATCACCACCCAGAAGATACACCCGCCTATGGATCACTTCTACTTGAATATCCATGATCCATGGACCCCTACATGAAAACCAATCAACATCGGTGATGCCTAGATCTAAAACTAGATCCAGGCATGTGGGAGGAAATCATGAGCGATAGGATACTAAAAATGATGATGAGGAACCCCAATCATAGATGATGATGGGATAAGCCAACAATGAGTAATAGTGGACAAAACATCCTTCATATCTAGAAAGATAAGTAGAGAAAAACCTACACCAACCATCCATCGACGAAGTCTAAAAGAGGTGAATTTTAAAACCCACTCAAACCCCATTTTCTAGGTCACTAGATCTCACCGCATTTTACTGAACCAAGACTGATTCCACACCTCAGCATCCACATGATCCTATATCATTTCTGTTCACCTGAAAATATCCTCCCTAATACTTTTTCTAATTAAAGGGATAGAGAGCACCGATGGAAACAATGCTGACCAATGATGAACACCACATTGACAAGATCTGGAAAACGAGGATCCACACATGAACCAATGATGACCACCGATGGGTGTTGAAACCACCATCATTGCAAGATCTTGAAAATAAGAGTTAGAAAAACACACACCACATGGGCATAAGAGAACTCGATAATGACTAGAAAACATGGATTAGTAGAAATGGGAACATATCGAGAAATTAGAGAATAAACATGAACTCGACAACCTCCAAATCCCAAATCTGAAGGAGTGATAAAGAAGGAATACTAGGACAATACACCACAAGTGGATCAAATAAAAATCCAAGGGAAGGGGATGTTGAATCTGAGAGATCCAGGATATCTGGGAGAGTGCGATGCTATCCTTCCTACACGTTGAGAGGTTGATTATCATTATATTTAATGATATATATATATATATATATACATCCAATGTGAAATCATGGTAAAATAAATATTGTAGTTTATATAAAACATTTTATATAATTAAATACATTTTAAAGAATACTTACCAAACCCCATTATAATCACCAATATATCATATCATATATGATTAATTTATAGATCAACCTTATGTTTTATGAACTTTATAGGGTTGTGTTAACTCATTAAATCAATATGTAATTCTCATCACATTTATATATGACCGTATGATAATAACCTCCCACAAACCTCTTTAGTGAGTAACATCTATGAAGAAATAAATTTTGAATAATGATGAGATATATAAATCATATCCCTAATGTTTAGTTATATTAACATATTCAATCTCATTAACATTACAACATTAAATGTTATAATGTTAACTTAAATTGTCTACTTAAAACTATTTTATTTCTTACATTTTATCCCTGGATGGATTTCCATAAAAAATTTTCATTTAAATAATATAAGTATTTACATTATTTTTTACCAGCACATCCTAAAATAATTTAGGATAAAGTGAAATTAACATTTTATTTTAACTAGAATAATTTTTTAAGAAATAATGATATTCACTTTTCATGACAATAAAATGTAACTCTTTACATTTTTCCTTACCATCATATCCTAAACTCTTTATGATATAAAGTGAAAAATACATCTAATTTTTTATTAGTATAATATATTATTTGACAACTTTAAACTTTTATAAGTCTAGCCACACTCCCACTGGTCTCTTAAACAATATATTCTTATCAGAATATCATTCTATGTTACATAAAATACATTATGTATGAATTGAATCTTATTTCTTATTAGTATAAATATTAACAAATAAAATATTTAATTCATAACATATATGGAATTTTATGTGTTTTCATAATTTATTTTGGAAAATAAGACTATTTATCAAAACATGTTTCATATGGGTGGTGGGAACACCTTCCCTCACTTTTAAAAAAATAGTTGGATAAAATTTTTATCCCCTATAAAACATTTTTATTTTTATCATTTAAAAAAATGTTATATATATAATGAATCACCAACCATGTGTATACAATTAATCATCTCAATTTCTTTATAAAACTCCTTTTTAATGAAAAAATTATCTTATAACATAATAGAAATGAGATTAAGATTCAATTACTTTTAAGATTCATCGAAGCATTATATATTCAAATCCTTGATGTAGCAACTCTTGATTCATAATTAGAATGAAAACTATGAGCTCTTTTCAATTGTTCCCTTGATCTTGAACTCTTATATAGTTAAAAAATCTATAAAATACACATTTGGTATCACATACCCTTTAAAATAAATGAATTGAATCCTATAACACTAATATATGAAATGGGAATTCTATACAGTTTCTAAAACTAGTTCATATATTTTGAATAATTCCATCTAATGTAATCATTACTCCTTATAATTTTATCTCTAGGTTTCAGTGACCTTTAATGGATACTTATTAGACTCTCTAATCAAATTTTATTCTTATAGTTTAAAATTTTACCCCTTATCACTATCTAAATATCACCAAAACCTAAAAATAACATTCATAGTTCATTTATTATATGTACTTTAGAATATTGTGTAAAAGTTTCATGAATTCATTAATCTTGTCAGAACATTTCTATCGATAAAAACAAATTGAATTCTTAAACTAGAATAATCCTTGAGGAAACCTGTAGTCTCACCAAGTAATTAGAATACTCAATCATATTTATAATATAAGTGGTTAATAAAATTATTCTTAATGAATTTTAAACCCCAAGTAAATCAATATATGATTTATAAGAATCTAGACTCACCCATTGAATAACTCCAAAACCTGGTCACTCAAGAGTTTTTCTCTATCATATAATTTTTTTTATACTTAAAAACATTTCATAAGTTACTAGTATAAGGATTTTATTACATTAATCCTCTATTTCCTAAGGATTCATCTTAAAGAAAAGTTTTATGATGATACTAGTATCTATAATAGATTATTTTATCAAATGAGTATAATATTTTAGTACCATTTAATAAGGACTCTTAATAAATGGTATAACACTAAAATGGTGACCCATTTTGAATACATCATATCCATTAGTAGTACAAGATCAATATTTCATGACTTACATTGGGTTATTCATGTAAATAATCTGTGACTACATGTCGTAAATAAAACTTTTCAATCATATCATATATGACACTTGGGTCATTGAGGGGATAAACTCTTTATCCAAATTCATCATGTTAATTCACTAAACTCTATTACTATAGAATCATAAAGGTTAGGGTTTCCCATATAGTGAAACTAAAAATAGATTTCATAGATAAGGAACCTAATGTTTAGGGTCACTGTATTACTTTCTTTCCTTATATAATATAATTCATGGGAACCTAACGTTTTGGGTAACCCATACTAAAAGATTGAGGTATTGAAATGTGTCTATTTGTAATGAATATAAAACTTATTATTTTTAAGGTATTTTAATCATATAATATTATCTATTATTTTTTTTTGTGTTTAAATACTTTAGACAATTTAGTTTGGAATCTTATTCCCTTCACCAAATCAATATGTTCAAACCATATTGACATGTAACTATTTACAAAACCTATAGTTTGTGTTACTCACCCAAAGATAAAATTGAAAAATATTTACACATATCAAAATACAACTCATGCGTAAGGTACCTAAACTCTTCATGTAAAGGCTTAATGTTATATGAGATTGAAAAACTCCACGTGAGTAAGGCCATAGAAATAGATATCCAAACACCACCTTTCTAGAACCAGACATAAGTCTCCTTGACAATGAGAAGTCTTACCCCAAGTTCCCCCTCGAGGAGACTTTACTTAAGAGAGAATTCAATAAAACATAACCCAAACACCTAATATGTATAAACTATATTCAATAACTAAATTTAAGTAAATATATTTAACTACAAAGTGAGGTCAAGGTAAATGAAATATAAATCTTATATAATTGTACCTAATATATAATTCAAGGCTTGATAACCTATAAGAATAAGTTTAAAAATTTTAAAAAATTATACACATATTCATAATATAAATAATTTTTTATTAATGAATAAAGTAGGGAATAACCTTTTAAATAAAGAAAATTTTCATAAATTTAAATATGAGATAACCATATATGAAAATTTTCATAAAATAATGATAATAACCATTTTATAATTAATTTAATTATATGAACTTTTCATATTATTCATTATATGGAACTTTGCATTAATTATATGAAATTCTATGAAATGTAAACATTTTACATAAACTAAATATCACATATTAAAATTATTTAAACCTGTAATCATGTAAATTTATCAAAACTCTTTTGATAAGGTTAAAATAATTTCCAAATAAGGTACTTTTAATTTAAAAATTTCAAATTAATCCTTATGAATATGTCATAATTTTCTTAAATATAAGAACCTTATATTATTCCTATTTTGTAATTTATAAAAACATTATAAATTAACCCTTTATGATTATTAAATAAATACTTTATTTATAATCTATAAATTATTCCATATAATTTGATAAAAGTTATTTAAATATTTAATTTTAATATTAATTAATATTTATTAATAAATGTTTTATAAACATTTATTTAATTAATTATAATTTTTTTATAATTAATTAATTGATAAACTCATTATAAATTAATTGTTGGACTCACCTGTTTTGATAATCTCAATTATGATTAATTATGTTTTGATAATTCCAAATGATGTTTATTGATTAAAGTTTTCATTACTTTAGTTACTGTTTAAGTCCTCAATTTCAAATTATAAATACTGTTGAATATGTTTAAATGATATATCTTTAATTCAAGAATATTTGGTTAATCAAATGTTTATTTACTTTGTAAAGTTTTATCCCAACTTAATCTGTGGATAGTTTTCATAGATAGAAAAATAGATACTGATACAAAAAGGTCACCAGTATGCAGATGAGATACCGATAAAAAAAGGTCATCGGTATGAAGATGAGCTACCGATACAAAAAGGTCACTGGTATGCAAATGAGCTACCAATATAGAAAGGTCACCGATATGAAGATGAGATACCGATACAGAAAGGTCACTGGTATACAGACAATTACCATTACACCTGAGCTACCGACATAGCAAGTCTACTGGTATGCACAATTCGACCGATACAGAGTGACAACTACTGTCATGAAGTCTACCGCTACAAGCTCACTGTTATGGGTCACTGGTACATAAGTCTACCACTAAAGGAAGATACTACTACATATAGTCACCGGTACTTGGAGCTACCACTAGAATGAGCTACCACTACATACAGCTACCATTACAAAGACCACCAGTCACCCGACACTGTGTCATTTATTTAACTTTATTTATTATAAGTAACAGTCATATTTGGATAATTCAATGCATATACTATTAATTAATGATAGTTGTTGGCATTTCAGGAACCATACCTCATACAAATCATTCCTATTGCCAAAGCTCAAGGAATATAAAAAGGGAACCACGAGCTACTGGAAAACAAGTCTTTTAACGCACATACAAAACAAGTTTCTAGATATACACAAGGACATACATACATAGAATAAGAATAAAGAAAACATGCTAAACCTGTTGAACCTGAAAACTCAAGGAGTGAAGAGCTTCAACGACTACACCTACACTCAAGTTGATCAAGCTGATCAAGCTAGACCTGGAAGTCAAGGAAAAACAACACTCTATTTGTTGAAAAAAAACTAGAGAAGGACTCAAAGAAAATTCTGATCAATCCAAGGAGTCCAGAGCTTCACTGAAAAACACATAGATCATTCTAAAATCTTCTCTATTTTTAAGCTATATTTTGTTTCATTTATTTACTTTTTGATCAGTGTGTGTGCTTTGTATTTTAAGCACACATTGTCTCCTGTGCTGAACTGGAGGATTTCTAAATCCTCACTCAATCTTTCCCTTACTCTCTTGTATCCCACTATGAATAGTGGTAGAGGTCAAGTGTGACCTGGATAGCCTGTGTGCTATTGTTTAGTTTTCCCAAATAGAATTGTGGTAGAGGTCTGAAGACCTGGATAGTCTGTGTACTATTGTAAAACCCCGATCCAGGGTGTGGATCATAGTTTTTATAAAACTTTTTGAGAGGACTAAGTAATTTCTTGAGACTGAACCTCTTGTTTAAAACTACTGTGCATTTTTATTTTAATTAAAACTATTTTGAATATTCCACTGCTAATTACTTTAAATATAAATCTTTTTCAAGTTACTCTGATAGTTAAACTAGGAAGTGTTTATATTTTTTGTAAACCAGTAGCTTAGTTTCAAAAGCTAGTATAATATTCAGAATAGATTAACTAAGAACTAATCAGTCTCTTGAGAAGATAACTGAACCTTTACTGTATTACAAATTCCCTACAGTTTAGCTTGATTATTTAATTTGGGGTATTTTAATAGAAATATTTTAAATCAGAAATTTTTAATAGGAACTCAATTCAACCCCCCTCTTGAGTATTCCTCTCCTACCAACATTTGGTATCAGAGGTATTTGAAAAACTTTTATCAACTTCCTCTGTTTGTGAAAAGTTTTCAACTTTGATTTTAGTTGTGCCTTAAAGATTGTAATTTTTTGTTTTGTCTAAATTTTTATCTCTTTAAATACATTTGCTAAAATATAATTATGGATAACAGGTTATAAGGTTTAGCTACCAACATGCCACCCTTCTTTAATGGTGTCAATTATGCCCAATGGAAAATAAAAATGAAAATTCATTTAGAAAGTATGTGATTTGATATCTAGACTGCTATAGAGACTCAGTATAAGATTACATAAACTATTAGAACTACTTGGGATGAACCTACGAAAGCTACTTACAATAATAATTGTAAAGAAATGAATGTCCTATATTGTGCTTTAGGATATGAAGAATTTAATCAAATATCTTCTTGTAAGACTACTTATGAAATTTGGGATACTTTGGCTGTTTCTCATGAAGGAACAACCAATGTGAAAGAGATGAGTTTAAACAATTACACTATTAAATATGATAACTTTAAAATGAGGCCTAATGAACCTATTTCTTACATGTATCTCAGGTTCAATGAAATTGTTAACACTATGGTGTCGCTAGGAAAAGTTATTCCAACAAAAGGGAAAATCATGAGAATACTCAGATGTTTGCCAAAAATATGGAGAGGCACATCCGTTTCAATAAGAGAATCGTGTGACATAAGTTCACTACCTATTAAAGAGATTATTGGTAAGTTTATGAAGTATGAAGAAGATCTGAAGGTAAACAATGAAAAATATGATGATCCAAGAAAGAAATCAGTATATTTCAAGACCTCTGCTTCAAAAATCAAGGACAAAGAGAAAATTCAAGCTGCAAGTGATAGTTCAAGCAGTAAAGAGAGTGCATCTGAAAGTGATGGTGAAATGGCTCAGATAGCCAGACGATTTAAGAAGTTTTATAGGAAAAAGAAGTTTTTCAGAAAATCTAATTACAAGGGAAAGTATGAAAATAAAGTTCATTGGAAGAAGGATTAGAAAAGGACTGATAAAAGTGATGACATTGTCTACTACGAATGCAAGAGGAAAGGACATGTGAAAGATAACTATCCGAAGTTAAAGTATAAGAAGAAATATGAGTACAAGGACAAAAAATATAAGAAAGATATGAAAGCAACCTGGAGTGCTTCAGAAGGCAATTTAAGTGATTCTGATTCCACTAAGGATGAAAAATTTCAAAAATATAATATGTGTTTCATGACAAACACATCTGAGGTAACATTGGATACTCCTACTTTAAATTATTATTATTCTGGAGATTATTCTTATTCTAATTCTGAAAACATGTCTAGTGAAGAATTATTTGAATACTATAACATGATAGAGGATACCTACAATGATCTGAAATACAAGTATAAAGCCTTAAAGAAACAACATGCTTTAACTAGCACTGTCAAATATGCACTAGAAGTAGAAAAGGAAAAGAATGCTCAACTACTCAAAGAGAATACTGAAATGAAATTTTCTAATGAGAAACTCAGGAAAGATTTTGAAAAATTAACTAATGGAAAGGAAACTCTTTCACAAATGCTAGAAAAAAAGTAGCACCAAATTATACTACTGGTTTAGGCTATCAGCCTGGACAGGGACAGATTACCAACAATAGATTTATTCCTAAATTAGGACAATATGCTACTAGTTCTAGAAAATCTTATATATCAACTAGATATTCACATAGTTATATATCAAAAAAAATTTATATTTCAAAATCCTTTAAATCTATTGATTATATGAAACTCATTAAACAAATCTGGGTACCAAAAGTTATACTTGCTAACCTGTATGGACCCAAGAAAATCTGGTTACTAAAATCATTTTCTATCTAAAATTGTGTTGTAGGAAACTTGCCTAAAAATTTCCTATAGGAAGACATGGTACTTGAAGAGTGTATGTTCAAGACATATGACATAAGGATTTTCATGTTTTAAAATCTTAGTCAAAGTTGATGGAGGATATGTCACCTTTTGGGATAACTCAAAAGGAAAGATCGTTGGCTTAGTCCAGATTGGTAACACTGATTCAATTTTAATTTATAAAGTTTTATTTGTTGATGTATTAAAGTATAATCTGTTAAGCATTTCTCAGTTGTGTGATGATGGTTTCAATGTAAAATTTAAAAATGATTCATGTAATGTTTTTGATTGTAAAAATATTTTGGTATTTACTGCATTAGGAAATGAAAATGTTTATGATGTATATTTGAATTATTTAGCTAAGAAAAATATTACCTTTTTAAATTCTTTTCATAAAGAATATTGCCTTTGGCACAAAAGACTAGGACACTACAATATACACTCACTTAGAAAACTGAATAGGAAGAACATAGTTAGAGACCTACCTAAACATGAATTCCCAGCTGACAAAGTTTTTAATCCCTGTCAAAAGGGAAAGCAACATAAATTTTCTTTTAAATAAAAGAAAGAAGTTCTAACTTATCAACCTGTTGAGTTGGTTCACATGGATTTTTTTGGACCATCCAGAGTTTCTCATTTAAATGGGAAGCACTATATCTATCTCCTTGTAGATGATTTTTCTAGATATGATTTGGTATATTTTCTAGCTCACAAAAGTGAAGCTTTCTCTTATTTTATTAAATACTCTAAGTTTGTAGAAAACATAAGTGGACTTAAGATTAAGACCCTGAGAAGTGACCATGGTCGTGAGTTGGAAAATCATGAATTTAAATCATACTGCTCACACAATGGCTATCATCACAATTACTCTTCCCCTAGGACACCTCAGCAGAATGGTGTAGTATAAAGAAGAAATAGAACACTTCAAGAAATTAAACGAACTATGATTAATGAAAATGATTTACCTGTTTATTTTTGGGCCGAATCTGTAAATACAGCTTGTTAAATTATAAATAGAGTCTTGATCAGAACAGTACTTAAGAAGACCCCTTATGAATTATGGAATAACAGAAAACCTAAAGTTAGTTATTTTAAAGTTTTTGGTTGTAAAGTTTTTATTCTAAACACTAAAGATAATATGGATAAATTTTCATCTAAAGGCGGTGAAGGAATTTTTCTTTGTTATTTTTTAACTAGAAAATCCTATAAAGTTTTTAATAAAAGAACCAAATGTGTGGAAGAATCTGTTCACATCAAATTTGATGAAACTGATCCATATGAACATAAAACTTATCTTGAAAATATTGAAAAATATTTGTCTGTTCTGAACCATAATGATAAAATTAGTGAACCAGTTGTAAAGATAACCAGTTCTGGAAATATTTCAGAATCTTCTTCTGGTGAACCCGAACCTAGAGAAGAACCTAAAATTTCTAGTACTACCTTTACTAGATCAACTAGGATTTTAAAGATTCATCCTTTAGATGTTGTTGTAGGTAATCTTGATAAAGGGACATAGACTAGAGATTCTATAAGAAACCAGGTTCAACATCAAGATTTTCTTTCATAGTCAGAACCTAAAAATATCAATGATGCTATCAATGATGAATTTTTTTTGTAATGGCTATGAAAAAAGAGTTAAATCAATTTGAAAGAAACAAAGTCTGGGAATTATTAGAAATACCTAAGGAAACTTTGACCATAGGCACAAAATGGGTGTTTAGAAATAAGGTTGATGAATCTGGAAACATCATTAGAAACAAAGCTAGGTTAGTTGCACATGGTTACATTCAAGAAGAAGGAATTGATTATAAAGAAACCTTTGCACCCATATCTAGATTAGAAGCCATTAAGATCTTACTTGCTTATGCATCTCATCTAAATTTGGAGTTATATCAAATGGATGTTAAAAGTGATTTTCTAAATGGTTATATAATTGAAGATGTGTTTGTTGAACAACCATATGGATTTAAAAATCCCCATTTTCAAAATCATGTTTTTAAACTTTTTAAAGCTTTATATGGTTAAAACAAGCTCCAAGAGCTTGGCATGATAGACTTACTAATTTTCTTATTTCAAAAGGTTTTACTAAAGGAATTACAGATCCCACTCTTTTTATCAAAAATATTTCCAAATTTTTTTTGATAGTAAAAATATATGTTGATGATATTATTTTTGGATATTCTAAAAATTCTTTATGTACTGATTTTTCACTGATTATGAAAAATGAATTTGAAATGAGCTTAATGGGAGAACTCAAATATTTTCTTGGATTTCAAAATTTTCAAAATAAGGATAAAATTTTTCTAAATCAAAGTAATTACACAAAGGAATTATTAAAACGTTTTGGGTTGGATAGTAATAAGGGAAGTGATACACCTATGAGTACCACTTCTAAGTTTGATATTGATGAATTTGGGAAGCCAGTAGATCACACCAATTACAGAGGTATGATTGGAAGCTTAATTTAACTTACTGCTAGTCGACCTAATATTATGTTTAGTGTATATATGTGTGCATGATTTCAAGATAATCCAAAAGAATCACACTTACTTGTTGTGAAAAGGATTTTAAAATATCTTAAACAGACTACTCATTTATGTTTGTTTTACCCAAAAGGACAATCTTTTGATTTAATAAGTTATTCAGATGCTGACTTTGCTGGTGGCAAGTTAGATAGAAAAGGAACATCTAGAACGTGTCATTTATTGGGAAAATACTTAGTATCTTGGTGTAGTAAGAAACAAAATTCAGTTGCATTGTCTACTACTAAAGCAGAATATATAGTTACTGGTAGTTGTTGTGCACAGATTCTGTGGATCAAACACACCTTGTTGGACTATGGATATGATTTTAGACATGTTTCTATTAATTGTGATAATACTAGTGCAATCAATATCTCTAATAACCCTTTATCTCACTCTAGAACTAAGCACATTGATGTAAGGCACCACTTTCTAAGATATCACTATCAAAAGTGTGATATAACTCTTGAATTTATAGGCACTGAATGTCAACTAGCTGATGTATTTACAAATACTTTAAGTTCAAAGAGATTAAGTTACATTAGACATGAATTGGGAATGAACAAATACCCTTAAACCTCACCGTTAGACAAACCTCACCATTAGACAAACCTCACCGTTAGACACACCTCACCGTTAGACAAACCTCACCATTAGGATACCTCACCGGTAGTGATTACTGTTATAATACTCAATGGTAGAATGGTTACTAATATATCACGCTATTTAATTTTTTTTGTGTGTTTTAAGCAGATATGATTTATTGTTTTAATATATATTTTCTTTATTATGTTTCAATTTCTAAATGAGATATGTTGAGTCTAAATCACATACAATCCAATGTGAACTCCACCCTTCCAAGTCCTCACCTACCCAAGCCTATGAAATCTTTCGAACCCTAAGTTTTTTGATTTGAAAATGGCCTAAGTTAAGCGACTGATAATTGATGAAGGTTATGAGCCGAGTGAGAAGTGACAAAAGGACGGTTCTAGAGCCACTAGAAGTAGTATTGGTACTAGTTAAGAGAAGAGAAATTCTGAGAATTTGCATTTATCAAATAGGGACATAGTGATTTAGAAGGAGCTTTGTGCTGAGTGGTTGATGTCAAGAAAGTCTCTGATTTTGAGGATTTTAGAAGTGAAAGGATAGATATATTGTTTTGCAAACAAAAATGGGCCTTATTACCTGAAACTGGTTAAGGAATTTATGAGTTTGTTAGATTTGAAATGAATGAAGATGAGAACAGGATGATTTCTGTGGTAAATGATAAGAAGATATTGTTTTCATCTGTTGAATGGGATGAAAGTCTGAAAGTAACTCATGAAGGAGAGTATGGTTTTTCATCTAAATCTGTACCTACAGCTAGTGACCATTTTGAGTATGAGGCTGCTTTTCTTGAGTTAACTGGGAATGGATCACCTAGAAAAGTGATTGCTGCAGAAATGGAAGGAGAAAACAAATTGTAGTTTAAGTTCATTCAACATGTGATTAGTCCCAGGAGAGGACATTTTGAAACCCTAAATTTCCAGGATATATATTTTATATACTTGTTTAGACATGGAGTGAAGGTCAATATATGCATATTGTTGATGATTTAGATAAAAGATATGACCGGACCTAAATCAAAGAAAAATACTTTGTTCTTTGCTAATCTAATTTCCATTATTAGAAAATTCAAAGGTATTTCTGAATCTGAGGATGAAACTATTGTTGTTATATGCAATTTCTACATTACTAAAACTATCTGAAAGTATATGAAAGTAAGCTGGAACCCTTGGAAGAAACAATGGGTGAATGATGATGGTAAATTGTATGATAAATTTAATCCTATGGACCATCCTTCTAGGCCTAGGGATGAGAGGGATCTAGGTCTAGGACCTGATGAAGATGAACCTGGTTATAGTGATGCTGAGGATGTTGTTGATGATGAGGATGAAGAGACTTCAGTGGAAGAAGGAGGAGACCCTGACCTGCCTCCTAGCCCTACAATTCTGAGTATTTCTTATGGAGAGGCTAGTCCTACATCTACTTTACCCATAAGAGAATATGATTCTGATAGCTCAGATGAGAGTACTTCGAGTTTGAGTCCAGTAATTGGGAGTTCTACTATGCCTGCAGAGGCTATTTTGGTTGAGATGACACAACCTGCACCTATCCCTAATGAGCCTCCTGTTGTTGAATTGGAGATGGTTGTGGATGATTCTTCTGAGGAAGACCTGCCTGTTGAGGCTGCTGTTGATGTACATGTACAAGATAATACACAAATTGAGGGAGAGCATCCCAACAGACAGGTTACTGTATTAGCAGCTCATGAGATTGAAGAGTGGGAATAAGACATAGGTTTTGTAGTTTTTGGGTTGGACTATCCTGATATTGAAGATGAGACACCCATCAGAATACCACATGTTAGTTATAATATCCTTTCTGAGACTTTACCCAAGGATTTAGTAAGAAAAGATGACCTAGACCAGTTGAAGTCTGATCTCAAGACCTATTTTTTGGAAGAGATGAGAAGAATGGAAACCTATTTAATATCATCCATTCAATCTATTATGACTGAATCTATACTGAGTATTTTGGATGATTTCAAGACCTTCCAGAGTTAAGGTTCAACCTTGGCAGAGGATGTTGAATCTCTAAAGAAATCAGTTTTCTCTATGGAGTCTTATATGAGTTCTAAATCTCAAGCAGACAAGGATTTGATATTTGTGAAAATTATAGTTGGCCAGATGGTATCAGTTTTTGAGGAATTTTAGAATTCCATGAAGCAACATTTCAGCACCCATGACCTTGTTGTGGAAAATATTATTAGTGGGCTGACTGAATCTTTTAAGGAAACATTAGCTTTTATTATTGCACCTCTGAGTGCTCCCATGCCTTCGTTAGATGTTGATCATATTAGAGCTGTGATGAGAGAAGAGCTTGGACAGTCTTCCACCAGTGGATCTGTAGACTCTGCTGCCTTGATCCAAGTGGTAACTACCACTAGGGTTATAAGAAAAATTGTTCAGGATTTTATGAGAGAGGCCACTGCTTCTCAGAAATAAGTAATGGAAAAGGTGTATTACTATTTCCAAAGGGTCTACACTAAACATCAGTTGAACAATCACTTCAAACTTTTGTTAGAAAATTTGAAATTACCTCCTGTGACTCAAGCCTTCAAGAAGCAAGTGAGTAAGCTCAAGGAGCTGAATCCAGCTTTGGAAAAATTCCTAGAAAACAAGGATTACTTAATTTATTCTATGGAGAGAGGAGGAGGTATTATCATGGATTTCAGAAATCTCTTGCTACCCTTTTTGCATGTTGATTCTCAGCCAGTGATTGTACCTCCAGCTTTACCTACATCTAGCTTTACTGCTTCTACTTCTCAAATGACTCAGCTCAAGCTATTAGAAGTTTGACACCAATGATTACTCAGAAGAGTACCCACTATAGGCCAGGAACAGTTTCAGTTGCTCAACCTCAAGTGGTCATTTCTAGAGTTCCCAAGCCTTCAACCGAAGCTCCCCATCCAGAGTCTACCTTAGATCCTAAAGGAAAATCCAAAGTGGACATTCAAGAAGTGGATTGAGTGGGTATAGATGAATTTGATAGGGCTCATTTGTACCTTATACACTATTTTTGTAATCCTTATGTACTTTTGACTCCTTAATATATACCTCTTTTGCAATATCTTTATCTCTATTTTTACCTATGTTGTATGCTTCATTTATTTCTCCTTTACTTTTAAACTTCTGTCTTTACCTCTAGTTCATACTAGTATTTTCTAATTTCCCTTTTCTAAACTTCTTTACCTCCTCTCTTTTAACTCTGATTCCCCATATTTTCTATTCTCTGATACTTTCCTTACATCCTTCTCTCATATCTCCCTTCTTTTTGTTAATCCCAAAGGGGGAGAAATATTTCGCACATGGGAGAAATGATAAAGGGGGAGGATTATTTATTAAAAGAGGGACATATATCAGACATGGATATTAATATTTTATTTTCTAAATCATTTTCCTCTGATACATTTGAACTTCAGAATTTATATTTATCTCTGAAACATATTTTACTTGTGTTGGAACACACTGAGAAATAAGAAAAATTGTATTTTAGTATGATACATTTAGATTACCTACCATAATTTGTGATTATCAAAAAGGGGGAGATTGTTGGACTCACCTGTTTTGATAATCTCAATTATGATTAATTATTTTTTGATAATCCCAAATGATGTTTATTGATTAAACTTTTCATTAATTTAGTTATTGTTTAAGTGCTTAATTTAAAATTATAAATACTATTGAATATGTTCAAATGATATATCTTTCATTCAAGAAAATTCAGTTAATCAAATGTTTATTTACATTGTAATGTTTTATCCTAACTTAATCTGTGGATAGTTTTCATAGACAGACAAATAGCTACCGATACAAAAAGGTCATTGATATACAGATGAGCTACTGATACAAAAAGCTCACCGGTATGCAGATGAGCTACTGATACAAAAAGGTCACCGTTAAGCAGATGAGCTACCGAAGGTCACCAGTATGCAGATGAGATACTGATACAGAAAGGTCACTGGTATGCAGACAGTTACCGTTACACCTGAGCTACCGATAGAGCAAGTCTACCGGTATGCACAAGTTGACCAATACAGAGTCACAACTACTGTTATGAAGTCTACCACTACAAGCTCACTTATATGGGTCACTGGTACATAAGTCTACCACTAAAGGAAGTCACTACAACATATAGTCACCAGTACTTGGAGCTACCGCTAGAAGGAGTTACCACTACATACAGCTACCGTTACAGAGACCACCAGTCACCCGACACTGTGTCATTTCTTTAACTTTTTTTATTATAATAAATGATCATATTTGGCTAATTCAATGCATCTACTATTAATTAATGATAGTTTTTGGTATTTCAGGAACCATACCTCGTAAAAATCATTCCTATTGCTAGAGTTCAAGGAATATAAAAAGGGAACCTCAAGATACTGGAAAACAAGTCTTTCAACAGACATACGAAACAAGTTTCTAGATATACACAAGGACATACATACATATAAGAAGAAGGAAGAATACATGATAAACCTGTTGAACCTAAACACTCAAGGAGTGAAGAGCTTAAACAACTACATCTACACTTAAGCTGATCAAGATGATCAAGCTAGACCAGGAAGTCAAGGAAAAACAACACTCTATTTTGTTGACAAAAACCAGATAAGGACTCAAAGAAAATTCTGATCAATCCAAGGAGTTCAGAGTTTCAATAAAAAACACATAGGCAATTCTATACTCTTCTCTATTTTTTAAGATCTACTGTGTTTCATTTATTTACTTTTTGAGCAGTGTGTGTGCTCTGTATTTTAAGCACACACTATCTCTTGTGCTGAACTGGACGATTTCTAAATCCTCACTCAATCTTTCCCTTACTCTCTTGTATCCCACTGTGGATAGTGGTAGAGATCAAGTGTGACCTGGACAACCTGTGTGTTGTTGTTTAGTTTTCCCACGTAGAACTGTGGTAGAGGTCTGAGGACCAGGACAGTCTGTGTACTATTGTAAAACCCCGATCCAGGGTTTGGATCATAGTTTATATAAAACTATTTGAGAGGACTAAGTCTTTTCTTGAGACTGAATCTCTTGTTTAAAACTACTGTTCATTTTTATTTTAGTTAAAACTATTTTGAATATTCTGATACTAAGAACTTTAAATATAAATCTTTTTCATGTTACTCTGATAGTTAAATTAGCAAGTGTTTGTATTTATTGTAAACTAGTAGGTTAGTTTCTAAATCTACTCTAATCTTCAGAATAGATTAACTGATAACTAATCAATATCTTGAGAAGCTAACTAAACCTTTACTATATTACAAATTCACTAATTTTTTGCTTGATTATTTAATTTGGGGGATTTTAATAGAAATATTTTAAATTAGAAATTATTAATAGGAACTCAATTCGCCCCCCTCTTGAGTATTCCTCTCCGACCAAAATTAATTAATATCCCCAACATAACTTTTTATCATTATTTAAAAAAATTATAAATAATTAATTCAATTCATAATTGAATATAAAGAAAAACAATTTTTTAATTTTCTATCATATTGTACGATCCAGTTACAGTTGTAGATTATGATTGATATATGGCTAGATATAAATTTTCATATTCTATATATCATATTCTATGATAGGTAATTATATCATAAAGTACAATATTTTATATACATGAGGTTTCCTATTTTTCATGCCCTATGACATACTCTTATATCATAAAATACAATAATCGTTCTGCACATGAATATCATATTAAAAAATATGCATCGTATCATTTTTTCGATATGATGATATGTTTTTTATAAACATAACAAGGATTTCATATTCTATGATATGTCTAAATTATATAATTTGAACTGAGAAAATATGAAGAATTCAACTATATCATGGATTACGATAAACCATGTTTGTATGTCGCAATATAAAACATGCAGAATAAAAAACCAATCATATTTTATGAATCACAGTATGACATGAAATATGATATTTATATTCTTCATCTCTTGTATGTTTTCATAAATCAAACAACATGGGATTCTATGATAAAACTTCTTGAATTATTATGGGTCTATTAACTCTTAATAGAACATGTGGAAAATATCTAAATATTATCCCAAGATTACCCATGAAATAAATATTAAACACATGCATAAATTAGAAATAAAAGGATACATTATACCACATATATTTTACTATTACATACACTATAATATCCTAATCCACCATCGAATGTTTTGATAAATATCGTCATGGGTGTCCAAGATACACCCCCTCTCCAAGACACACCCATAAGCCTACTTGAATCGCATGTCATACGTGTGAGATCCTTCACACCATCACAACATGCTAATATCTTGAGCGCAAATATGGATGAATAATAGAGTTATGGGAAAGAGAGTTTTTATCGTTCTTAAGTGAGTATTGTACCCACCTTCATATAGTGAAATTACCTTTTAAAAGACCCATGAGTATACTCATAGGGTAAGATAACATTTACTCTTGTATTATAAAACATGAGTAAATTCCACTGCTAATTCATAAGACTCTTTCAAGAATAATCATACCTTTATTTACATATCATGTAATGGATGGTATTAATTATACCTATTGTGGTAAGAACACTCAAGCATTTAGTCATAGCAAGGAATCCCATTCAATAAATATATACATTACAACTTTCATTTTTTTATCATACAATACTATTGAACTAGTGTTTGTATGTAGTGGAGTGGAATGAAATACTTTTTTATTCCACATGAAAAATTTTATTGTAGGCTGTGATTGCATGGGGGGTTAATGAAAATAGCATGGTTTCTCAAAAAATGTAATATGATCCCATATGATCATATGGTATGATTTACCCATAAGCATCACATGAAAAATGGTATAAATCTATGCCTTGTGATCTATTATATATTAAAAGGAAATATAGCTCATGTTCATATATATATATATATATATCTCATGTATATAAGATCTTTATGGAATATATTTCCTTTAATAATACACCCCTTCCTCTAAATTGGATATGGATGCATATGGGGTGGAATCCTATGTTCGAAAAGATAAACCCATGATTAAGGAAGTATATCTAGAAGAGTAGACATAAGAAAATCATGGATGAGCACACAACTAAAACACTACATGATGCATGTACTGTCCCATTAAATGTAACAACTAATGTCCTGGAGTTCTGATTCGACTAACATATTATTAGAATCTTGGTGAAATGTTATAGCAGTCACTTGCACCAATCACCAGGCTCTCTAGTTTTCTAACTGAACTTAAGACCCCTAAACACTATATCTTTAAGTATCCTAAATCAATGCTCATAGTAGAAAAAACTCCAAAATCCATCCCTAGGACTAAAAATTCTACGATACCATTCTAATATGACCCAAACCATTAGGACTCCACCTAGGTTCATAATAGGTTTAGTATGCCACCCCAAACCCACCTTCAATAGGACAAGGTATGACAATAAGCACAAAGTAGGTATATCACACATATAGAGGGTATTAGCCTATAATAATATAAAAATCCACACATCTCCATGAAAAATATAAAATAATGAAATCCCATTTATGAAGGATCCAATTATAGTACATCATGCACATAATAATTAACATCATAAGATAAAGACCAAAATCTATAAATAGAATAGACAATTGATCTCCATGTCATGTCAACACTGACAGAAGCACTACCAGAAACTACTTCCACTAAGATTCTCTATGAACTATCTCTACTAACATCTTAACCTCTGAATCTAATACCAAATTTGTGTCTTTTGTATAGAAATTACATGTGTGGGCATGAAGCTCGTGAAAGCGTGAATATAAATATACCTAGTATGAAAATTATGGAATGAACCAACTCACTAGAACCCCACTTGAATGGAGGCAAGATGAGTATTCCTCCCAAAACCCACCTCTAATAGGTTAGGGGCTGGTGACTAGCACTGAGTAGGCATATCTCACAACATGGGAAGCCTTGTCATATAAAAAACTATAATAAAAATCTTCAATACAAAAGATAATCCAAAATACCATTAGTATATAGATGTAATTAGGGGAATTGAACAATACTGAATATAATACATGCATGATACAATTAGTAAAAATACATTCTATAAGGTAAAAATAAGGAAAAATAAGGTAAATAATACATTTAAAAAGTCTCTAAAACATAAAGTGCTGAGAATATCATCTATGTTTCAAGAACTCTGAGATCACACTCCATTCATCATGATCACCTCCATTATCAAGAATCACTATGCTCTATAATTCATCACCAAGTATCACTAGGAGTTAGCTCCAAACAAGACATGCCAGCTCCATATCTACCCAAACCATCTCTTAACCAGTGTATCATTTGTATGGACACAAAATGTTTGGGAATAAGACTTTTGAAAGTGTTATTATAAAAATACATAGTAGGAAACCCTATAAAAACAAAGGAAAACAAAAATAAACAATTTAGCTCAACTCCTAAAATGAGAGGTGTCTAGGAGGAAGTGAAAGAGAGAAACCTGAACATCAAGTCAGTTCAAAGTTCCTTATACTAAAGAGTAATAGAAATAATGTATAGGAGGAATAATCTAGATATTATCAATAACTAGAAGTCCCATGGAAATACATGGATGTCCAAACCATCTTAGATCTAACCCATGAGGGTCAAAATCTCAAAATAAACTACAGATGCTCAGAGTATAAAAAGTACATGGCTTATGAAGTTCATATCCAACCATACATCACATCTCAAAGGCCCCAAATGGGTACTAAAATAATGATAATAATTGAAGGATCCCATAATGATTAGCATTTACAACTACTACATTTCTGCTAAAATTGATGGAGGGGAACCTTCTCACTACCGAAGCAGACTCACCAGTCGAGGTGATACCACATCCTCCAGCCCATCAATGTTGTAACATCGATCATGTATCTAAACCACCCAAGTATACAATCCGTGTAACCTATCTATAATCATGGTGGGTTTCCCATTTTTTTAGATGTGTACGCAATGTTTTAGGGTGTATCAACCCCAGTAGAGGACCCAATATTTCATAATCTCTTAGATAGAGACGTACCGATTCCACAGATAAAGGAATCGTACCCTAGGTGTGTATGGGGGAGTGACAAACCTAATTGTATAAAGAAAGTGGGGGAACCACTACCTAACATAATTGTACATCCAAGGGAGTAATTACCCTAATATCACTTTGAATATCACACATGAATCCCATTATCGATCTTATTGTGATAAAATTTAAATCTACCTACACTACCACAAACCGCACTTTATCTAGTGTTAACCATTAGCAGTGGTAGACAAAAAGCACTAATAAAGGGGGAACTTTTATCAGATCTTATAAAAAGACACGATAAAAGGGTACCCTTTTTCAGTTCCTTTTTCCAGCACTAATAAAAGTCCCCCATTTATCAATACTTTTTTAGCATTGATAAAAGAAACAACCTTATCAGCGCTGATAATGGTCGTAGTGAGTAATTTAATTTATATATATTTAAATAAGATTTATGTTATAATAAGTCTACATATGTTAATATAATATATAAATAATATTTATATAAATTTGAATAGAAAAATATTATTTTCATAATTATATATATAAAAAAGTATCAAATTATTATTAGTCAAAATGTTTAATACTTTATTTACATACATTAATTAAAAATGTATATATAATTAAAACAAATATAATATATTAATATTTTATTTAAACAATTATATAACATATAAATGAATATATATATTTAAATATATATTTATATTTAAATTAAATAATTTAAAATATGTGTACACCTATAACAGTATTTATGTATGTGCATATGTGTATATATGTGTGTATATATGTGTGTTTTTAGATGTGTATGTTTACATATCTGTGTCAACCATGTGAACATGTATGTGTGTGTGCAATATGGTTTGTTGATTTAATATTATTTTTCATTTTTTAATATATCTCCATTTTTCGTATTTTTTGTATTTATTCATTTTTAATATTTATTCATTTTTAATATATATTTATCTTAATCTATTCATTATGAATATATATTTGTGTGTGTTTAATATAATATAATATAATTTAATTATTAATATTTTTCTATAGTTAATATAAATCATTTTTAATAATTTTTTTTGTTTATATAATTAATATAATCTATTTATTCATTTTTATTAATTTTTTTATGTGTATGTAATTCACATAAATGTTACAAATTCAATTTTTGATTTTTTTAATTTATTTAATTTTATTTATGAATTTATTATTATATATTCCTTAATAATGTTAAAAATATATTTAATCACTTTTTAATATTCATTTTTACATATATTTATTTACTATACATGTAATATTTTCAATAGGTTTTTAATTTATATGAATAATAGTTATTCATTTTTGTTTATTAAGTTTTAGCATTTAAAATATGTTCTAAATTTATATAATTAATCTTTTTAAATTGTTATTTTTCATAAATTTTTAATTTAAATAGTTAATTATAAAATTATAAATATATATAATTCTTTGAAAAAATTATTTATACTAGGACAACATGGACCATGGGTTATATCCCATGATCCTAAAATTTATTAACATAAAATAATAATAAAGAACAAAGGGGGAGAGGGAAAATTTTAGTGAAAAAATACTACTACCAAAATCAAAACAGACAACTGTTTAAGAAAACAACAGAAGAAAATTCATCTTTGAGATCATCCACCACCTATGCCTCTCGAATGAGAACCTATCCTCTAGGTTTTGGGTTATTTCTATGTCACATAATCATCCATTAAAATTGGATCCTCAAGGGGATGAGGATTCAATTAACCACCCGGACCTGAGGCCTTGGCAGTCTCAGTGCCCGAGGAAAGTCCATGAGCATTACCAAACTCCTCAGAGAAAACCTCCTTACTATTGAATCTATTTAAGATATCAAATAGACTAAATTTATTTTCACTAGATTATGGTGAACCCTAGTTTTGATTGACCTGCACATCTAATTTTTTCTTTCCCTTTCTGGATCTTGAAGTAATCAGCCAGTCCAGAAAGAAACCGACGATTAGAAAAATCTTGCACCATTGCTTCATCAGCTGAGTGTTCCTCATCAGCTTGCCCTTTAGTGACTGAATCCTTATAAGAAGGTGATTTCCAATACCCATCTTCATTTGAGATATAACCCCAATTTTCTGTTTTTACAAAGGATTTCATAACATCCTAGATGGATTTAAGGTAGTTAGTTAGCTGATGTATCTATTTAACTTGAGGACTAGATGAATCCAAGACTCGTACTAGGTAATCATAGCCAAGGTCAGCCCTGAATGCAGTCTAGTGACCTCAACCCTAAATTTTAGGCTACCCCTTAAGGGGATCCAAAACCTCTCCTTTCTTATGACCTAGTTTAGATCACCAACAAGATCATTAAAGGGGGAATCCCCAAGTCCTATATAACTATGATTAGGCATGGATATACCATCATCATGAGGAATCATTCCATCACCACCAGAATATATCCCATTCACATCCTAATGATTCACACCATTCCAAAGTTTATCACACCACATTGATCAACCTATTTATTAATTTCAGCAAGGTTTGAGCCATGCCCAAACTCCCATGGATGGCTAACCGAATTATCTTTATCTATGTTAACATTGACACAACCTTGGTCTGGGAGGCTTGCATAATAGATCCATCATCCTGGAGATCCCCAACCACCCCCACCATGAGGCCCTATCCACTCGTACCACCAGCACTAGTAGTAGTATAATTTTTTCTGGTCTTCATCATTTCTTTCCTTCTATCTTTTCCTGAAAATTCCAACTTCATGTCCTTTATTTAATAAAAAATCACAAACAATACCCCTATGATAAGATTCAAAGGAATGACCAATAATTTTTCAATTAGAACAAAATATGGAAGCTTTTCATACACAACACACAAATTCAATTCATCTATTTCATCAGATAAGACCACTTTATTAGTTAATGTTGTAATGAGGTCCACTTCTGTAATAACTCTAGTGAATTACCAATATATAGAATTTTTAGTGTCTTTGTCCATTTTTAAATGAAATCTTATATATAAGAGGATATTAAATAGAATATGGGAGTGTCAAAAAATCCAATTAAGACCAAAAATTTTGAACTAGACTTGTGAAAAGGAGTTCCTGAACTCAAACAGATTGAAGTTGAAATTTCATTCATAAATTATAAAAGACCAAGGCTTTAACAAAACCATTCTGAAGCCTCAAACCCAACTTTTCAATTCCTTATTTAGAAATATAATATGATAGTATCCCTATACCCTTGAGATACACTTCCAATCAGAGAAACCCAAAATTAGTGAAAGCCTATAAATAAAATATAGAGTTTTCTAGACATGGTATTCCTTAGAAGAGACTATTTTTGTAGAATTAAAAAGCCTACAGAACTCCAAATTTTATATAATTATGTACATTAATGCAAAAATTCACACTAAACTACCCTTTTTGACAAATCCACTCAATTCAAAACCCTGAAGTGTGGAAAATAACCTATGATTTAGGTTTCTACCTTCATTAGTGAGATTCAATACTTTCTTTTCTTAGTGATCTCTAACCCTATCACTGAAATCACTATATCCGAAAATAATATTATCCATTTCAACTAGTTTATTCTTCAGAAATTACATTTTTGAAATAAAAACTTTTCAACCACCAGGGAATTTCCCACAATAATAACTCCTGAGCGTGAACCCCATCTCTATCTTAAAAAAATTATTTATAAGGATATTATTGTAACAGTGAAAAGTATGGATGATACTGATGTTCTAGGTATAGATGAGCATAATATGACTTTACCAGGTGTTTTTGAAGATGGGGGGAAGCAAATGAACCTGTTGAATGTTCGGTAGCTAATCCAGTCAATGATGATGGGATGTCCTCAGTGAGCAAGATAGGGAATTTGTGGAAGATAACAAGACTTATATCCAAATATATTTCTCATTTACTTCCTCCTGTTGATAGAAATTGTGAAACTAATCATGATTTGATAATATATCTTTCTAATAATTCCCCTCATGTTCAAATTAAAGCATTATTTTAGGGGGTGGTGTGACATCCCATGTTTTTGAAATGGATGAAAATCTATAGGGATTTGAATTTTCATGTTTACTTTACTGGATGGGCCTTTTTTAAAGCTAGGAATCATAAAAAATTCCGAGAGTCTTAACACTTCAATGTATTATTTTTGGGTGTGGTTCAAGGCACGAGGGCTACCTCGTGTGTTCCGTCAAGTTTCTAGAGCATCGGGCTTCGAAACATCAAGTCAAGAGGAGTTGGCAGGGGTGAAAAATTAGTTTAAAATCAGGAATCCCTCAGCACCAAATCGTGCAGTGTGTTTCTTTTTAATAAATTAATTAATTAAATTAAAATTACAATGAAAATAAACAAAACAAAAATAAATTGGGAAAAATAAATGTTTTAATAATAATAATAATAATATTGTTATTATGATTACTATTATTATTATGTTAATTTTTTAAGATACCCAAGTAGTCTCCCTCTCCACCTGCAACGCATGACACCCCTCATTTACTCTCCAGACACACATGACCTCCTCTATGTGGATCCCTCTTCACATGATTATCTCTCCATATTTCATCTATTTTCACTTTGATCCTTTTAGGTAAGGTCTTTGATTCCTTCTCATCTTCCTTTCTAGCTAATTTTTGGTCTCCCCATCACCCCACTTATTTGGAAAAAACTCTAGGGTTTGGGGTTAAATAATTTTGATGTTTTCTTATATGTTAGGTTATTCAAAGGATCTCTCGGGTTGATGTTGTTCGTGTTCCATCATCTTCTACCAAATGTGAAGTGGATTGGTTCAATTTGGTTCACTGGAATCATTTTGGGGTAAGGTCTTCCTCCATTCTTCATTGTCACTTAATTTATATTTTTGAATTTCATATCTTCAGAGTTCCTAGTATTTTTCCTTATGTTCATTGGCCTCGCCATAAAGGTTTCAGCTTTCTAGCATCGCTTTGAGAGCATTTGGTGGCTCCTTGAAGGCTTTTATTCATATATATAGGTATGAATCTATATATATATATATTTTCCTTGTACATATTCCATCATGTAGAGGGTAATATGTACATTGGATTAAGGGGTATATATATATGCATATGAATGTATGTGTGTAAGTGTGGACTGATCTTTTCCACTCAAAATGTCAAGTTCCAAAGTGTTCAACTTGGATTGGTTTTATCTTGAGGTAGGATCCCTATCATTGACCCTTTAAAATTAAGAATGCTTTATGTTCTTTTTTAAATAAGTTTAATTATGTTTTCCTTTGATATATTGAACTCCGAACCATTAATTAAATGATTAAATATGATAAATGATTTGTTTGATAAAAAAATTTATATTTTTATAATAAAACCCCTCCAATAGAGATTCACTGCATTCTAAGATAAAAATTAGTGATTTGAATTTTATGCTTTCTTGGCCTATTAAATTATTTTTCCTTATGATTTTGATGTTATGATTGATATATGGCATGTTTAGGACATGGACCCTAGTGGAATTAAAAAAAATGTTTTTCCTTTTGAAATGGTTAAAGAACCAAGACAAACTCTATGTGTATAGACCATCTTATAAATTGAATGGCTTTAAATGATTTATAAAAAGGGAATTACCATGCATTAATTTTTCCTATTTTCCCATGGTACCTTATAAGTACCACTTGAACCTTGATAAATGAATTTACTTGACTTATTTAATTAAATTTCATAAATTTAATGGAATGGCTTGACCTGATGGATTTACTTCCTTGATTTTTTTAAATGAATTAATTTAAATAGAAATTATTAGGGTGGTATGGCTGTGTGTCTTATTCTGATTAAATAAGGATGGTTTATGTAAAACATTTCAATGATATGATTTAAATATATTCAATAACATTATTTATGGAGGTTGCATACATTGAAAGGAATTGATTAGGGTGGTCTAAACTAAATCCATTTTTTATATAATAAAATTGTTTATAGTAATTATGATATGTGAGATCACACTAACATTCCATGGGAATGACTAGATAAATTGAATAATCCATATTAAATTATAATTGTTCCTTTTAAACCATACCTTTGATCCCATTGGTCCTATAGGTGTGGAGACTCAGACCTATACCACCCAATTGGTGTATCAGCCTTAGAACTTATTAAGACTTGGTCTGTTTGACTTAAAAAATCTATAATAAATCAAATAATTTTTTGATTGATATATTATACTATTTAATTGGATTAAAAATAAATTGTGTGATTTCCTATGGTAGAATCACCTTGGATAAACTATTTAATTAATATATTAATGACCTTAGGGTTGAATGAGTAATTAAACAGGGTTGATATAATAATAATGAAAATTAGGAACCTAGATTAATAAAATTAATTGATTTTACAGATGTTAATTTTTTATAAATTGATCGTTGTGTCTTATGATGATAAATCTAGTATGTTTGATACTATAATTTTGATTTTTCTTACATAGATTTTGAGATTATGTGATATCAATGTGATTGATACCTAAGGGTTTCATACATATTTACATGTTGATTTTTTATAGATATGACTCATGTTTAATGTGTATTCCTGATGTCTTGGTGCATATTCTTCCATACCACATGAGGGAAAGGTATACAGGTACATGATTCCCTAGGAAATATTATATGGTTATATGGGATGTATGAGGACTCATGACTAGTTTTGACACCTGAGGGCTTGGTGCACATTTTCATATCGCTTGAGGGATAGGCGTATTGGCAATAAATGCCTAAGGGCAGAGTATATGATTAGTTTTGATGCTTGAGGGATAGATGCACAATCACAAAATTCATGAGGGTGAGATTCTAGTTATGCATGAGGGAAATATTTTGGTTAGTATGAGGGACAACGTCATATTTTTATGGTATATTCTGAGTGATTCATCCTCATTAGGATAATTTTCCACTGATTTGGTTGATCCATCTTGACGTAGGAGGATCTACCCATAGATGTAGATACCTAGAAGGGTGATAAAGTAGGTATATCCATCAAGTGTCCCTTAGAAATGTGGGCAGTTTTTTGTTTATTTATTCAGCACTACGTGTTTATTTTTTTTTCATTTACCTACTCAATTCTTTATTTTATATCAATTAATGGATTGTGTAAGACAGTATGGGTGACATCCTACTAAGATTATTATCTCACACCCTGCTTGGGAACTGTTTGGTACCTGATAAGATCTTCTTGATCACATGTATTTGGATTCATTGTTTGTGATGTGTTGTGTACATGAGAGCTAGGGAGCACATAATTATACTCATTCTTAGGATGCTCAAGGATTTGATCATTGGGGTTTTTTATTTTATTTTTTTATTTTATATTGATTTTACCTTATAGTAACACCTGACATTACATAAATCATTATATGAAATTGGCATTGTCCATTTTATTTTTATTCAAATATTATATTATTCTTCCACTTATTGTTTTCCTATTATTTCTAATTATGAATTTTTCTGTTATTTATTATCCGATAAACCACTGTGCCACTCTTTCATGAGGGTATAGTCTCCCCACTACCACCACTTTAGAACCTCATTGCTATTTGGAATCCTATGGTGTACGAGGAGGCACGCCTAATGCCATGTGACCAACTGTTCTGACCACTATCTTAGTGGTGAGCTGGGTCAAGACATTACAAAGTGGTATCAGAGGAGGTTTTTTCTTTGTCTAAATATTTTGGGTGGTAGACAGGAGACTAGGAATGTGTTGGCTCTTAGTAAATAGCCATTCCTAGGGCTGATAACCCCATGTACGGGGAAATTACCAAGCAGACATGGCTGTGATTTTGTTCATGTTGTTTAATATTACAGTTGAATATGATTTCACCTAAAGTTATTGGTGTATTTTTTCCACAACTTATTAATTTATGAGATTTATGGTATTATACCCTTATCCTGGTATGGAAAAAATGAAGCATTAAATGCATCATATTAGGTGAATAGAGAATCCAAATTCCATGCATATGTCATTCTATGTAGTTGCATATGTAGGTTGTTTTCTGGTTTTGATTGTGTGCATTGAGTGTTATTCCATGATTCTATGTTTATAGAATGTTTCTCTATGTTAGATACTTGTGATAACATTCTTGTTTTAATAAATAAATGGTTGTATGGGATAAATATAATTTGTTTCATTGTATGAATGAAATGGTTATGATTACGATGGGATTTAGTTTTCAATTGTAAGGTGTATGAGTTCCTTATAACTAGGAAAAAGTAACATATGTAATCAAACCATCCTTGATATATATATATATATATATATATATATATATTCTTTTGTAAAATTTTAAGGCCTCCAAATTAAAATGATAAAGTGAATTGGTTTTGATGAAAAGGGGAAAAATTCTAAACTGTAAAGTGTATGGGCACTTTATGGATTGGTAGACAACCGGCCATATAACTAAAATGTTATATATGACCATTCTATGTTTTAAATGGTTATAATAGAGTAAGATGTTTCATTTTATCTAAAATTAGTTGGTTAAATTCTAAAATGAACAACTAGACCCAAGTAGGTCAGTTGGGACGTGTATCTTTTGAGGGTCCCACTAAGCCACCTGGGTCCTTTAAAATCAAGTGCATAGTGTTTTTATTTTGAAATGGAAATTGATGTTTCAAATTAAATATTTTATAGTTTTATATATTTAAATATTAATACATTTAATGAATTTAAAACTGAACCTGAAGTTGTGTCCTTCGTCTAAACCCTTGTGTAAGGGTAGATTAGACTTTCTCTGTGTTCCCTTGGAACGAAACCTTAGACGTTTTCCATAGGCATTATTTTTCTTTTAGAAATGGTTTAAATTGTAGGATATTGAGCCTAGGGACCATTCTATTGGCATTAACTAGTATATATTTGTCGCTTATGTTCTTATAATGGTCTAGCTCGTGGCAGGTAGCTCCCTAGAGTTTAAATGCCTTACTGAATCCCGTGAGTTTTTGACGTTTGATGTCATTCAGGTGTTGTTGTGCTGAGAAATATGCTTATCTTCTAAATGAAACTTTTTTTTCGATGGGTGGTCATGTTTTATTGGACATTTTATGGGTGTGATAATTGAGTAATTATCAGTTTCAACTAGTTAAACATGACTTGGGAATGGTCAACTGTTTTGTAGGCTGTTTGACCCTTTTCCCTTTTCCTTGGGTGGCTTGAGAGGTCAAAAATTATTTCAAATTCATTTTGGAAGTATGAATTTGGGTTAAATATCTTTTATGAGACATTATATACTTGAATTCATAGGGTTTATAGCCTATGGATTGTATTCAGGATGTTTCATTTGCTTCTAAAACCTTGGGGTAGTATGTGTTCACGTACACGATGTTTGTTGAGTTCAAAATTGATGTAATGAACCAGTTGAGTTTGGTGTAATAATAGATCCCTTTTTTATTGATCATATTATTATTTTATCTCTATTTTAGAGTTACCTTGGGTGTTAAAGGAATCATATTCTTTCAAATGATCGAGATGGAGTTTCTAGATAATCAGGGGTTTTGACAAGCTAATCCATTTTGGTTTTGGTTTTCTTGTCAATGGATTTGAAATATGTGAGTGTGACTTGGTTGAATATCAAACGTATTTTTAAGGTGGTTTTGATCTATCATGATTTTGAGTGTCTATTCAATCTCTTGTTTCAATGATTAGGACACTCCTAATGTGGGGAGCATTATGTCAAGTCTAGTAAACGTCTCCTTATAGGTAGAAGGAATACAACCAAGGTGGACCATTGGAGAATGGTTAGGATTTCTTAAATTCCTTTGTGGATTGTGAACTTTAAATCATGTCATTTCCTGCATGGAAGCATGGAATTTGTATGGTTTTAGATGTATGAAACCCTTGATAAACACCATTGGTTATGGGTGGACTTTGGTGGTTAAGATTGAATGATCATAGGATACATCAGGTGGTAAAGGTTCGGTGATTGGTTAATGACAGTGCATTAGTAGGTGAAGATGAGATTCTTCTAATGTATTGACCAGTAGTGGGTTGTCTATTTTCCTTTTGGTAATATTTAAAATCCTCTCAGTGTACTCTTCCTTGAGAGATGATCATGTCCCCTATCATGATGTCATCCTTGATCCACTAAGAGAGCATTTGTCTTATACCACAATATAGATGAAAAGTTGTTGGATGGTTTAAGTGGTCTCCTAGTGTTTCACGTTTAATACGTGGTTCTTATTGAGGCTTGGTTAGTCTTAAGTGACCCTTGGATTCCCATATAAGAATGCCTTGGATGAACTCTTTAACACTAGATGTTTCTTTTGACTTAACCGCTAGGCTGATGCCCCTCTAGGCCCAGTCAATGTTCTGATGTGGATGTCTTTGATTTGTACCAATGTATAACTCATAAACATAGAGTATGGACTACCTTGGTTTAGTTACTTACACTCCACTCATTTAAATCCAAGGTTATCTTGGTCTTTTCATCAAGATTGAAGGTGATTCTTCTGATCAGAGAATGTCACTGAACGTTAGGTATAAGATTCAGTGAGCATGTTAGTTGTAAATGAATGATACCTTATAAAAAAGCATTGTAGTTCAATTTGAAATGTGTCAATTGTATAATAAGGGAACCTTTAATATGATTCGGATATATGGAATCATCTTTTTTTCTCTCTTTGTTTGATATAAACAGTCATAAGGAATTGTTTTGAAGCACGTTGTTAGGTTAGGGTGGGCGTGGTTTAAAGGTTGACATTGTCTTTTCATAAATATTAAAAGATAATTTATATTTTTTCAATTTGGAATTTGACCATTTATTTATTATGGGGTCCCTGATATGACAAAATAAGTAAATGAGTTCATTCTATTAAAGAAAAAGCATGCTTGGAGTGTTCCTCAAATGGTTAGAGGCATGATTTGTAGGGAAATTTTAACAATGGAGGTGTTTATGCTCAAAATTATCCCCCTTTTAAATGGTGGATAGTAGCACTAGTTAGTTGTTTCAAGATATGACACCATGGTCATGTATCTAGCAAAACAAGCATGGGTAAGATCTATCTCAGTGTTTTAGTAGGATAACGAGCACTTGATGAAGTTTTGATAGCTTAAGTGCCATATGCTTAAATGGTGATTAGAGGTGATTTGGGTGTTTGGAAACACAACGTGACCATTTGAATGAAGCTTTATGACCCTTGTAGGTTGGGTGACGTTTAAGTTGTTCTAGAAGTATTCTTAGGGATGATAAGTTATAAGATGGGAAGGTTATGACGTTCCAAGTTTTTGAACTGGATGAAAATCTAGAGGAATTTTATTTTTTGTTTTTACTGGACTGGTTGTTTTTAAAATTAGTCTTTGGAATGAAATTCTAAGTGCTTCAGCACTTCAATGTGTTGCTTTTTGGGTGTGGTTCAGGGTATGGGGGTTGTCCCGAGTGTTCCTTAAAGTTTTGAGAGCATCAGGCTCCAAAACCTAAATTTAGGATGAGTTGGAAGAATCACATGATTAGTCTAAAATCATGCATCCCTCAGCATAAAACTGTGCCACAAGTTTATTTTTAAGAAATTAATTAATTAAATAAAAAAAGAAAATAAATTAAATTAAAATAAATGGGGGAAAATAAATAAACATTTTAATAATAATAATAATATTATTATTATTATGATGATTATTATTATTATTATTAGGTTATTTTTTTAAGAGACCTAATGGGTATCCCTCTCCCCCTCCAGTGCACAACACCCCCTTTCTATCCAGGAATGTGTGACCCCCTCTTCATGGCTCCCTCTTCGCACGACGATCTCTCCAGATTTCTTCCCATTTTCTCTTCAATCCTTCAAGGTAAGGTCTCTGATTCCTTCTCCTATTTCTTTTTAGATGATTTTTGTTCTCCTCATTACCACTCTTGTTTGGCTAGAACCCTAGGGTTTGGGGTTAACCAATTTTGGTGTTTTCCTTCAATGTTAGGTTATCTGAAGGGTCTCTTAGGTCAACCTTGTTTGTGTTCCGGCATCTGCCATCGAAGTTGAAGCAGATTGGTTCAATTTGGTTCTCCGCCATCATTTTGGGGTAATATTTTCCCCCATTATTTGTTTTCTCTTAATTTATATTTTAGTATTTAGTAGTTTCTATGTTCCAAGTATTTTTCCTTATGTTTTTTTGCCTCTCTACGATGGTTTCGTCTTGTTTTCACTGCTTTGAGAGTGTTTGGTGGCTCCTTGAAGGTTTCCACTCATATATATAGGTATATATATATATATATCTTCCTTGTACATATTACCTCATGGTTAGGGTAATATGTACATTGGATTAAGGGATATATACATATATGTATATAAATGCATGTGTGAAAGTGTGGAGCGATCTTTGCTGTTGAAAATGGAAATTTCCAAAGTGTTCGGCTTGGTTTAGTCTTCTATTGAGGTAGGATCCATATCCTCAACCCTTTAAATTTAATAATAATTTAAGTTATTCTTTAAAAAAGTTTAATTATGTTATCCTTTGATAAATTAAACCTCTAATAATGAATGAAATTCTTAAATATGATAAATTATTTGCTTTATAAAAAAAGTCTTGTTTTATAAAAAAACCCTCCAACAGAGGTGCACTGTCTTCTAAGATAAATAGTAGTGATTAGACTTTATGATTTGTTGTCCTATTGCATGGATTTTCCCTTATTCTTTGATGTTATGATTGATATATGGCATGTTTAGGATATAGCCCCTAGTGGAATTAGAAAACCGAGTTTTCCTTTTGAAATTGTTAAAGAACCAAGACACCATCTATGTACTTGGACCATATTATAAATTGAATGACTTGAAATGATTTATAAAAAGGGAATTCCCATGTAGGAATTTGACCTTTTTCCCCATTATACCTTCTAAGTACCACTTGAACCTTGATAAATGAATTTCCTTAGATTGTTTAATTAAATGGAATGAATTGTATAGAATGGATTAAAATGATGGTTTATCTTCCTTAAATGTTTTAAATGAAATAATTTAAATGGAAATTATTAGGGTGTTATAAAAAACCCTCTTTTTATGATTAAATAAGCATATTTTTTTTAAAATGTTTCAATGACATGACTTTAATATATTAAAAGAAAATATTTATGCTGGTTTCATGCCTTGAAAGGAATTGATTCAGGTGGTCTATCCAAAATCACTTTTTATCTAATATAATTATTTATAGTAATTACGATATGTGAAATCATGCCGGCATGTCATGGGAATGACTAGATAAATTGAATAATTTTTATTAAATTATAATTATTCATTTTAAACCATCCCTTCGATTCAATTGGGTTTATAGGTGTGGAGACTCAGACCTACGACCACCCGATTAGTGTACCGACCTTGGAACTTATTAAGACTTGGTATGTTTGACTTTAATTCCCTATAATAAATTAGATAAATTGTTTGATTGCTGTATTAGACTATAGAATTTTAATAATAATAAATTGTTTAATTTCTCATGGTATAATTACCTTGGCTAAACTGGTTAACTATTATGTTAATGATATTAGGGTCGAATGATTAATTAAATAGGTTTGATATAATTTTGATGATAATTAAAAACCTAGATTAAAAAAATAAATTATTTTGATAGATGGTAATTTTTATGAATTTATCATTGTGTCTTATGATGAGAAATCTGGTATGTTTGATATTAGAATTGTGATTTTTCTTGATTATCTTTTGAGCATATGTGATATCGATGTGATCGATACCTAAGGATTTGATGTTGATTGGCATGTTGAGTTTGTCTGGACACAACTCACATTTAATGTGGATTCCTAAGGGCTTGGTGCATGTTCTTATGTATCACTTGAGGGCAAGGTGCACAGGTAGTTGATGCTTGAGGGAAGAGTACATGGTTATATGGGATGCCTAAGGACTCATGACTGGTGTTAACTACTAAGGGATTAGAGTGTGTTTTCGTATCACCTAAGGGCTAGGCGAATTAGTAATAAATACCTAAGGGAAGAGTATATGGTTATATTGGATTCTTGAGGTCTAGATGCATAGTCACATGATGCCCGAGGGAGAGACTCTAGTTATGTCTGAGGGTAAGATTTTGGTTAGCCTAAGAGATAAGGCCATATGTTTATGGTATATTCCAAGTGATTAATCCTCAATACGAGAATATTCCATTGATTTGGGTGATCCATCCTGATGGTGGAGGATCTACCCACAGATGTAGATACCCAATAGGGTTCCGAAGTAGGTATAGCCATCAGGTGTCCCTTAGGAACATGGACGGGTTGTTGTTTATTTATTCAGTACTTCTTGTTTATTTTTCTACATATACCCTCTCATTTCATTACATTATATCAAGTAATGGATTGGGTTAAACACCATGGGTGCCAGAATACTGAGATTTTTATCTTACACCCTGCTCGGGTGTCATTTGGAACCTGAGTATATCTTTTTCCTTGCAGGTTTTTGGATTAATTTCTTGTGTTTTGTTGTGTACATGGGAGATAGGAACATAGGACTGGGCTCTTTCTCTAGATGCTTGAGGAGTTGACTGGTGGGTTTTTTCTTTTCTTTTGTTATTTTGTACTGCTTTTACCTTTTAGTAACACCTAACATTACATGAATAATTATATGGAATTAGTGTTGTACATTTTATATTTATTCAAATATTATATGATTCTTATGCTTCTTATTTTCCTATTATTACTACTTTCTCCTTTGTCTATTATTTATTATCTAATAAACCACTATGCTACTCTGACACAAGTGCATTGTATACCTTCTATAACCTCTTTAGACCATCACTGCTAGTCTATAGGCTCTGACATATAGGGAGGTGTGCTTGTGGCCATGTGATCCACTGGTCCAACCACTATCCTAGTGGTGAACCGAGCGAATATTCTATAGGTGGAATGTGAGGAAGCTGCTTCTCAAATAGGTGTGGAAGCTGGCATGCCTACAGTAGGGGATGTTATTGATAGGGAGGATTTTCATGTGGCTGGCTCCCATTATGGGAAGCAATCACATGATGCTCATGATATTATGGGAAAACTTAAGGAGGATACTCTAATCCATGCGACTAATGATCGAGATGGATCTTGGAAGACCCCTAATATTGTAAGATAGGAAAAAATCTAAGAGACTAGGGGAACACCCATGGAAGGGGTAGTCAGATAAATACTACAGAAAATGTGGAATATTATTACCCATGCCAATTGTTTGATATTATGAAAATATCTTATGAAACTTTTATAATTTCCTTGACCAATCAGGGTGATGATTCAAGGGAAAAACTCTAAATTATTCTTGGGGACCATGAGGGGGAAAGGTACCCCCAAGGAATCACAGATGAGATGGAAAATTAGTTTGACCTTCATCTTGAACCTACATTTTTCAAAATGGAACCAGATGTTTCTAGCTATAGGGAATACCTTTTAGTCCAAAAATTTTATAAAAAAATATTGAAGATAGATTCCGTTCTAATCTGGGACTATATTTACAAGATCTTTCATGGAAATACAAGTGTTGCATCATTCTAGAGGATTTTGACTAGTCATCAGATGATGATCTAGGGATGTCTCAAATGACCACAACATGGTAGAGACATGGTAGAGAGGTCAACACCTAAATAATAGAGGCTGACATCTCAGGAACATGAGTTCTAGAGGGAGTAACCTGACTTGATCTATTTCTTTCTCTATTTTGGGAATTTTGTGCTTTGTCAGGCCTCACTCTCTGTTTTTTTTCACATTACTTTTTTTAACAAAGTTTGTGGGTATGGGTTGGCTTTTCCAACTCACACTCAACCATTTTCAATTATATAATTATATAATTATATATAATTATATTAATATATTTAGAATTATATAAAAATATTTATGAATATATATATTTATAATTATAATTATAAATAAAACTATATTTAAATAATTATGAAATTATAATAAGTATATTTAAATAATAATTTTTTATTATATTTATAATTGTATATAATTATATATATTTATATATTAATAAATAAATATATATATAATTATATAAATATAAATATATATAATTATATAAATATAAATATATATACATATATTTATAATTAAATATAAATATCTCTAAAATATATTTATTTATAATCATAATTATAAAAATATATATAGAATGATGGAGTTGTTTTCTCTAAAAAATTGAGAGCCTTTGTCTCTTGAAACTCAAGGTCGTAGCCTGGCGCCAATCTTCCCAAGCCGAGAAGATTATATTGTTGGCCATTTCCAGATGTTTGTAGCATGTGGAAGGTCACATCCTTATACCATTATTTGAGGTATAATTGAAGATAAAGGTGATAAAATCAACTTGGTGTGTGGTTGTGCATGACACTCTACTGATATATTGGTTTCTAAAAGACCCGATGCCTTTGGTTCGATGCTTGAAATCATACAGTTTGAGAAATATATTACTTAGATTTCTATTTTTCAAGGATTGTAACATGAAGATATCCCTAGTGGGTCTGTGATGGGTTCCCTTGCCTCGTCTCAAATCTTCATGGGCCGACGTGGTTTTTTCTGATGGGATCCTGATGGAGTTCTAAACTAGAGACAGAGGAATACATGAGGCCCCGCTTAATGGTGGGGATGGTGAGAAATCCATCATCAACCTAAATATGGAAAAAGAAGAATGAAATAGGTTTTGGGACCCCAATGATAGCAGTATGGTCATTACCTATGATGAGGTGAGCTTTCTGGTGATGTGAATTTGGGACCCCGGTGGGTGCCCTAATGGCAGTGCACTTCTATAGGTAGAGAAAATGGGATGTCAGGATGACCTTGGTGGTCAGCAATGTTGGTCATGGTGGTGACTTTGGTGGACAAAGATGCTGGTTATTTGTGTGTGATAAGGGGAGGCAACATTGTATTTGGGTGGTCGGTAATGTTGGGGATACAAGCACAGAGGGGCCCATGGGCCAAGATTATGAGGACCTTGGTGTGGGTGTTGATGAACATGAGATGAACATGGGATGTGGGGAGAGAAGAATTTGGGTTGTAGGGTGGTTGTTGTCTTCGACCTCTGGATGCATTTCCAAGAAAATTCGGAAGCATAATCACCATATGTTGGTGATTTCTTTATAGAAGAGCGAAGTCCTAAGATGGGACTCCTTTGGGTATGTTGGAAATGCAAACAAAAACCCAGGCATCAAGCAACCCATGTTTATTTTCCCTACTTTTTTCTTCCATGCAGCGTGTATTAACTACACGCCCCCCCCCCGCACGTTTTTCTCCCTACGTGTCCGTTTAATGTGGCTGTTTTATTTCATTAATGTGTCTGTTTAATTTGGCAATTTTATTTCATTAATTTTTACATTTAATTTGGCTATTTCATTACTTTGTAAATGACTATAAATTGTTGGAAATTGTAGTCCAAAAAATATGAGAAATAAAAATCTTGAAAGATCCTTAGTGTTGTGTGCCAGTTTTATTCATCTCGAATTTCTCATCTTGTATAGCCAACAAACTGGTATCAAAGGCAGTTACCAAAATCCTCCAATTTTTTAAATATAACCACAATCCAGCTGTAAGTTCTGAAGTTATCTAAGTAAAACTACGAAAGGTGGTGCATCCAAATGAAGGTGTTATTCAGGTCACAAGAATTATGGGAGATCATCACTAATGGGTATATTGTACCCTATACAAAGGAAGAAGACACCTTCATGAATGAAGAAAAGATGGGCCTCAAAAATCAAAGAAAGAAAGACAACAAGGCATTGTTCCACCTCTATCAAGGTTTGAAAGAATCAATGTTCAAATTTTTTTCTGAAACAACATCAAGCAAGAAAGTTTGGGATACCCTTTCCACCATCTTCAAAGGTGTTTATCAAGTGAAGTGGGTACATCTTCAAACATTAAGAGCATATTTTTAAGCGTCACACATGAAAGAAGGTGAGAGTGTCTCTAATTATTTTTTCAAGATTAATTGTGATTGTTAATAATTTGAAAAGAAATGGTGAAAAAGTGGAAGACATTTGAGTTATTGAAAAATCACTTTGATCTATCACAACCATGTTTGAGCATGTGGTTGTAGAAATCAAAGAATCAAAGGATTTGGAGAAACTATCCATTGAAGAACTGATGAGGTCATTGGAAGTTCATGAACAAGAGATGAAAAATAATGTCAGTTCAACAATAGAGCATGCCTTAAAGTACAAGTTGACTCTACAAGAACAAAATAATGGGCACACGCAATGAGGGGGTCATCGTGCAACGGGAAGAGGGTGTGGAAATTATCCAAGCCATTAAAAAAAGAAACAAAATCCTTCCAAATTTTGTGGAAGAGGGAATGGTGGAGGTTGATTCATGCGTGGTCATTGAAACACAAAGAACATTAAATGCCACAACTGTAAGAAAATTTTACATTATGCCTCTAATTGTTGGAGCAAAGTGGATCCTGATGAATGATCCAACTATGGTGAAACATCTCATCATAAAGAAGAAGGTACCCTACTTCTCCTCACACAAGAAAAGGAATTTGAACACCCTAATGTGTTGTATCTTGACACAGGTTCAAGAAACCACATGGGTGGTAACAAATAATTGTTCTAGAAACTCATAGAATAATTTTGTGGCGATGTGGGATTTGGTGACTCATCAAAGGTACCCGTGATTAGAAAAGGTAAAATCAAAATCTATCTGAAGACTAGTCATCCAAATTACATCTATAATGTGTATTATGTACCAAAAATGAAAAACAATATCATTAGTCTTGGCCAACTCCTTGAGAAATGGTATATTATACACATGGATAATTCTTCTTTATCTATAAGGTATGATCACAAGAGACTTGTTGCTCAAGTCCAAATGGTGAATAATCGCATGTTTCTACTGCATATCAACACAAAGGCCAAGGTGTGTCTCTTGGGACTCATGAATAATTACTCATAAAGATGGAATCTGTACTTTGGACATCTGCATTTTAGTGGGATTAAACTTATATAATAATCAAGCATGGTGCCTGGAATGCCAACGATTGAAGTTCCAAATCATGTGTGTGAGGCATGTACACTCGGCAAGAAACAAAGGAACTCCATCCCAAGTGGAGTGTCTAGAAGAGAAAATGAACCACTTTAGTTGGTTCACACTAATATATGCGGACCACTTGAAACACCCTCACTTGGAGGTAGTAGGTATTTTATTTCCCTCATTGATGATTTTAATAGGAATCTATAGGTGTATTGCATCAAAGAAAAATATTCTACATTTGTGATCTTTAAAATGTTCAGAGGTAATGATGAAGCTAAAAGTGGTTATAGAATCACAGTTATCAGATCTTACTGAGGTGGAGAATACACTTAAAATGAATTTCAATAATTTTGCAGGGAACAATGCATCAAGAAACAATATACTGCTTTCTACATGCCACAACAGAATGGCATTGTTTAAATGAATAACTGCACCATCCTCGACATGACGAGGACCATGCTAAAGGAGAAATGCCTTCCAAATAACTTCTGGCTAGAAGAAGTGGCATGTACTGCCTATCTTCTCAATTAGTGTCCTACCAAGAGTTTCAGAAACATGACACCATAAGAGGTGTGGAGTGGCTAAAAACCGAGCATAGCACACCTAAGAATCTTTGGGTGTGTTGCCTATGCTCAAGTATCAGAAGAGAGAAGACGGAATATTTATGATCATGGTAAAAAGTGCATCTTGATTGTATATAGTGAAGGGTCTAAATCCTATAAGTTCTAAAATCCACTTACCCATAAATTAGTCTTGAATAGGAATATGGTCTTTATTGAGGAAGAATCTTGTAAATGGAATGATGAAGAACCAAACAAAGAGATTCCAGTCGTAACAGAAGATCCTGAAGAAATGCATGATCATCAAGAGAAAATGCTAGTAACACCTTCCTCAGGTGCATCAACAGTACATAGGTGTCTAAGAGGACATTCCCTCACTCTTGAAAGGACTCCATCAAGTAAAAATTTGGCGAGCTCATCCACACCCATGGCACCCCTAAAAATGAAACTCTTAAGTGACATTTATGAGAAAACCAAATAGGTAATTTTTTTTTCTGTATGCAGATCATAATACTCTAACATTTCAGGAAGCTATGAGGGAAGAATGTCAGAGAATGGCTATGGAAGAAGAAATCAGTGCCATAGAGAAAAATGACACATGGGAGCTAACCACACCTCCTAATAGCTAGAAGACCATTGGTGTCAAATGGGTGTATAATATCAAGTGAAATGATGATGGTGAAATAAATTGATATAAGGAAAGGATCATAGAAAAGGGGTACAAATAGAAGTACAAAGTGGACTATGAAGAAGACTTTTCTCATGCTTCTCTCCTTGACACCGTGCGGTTGATTATCTCCCTTACTGTTCATCACAGTTGGATGATCTACCAACTGGATGTGAAGTTTGCATTCTTGAATGGAATTATAGAGGAAGAGGTTTATGTTTACTAGTCTGAAGGATTTTTTATACAAGGGGAGGAAGACAAAGTGTATCGACTGAATAAATCTATTTATGGGTTGAAGCATGCTCCCTGTGCTTGGAATGCACACATTGATAGCTATCTTCGAGAGAACGACTTCGGACAATGTCCATATGAGCATACAGTTTACATCAATAAAATGGTTTTGGTGACATACTTATTGCATGATTATATGTTGATGATTTTTTGTTTACAGGGAATAATCGATCAATGTTCGATGAATTTAAGGAGGCCATGTTCATGGAGTTCAAGATGATCAATGGAAGTATTATGTACATCTTTCTGGGCATATAGGTAAAGTAACAACATGGCGGCATCTATATATCTCAGAAGAGTTATGCCAGGGAGTTTCTTGAATAATTAAAGATGGCCAATTGCAATGTTGTAAACACACATGTAGCAATAAGCTTGAAATTGAAAAAAGATGGGTAAATAAGATGCATTGACTCAACTTTGTTCAATAGTCTGATTGGAAGCCTGAGGTATCTCAAAATCATAAGGCCTGATATTTTGTATAGTGTTAGGATTCTAAGAAGGTACATGGAAGCACAAAAATATTCACATTGGATAGCGGAAAAACATATCATGAGGTATGTTAAAGGAATGATGGATTTTGGTCTTTTCTATCCATTCAATGAAGGAAAAAATCTGCATGGATACTCAGACAGTGACTAGAGAGGTGACCAAGATGAAAGAAAAAGAACCACTGGGTATGTATTTTTTCCTAGATCAACTGATTTCATATGGAATTTAAGGAATAAAAGTGTGGATTCCTAATCCACATGTGAAGCGAAGTACGTGGAAGAATCATCCATTGTCTGTAAAGGAATCTGGTTGAGAAACCTACTGAAGGAGATGAAGAATCCGTAGGATGGATGCATAGTGATATATGTGGATAAAAAGTTGGAAATTAAACATCCCAAAAATCCAGTACAGCATGGAAGAAGCAAACATATTGATACCCAATTACATTTTCTGAGAGATAATGTGAAGTAGAAAATGATAAAATTGGAATATTGTAATACTACGGAAAAGGTTGCATATATTTTCATGAAGGAATTACCAAAAGATGCATTCAAAAAACTAAGAATGATGCTTAGGATGAAGTCGGTTTTGGTTATAAGGGGAGTGTTGGAAATCAAAAAAAAACTCACATGTCAAGTAGCCCGTGTTTATTTTACCCGCATTTTTATTCCATGCGGCTGTATTAACTACATGTGTTCCCCCCCCAAAATTTTTTCTCCCCATGTGTCTATTTAATGTGGCTGTTTTATTTCATTAATGTGTCTATTTAATGTGGGTATTTTATTTCATTAATGTGTCCATTTAATTTGGATGTTTCATTCTTTTGTAAATTCCTATAAATTGTTGGCAATTATAGTCTGAAAAATATGCAAAATAAAAATATTGAAAGCTCTGTTGTGTTGTGTGCCAAATTTATTCCTCTCAAATTTGTTGTCTTGTATAACCAACAGGGTTATGCAATTTTTTTTCCAATTTTCACTTGTATTTTTTTCCAATTGTCATTTTTTATGGATATTAAAAGTATACACTAGCTATCACTACCTAGTTTATGTTTTTCTTGGGATATGGGGAGTTCTACATAGTGGAGCTTTTTGTGTGTAAGTCTGGGTGTTATTTTTATAGGATTTCATGATAAGATTAATTATGGTTCCACTTGGGTATACCTAGTATTGTCTCCTTACATCATAAGTTATTATATCATGATTTATATTATGTTACATTATTTTTATCATGTAATTATTCATATGTTAGTTATTTTTTTCATGGTTTTACTAATTGTTTTTTCTTGATACATGATTTAGTTATATTATGATTTAAAATATAAGTTTTATTGAAATTATGAAGAGAAAAGTTACATTCATGATATTTACTATACTAAACTAAGATCATTATTTTTTGAACATTTTAAATGTGTTTATTTACATATTTATATTCTCTATTTTTTTCAGAAATAATTTCAAATGATGAATAATGTAAAGATAGTTTTCTCATTAAAGAAATGTGTTTTTTAAATTAAAATGGATTGAGGATGATTTATTTATTTTCATAACATTAAAATGTAAATAAATATATTTTATATACATTACTTTGAAAATTGAATTTTATTTTTCTCATATAAAAGGAAAGGTATGGATTTTTAATGGTATCCTATATGACATTAGTTCAAAACCTGTATACATACTTTCACATGTATATAGTTTTGATGCCTTATATAGGTGTACATGTTATGGTTTCCTTATTAGGTTTTATCTATAATTATTCTAGTGAAATGTGTCCTTGGTATATGGAAGTGTCATTTGTTGACATAGAAATAACTCATTTCATATTCCCAATTCTTATGAAGTATGTTGGGTTATATTTAATAATGGCCTCATCATGTGAAATATGTACCGTATATATGTTTTTGTTTCTAAATTTATTTTTCTACGTGAATTTTTTAAAACATATGCTATGAAGTTATTTTTATTTATTTAAATGATAAGAATTCCAAGGAATAAGTATTTCACTAATCCCAATCGACTCCCAGATGAGGTTCACTCAACCAGACAGACACCAGTTGATCCATCAGGCTCTCTCCCTACAACATTTAGATCACCCTCCATCTTCCCCCTACCAGTGTTTGGAACACCATCTATCTCCCTCTTAAAAGTGTCTGGAACACCCTCCTTCTCTGTCCCATCAACATCTAGCATATTACCTCTAGATTTAGTAGGTTTAACACACAATAACTATAAAACAAGGGAATAAGTGGTTACTCTTGTTTCATCATGAGTATATTGAAGGGTGATAGTTATAGATAAAAATTTCAATTTAAATAAAATTATTTCACCTTTTTTATAAAAATAACTATTTTTTCCTAAAATATGGAAATAATGTTACTAAAGATATAAATATTAATAGTTTAGATGTTTGGAATATGAATGGATTGAAGATAGATGTTGTATTTGATTATTATAGGGTCTCCATAGATGATGTTGTGAGATTATTTGGACTGATTCTAGGCTAGTTGGTGGCTGATCCGGTTACCCTTCCAATTAAATATTCTGATTGGAGGCATATGAATCAATATTGGAATAATTAAGTATTTGATTCCTATATAAAGGTAATTTAAATACATTATGACTCAATTTAATTCCATTAGTTAATTAAATTATAAAAATTTAAAAATGAATCTCTATATAGATGTTATTCCACTTTACATTTGCTGATCTTATCACATGAAAGTGGATGTTGAAAAATTTGGGTAATAAATAGAAAGATTCTAAATGGATATTATGGAATGAATTCAATGATACATCACTGACCACTCAAAATTTGTATGATAAGGTACCAGAAGGGGTAACTAGAGAGAAATGGAAGGTGTTTGTTGATATCCATCTCAATGAGAAGCACATGGTATTGAATAATATATTATTATATTAATCTCATTTTACATATAAGTAGATGAAATTTTATACAGTACTATTAGATTACATGTTATTTATTTCAGGATGTTTCAAGAAAAAATGTATACAGTCAAGCTAAATAAATCACCCCCACACTACTAGTTCAAAAAAGTTTTCAAGAAATAGATCGATTATGGTAATTTTTTCATTAGTTTAAATATTTATAAGATAACATTATCAACTTCATTTATTGAATTATTTATTTAACTTTGTTTAATATAGTCAAGGAATTTAGGGCACCATGTCTCTCAAATGGAACTTTAGTTGGATGTTCATATGAAATATGATGGGAATTTTGTGAATGACCATGAAAAAGAAATTAGGGTGTGAATTTCTTTTTCATTGTAAAAAATAATTACCAATTTTCACTTTTTTAATATGTACTACTTTAAATATGACTAATATTTAATTTATAGGTAAAAATAAAAGAACTATGGGATGTTAATCTTATGCAGTCCTTCTTAGTCTCCCAGGATGATCCAGTTGGTCAAGTTCTTGGGAAGGAGCATCCTAGTCAAATGCGCATGATGGGTTTGGGACAGGTACCATATAAGGTCTTTGTTAGGTCACTGAGGATTTCAAATACATATAATCATTTTTTTATTCACTCCATACCTGAGATACTCAAAGGTAGTTTATGGTAATTCAAAGAACAATCCAAAAACTAGGGACACATATACAGATCTAGGAAGAGAAGGTTATTGCTCTGCAGAGAGTATTAGTTGATTTATAGCAAAAGACTATTGGATGTGTCCACAATGATATTGCATCAATGGATGGTTTGAGTGAGAAAGTAAATCACTCAACTTCATAATCATTTAGTACAAATTTTTTTATTATTTTTAACTTTAAATTTAAATATAAAACACTAATTAATTATTAAGAAAATATTTATACATGTGATGATAGTTGGGAGTAGATATAGAGATAAAGACAACATCAATATTATTTCATCAAGTAGTGATAAGGTTTATTGTTGGCGATGTATAACTAAATTCATGACTAACTAACATAATGACATGGCGATCGAGAAACCATGTTTTTGTTTGAGGTTGGTGTTTTTATAAAACTTTATTTATTTGACATTCCATGGATGCTTTAGTTTTCTAAAACTCACCTTTTATTCATTATCAACTTATATATTCCAATATTGGTGAAGTTAAATAGGTTTACATTATATTGATGTTTTCCAAGACTGACATAAATGGTTTTTATAATGTTTTCTATGTTTTACACATGTATAAAAATTTCGTGTATAGTCTATATGTTTGATAAAATTTTTAAGAGGCTCTTTTTAAAGAATTTTTAATCAAGGTAATTTTTCAATTTTATATTTGATTTATAAATAATTCTAAATAACATATTTTTTTGGATTGAAGGGGATTCTTATCAAAGAGTGATTGAATGTGGGTTAGGGAATATGATTGAATGTGTTTTATGGGTATTATGATATGTTTTCTTACTTCTATTAGCTAGTTTCATAGGAACCTTGAGTATTTAGGTGTGAGATCAAGAAACAGTTGTTATGCTAATCATAATGATACTCTGATAGGTATATTATTGTGAACGACAAGATCAGGCTATGGGGAGTGCTACTTAGTGTGGATAGGTTTAGAAAATTTGGGAGGTTTTTTGTTTGGAACTTCATCAATAGGTCATTAGATACTCCCACATGAGTATTTATTGGATCATCTCACTAGAACCTATGGTATTTCCCATGATATATATTTTACATGTTTTTCTTATTTTTGACTGTTGATTACTTTTTTGGTTACTTTATTTCTATTGTTATATTACTTGACTATGATTTTCATTACAATGAATATAATATTTGATCATGTTCAATACATTATCAATGATATTTCTTCATTCTCATATGAAATTAATTATGTTACTTGTATCTTTTAACATTATTTCTTTACTTATGTCATGTTTGCCTTGGTTTATACTTTGGTTACTTTTTGGTGTTTTTTATTATAAGACCCCAGCCTTAAACCTTACTTAATCTTGAGTTATTACAAGATTACACATTGAGGATCTTTTCAGGTTTAGAGTTTTAGAGAATTAGATCATAAAACTTGCATTACATTCCACATTTAAACAAAGTGGTTACATAAAAGAAAGTATTCATTTTTACCATCAACGGAAACATATTTAAAATAAAACATGGATTCTTTATTGACACTTCCTTGAAACTATCATCATATCATGTACCCTTCCCTTGACCTGTGAAAAACATTTCAAAAACTTGGGATGAGCATAAAAAGCTTAGTAAAGGATATAAAAATATGGAAAGGAAAATGAGTACATGTATACATATGAATGAAATCATACTTTACCCATAAAACATAAGAATTTTAACATACCTCATAAAATCATGAATAAATCATAGAAATCATAAGACATAAAGGTAACTTGAGGCATTCATAACATTCTTACATAGGGAGTAACCCTCTTGGTTACATTTGGAATACCCACCACAGTATATTCCCAAAATCTCTTTGGAGAAACCTTAACGTTTCACTACTTCGCATTACCCAATGCATTGGAGAGCTATATCAGGCTCACCCGCCCTTAGTTTATCACGGAACCACCCGTCTTCATAATAATTCCCAAGAACCATAACATAATCGTATCACATAAAACATGCATAAAGTAAACATAACATTTCCAAATTTCAATCAAAAGATATCAATATAACACATTCATATAATAAAAACATTATAAAAACCATTTTCAATACCAAAATATAAGAAAAGTAAAACATGTTATTTATTTTTCTTTTAAAAAGAAGGTATGGCTTGTAGAGGAAGCCGAAACACAAATAATGGTCACAGCGGTGGAGAAGTCGTTGTCACCGCATACGTACGACAAAAACATTCCCTTTTCTTGTTTAGTAAAACACTTATTAAAAAAGATTCCTTTTGGATAAACATAAAAGTCCAAGTGTTTTATACACCATATAAAAGAAGGTTGTGTATAAAATAAAATATGCCTCAATGAAAGGAGATTGAGACGAAGTCCCATACAAAGACGGTATCCTTGGTTTAAGGACAAATCAATTACATAATTATGTGTGACAAATGAATACACCAAATATAAGTGGATATTAAGTGTAAAACAATCAGAGGTTATTCACACATATTCATAGAATGACATATTCAAGGAGTACATGTTTATCCCAAAGAATCAAATTTTGGTTAAGAAGTTCCCTTGCAAAAATTTGACAGCCTAACGGCATCACTACAAAATTCAGAAAATGAGTTGATGAGAGATAAAAAGGGTATCTAATCACATGGACATAAAATTTAAATCAATAAGGATATAGAAGAACATATCCCAACACAATAGTATGTTAATGAAAAGACATAACAAAAGAAGTCTTTTAAAAAGAGGAGGGTGAAAGGTTCCCTTACCGACATGGGTATCTTTCGAAACATACACCTCGTGAAAGAAGGACAATACAACATTGATGTAAATACTCATAAATGAAAGTATATTACACAATGAGTAAAATAATGGTCAGTACATACACCACTCAAAGGAAATTGTGGAAAATGTAGCATAAATCTCACGAGAATAAAAGTGAGATGACAAATCCCTTACGAAAACTCGGTAGCCTAACAACGCTACTTAAAACTTCCAAAAATGGATTGATGAGATCAAATAAGGTCTCTAACCATATTACAATAAAATGTACAGAAAGTGGAATATAAAATAACATCCCCCATCATAACAAATAGGAGCTTAAAAGAAGTGACATAAAGGAGAGTACTTAAAAAGAAAGAGAGAGGTTAGATCTCTTACGAAAATTCGGCAGCCTAACGGCGCCACTCAAAACTTCCTAAATGGATTGATGAGAGAGAATAGGGTCTCTCATCATATGAACATAAAAATTACAGTAAGATTAATATAAAAGAACATCCCAATCACATGAAAGATGAGCTTAAGAGGAATGACATAAAAGAGTGTACTTAAAAAGAAAGAGAGGAGTAGGATCCCTTACCTCAAGTCCGACTTGTCTTGTTCGTTTCTTTATATTCATGAATAATAAACTTTGGTCAATTTATAATTGCCTAAGTAAATCCTTTAAATATTATTATTCAGTTCATATCACATATTATAATGTTATAATAATTGTTTAATAATGTTAGTTCATATCAGACGTTTTTGCCGATGTTTGGTACATGAGTCAAAAATGAACTTGTTTGAAAAATGATTGACCATGTAGTTATAAGTAAATAATTTCTAGAATAGTATTAATGATTAAAATATAATATATATCCAGTACATATTCATTTTATACTATTCCATATCATTTGGAGATAAAAAACGAAAAGCACCGTTCATGGAGACGGTAGGCCGTACGTACGCATGAATACTACTTTCATTTCTATTTCGTATTTTATGGAATGGAATAATAATGATATAAAGGTATATTATAATTCCAGTATAATATCATATATAGTATCATAACTCCATCCTTTATATGTCCCACATATGGTATTAACGAATCAAATCACTTTGAGGGGGCGGTAGTCCGCACTTCCTTAAATGAAGATATCGTGTTTACCCATAATGGAAACCATAAAGATATGCCATAAATGAAAAATACATAAGCTTAAGTAAAACATAAACATATTATATATAATATATAAATATATTTACATCTTAATGGCCACATTTTACGGTGATATATGAATGTTGAACAATCATCGTTTCGTGAGGCAGAAATTCGCCATCCACGGAAATAGTATGTTCTTTAACCATTAGATGTAGGTGTGTGTAAGTTTAGATCGAATCCTTCTTATAAAAAAATCCTAGTATATTGAATATACTGTATTTGTTACAAAATAAATAAATAAAAAGAGTTTATGGGGTTGGAGAAGAAAAATAAAACAAAAGGACTCAAGTGAAGACATTACCTTAAAATCGGGTAACTCCCTTTGGTTTGAGCTCAAAGGCTTACTTGGGAAGACTTCTTCCCAAAGTGAGGCTTAAAGGAGTTAGAGAGGGATGTGGAGAGACAAAATGGATAGGGGTTGTCCGATCCAAAGGCTTTGGAAGTGTGGGTATGGAGGTAGAGGTGGGGGCCTTTTATAAGAGGAGAGGAGGGGCACTCTTGGAAAGTAAAGAAAGTTTACTTTATTTTTGAATGAGTTTCGGATTTTACTGGTCCCAAATTGATGTGTTTCGAGGATAATGTGATAAGGGTTCGAAATCCACCCATACAATAGGTTTTGGACATGTGTAGGTCTTAGATTTTACATTATCTTTACATTTTATTTAAATCGTTAAATAATGAGGTCATCGCTGCATCATCATGATGTCATAAATAATTTAATTTATTTAATGTCTAAAAATTATAAAAAAACTACTATGATGTAGGAAATCATTTTAGATTTCCATTTATTATTTATAGTCAAAAATCTGACTTGTATAACCCCATGTAAAATTTGGTTTAGTAAAACACCTCATGTTTGTGTCATTTTTACTTTAACATTAAATAAAAAGTTATTTATGTCATTTCCCAACCAAAGTGGCTACATGGGGTCCCCAAGTTGACCCATGGATTGTCTTGGTCGGCAATGACTCATCCAATGAGGGTAGGACATGTGTCTAGGTCATTTCATTTTGTTAAAACATTATTCTTACCTTAAACTACACTAATTACCTCTAATCACGATTAAAAACTTAATAAGTTACTATTCACCAAAAAAATATTTTCATCCCATTGAACCACATTTTACTTATTAATGACAACCATGTATGTTGGATTTTTTAAATTCAAAACACAAAGATGGAAAAATTTCTTTTAAATGGAAAATCAGTTTTTATAAGTACCACTTAGTGGTTTCACTATTCATCAAAAATTGAAGTTTTTCAGAAAATTACCAAAAATTCACCCTAAGGTATATTTGATATTCCGAATTCAAAAATGATGACTTTTTTACAAAATTCAAAACATATAAGTTTCATTAATTAATTTAATAATTAATTCCCGCTGTCAAAACAAATAGTGTGTTTTTAAGAAACAATAAGTATCAAAAGATTGACTCTAGTTTAAGTCCAATTTCAAGATGAAATTAATTCGAACGACCACTATTGGATTAAATGGTAAAAATATATTCTAATTGAACTTTAAAACCAATTCAAAAGATAATCTAATCATATAAAGAAATTAGATTAAAAAGAGGTTTTGAATTAAAATACAACATTTTCACTGTTCATTAAAAAATGAACTTTATCGGAAAAATACCAAAAATTTACACAATGTAAATTTTGATGTCCCAATTCTAAAGAAGAATTATATTTTGTCAAATATAACACATAAAATTGTTAAAAAGTGGATTTAAAAGAGGTTTTCCATCGAAAGGCGGTTAATCGACCTTTTAAAGAATATTAGAATGTTTACGCTTAAAATTGGATTCATTCACATTTTTAATTCTCTAACATTTATTGTAAAAATTAAAAATATTTGACAAACATATATAATCATTTTGTAGTTAGTTCTATTAATTCACACCATCACAACAGCTAGGCGTTAACTACCATTTAAAATAATATTATTTTATTATTAGAGTGCAACGTAAGATTCCCATGAAACTCGTTGTTGCGTATTGGGTATGCCATTCAGAATAGCGTCCCCTTTAAAGTAATATTAATATTTTATTCACAAATATGGATAAATGTGAAAATGTCATACTCTTTATTTACCTAGGGTGTTACATTTATGGTTTAATTTTCTTCACATTTTGTTTTCAAATGGTTTTTTATTTAAAAAAAAGACTAAATATTTTAAGTAAATTTATCCTTTTCTTTGGATTCTCTTATTTATCAACCCCTTGTGCATGTATCATGATATTTACTTTTTTGTATGTTAGATATGTATATATTATAGTATGCCTAATTTAATTTATGTTTATATATGAAATTATTTAATTTTATATGGATGGAATTCCAATGTGTGGATGAATCATACTATGATTTTATCACTCTATTAGAGGTTATAATTTGATATTGGTCTTGTTTTTTTGAATATGGTGATATAGTTAGTGCAGTTACATTTTCTTAAACATAACTATATATAGGCGGTTTAAATCGCTGCTATATTTGGTCAAAAAATTGTTAGTGTCCATTTAAAACACCGCAATACATGGTCAGAAAATTTTTAGCGGTGGTTTAAACCACGAATATATTATTAATTTTAGTGGTAGTTAAAAACAATGCTAACTCATTGGCCTTTTTTTGAGATAAAACCCCACCACTAAAAACAAAATAACCAATGCTTAAAAACGTATTGCAACACTTCTTAGAAACTACTACAAAATTGGAGAAACTGAAGAAATTTGGATGTTGATGCCAACTTTAGCTATGGTTTAAACAATCTGCAAATGAAAGAAAACCACCGCTAGAATCCTATTCTATTATAGTGTGTTTTGGATGATTTTTTATGATGGGATGATTGACACTGATAGTTGCAGGACAACCAATAGTGGTATGGGATGCTATTAGGTGTGACATATTTGGGTACTAAGGGTTATCAGTGGTATGGGATGCTGAAGGTGAACTACTGATAAGGTGATAAATGACATATCTAGTGACAAAAATTAGGGGTCACCACATTTATGCAAGCAATGAAACTAAAGGGAACAATGACATCCTTGGGTGAACATTGATCATCATCCAAGATGATGACCTTGGGTAGAGCTTTGTCGTCTAACCTCATTATTGTGGCCGGGTGTGTGAGGTCTTCATGGTTGGAAGCTGTTGGCCGGCATCATGGTTGCCTCAATCAGTGCAAGCCTTTTTGGGCCTTTTGGTGTGGGGTTTTTTCCCTATCAAAATGTGGGTCTATAGGCGATGATGTTTGGATCTTTAAGTCAATTTATTGTGCTTTTAGGTAGCATTGTTTTTCCACATTCTTGGTTTGGTGCTGTTTTTTGTGTCGCACTCTTGATGTTTTCATGTATTTTGATTTTATTTTCATTAATAAATTTTAGGGTCAAGTATGCTTGGTACCTGAACCTTTTCGGTAAATAAAATAAATATCTAAATAATTATAAACTTATAATAAATATATTTTAATAAAAAATATATTTTAATAAAAAATATATTTATTATATTTATAATTATATATATTTATATATTAATATGTATATATATTATTATATTAATATATTTATAATTATTTAAAAATATATAAAAATATATTTATTTATAATTATAATTATAAATATATATATATATATATATATATAATTATAAAATTATAAAAAATATATTTAAATGATAAATATATTTATTATATTTATAATTATATATATTTATATATTAATAAATATATATAATTCTATAAATATATATAAATATATATATATTTATAATTATATACAAATATTTATAAATATATATATTTATAATCATAATTATATATATATATAATTATGAAATTATAATAAATTTATTTATTATATTTATATATTTATAAATGAATATAATTATATATAAATATTTATCATTATATAAAAATATCTTTAAATATATTTATTTATAATTATATTTATAATTACATATTTGAAATTTATTAAATATTTACTTATAATTATATAAATTCAAAATTTTAATTATATTTCTTATAATATTAAAATTAGGTCTTTATCAGTGCTATAATTTTAGCCCTGATAAAGGTATGTCCTATCAGCACTTTTTTGAAAGCTTTGATAAAAACCTTCCCGATCTTTTAAATAGAACCATAACCTCACTCACGCCATTCAAGCCCTAACAAAACTGAATCGTTGTTTCCAGTATTCAATGATATTCGTGGAAAATCTATCCTCTCAAAAGCTAAGAAATGTGATTATTTCTACCCCTCTTTAATCAAAATCTTTGAACTTTCCCATTACATTCCAAACTACACACCTGATCTAATACCTATCCCATTGTATCTCATCACACAAAAAGAAATTGATCGAACCTACTTTGGCTGACCCTTGGAAAATGAACAAATTATTGTTGATGTCGTGCTATTCATTTAACCTAACCTGATGCGTCCACTCTTGGATGAACCCCAAGATTATTTCAAAATACCCATCAAAGTCTCAACCTAACCTTTAGTGTAATTATGCAACCAAATCCTCTATCAATTAGAACCGTCATTGCACTCTCCTACCCTCACTGCAACCACCTAACCATTTAAAAGTGGTTTCAACCGACTATCATTATCGATGATACTCAAATAAGAGTTTTCATATTGTTCGTATGTTTTTTGGTTTTTGTTTCATTTCATGATTATGATTAGTAGTCATTTGGGTGAATGAATTTAATTAGCATCATTTTTTCATGGAAATTCTGATCATGATAATAGTGTTTAGGTGTTCATGCTTGTCAACAATGCACATAGTGGTTCCTATTAGAATCTTGGTGATCTATGAGGTGCTGCATCTGATTTAGTGACCATCAATGTAATTTATAATAATTACTATGCATAAATTTAAAATATATATTTTAAAATAAATAAATATATGAATTATGTAAATGATTTTAATGAATATGTGAAATCACTTTTGTTTAAACTGTTTTTAAGATTTTAAAATTTGTATTAATATATTTGTCTTAGTTTAAAGATTATCTTTTTTTGAAAGTATAATGATATATTAAAATCAAGGTATGTTATTGGTTGGGATTCGTTGCTCCCCCTTGAACATCTGTGTTTGTTTTTTATTTTACAAAATGGTTTGAATAATGTGCATGGAAGCGATCTTATTTTTCCCCGACCAACCTTGCAGATTCTCTTCCCAATATTTATTTCCTTGGGACATTATTGGTTTACCCTATTCCTCTTCTTCATGTTCATTTTCACTCATTCGTCATTATTTCTCACTCTGATTGCATGGACCTCCTAGCCATGCATCGGAAAAACCCTTCCCACTTATCATGTAAGGTGGTGAATACAAATGATAAGTAGGTTGAGTTTTTATGGTGCGTAGATGGTAATTGAATCCAAGTTTCAAGTATCAATCCTACTTCTATAGATTAAAATCAAACAATTTTACCAGTTTTCTTTTAAGTATCTGTTCCACTCATATGGATTTAAATGAAAATTTATTTTTAAAACATGTCTTTAACTTATTTATTTTATTTTTAGTGACCATTATAGTCTCATATTTTTTTTACATTTTAGGAAATAAAAATATGGAAAGTATACTATGAAAAATATTGAGAGAGATAATTTTAAATCTGACCAATTGTAATTTTTTATAAAAATAGTTCTCAAGCATTGATATAGATAACAAGTTTTGAATATTTGTATTAAAGGCCATAGGTTGATCAACTCAATGTTGGGTTCTAATAGGGTATCAATCTCTATTAAGCACATAATTAGTGCAAGAGATGTTATATTAGGTTCATATAATATATAAAATATTAATGATAACCCATGTTAGTAAAATCATAACCACTAGTAAACTAATTTATTTCTTTAAAACCTTAACCATTAATAATATTACCTTACAATAATATTTTAACCATAAGATGAAATTTTTTATGAAATGATTTTTATGATTTATTTATTTTGTTAAATATTAATATTATCAAATCAAATAGGATGGATATGAATTGAAAATGGATTGATTCTAATCGTATGACAAAATAGTATAAGGATGGACTGAAAGAGTTCATCAAGTTTTCAAAAGATCATGAATAAAACCCTTATCAAATCCTTTTTCCATGTTTACACTATTATTATTCAAGACTAATTAGTCTAGAGGAATTGGAAGAACACTTTATCTTTCACATAATAAATCAAAGATAAAAAGGTTAGACTAAAAAAAGGGAAAAATCGAATGTAGATAGTGATTGGGATAAGACTAGATTTATGAATCATATGATATGATTACTGTAACATTCTGACCCAGATGCCACTAAACTGGTACTCCAAGATGGTGGGATATAAGGCCTTAAGCATGCCTCCCCATACATCGAAGGCTTCCGAATAGTAGTGAGGTACTAGGTTGTGATAGTGGGGAGAATATTTCCTCATATAAGAGTAAGAAATAATGGGAAAATAGCTAAGTATCACACACAACAGTAAAGTAGACATAGCATAGAAGTAGTAAACAAATTAAATAGAACATGTTTTAATAATAAAAGAAATGCTGTTAAATCCCGAAAAACTATGAGATACAATACAAAACTGGTCACCCACTGGTCCGACTATACAGGTACAAGTACGAGAGAAAATGAAAGTAAAAGTACAGGTAACTACAAAAAATCTGATCCAAAACACATACTCGATCTCCAGACCCTACTGAACTACACCAGCCCGATCAGTAGAACCACCCGAGCAGCTCTACTTGATCAGTAATACTGGGCCTCATCCCTATCTTCCATGAAACTCAAGCTAAACTTGAAAAGAATACATATTTTCTACACATACACTTAGGTTCATGTGCAGGGGTGAGAAAGAATCTTAGTATGTCAACCTGAAAAGCAACCTGTAAATGTGATGTTATAAGTGTATGCAAATGGAAACTGGTCAGACTCATTGAAACACAACTAAAAGAAAGTAAACCCAATGAAAAACCACAATCAAACCCAGGGTCTGTAATCCCCATCAACTGTTAAGTTCCACCATGGATGTCTATATATATAAGAGTATGCATGTATAGTCCCATACATATACATAGATACATAAAATATCACATTCATTCATAAGTGTAACAAATTACATAAAATCCAACAACAGTTAATCTTTGGGTTTGTAATCCCGATCGCCTAGATATCATGTGCAAGGGAATTGAGCTGGATGTCATTCCACCCAATCCATGTATCATTATGTGGATATATAGGTCAGTAATCCCATCAACATGTCCCTACTTCAACCAACGTCAGAATTATATCTCTGAGAAAGCTATGTCACCATAGGGGGATTCTCATCCTAAACCTACGTTCACCCATAATCACCACCAATAACTTAAACAAGGATATCATATACTAATGGTCAATACTATAAGAATGATACTGTATACTGATGGTTAATCCTATAAATAAGAATGCCATATACCGATGGTCAATCCTGTAAAGAAGGATTCTAGTAAGTACGTCCCGACATCCTGTAAAAGGTCACTAAGTTCATCACCACATTGTTTATTCCTATAGATTCAGTCCAATTTCTGAGCCCTAGGTATCAGTCCATAGGCGGTCATGACAGTCAGAACTCAGATGACCCAAAAGGGTCTTACCCTTATGCGATCTATAAATATAGAACTCATTGATGAGACACCATGCTCCACCCCTTGAGTCTCGTAACTGATATAGAAGAGCGTACTCATTCTGATCAAAGACCGAGGAGATATAAATTATCCCCACCACTCGGGAGTGAAAAATATACCATGAGTCTTTGGTCTTCATGCCTGTATAAAGAGAGAACTCACCAGTGAGTCATCATGCTACACCCCTCGAGTCTCGTAAGTGATACAGAAGAGCGTAATCATTCTGATCAAAGTCTTAGGAGATCATAATTATCCTCACCACTCTGGAGTGCATAATATACCACGAGTATTAGGTTTCCATGCCTAAAATCGAGGAGAGCATAATCATCCTCATCATATATCATCCAGCGTATGAGTTCATCCAAGACATTACTACTATGGGAATCCAAGTATCACTCCAGGTATAAAATTCAACACATAAGGCTCAATAACCAGATACCAGGAAACACCTATAGACATCCCAACAAAATATTTATTACAATATATATACACATCTAGGATCAATATCCAAGTCCCCGGCAGTACCGCTGGGTATACATTAAATATCAGAAATAACCTGGATCATAATCTAGATCCTAGGTAAGAACATCTGGGAATCCCAATAAGTAAAAAGGATCCCAAGATGAACATCTGGACATCCCAACATGGTGAAAGATGCCTCATGTCAGGTTCAACAGCCACCAACCAAGAAGTACCTCTAGTAACATCACTGCATCAGCAATAAACATGTGAAGTATAAAGAAAGGAGTGAGGGAGGAATGAATGCCCAACCCAACACTACAGGCACAACCCCATGGGATTACCAGTTTGGCACAGGTTCTAGGTGACACCCGAACACCATCTCTACCCAAACATGATGTAACAGCTCAAGGTTGGTCATGCAATGGGAACCTGTTGGGTCCCACAAACCTAGCACTGAAAGGCATCCTACTCAGAATCCTTAAGGGAAAACTCACAAGTGAAGGTATCCTATAATAGGGATCCTTATCTATAAGGGTAAAATATGATTACTACAAGATATCCTCAAACGATGATCAACTGAGGCATCCTACAACAAGGATCCTCTAAATGATACAGAAGAAAGGGATTCTACAAGGGAATACCTAGATTAGAATGTAAGAAAAGGCATCCCTCAAGGGATACTTAGAAGCAATAAGTCTCACAGCCTCAAAGGCCAAAAGGGCACATCTCACAAGGGGAACGCCCTCAAAAAAGGTAATGGGAGATATCTCATAGCTCATCTCAGATTAGAGTTCTAAACTAGGTTATTCTGCACACCCAACCCTAACATTAGGGCAATAAAACATGAAAAAACCCAAAAGGGTTATATGGGGATAGTACACAACATTTAGAGACCATACACAACATGTACCCCCCAACTCGCCACATGGGTTTGTATTCTTGCCATCGTGGGCATGTAAACACCCTAGGTAAACAACATGTAACATGTGCACATGGTGTGTACCCAACACAGAGTACATGCCTGTGTCCCTCAATTGCCTTAGTTGTTTACTTGGATAAGATGTGTACATCTACATAGTGTGTCACCCACACAGGGTCTGGCCGTGTACTCTACAAGGCCGTGTACCCCTACACGGGTGGACATGCCCGAGTACTCGGCTACATGGTCGAGTACCAATACATGGAATGTATGCCACATACATGGAGTATACCCCTTGAAAATTAATCTTACCTAAATGGTAAGAAAAACCTACGTGTACCCTTAAACCACACATCGCGTTTTCAGGTTTTCCCAGATAGAAGACCCTCCAGAGTGCCCGAAACCCCCGTTTAAATCCCTAAACCAACAGATCGGGCCACTAGGGACCACATACAAGCATAATTGGGATATAAAACTTGAAAAAACAAATTTAAAGGGGTTTTAAAGAAAATATAAAAGAATTCATACATTAGGGTGGAAACCAACAAAGCTTGGGTCAATTTCACTGTCCAAAGACACTGCACGCTGATCTAACACATCAAGGGCTTCACAACGGAACCTCATTTCCTCCCCCTCTATCTTTATTTATCACTATCCCTTTTATCCCATAGTTTGTGTTGAAGTAGGAGCCACAGGAGGTTTCTGTGATAAAGAATAAGGGAAAAGAGAAAAAGAAAAAAAATAAAGGAAAAAGAAAAAGAAGAAAAAGAAAAAGGGGTCTGGGCTGGTCCCAGAGCCCGACTTGAGTTTAGGCCTCACCTAAGCTAAACTCCCCATTATGGACTCAACAAAGGATAAATAATCTCAATCCAATGCTCCATTAAAAAGTTTGGACGAAACGAACATACAAGAATAATTTAATACTTAATTTATTAAATATTAAATATTAATTATTCCGTCAAAATTCAAACGACTCAGATTTCTACCAAACTCCTATACCAGGTTAAACATCTTATACTGGGACCAACAGAGTGGTCAGAAAAATTATTCAAGATCATATTTTAGGGAAAAGACCATTTTACACCTCATGATCATCTGAACATAAAAATTCAAATTTCTACTCAAAATTATAGTCCAGAAACACACGGGTCTTTACAAACTCCCCACCATAAACCTTCTCATCCATGAAAATATTGGTGAAAGGAATTGCATCCATACTCTCAACCCAGGAATATGAACAACCAAGCTATCTAGAATTTACAATGACCAGCCTCATAGAGTTAACAACTTTATCTTACATGGAAGACATTTAACTGTGACAGATCTTGTACTCCCCACCATAGGAATACCATTATTGTCATCTCACAACCAAAATCTGAGCACAATTTCTCACAGAACTCCAAAGTTCAACTGAAAATGAGGGTCACCACCCTCAAACAGCCAATGGTTTAATCCTCACTATATGGATTACCTTACACCTCTCCTCGATCTCAACCTCAACAGGTTCCCTTCCTCAGCAGGGAAGAACATATAGAAATAAAAAGGATCTTGGAATAGGGATGATGCTCTCTTAGAATACTCAAGATGAATCAAGATGGCACATGATCATATTTAATCGGAGTACAGTAATATTACACCAAGGTACATACAGATCTCTCTAATCCATGCTCACATCTAGTCAAAACCTGACCAAGATTTAGCCATAGGCCAACCATCTCACGGTACCCCAACATTTCATGATGTCACCTATACCATAGAGGGGCATTTACAACACAACTTATGGGATCTAAACCCACAAAAATCTTGAAAAATTGGTCATTGTCTTGCATCTATACACTCATCGATTTAGATTTGAATGATATCACATGCAAAAAGTGTGTATCTTTATCACCCGACCCCTAATCTAGTGAGTCATCCGTTCACGAGCATCTACCCAAACTCTGACTACATTAACAACAGTGTAAAAACTTTTCGACTAGGATAAGAACCCAAACAGTCCTTTCCATCACACCATTCTTGAAAAACAAGCATTCCAGATGATTCGTTAAAACTGAAGGCATCAACATTCCTATAGAGCAAACTCAAGAACCTATCATGCCTCGATCACAAGACGAGTGTAAAACCAAACAAACTACCTACAAAGGCATAAAAAAACATGGCCCATCCTTCCTCACGTAGGTTTTACTAGAACATAACAAACATCAAAATACTAGGATACGAGTCAACTAAGGTTCTCTAGGTATACTACATAGCCCTACAAATCCAACCTCTCAAAGGTGGGTAAAGATCACTACAACCTACAAAAGTCAAAATTGAAAGCATGACCTACAAGGGCCTCTGATCCTATCCAAGCATCCTCATAAGGAACCGATCCTTAGAGGTCATAAAAAAACACACAAGGAAAACTAAACAGGAACTCACTTGGAATCCGTTCACAGAAAGACCCCCTAGAGGTCCAATTCACAAGAAAAGCCCTGGTACTTATCAGCTTCATACTCAATAATCCGACTAGATAACCATATACCTAAGAAGAAACACCCTACAAGGTTCACAATAGAAAGGAATCACATTCCATAATGACCTACTAGGTCCCTACACCACATATGCATGAGGACCAAGTCATCAGCCTCAAATCAAACACCTCGACCTAGATCCACCTAACCTACACTTAATGTGAAATATATATATATATATAAGTAGGCCCAAAGGCATTAGTCATTAGAAAAATAACACACTATCAAGCCTATATGATTTGAATCTTACATGCCAAATATGATGCATGTGATGCCTCTTGCCTTTTCCAGCCAGGAGTCAAAATCCATCCCTATACTCTTGAAAATAACCAAGAGCCAGAGATCCACAATGAATCATAACATCTTCACAAAATATGTGTGTAACTCAAGGAGAAAATCATATACAAATGTAACATCAAAAATCAGAACAAAAATCCCAAACCCATGGAAACTAGGAATTCTTACCAGAGAAAGTGTTCTTGAAACACCCGTCCAATATCTATCAAAAGTTCCATAAAATTCCTAATATTCATGTCTTCCATATCCCATATAGTAAAGACAAAAAAACACCTTTGATACCACTTTTTAATGTCCCAAACTAGATTCTCTTAAACCAGTGCTCTTAGCCGGTGGGTTACAAGTCCTCAAGCGCACCTCCCCATACGCTAGAGGATACATACTAGTAGCGAGGGCCTAGGGTGTGACAGTGGGGAGAATATTCCCTAACATTAGAGTAAGAAACAAACAAAAAATAGATAAGTATCATACACAACAATAATGTAGACAGAGTGTAGAAGAATAAATCAACTAAAGTAGAACATGTTGTAATAATAAATAAAATATTGTAAAATCCCAGAAAACTATGAAATATAATACAAAAATATTCACCCACTGGGATGAACATATAGGTACAAGTATAATAGAAAATGAAAGTAAAAGTACAAGGATCTTCTACTAACTCCAAACCAAACCACATACTCGATCTCCAGACACTATCGAACTACACAATCCCGATCATAAGAACCACTCGATCACTCCACTTGATCAGCAACACTGGGCCTCGTCTGTATCCACTATACAACTTGTGATAAGACTAAAAATCATACATAATGTCTACACATACATTGAGGTTCACTTGCAGGGGTTAGAAAGAATCTCAGTATGCCACCCCAACAAGAAACCTGTAAATGTGCTGCTATAAGTGCATGAAAAAGGAAAATGGTCAGCCTCTCTAAGACATGACTAAAAGGAAGTAAACCCAATGTGAAACCACAGTCGAACCAAAAGTCTGTAATCCATATCAACTAGGCAAGTTACACCATATATTTCCATATCTATAGGTTTATGCATGTATAGTCCCATACCTATAAATACATACACAAATATTACATTCATGTGTAAGTGTAAAAAATAACATAAAAGCCAATAGTAGTTGATCATTGGGTCTGTAATCCTGATCTTCTAGACATCATGTGCAAGGGTATTGATCTAGATATCATGCCACTCAATCCATGTATCATTAAGTTGATCTCTAGGTCTATAATCTCATTGACATGTCCCTGCTTTAGTTAATTCCAGAATTATATCTTTGAGCAAGCTACGTCACCATAGGGGGATGCTCATCCTACACCTGGGTTCACCCATACTCACCACCAATCACTAAAACAAGGACACCATATACCGATGATCAATCCTATAAGAAGGATACCATATACCGATGGACAATCCTGTAAATAAGGATATCGTATACTGACGGTCAATCCTGTAAAGAAGGATTCCAGGGAGTATGTATGGACATCCTGTAAAAGGTCACTAAGTCAGTCATCATGATACCTAGGCCTATAAATCCAATCCAATTTCTGATCCCTAGGTCGTGGTCCATAGGTGGTCACGATATTGGGAACTTGGATGAACCCTAAGAGGCTTACCCTTAGGCAATCTCTAAATAGAGAAATCATTGGTGAGATGCCATGATCCCCCCCTCGAGTCTCATAACTAATATAGAGGAGCGTAATCATTCTGATTAGATACGGAGGATATCGTAATCATCCCCACCAATCACGAGTGCATAATATTCCATGATTCTTGGGTCTTCATGCCCGTATAAAGAGATAACTTAACAATGAGTCGTCACGAGACACCCCTCGAGTATCATAACTAATACGGAAGACTGCAATCATTCCGATCAAAGGATGAGGAGATCATAATCATCCTGACCACTCGGGAGTGCATAGTCTACCTTGATTCTTGGGTCTCCATGACCAAAATTGAGGGGATCATAATCATACTTTTCATATATCATAAAGCCTATGGGTCTGTCCAAGACATTCCTACTATGAGAATCCAAGTATCACTCAAGGCATACAAGTCAACACATACGACTCAATATCCAGATACTAGGAAACACCTCTAGAAATCCCAAATATATATATATCACAATATATATATATATACACATCCATACTCAATATCCAATTCCTAGGTAGTAACAATGGGTATACTGTAAATATTAAAAACAACATGGATCATAAGCTGGATCCCAGGTAATCACATCTGGTCATCCTAATAAGAAAAACGTATCTGAGGAAGAACATTCGGGCATCCTGATAGTGTGAAAGACGCCTCATGTTTGGCTCAACAACCAACAACTAGGAAGTACCTCAAGCAACACCACTACAAAAACAATAAACATGTGAAGTATAAACAAAGGAGTGAGGGTGGACCAAACGCCTAATGCAATAATATAGCCACAACCCCATGGGATTACCTGTTCGAAACATGTTCTAGGTGAAACCCAAACACCAAACACCAACTCCACCCAAACCCAACGTAACATCTCAAGGTCTTTCAAGAAATGGGCACCCACTAGGTCCCTCAAACCAAGCACTGAGAGGAATCCTACTTGGGATCCTCAAGGAAAAACTCATAAGTGAAGGAATCCTATAAAATGGATCCCTAGCTATAAGGGTAAAGGAGAATTCCTATAAGGGATCTTCAAGTGATAAGAAACTGAGGTATACTACATTAGGGATCCTATAAACGAGACACAAGTTATGGATTCTACAAGGGACTCTGTAGATCAGCATGTAATAAAAGGTATCCATCAAGGTATCCTTAGAATAAATAAGTTTCATGGTCTCATATTCCAAAAGGGAATATTTCACAAGGGGAAAGTCCTCAAAATAAATGGTCATGGGAGATTGATAATAACACATCTTAGATCAAAGGTCTCAACTAGGTTGTTCTGAACACCCAAAAAATTATTCCTGCCAAGTCTCACTTTCAGAAGACAATAGGACTCGATAAATAGTGGAATAAACCCTCTATTTAGATAGAAACCCCAAATACCTATTAGGATCACTGAGACCGCATCACGGGTTTCACCATCACGATCTACGCAGAAAACTACTCAAAATAGACTATTATTGGGGTCCAATTTTAACATCGGGGCAATAATACATGAAAACCCACCAAAGGGTTACAAAGGGATAGTACACAACATGTAGAGAACATACACAGCGTGTACCTCCAACTTGCCACATGGGCGTGTATTCTTGCCGACCTGGGTGTGTAAACACACTAGGTACTTGGCGTGTAACATGAGCACACAACGTGTACCCAACACGGGGTACATGTCTATGTCTGTAAACCAGCTATTCCATTTACCTGGCCAAGCCATGTACATTTACACAGTGTGTCACCCACACGGGGTCTAGCCATGTACTCCACATGGTTGTGTAACCCTACACAGGTGGACATGCTAGCGCACTCAGCTGTATGACTAAGTACTAGTACACGATGTGTATGACTCATACACGATGTGAAACCTTGAAACTTCATCTTACCTAAATGGGAAGAATACAAAACATGTACCACCTAAACCACACGCCATGTTGTCAGGTTTTCCCAAATGGAAATCCCTCCAGATCGCTCGAAACCCCCATTTAAACTCCAAAATCAGTAGATCGGGCCACTAAGGACCACATACAAGCATAATACGGATAGATAAAACTTGAAATAAATAACTTTAAGGGTTTTGTGGAAAATATAAAAACGGGCATCCCTTCGAGTATAAACTTCAGAATCTTGGGTCGATTTCACCATCCACGGACGTCGCACATCGATCCAGCGCGTCAAGGGATTCGTGTCGGCACCTAATTTCTTCCCTCGCTCTCTTTATTTATCCCTATCCATTTTCTCCCTTAGGTTTCATTGAAGGATGATCCATGCGAGGAGTCTGTGAGAAGGAATAATGAAAAAGATAAAAATAAAAGAAAATGATGAAAAGAAAAAGAAAAAAAAAGAAGAAAAAGGGGCTTGGGTCGGTCCCAACGATCGACTCAAGTTTAGGCCTCACCTAGGATAAAATTTCCATTCTAGACTCAATGGAAGAGTCATAATCTCAATTTAAATCTCTATTTGAAAGTTATGGCTGAATGAACATACCCGAATAAATTAATATTAAATTTATGAAATATGAAATATTAATAATTCCTCCAAAATTAAAACGACTCAGATTCCAACCAAACATTTTTCCTAGGGTAAACACCATATTCTAGGACCAATAGAGTGGTCGGAAAAATTATCTGAGATCATCTGATAGGGGAAAATACCATTTTACCTCTCATGAGAATCTGAATGTAAAAATTCAAATTTCTGCTCAAAACTGCAGTCTGAAAAAACATGGGTATTTACAATTACATGCGTGTATAATGATTAAGACCATATCAAGGATGAAATTATATGTGTTAAATATGATAAAGATAATATTGAGTAAATGATAATGATATTTGAAGATGAACTTTGTGACTTTCATAAAATGTTTTATAATTTAAAGAGTTGTGCAAAGAAACCATTGTATGATGGTTATAATAACTATAAAACATTTTCATCCATAATAATTTTGTATAATTTAAAATTTAGAAATGGATAGAGTGACTTTGGTTTTACTGAAATACTTACTCTATTAAATGATATTCTCCTAGAATATAATGAGCTCCCTTGATGAACATATTATTCTTAACGAATGTATATTCAATGGGTATGATCTTTGAAATAATACATGCCTATAAAAATTATTGTATAATATTTATCAAGGACCAAAAATCACTTAATAAATTCCAAAAGTTTGGTTCTTCTTGATATAAAAAGATGAATCATTTCCTATGAAAGTCATATGGAACATTTCAATTATTCCAAGGTTTAGGCACCTATATAGAAGTGAGGAGACTACAACATAATTGACATGACATGTAGATATAAGAAATAAGGTTGGAAAATTATTCACCTAATAGACTCTCTTTGTTAAAAGAGAATCAATCATGAGTATTCTGAATTTGGAAACTTGCCAAGAAACCTTCATCTTGCGCTATCTATAGATGGAGTTAATCCTTTTGGTTTTCAAAGTATCACTCACAGTACATGGATGGTTATGTTGGTCAATTATAAATTTCCACCACGGTTATACATAAAATTAAAATAAATTATGTTATCCATGCTTATATTAGAAACAAAACAACCAGGTAATGATATTGATGTTTATTTGGTTCCATTGATCAAATATTTTAATTTATCATGGGATTCAGGTGTTATGTTGCATGATGATTATAGAAAGGAAGTTTCACATTAAGATCTATGTTGTATGAAATTATAAATTAATTTCCTACTTATGGAAATTTTTGAATATAAAAAATTAAAGTAACTCATGAGTGTCCCATTTGTGAACAAGGTATATAATCAATTTGGTTAAAACATTCACCAAAGACTATTTCTATGACATCACTGATTTTTACCCTAGTGACATAAATACCGATCTTGGATGACATCATTTGATGGGATTTTAAAAGAACATAAAACACCATCTCCAATAAAAGGTGATGATCTATTTGAGAAATTAAAAGATATAGACACTACTTTTGGTAAGCCTTTTTCAATTTTTTTAAAACTAGTTGAAAAAAGAGATCAGTTTTTTTGAATTACCATAATAGAAATTTTTATAAGTCAAGAATTTTATTGATGTCAAACATGTTGAAAAAAATGTATGTGATAGTGTAATTGGAACATTACTAAATTCACCTGAAAAAATAAAGGATGGAATTAAGGCTAGGTTAGATATGATTGAAATGGTAATATAAGAAGATTTGGTGCCAATGAAGAGTTAAAAAATGAATTTTCCTCTTTTATCTTCTTACACTTTTTCCAAAAAAAATATGATTTTTGAAACTTCTTGAATGATGTAAAGATTTTATAGGGGTATTCATAAAATATCAATAATGTAATGTCAATGAATAATTTAAATTTAAAGATTCTAACATCACATGACTGTCATGTTTTGATGAAAGATATAGTGTCTATAGATTTACGTTGAATTTTTTCCAAAAATGTCTATCATACATTAACCAAGACATTTCATTTTTAAATCTATATGCAACAAAGTTATAAACCTTACAAAATTTACAACTATGGAAAAGGAAATTGCTGTCATATTATGTGAATTAGAGATGTTCTTATAGACAACATTATTTGATAGTATGGTTCACTTGATGGTTCACTTGGTAATATAGATTCAACTATGTGGTCCTATAAATTATATAGGGATACACCTCATTGAATGGTATATGAATATTTTAAAAGGGTATGTCAAAAATCAAAGTTGGTCAAAAGGTTTTATTACAGGGTGATATATTGTCAAGAAGACATTAAATTATATATCGACTACATATATGATGTGGAAAGCACTAGTATATAAAAATCCCATATCATCGGGTGGCTTGTGAGTGAAATAATTTATAGAATAGATGTTGTCATAATTTTTATTTTAGTTCCATAGCATTCTTGGCTTTACATTCAGTATAACATTTTAGAGGTTTCCCCATATGTTGAAACCCATAAAGTAATTATTAGGCATTTAAATACATTGAGGGATGAAATATGGATATCAAATACACATACTCAATAGTTTATAGGATGGTTTCAAGACCATATTTTTAAGGAGTCAACTAAAAATATAGATTCATTTTCAGAACGAATTTGATGGGTAGCTAGAGGACCAAATGTTCATGTATTATCTTATAATGATTATTCAATTAATGGTTATACATTCTATACAAATGAACTTGATGAATGCATTACCATAAAAATAGTGGAGTTACACTTATGGAAAAAATGATTTTTGTATCTAGTACTAAGTATATACATACAATTTATGTGAATATTTTATTCTTTGGAATCATCAAACAAATATTGAAGTTGAATTATAAAATATTTTGATTGCTGATTTTTTAGTGCAAGTGGGTTGATAATAATAGGTTGTTAAAATTGATGAATTGGGATTTATTAAATTAGTTTGAGTAAGGAAGGAAAAAATAAATCATTTATAATGGAATCATAGGTAGAACAAATATTTTATGTTCCAGATCCCGTAAATTGAAAGTGGCCAATTGTTCTATTATTGACCAATACCACTGAAGGGTCATATGTCAATTCAACTGAGGATGACCCTTTCATTGGGATTTCACAATCATTTCATAGTGGTCCCAATATATATGGGGTCTTGTATATCATAGGATATCATAATGAAGGGATTTGGATACTTGATAAAAAGTTCAAATTCCTTCAACCTTTAAAAAAAGAGTTCATTAATCATGTTATATTTTTTTTGTAATATAAATTATGTTACCTTATATTATTATCCATTCACTGATGAATTTATGAAATAGAAATTAAATGTTTAACCACTTCTATAGATAATGACTTATACACATGTTGATGCTCCCAATTATGAAAAACACTTGGTTTCTTAACATGTCGGTTCTCCCAATACAGAGGAACGACAAACTTCTGTAGAAGCTAATGCTACCAATCCATAGAAAAAACATATTGATGATGTTGAAGCTGAGGAAATGGTTGAAAGTAAACAACCCATATCCTATAAAAAATAGGAGTGTCATAACATAATGGTGTTAGAAAAAATTATTAAGGTAAGAAACAAAGCCATCAAATTCGAGGACAAATGGACTGCACAAAACCAGCCAGTTAATCCCAATAAGGCCATGTTCAGTTGTTAGATTGGGATAACCACTCTTATGTGTGTTCCAATTGATGCAAATTCTTGAAAAAATGTTTTTCCCATGCTTAAGACACTAATTTGGGAAGATATTAGGTTAAAATCATAATATAATTTCATTATTTTATTGAAAAAATAATGAAATGATGAATTACTCTTCATTATCCCTTACATAGTGCATTTATAGTAGACGAATACCTAATGAAATTTTTATTAATGATCACTAGAATGTGTCATATAGGCATCCTCACAATTATTATGAAGTATCATCTCAAATATTCTAAAGGGAAAATAAACCCACACCCACAATAGATGTATGTACACCAGATAAACCAATAAGCAAGGGATGCATTCATTAGTTGTCTTAAGGATACATATTTTTAGGTACATTGTGAATAATAATAAATTGCTTAAAAATATTTGTATTAATAACTTATTTTGATAAATATTAATTTATAAAACAATAATTGAGTGCTAAAAATAAGCAACAAGTAGTAAAACCAACATACCCATACTATAAATAAAGGATAGGGTATGATTTACTTGAAAAAAATGGTATATATTTTAAATATTCTATAACAATTTTATGTGACCTAAAACAACAACATAATTATGTTCCTTTGTTTATATGCAAATTTATTAATCGAAATCCAAATACACTTCTATCCTACATTATGTGCTATGGAAGGAGGTATGTGTAAATTAAAAGTGGATACTAGTAGATGAAAACACACAAAAAGTGTGGGAAATACATGTAATTATGACATAATAAATTTTTTTTTATTTAAATTGGTATTAAATAATAAAGATTACTTATTTTCATATATTTTCTATATGACTTAGAAAAAAGTATCATCATCAGTTTTACCTGATGAACAACTACTATTAGTGACCTTGAAGCATCCATAATAGTATGGTCATGTGAGAGGTGTGGGTTTTGGGGTTACACCCCAAACATATTTTGAGAAAAGAAATGAATATGGGTAAATATAAGAAAATGGAAGAGTTTCATGAATGATTATCTTCTCTAAAATAAAAATTTAATTGGCAGTTAGAGTTGTTATAAAATGTTATGGGAAGGAATCAAAGAGAATATAAAACACAAGAAAATCCACTACGTGAAGACCCCTACCCCCACCAGCTTTGAGGTAAGCCATTCCCCTCAAAGAGCTGTCTTAGAAGAGGTACTAAATTTTTTCATAATTGTTTCTATGAAATGTGAACCAAGAATACACTGATACCTTTCCTATACTAATATTATACAGGGTGAAAATGATTGTGATTTATATCTATAAACACCCACCCATCACCTTGTTGTGAGGGATACCATGTACAATATCTATGGAGATATTTTACATAATAAATAATTTTCAATAGGTCATGTGAGAGTGTGGATTCACATAACTCATGAGCCGAGTGTCAAGCTACTAGTTCCACTTGATGATGTAGATATTCTTACAATCGAATAAGATATTATAACTTTCATATCATGGCCATTAGATCTTGCAAAAATACATGTCAACAAGGAGGCATTCATTTTAAATTTAATTTTCATTTAAAAACTTTAATAATTAATGAAAAAATACATAAAATGATTAGTATAGAAAGATAAATGGAAGGGTTGAAATGGAAGGTTGAATCAAAATGATATAAAGGATTAACCAAAAAATATAAAAGACCTTTATAGAGTACCTTTTCCCCCCATGTCCAACTTCTATATCTACTAATATTAAATGTTCATGTGGATACAACATTATCAAGTGGTAATACAACCAAAATTGATTTTTAAGAAAACATGTATGGAGAATCCATTATAGATTATATTAGTCTTTAGAATGTAAATGAAATACTCATGTAAGAATGTCAAAGAGTCTCAATTGTAAATATATACATGATACATTTTTTCATGATTTATTTGTCCAATAGCTGATCTACTACGTTTATTATGAAAACATACTATTCATTATTTTTTTAGGAATATATAGGAAAACTATTTTAATGGAACACCACATGAATATAATTTTGGACTCATTAGTCCCCATAACACTTCAACAGATGAATTATTATTGGAACCAAAACAATATAAAGGAATAGTGGAAAAACATTCCACATAGTTTGAAAGAAAACTTACAGATGACAAAATCTTCTTAATACCCATGACATAGGGGTAAAAATATAAAATATATTCATATCAAATATATTTTCATTCATTTAATTAAAATTTTTTAGGTAGCATTGGTTAATCATTACAATCAATTTAGATACTCAAAAAATTTATTTTATAGATTAAATGCATGGATACCCAATAAAATGACCACATGTGATGACGTTTATAGGTTTGTAATACACTAAATGAAAGACTTTACAAATAAACTTCATGTTATAAATTTTATATTATGTTTTAATGAAAATTATATTATGATAATCCTGTGTTTAAATATCCTAAAAATCATGACATGAGGAAATTCCATGAACAAAAAAATTCTACCAACTTATGCAAATAAAAAATTATTAGGATATATATAACAAGATTTCACTATCAAAACATATATAAAAACAAATTAATTTTTTTTATAAATTTCTTTTTAGTTCCTATAACAAACTAATGGAAAATATTTTGGTTATTATGTTTTTAAATATATGAAAGATATCATATTGCATAAAAAACTAGCATCCCCAAAGAGGTATTTCTGATAATAATTACAATTTCATTTAAAATATTTACTAAATTGTTTTTATTTATATTTTTCCAGTACTACCTATACCATTGACATTAATCATATTCACAAGAGGAAATATATTTTTTATTAATGAATGGTCATAATACATGGGGTCAAATTTTATACATACATCATGAAGAGGTGACTTCCAAATACTTATTTAATTAATTTTCTTATCATTTTATCTATTTTTAGTTAATTTTATTATTATTTTTATTTGATAATTTATGAAAATAATGCATAAGTCATTTTTGACTTTTAATAATAAACCACACCTTAATCCAACACATTGTGTGTCTGTTATGGCTCAAAGTGTGTGTTGTTAGTTTAAAATTGACATTTTAGTTCAAAACACACATCTATACTCAAAAAATGAGAAAATTAATTTATATTGTTTTTATACATTAGAAAAATTGTTAATGGGACATTTTTAATGTGTATGAATCATACACACCTAAATCTGATACACGGTATTCCCGGTATAACTCTAAGTGTTTGTTATCTATTTAAAATTGATAACTTATTTTAAAATGTGTGTCACTCATTGAGAATTGAGAAAATGAATTCATATTTCCTTTATAATTTTGGAAAATGATTTTTAATTCATTTTTTATATATAGGAATAAGTCTAACTTAAAACTGACACACGATGTGACTGGTATAACTCAAAGTGAGTGTTTTTAGTTTAAATTGACATTTAGTAAAAAAGACACATGACATACTCAAAAATGAGAAAGAAAATTCATATTATATTGATAATTTAGAAAAATTATACACAATTAATTTATGAAATGTTGGAATAAACCACACACTAGTACGATGCATAGTGTGCCAAATATGCCGTGAAGTGTATCCTTTTATTTAAAATTGACATTTTATTTCAAAACACGCATCAAATACTCAAAATTGATCAAACATGTTCAGATTGTTTTGATAATTTATTAAAATGATACATAATTCATTTTTACATGTAGGAATCACCCTCACCTCAATCTAATATAAAATGTTCATGGTATGACTCAAAGTGTCTGTTATCAATTTAAATTGATAATTTTTTTCAAAACACATGTCACTCACTGAAAATTAATAAAACATACTCATATCATCTTCATTATTTATTAAAAAAAATAATGAATCATTTTTGACATGTAGGAATCAATCTCACATCAAACTAACACACGATGTGACTAGTATGTCTCAAAGTACATGTTTTTAGTTTAAATTGGTATTAAAAAAAGACACTTGATATACTAAAAACTAATAAAGCACAATCAAATTTTATTGATACTTAAGGAAAATGCTCCTTAAGTAATTTGGGACATGTAATAATAAATTTCATACCAATATGACACACGGTGTGACTGATATGACTCTAAGTGTACCCTTTTATTTAAAATTGGCATTTTAGTTCAAATCACACATCACATACTCAAAAATAAGAAAAATAATTATGATTGTTTTGATACTTTAATAAAATGATCCATAAGTAATTTTTGACATGTACGAATCATATTTACCTAAATTTAATACACAATTTACTCGGTATGAATCAATGTGTCTATTATTAGTTTGAAGTTGACAATTTAGTTTAAAACACGTGTTACTCACTGAAAACTAAGAAATTCACTTGGATTGTATTAATACTTTAGTAAAATGATTCATTATTCATTTATGACATATTGGAATAAATATCTGGTCAAAATGATACATGGTGTGACTGATATGAATTTTTTTTTCAGTTTAAATTTACATTTAAGTAAATAAACATGTGGCACACTGAAAACTAAGAAAACACATTTAGATTATTTTGATAATTTTGGAAATTATCCATAAGTAATTTTTGAAATTTAGGAATCATCCACATGTCAATTTGATGAATGGTGTGACCAGTATGACTCAAAGTGTGTGTTTTCAGTTTAAAATAACATTTTAGTAAAAACCACAAATGAAAAACTCAAAATTGAGAAAATACATTTGGATTGTTTTGATATTTTGGGAAAAAAATCCATAAGTCATTTGTGACATGTAGTAATTATATTCACCTCAATCTGATACATTGTGTGATCGGTATGAATCCAAGTGTGTCTTTTTATTTAAAATTTATATTTTAGTAAAAAGTCAGGTAACATACTCAAAATCGAGGAAACTCATTCATATTGTTTTCATAATTTATTAAAATTATTCATAAGTTATTTTTAATGTTTATGAATCTTCTAAAACTCAAAATGATACATGGTGTGTTCGGTATGACTTAGAGTATCTGTTTTTCGTTTAAAATTTAAATTTTAGTTCAAAACATCTATCACTCACTAAAAATAGACAAAACACACTCAGATTTTATTGATAATTTAAGAAAAAAATTCATCAGTCATTTGTGACATGTAAGAATCAGTCTCATGTCAAACTGACACATGATGTGACCAATATGACTCAAAGTGCATGTTTTAATTTTAGAATTAAATTTTAGCAAAAGAAGAAATATACTCAAAATCGAGAAAAGTAATTTTGATTTTTTTATACTTTAATAAAATGATCCATAAGCCCTTTTGATTTATAGAAATTGGACACACTTCAATCTGACATAGTGTGACTGGTATGACTCCAAGTGTGTCTTTTCATTTAATATTGACATTTTAGTAAAACATACAAGTGACATACTCAAATCCAAGTAAACACATTAATATTTTTTTTAATATTTTATAAAAAAAATTCATAAATCATTTGTGATAGGTAGGAATTAATTTCACCGCAATCTAATAAATAGTGTTACCAATATAACTCTTTGTGTCTATTATCAGTTTAAAATTGAAATTTTAGTTTAAAAGATATATAACTCACTAAAAACCAATAAAAAACACTTGTATTTTCTTGATATTTTATGACTAAAATTCATAAGTCATTTGTGTTATGTATAATCTTTCTAAATTCAAACTGAAACATGATATGATCGGTATGACTCGTAGTTCATGTTTTCAATTTAAAATGAAATTTTAGTAAAACAAATAAGTGACATAATCAAAACCAAAAAAATGAATTCAGATTGTTTTGATACTTTAGGAAAATAATCCATAATAAATTTGTGACATGTAAGAATAATCCAAACATAAATTTGATTCACGGTGTGATAGATATGAATCAAAGTGCGTGTTTTCAGTTTAAAATGACATTTTTGTAAAAAACACAAGTGACATACTAAAAAATAATAAAACACATTCAAATTTTTTTAATACTTTAAAAAAATTATCCATAATTCATTTTTTATGTGTAGGAATCATCTAAACCTTAATCTGACACAAGGTGTGACTGGTATGACTACATGTGTATCTTTTTATTTAAAATTGAAATTTTGTAAAAAAGATAAGTGACATACTCAAAAAAATGTATTCATATTTTTTGATAATTAAGTAAAAATATTCGTAATTCATTTTTTATGTTTAGGAATAATTTGCACCTCAATATGATATATGGTGTTATCAGTATGACTCAAAGTGTTTGTTATTAGTTCAAAGTTTATGTTTTAGTTCAAAACATGTGTCACTCACTAAAAACAAAGAAAACATGCTCGTATTGTCTTTATAATTTAGTAAAATTATTCCAAAGTAATTTGTGACAAGTATAAATCAATATCACATCAAACCGACACATGATATGATCATTATGACTCAAAGTGCATGTTTTTTTTCAAAATGACATTTTTGAAAAAAGACAAGTAATATTCTCAAAACCAAGAAAACACATTTATGTTGTTATAATAATTTATTAAAATGATCTTTATGTAATTTGTGATGTGTAAGAATCATCTTCACCTCAATATAATGCACGATGTGACAGGTATGACCCCAAATGTGTCTTTTTATTTTAAATTGATATTTTAGTAAAAAAGAAAAGTGACATACTAAATACTAATAATAACATTTTTATTATTATTTTTACCTTAAATAAATGATCCATAAGTCATTTTTTACATGTAGGAATTAGACACACCTCAATCCAATAAAAATTGTTCCAATTATGACTCAAAGTCTCTGTTATCAGTTCAAAATTGATATTTTAGCTCAAAACACATGTCACTCATTCAAATATAAGAAAAATAGTTGTAATGACTTAATAATTTAAAAAAATGATTAATAATTCATTTTTTATGTGTAAGAATCTATCAAATTTCAAATCAATATAAGATCTGACCAATATGAATCAATTTTTTTGTTTTTAGTATAAAATGTCATTTTATTAAAAAAGTGACATACTCAAATTCGAACTAACACATTTGTATTTTTTTGATACTTAGGACAATGATAAATAAGTAATTTGTGATGTGTAGGAATCATACACATATAAATTTGAAACACAGCATGACCGGTATAAATCTAAGTGTTTGTTTTTAGTTTAAAATGACATTTTATTAATGTACTATTTTATATTTATGTTTAATATATTTATTTATAGTATTACTAACATAATAATTGTTTTATTATACATGTGGATTTTTTTCCCCATATTGGGTGGTTTTTTTGGAAACTGATACCACACTCTTATGTTTTTGAGTGGGGGTCAGGTGCTAAAGACAATGAAGCCATTGATATGTCATCCTACCCTTTTTATTTCATAAACATTTCATAACATTGTACAAAACATAGGATCTTTTAAAGTTTAATTTCTTAGAAAAAAGGTACATAATACATGAAAACATAAAAAACTATTCTAAAAAACATGAAAGGATTATTCATGGTTCATTCTAAGTACTTTTACTGTATTTCATAACTTGGGTACATACTTCAAAGGAAAGGGTGAGCACAAGTCCGAGTAAAGGAAAACAAGATAAACATTTTACATGTGATCTTTAGAAAAAATCAATAAGAACATGAGGAATATCATTATGGAATGAAAAAGATAACATGAGTCATATCATAAATAAAATAAAATGAATCATAACTTAGAAATTTTTAAACAACATTTATTTTATATATTCATAATCATATCACCAAGGTTTGTCACTAAGGTTTCATAAAAATTACCAAAGATATTTACCAAGGTATTGTAAAACATGTCATCTCTAGAGATTAAATTCTTTACCCAATGCATCAGAGAGCTATCAGGGTTCACCCTTCATATATATTAATTAATATTATCCACAAATATAATAATAAAACATTTCATAAATAACCCATGGAGAATAAAAGAAATGGGTTTCATATCAAAATCATGGTTTTTAAAGAAAAGTGCTTAAAGGCAAGCTCTTTATGTCAAAATCAAACCACGAAAAATAAAGGAAGGTTTATTGTGTGTTAATACTAGAATTAAATAAATCATTCTAAAATATAGGTGAACACCCCTATAAAATAAATAGTTTTGGCTATTCATAAAATAAAATAAGATAATTTCTTAAGAAAAGGAGAGAAATTTTGGGAAGAAAATTTGGCAGCATAACGTGTATACAACATGGATTTAAGAAAATGGTAAAAATAGAGAGGTAAAGGGTCTCAAATTCATAAAGTAATATTAATAAATCAAATGTATATAATAAAATTTACAAAAGAACATATTTTAAAAATTCTAAATACGAACCACATAAAATGCTAACTCGAAAGGAAATGAGAAGTTGAGATTTCCCTTACCTTGAAATGTAACTCCCAAAACATGGGGATTAAGACATTGGGGGATTGAGAATACCATTGTAGGACTAATTGGGAGGTAAAAATATCATTTCTTTGTGGAGGATGAAGTTATAGAGAATGTAAATGTATAAATGGGTGGGTATTTATAGAATAAGTGGGGGATTTGTTTATTAATTTCAAAATAAAGGCATTGGACACCTAGGTATTGGTAAATGAAAAACCACAAGATTTACCATGGTATTTTTCCATGGTATTGAAATATTGGGACAAATTTTATCTTATTTAAATTCATAATATTTGACCATAATTTTATATTACTTATTTTTTCAAGGGAAAATAATGTTTTTACAAAATAACATTTTTAAAGTTAAATTTTCCATTTTAGAATTTGGAAAGTAAATTATATTATTTTAAAATTAATTAAAATATATTTTAATAGGTGATATTAATAAAATAACATGTTTTGAGTCATTTATTATGATTAAATAATTATTACATCATTATGACATAATTATGAAGTCATTAAACTTACTAAAAACTCAAAACTATATTTTTACTATTCACTAAAAAACAAAAAACAAAAAGAAAATTTTCGTAAATTCACCCTAACCTAATTTTGACATTCTGATTTAAAAAATGATGTTTATTTTATCCTAATAATTTTATAAGTATGATAAATTTAACTTTTAAATATAAAACCCTTATATATTAAAAATAATAGCGTATATAAAATGCGTAGTAAAATGCATAGTAAAATTTTTGACACTGGAAAAAAAATTATTTTATCATAAAAATTTTAAATAAGAGTTTTTTAATAATACTATTTCTTTAAAATAAACATTATTTATAATATATTAGTTTTTTATAATAACTATTTATTTTATATAAAGTACTATTTTTGACCAAAAAATCAATTTATCAAATTATATCTCAATTTTATTAATAAATTTTTTTCTTAAAATAGAAATGATAGAATAAAAATTTTATTTATACAATGAAATTACACACTAATGTTGGGAAACATAACCCATTTTCACACACGCATACACCCTTAGAGTAAAGTGTGTGATGTAGTTAATTTAATGGGGTGTCTCGGCTAACATCGACTGAGTGGTAATCTCCACTAACTTGTACTTATCCCGTAGGTGATTTGGTTCAAGATTATTGTGTTAAATATCTACTTGGGCTTGGTTAAGGTAAAACCATAGTGATGAAACCTCCCTCCCAAGATCTAAAAAATGGGCATCAAATGGAATGACTCTACTAGTGTAGGCCATCAGCTCTTCTTTCTTTGTCAATTATCATTTTTCAAAATTTTACTTATAAACTCTAATGATAACGTTAAAATTATTATTAAGAGTATAATTACCAATGGTCATATTTTTAAATGATCTTAATTGACTGAAAATCATATAATATTTGAATTCAGATTATCAAATTTCCATTTATATTCAATTCGTAAAAAAATCATGGGTTTTTTTGTGAATAATATTACACACAAATTCAAGAAGCAATTATCATTCAAAAATTCCAGGTCGTTACATTCTTTCCCCCTTAATAATTTTTCCCCAAAATTTCAACATGTTATCTCAGTTGAGAAGACATGTGGGTAATTCTTCCTCATTGTCTCATCAGCGTCCCACATCGCTTCTTCATATACGTGGTTCCTCTATAAAACTTTGATAAGGTGGGTAGTCTTTTTGTGAAGAAACTCGTCTCTATAGTCCAAGATATCCACCGAATGCTACTCATAAGATATTTCATGTTCCAATCATACCATATCTGGATTCAATACATGTGAAGGGTCATATATGTACATCCTCAAAGGAGATATGTGGAATACATCATGAACTTGTCTATATTTTGAAGAAGTGCAAGTCGATAAGCCATTACTCATATGTGATCAAGGATTTTATAGGGGTCAATGTACATGGGGATAAGATTACATTTCTTACCAAAACACATTACTCTCTTCAATGGTGATATTTGAAGGAACACATTGTCTCCAACACCAAAATCTATGTCCCTTCGATGGTTGTCAAAATAACTCTTATGCTGACTCTAAGAAGCCTTAATGTGTTGTTGGATGACATGAAGCTTTTTTGTCATCTCTTCCACAATATCTATCCCAAGAAGCTTTCTCTCACCAACTTCATCCCAACATGTGGGAGTTCTACATCACTTACCATATAGATCTTCATAGGGTGCCATTGGAATACTTGAATAAAATTTATTATTATAAGAGAACTAAACTAATGAGAGATGTTTATACCATCAAACTTTTAATTCCATTGAGAATGTTCTTATAATATCCTCAAGTTTTTAAATAGTCCTTTCAGACTGGACAATAGTTTAGGGGTGATAGTCCATAATAAAATTCAATTCGGTACTCATATAATATTGAATACTTCTCCAAATATTTTATGTAAACCTTGGATCATGATCAAATATCATAGAAAGTGGAACTCCATACTACCTCTCCACTTCCTTTACGTAAATCTTGGAAAGTTGATCAAGAGATAAGTCTTCCTGGATAGAGATAAAATGGGAGGTCTTGGTGAGATGGTCCATAATAACCCATATTGAATTATTTTCTTTGTATGTTCTTGGGAGACCAGTGAAAAATTCCATAGTGATATTGTCCCACTTCCATGATGGTATGAGTAGTGGTTGTAATACCCCTTTAAAAAGTTATCGCTCTACCTTAACTTATTGAAACCTATTCACCTTGTAGTGTAGTCAGAAATATACCTTTTCATGTTATCCCACCAATAATGATCATGAATAGAACACCCTAAGGATTTACAAATAAATTTAATATACAATGTAATGCACACAACACTAAGTCTCTGCAAAATAACACTTTGTTATTATAATTATTTAAAAAATATAGTTATAACCTAGCCGTTAAACAAAATTTTATCGCTTATGTGATTTGAATTTTGAAAAACTGATATACATGGTTGTGATCATAAAGATATTTAGAGTCTGGTAGGATCAACTTAATTTTATGGTGAATAGTAACTTGACCCTTTTGAATAGTAATGTTACCCTTATGAATTGTAAACCATAAAAATCAATAGTAACATCACCCATGAAAATATAAATAAAATTTAGGAATATTATTAATGAAATTATGATATAATTATATCAAAGTATAAGTAATAAAGGTTTTAGAAATTATTAATTAAGTATTAGTATTTTTATAAAACATAAATGTTTATTTAAAATTTTATAATTAATATAATGATTTAAAAGAAAATTTATTTTCATAAAATATAATCCTAAGTTAATATTTTGATGTTTTATGATTATAAGATAATTTTATGATACCGTAGTTAATTTTAAAAGTGTCATAAAATCAGTTATAGTTTTAAAATTGGTATTTTCATGTAAATGATTATTTTAATTAAAGATTTAATTTATCATATTTATAAAATTATTTTCAGAAAATAGAGTTTATTTTTTAATTCTACACATTGAAAAATGGTTGCGTTTAATTTTTGGTAATTTTTGGAAATAGTTGAATTTTTAATGTATAGTAAAAAAATAAAATTTTTAAGAAAAGACGATATTTTTTTGTGACAAAATCAAGAGATATTTATGATATAAAATTTATTAGACTTATGGAATAAATAAATAATTATTTTATAAGGTAAATGTTTTATAAAAACAATTCAGAACATATAAATTATATTTTTCTTGATAAGTATAAAAGAACCATTGTCATTTTAAACGCAGTTCTTGTGTTGCATTGACAAAGCCAATTTTGTTCCATAAAAATTATAATTAAGAGTTAAAAATTATTTTCAAAAAATTATTATTAATTATTATGTATAATGGATGTTATTGGTCAATAATTTATAATTTTATAGTTATATAATATTAAGCTTATCCAAATGCTTGTGCAATGCTTGCACATAACAAGAAAAGAAAAAATAAAAAATTTAAGAAGTTTTATTAACATTTATATGAGTGAATATATATAATAAAATAATATATAATTTTATTTTGAACCTAATTAATTTATTTTTAATTTTTTTATATTAAATAAATTACATTAATGCCCTATGCAATGCTTGTGAAAGCGGAAGAAAAAATAAATAAATTCTTTTAATAAAATTTATAAGAATAATTAATTGAACAATAAACTATATAAATTTACTTAGATGTTTAAGTTTATTCCAATATATCTTTTTTATTATAATTGGAGAAATTTTGGACCCACATGGATCACATTAGTCCCTTTATATTATTTTATTAAAAATGAAGACAACTTGTTCACAATATAATTTTCAATTAGTACAATATTTTAATATGAGGTTTTCCAAAAGTATTTTTCAAAAAAGAAAAGTATTTGGAAATATAAAATATTTTTATTTCTAATATAATTTAATTTTTTATATTTAGGTAATAAAAAATTACATTAATGTTTTGAACAATTATGACGCCATAAATATTTAATAGATGAATAAATCAAATTAATGATTTTAAAAATAGTAAACTAAAAATAATTTGATATTTTTAAGTAAATTAATGATTTATGTAGGAAAATATAATATGTATATGATATAATAAAAAATTTAATTCGAATTGGAAACTTTGTTTTGATGTTCTTAATGTCATTATTGTGAATAGTTTTTAATTTGAGAAAAATATTTTTCTATGAGTAAAAGATTTTACTAAATTTTTAAAAAATTAAAACAATAATGAAAAGGTAAAAATATTATAAAATTATTTATTTAATGGGATATCCTATTATTTTTATTTCTTTTATAAGTATTAAACCCTATAGTAAATTTATTATATTTTAATAATTTGAGTAGTTCCTATGTTACTCACCTCAATTATAAAAGGAGGCTTCCTCCTTCATAAATTATCATAACCTTAACCCTTTTTTCGTAGTTAAAATATGTCAAAATCCCTCTTACTCATCCGTTAACAAATTATAGTGCTTTTGGTATCACAAAAAAACCACTTCCAAGGGCCTTAAAGAGGTATTCAAGGAGAAAATTTCAAAAGGTAAGATTCCTTCTTCTTGTATTTCAAATTTTTTCTCACTTCTACCTTATCCATAAATCTTATCCAATGATTCATGACAACTAAAATATAATATATATAATTTAATTTTTATGTGTTTATGAAAAAATAGTCATGAAATATATCATCTTCTTCTTTTATTCTTAAATAACGAAATCACCGTATGTGGTGCGTCAACTCAATGCCTTTGTGGACGATGATTTTTCGTTTCCCTTTTACCAAAATCATGGAAAGATTAAATAAAAATGTAATTGTTTAAAATTAAATAAATATATATATGTTATCAAATTTTTATTATTATATCTTTTGGTGAGGAATACCATAATAAACCGACCTTGGAAACAATGAAAAGAACACACCCAAAACAATGAAAATAACAAAATATTGTTAATAAATGGGTGGAAAATGTTATAATAATACTATTTAAGGTATTATAAATATTATTTTAGCTCTTAAATAAATTAATAACACTATTCAAACCATAATACAAGAGTTTTTAAAAAAATTGAAGGAATTCGAACCCGAGGTAAGGGATATCTTAACTCAATTTCCACTCATTGATTTAAACATCTATATCATTGGTTATGTTTTTAAAAGAAATTTTGTGAATGAACTCTGATTGTTTTATACTATATATCAACTTATATTTTGTGGATTTTTATTTTTCACACATAATTATGTCGTTGATTTATCCTCACTCTAATGATACGATCTTTGTAATGGTTTTTTTCCCGAGCCTTCATTTTCATTCGGGTCATGATTTCTTTCTCTATACACCAATGAAATTCTTCATTATTTTTATATAATTACTATAAATTATAAATATATTTTCCAAAATCATATATCCATATGAGTTAAATATTATTTTATGGGAGAATAAATCTTTTACAAGGTTTCCTTCTGAATTATTCATGATAAGCAATCTCGATTAAAGGGAACTTCCTGAATTCTTACCCATTTTCAAGTAAACTATATAATTTGTTTTAAGACGTAATTATTTTTCTAAAATAAAACATTTTACCATGAAAATTAATTTATATTTTAATGAAATAAATTCCTTTCCTCTTTATAATATCTTTAATATTTTCCTAAAACTGCACTAAAATGTTTTACTTTTAAAGTTTCTTAAAAACTCTTTTTACATAATTTCACTTTAGTGTGACATCATTTATGCCTCAAATATAATTTTAATTTCCTTAAATTTTATTTTCTGGGATATATATGTTTAAAATTTGATTTTATGACAAATAAAAAATATTTTCCAAAAGAACTCTTCTTTCCAAAGTAAAAAGTGTTTTTAACGTCACAATTTTACTTTTATAAGGTATATGCCTTATTCAACACTATTTTTTTATGTGTAGTGTATATACTTTCCTTTGATATATTATATCATGAATTATATTATTATCATGACATTCCAAGTTTCATTTAATGTTAAAAGTTATTATTATTTAAAATTTTAATGGTGGTATGTGACACTTTGGAATATTTAAAGATTAATTTACTCAAGTATTTCTCAATGATTTTATTAGAGTAATTTCATCTATGATAATTAAAAGTGGTATGAGACAATTTTATTTGAAGATATATTTTTATTTGACATATTAGTAATTAATTGGACTTAGTATGTGATGGGTGGGGCTTACTATATCCCCTCGATGCATCGGTAGGTCTCATTAGACAAAACAGGAAAGGATTTTGGTTGAGGGCTTAACCATTTATTTTTAGAAGTGTTAGATGAGGCCTTAATGATTGGTTTATGATGTTCAACATAAGAATTATCTCATTATGATATTATTAATTGATAAATAATGTGATTATTCAACTAGTATAATATCCATGGTGAATTTTCATGTGATTATTTATATGAAATTATTTATTCAGCTTTTATTCTTTCCATATTATGCTCAATATTATGTTTTAATGGAATGTGTTAGTATTTATTCATTATGAATTATTGTTTATGTTATATATTATTCTTTATTTATTACCCTTAATTAGCATATGATATCACCCCATTCATATGTTTATTTTCCTTAGGATTTTGATAGGTACATTATAAATGACTTATAGGGTTAATCTAATAGTTTTTAGGTGTTATCAATGGAGATCTATGTTGTTTTTCCTTTTATTTTGTAATATAATGTTCATATATGTAATCTAGTTTCTAAAACTGCTAAACTGATTGGTTCTTTGGGATGTGATTCCGTGTAATCATACCAACGTAATAAAGTAAGGCACCAACTCCGGCCTACTGGGGTTAGAGTCTTTACAGTTGGTATCAGAGGAATTTTAACAACAGCCTTAGAAAATATATTTAGAAAACATAGATTAGAGAACATAACCCAAAGATAGAATTTGAGGATAAATATAGAATAACATCCTATAATTTTTTAAGGTGGATATTATGTGGATTTTCCAAGAAATACATCTTTTTCTAGATAATACAAGTGGACATGGTTCTGGTATATATATACCTAGGGATAAAAAATCTAACAAGGTCTCCCGAGCCTAACTCGGGGTGACCTAGTACACAACAACGCGCCTTACTAATCACCTAGTTTGACACTCTCGAGGGATGTGCTTAAGATAATTCAAATTTTCTTTACAAAAAATTATAAAGGATTTAAATGTAAACATGTCCCCAAAGAAATTATGTTTATGATTATGAGATTAGCTATACATAAAATTTTCAATTTATGTTATGTATTTAACTAGTATTGGGATTATACATTATGGTTTATAATGTTATGATCTAATATAGTGTATTAAATTGTTTAGAAATGGTTATTACTGGGAGGAATGAGAACCACATCAATGAACATTATCCAAAGAGTAAGAATGATCATTTATTCAATGGGTTTAAGATAATATTTTAAAGGGAATTAGTTGTTTAAGAATTATCATCATATGAGGAGATAATATCATGTACTAACAAGAAGGATAAAGAGTTTTATAAGTATTATGTATTCAGAAATAAGCAAGATAAGAAGAGGAAAAATGGGAAAAATATAGATAAAGGGAAGAAAGGGAAGAATGGAAAGAATTATTTTCCTACATGTGATAATTGTGGAAGGAAACACCTTCATATTTGATTAAAAGGAATGAGATTTTTTTAAATGTGTAGAGAGAAAGACCACCATTATTGTGATTGTAATGGTAAGAAAAAGTTTTCTAATGTACAATGCTTTCTTCTGTAATGAGATTGGACACTATGTAAATCAATGTTCCACGCATCAAAGAAATATACCCCAAAAGAAGAAAATGGATCATGGTCAATATTATGAAAATAACATGGACGAAGAGGAATGATTAATGTGCTTATGTTTAGATTCAAGAATTATGTCAATTTAGTATTTTATTAATGAGGTTCTGGTTATAAGAATTATGAAATATATAAAAATTGTATAGCAGTACTATTTCATTAAGGATTTGAGGTTGTATTATGAATGGTACCAAGGAAAAGTGACCGAGTAGTAAGTTAACTTTTGAAAAAATATTTGTTTTAGGTAAAGAAAACCCTTAATATGTTTTTGATATTGAGATATTGATTTCAGATAATGTAAATTGGATAGAACTTACTTTCTTTGATCTAAATAATGAACTATCAAAAAAGTGGTAGAGTCAACAATATTTTGGACTTAAGGAATACATCCAAAATCCTATGTTTTACGTAAGTAATAAGTAAGCATGAACATATTCAATAGGGTTTTATTTTAATTCAAGTTATTATCACGCTTTAAGAGAATACAAGGATAATGTACTCATATGTTTGTATATGATGATTAAGAGGCACTTTATGTTGTTTAATAAGTTCACTATGTAAATTCAGTGACCTTATTTCTAAAGTTTTGGATCATGATATTTTGTAAAAGTTAACCATTTATTAAATGGTTGAATTTTATCTTTAGAAAAGTTTTTAGAGAATATTTTACCCTATTATACAAATTTTTCCATGAAATAAAGTAGAAATAGTTAAAGACCCAACCGGAAGATAAGATTGTGTTTATAGAAACATATCAAGTACTCATATTTCTGCATATTATTATGGAGTGAAATAATTTTTCATCTTTATGGAAAGGATTATAATACAAAAAAATGTTATCCTAGTACCTTATTTTTTGTTGTGGGTTTTCCACAAAGGTATTTTCTAGTATCATTATTTTATTATTATTTTTTTAGTGAAATTTAAAATTTCCAAGATGAAATTTATTGAAGGAGGAGATAATATAACACCCTAAGTATTTAGAAATAAATTTAATATAGAATGAAATTCACAAAACACCGGGTCTCTACAAAACAACACTTTATTATTATTATTATTTTAAAAGGTATTTATAACTTATCCATTAAACATAATTTTTCCACTTCTGTGATTTGAATTTTAAAAAATAGACATACACGGTTGTGATTAGTAAGATATTTAGAATCTGATAGAGTCGGCTTAATTTTATAGTGAATAGTAGCTTGGCCCTTTTAAATAGTAATGTTACCCTTATGAATAGTAATATAACCCTTGTGAATAGAAAATTGACCAAATGAATAGTAACATCATCCCTGAAAGTAAAAATAAAATTTAGTCATATTATAAATGAATGTATGATATAATTATATCATATTATAAGTAAATAAATACTTTAGAAATTATTAATTAAGTATTAGTATTTTTATAGAACATAAACATTTATTTAAAATTTTATAATTAATATAATTGTTCAAAAAAATTATTTTCATAAAATTAAATAATAAGTTAATATTTGTATTTATTATGATTATAAGATACTTTTATGAGACCTTTTTTTTATTTTTTAAAGTGACATAAAATCTGTAAGTATTTTAAAATTTGTAGTTTTTGTGTAAATGATTATTTTAATTAAATATTGAATTTCTCATATTTAAAAAATTATTTTCATAAAATAGAGTTCATTTTTTAATTCTACACTTTTAAAAATAACTAGGATGAATTTTTGTGAATTTTCTGAAATAGTTGAATTTTTAATGAGTAGTAAAAAAACACCATTTTTAAGAAAATATGGTATTTTTTTATGACAGTGTCAAGAGATATTTATGATAAAAAATTTATTAAATTTATGTAATAAATAAATAATTATTCTACAAGAGAAATTTTTTATATAAATAATTTAGAACATATAAATTATATTTTTCTTGATAAGTATAAATGAACCATTGTTATTGTCTACGTAGTGTCTGCGCCGCGTTGACAACTAGTGCATAGTTTAATTTCAAAATATATAAAAGAATAATAAAATTAGGTATAAAGGAAGTTAATTTAATAAATAATATAAATGAAAGAATATTAAATTTCCTATGTGTCAAAAATGTGGAAAGTGGAACCAAGTGAAATCCCACAAAGGAACTCGAAGGTGTTTTAAGAGTAAAAAAATAGGGCATAAAGTATCTAGTTTCCATAAAAAATAGTATTATGATATAAGGTAATATATTATATCATATGACCCCCTTTTTTGTTTAATTTCTTTTGTGTGGAGAATATGGAATTTATCTTAGTCAATGCCCTAATCCATGGGTTAAATCCTAGAATAAGGAAGGACCCATGCTATAGAAATCATTAAAGTGTAAGGATTAAATTTTTTATATATTAGTATTTGAGAATTATATTGTAGAAGTAGTATATAAATGACATTTAATATATAATAATCATGAAACATATAAGGATTTTTTCATAGTAGTTTTTCATTAAGGATTTGAAACATATGTTGAATGGTACTGATAACTTATAAAATTGATTTAGTGATAAAGTGATATTTTGGAAAATACATGGTTGAGGGATTGATAATACTTAATATATTTTTGATGTGGGAGAAAATTAAATATTATTGGGCTGATATATCTAAGTCTAATGTTATGTTTAAAACATTGATACAACTTTTGAATATTTATGTGATGAAAGTTTAGTATGATTAAGGATATTTTGGGAAACATATTACAGGATCAAATGATTTTGATTTTGAGGTGGTTAATGATATTTAGGGAGAAAGTTTTTTAGTATAACATATATACACCCATTAGGATTATTTGAGCATAATTATATTATGTTTTTTTATATGTAATATTAAGGGTATGAGACAACCTTTGAGGTTAAAACATTATTTAATGTGGAATTTATTAGTCTTATTTTTGTATATATGGGTATTTATTTAAGGAATGATATATGTTAAACCTTTGGGATAATTTGTATAATTTTAAAGATTAATACATAAAGGTTTTTTCATTTTCAGTATTATTATATTTTATTCTAACCATTTTGGATTTAGTAAAGATTGGAGGAATAACTTATTATTATCTAGTGGATTATGTGATCTATTAGAAGCTTATTTTAGTGATTTAGGCATAAAAAATCATCTTGATTATTCATAATTTGGAGAAAATATGATATTATAGTATAAATTGATCAAAGGATAAAATTATACTTTTCAATAAAGTATATTTCATTATGTTCCTAATCTAATTAGTAAAAGAATTTCATAACTCTGGGAAATGAATTATGAAACCAAAATGTTGTCATATTATGAATTGATGGCTTTTTCACACATAAAAAATTTATGGTTTTGTGGTTTTTGAATTTATCCTAACTATGTTATCTATCACTATCTATTAGTTTTGGGTGTGAGTTGTTTTTATTCCATGTCTATATTTTCACTTTTGTTTAATGTTTTCCTATATGGAAAACTAGTTATGTGATGACCTCCAAACTTCCCTTCTTCTATTTTCAAGTGGATGTTTTATTAACCTTTTTTACAATATGGGTTCTCATTAAATATACTTCCAAGTGTAAAAAAATTTCTTACCGAGATCAAGTTCAAATTTTGAGGCCCTAATTTATTAAAGGGGGGAATAATGTAATGCCCCAAATTTTTAAAATAAAAAACTATTTTTGATAGCACATGTGATACAAAGAGCCAAACCCAAAAGAACAATTATTATTTAATTATGACTATTATAACATAGCCATTAAATTTTTAGGGTATTAATGGATTAACTAATTTATTAAATATATATATATATATATGTCAGACTCATTATAAATTTAAAAATAAATTCTTAGTAAATAATCACTTAATTTTTAGTAATGACATTTATTCTTCAAAAAATATGTTTTCATTAAAAATGATTTTTATATCTTCTTGCGAAAAAAATATTATAAGTAATTTATAGAAAATTTATAAAATTTATTTGATAAAACAAACACGATTTTTTATATCATCATATAAAAATTAACTTAGGGTAAAATTTTGATAAAATAAACTCCATTTTTGATATTATTCCTTTTGATAAATTAAGTAATTTAAAATTACCATTATTATTTTAATTTGATTTAAAAATAACATAACTATTCTTGAGTTATATTTAATCTATATTATTACATTTAAATAATTTTTATACAATATTTTAGAATAAGTTTATTTTTAGGCTTGAAAACACATTTTTATAGAAAACTATATTTAAAATTCATAATGTTTCTCAATTTAAATTAATTTAAAATAACTCATAATGGGGAATGATATAAATTTATTGTTTAGAATATATATATATATATAAGTATTAATGTAAATTAATATAATTAATATTACTAGTTATACCAAAATAGGTTGGGAACCATCCCCTTTATTAAAAAAAAGAAAAAAAGAAATCCATTTGAAATTGGGTTAGGGAGAACCAATTACAAGCCCAAAGTCCTAGAGGCATGAAACCTTATATTATATTGGAGTAATATCCCATTGAAACAAATCCCAAATCCATTATACCAATATCTCAATGGTACAAACCTATTAAAAAACAGATGTATCAAAGGCCTATAAATGCCCAAAGTCAAACAAACATGACCCGAAGGCCCAGTGGACCAAGTCCAACAATAGAAAGATAGAAGAAAGAACCAAAACAACCTGATTTTCATTACATGATGCATCCATAAACAAAACACACCACCACCATTGTTGGAAAATTTATGCATTTGACTTTCACCAAGGGACTGACGCACTCTGATCGTCGTCTTCCTTGATTCTCTCCATATCCCTACACTCAATCACATTTACTAAACCATTAAGGATTGAAAAATTTGACCAAAAATAAATTCACCCCTCCCTAAACCAAAAATCTGACTAGATCTGGTATGGATGCTGACCGCCAATGAAAGGGTCGTCGAGGCCGATCGCCACTGCCCGAGGCACCACCGAGCTCAAAGCCACTGATGAGAGACCATCATACCAACATCAGCCATTGTTGAAGGACTAATGCACGATGCCTAAAACACCACCAATGGCCACTGAGAAAGGGTCACTGAAGCCTCCACACCACTGGGAGTCTCCGCCTAGGAAGCCGAAGAAAACCGATTTTCGTTAAAAATATATTTTTCAGAAAACCAATTTTCGTCACTCTTGTGTGTTTTATTTCTAATTAAATTCTACCACTTCAGTTAATTTCATTTTACTAAAATTGATTAAATATTTATAATAATAATAATTAATGTTATATAATAAGGTCAAATTAATTTTTGAACAATATGAAGAGTAACTCTAGTAAATATTTATTACCATAATAAAATTAAAATAAGTTAATTAAGGGTAAAAAATAATAATAATTTAACAAGGGGAAAAGGGTAACCCTAAAGATATAAATATTTATATTTACTTTTCAATGAAATAATAATTATATTTATTTTTTATTTTTTTAATTTATAAATGATTAAGTAATGAGTTTGATAAAAAATAGTTTTTATATGACAAAATTCGAATTGTATTTTTGTGTAATATGAAATTAATACATTCCTTTTAATGAATTAATGAATTCCAAAAATAAATTATATTTTAATAAAATAATACTATTAGTTAATTTTTATTAATTAATAATTATAATATAATTTTTATGAAGTGAAATGCAATTGTTATAAGGGTTCAAAAAATGTTATTGTAAAAAAACCATTATTTCTCAGTAAATGACATTTTTTATTTTAAAAGTTAAAATTAAAATAATTATAGGATAATATTTATGAAATAAATATTAATTTTTGAATCATCACATCAAAATTATCCTATATTAAATTTTTTCATAATTTTCTAAGACCGTCAAATTTTTAGGTAAAAATTAAATACGATATAAATATATAGTGTGTATTATGCCATCATAATGACCTGAAATTGATATGATAAATTATATAAAGTGTATAAACGACCAAATATATATTTTCAATTTAAAATAATTTGTTTTTAAAGTTATTTTATTAATTATATAAAGTCTTTTTGAATCCTTCAAAGCCTATATTATATTTTAAGGTTTTAAAATCAATTATTTATAAACATGACTCACTTTCACATCACCAAGGGTAATATGTTAATGAGTTCAGACTATGTACTTATAAAATAATAAAATAAACTCTTATTTTTAATAATACGTGGGAAACACCAATGTAATTTTTTTTATTATTGTATTATATAGATTCCAAAACCTAAGATTGAGAAATATTAAAGAACTACCCTCTCTTTTTCTATATAAACCCACCAAATTTATCATTCCTATTAAATAAAAAACCTTATAGCATATACTTACTGTTAACCCATATCTATATTCCTACCAAGGTTCCCCAATCTCTCAATAATATCTTATTAATCTTTTGGAATCACCCTCTCAAGTTAAGGGATATCACACTCTTCTTTTTATTCAAGCACCTCTTTTATGTTGTATCTCTTAATTTCTATTTGTTCTTATTTGGTATGTTTTTATACATCCCTATTACTGACCATTTTATGAACAAGTTATTAGAGTCCCATTTAACTCTCATTAATACCTACCATTAACCTTTATGTACCCCCATTATGTTGCTGAAATTGTCCTACAATTTTTTATACCAAAAGTAAGGGACCACTCTCTCATTTTTTCAATTCAATCACCTTCTTTGTGTATAGCATTTTGAATATAAAATTTTTACGTTTAAATGAATTTATAAAGATAATTATACTATATAATTTATTTCAAAATAATTATAGATCATTTATCCCCTCTCATTATAGAATTTACCTAAGCCGTTACTATGTCAAAATTTCCTAAGGGATCCCATCCCTCTCTTATTTATTCAAGCATCTTTTTAATTTTATATCTTTTATTTCCAATTAATAATTTTGGGATATATTTTTCCATTTACATATTACTGTAAAGTTTATTTTCAAATTATTAAAAACCTTTTTCTCTATCATTAAAACTTTTTACGAATATTTAAATACTATCATTATGATCTTGAAATTTCACTACAATTTTTCCATATCAAATATTTTTATTTTGAATACCATTGCTATTTTCAGTCAAGGAAATTCACATAGACATAACTATACTCTTTTTATTGAGTAATTACATGTATTAATTCCAAAATCCTTGATATTGGAATTAAATATGATGAAATATTATACTATATTGTATGTTATATGTGACAAACTTATACATGTACATGATATGAAAGTGACGGGTGCACCCAAAATTATATAGCTCTCGAATGCATTTGGTAATGTTTTAGTATCATAATATGTCATTAAAGGTATTAGGGAATAAATATAATCCATCATGAGACTTTTTACACCATGTTATTATGTCTTGGAGGTTAGCCTTGACCTATGTTTATGATTTAATTTTTAAACTTGTCTCCACATTCCCATGTTGCCTTTATGTTGCCATACTATATCACACATTATTTTTTTATGTGTATGATTCTCACCCATTTTATTTTCCATTTAAATTCATATTTTCTAACATGTAATACTTTATTCATGTTATGATTATTTTATAATCACTTACCAGGCTTTATAGCTCACCCATTTCTTATGTACGCCCCCAAGTTATCCCATGCAGTTTTAGAGGACCAATGATTTCTAAGAAAATGTTAAAAAAGTTTTCAATAATGTTGTTGTATGCCGTGTTAAATATTTTATGATATGTATCTAATTCCATAATACACTATACTTACCAAGATTTTGTTTTGTATTATGTGTATTATTATGTAATAAATCATGAATTAATGTGTAATAAAGGCACAAATTATCACAGGGAACCTTAATTTTGTAAAATTTGATGAAATTTCATCCTTGTTTGAGGGAGCCTTATTTTATTTTTCTAGTGGAGACTGAATTTATTCTCAGTTCTTACACTCATACCGATATTATAGTGTTATTTATAATTAAATATATACATATTGTTATGTATTTACATATGAAAAATCAATTGTAAATTAATTTTTAAACATATTTATATAAAAATGTATTTTTAAATATACAAACAATAAGAAAATATATATTTATTAATCAATTTATTTAAAATCAATAATTACCCATCTTATTTACCTTATAAAAATGCATTAATATATATATACTAATACAAGTAATGATTATATAGAAATATGTGTGTGCTAATAAAAAATATATATAATTATGTTTATATTCAAATATATGTAAAAAATATATATATGTAAATATTTGTGCATGTAAGTGAGAAATATAAATGTTTATGTGTTTGTATCTGTGTGTCAATATTATGTAAATATAATATATATAAATTTATTTTAAAAAATATATCATTATCATTAAATATAGTATATAAACATATTTATAATAAATATTTATGAATAAATTATAAAAAAATTAATATCTAAATTTAAATTTCAAGTAAATATATATTCATTTAATTATATATGTAAATATGTATAAAATGTATATCTAATTATACATTATATAGATAAATTTTAAAAATGTATTAAAAATAATTATATAAATGAATATAATTATATAAATAAATATATAAATAAATACTAGTTATGTATATATATAAATATATATCATAAAATATTAAAAAACTCTTGATGGTGTAGTGGTAAAGTCCTTAATCATGAAGGAAGGAGGTTTGGGGTTCAAACCCAAGAAGGGAGGCTTATATTTCACAAAAAACACTAAAAAAGGGGGTTAAAAACACCCTTAAAAGGGGTGTTCAGAAGAGGAGAAAGTCAGAGTGGTGGGGTGGGTGAGTCGAAGGAGATAATTCAGATAAGGGAGGGTTTGAGCAATGATAAAAGTGTTTTTTAAAAAAAAAATGAAAAAATGTTTTTTGAATTTTATCAGTGCTAAAAAAAGAATTGATAAAGGCATCATTTATCATAAATAAAAAAGCACTAAAAAAGGCATCCTTTAAAAGTGGTAAAAACAATGATAAATGGCGCCTTTATTAGTGTTTTTTTAATGTTGATAAATTCTATGGAAGTTTAAGGTTTCTTTGCATGTAAATTCTTTTTTAGCACTGACAGATCCAAATTCTAGAGCTTTTAAAAGAATGTTTTGTATCAATAGAGGTACGGGCCCCCACCACGGTTTTGTAGAGGTTATATGGATTAAAGAATTGGATAGTTTGGATATGAAATTATTGGTACAATATTGATGGGTTGTAGGATGCAATATCCCCTCAAATGGTGAGTGTGATTCAGTGATGAGCAGGATCCCATTTATGGATTCTGACAACAGTTTAGTAGTTGGAAAGGGTAGGTTGTGTAGGATCCTTAAAGTCTTGTGACTCCTTTGGAACCCCTTTCTAGCCTTTGAGATGTGATGCACAACTGGATATCTACCTTGAAAATCTTGGGATCACTATAAAAAGGGAGTGATTTTTTAGGGTTTTTTCTATATACGGTGGTTTAAACTGACGCTACATGTTTTAGTGAAGGTTATATAAACTATCGCATATTTATTGGTTGATAATCATTTTGTAGTGATTTTTTTCATGGTGTTTTATATATGTATTATTTTTGGGTACTTATTAGTGGTTTTTAATTCATTTGGTGGTGGTTTATTTTTAATATATCATAAATAATAATAATAATAATAATAATAATAATAATAATAATAAATTTTTACTATGAAATTTAGAAGAAGCTATCTTTAGAGGAGATTATTAGAAACTGCTACTAAAAGGATAAAATAAAATATATTTATCATCAGTTTTCAGTAACCACCACTAAATATATTACATATTTTTTTTATAAAATATTTAATAAAAAATAATATACATATAAAATACCCAGTAATATAATAAATTAAACCATAAATTCACTATAAGCTCATCATATATAGACCATCATATATCCACATTCATATATATACAACCTCAATCAACCCATAACCTTAGTAATCAATATATACATATAAAATATGTCCAAAAAATACAATATACATGTGTCCAATATAAATTAATCCCATGACCTCCACTACATCTACCTACCTATACATTGTGTCATCAACTCGAAGGGATGTTTTTGGGTCCTCAGTCACATTTCGTGGCTGATGTGCAAGTCAAGGGGCCTTTATTGGGCCTCTAATGGGAATTTGGATTTTGTAGTAGCATGGCTTTGGGCTTATGTCCTTTATCAGTGGGTCATCTGTTGATGGCCCCTTATGGTAGTGTGGGCGCTTCTTGGCATTTTGGCCTTCATGATGTCAGGTTTTCTAGGCCATTGAGATTTTATGTATGGTTTTATAGGCCATTTTGGTTTGTTTTTTGGGAGGTGATTTTTTATACTTTTTTGTTTGGTGGTGATTTTTGGACCACTCTTGTTGTTGTTTCTACACTTTTATTTTCATTAATAATTTTTAAGGCTGAGTATGCTTGATACTTGAACTTTTTAGATTATATAAATATATATTATAAATATTAATAAATAGAATATATTAAATATAAATCTATAAAATGAGTAAAATGAATTAATTAAACAAATAAAAATTAAAAAATGAGTAAATTAAAAAAAAATATTAACCATTTTAATAAATATATAATTATTGATAAAAATAAATAAATTTAATATACATATATATATATTATAAATATTAATAAATAGTATATATTAAATATAGATATATAAAATGAATAAATTGTAATAATTAAATGAAAAAATTAAAAATGAATAAACTGTAATAATTAAAAAATAAAAAATTATAAAATTATAAAATTACAACAAATATATTAATTAAATAATTATTAATAAAAAGTATAAGTTTAATATATATATATTAATTATAAAGAGTAATAAAAAATATATATTAAAATTAAATATTAAAAATGAATAAAATGAAATATTTAAAAACATATTAATGTTTATTCATTTTTAATGGTTTTTATACATAATTATTCATTAATACATTTAATATAGAAATATATTCATATATATATATATATTTATATAATATTTCATAAAATATGATTTATATTATACAAAATCTTTATGCTTATATTAAATAAGTCATATATTTAGTGAATAATGATTTATATTTAAAAATTAATATTAATTAAAAATACTTACTAATTTCATCGAATAATGGAAATTAATTGAATGTTATTTTATTTTTCAATCTAACATATATAAAATGTGTGTTAAATTGATTTAAAACATACATATTCATAATTAATGCATTTTATATACATCATAGACAGACAAATATTTAAGTAATTAATGAAATCTTATATAGAAACACATACACCTAATATTAATGTAATTTTTTCAATTTTAGTATTCATTTTAGAATTTAATTTAGTAATATAAAAAATTTAATATATTATTGTTTTAATTGGTAAATTTTATTTATTTTTTAAATATTATTATACTTAGGTATTATTTATTCATTTTTAGTATTTTTTTTATTTTTTTGGAATTTAATCATTTTATAATATTTATTTATATATATTTATTTAATATGTTTTTATATTTTTAGAATATATTCATCTATATTTAAATATATATTCATATTTTTTAATAATTCATATTTAATTAATAAAACCTATCCATTTTTTCAATATTTTTAAAGCGAACTCAATTTTAATTATTCAATTTCAAAAAAATCAACATGCAGTCATTTAAGATTAAATAATCATTAATAATGGTAAAAATATGTTTTTAAATAAATATATTTATAAATTTATATTTACTATATATATAAATTTATAAATTTATAATTATAAATAAATAAATATTATTTTTTTAAAAAGTGTTTGGTTAATTAAAAATAGATAATTATATGTATATATTTAAATAATTATAAAATTATAATATATTTATTTAAATAATGAATTTATTTACTATATTTATATTTATATTTATATTTATATTTATGTTTTTATTTATATTTTTTTTATTTATTAGATATATATATATAACCATATAAATATATATAATGATCTAAATATATAATTTTTTTAAAAGTATTTATATAATTTTAAATAAATAATTATATTTTTGAATAATTATAGAAATTATAATAAATATATTTAAATAATGAATATATTTACTATATTTATATTTATATTTATATATATTTATTATATATATATATATATAATTATATAAATTTATATAATGATATAAATATATTTATTATTATAAAATTATAATAAATATATTTAAATAATGAATATATTTACTATGTATATATTTATTAAATATATATTTAAATATATAAATATATATAATGATATAAATATATTTATAATTATAAATAAATAATTTTAAATATATTTACAAATATATTTATTTATAAATATATTTATAAATGTATATTTACTATATTTATAAAATTATATATTTATAATTATAAATAAAAAATATTTATTTAAAATGTAATTATATAATTATAAATATATATATATATAGTTAAATATTTATAAAACTATAATAATTATATTTAAATAATTATAAAATTATAATAATTATATTTAAATAATTAATATATTTATACAAAAACGGCTCAAACATGGATATGTAAACAAAATCCATGACCCAAAATTTATTAATAAAAGTAAAGCATACCGGAATGTGGTGGGCCAAACAAGGCAAAAATTGACCACATCAAAAGACAAGAAACATGAAAAGAAATTCAATCCTCACTCACTTTGGATCCCAAATTTCAAGGAAACCTTCCTCTGCCCTTTGCATGTTGACCTCTCTGCCATGTCTTTTCCCTTTGTGGAGCCTCATATTCTTCACCCAATGATGATTCAAAGAAGTCCTTCAGAGTGAAGAAAATACTAAATTTATAAGATAAGTCTTGAAATTGCATATCTTGATTGGATTAGACTCCTTCAATATTAATAGATAAAAAATTCTACACAGTTAAATAATCATTGAAACTGAATACCCATAAATCCATCATTGAAAAAATGAATTCATGTTTTGAAAAAAAAAATTTGCTTCCTTGTTGAGGCCTTCAGTAGGCCTTTGACCTTCCTGGTCTTCTGGAGTTATGATACTAGAGTTTTTTACCCATGAAATTTCAAAATCCTTATATGAGGTCTTTCAAAATGATAGATATGCATTTTTAATTAGGACAAAAAAATGGGGTGGATAAAACCACACCACATTCTCAAAACCATCAGCGCTCCTTCTTGAGTGATTGCTAATTGGATTCTGAACCTACAAGGGGGAAACCTGTAAAGACATTCTAAATAGGCCAGTTTCTAGTGTGTCTACTTCCTAAGACCCTTCCCTACAAGCCAAATAATGAATATATTTATTATATATATATATAATTATATAAATATATATAATGATATAAATACATTTATAATCACATACAAATATTTATAAATATTTTTATCTTTAATTGTAATTATAAATCCTTTATCAGTACATTTTTTAAAGTGTTTATAAAACCCTCCTTGATCTATATAAAAGAACCCAAACCCCACCGATTTTAGTCACGATTCTCAAGATTTTGTGGAATTTCACTACTTCCATAACTCCTCCTCTACTTTCCCTTGGACGAAGCAAGCCTAGAATCTAAGGTATGTTATTTTTTCTCGTCCTCTATCTTTTATTGCTAATTTGGGTTCTGCATTTTGGGTTATTTCATAGTTTTTTAAATCCTCTCCTCTCTTCCCCTCATGCTCATTTGAACCTCCTCAGATACCTAATAGGGTTTCCACATCCTTCTATTTCAATTTAGGTGTCTCCTCCTTCAATTTTCATGTGTTTTCCAATGTAAATCCCCTCTTCCTTCCTTCTAATTTAGGTGTCTCCTCCCTCCATTTTAATTTCTTAAGGTATTTTTTTCTCTTATAATCCTTCATTTTACAAATTAAATAATTCCTAAGTCTTTTTAAATTCATTTTTATTTAAATTATTCCTATGTGTAATCATTATAATGGGTTTGGAAAACATTTTGGTTGAATTCCATGCTTGGCATAAAGGGTTTTCAATGGATTTTGATTGAATTGTTTTGAATTAATTTTTTTATCATGCCAAGTGTTTGATCATATGATTATAAGGCATTTGATTTGGATTTTTATGAAAAATAAAAGGCTAAGGCCATATTTTTTATTTAGAAGGAAGAATCAATGTTTTAAAGAAATGTCGAAAATATAAAAATGGTGTGTTTCTAAATATTTCTAGAGTATTTGAATTATTTATTTTAAAATAAAAATAAAATAACTTGCTTCCTTGAGTTAGATTTTGTTTAATGACCCATTTGGCACTTCAAAATGGGTTTGTAGCTTTTTATACCCTCATTGATCACCCCTTGTATTTGGTGTTCCTGTTATGGGATGTTTATCAATTTATAATGTATGTATGATGTGAAAGGGTTTGTTCTATGAAAGTTTGTTATAAGTGAGGTGTATGATATTTATTTTATTAACATATGTTTGTATTTAAATTTATTTCTAACCTTCTTAATTTGTTTCTTGGTCATGGTAATTCTAGGTAACTAAATGGTATCTTGGATGAGTGAAAAAATATAGTTAAGCTTATGTCTAGCTAGAGTGGGACTAGGATATTTAGTGGGAATAGGTTATTTAGTACTTAATTTTTTTAATTTTAGTTTTAAAAATAAAACAAGTTGATGATACATGATAAGTTATCATAAAAAATTATTCCTACCACTTAATCAACCCATCCATTATCTCATTACTGATGTAAACACTAAATCAAGTATAAGTATTTTTCATTGAATTATAATTATTTTTGTTTATATTGAAATGAAATGAATATCATTTTAATATAAGACGAGTTATAAAAGGGAATACTTAACTAAGTATATTCATACAATTTAAACCCATGATTTAAAACTAAACCCAGGTTTACTAAAATTTTCCAAGATATAAAAACATAAATATTCACCAAATAGTAATTTCCTTTCTTGATGAAATTTCTAAGACATGTGAATATTTAGGTTACTTTATCAAGATAAAGTGAAGTAACACAACCCAACATTTTATATCTATATTCCTTTTGGAATCTTAAAATTATTTGGAGCTTATAAAAATTATAACTATGAATATATATAAATGAAAGAATGTAAATAATTAAAAACAAAAGTCCAAATTTTAATTTCATAGAATAAATAGTTTTAAAGCAATTAAAAATGTTTAAAATACTTTACACAATAAACCAAGCATAAATATATAATGTGAAAAACACGCGTGATGTGGTTTCAATCTCACCCCATCGAGTCTCATAAAAAAACATTATTTGGTCCTCCCATGGATAAATTTTCACTAAAAATACTTAGTTGCACCTGTCTATGTGCTATATCATCATTCTATCACGATTCCTAAACAACCCAAATCATACAATCATATTCTAAACACTCACAACAATTTAAAAACTCAAAACATGATGTAACTTTATGGTTGGTTCCTTTCCAAAAAAATCTGACATCATTCTCTCACCCCAGGTACTAGAGAACTTCCAATTTGATTGAGACACAGATAAATTCAAGTGTAACCTAATATCTATATAACACATGGAATCCTTCTAACACCTCACGATCTTTTAGAAAATATTTTTCAATGTCATTAATATTTTTAAAACCTTATTGATGATGATTCTTGAATAAATTACATGGAATTCTAAAGCTTAGATTTTCGGATTCTTGTGTGATATTTTATGAAATTGGTTTTTGATAAATGAATAGCCCGTTGATTGAATTTTGAGATAATAATGTGGGGAATTTAGTATTTAAGAGGGTAGTATAGGATAATTATGTTAGTATTTAAATTGTTAATTTAATCTTGTCTTCTGAAAAATGTATATTCATGTCATCTTTATAAAATGTTTATGAAATGTTTAAGTATCATGCTTTGCTTTAGACTGGCTGGTGGCCTACTTATTTTTTTTATGGTCATGAAAATTTTAAATTTTAATTTTGAAAAAGGAAACTTAGTTTTAAATGTTAAATTGTTTTTTGAAATGAAAACATGAGGTTCTCCCTTAAAATGAACTAAAATGGATTCAGTGTTTTGAAACTCATAAAGTGATTTCAAAGTGAACTTGTAATGTTTTAAACATTTCAAAGTGTACATGTTTCCATATAAATTATTTTGAAATTTTAATTTAGTTTTGATTGTATTTTCATATGATTTAATTTTTTTACTTGATGATAGCAATTTTTATATAAAAGGGGTTTATATCCCATTATGTGTTTTGAAAAAAAAAATGGTCGATTTTTATATGGAATTAAAAAATGCTTTTAAGAAGTGTTTTAAAAAATTTAAAAGTATCCTTTTTAATTTTGAAATAATTTTTGAGATGATATTTGGAATTTTAAGTTAATATATGGTAATTTAAAAAAATTTGGTCTCTAGAAAAGTGTTTTGTAAAGATGTTGGTTTTAATGCATAATTTTGAAGATGTTCATAGTCATAAGATCATTGATATCTTTCCCTAAACCCATTTTTTTAGAATACATCCACTTATTCTTTCATTCATTATTGTGAATGTTACTTCTATTTTTTATTCCTTTTATACCAACTATTAGCTTCAACATAGTGTCTGAAATAAATGGGACTTGGAAATCATGCATTCGTTTCCACTAGGAGAGTATATTATAGTCTGGGTGAAATAATTTTTCTATTCAAGGGATAGTGGTTAATGTATACTCGATCCAAGGTGATCATTTATCTAAACCCATTTATAATGGGGAAAGGAGTATAAATAGTAATGTCACCTTGTGTGCCTCAGAAACTTTTTATCTTTAGGAAAAAAACAAATAAATGTTATCTGGTGATTCACTGACTCCCAACCTGATAATATTTAGATTTAAAGAGATAACTATCATACTCATCAACTTTATCTCTTGAACAATTATTATTTAATTTTTTTTCTTGAGACTTATCCTTTATCTCTTCTAGACATGAACCTCTGTTTCTTGAACTACTCTGAGCTGCAGTCATCCCATACTGGGTACTAGTGATAATTTTTGATGAATTCAGAGGATAACACCTACCATAGTGGAGTAACAGTTTTCTTAAATTTTATAAACCATTTCCTTTAAGGAGAACTGAAATTATTTTATATAATAAAATGTTGGGTTCCCCTTATTTGAATTATCTATATCATTCACATTTGTTAATGAATATCTTATGTGTATTTATTTTTTTTTGTAAAAAATAAATATATTATGAACCTGATAGGATGGATATGAATCAAAAATGGATGCACACTAATCATATGAAAAAAGAGTATGAAGATGGAGTTAAAGATTTCATCAACATTGAAATAGAACAAGTATACAACCATTCGTTTTTGTCCATGTTTATGTGGTTTTTATTGAATAAAAATTAGTTCAAAATATTTAGGAGAACATTTGATTTGTCACGGAATAGATCAGAGCTTTAAATTTTGGACTAAACATGGGGAAAATATGAATGTGCACACTGATTGGGATGATACTGTGGTTTATGGATCATTTGATATGAATTCCAATGTAAATTATGATGGAGATCACATGGAGGAAATGACAATGGAAATAGAAGGTGACCTTCATGATTTTATAAAGTTGTTTTAGAAGTTAAATAGATATGATAAGAGACTATTGTATACAATTTTTACTAAATACACAACATTGTCAGTTGTATTGAAGTTATATAATTTGAAATTTGGAAGTAAATGGAGTGACACAATATCTATAGAACTACTTGGTCTCCTGAATTATATGATATCAGAATAAAATGGACATCCATGTCGAACATATGATGAAAAATGAATGCTATGTTCAATGGGAATTATCTCTAAAAAAATTCATTCTTGTCCAAATGATTTCAATTTTTTTCACAAGTACCATGAATCACTCATTAAATGAACTAAGTGTGGAACAGATCGATACAAGAAAAATGAATGAAGTCCTTAAAAGGATTTACAGTAATTTTATATCATTATAGAGTTTATAATACTATATATATATTTGGAAACTGTGAGACAATTGACATGGAATGAATATTCAATAATTAAATATGGGAACTTATGTCATCTAGAAGATTCTCCTCAGTTGAATAAAATTGACTACAAGTATCCTAAATTTTTAAATGAACAGATAAACATTCATCTTGCATTATCTATAGATTGAATAAATCCTTTTGGTGTACAAAATAATACTCATAGTATATGACCCTTCATGTTGGTAAATTGTAACTTATAACTATGGTTATTAATGAATCATAAATACATTATGTTATATCTACATATATCAAGACTAAAAAAACCTAGTAATGATATTGATGTCTATTTGGATACATTGGTCGAATATCTAAAATATATGTGGGACAAAAGTGTTACAATTTATGATTCTTATAGAAGTGAAGAATTCACACTGAGGGTCATGTCGTACAAGATGATAATTGACTTTCCTTCTTATATAAATTTTTCATGCTGTAAAATTAAATTAATTTTGGGGTGTCGGGTGTCCCACAAGTGATGAATGGACACACTCAATTCAGTTGAAACATTCCTCAAAGATTATATTTTTAGGACATTGGAAATTTTTACCTCGATGAAATAAATATTGACCCTAAACGAAAACATTCCATGGGAATACCAAACAAGGTACAAAATCAGAATCACTAATGGGTGATCAACTATTTTATAAACTAAAATATATTGACTCTGTTTTCAACAAACCATTTTTGAAAAATCTTATGAAATCATGTTGAAAAACAAAATCAATTTTATTTGAATTACAGTATTGGAATTGTTTGTACGTTATAAATTTTATAGATTCCATGCATGTAGAAAAAATGTATTTGATATTGTTATGGCATGTTAATAATTATTCTTGGAAAAAAATATTGAATCAAGGCTAGTTTTTACATGATTGAAATGGGGAAGAGGTAAGAGTTAGAACCAATGAAGGGTAAAGGGTCTACTTTTCTTCCTCCAATAGATTAAACTCTATCTTGATAGGAAAAATTTCAATTTTTCAATTTCCTTAATGGTGTAAACGTTAGAGAGAGGTATTCATCAAATATATATAATGGCATGACAATAAATAATTTTAAGTTACAAGGACTAAAATCACATGAATTTTATGTTATGATGTAATATTTGATGCCCATTTCTTTATGTCACATTATTCCAAAAAATTTACAACATACATTAACCAAACTCTTCTTCCTTTTAAAATTAATCCATATGAAGTAATTTTATATACCTGGTGAAGTTTCGAATCATAAATAAAAAGGTTTGAGTCATATTATTTAATTATATATGTTTTTCATATGACCATTCTTTGATATATTGGTCCACATTATGGTTTAATTTGTTAGTGAGGTTCAATTATGCAGTCTTATCCATTATAAATGGATTTTCCCCATTTAATGGTATATGATTATTTTGAAAGGGTATGATGAGAATAAAAGTCGGATAGAATTTTGTATTAGATTATCATATATTGTTGAAGAAGATGTTGAATTCTATACCAATTGCCTATGAGATTTTGATAATATCGGTCTCCCAAAGTCTCATCGTAGTGGATGGATCATGGATGAAGGTATTTTTGAAAGATATGTTTTTTCAATTAGCATCACAGAGCGGGAGAAATATCACCTTTACATTTTACATAATAGTGAAGAAGTTAATCCATACGTTGAAGTCCATAGAGAAATTATTAGTGATTTGAATCCATCAATGGATGAAATATGGATATCAAATACACATAATCAAAAATTTATAGGATGGTTCTAAGATCATATTTTTAAGAAGATATCTAAAAATATGAACTAAATTTTTGATTAACATTGATGGATAGCCAGAGAACCAAATGAAAATGTTATATATTTTATTGGTTTTTTAATCAATGGGTATAAGTTATATACAAAATAATGTGATGAATGTAGTACGGTGAGAAATAGTGGAGTTACGCTTGTGGAGGAAGTGAGGCACATATCTAGTTCTAAAGATAGAAATCCAATATATGAAATTATTTCATATTTTGACATTATTGAATAGATATACTAGTTGGATTATACAACATTTCAAGTTCCAATTTTCCATTGCAAATGGGTTGATAATAGGAGTGAATTGAAAGTTAATGAAATGGGCTTTATGAAGGTGAATTTTAGCATGGAAGGGAAAAGTATGATCTGTTCACAATGGAATCACAAGTAGTGAAACTATTTTATGTCTCAGGTCCAGAAAAAAAGAATTGTTTGATTATCCTATTGGTGACTCAAATAATTTAATGGTCAAATAAAAATTAAATTGAGGACAACCATTTTATTGTAATATCACAATCAGTTCATGGTAGTATTAATATATACAATGTATTGTACATTAAAGGGGACCACAAATTAAGGATTTAGATTATTGATAGAGAATCCAAATCCCTTCAACCTTTTAAAAAATAAAAATACTTTTATGATAAGGTTAATTTTTTTTAATATACCATGATTTTCTTCATAATATCATCTATTCTATACTACATTAACATAATCTAAATTAAATGGTTGACCAATCATGCTTAAAATATCATCTGAACATAATGATGTTACCAATCCTAGGGGAAAACATATTTTTTATGCTAAAACTATAAAATTATTTGGGTATCAAAAACATATTTATAAAAAAAATAAGAATGATACATCATCATAGTGTTGAATAAAATTATCAAGGAAATAAGTAAGTATAAAATTTGAGGTTGGCTGGAATCAATGTGACTAACCTATTGACCCCAAAAAGAAAATGTTCATTAGTTATATTGGGGTAACAATGAGGATGAGTGTTATGATTGATATAGATTTTTGGAACCACGTCCATACTATAATAACGGAAGCCCTTTGGGAAGATATCAAGGTCACATTAGGATATACTTTCTCTATTTTACCAAAAAATTATATAGTGAGATGTTGATTAAATTTTCATTCTTCCTTATAAAGTTCATTTATTTTAGAATTTTTCTATAATAAATATTTCTTAATAGATGATAAAAAATCCCATAGAGGATTCCAAATCTTTATTACCATGTTACGTCTTATGTATTGATTGGGTAAATTAAATCCCCACCCACCAGTTAGTTATGAACACATTACAAAGTTAGAAACATGGAATGATTTCATCAGTCGTTGTGATAATAAATCATTTAAATTGAATTATAGTTTATAATATATTATTTTAAATTATTTGTTTTATCCAATTTTATTTAAAATTTTAAATTTATAAACTTGAAAAAGAGTTTTGAAAATAAATAACATGCACCAAAACCAATGTACCACTATCATAAAGTAAGGATGGGGTACAATTCATTAGAGAAGAAATTGGTATTTATTTTAAATCAACAACATGAGTTGTATTTGATATGAAACAATATATGTTTCTTTGTTTATATGAAGATTTATGAATCAAAATATGAGGCCACTTTCATCCCACTTCATGTGCTATAGAAGGAGGCTCGTGTAAATAAGGTAGGAAAACTAGTTGATGAGAACATAAAATCAGTATGAGAAACATGTGTGAGTATGAAATAATAGTAATTTGTTATTATTTATAATAGTATTACATAAAAACATCTATTTATATTTATATTATTTTTATACAGTTTTTGGAGAAATAATCAGTAGTGACCATACTACAAGTAAAACTAATTTCAGTAACTTTAAAGCTACCATAACAATATGGTTGTGTTTAAGGAGTTTGTTTTGGAGTGTCTTCTCAAACATATTTTTAGAAGAAAAATACACAGTAAGATATATATATATATATAATATGATGAAAGGATTTCAGGAAAAAATAGATTATTTTCAATATATTATTGTCATAACTAGGTTGGAAAACTAATATATGAGAAAGGATCAATGAGAACCAATGGTGGAACAAAGATACACACATAAACAACAAAATGACCCCGTTATCTTTGAGGCTAGTCATTCCACTTGCCACATACCTTACCCAATGTAATAAATTTTTTCATTAATATTTCTCCTAAATTTTAATCAAAAAACTTATGAAAAGTTTATATTACTAATATTGTATTGGGTAAAGTTGTATGTGATTTCTATCTTTCAACACCCATGCACCACCTTGTTGCGAGGGGTATGATGTATAATATCTTGGGAGAAAATATACACAATAAAGAAATCCAAAAATATCACATGAGAGTGGGTATTTAGGTATCTCATGATCCAACCACTTAGTTTCTTGTTCAAATTGATGATCCTTTTATTACAATAGTCAATGATGCTATTGTAACTTTCATAAAATGGAAATATAATATTATATAGATACATGATTTGTCTTTAACGAATTCATTCATATGAAAAACCTATAAAATTTGATGCAAAGGTCTGAATTGAGTTATGGTATTACAAATGGATAAAGTGATGGGGAAACATAAAGTCAAATTAATACAATCTAGTGAATTGACTAAGAAATCAAAAGGTCCTTTTCAGAGTACCTTATCCCCGCTAGTTCCATAACAACATTTATTATCATAAAAAATTTATGTGGAGACTACATTTAAATATGAAAATATATCTTACATTCCATATGACGAATAAATATATGCATCTTTCATATATTAATATTTGGACTCAAGAGTATAAATGAGATTATCAAGTTTGAATGGATGTGAGTCTCAATTGTGAATACATACATAAGGTACATTTTCATAATATGTATGTTTGAAAAATGATATAATATATTCATTAAAGCTAATAACTATTCATATTTTCTATCATCATTTATATTAATAATATATAAAGGGAAAATTGTGTGAAACATGATTTGGATTCATTAATACCTATACCATTTCTATGCATTAAAATTCATTGTAGAAGGAAGAAATTGATAAAGAAAAAATGAGTTAAACAATTCATTTGATAAAAATAATAATTGATAAAAGGCTCTCTAGGAAGCCTTCAATATATGGGTAAAACTCTGTAATCTAATCACATAAAATATTTTTTTTTCCTTTCTTATTTGTTTTTTTGGAAGGACTATATACTGATTGCACTCAATATGGATACTGAAAATATTTATTTTCTTGGATCCAATGCATCGATATCCAACAAACTGAGAACACATGATGTTTATTGTGAATTTTTAATACACTATAATAAACATTATATAGATTAAATTTGAATTGTCTATTTCAGTCTGTGTTTAAAAAATAAATTATCATAGGGAGGTATCCAAATATAGGGTAAATCATGGAATGAAGTTAGTGACTAAACATGAAAATTACAGCATCCTCAAACATGCAATTTCTAAAGGTAATTAAAATTTCATTAAAAAATTTTCTTAATAATTTTTTTGTCTATATTTTCTCAACAATGCCAAGATTTTCAACAACCTTCATACTCAAAGGAAGAATTAAATTTGTTTATATATTAGTGGTCACTGTACATGGTGTCAAAATGTTTTCCAACTTCAAATTCAGGTTATTTCCTACTATGATTGTGATTTGGTATGGGCTATGACCTCCGAAATATATTTGGGTTGTGAAGGATTAGTATCATAATGATTATATATTATTTTTTATCTATTTATCAAGGAAAATTATAATAGAGGAAATAATTTTTTTAGAAAATAATACATAGAATATATGGTGTTAAAATGTATACAGGCATCATGAATAGGTGACTTCATACTACTTAATTTTTTTCATCATTTTATCTACTTATTTTAGTTAATTTACTTATCATTTTTAGAATAAAATCAGACTAATTCCCTCTCTGGGGTTCCATCACGTGTGTTGGTAAATGATAGAAGAAAATAACAATATAGCAGTTTCACTTTGGTGGGTGGTGGAATTATTTAGGCTATTCGATCATTAAGTAGATAGTGATATAATATCAAAGTGGCCCTTCAATTTTTATGTAATATGGGTGCACATGATTCATGGTAAATGAGGATATCAACCATTCAATTGAGGAATAAAATTTCCATGGTAATGGGGAGGAGTCATGTGTTGGGGTGAAACCTATAGAGACCATTTCCATTATATAATGTGATTGGATAATCATGACATTAAGTATAAGTAAAGAAATAAATAATGACTGGGAATGTAAGTGTATATGCATTGGGGTTTAAAATATCATCTCTTTATTAGCTTATAAACTATAAGGTGAATAGAGAGGCCTTTATGAATTTTAAAAAAATTAATTGGATTTATTTTATTCTCTAGTAGCGGATGAAACATTTTTTAGAGACTTTAATAAAGAAATATCATATAGGTAATCATCATCTATGTAGGATGGAATTTCATATTTTTTTAAGGTCATGTGCTAAGGACAACTAAAGGAAGTTTAATTTAATATTAGATGGTCCAATGTATTTTATTTTTGGGTCATGTAATTTTGAATTAATTCCTTGTATTTTAGTTTCATATGATCAATAATAATTATATTATAGTTTAACGATATATAAATATAAAAAAATTCCTTTTAGTTTATTTTCTCATCATTTTATCAAATTGTTTAGTTAATTTCCTCATAATTTTTATCTAATACTTATTTTGTTAATTTTTATAGAGATCTTGAAGAAATGACTTTGTCAACATGGACGATTCAATCCTGTACTATAACCATACACTCAATAAGAATAATGAACTCATGATAATGAAATTTTATTTTTATTCCCCAATTAATTAAACATTTCAGGTTATCAAACTGTAATATTATTAGATGACCCAAAATTTTGAAAGAAATATAGGATAAAAATAGATAGGGGAATCAACCATACCACAAACTGATATATAGTGTACATGTTATGACTTAAATTGTGTGATTTCAGTTTAAAATAGAAATTTCATTAATGAATTGTTTCATATTTATGTTTAATTTATTTATTTATAATATTACAAACATAATAATTATTTTCTTATATAGGTTGATTATTTTTCTCAATTTGGGGAGGTTTTTTTGAAGCTTCTTAGGCTCATTATAGATTGGACTTTAAGACTTCGATTGAGATAATGATAATAAGGAAATGGGTCAAGAATGTATATATATATTATGAAAAGTTGAATTCTTACTACTGATTTAGTTAATTTTTTCACCATTTTATCTACTATTTTAAAGTTAATTTCCTATCATTTTTATCAAATAATTAATTATTTTTTTACAGATCTTTTTGAAAGTCATATTTTTTCTTTAAATTTCTATAGAAAGATAGAAAAGAGAGATAATGTTTCTTTTAGATGAGGTATTTCAGGTAGCATGGGGTTTCCACTTATATTGGAATAGAATATTTTTTTTCTGGCTTGGTGTAGATAGTTCAAAGGAAAACACACATCACATACTCAATCATCCACACCAAAATCTGATACATAGTTTACTCATTATAAATAAAAATGTATGTTTTATGTTTATAATTTACATTTTAGTTCAAAACACACATCACCTAATCAAAACTGAGCAAACACATTTCTTAAGATCCAAAATAAATTAACCTATATCTATATTTTTTTAAATAATTTTAGTTACATAAAATACAAGTTGATAGTGATTTATTAAGTAATCCTCAAATTCTACTAATTTATAACTTAATATTATATTAAATGTTCAAGATAATAAATTCAATGTTATCCACATAACTCAATTACTACCATAATCTCATAAAACATGAGAAAAAAATATTTCTTTATCATCAAACTCAATATTATCTTAGTCACAATTAAATAATAATGTTGGTGAATAAGAAATAAAACAAAAATTCTAGGATTTATACTATACATCAAACTAATGGGTACCAATTTTTTTTATAAAATCTTGATACTGCTAGATATCCATGATCATTATTTCATTATAGAGTACCTCTAATTTTCTAGATGAGGATATTCCATGAACCAACCTAGGTCTACCCTAAACTGGTCACCCAAGCCAACCTGCAACAAGGACCGAGAGGCATTCCCGATCCTCTAGGACTAGAAACAAGTGCCAAGGGAATTAATAGAGTGATGATTTGAATGATTTCACCCAATATAAATAAACATAAAGTATCATAATAATAATAATATAGAATCTCAAAATAAATAAACCAAACAAAACAACAAAACTAAAACTAAAAAAACTAACAGAACCTGATGACCACTAAACTCCATGTGACCTCGAGGTCACACTCTGATCCCAAGACTCAAGATCACCCAAGACGATTGAGATCAAACTGAAACCTGCACCTGAGACTAAAAAACAATAATGAAGTATAAGCGTGAGTATTAAAACTTTGTAGACATACCCAAGTAATCTATTCCTAATTACATTTCCTTTAAATAAAGAAACATTAACTCTAGGTTTTAACTATAATATATAAAAGTTAGTTTTTCTCACATTTTCTCTTTAAATAAATTCATGATCCATTTCCCATTTTACTATTCAAAACCATATGCATTTTCAAAGAGATATGGAATTTCAGTTATAAAGGTGAGAGTGAGTATAAATCATTTCCAAAACCTTTTTCCATAACCATTTGAAAACAATTTATCATTTTAGCTATAATATAAAATATTCCAGAAGCAAGATCGACAATCATACAATAAGGGCAATGGGAAATAATAGACAAGAGTATCTAGCCAAAAACACATCAAAACATTCTTTCCAGTAGACATGGATGAAACCTAGGAGCACATGGATAATATAGAATGTACTATACATGTGACTACTCCCGAAGGCATGCCATACCCGATGATGTCATAATGCCCAAATGACTAATTTCCACCCTACCTGTCTTAATCGAGGGTCCTAATCAAATAGAAATTATAAAAAAATATCCCCCTGCTATGAGCCACTAGCTTTGGTGTAATCTAAACTAGTGCAACAATCATTCATTGAAAATTCACTCTTTATGCTAGGTTCACATGTCACAAATAATAAGGGCTGAGCCAACAATGTTAGACAAGAAATCCATCACATATAAATGCATCACACACAAACAACACACACAAAAGTCACCCTTGAATCACTCCAAGGGAATTTTCTCCCTCTTTCGACTGACAAACAACATTTGAGAGAAATCACATATGAGGACCACCCATTCCATAATCATATAACAAAGTAATAGGTGCATCCCCATGAGATTTTTTTTAAAGAAACTTATTTTATAAAAGTAAAAAAATGGCCTCAAGAAACCATTTAACACTAAACCATTTCCATAAAACCAATACACACCAACTCAATATAAAAGAATCAGATAAACATCACCTCCAATATAGAACCATTTTGAAACACATTTATGAAATCCATTTGAGCATACCAAACATGTTTTCAACCCAATTAATTATTTAAAAACCAAAATTTACTTACAAAGGCCAACCATGCTATTTGATAAACATTTGATAAACACTTGGTATGAACATTTAATAATATAGTTTCATGAAATTGAACATAAAAAGGAATTAAATTTATTTATCTTTAGACATTTATACTAGAAATAACCATATATCACTAGCTAACATTTAATAAGGGTGATAAAATCATAAAATCAATAATTCTTTGATTTAAATGCTAATGCTTAGGGAAACCTACCTCACAATGAGAGCGGACCAAGACAGACAATTCAGAACTTGACGCCTTTGATGTGGATCTCCCCACAATTGAACACACATACACTCATATATAAATATATATACCTCTTAATCCAATTCACATATTCCCCATGCCATGAGGGAATATGTGCAAGGAGGATATATATACGTACCTATATATGTGTGTGAAAACCTCTGAGGAGCCACTGAACATTCTAATTAACCTAAATGAAAACCAAATATTACCAAAGACTCTAAATAAAATTGAAACAATAAAACGGGGTGGAAGAAACCAACCAAATCCATGGGCCAAACCCCTTTGTAAAAACTTACATAAACAAATATCATTTTTAAAACATGTATTTCACCATTTAAACAATCTAAAATTTATATTGAAAAGTGCGCATCAAGTTTAAAATTCCAAGGGGAAAAAATTTCCTTGAAAATCCCATTTCACTCATCAAAAGTTCACATGACTCTTTAAAATAATTTAATTTTTCTATCAAAATGAAATTATTCTAAACATCCTAGAGTTATATCATAAACCATCATCAACTATCACAGCATGGTCATTCCAACCAGACCTTTACACTTCCTTTTAAATAACCCTCTTTAAATTCAATTTCAATTAAAAACCATAAGGAAAATCTCTTGAAAATTCTAAAGGGTCTTAATCATTTATTTTTTTAAAAGACGATTTCAATTCAAAGATGCTTTAAAACAAAAGTTAATTTAAGAGCACAATTTCTAATTTCTCTAGGTTCCTTTCCCATTATTCCTATATAAAATTTCACATATATACATGTATGTCACTAATTTCACAAATTCACATTTTTCTATGTGAAATTTTTTACACATATGTATCCATATATTTGTGCATAACCATTGGTATATAAAAATTCATTTGAAAATCCCACAAATTTTTTTAAAAAACCCAATATGAAACACTTTCTTAATACATGGAATTTTAATTATTACTTGAAATGCTTGGACCAAAGAGAATTCAATTAAAACCCCCAAAATGCCACTTAAAACATTTTAACACATTAAAAAAGGCCATTTGTACATTTATAAAATGACTAGAGTGCAATGAATTTTCTGAATAATTTTAAATGACACATTTTCAAGGAAAAAATGCACTACACTTTTTAAAAACTATGTAAAACCTGGTTTACCCTTTCAAAAAAGTGCATAGAAACATTTTATAATAATAATAAACACCTAAAACATGCATTCAAAGAACAATAAATAATATTTACAAAACTTAAAGGCTTAAACATAGGAAAACCTATCTTAAATCAGGTGTAGATGATGTGAATCTTTGAATATGGGTTGAAGGGGACTCAAAAATGAGATCATACACCCTAAAAACCAAAAAATAATTGATTTAGAACAAAACAGCCACATAGGTTTCAACTAGAACAAATGGGGCTATCGGAAGAGGGGAAATCGGCTGGAAGGGCATAGAGGGGGAGCAGTGACCTTACTTGGGTGAGCTGGGGGAGAGGCCATGGAGAGCGGAGTTTCGTCAGAAGGAGGGAGCATTGACGGAGGTCTAGGTTGGGAGGGGGGTGTTGTGATACCAAAGGAAGGGGGCAGTGTCGAGTGAGATCATGGGATGGGGAGAAGATAGTTTAGGGTCTTATTATTATTATTATTATTATTATTATTATTATTATTATAGCTTTATTTTGATTTTAATTCAATTGATTTATTTTTTTGACTCAAAAAGGAATAAAATTAAATAGGAACACAAAAATAAATAAAATAACTGCAAAGTGTTAGGTTGGGGTGTGATAATTATCCCCACCAAGATACCTTATACCCCTAGAAAGTCCCCATAGATTTAGTTGACTAGGACAAAAACAATGATGAAATAAAACCCATGGTAAAAGCTGAAAACTCAAAGACCAAAGAACCAACACACACTTTCATTCAAAACCCAGAACTATAGATTCAAAAAATAAACTGCAAGACCATCTTTAAAAGAATCCAAATCCTAGAAAAACATCACACAAGACTAATGAGCTATAAAAAATAGTTAAGAGATGACAAAGAAGAAGATGACTCTTTTCTAAACAATACCCAATAATGAAAACCATAACTCCCAACATAGTAACCATTGAAGAAACTAGTCTTGGTATGTTTTGGATTTCCACAAGAATCCATCCCAAAAATCACTATTTAAGTCAACAAACTATTATAATCGGGGCTGGGCAGAGAAAAAACAAGAAAATGATCAGTCAAGATCACCTAGAAGATGGATTCATCATGAGCTCATCTCATGGGGGTCTCCCCACCATATTAGGATTATAAACAAGCATTGATTTTTCAATCCAGAATAAATCTTGAAACCTAAGGCAAGAAAAACCCAAAGAAATGAAGCATTAGAGAACAAACACCAACATTATATATCAACAATATTAAAAACATTACAAAGACACTCCCATTAAAAAAAGTTACAAAAGTATTTGGAATATCATTCTTCACACCCAAAACAAGACAACCCCATAGGTTATATTAATTACCATAACAAGAGCATTCACAACAAAAGTTTCTTTTGATTAAGCTTGTTTTAGCGCTACATTCATCCAAATGAGTTGGAAGGTCCTCCAAGGGAGTGAATATAGAACCATGCCACTTCCTAGTGCCACCTTGGCAAAACCTTTTAAAATTACCTAAACAGCCACATGTATGAAGATCTTAGGTGCTTTGTGACATTAATACTTCTTATGTCCAGGATTCCCACACTAAAAAAATAGACAGAACTTCCTCTCGGATGAATCCTGTGAGGTGGAAAATAATGGTCTTTTTGTACCTATTTTCAACTATCCCGAAGTTTCTAAATCATCCTTGACCTGAACATTTATCCTCACGACTTCTTCATAATCATCAGATAATGAAGACATTGCCTTAAAAAATTCTGATCAGAGACCCCTTCCAAAGAATCAATATTTCAAAAATTCATCCCCAGTGAGGTTTGGTATATACGATACCATCTCAAAAAATTGCTTAGAATACCCCAAAACCATTAAATTTCCCTTCTCAAGACCATACAAACTTTATCCAATCGGTATCTTCGTGTCATCAGCAAAGTGTTGTTGGATGAACAGGGATTTAAAGCATTCCCATGAGTAATTATTTTGTGGTTCAGCCTGAAGAACAAATTTCCACCATTCCCATATTAAGCCTTCCATCGTGAAGGTGGAAAGCTACAGCTTGAGAGGTTCGATGGATTCAAGACAAAAAAAGATATCCTCAATATTTCACAGCCATTCCTCACCTTATTCTAGTTCTAGATGCCTAAGGAAATGAGGAGGGTTTGACTCTCGGACCCTCTATATGAACTCCTGATATTGGGAACCACCAGGATCTATATCTGAAATGGATAAACCCAACACCTGAACAATCAAAATAAATGCAATGAAAGAAACACCCATAGATGCTTCTCAAAATCCCTTAGAAGTCATGGGGGATATAACCAAGATTTAGGGAGCACGAAACCAAATCATAACATATCATAATTCAAAATTTCACGTATCATTAAAAAATAAATTACCCAAACTCATAACATCATCTCGGTTACACCTTCAACACATTAAATCCAAAGCCAAAAAGAAAAAAAGGAAAACTTCAAACACAAATAAGAAACACCACACTCTGCCACTTTTTAAAGCATTGAAATTACCTCCCTTCTTGAATAAAATTTTAAGAAAACATATCAAGACATACAAACTAAATTCCCACCATTAGTATTACATGAAGCCTCAAATATATACATTCTTGTGATAGATAAAAAACTTATAAACTTACCACATACATACATCCACATACTTATATGTGATCACTCATATAAATACAAAGATTCAGATAAAATAACCATTATCACATTCAAAACCACTTTAAAGAAAAAAATACCCCAAAATTTTTTAAAACCATTTAATATTCAAACAAAAACATTTCCAAATTACACCTTCATTTTCCAATTTAACATTTCACAAAATATTTCAAAAAACCCCCAAAACATTTTCCAAAATGACTCTCATTTTTAAAACAACCCCCTTTACTCTCCAAAGGATTCAATGTTTTTGGTTTTGGAAACCTCATTTTTGACTAACCAGTCATCATTTTTTCAAACCGAACATCATTTTAAAATCTAAATAAGACACCCCAAAACCATCCCATCCAACATTAAGTACAAAAAAATCAACTTACCATTCAACAGGTCAAAAATATCAAAATCTCAAAAGGACCCAAAAAATACACGAGGGGAAACTAGTGGCGATGGGTGACTTTGACTTATGGTTGGCAGCCATTTTCCAATAAAACCACCATCACATAGAGTCTTTCAAGACTATTCCCCCATCTACACATGGATTTATAGGCCCTGAAAACTCACTAAGTCAATCATCCTAAATCTCGTTTCATTTCCCCATATACCAAGAAGCCCACAAGAACCAAATAAACCTAGAAAACCCAAAAATATTGTGGAAACTCAAGGTTCGATCTAGAAAGTGTTGGCTAGACACTCCCTCCGACCTACACCCCAAACTCTAAAAATTCTACTCCTTCTACCTAGAAATCCCAAATAACAAAGGGTGATATTAAAGTTAGGTCCTTGAAGGAATCTATGATCTGATACAATTTTTTCACGAATCTACCTGGGTCGACCCTGAACCGGTCACCCGATCTGGCCCATGACAAGGTCTAAGAGGCATTCCTGGTCCTATCAAGCTGAACACTAGTGCCAATCACATCAACAGAGTGATTATGAGAATGATTTTTCCCAATATAAATAAACATAAAGTATTAGAATAATAAAAGATCAACCCAAAATAAAGAAACAAAAAAAACCAAAGAAATAAAAAAATACTAACCAAACCTGATGACCACTAAACTCCACATAACCCCATGGGTAACTCTATGATCCCAAGACTAAACATCACCCATAGTGATTGATATCAAACTAAAACCTTCACCTGAGACTAAAGGTAGAAATGAAGTATATGCGTGAGTATTAAAACTCAATAGGCGTACCCAAGTAATCTATTCCTAAATGCATTTCCTTTAAATAAAGAAACATTAATTTTAGGTTTTAACTACAATATTTAAAAGTAATTTTTTCAAATATTTTCCCTTTAAAGAAAATCACAGTCCATTTCCCTTTTTACCATTCAAAACCATGTGAATTTTCAAAGAGAGATGACATTTCAGTTATAAAGGAGATAATCAGTATAAAACATTTCCAAAACGTTTTTCCATAACCATTTGAAAAAAATTTATCATTTTAGCTATAATCCACACTATTCTAGATGTAATCTCAAAAATCATAAAATTAGGGTAATGGAAAATAACACACAAGTGTATCTATCAAAAAATGCGTCAAAATATTCATTCTAATAGACATGGGTGAAACCTAGGAGCATGTGAATAATATAGAATGTACTATACATGTGACTCATCCCGAAGGAATTCTCTAACTTAAAAATTTATAACTCCCAAATTCCTGATCATTTCCCAAATTTTCTCGATCGAGGGGCCCAATCCCATAACAATAATAACAAAATATCCACCTACTATAGGCCACTATTCAATGTGTAATCTAAACTAGTGCAATAATCATTCACTAAAAATTCACTCCCTATGCTAGGTTCCCAAGTTACGAATAATAAGGGGGTGAGAAAACAATGTTAAAAAATAAATCCATCGCATATACATGCATCAAACACAAACAAAACATACAAAAGTCATCCTTGAATCACTCTAAGGGAATTTTCTCTCTCTTTCTATCGACCAAAAACACACAAGGGAAATCCCATATGTGGACCACCCATTCCATCATCATATAAAAAAGAAATAGGTGCATCCCAATGAGTTTTTTTCAAAGAAAATTATTTTATAAAAGTACCAAAATGGCCTCAATAAACCATTTACCACTAAACCATTTCCACAGAACCAATGCACACCAACTCATTCCCAAATAATCAAATAAACATCGCCTTCAATCTAAAACCATTTTGAACCCCATTTAAGAAATTAATTTTAGAAACACAAACACATTTTCAACCCAAGTCATTCTTTAAATACCATAATTTATTTACAAAGTAAAACTGGTAAATTTGATAAACATTTTATAAACAATTGGTATGTACATTTAGTAAAACAATTTCATACAATTGAACAAAAGGAGTAATTAACATTATTTTGCTTTAGAAATTTATACTAGAAACAACCATATATCACTAGATAAAATTTAATAAGGGTGTGAAAAGAAAGAAATAAATAATTATTTAATTTAAAGGATAATTCTTAGGGAAACCTACCTCAAAATGGGAGCATATCAAGATGAAAAATTCAACCCTCAACGCCTTTGACAAAGATCTTCCCACAATTGCACACACATACACTCATATATATATACACACTCCTTAATCAAATAAAAAAATCCTCCATTCCATGAGGGAATATGTGTAAGGAGGATATATATATATACTTATGTATGTGTGTGAAACCATACGAGGACCCACCAAAAAATCTAATTAACCCAAAGGGAAACCAAATATTACCAAAGACTATAAAACAAAATTGAAATAATAAAAAAGGGAGGAAGAAAACGACTAAATCCATGGGCCAAACCCCTTTGTAAAAACTTACATAAACCAATATAATTTTGAAAACATGTCTTTCACCATTTCAAAACATCTACCATTTATATTCAAAATTTTACATCAAGTTCAACACACCAAGGGAACACACTTTTTGTTGAAATTCCAATTTCAATCATCAAAAACTCACATGCCACTTTAAAAACATTTAATTTTTTAATCAAAATGAAAACATTTTAAACATACAAGAGATATATCATAAATCATTATCAACTATCATAACATGGTCATGCCAATTAGTCCTTTACACTTCCTTTTAAATAACCATATTGAAATCAAATTTCAATTCAAACCCATAGGGAAACTCCCTTAAAAATTCCAAAGGGGCTTAATCATTTATTTTTTAAAGAATATTTTAATTAAATGATACTTTAAAAACAAAAGTTAATTTTGGATCCCAGTTTCTAATATCTCAAGGTTACTTTCCCATTATTCCCATATATAATTTCCAATATATATATATATCTCACTAATTTCAAAAATTCACATGTTTCTATGTGATTTTTTTACACATATGCATCCATATATATGTGTATAACCATCGGTACATAAAAATGCATTTTAAAAATCCCACACCTTTTAAAAAAACCTATATGAAACACTTTTTCAGTACATGTAATTTAAAATATTACATAAAATTTTGGGACCAAATAGAACTCATTTAAAAAACCCAAAATGTCACTTAAAACATTTTAACACATTAATAAAGTCCATTTGTGCCTTTATAAAATGACTAGTGTGCAAGGAATTTGAAAAATAATTTTAAATCATACATATTCAAGGAAAAATTACACTATATTTGCTGGAAACTATGTAAAACTGGGTTTAACCTTTCAAGGAGGCTCATAAAAACATTGAATAATAACAACAAACACCTGAAACATTTGTTCAAAGAACAAGTAGTAAGAGTTCCAAAATTTAAAAGCATAAACATGGGGAAACCTGTATTGAATAAAAAAAATAGTATGGAGTTTCAAATATGGGTTGAAGGGGGATATAAAATGAGATCACACACCCTAAAAACCAAAAAAATTGATTATAACCCAAAACCCACCTAGGGTTCAGCTGCAACAAATGAGGCTATGAGAAGAGGGTAAATTGGCCTAAAGTGCAGGAGAGAGGGAGGCAGAGACCTTACCTGGGTGAGTCGAGGGAGAGGTTATGGATATGGGATGTTCATCTGAAGTAGGGAGTATGGACGAAGGTCCGGGTTGGAAAGTCAAAGTCGTGCAACCAAACAAATTGGGGGGGGGGGGCAGCGTCAATCGAGATAGGGGGAGGGGGAGAAGATAGTATAGGGTTTATTATTATTATTATTTTAGTTTTATTTTTATTTTTATTCAATTGATTTAATTTTTGTAGACTTGAAAAGGATTAAAATTAAATAGGAACTCCAAAATAAATAAAATAACCACAAAGAGTCAGGTTGGGGTGTGATAGGATATATAGCCTTTCAATATTCATAAAAAACCCTTCATTTCCATGTCCTCTAAAAAATTGTTTTATATAATCTTCATAATGGGAGAATGATTTTTTAGAAGCCTTAATGATACTAAAAATCCACTAGTTTATACCACATTTTTACATCAAACAAAAATAAATTATGAGTTACTCTATTGATGTTTCTTATTCTCACACAATTTTGTTCTCTTTATTAGTAATTTTATACCACATGAATTATATTATGATATCACTTATTGGTCACAAAATTTCTATTGATATCACATGAAAATAAAAATATAGATTTCAAACAACATGAATCATTTATATCACCTTAATATAATCATACTTAATTAAAGAATTCATCTTATTTCAGTGCATACAAACCATAGATCATATCTCCCACTTAATAAACGATCTTATAAATCATCAAATATAATAATTATGTTTTTGGGATAAGTTCAATTACCAAACATTCTCAAGTAGAGGTATGTGATTGGTCATTGTAATCCAACCACCTTTATTCAATATACTTCCAAGGATTCTTAGTTATTATCCTTGTAATGCCACTTAAGAAAAATTACATCTGGATATATGAATCCGGATTATAAAAATTAATTATCTAGGTATTTACCAAGGTTGTGAGACTAATACAAATTATGTATGTAAATTAATTCAATTCTCTATTACTATATGATTCTCTATTATTCCTAATATATAAGATTGCCTTTTTATCAGTTTTCCCCTCTTTCCTTGGGGCATGGTTTGAGAAACCACTTAGGAATATTTTGTGTTTATCCTCTTTGATAGCCATTGGAAACACATAATTATTATTTTTCATTAGTGTATAATTATTTATATTTCCATACATTTTTTTTTCTAATAGTAGTAATTTCATTCCCTATTTTCCTCCATATTTATTTTTTTCACACTATAATTATTTATTAACAATGTTAACTATGGTTAATTAATTCACTAATAATTATAATTTATCCTCATATTTTTATAATTACATAAATCTATTTTAAAAACACATAATTTTATACCATCAAATATATCCTCCCACTTTAGGTAAAACTCACAAATTCACTTTTTTCCAACATATGATCCCACCATGTTAGAATTTCCTCATAAATAAACTTAAATTATGGTAACAAATTCTACACCATTATAATTTATTAGATTCACCATATTTAATTATACCTTATATATTTTAAAAAAACTATATATATGTGTTCTATAGTGTGGTTTCATGATTTTTATCAAAAAAAAATATAATTATTATTTTATGAATCATTTGAAAAATAATTTTTTTGGTTCTGTAGGTTGTACATAGTTAAGATAAATTCAATTCACGTGGTAACATAGTGAATACAAATAAAGGAAACAAAAATACCTTATGTTTATCCATGTGGAAAGATGGGTTGATAATTTTATGATGTTTTTTCCATTTATCACCTTCATAATCAATGAGACCACATTTTAGTGACCTTTATAGTGAAGGTAGATACTTTTGAAAGGTTTTTTAGTTATATAATAAATCTCTTATAATTGGGGTATCAATCGAAAATAATTTCACCTTAGTTGACATAAAAAATAATTCCCTATTTCTTATATATGACCTCAAATCAATTCCCTAGAAGGCACATAATAATGAGTAAAATGAAGTAAATATATAGACATAAAGACCTCATCAATCAAACACTTCACTATGAGGGTTAAAAGTAGAAATATGAAACAAGGATAACAAGGGATTAGTATTGGAAGTAATAGTTATTAATGATATCTTCAAGTAATAGTTATGGTGCACACTATGGATATAATATTCATTCTAATCACAAGGGATCAATATTGGAAGTAATAGTTATTCTAAACACTCAAAGTGTGTGTTTCCTGTTTAAAATTAAATTTTAGTAAAAAAGAAAAGTGATGTAATAAAAAACCATTAAATTAATTTATATTGTTAGGAAAATGATCCATAAGTCATTTTTATGTATTGGAATCAACCTCACTTCAATCTGACGCACTTTTTGACTCCAAGTGTGTCTTTTTATTTAAAATTGACATTAATTTTAGTAAAAAAGATAAGTGACATACTAAAAACAGAGAAAACGCATTCTTACTATTTTAATAATTTAGTACAAACGATACATATTTCATTTTAAATATATAGGAATCATCCACACCTTAATCAGGCACACGGTGTGATCAGTATGACTCCAAGTGTATCTTTTTATTTAAAATTGACGTTAATTTTAGTACACAAGAAAAGTGACATACTCAACATCAAGAAAATGAATTAATATTGTTTTTATACATTATTAAAACGATACATGAGTCATTCTTTATGTGTAGGAATTATCTATATCTAAATATTATGCATGGTGTTTCTGTTATGAATTGAAGTTTTCTATTTTATTTAAAATTGAAATTAATTTTAGTAAAAAAGAAAAGTGATATACTCAAAACTGAGAAAACTCATTCATATTGTTTTGATACTTTATGAAAATTATACAAAATTCGTTTTTTATGTGTAGGAATAATATTCATCTCAATAAAATTCATGGTGTTCTATGTATAACTCAATGTTTTTGTTATCAGCTTAAAATTAACATTTTGGTTCAAAAAGTGTGTCACTCACTCAAAAATGGGAAAATGTGCTTATATTGTCTTGATAATTTATGAAAATGATTCATAGATAATTTTTTTAAGTATAATAATCAATATCAGGTCAAAGAGACATGTTATGTGACCGGTATGACTCAAAGTATGTGTTTTTAGTTTAAAATGACATTTGAGTACACAAGACAAGTTAAAAACTCAAAACCCATAAAAATCAGATTATTTTGATAGTTTAGGAAAACTATAAATATGTCATTTTTTATGTGTATGAATCAAATGAACCTGAATAAAATTCACAATGTGACTGGTATGACTCAAAGTGTGTCTTTTTATTTAAAATTGACATTAATTTTAGTAAAAAAATACAAGTGACATACTCAAAATTGGGAAAAAAATTTGGATTGTTTTTATAATTTATAAAAATCATCCATAATTCATTTTAGACATTTAGGAATTTTCCAGACCTAAATAGGACACATAGTGTGATTAATATGCCTCCAAGTGTGTCTTTTTATTTAAAATTGACATTAATTTTAGGAAAAAACAAAAGTGACATACTCAAAATATATAAAATGCATTCATATTGTTCTTATACTTTTTTAAAATGATCCATAAGTCATTTATGATGTTTATGAATCATTATCTGATCAATATGATTCACTATGTGCCTAGTATGACTCTAAGTGTGTATATTTATTTAAAATTGACATTCATTTTAGTAAAAAGACAAGTTACATACTCAAAATTGAACAAGTGAATTTATTTTTTATAATTTTGGAAAAATATCCATAAGTCATTTTTGACATTAAGGAATCATCCTCACCTCAATCACATGCACAATGTGCCAAGTATGGATCAAAGTGTCTGTTATTAGTTTAAAATTGACATTTTATATCAAGAGGTGAGTCACTCATAGAAAACCAATAAAAAGTGCTCATATTTTGTTGATAATTTATTAAAATGATTAATCATTAATTTTTGATGTGTAGGAATTAGTATCTTATCAAAACGACACACGATGTGACCTGTGTGACTCAAAGTGTGTGTTTTTACATTAAAACGACATTTTAGTAAAAAAGATAAGTAACATACTCAAAACTGAGAAAAAACATTCAGATTGTTTTTATAATTCAGTAAAATGATACATAAGTTGTTCATGGCGTGTATGAATTAGTTTTACATCAATTTGATGCACAGAGTCCCCAATATTACTCCATGTGTCTCTTTTTATTTAATATTAACATTAATTTTAGTAAAAAAGAAAAGTGACATACTCAAAACTGTTAAAACACATTCAAATTGTTTTCATACTTTAATAAAATTTTCTATAAGTCATTTTTAACATTTATTAATTAGACACACCTCAATATGATTCAAGATACTCCTGGTTTGGCTCAATTTGTTTGTCATCATTTTAAAATTGACATTTTAGTCCAAAAAGTGGCACTCACTAAAAACCCAGAAAAAAAAAGCTTAGATTATTTTGATAATTTGATATAATGATTCATAAGTCATTTTTGACATGTAGTAAATAGTCTCATATCAAACCAACATAATATGTGACTGGTATGACTTAAAATGCATTTTTTTAGTTTAAAATGACATTTTAGTAAAAAAACAAAAGTGACATACTTGAAACCAATAAAATGAATTCAGATTGTTTTGATACTTTAGTAAAAAAATACATAAGTAATTTGTGAAATATAGAAGCTGAATTCACATAAATCTGAAACATGATGTGGTTGGTATAACTAAAAGTGTGCATTTTCAATATACAAGTGTCATTTTAGTTTAAAATGCACATCACATCACCAAAACTGAGTAAACAAGCTCAAATTGTTTTCTTATAATTTTATCTGGTATTAATTAATTTCCTTATCATTTTTATCTTATTATTATTTATTGAATTTTTACAGAGATACTTCTTGAAGATGTAAAGAAATGGGGTGACGTGCAAGAATCAACCACAACTCAATTTGATACATAGTGTTCCTCATATGGCGCAAAGTTTAGTTTAAAATTAAAACATTCTATTTAATTAATTTATTTATAGTATTATTAATATAAGATTTTTTTTTCATATATAGGTCAATTATTTTTTTGAAGATAGGATGGTTTTCTAGCACTAACATGAGTGGGGTTTATAAGACAAAGATAAAGGAACATTAGTGTTTTTGAATGTCTGTGATAATTTATACTTACTCGTGTAATTATATAAACTAGTGTTTGAAATGTCTATAATATATTATTTTTTTATTTTATTTGTGTTTTAAATTTTATTATTTTTAAAATATGTATTTTTACATGTTTTTTGTTGTTTCTTCTACTAGTGAAATGTGCTATAAATTTAACAACATGCTATAGGATACCCCTTAATCAATATTATTGAAAGCGATGATAGAGGACTCATTTATTGGTTCTAAGAAAACATTTAATGAAGGGTCCCTTTATCATTGCTAAATAAAAGTTCTAATAAATGGGGTCTATTATTAGTGCTTCTAAAATCACTAATAAAGGCACCCTTTATCAGTATTTTTTAGCACTGATAAAGGATCCATTTATAAGTGCTTTTTAGCGCTGATAAATGCATTGGGCTTTTAATCACGCTCCAATAGTTATCATTTTTCACTAAAAAATGTCAATTTTAGCATTGTTAAAGGGATGTTTTGTAGTAATGATGGTTAAACTATTTCTAACTACCAAAATATCTAACCTACAATACAAACCATAAAATTTAAGAAAATAAAATCAAAGAAGAATAGACATAGAATATATTTAGAATGTTGCATGTAGCATTCGTTATTTTTTTAGTAAAAAAATAAATATTAATATAAAACAAATAATATATCATTTATAACACTTTTGAAACATAAACTTACCTAGTTAATATTTTATTCAATACATGGAACTGAAAATAGATAAGTATATAACAATTTAATAATTTTTTATACTGATGTGTGGTGTGCTTGAAGTTACATAATAAAAAAACTCTAAAGAAATTTATATGATACACTATATTATATTTCAAAAATAAATCAATAATGTTGGTCCCATGATTTGTTTTCAATTTGACGTCATATTATATGGTTTTTACCATTACACGCATGTTTTAGTGTTTTTAAACTCTAAAAAAACTTTTACAGGAATCCTTGAAAAACCGTAACTCATATTTACATTTTTTGGTTCCTACATTTAAAAAATATATATATAGTAATTTTACTATGATTTCAAGGCCATCTAACATAGTTTTCTTAGTGTTGACCTCCTGACACACGTTTTTGAAGACTTTAGTATCTTTAAAAATTGTTTATTGATTCATTCTGAGCACACTGTATGTCATACGAATAAAGTTTCTACATATACACCTCAAAAATAATTACAAGGTTTTTTTACCATGATTTTACATCAATATGAGGTCACTTTATATATTTTTGACCATTACACACATGTTTTAGTGTTTTAATACACTAAAACTGTGTTTATGGGCATCCCAGACAAAGTGTAACTCAGAATGAAATTATGTAAACTCCTACATTTCAAAAAACTAATCTATGGTCATTTTTATATGATTTTATAGTTGTTCGATATAATTTTCATAGTTTTTATCCCCTAAAAAATGTTTTTATAGACATATATCACTTTTAAAATTGTTTACCATGTCATTCCAAGAACACCGTGTGTAGTATTGATATTTTGTCTTTACATACACATCAAAAATAATTCAATTGTGTTTTTACCATTATTTAATGTTGATATGAGGATTTTTATATGTTTTTGACCATTACACATATGTCTTAGTGTTTTAAAACCCAAAAAATGTATTTAAGATAATCCTAAAAAAACTGTAACTCATAATGATGTGTTATCGGTTAAAATATTTTGCCAACCAATATAAGGTAATTTTACTACGATTTCATGGAAATTTTATATTATTTTATTAGTTTTTACCCCCTAACACATGTTTTTATAGACTTTGGTATCTTCTAAAATTGTCTATTGAGTTATTTTGAGAACACCAAAAGTTTTATAGATGTGTTTTTTGTGAACACAACAAAAATAATTTAGTTATTCTAGTCCCATTATTTCGTGTCAATATGAGGTCATTTTCGATGATTTTGACGATTAAATGCATGTTTTAGTGATTTAAAACACTAAAATATGTGTTTAAAGCCATCCTAGGAAAACCATAACTCAGAATGACATGTCTTCTATTCCTACATTTTAAAAATAAATCTACAGTCATTTTCTAATGATTTCACACCCATATTAATCCATTTTCTTGGTTTTGACCTCTTGACACATATTTTTAAAGACTTTAGTATGTTTTAAAAAACTTTATTGAGTCATTATAATCCAACAGCACATCATATGAAGGTTTTGTCAATGAGTACATGTAAAAAATAATTTAACAGTCAATATACCCTGATTTCATTCCAATTTGCGGTTTCTTCTATGGTTTGATGGTTACACGGTCATTTTAGTGTTTTAAAACACCAGAAAAACATTTATGATCATCCCTAGAAAACTGTAACTTAGAATGTTGTTTTGTTAGTTACAACATTCCAAAAATCAATATATTTTAATTTTACTATGATTTAAAGATCATATAACACCATTTTCTTGGTTTTGACCCCCTAATACATGTTTTTAAAGACTTTGGTATCTTTTAAAATTGTTTATTGAGTCATTATAAGAACACCACACATCATATGGACATTTTTTCTAAACTTACACATCACAAATAATTCAATGGTGGTTTTACCATGACTTCACATCAATCTAAGGTTGTTTTACATGTGTTTTATGGCTAAATGCACGTTTTAGTGTTTTAAAACACTAAAAACGTGTTTACGGAAATCCCAAAAAAACCGTAACTTTGAATGACATATCATCAGTTTCTACATTTCAAAAATAAATCTACAGTAGTTGTTCTATCATTTCATGTCAACCTGACACCATTTTCTTTGGTTTTAACCCTTGACACATGTTTTTAAAGACTTTGGTATCTTTTAAAACTGTTTATTGAGTCATTTCGAGCACACCTCATCTCATATTGGCATGTTGACTATGAGTACACATAAAAAATAATTTATCAATGATTTTCCCATGATTTAATATTAATATAATGTTTTTTTCTATGGTTTTTAATGTTACATGCATGTTTTTGTGTTTTAAAACACTAAAAGGTGTTTACGGGTATCCCGGTAAAATTTTAAATTTGATTGATGTGTAATTAGTTTCTAAACTTAAAATATAAATATATGGTCATTTTCCTATGATTTCCTCATCACCTAACACCGCTTGACTGGTTTTGACCCCCCCCCCTTGATGCACATTTTTAAAGACTTCAGTATATTTTAAAACATTTTATTGAGTCATTTTGTGTAAACTGCACATCCGATGGATATGTTGTCTGTTTGTACATGTAAAAAATAATTTAATAGTGGTTTTACCATGATTTCATGTCAATATAAGGATTTTTTCTATGGTTTGACCAATAAACACACAGTTTAGTGTTTTGAAACACTAAAAATGCATTTATGGGAATCCTGGACAAACTGTAATAGATATTGACATTCCTTATATTCCTATATTTCAAAAATCAATCTATGGTTGTTTTCCTAGGATTTTATGGCCTCTCGGCACCATAATATTTATTTTGACCCTCCAACACATGTTCATAAATACATTAGTATCTTTTAAAACTATTTATTGAGTTATTTCGAGCACACCACATGTCAAATGAATGTTTTTCCAATGTGTTCACATAAAAAATAATTCATTAACAGTTTTCCCATGATTTAATGTAAATATGAGGTCACTTTCTATGGGTTTTACTATTACACACTATTTCTAGTGTCATTTTAGTTTAAGAATTATATCACATTGTTAAAACTGATAAAACAAACTCATATTATTTTAAAACCTTAGAAAAATATTCTATAATTCATTTGTGATGTGCATGAATTAATCACACATCAATTGGACAAAAAATTAGGAGGTATGGATCGAATTATGTGTTTTCAATATAAGTGTCATTATACTTTAAAAAATATCTAACATATGCAATATAGAAAAAATGAGCTCATTTGGTTTTAATACTTTAGATAAATGATCCATAATTTATCTTTGATGTGTATGAATCAACCAAAAGTTAATTTGATACATGGTGTGGTCTGTATGACTTGAAGTTCATGTTTTCATTATAAAAGTGTAATTTTAGTTTTATTTATGGAATTTTTATGTGTTATTTTTAAATGTGTGGATGATTTATAAACTTTAAAATTTACCTCGGAATGATATGCTATAAGGATGAAAATTTCCTCATGGATTATTCCTTTCATCCTCTGAAATATATAAACTAAATCATTTTCCATTACCGACCACCACTGATCTTGTGTTTACCTATAAGATTCTTGTTCTTTTACTTTTACTTTCAACCTTGGAATTTCTATTTGTACTTCAAGATCAATGACACTGCTCAAGACCCCATCGGGTGTAGTAGTAATTGATGATGATGCCCTACTGAATACAATTGATGAAGTAGGCCCAGAACATATCACCCACGCATGCTTGGGATTCTCCTTCCCTAAAACGATTTCAACTGCATCGTTCTTGGAAACCAATGATGAATCATAAGGGTTCCCATCCCAGGATTCTTGAATTTTACTCGTTGATACAAAAATATTAACAATGATTTTGCAAATTATCTAAAATTTATAATAGTATATAATTCATCATTTTTCATTATTATTTATTTTTTATTTCATTAATTTAAAAATAACAATAAAATAAATAAATTCTAACAACAAAAAAATCCTTAAAATCAATTAATTGGAGCTAGCTAGATCGATTAAATGATACCAATATAGCTAATTGGAACTGTTTAATCCATGTATCCAGTCCTATTTAATTGGGTTTAATGTGTGTTTGTGGTTATAATTTATTTTTCATTATTATGTTTTCATAGTAATGAAATAAAATTAAATGTTAATAAAAATTTCTTACCTCAACATACCTGGTAGGTTCATTCACAAAACCATCCTTGGCTTTCCTATGTACATAATCCACATCTTCTTATGTCTGACAAAGTGACCTAATTCATTAGCCTTTATTAAAAAATATACAAGTTAGAAAAAACCTTTACTTATAATAAAATAATATAAATAATAATCGATAAAATAAAACCAATATTTTTCTTTTTTTTTAAAAAAACTATGAAACCTAATGATATGTGGAATGACTTATTTCTCATGAAACATAGTATATTTTTAGATAATTCCTAAAAAAATAGAAACATTAATAAAAATTATACTTTTATTTTTTTATGTTATTATGATACTATAAAAGTTTCAATTACCTCATCAGATACATATCTATTAATATTAACAAACATCTTCTACTTCTCATGAGAAATGCCTTTAGGCACTTTTTCATACATTTTTTATGATATTAAAACTCCATTTAAAATCTCCCTATTTCTTGCCCAAATTTTTTAGAGTCCATTATTGTGAAACAGAGTCCGGGCCATTAAAATGAAAAAACATCTAGAAATAAAAAACAACACTTTATAAGTTTAATAATAATTTTACTCATATATTTTAACTTAGTTATCAAAAAATATTAAATTAAATTAACTTTACTTGGTCATCAAAGACCTCATTTTTTCAAGCTATGGGAATATTCCTATAATATTTATAATTAATGTGAAATATCACCGTCTCTCATGCAATATGCTCAATAATTTGTCCATATATTCTGGAATCATAACAAATAGGCATCCTAAACTCTTCCAATGGAATAATATCTTGAAGTATTTTAGGTCTCATACATCTTCTGGGTTCATATTAATATCTATTATGTAGTTATCTTTATGTTTTTAAAAATTTCATTAAACAATTAAAAAATATTTTTTTTATATAATTAAATACATGCCCATAAAGGCAGCTTGCTAATATCCACTAGATTTAGGGGTAACCAACTAATCCATCACTATAGGTGCATCACATAATTTCCTACCAATAATATATGGGTTAACTGCTTTCTCGCTAGAAGTATCTGGTATAGTAGAATCACTCAAATCCACTAAAGATGAAAATTGTGGTGGTATTATATAAGATGTTGATCAGTTAGGATCTCATATTTTTTTGTTCCCATCATTCTTGTAATTCAAATAGCTCAAAATATATTAAATGTATAAAAAATGAAGAAGTAAAATATTTTTTTACCAAAGGAAAAAAATAAAACAATGCATATTTATAAGAAACACATATAAATGAGAAATTTTATTATAGTTTAATTACCAATTTATATATTCAATTATATTCATCTCCATTATCTTCATTATTATCAACATCCAATGTGATGATTTATTCACTTTCATTATCTTTTGAAAGTTCTATTGTTTCAATATGGTTAAGAAAAACTATTAAATGTTTTTTGGTTGATGAGGATCACATTCACAAAGTACAAATTGATCACTATTTCCCATATCATACAATTATCTCTACTTTTAGTGTATAACAACACTCCAACCTTCATGAATTTAATCATCCATATAATAAACTATCTTATCTTGTAAAGAAAACATAAATAGATCATTCTTTTCATGGTCACTGGTTTGGATCAAGTGAGAGAAGTTAACATAAGTAAAATTTAGTGAATATATCCTTATAACCCTATCAATGTTGACCCGCTTCAATTTTAATAAGGAAAATAAAAATTTTCCATGATTTTTTAATTTGATTATATCAATTGTAAATACATAAATATTTTGAGTTTTCAAGTATTATTTATGATAAATTGTTTGAAACCTGAATCCAGGAATATTATAAGCATCGAATATCTTATCCTAACATAGAATAAATCAAGATAAAAACTTTAAATAATTTTATATTTCATCTTGATTATAAAAATTAATTATCTAGATAATAATATATAAGGTGTTAATTTTAACATTCACAAAATAACTACACATAAATAATATGAATATGAGTATATACTTACATGACGGGAGAACCATTTGACAATATCTTTATTAACTATTTTTGTTAAATCTATCTCATTTTGATCTCGAACCATTATTCACCTTATTATTTAAAATCTCAATTCTTCAATAAATTTATTTTCAATAATACTATTTAGTAGCACATATCCATACTCTTATAGAAACTCATGTTTAGTTAGTGTAAAATTTGAACCCTTTCCAATTGGTCTTCTGGTAGTTGGAAATATGGATGACTGTTTTTTCAAATAAGAATTAGTAGAGATGTCATCAAAACATCCAACATGATTTAATATAGTCTAAATATCATCCAAATACCTAAAACATATGTTAAATAACTATTTGGATATGTAACCTTTAGCAATAGAACCTTTTGGTTGATCTTTTTTCCTCACATATGATTTTAAAGGATCTAAGTACCCAATGAAAAAAATAAGAAACCTTTTAACAAAATTACACAAAATTTTGATGAAATTTAATTCATTAATGAAAATAAAAATAATATTAATGTACCTATCAATTGGATAAATCTTTCGATAGTGTAATGGTCCATCATTTTTAGCTACATCAACTAAATGAATAGTCAAATGAATCATGAATGTGAAGAATGAAGGGGGAAATAACATCTCCAAATGATAAAGTGTAAAAATAATTATTTCATAAAGTTTATCAAGATTGGTTGGATTTAGATTTTTTCCACAAATCTATTTGAAAAGGGTGTATAAATCAACAATAAAATTAGTTACTTTTTTAGGCAATATTATGCAATTCTAATAACAATAACTACTCCATCAGAATTTGCGATCCATGACTTTTAAATCCATGTAACTTTTGATGTTGTAAGTTAACACACCTTGAAATGTTACTTGAATATATATCTAACACTTTTACATTCTTTAAAGGTTTATGAAATGCATATTTCTCATGATTTTCCATTATAAATAGCTGAAGGATAATTTCTATTCTCATTTTCCCATGAAACACAATTTATATTCTTTAATCTCAAATCCTTGTGAGCATTAAGGTTATCCTTTGATTTACCCTACTCATTAATAAATATAAAAAATTTGAATTGTCAGAGATGTGATTCTCAATATGAATTATGTTAATATTATGGTTTATCAAATTAAACTCCCAATAATGAAGTTAGAAAAATACACTCATGTTATTCCACTCTTGTGTTCTAGGTGCTTCAAATATTATACCTCATACCTTTTTCCTCCATCTTTAAACTGATTACATTTTCCAAATTCTACCGTGAAATTCTTTGATTTTCCCAATATTTTTGAACTGGATAACACATTTAGTGGATTTATCAATTCAATATCTTCATTGAATTATGTTTTTTAAACATGAATTTATGAGAATCATTAAGAAATTAATTATGACACATAAAACAAAATTTTCTACTGTAATATAATCATTTATATTTAAAATAAAAATAAAAATATGGATAAGCCAAACTAGTATGAGGGTTAGAACTAGATAAGTTTCCTAATCTAGGATAGTCACTAATTTTCCACATTAAAGAATAAAGCATTTTGAATAGTTTTCTCTTTAAATAATTATATCTTTCCAAACTATCATCCCATAATTATTATAATTATTTTATTATAAGTTAAAGGTATACATAAATTTCATTTCTAGTAATTTTATTTCTAGGAATAATCATCAAAATAATGAAAGAATTTTTCTTCATATAGATCTATAGAGGTAGATTTTAGGGGATCAAAACAGCTATCCATATGCTATAATTAGTACTTAAATAACCAAAATGGTTAAAACCATCAAAAGCTAATTCCAAATGTAAATTCCTTAGATCCAAATAAAAATCTAGATATAATCGATCAAATGACTTCCATGAAATTGATGCTTTTGGATGTTTCATCATGCCATCATTGTTATTATCCTGAGTATGGTCATTAATGTCATATACTATCCTATAGGACATAAGTAATTTTTGAAAGTGTGGTTTTAGATGAAATTAATTCAATACATTTATGGGAGTTTTATTATTATGCTTCTTCCTGGTGTTACATTGATTTATACTCTCATTTTTCTCATTTAATTCAATATTCTTATAACAAATCTTATGTATTATTCTTCATTAGACACTTATCCCTAGTAAATCATGCAATCATTAGGGAATGAATGGATATTTTTATAATCAACTCCAAGTTTTTTTATGATTTTATTCATCTCATAAAATGATACATGGATCTTATCTTCATTAAATGAATCATTAAAACTCTAAAATCATAGAAATTGATTTTTCATTAATTCCATATAGACACTTTATATGATAAAACTTAAGTAGAAAATAAAACCTTGATTACTTTACACACCCTTCATAGAGTTCTTATTTTACATCTTCACCTAATTTATAAAACTTATTTTGGTGGTCAATGAAGTTATGAGAAAGATTAACCTACTCAAGATCAACTGAAGGTTCTATTGATCTGTTAAAATCTTGGATATTTTATCCTGCAAATCCAAATGTTTCATTTACCAAGTTTCAAATTTAACTCTCATCTAGAGAGTCACTTTTTGATTCATTGATAGAATATTATTTTTTTTGAATTTATATAACATTTGATTCACCATTCCAAATCCAACATACATGTCATGAAGGAAACTAATTCAATATCATGTGCTCATATACTTTATATCTATTCCACCATCACAAGAATTTATAATTAGGACATGGACATTTTGTTCTACCATCCACTAATCAGTTTATAATTTCATATTCTAAAAATTCTTCTGAACCCATGGCATACTGAGGTGTGATTCGAGGTAAATTAATCCAAATTTTATCCATAGGTTCTAGATTGTGACTCTTCTCCCTATACATTTAGAAATAATGATATAAATTTTTAATCAAACAATTAAAGTCAATTTATAACACCACCCAATCTCATCATTTACCATGATAGTAACAACCATGGGGATCCAAATCCATCCAAATAACCATTTATTTTTTATTCACCATTTAATTAATAATTTATTTACATATTAAGTCATATCATCTTCCCTACTTAACCCCTTGGTTTTCTTTTCTAAATAAGAATCTTTGTTTTGAATTCAAGGCATCCCTTGGGTTTCTTATCTATACTACCATTTAACAACTAGGGGAACTCCACTTTTGGTAATAAAAATCATTAACTTCTCATTCATTAATAAAAAACCCATAGCTTGAGTGTAATGTATTTCCATAAGAAAACAAATAAAAACTGTTTTTTAGTTTTTTTGGATCAATCCCCATAAGTTCGGCACAACTGTACATCACAAGCACAATAAAAATGGAATTAAAATTATGGATAACTTAGGGACCACATATCTTAAGAATAATGAGTTTTATTTACTAAGTGGTACTTATATATTTACACCCAAACATATGAAACACTAATATAAACCCCAAACCTCTCAATTCAGTGTTCTAAAATGGAAATAAAATAAAAGATGAAGGATGAGGTATTTGAGGCTGATACGGACTTAGATTTACTAATAGATGATCACCATAATGAAAGAAACCTTCTACACAAAAGGTAAGAGGTGGGAGACTAGAATTAAATAAAGTTTATCTAAATTCATCCAATTTTGAGTGGAACATGAGGAAGGGAATAGGAGAGAAAAAACGGGGTTTAACATGTAATTACAATTCTTTCATTTTTTTAGAAAAATTCCTAGAAAAAGGGTCATGACATGACCTTGTCTAGGTAGAAGGCATGACCCTCTATCCATATACTATTATTTAATGACCCCTATGGGTCTTGGTGAAATATTATCTAGACATAGGGTTTTCCCCTTCTATCTAGGTACTATTACTGTGTTCCCATTGTGCCCTTCGTTATGAGCCTTCCCTACTCCATGTGTCACATCATGGAATTGATCTTCCACACTGTAACTACCCACCAACAATTTTAGTTGCAGGCCCCATTGAAATCACTAAACCCAACTCTTGAACCACTTTTAACATATCAAGGATTTATAAAAAGGAAAAATACATGAGTTTTTTCATAATTTAAATGGGTGTGTACTTTGAGAAGGTTTATGATTTTACAACCTCTCCGCTATATAGTTGGTCATCCATGATATGTGTTCTCGAACATCATTGGGATCGATCAGTGAATAACTTCATCCATTGAGCTCACATGTCATACTCTATATCCCACTCTCATTTTCGATATAGTCATGCTACACTAATCCAATACCAAAGGGGCCATCTTCCCAAAGAGATTATTCTCACTTAAATCCACTATTTGAACCAGATGTTTCTCAAACAATTTATAGACTTCGATCTCTACATCATTGATATTGATCAAATTAAAAGTATTAGGATAATATTTTAAAATTTATGAAATATTAAATAAATCATGTATAACACTAAAAAATTATCAAATATCTATCTGTAATGACACTATACTAATTCTTTTAATGATATCAATTGACCCTTCTTACTTGGGTACCATTTTGTCATGACTCCAAACATGAAGATGTCCCAATATTCGTGAAACCTATAAAAACACTTAGTCTCCCACCTCAAATTCCAAAATTAGGTACATCTAATCAAAATATGACCACTATTTGATCTAAGTATTCACTAACTATTTCCAAATTTTTGTGAACATGCTCTGACATATCCTATATGAGACTCGACCCAATAATCATCAACTCCCCAATATCTAATCAACAATGAGGTAAATGAAAAATCCTTCCATATAATTATTTGAAAGGATACTTATGAATTAACAATTGATATCTATATTTGGAAATGTTTTCTAGAACCAAATGGTCCACACATGAACCCCCATGATCTAGGACACATGTGCACAATATTTCCTCTAATAAATGAATTTTGTGCTCCAACTACACATATTTCTAAGGGTGATAAGAAGTTATCATGTGATATATCCTACTAATAACATTCTATAACCCTTTATAAAATAATGAAGCAAAAAAAAGATCTTTATCTATGATGATACTTTGAGGCATTCCACATAAGTAAATTATCTTTTTAAGATAGGTATTCTCCAACTCATCAATAAATAAAGTTACTTTGTTTTTTAAGAAATGAGAAACTTTAGTTAAACAATCCATAATAAAGCACATTTAATCACTGCACCGGGGTTTCCTCAATAACCTAAATATGAATTCCATAGTTTCATCATCCCACTTCCACTCAAGAATGGGAAGTAACTAATGATGTCTAGTGAGACGATGGTGCTCGCCCTTCATAGGATGGAATGTGGAGCACCATGTGATGAAACCCTTAGTAACCCTCTTCAATTTGGACCACCAATACTTCTTCTTATATCCAAATATATCTTTATCAAAACCATGCTTACAAAATACCTTGAGGCATGTGATTCCCTTATCAAATCCTCTTGCATACTCGTAGACACCACAATATGACCTCATATATTAATAATATCATCATCATAAAGAGAGAAGTCTTATGGAGGATCCCCACCATATTTTTTATCCATCAAGACCATATATTCTGAATATGATAATTTAATTATATTCACTCTACTAATCTGTGAGGAGGTGATAGATAAAGGCATAAGGGCCACTAATCCCTAGTAATCCTAGAATCCATGTGCATATCTGTAAAGAGATTCATCATATTCCACTCATTTCTTAACTCATATACCACCTAATTAAAAGTCTTTCTAATTAGTTCATTAAAAAATAAATTACCCTTCATAGGGGTATATTCTATATTTAAATCAAAATAATGTAAATACTTGACCTACATTCAATGTCGAAGGTTTAGGTCCCACTATGAGAGAATATACCTTGGGCTATTATGCTCAATGTACACCAAAAATATATTACCCAATAGCTAGTGTCACTAATATATCAAGGTGTGAACCAATGAATCGTGATATAGATCATACATCGGTTAGTTACTCTCGTGAAACCTCTACTTTTTGGACCCATAAAAAACTTATTCACTATCTTGTATCATAATTGCTCCAAACCTGAATCTTAATGCATTAGAGTATAGTGTATAATACTTACCAAGATCAAATAAGGTGTGAATAAAAGCTATTATAAATATTGCTTTTATCTCCTGAAAGGTGATCTCACAAGCGTCTCACCATAAAATCCTCACCCTCTATTTGGTTAGGCCTTTCATCAGTGCTGTAAAGTGGGAAAAGTCCTGAATAACCCTCCAGTGATAATTGATGAAACCCAAAATGTTGAGAATATAAAAAATGATCTTTGGAATCACTTAGGAAACAAATAACTCAAACATCTTGAGTTATACTAATATGTATGACCCTACTATCACATGCCCCAAGATGATCACCTTCTTGATCCAAAACTAAAAATTTGAGAGCATGACATATTTTTGATGATTCTGAAGTGTACCCAAAAATAATATCTAAATGTCGTGTATACTCCCACCTTAACCTAGAGTACAAAAAGATACCATTAAGAAATACAACCATAAAATTATCCAAGTATGGAAGGTATATAAGGTTCATAAGGTCCATAAATACCATGGGTGTGGTCATCAACCAGTATTTCGTCCCCAAGTACTCATGTAAATCAAACCTTCTCATGAACACGATGGGAGGTATGTTGGAAGGACTCACCCTTAGTTGATGATATAATTACCTCAATTCAATATTATAGAACACCATGTATCCTCTATAATGATCTAATAAATCATTAATGTGAGGTAGTGGGTATAATTTCTTGACATTTACTTGGGATTTACTTATAATATTCAACACATAACCTAAAATAATCATCTTTCTTCTTGGAAAAATATTGGACAAACCAAATTGGATGTACTCGGTTATATAAACCTCTTCACCTACAAGTCCTCTAGTTGAACCTTCATCTCTTAGAGCTCTATATGAGTCATCTTATAAGAAGGAATATATATGTTCTTCACAACTACAATTAGCTCTATCATAAACTGAATATCTCACTCAAGTTGTAATATATATAATTCCTTAGTAAAAACATCATAAATATAATCTATCATAGGAGAAAAAACTATCAGATTCATCTCCCTATCATCCAAAACAAGTCAAGTAACATGGGACATGATCCCACCCAATTGCTGGTCATCAGGTCCAACATGACCTTCCTGCACATATCATTCTATAATATTGACATAATTATATTCATTAACATATGTAAATAATAATCATTAGTTATAGTAGTCTATATGGGACTAATAATAGATGAATACCCTTGGATCACACCCATAATTTTGTTTCAATAGGAATGACCCCATAGATACAATTTATAGGTATCCCTAATCCATTAATAAACTATGAAAATATAAAAGGGTGTGATGATCCTATATCAAACAAATAAAATACTAGTGTAAAAACTACTAAGATCACACCTATGACAGTAGATGGTTTGTCATCTTGATCAATAGGTGTAAGATCATTGACGTGTATCTAGCTTATACCTTAGACCAATGTCTCTTCTTAACTCCCACAAACTATACTTCCCTAATATCATGGATTCGCATGTACCTAGGACCCATTACCTCCACCCCAACTTGAACAGACAATAGAACAATAGTTACTCACCTATTGTGGAATACCTAGTCTATATTCTAAGTAGCATGTTATCCTAGATCCTCTACTTATCAATGCCTATTGATCTATTTTGAAAAACTAATATATGTTCACAATACTTCTATATAATTTTCAATAAAATGGTAGTTAGGTATACTAAGGATGGATATCCCCTCATCCACCACACTAATAGCATTTCATAGAACTGTATCCCTAAGGAAGAAGATATAACTCACTACACTAGATAATTTATTCATCCTCATCGAGACATAAACCATTATAATTATGATTCTTGTTTATTGAGGACCTACTTCTATCACCAACATAATAAGCTACATGTCTTGAACCTCTACTCTTATTTAGGTTTCTCTCGATAATAATGTTCAGATTCATGATCTCAAAAAAATATGGTGGATGAAAAAAATTCATATAAACCAAATCTCATTCCCCATCCCACCCTTTGAGTGTATTTATTGAGATATCTCATTTAAAACTAACATTAGGTAAAATCACTATTAAACAATAAATATTGAGACATACTTCATTAATCATATCCATCCTTGTGTTAGGTACAAGAACTATGAAGCCTTGTCTTCCCTTAGAGTCTATGAAAGGAAGTGGTTGAAAAATGGGTCTAGAAGTCCTTGTATGTAAACCTTACACACTATTATGAATAGACCAAAACATCCAACCAATACTTCATTTGTCCTCATAGAATGTACACCACAAACTTTACCATACACTCATAGGGTGTCTCAAGGTGGTCAAATATCATCTTAATGAACTCCACTTGGAGATCAACTTCTCGGGGTACACCCTCACCAATAATAAATAGTGGGTGTTGCATCTAAAACTCTCTATTTATATTATACATCTTAGTCATGAATCATGGAGTCTCCCTCTCCATAGAATTTATACCCTGTAGTAATCTCTTGAGGATTTAGTCATCCATGTTAGGTCTCAGTGCTACAAAAGGTTCCAGTCCAACCATCAATAGGGCATGATCATTAATTCCCATCTATTTCTCCATTGAAGGTCATTGTGAAGGTATCTCTTTAAAATTCCAAACACACACCTCTAAACACATTCATATAAAAATTATCAATATCACATTTTTGGGAAAGAAGTAAACATGAATAACACCTAGTTATCCTATACAACTCAAATCATAAGGTTTCACTAATTAGTCACTCTCTCTTGAATTGTTTATCCATACATAGGGTCAACATCATACATACATAAGATCCATAATATTAAATTTTGATTTTTTTATTTTTCTTTCATTTATAAATAATATCAAATTTTTGGTTAAGATAAATGAAATTCCATTTAGAAGTCATAAATTAAAGAGTTTTATAAGTTTTCCTTGTAATTTTATTTAATTTATCCATAAATAGTTTTTAACCATTTATCATCAAAAGGAAAATCATTTAAGGAATAAGTTAGATTATATGAAACCATCCAGTTATATGAAAAAACATCATATAAGTTGTGGCTGACACTTTAAATAACGAAATCATTCTCATAAACAAAGTAACCATCATAAGAAAGAATATGAATGGATTTTGAACCGTATATGTTTGATATATTGAATGAATTCACACACACTTTTCATTCTGGGCCAAGAGTATAAATACCATAAATCATAAATCCAAAACCCAAGTGTGTTACACTAGGTGAAATAACTCAACTTTAAATGTGAAGACCATGAATAAAAATCCCATCCATGTTAACTTGGATTTCCCTTATACATTGGTTAGCTACTCCCAAGTACAGGATCCATACCATGTTTTGACAATTTAATACCTTCAATATACCTTTCCTATATAGTAAAACAAAAAAGGATTATCTAATACCACTTTGTAATTCCTTTGACCTGGCTCACTGTATAGTAAATGGGATGACTGGTTTACATAACCTCAGACATGCCTTTCTATATGCCAAAGGCTACTAACTAGCAGTAAGGTTATAAGTTAATGTTGTGGGGATATTATAAAATCATATCAGATTCATAAATAACATATAAAATATTTACAATATCATATGTCTAAATAAATAAAGATAGAAGGAATCCCATCAAGAACTCATAAATAGAATACATTGTTTCAAGGAGTAGAATATAAATAGGGAGGTGGATTTTATTTAAAAATGAAATAAACTTATAAGATGCTATAAAATATATATAAATATAATTAAATAATTAAATATTAATAAAGAAAATCATAGTGGAAAAGTAAATGGGGAAAATAAAAGAGGAAATGAGCTCTTTAATAAAGAAGTTTGACAATAGTGCACAAAGTTCCCCTATGTCTACTCCCCTTAAGAAGGCTTGAGAGGTTTTTATATAACACCTTGGTTTTAAAATATATCTAATAACAAAAAAGAGAAATTTACTTACTTTAGATATAGGGAATCAAGGAATCAAGAGAAACCTTAGTTTCAATACAAATCCAAGAACCAAATAAACCCTTTAAAAAAAAGAAAGAAACCAATAATGAAAATAAGGAATAAGAAATATGAATTTCTTTTAGGAACACCATTTACAATATAAACTCTACTCTCATGAAAATAAAATAAGATAAAATAATGAGAGAGAGAGAATATTACAAATATGAGAGATAAGAGGTTACAAATAGAAGGTAAAAAGGCTCAAGAGAAGAATATTAAGATAGAACAAATAAATATAGATTGAAAAATCTTGTTGGATATTGATGATCATCGATGAATTTAATATGTTTTAAGGGTTCCTGTTAATGTTATTGAATCCCAGTGAATATTTACACATGATCTTTTTTACAAATGGATGAGAAATATTTTAAATTTGAATCCATTTGAAGATTGGAGGGGAATCCTTGTTCATTGGTAACCGAAAGGGTTTTTGTTGGAATTTTACTTTATTTTTATGAATATACATACCTCCCAAATCATCTATTTATATCATTTTATGGTGTTGTAGTGGACCAAGGTCAATCTAGAGGTTTAATGAGTCAAGTGGATCATTTTTTACCATTAATTAATGAACCTTATAAGATTATAGAATGGTAACTCTATCTAACAGGTGTGCAAGGTAGTGGTGATATATTTTTGGTATCTCTACTATCTAGATAGTGCACTTCAACTTATAAAAAGGTGGAGTTCTTCATGATATAGGAGGTTCGGTTAGTTCTCTCAGTTGTTTAGTGCACTCATAGCAGTTGGTTGGTGCTTTAATACTATGTTATAATAGGAAATGGTCCTCCTTGACTAAATTGACAACATTTTTAGGTCAGTTGTCTTCCTATCACTATAAATAAAAAAACAAAATTTCTAAAAACACACTTTAAAAAGGTTATAAAAACATTAGAGTGTTTTTTATCATTAAAAAAACTAGAAGAGTAAACAATCAATGCCTTTATGATGATCAAATCACTTGATATAAAAATAAAAATAAGGAAGAAAAAATATAAAAAATAAGGATTTACTAAATTTACATGAAACCAAGTCTCACGTTTAGAAATAAATCACCCCCAATGATAAAATTACATTTTAACTTCCATACATTCTTTTCTCTTTTTCCACACTCTCAAAAATTTCTCCCTCTTTGATATTATCAAAAAAGAAACTACAAATCAAGTGGGTAACGGAAATATGATATTGATAAAACAATATATACACATAATTTTGAAAGAAACTTCATATATACCTTGCACAACATTATCTAAATCCCCCTTAAGACATATTAAAGTGATGGCATTTTCAAACTATCATTAATGATTCTGTACAAACCTGGACCATAAATTAATTCCATTTAAAAGATTCTATAATGGTTCCTCCAACTATCTGATCGATGCCACTCACTAGATAGTGTGCAAGGTATTGGTGCTACATTTCTGAAATATCCACATAGTACATAGTGGAGTGTGATAGGCTATAAGTGTTTCTTTCAGTTATATCATATGTTCGGTGTACTCCTAGAAGTTGGTTGGTGCTTCACTACTGTGTTTGACTAGTAAATGGTCACCCATGAATACTTTAACACCTCTTAAGTTTTGTTTCCTTCCTATCACTATAACTCAAATAAATTACTACAAAAACTTGAAACAAGTTATAAAACATTAGAATGTTTATGATCATTAAAAAAACTAAGAGAGTCAAAAATATCCCCCATTTTGATGATCACAAGAACCTGATATAAAAATAAAGATAAGGAAGAGGAAAAATATAAAAAGTAAGGATTTAAAAAAATTACATGAAACTAAATCTTGATGGTACTGGGGTGATCAGTAGAATCTAGTAGGCCAGGGATTTTAAAATTTTCATCATCGAGATGATGGAACTTTTCATCACAGATGATCCGAGTACTGGTATGGTATGAGGATCTCACATAAAATACATTGAATACAAAAATGTAAACTAAAAACATACCTTTTTAGATCTAAATCCATGGTCGATTGAAAATTGTCGCTGATGGTCATTTTTTAAGGATCCATAACAGGATCCCTCAAGATTGTCCACACATTTTTTTTAAAAAAAATTAGACTTTCGATCATCGATTTTTTTGGTGCTAGCGTGGAGATACGATGATACCTTCAACACCTCGATGATCACTTCAATCCTCTGCCTTTATTGTTTGAAGGCGTTCTTGGATCATCACTTTAAGAGAGAGACTCTATCTATCTCAGAAGATGAAGAGATAGAGAGAGATAGAGAGATTCTCTCATTCATAATTTAATGAATAGTATATTGTGTGAGGGCCTCACTCTCTATTTATAGTGGAGGTTCTAAATACATGGTAGGGTTCCCCGACCCCTTTTTATTTAATTTCCACAAAATAAATAATTATGAAAAACTAAAATATGTCAATATTATTTATTATTTTATCACAGACTTGTAATAATATATTATGTGATAAACCTGAGTCATTTAACTCGACTCGCCATTCCCACTTAATATTAAATGAACCTTTAATATTAAAATAATATTTATTTGATTAATATTTTATCATATTTTATTAACTTGTAAATAATTTTAATAAATAAATTCAATACCAATTTTTATTTACTTTAATAATATGAATATAATTATTTATTATTGATCTATAACATGGAAAATACTCGAACACCATGGTGGAGCCCAACCATGTTTGATATACCTATTTAACTGAATAAGGAGGATTCTTGAATATTCTATTATGTGTGACACTCTAGGAACTTATCTCAATAGCGGTGAATATATTATATAGACTAAGAGTAGAGTCTAAAAACCTATCAAGGCACCTAAAAATATAAGGATAGTCATAGAAATGACTACCAACCTAATAACACGCACGATGTAATATAATCTCTTTATCTTTCATATCTCATAAAGCAAGACGAACTCTTGTTTCATTTCCCTTTTCTTTCTTTATTATTTGTTGATCTAACTAGATGGATTTACCCTCGAATTCCTTGGCCAAGGTCTTATTAAGGTACTACCATCCTGATCAACAAGGACTGAGATATATGACTTCCTCAACCTGAAAGAGACAAATACTTTCTCGACCATTCAACCAATGTAATACCATTAATGATGCACCCAACACAAGCTACCTCACCATGATTTCATTATCATGGTTTTTGCCTTGAATAAAAGTACACAATCAAATGGCACACACTAGTAATGATATCAAGTCAGGAAACCGATACACATGTCTGTAGATAGGAACAACCAATGACACCCAAAACATGTGGTGTTTTTATTAGTGGGTATGTACTCATGATATCACTACTAGAGATCACCAAGTGTAAAATTTATGAGAAGAAGTATCAATGATTATGATACCCCATAAACTAATATTCAAACATCTATGATGTCCAGTCAGTAATACGTATCTAGACCATAGGACATTTGTTTAAGATTAATGACATAGTATCTTGAGGTTCTCGTTATAGCATGGGATCTCTTATGACCTTTTGATATGGAAATTAGTATATGGAAATTACCATTTAATTGTGTACATTGAAATGTCTACACTAAAATGGTAAGTATACATCATCTATATATAACTATATACATGATATGGTAATCAAAATTACAACATAGTTGGGTCTAGGAAACCCACTATTTCAACACTCCCACATACACTAGATCCAACTTTATAACCACGATTTTTATCTACTCACATGATTAAGATCATATTTCTTCTTAGTAACAGATTTAGCTGCTGGGTCTTCCACATTTCTGCCGCATGGCTTATTCTTCTATATGCGACCTTACCTCATTGAGTAAAAAATTCCACAAATATGATATCCCCGAGTATATCCCTTTTTTCCATTGCCATAACTTGACATCTTGTATTGTAATAATATCATAATTTACATTTTAATAATATTTTACTTACTAGGAGTAATTCTAAGAACTAGAAAAAATCATTACATTTAGCTACTTTTTAGCTACCTCAAAAGATTCAACATACTCGATACTTATAGGTATGGCTACCACTAGATTATATGATCTTGTCTTTCTCAACACCTTATCTTAACCATGATACAAGAGAAAAATGATCTACGGAAGACTATTTGGTGTCCCAAAAAAACTAGTATCCTTATTCTCTACATACTAGGTACATATCATCTGTACATGCTGAAGTATAATCAGATAGTTCTGACTACACCCCTTGTAGTTCTCCTAAATATAATTGATATTTTCCCACTATAAATTATATCATGTAAATATCAGTTCTTATACATATCATGCCATATATGATTGATCCGTCACTGAAGCATATGGAACTCAACTCACAACTTAATATCCTCTTATTCCTTTGCATGTCAACTTGGATAGAATTATGCGACTTGAAACAAGCAAAAATTCCTCTCTTGAATTTTTATAGTTTTTATCTTTAATTATATGTAAATATATGTATGATTGACTAGGTCCAAGAAACTATTAGATCTACCTTGGTAGATCCTGTTCCCTAGAAATTAAGTTTCTACATAAATCAATCACTAGAGAAATACTTTCATCCTGGTCTTAACTAACTGTAAGACCAATAGTGTCTTTCCATATGTTGTAGAACATATTTTAATTGGAAAACATTGTCAATCCCACTAACCTATGGTAGACACATGGAAAAAATTAGTTCCAAGTGAATGTTCTTATATATTGTTGCTTACTTTAATCAGGAACTAGATTTCAGTAATTTTTAACCATTATTGGCATCAAATAGTGTCAACAACCCTTTATGGTTGCATCATATAGACACCTTCCATGAAATTTTGTCTTGACATCCAATGGCCAATGAAATGATCTTAAAAATTGGCCATGATAAGTAAAATTCTAATGGATTTAGACATCACAACTTGGTATAACCAATCAAACCTTATTAGTACATCACCTATACCATCCATGTATCAACTCAGTTGAATTTCCACCATAATATTCAATTTATAATCCACTTTTAAATTTGATACATGTAATCCATTATCAAATTTTAATTAATCTTGTCAATTTTAGCTAATTTCTATATACTACTCACTTGTAGAAATTATTATTCGTAATAATTAATTTATCATCGGTTATGGTGAATATAAAACCATTACTATAGTTTTAAACATCTTATGCATCATGTGTCTCTAGAACATTTCTATGCCACATGTACTTCTGGATCTTTTTCATATGCCTACCATTTGTGCATCTTGATAATTGGCTAATCCAATTTAATCTAGATCCCACAATATCTAATAGATATATCCACCCTTATATAGAAGTGTATACTATCAATTTACTACCACATTTTCTATATTATGGATTTATGTAATATATTAAGCAATTATTAGGATAATTAATTAGATTCACAAAGTGTTTAGCTTGTTGCAAGATTGTTTATATCCTAAAAACTCTACATATAAACACATGTACCATGACATAATGGATTTACATAATACTATGACTTGTATGATATCCATTTTTAATTTTTATTTGGAATACTAGTTATGTTATTTCACCGTTATTGTAAATCACGTCCTGAAATATGATGGAAATTACTGTAGGTTGTAACATTGATACTACTTACACCATAACTTTGATGTATAAAATGTGCATTTTATAATTGCTCCATGCTCTATTTTTTATCAATGATAACATGTAAGACTCATCATCGATCTTCCTTATTAGAATCAATGTTGTGAAGTAGATAAGGTAATGTGTATTTATAAATTACTCCATGATAAATTATCATGATCAATGAATGCTTGGTTAAGATATTCTTTGGCATGTCGATCTGATGAAAATCATATATTATGACCATTCTTATACTTCACTATTACTTTACTTAATAAATTATAGGAATCATATGAAGTATATTTACCACTAGCTTACCCTTGGAATAGTTCATGTTCTATTTTTTAACTAACTCTTCAAGATTTATGGCAAACCTTTATTTCTAAATGTTTCTTTGTCCAAAATAAATATGTCAATAATACCAAAGGTGTTTAGATGTGTTGATCCTAAATAATATATTGGGTATATCCACGATGTCCACTTTAGTTTACCTTGAAAAATAATTATCTTTCCACAACTAGGTAAATAAGTCTTACATTTTAATATTCATCACATATTGCCTATGATTCAAGTGCCAATGAACTATTTGTTAAGTATGTAATGCCACAAAAAACATTAATTCCTAAACTTGGAATGATTATTCCTTATGTAAAATGGAAATATAAGATAATTGTTTTAGTTATACTCTACAAATGTTTTACTAGAATCTATTACTTGGAAAATAGAATTTATGTGCTTCTCACCACTGACTTAGTAATCACTATTTCTCAACTGGTTGGAAAAGACACCTTACTTGTTGTAATGTTTCTATACTTACTTGGTTAATATATTTCAATATACATATCTGAAAGGAATATTGTATTTAATACCAAATAATTATTTCAGAAACAATACTTTTATTTGATGAAAATATACTGAAGAAGAAGTTATTTCTTGCTTAGTCAATTTAGTTCACTGCATTTTAAACTTCCATAAATTTATTTCAAGTTATGATATGAAAATAACCTCTTATTAAATAACCAACCTCTATCTTTTGAAGGAAATTACAAATGTGCCTTTGGCATAACTTTCCATTGTCTTGTTCACCTTTTCTTCCAATTTATTCACTATAAGAACTAAAGATGGTACTTTCTTTAATATAAGTATTTACATAGAAAACCTTACCTAAATAGGTAATGAAGCGTCCAGTCCATCTTGTTCATTTTTAATTTTAAATGAAACTAGAATAATTAGGTGTAGAAATGGGATGATTTGAAATATCATGTTCAGTCTTTCAATTTACACAAAGCTAGTGTAATATCGTCCATCCATATCTCGATTCACTTTCTCTTTGAAAGCTTCTCAAATATGCGACTACATGTTCAATAATTCATGTACCGATGTTGTAACTGAAAAGAACATTGGATTTTGGTGATAACATCATGACATAACAATAATATTCTTGACTTAGGAGTCTCCTATAATAATTTTTAACACTCTCGCTTCCTGAGTTGACATAAGAGGTATAGGGACACCATCACCTTGAATTTCCGATATAGCAGTATTATGCTCAAGTGCTTATACTACACTAAGAAATTCATGTTAGTTTGGACATTAACTTTGTCCAATATTGTAACAATTTTACTTGGGGTATAACATTCCATTTTCTATAAAATAAAACTGGCATATTACTAATTTTTTCTTGATTACTGAATTGGGAATTATTGATTAATTAATTAAATTATTAAATATCACCCACTATTTTATCGAATTCTAGGAACCCTCTGTACTAGAATCAAAATACTCTATCGCTTGAGTATTCTAGTGTAAAATATCTCTAAAACTCATCTCATAGTATATAATATTTGGTTACACTACAACTCAAAGGGTTAAAGGTAGGAATTTGGCAGGCCAACCACATTAACTCACAGTTCCTTGATTTGTTTAGAGTAACGCCCCAACCCTAGTTACCCAGAGTTAGTGCCTTATTACATAACATTGACATGATCACAAGAGATCAAGTCTCGAAAGACATATTAGTTTAATATCCTTGGTAGTACTAGATAAATACATAAGTTTTACATTAAATTATGAAATGGAAAAACTATAACATTATTTATCCTTTGAACACACTGATATCTCTTATCCAATTCCTACACATCAATCATAATATACTTCTTCACATCCTGGAAAAAATAAAACATAAGAAAAGGGTGAGATCAAATTCTCAGTAAGGATAACAATATAGATGAAACTATCATAAGAAATCATAAAAATTTAAGGCAATTTATAAGACTAAAACACAAGCCTTTTTAACATAAACTTCATCACAATATAGAAAAGATAAATCAAATAGTGCCATTTAATAATTCACATGGATATTCTACTAGTCAAATAATAACATGTAATATCAAGAGCTAATTTCATAATGATGAAATGAATAATTTCGGACACCATAACCACATATTCAAGGCCTTGTTCCAAGACTAAAAATAATAATTTTGTCAAGGCCTTATACCAAGGCACTAGTTTGTCTCATGAGACATACCGATGCATCGAGGAGTTATAGCAGTGTAACGCCCCGAACCCAGTTACCTAGAGTCAGTGCATTATTGCGTAACATTGGCATGATCACAAAAGATCAAGTCTCGAAAGACAGATTAGTTTAGTATCCTTGGAAACACTAGATACATTCATAAATGTTACATTATATAATAAAGTGAAAAATCACAATAACATAGTCTCCATAGTGCACACTTTTATCCCCTTCAGACTATCCCTGTAGGTCAGTCATTAAATATTTCTTTACATCTTGGGAAAAATAAAACATTGAAAGGGGTGATCTTAGATGCTCAGTAAGGATGAAAATATAGCGGAAACTTTCATAAATAAACATAAACATTTAAGGCAATGTATGACTAAAACAAAAGACTTTTAAACTTGAACTTAAACAAAATATGGCAAAAGTAAAATGAGATAATGCCATTTAATTATTCACATGGATATTCTACTGGTCGAATAATCACATGCAATATCAATAACCACTTTCATAATGATGGAATGCATAATTCCAGACTATCATAACCACGTAGCCAAGGCCTCGTGCCAAGACTACAAATATGATTTTGTCAAGACCTCATGCCAAGACACTAGTTTGTCTCATGAGACCTGCCAATGCATCGAGGAGCTATAGCGGGATCCACCTGTCACTTATTAAGTACAATGCATTCCTCATATGAACAGGTTTAAACATATCATAAACCATAACATAATTGTATCACATAAAACATGCATAAAGGAAACATAATATTTCCACAATTCAATCACAATATATCAATACAACACATTGATATAATAAAAAATTTATCAAAACCATTTTCAATACCAAAATAAAAGAAAATTAAAACATGGTATTTATTTTTCTTTTTAAAAAAAGTTATGGCTTATAGAGGAAGCTGAAACTCAAATAATAGTCACGGCGGTGGAGAAGTCATTGTTGCCACATATGCAATAAAAAACATTCCTTTTTTCATGTAGTAAAAACGCTTCGTATAAAAATATTCCTTTTGAATAAAATTCAAAGTCAAAGGGGTTTATACACCGTATAAATGAAAGTTGTGTATAAAACCAAATACGCCTCAATGAAAGGAGATTGAGACAAAGTCCTCAAAAAGATCATTTTTAAAATAAAATAGATATATTATGTGTATTAACTATAATTAAACATAAATAAAGTACAAATACAAGATAGGACATAATAATATCCTGACATAATTTGAAAGTAGGAGATTAACCCAAAGAATGGAAATTGGATTAAGAAATTCCTTTACCTCGTGTTCGACTTGACTCGACCGCTCTTTAACCTCCTGAATAATAAACTAGAGTTAATCTATACCTGCTTAAGAACCATTTTCAAGTTCATTATTCCTTTTATATCACTTATTACCATGTTATGAACATTATGTAATTATTTAAGTTAATAACGGTTGTTTTGTCGATCTTAGGTACTTGAGTCAAAAATAAACTTCTTATAATTACACTTTGTTCATGTGGTAAAATATAAATTATATCCATAATTATATTCATGATGTAGATATCATATACATAATATATATCCATTATATACATTCATTTATAATATTACATAACATTTAGAGGTAAGAAATTAAATGCACTGTTTATGGAGACAGTAAGCCGTACGTACGCATGCATGCTACTTTCATTTATATTTTGTATTTAATGGAATTAAGTTATAATTATATAAAGGTATAATATACTTACAGTATAATATAATGTATAATACCATTTAATACATCCTTTATACATCCCACATATGGCATTAACGATTCAAATCACTTTGAGGGGGCGGTAGTCCGCACTTCCTAAAATGAAAATATCGTGTTTACCCATAATGGAAACCATAAAGGTATGACATAAATGAAAAATACAGAAGCTTAAATAAAACATAAACATATTATATATCATATATAAATATAGTTACATCTTAATGGATACCTTTTAAGGTGTTATATGAGTGTTTAACAATCATCGTTTCGTGAGGAAGAAATTCGACATCCACAGAAACAGTATGTTCTTTAACCATTAGATGTAGGTGTGTGTAAGTGTAGCTCGAATACTTCTTATAAAAACATCCTAGTATATTTATGATACTGGTGTTGTTAAAAAATAAATGAATAAAAATATTTTAGGGGGTTGGATAAGCAAAATAAAACATAAGAACACAAGAGAAAACACTACCTTTAAAATGGGTAACTCTTTTTGATTTGAGCTCAAAGGCTTCCTTGGAAAGACTTCTGCACAAAGTGAGGCTTCTAGGAGTAATATTGGGATTTGGAGAGACAAAATGGGCAGGGTTTGGCCCAACCAAAGGCTTGAGAGGTGTGGGTAAGGTGGTAGAGGTGGTGGCCTTTTATAAGAGGAGAGAAGGGGCACTCTTGGAAAGATTGAAATGTTACTTTATTATGAAATGATTTTCAGATTCTAAAGGTCCCACACTTATATATTTCTAGTATAAGGTGATAAGGGTTCGAAAGATACTCATCCAATAGTTTTTTGACAAGTGTAATCCTTATATTTTACATTATCCTATCATTTTATTTAAATCATTAATTAATGAGGTAATCGCTGCATCATCATTGTGTCATAAAAAATTTAATTTATTTAATGTCTAAAAATTATAAAAAAAAGTATCATGATGTAGGAAATCTTTTTATATTTCTAATGAATATTTATAATAAAAAATATGACTTGTATAACCCCATTTAAAAATTGTTTTAGTAAAAGCACTCATGTTTGTGACATTTTTATTTTAACATTAAATAAAAAAATTTTAATGTCATTTTCCTACCAAAGTGGCTCCATGGGGTCCCCAAGTTGACCCATGGATTTTCTTGGTCGTCCATGACTCATAAAATAGGTGTATGACAAGTGTAAAGGTATTTTAATATTTTTATAATATCATTTTTACCTTAAATTTCACTAATTACCTTTAATCGCGATTAATTAAACTTAAAAGTTACTATTCACCAAAAAATTATTTTAATCCCATTGAACCAAATTTTACTTCCTAATGACAACCATGTATATCTAATTTTTGAAAATAAAATAACAGAAGTGGTAATGATTCATTTAAACGAAAAATCAGTTTTTTAACTACCACTTAGTGGTTTCACTATTCATCAAAAATTGAAGTTTTTCAGAACAATGCCAAAATTTCACCCTAAGCTATAATTGATATTCTGAATTCAAAAATGATGTCTATTTTATTAAATTTAAAACATATAAGTTGCATTAATTAATTTTATAATTAATTCCTGCTGTCACAACAAATAGCGTGTTTTTAAGAAACAATATATATCAAAAGATTGACAATTGTTTATGTCCAATTTCAAAGTGAAATTAATTATAATGAACACCATTGGATAAAATGGTAAAAATATATTCTAATTATACTTTAAAAACACTCAATAGTATAATTTATCACTATAAATTATTTTTATTAAAAAGGTTGTTTTTAAGTATTTTTCACTATTCATAGAAAATTGGAAGTTCTCATAAAATTACAAAAAATTCAACTTAGGATAATTTTGATATTACGAATACAAAAATGAAGTCCATTTTGAAATATAAAATTTATATAATTTCAAAAGGTGGGAATTACTATTCATAACTACTACTTTGATTGGTCGCGGTGTGTTCGAATCTCGAACTTGCATACAATTCAAGCTATTTCATTATTGATAGAGAAGCGTATCGTGGAAGCTCGGGGTGTTATATTCTCCCCTCCTTCAAAAAATTACGTCCTCGTAATTTGAAAATTTTCTTTGAAAATAAAGGGTTGAAAATAGAAAATACCTTTGTGGAAAACCCACATCAGAAATAGGGTTAATAAGAATATAACATTAAAAGAAAGAAAGAGAAGTACAAAGGTCACCCGAGATAGCCCATACTAGGATTCTATGAAAATATGGATATGGAGGAGAAACAAACCATCAAGGTCTAATGGAGAGTTGTAGAAAAGTTAACCAACAACGTTTTTGTTTTAAGTTACCTTTTATAAAGTTGAGGAATTTATTTAAGAGATTTTCTAAGAATGTAAGGAAATATACTTACTTGTCATGTAGGCTTTCATTATTTAATAAATTTTTACCACGAACCCATCTTTCACTCCAAATGGTAACAGAACTCAAAAATATTATATTTATCCTAATTGTATAAGGTTCCAAATATTACCACATACCATTTAGATTAGGAAAACTATTTTGTAATAATCAGGGACTTCCTGTAGGCTAGTGGTAGGTAATAAAGGCCAGTCGCACTATGGTTGTGGGTTCGATTCCTGCAGCTTTGTCCGATGTGACGGGTTATCCCCCAACCTGCAGGTTGTCCTTTTCCTAAAACTATAGTATTATAACATTCCAAAAATAATCTTAAGAAGTTTTTTAACCTTACACAATACTATTCAAGGTTCAACTTAATCCATTCCAACCTATATAGTTATCCAAAATACCTCTGTCCAGACTTTCTCTAAAAGGTCTCTAAATTCCAAAATCAATTGTAACATCAGATTCCCCAAACAAAGTAAAGTTTCTCTTATTGTCAAATACTAAAAATATGATTACCTTCATCATATTAAAAACTTAATGAAAAAAACAAGTACTGCAGTACAATCCTTATATATATCACATTATTATTATAACTAGAATATAATCCTTGAGTCCAAAAGCACCAATACATTAATTATTCCACTTCAACTGTAGTAACAACATAAGATTTTCCTTTATCACTTGGCCTTTTCTAAGGTAAGTTTCCCTAACGCTTAGGACATTCATTTGCATAATGCCCCATTTCCCTACAATTGTAGCATTCAACATTGATAGCCTCTTTCTTTCCCTTGCAATCACGAGCCTGGTGACCTTTTTCTCCACATTTATAACAAACTCTCATTCATTTTACGCAAGCACTGGGGTGATTCTTCCCACAATTATTACATAATGAAAAATCCTTCTTTCCCTTTTTCCCTTTTATCCATCTCTTATTCCACCGTTCTCTTCTTCTCTTGCTTTACTTTGTTGTCATAAGACTTAGAGAATTCATTTTCTGTCTTGATAGCACATGAGACAATATCTTCGTATGATGAGAATGATTGTGATACTAAATCTCGATGGAGAAATGGTTTTAACCTATCAAAAAAATGATCAATATTACTCCTTGGGTTATGTATATAATCTGTAGCATACCTCGCTAACCTTGTAAAGTTGGCCTCATACTTTGCGACATTCTCATCCTCCTTTTGTATCAGACTTAGAAATTGCCTTTCCATATCTGCTCGATGGTCATGTGGAAAGTATTTTTCTAAGAAAATTTCCTTAAACTCCCTCCATTACATACTTGATACTTCTTCATCTTCCTTTGTGTTTTGAATCAGCGACCACCATTGATTGGCATCTTCAGTGAGGCGGTAGACTTCCACGACAACCTTCTCCCTTTCACTACTCCCCAAGGCATGGAATATTTTCTCTAAGGAGTTTATCCATTTCTCAGCTACTAATGGATGTGTACCCCCATTAAATTTTGGCGGTTGTTTCCTCATGAAGCGGTCTAACATTGATCCTCCATGTTGCGGATCAGGGTGCTCCATACGAGTAAGGTTATTATTCATAACCTGAGTGAGTTGTCCCAGTATGGTAATAAGTTGATCTACACTAGTTTTATCTCTAGATCCACAATAATTATCTTGAGCCGGAGGGAAATCCCTACACGGAGTGCATGCATTGATACGGTGTCCATTCCTTCTACTAGGCGCTATTTCTAAACAATGGCATAAACTAGATTAGTTTATGAATCAAAATACATAATTCCATACTTGTAAAATACTTAACACAAATTGAACTATTTATGGATATAATCTATAATCATAAAAAGGTTTTCTTTGAGGAAGTATATACTCATAACCCTTCATAGTGGTTTTTAAAGAAAATGAGAATTATCCTAAGCATATCCCCCGGGAGTGTCGTAACCAAGAGTGCAGCAAGGCCTATTGTCGTGCACCAGTTCCCATTCGAGTCTAGCTCAAAGAGGTGTTTTTGGGTTTTACCCCGAGGTACATCTGTGCCAGATCCGCCTCTACCTGCTCGTATCCAGACAGAGATGTATTTCTCAGAAAACTCACAAAATCTCTATAATACCAAAATTCTAGGAATTTCTTCTATACTAATCCTCAAAGTCTATCTTTGGGATATGTGATCTAATCAGAGTTTATCTAAATCTAGCTTCCAAGGTTAGTACTAAACTGCCTCTGATACCAACTGTAACGCCCCAAACCTAGTTACCCAGAGTCGGTGCATTATTGCGTAACATTGGCATGATCACAAAAGATCAAGTCTTGAAAGACCGATTAGTTTAGTATCCTTAGAAACACTAGATACATTCATAAATGTTGCATTACATAATAAAGTGAAAAATCACCATAACATAGTCTCTATAGTTCACACTTCTATCCCCTTCAGACTATCCCTGTAGGTCAGTCATAAAATATTTCCTCACATCCTGGGAAAAATAAAACATTGAAAGGGGTGAGCTAAGATGCTCTGTAAGGATGAAAATATATCAGAAGCTTTCATAAATAAACATAAACATTTAAGGCAATGTATGACTAAAACAAAATACTTTTAAACTTGAACTTCAATATAATATGGAAAAAGTAAAATGAGATAATGCCATTTACTTATTCACATGGATATTCTACTGGTCGAATAATCACATGCAATATCAATAACCACTTTCATAATGATGGAATGCATAATGCCAGAATATCATAACCACGTATCCAAGGCCTCGTTCCAAGACTAAAAATAATATTTTGTCAAGGCCTCATGGCAAGACACTAGTTTGTCTCATGAGACCTGCCGATGCATCGAGGAGCTATAGCAGGCTCCACCTGTCACTTATTAAGTCCAATGCATTCCTCATATGAACATGTTTAAACATATCATAAACCATAACATAATTGTATCACATAAAACATGCATAAAGGAAACATAATATTTCCACACTTCAATCACAATATATCAATACAACACATTGATATAATAAAAACTTTATCAAAACCATTTTCAATACCAAAATAAAAGAAAATTAAAACATGGTATTTATTTTTCTTTTTAAAAAAAGTTATAGCTTATAGAGGAAGCCGAAACTCAAATAATAGTCATGGAGGCGGAGAAGTCGTTGTCGCCGCATACGCAATAAAAAACATTCCTTTTTTCGTTTAGTAAAAATGCTTCATATAAAAATATTCCTTTTGAATAAAAGTAAAAACAAAGGGGTTTATACACCGTATAAATGAAAGTTGTGTATAAAACCAAATATGCCTCAATGAAAGGAGATTGAGACGAAGTCCTTACAAAGATCATTTTTAAAATAAAATAGATCTATTATGTGTATTCACTATAATTACATGTAAAGAAATTAAAAATATAAGATAGGACATAATAATATCATGACATAATTTTGAAGTAGGAGATTAACCCAAAGAATGGAAATTGGATTAAGAAATTCCCTTACCTCGTGTCCGACTTGACTCGACTGCTCTTTAACCTCCTGAATAATAAACAAGAGTTAATCTCTACCTATTTGAGAACCTTTTTCAAGTTCATTATTCCTTTTATATCACTTATTACCATGTTATGAACATTATGTAATTATTTAAGTTAATAATGGTCGTTTTGTCGATCTTAGGTACTTGAGTCAAAAATAAACTTCTTATAATTACACTTTGTTCATGTGGTAAAATATACATTATATACATAATTATATTCATGATTTAGATATCATATACATCATATATATCCATTATATACATTCATTTATAATATTACATAACATTTAGAGGTAAGAAATGAAATGCACCGTTCATGGAGACGGTAAGCCATACGTACGCATGAACGCTACTTTCATTTCTATTTCGTATTTAATGGAATGAAGTTATAATTATATAAAGGTATAATATAATTCCAGTATAATATAATGTATAATACCATTTACTCCATCCTTTATACATCCCACATATGGCATTAACGATTCAAATCACTTTGAGGGGGCGGTAGTCCGCACTTCCTAAAATGAAATTATCCCGTTTACCCATAATGGAAACCATAAAGGTATGACATAAATGAAAAATATATAAGCTTAAGTAAAACATAAACATATTATATATCATATATAAATATAGTTACATCTTAATGGCCGCCTTTGAAGGTGTTATATGAGTGTTGAACAATCATCGTTTCGTGAGGCAGAAATTCACCATCCACAGAAACAGTATGTTCTTTAACAATTAGATGTAGGTGTGTGTAATTGTAGATCGAATCCTTCTTATAACAAAATCCTAGTATATTGAGGATACTATTGTTGTTACAAAAGAAATTAATAAAAATATTTTAGGGGGTTGGAGAAGCAAAATAAAACATAAGAACAAAAGAGAAAACACTACCTTTAAAACGGGTAACTCTTTTTGATTTGAGCTCAAAGGCTTCATTGGGAAGACTTCTGCCAAAATTGAGGCTTCTAGGAGTAATAGTGGGATGTGAAGAGACAAAACGGGAAGGTTTTGTCTGAGAAAACGTCTTGAGAGGTGTCGGTAAGGTGGTAGAGGTGGGGGCCTTTTATAAGAGGAGAGAAGGGGCACTCTTGGAAAGATTGAAATGTTACTTTATTATGAAATGCTTTTCGGATTCTAAAGGTCCCAAACTTATATATATAAGGGCTCTAAATCTACTCATACAATAGGTTTTTTACAAGTTTAAGCCTTAGATTTTACATTATCTTTTCATTTTATTTAAATCGTTAATTAATGAAGTAATCACTGCATCATCATTATGTCATAAAAATTTTAATTTATTTAATGTATAAAAATTATAAAAAAATTATAATGATGTAGGAAATCTTTTTATATTTATAATGAATATTTATAGTCAAAAATATGACTTGTATAACCAAATTTAAAAAAAAATTTAGTAAAAGAACTCATGTTTGTGACATTTTTATTTTAACATTAAATAAAAAGTTTTTAATGTCATTTTCCTACCAAAGTGGCTCCATGGGGTCCCCAAGTTGACCCATGGATTTTATTGGTCGGCCATGACTCATCCAATAGGGGTAGGACATGTTTAAAGGTATTTTAATATTTTTATAATATCATTTTTACCTTAAATTTCACTAATTACCTTTAATCGCGATTAATTAAACATAACAGTTACTATTCACCAAAAAATTATTTTAATCCCATTAAACCACATTTTACTTCCTAATGACAACCATGCATGTCAGATTTTTTAAAATCAAATCACAGAAGTGGTAATGTTTCATTTAAATGAAAAATCAGTTTTTTAACTACCACTTAGTGGTTTCACTATTCATCAAAAAATTGAAGTTTTTCAGAACAATGCCAAAATTTCACCCTAAGCTATAATTGATATTCCAAATTCAAAAATGATGTCTATTTTATGAAATTCAAAAAATATAAGTTGCATTAATTAATTTTATAATTAATTCCCGTTGTCACAAAAAATAGCGTGTTTTTAAGAAACAATATATATCAAAAGATTGACAATTGTGTATGTCCAATTTCAAAGTGAAATTAATTATAATGAACACCATTGGATAAAATGGTAAAAATATATTCTAATTATACTTTAAAACCACTAAAAATTATAATTTATCACTATAAATTATTTTGATTAAAAAGTTTGTTTTTAAGTATTTTTCACTATTCATAGAAAATTTGAAGTTCTCATAAAATTACAAAAAATTCAACTTAGGATAATTTAGATATTCCGAATACAAAAATGAAGTCCATTTTGAAATATAAAATTTATATAATTTCAAAAAGTGGGTATTACTATTCATAACTACTACTTTGATTGGTCGCGGTGTGTTAGAATCTCGAACTTGCGTACAATGCAAACTATTGCATTATTGAAAGAGAAGCGTATCGTGGAAGCTCGGGGTGTTACAATCAGGATCCACTCATCACTTAATAATTCCAATGCATTCCTCATATGAAAAGGTTGAAACATAACATAAACATTCTTATTAAAACTAGCATACGAAATGTTAATATTTTAACCTCAAAACACAAAAGGTATAAAAATACCACATCCACAGTCAAACATAACTCATTCAATACAATATGGAAGATTTTATTATAATAAATCAACCTCAATCAATAATAATGAATGATATTGACATAGTTAAAAATAATCATTAAAACTATTTGAGAGAAATATCACTTTTTTCTTGAAAACATTTTAAAGTATCACTATTTATCAAGAAGCAGTTTAAAAGAAATTTTTGAATCAAAATGTCCCATACCAATTTGAATATTTTAAAAAGAATTTTAATTTTAAAACATTCATGTCCATATAAATAAATATTTAAAACCATTTTTAAAACATGGACATTAATGAGAAATATTTAGAAGAATAAATATTTAAAACATTTAAAATGATACTTTAGTTAGAGTTCCTAACCTAATTAGAGGTGCTTGAATAAAAACATTAGATAATCAAAACTTTATAATATCATGAGAATAAAGGGATTCATTATATACTATGTCAAAGTACATTATATACACCAAATAAAATTGAATTGGCGCATAACAACAAATAAGTCTCAATGGAATGTAAATTGAGATGAAATCCCTTATAAAGACCATATCCTTAGGTTAAGGATAAATAAATGAAATAATTATGTGTAAAAAATAAAAATACACTCAATATTATTTTATATTTAGTGTAAATAAATAATAGGACATTCACACATATTCTGGTAAAAACAACACCAATGACTTGGATGTTTAACTCAATGAATGGAAATTGAGTTAAGATTACTCTTATCAAGTTCATATCAATGACTTGATAATTTATTAATGGATTTATTATGTGAATCAAAAGTATATCCACACAAAGTGTAGACTAAATTACTACATAAATAAATAAATAGTAATTTTACACATAATCTTGGAGTAAAATAATCAATGAAGTATACGTAAAACCCAATGAGTGGAAATTCAAATTAGAAATTCCCTTACCGATTTGGTAACTTACGAAACATACTCCCCATGAAAGAAGGATCATACAATGGATATGTAAATACCCATAAATTAAAGTATATTACACAAATAATACAATCATGGGCAGTACATACACCACACATTAGTAAATAGTGGAAAATATAGCATGAATCTCATGGGAATAAAAAGTGAGATGAAAACCCCTTACTGTGTACTTTTACTTAGTATAGGGTAGTTTAACCTCCTGTATAATGGTTAAATGATTGTTATTAAATTATAAAATAATCACATATATAAATATGACATCATATATGATCTTCTAATGTTTCTTTGTTAATGATATTTCAGTAGTATCATTGTTTTGAGTGTTAACTAATTCATTTTCCTTTATATGTTTTGTTATGTAAGTGATGTTTGCTATGGATAGAATTTATTAGATTCGTATCTAGAATGATGTTAAGTTATTAAAAATTATTTTTAATCATCAAATGAAAATTATTCATGAATGGTTAATATGGGGACTGAAATCTCATTACGTCGTGGAGATGGTAAGCCGTACGTATGCACAAGCGACAATATCATTCTGTTAGTGGTGAAATCATATGTAATTGGATGTTATATTATATATAAATAAAAATTAACATGTTATATTTATTATTTTTATCCTTTATACTCCTTATTATACCCATCAAAATAATGAAGTGTTGAATAACAAACTACACTACGATGTGGAGACGGTAAGCCATACGTATGCACGTATGGTGACTTTGTCATTAATAGGATGGATAGAATTATTAATATGATGGTAAAATATTTATAATAAAATCACAGTATATATAAGATACTGGAGTTATTATTTTGGTTTGGAAACAACAATGAAAGAGGAAGTGAAAGAAGAAAATAACTTTGAAAGAGGTGATGAAATTATTACCTCTTCTTCGGGTGATTCCTTTTGATTTGATCAAAAGGGCTCCTTATGTGGGATTTATGATCAAATTAAGTCCTCCGGGTTCAAGTGATGGTAGTTGGTAGGATATTTGAGTAGGTTTTTGCTGATACAAATGGATTTGGAGGTGTTCTTTTGAGAGAATGTGAAGTACCCTTGTATAAAAGTGGTGAGCGTAACTTTAGGAAAAGCTTTAAATATTATTTTATTATAAAATAATTTTTTGTTTATAATGGCTTAAAATGGATTTATTCCTATGATAAGGTGGTTATGGGTCGAAATCCTATCAACCAATAGGTTTTACACAAGTTTTGGTCACCATATTAACCTTATCTTTTAGATTTAATTCTTAGTTAAATAGTTTAACTTTTACAATGTCTTCTTGTATTTTTATATTACATGGTTAATAAACTTACTATAAAATGACAATATAACCTAAAGTGGTTTATTAATGACATATCTATCATTATATAAGTTCTTTAGCCGAACCTTATATGTTTAGGAATATTATATCATTTAATAATATAGTATTTGTTTTAAATACTCATTTATGTCAATTTTGAGACTATTGTGTATTTAGTTTTTATGAGAGTCAAAAAAAATTTATTACTTGACAAAAATATATTAAATCAACCCTAACATGTCATATTAACCTATAATATTCTTTTAATGCATCAAAAGTATCAATTTAAATTTTTTTATATTTATAATATCAATTATTTTAATCTTTCATTAATAAGGTAATTACTACATCATCATTGTGTCACAAATAAATTTAATTATCTAATGTCTAAAATTTATAAATAAAATACATCTTGTATTATCTTTCTAAGAAATATTTATAGTATAATTTATTTTATGTATAACCCTACATTAAAAATGGTTTAGTTATTAAACATTGAATTTAACACTTTTAACTCTTCTTTAAATAAAATAATAATAAATGTCTTAATCTAATCCAAGTGGATCAAGAGGATCAAATTTTATTTATAACGTTGATTTTGGTATAAATACACTTATCCAATAGAATTATGACATGTTTTAGGGTAATTATAATATCATTTTTACCTTTCATTACCCTATTTACTTTTAATCGTGGTAAATAAAATTCAAAAGTCACTATTCACCAAAAAATTATTTTCATTATATTGAACCACATTTTACTTAATAATTTCAACCATGTCTCTTGAATTTTTGAAATTCAATTCACAGAAGTGATAAAATTATGTTTTATGTAAATTAGAAAATGTACTTAGGATGTGGGTAAAAGACGGTAAAAAGTTTAATAAAATTTTATATATCTAATATTATTATAAAATTACTTCAATGAATTAAATTGTACTAATATAGATATTATGTATCTATTTTTAATTTAAAATAAATTTAAATTAAAAATAATTATTAAAATAAAAAGTCATCTTTAAACAATAGCGTGGTGTTTTTCACTATTCATCAAAAATTGAAAGTTTTTAGAAAAATACAAAAAATTCACCAAAAGATAATTTTGATATTATAAATTCAAAAATGATGTCTATTTTAATAAATTCAAAAAATATAATTTATATTAGTTAATTTTAAAAAATATTCCCATTGTCAAAACCAGAAAGTGGGTTTTTGAGAAGTAAAAACTATTAAAAGATTGATATGTGTTTGTGTCCAATTTAAATGTAAAATTACTTCCAATGACAAACATTGGATTAAATGATAAAAATATAGTCTAATTATACATCAATACCATTCAAATGTATAATTTAACACTATAAATTATTTTGATTAAAAAAATTGTTTTCAATTAAAATTTAGTATTTTTCGCTATTCATCAAAATATGAAATTTATCAAAAAAGCACAAAAAATTTATCCAAAATAAATTTTTTATGTCTCGCTTCTAAAGAATAAGTTTATTTTGTCAAATTTAATATAAAAAAGTGTTGAATATTAGATTTAAAAAGGGTTTACCATTAAAAGGTTGTAAAATTTCATTTTCTTAAAAATACTTCTTTTTATTTGAAAAATTGAATTTGAACTTATATTATGTCTAAAAAACACATAATATAGATGTTAAAATTATATGGAGTATATAAAATTTAAAATGCAGTTAATACTATTCATAACCATTTTTTTAACGACAAGTTTGGTAGGTCGTGGTGCACTTGAACTCAGTGTTGTGTGTAGCACAAGTTATTGAATTAATTTATAGAAAATAACTTACTATGAAATCTTGGGGTGTTAAATTCTTCCTCCCTTTTGTAAATTTTATCCTTGAAATTTTAAAATTGGTCTTGGAAATTTCATTGAATTCCCCACGTCGGAAAAAAATTCAATGAAACTATCACTTTAAAAGAAAGAAAGAGAAGTACATAGGTCACCTGGGATAACCCACACCAAGTTTCCATGTAAGAAAACATCGATATGGAAGATAAAATAAGTGTCAAGTTCTAATAAAGAGTGATATAAAAAATGATCAGGAGAAAGTTAACAATAAGAAAACCAAAAACTTGTGATGGGTTAAATGTCCATTAGTTTCCCAGTAGTAAAAGTAAATGGACAACGTTTTTTTTATGTTCCATTTCAAAAATTTAGGGAATATATTTATGGGATCAACTAAGAACATATATTGATATAATTATTTTTCAAGTAGAGTTTCATCCTTCAATAAATTTCTACCACTAAATCATCTTTTCTCCAAACGATGCGTATTCAAGGAGACTTGGTCACACCTAAAGCACTAGAATAAGTTTCTAGAGAATCACATAATCCAAAATGGATAAACATTATATTTCCCTTGTCTTTTGAGATTAACCCAAACCAAATGGTTAGTGCAAGATCAGATGATCCCCAAAATGGATAATCCTTTATAAAAATAAATACTAATATTAATTTCCAAAATTAATCAAACAATACCCAAAGTTTATTAAATACCATTCAATAAACAATTGTCCTTAAAATCCTTCAATATAATACAAACTAATATTGAAACCCAAAACTCAGAAGAATTTAATCACATAGTCTTTCATATTAGATCTTAGCATTTATCTCCAAATAACATCAACCACTCTTAAAGTCTCATACAGAAGTGTAATTAACCAAATCACATATTCTATATGATAGGTTTATCATTTCCATTAATAACCTAAATCACTATAAAAACATAGATTCTTCTAAATAAAAATCCACCATTACTCCTCGAATGAAATCCTGTAATATTCTATTTTCCTTAGGCATATAGTTTTTTCAACAGAGAAAACGTCTTCCAAAATAACATTTATCACTTAATCACCAAATCATTTTCTTATAATAAGGATATCAATTTTATAAAACACAATATCTCAAATCAAGTTATTATTGACCAATAAAATCATTTAACTGAAAATAATTAGTCACACTAACCAGGGACTTCACGTAGTCCAGTGGTAAGCGATAAATCCCAGTCACACTTTGGTTGTGCGTTCAATTCCCACAGCTTTGTCCGATGCGACGGGTTATCACACGGTCTGCATGTTGTCCTTTTTCAAAAAAATATATTTTATAACATTCACAAAATGAGATAAATTCTCCAAAATATTCATAACATAATTTAACAACAAATGTTATCTCATACCTCGCATTTTCATCCCAAAAATTAATAACATGTAATTGCCTCAAATTCAAGGGTCATATAAACCCAAATGGTTCTTTATAACTATATCCACAAAAGAAAAGATAATTCTTCCTCAAATAGAATTTTCCCATAACAAACTGTAGGGTTACACATACAAGAGAAAAGTCTTCCAAAGTAATCCCATCAAAAAAGATCATTAATACTTTTAAACATTTTCCCATCCCTTTATCTCCACATAGGTTCTTCCTTGACCTATTAGTTATCCTATAGAATATGGAATTGACTCAATTAATTACATGGTCCCCTACATTTACGACAAATGACTATAAATGGATTCTTATGATCATTTTTATTTTTTTCTATAGTACTCTTCATTTTCCCTCAGTAATTTTTTACTTTATGTACTTCTTTCCCACACATAATGCATTTTTTGGTTCCATTGATACACTTTCCTAGGTGTCTCCTTCCACATTTCTGGCATGATGGAAATTAATCTTTCTTTTCTCCACGGTCTCCAATGATGGATCTCTTATCATTCTCCGCCTTTTTCTTCTTTTTTGAGTTTGGTAGATGGTTAACGTATATATTTTTTATCATATTTTTGGAACAATTCTTTAGCATGATCATAATATCTTTTACACCAATCAACATTCCATTTAGTTTCTCATTTCCACCATCATGACCACCTTGAACATCATGTTCAAAGTTACTATTAATTCCTTAGAATCCATATATTAACTAAAACCAGTAAGCATAGTGTTAGTAAGAATAGTCATAAGATCATTTAGAGAATATCATGACACCTTATTTTTAATCTAAAACACCTTATTATTAACCAAGGTTATTTATTCTTATCATATATTAAAATACTTCAAATCGGTTTGTAAAGAAAATGTGAATTATCCTAATCATATCCCACAGGAGTTTCGTAACCCAGAGTGCAGCAAAGCCCGTTGTCGTGCACCAGTTCCAGTTCGAGTCTAGCTCAAAGTAGTGTTTTCGGGTTTTAACCCTAGGTACATCTATACCAGAGCCACCTCTACCTTCTTGTATCTATATAGGGATGTATTTCTTGGAAAACCAACATAATATTTACATTACCAATTTGTTTTGGATATTCGTCTATATTAATCCTCAAAGCCTATCTTAAGGTAGTGTTTTCTAATCAGAGTTTTTCTAAATCTAGTTTCCAAGGTTTGTACTAAACTTTATCTAATACCAACTATAACTCCACAACCCTAGGTACCCCAAGTTGGTGAATTATTACATAAAATTTTCATGATTAAAAGATAAAAAGTCTCAATAGACCGATTAGTTTAGTATCCTTGGAAGTACTAGATACATACATATGTTTTACATTAAATTATGAAATGGAAAAAATATAACATTGTGTCTCCTTTGAACACACTAATATCCCATAGACTATTCCTACAGTTCAATCATAATATAATTATTTAAATCCTAGGAAAAATAAAACATAATAAAGAGGTGATATCAAATGCTCGGTAAGGATAACAATATGGCAGAAACTATCCTAATAAATCATAAACATTTAAGGCAAAGTATAAGACTAAAACACAAGCCTTTTAAACATAAAATTCAGCACAATATGGAAAAGAAAAATCAAATAGTTCTATTTACTTATTCACATGGATATTATACTTGTTGAATAATCACATGTAATATCAATAGATAATTTCATAATGATGGAATTCATAATGTTGGACATCATAACCAGATAGACAAGGCCACATTCCAAGACTACAAATTATAATTTTTTCAAGGCCTTGTTCCAATAAACTAGTTTGTCTCATGAGACCTACTGATGAATCGAGGAGCAATAGTGAGCTCCACCCATAATTTACTAAGTCTAATTCATTATTCATATGAAAAGTCTAAAACGTAACATAAACATTTGTATTAAAACTAGTATATGAAATGTTAATATTTTAACCACAAACCATGAATGGTATAAAAAACCACATACATAGTCAAAAATAACTCATTCAATACAATATGAAATATTTTATTATAATAAATCAACCTCGATCAAGAATAATGAAGGATATTTAGATAAATGAAAATAATCACTAAAACTATTTGAGAGAAATATCACTTTTTTCTTGAAAACATTTAAAAGTCTCACTATTTATCAAGAAGCTGTTTAAAATAGATTTTTGAATCAAAATGTCTTGTACCAATTTGAAACTTTTAAAAGGAATCTTAATTTTAAAACATTCATGTTCATATAAATAAATCTTTAAAACTATTTTTAAAACACAGACAATAATGACAAAGATTTAGAAGAATAAATCTTTAAAACATTTAAGATGATATTTTAGTTAGAGTTCCTAACCAAATGAGAGATGCTTGAATAAAAATAATTGAGGTAATAAAAACTTTATAATATCATGAAAATAAAGGGATTCATGATATACAATGTCAAATTACATTATATACACCATATAAAAGTGAATTGGCGCATAACAACAAATAAGTCTCAATAGAATGTAAATTGAGATGAAATCCATTATAAACACCATATCTTTAGGTTAAGGATAGATAAATGACATAATTATGTGTGAAAAATATAAATACACTCAATATTATTGGATATTTAGTGTAAATAAATCATATGAAATTCACACATATTCTTGTAAAAACAACACCAATGACTTGAATGTTTAACTCAATGAATGTAAATTGAGTTATGATTACTCTTATCAAGTTCATATAGATGAATTGAGAATTTATCAATGGAATGATTATGTGTATCAAAAGTATATTCACATAAAGGGTAGTGTAAATTACTACATAAATAAATAAATAGTGATTTCACACATAATATTGGAGTAAAATAATCAATGAAGTATGCGTAAAACCCAATGAGTGGAAATTGAAATTAAAAATTCTCTTACCGATTTGGTAACTTACGAAACATACATCCCATGAAATAAGGATAATACAATGAATATGTAAATACCCATAAATTAAATTATATTACACAAATAATACAATCATGGGTAGTACATACACCACACAAAAGGAAATAGTGGAAAATATAGCATGAATATCACAGGAATAAAAATTGAGATGAAAACCCCTAACCTTGTACTTTTCCTTAGTAGAGGGTAGGTTAAAATCCTATATAATGGTGAAATTATTGTTATTAAATTATAAAATAATCACATACATAAATATGATATCATATATGATATTCTAATATTTATTTGTTAATTATATGTTAGTAGTATCATTGTTTTGGGTGTTAACTGATTCGTTTTCCTATATATCTTTTGTCTTGTAAATCATTTTTGTTATGGATAGGACGTATTCGATTAATATCCAGAATGATATTAAGTTCTTAAAAATTAATTTTAATCATAAAATTAAAATTATTCTTGAATGGTTACGATGGGTAACGAAATCTCATCATGTTGTAGAGACGGCAATCCGTACGTACGCACGAGCAATAATATCATTCTATTAGTGGTGAAATCATATGTAATTGGATGGTATATTATATATAAAGAATAATAAATATGTTATATTTATTATTTACATCATTTATACTCATTATTATATTCATCCAAATAATGAAGTGTTGAATAACAAACTACACCACGACGTGGAGACGGTAATCCGTACGTACGCACGTATGGTGAATTTGTCATTCATATGATGGATAGAATAATGAATATAGTTGTACCATATTTATAATAACATCACAGTATATATAAGGTATTGGATTTATTATTTTTTTATGGAAACAATAATAAAAGAGGAAGTGGAAGAAAAAAAGAACTTTGAAAGAGGTGATGAAATCATTACCTCTTCTTCGGGAGCTTCTATTTATTTTGATCAAAAGGGCTCCTTAGGTTGGTTTTTCGATAAAAGTAAGTCATATAGGTTCAATTTAGGGTAGTTGGGAGGATATTTGATAAGGGTTTGGCCGAGACAAATGGCTTTGGAGGTGTGGTTTTAAGAGAAGGGGAAGTACGCTTTTATAAGAGAGGTGAGGGTCACTTTAGGAAAAGCTTGAATTATTATTTTATTCTAAAATTATTTTCGGTTTATAATGGCTCCAAATTGATTTATTTCGAGGATAAGGTGGGTATGGGTCGAAAACCTTTTAAAAAATAGGTCTTAGATAAGTTTAGGTCACCATATTAACCTTATCTTTTAGATTTAATTCTTAGTTAAATAGTTTAACTTTTGCTATGTCTTCTTGTATTTTTATATTACATGGTTAATAAACTTACTATAAAATGTTAGGAGAATCTAAACTGGTTCATTAATGACATATATATCATTATATAAGTCCTTTGGACAAACCTTATATATTTAGGAATATTATATCATTTAATAATATAGTATTTGTTTTAAATACTTATTTATGTCAATTTTGACATTATTGTGTATTTTATTTTTTGTGAAAGTCAAAAAACACTTGATTACTTCGAAAAAAATATATTAAATCAACCCTAATATTTCATATTAACCTATAAAATTTGTGGAATTCATCAAAAGTCGCAATTTACATTTATTTTGATATTTATAATATCAATTATTTTAATCATTCATTAATTAGATGATTATTGCTTCATAATTGTGTCATAAATACATTTTATTATATAATGTCTAAAAATTATAAATTAAATACCATGATGTATTAAATCTTTTTAAATTTATAATGAATATTTATAGTTTAATTTATCTTATGTATAACCCTATATTAAAAATGGTTTAGTTATTAAACTTTGAATTTAATACTTTTAACAATTCTTTAAATAAAATAATAATAAATGTCCTAATCTAATCCAAGTGGATAAAAAGGATAATATTTTATTAATAAAGTTGATTTAGGTATAAATTCACTTATACAATATAATTAGTACATGTTTTAGGGTAATTATAATATTATTTTTACCTTTAATTACTCTATTTGCTTTTAACCGCGGTAAATAAAATTTAAAGTTACTATTCACCAAAATTATTTTCATCCTATTAAACCACATTTTACTTAATGATTTCAATCGTGTCTCTAGGATTTTTGAAATTCAATTCATAGAAGTGGTAGAATTATGTTTTATCAAAATTTGCAAATGTGCATTGGAGGTGTGTAAAAGACTGTAAAAAGTTCAATAAACTTTTATATATCTAATCTTATTATAAAATGACTTAAACGAATTAAATTGGACTAATATAAGTATTATGTATCTATTTTTAATTTAAAATAAATTTAAATTTAAAAATAATTATTTAAATAAAAATTCGTCTGTAAATAATAGCGTCGTGTTTTTCACTATTCATCAAAAATTGAAAGTTTTTAAAAAAATGAAAAAAAACACCCAAAGATAATTTTTATATTCCAAATTCAAAAATGATGTATATTTTACTAAATTCAAAACATATATGTTGTATTAATTAATTTAAAAAAAATATTCCCGTTGTCAAAACCAGAAAGCGGGTTTTTGAAAAGTAAAAAATATCAAAAGATTGATATGTGTTTATGTCCAATTTAAATGTAAAATAACTTCAAATGAAAAACATTGGATTAAATAAAAAAACTATAATATAATTATACTTGAAAACCATTCAAATGTAAAATTTAACACTATAAATTATTTTGACTAAAAAAGTTTCTTCCAATTAAAATTTTGTATTTTTTCACTATTCATCAAAATATGAAAGTTATCAGAAAAGCACAAAAATTTATCCAAACAAAATTTTTATGTCCCTATTCTAATGAAGAAGTTTATTTTGTCATATTTAATATATAAAAGTGTCAAACATTATATTTAAAAAGGGTTTGCCGTTAAAAGTCGGTAAATTTTCATTTTTTGAAAAATACTTTTTTTTATCTGAAAAATTGAATTTGATCTTATATTATGTATAATAAACACATAATATGGATGTTAAAATTATATGGAGTATATAAAATTCAAAATAAAGTTAATAATTTTCATAAACATTTTTTTTAAATGGCTAGTTTGGTAAGTCATGGTGTGCTCGAACTCGATGTTGCATGTAGCACAAGCTATTTAATTACTTTAAAGAAAATAACTTATTATGAAATCTTGGAGGTGTTACATTGAGTGAAGTCCCACCTTCAAAAATCATAACATAATTTACTCAACTCTTTCATATAACATTAAAAAAATCAATATTTGGATACTTATTTTTTAAAACTATATTTAAGTCAACCCACCACTCTCATAAGAACTCATCGATAGTAATAGGCACCCTCAGCTTTGTCATGATAACCACCCAAAACCCAGTTGTGTTCACACTTGAATGATGGAAGGCAGTAATGACTTAATATTTCTTTGAGGGTTTCTTGTGTTTATCTGTCAACAAATGTAATACGTTTATATTAATCTTGTTCATCTATGTTATCACACTCACATCTAAACATTAATAGAAAAACATTTAAAGCTTCTTTATGTATTTAATTATTTATTATTTTATTTATTTTTCTATTATTATAAAATTATTAAAATAATAAATAAATGCGTAAATCAAATCTACTACTCGACTGGTGTTGATCATCTTAAATGACCTAAGGGAATCATACTTGATTCTTCGCTTGACTCATGATGCAAATCTCCCCCCATCGAAAAATGTCCGCTATTTGTCTGGAGAAGTGCCTTGATTTGGAATTTCCTTGGGCTTACACAGTCCTCATCATGGAAGGGTCCACATCACATCTAGAGTACCACCTCATCTTTACGTGATCCACATCATGTTTGGAATATCGTCTCGCCTTGGAAGGGTCCACTCCATACATCGTCTTCATCAATATACAAGTATACCTGGGCGTTGTCGAGGGGGACTAGGGGCGTAATATACATTAGGTAAATTGGACTTGTAGGTTCTTATACAAATTGAAAAAAATAAAGATGACTCTCAGACTTCCCTTTAATTAATTATAGACAATGCATGTAGTTAAACTATTAATTAGATAATAAAATGCAGAAAAACAAAGGCCGATACTCAAGAAAATTATGTGGCTTAAATAAAGGGTGATAAAATTAAATTTCATTATATAAAGTATGAGGGATTTTAATTAAATTAAATGAATTATAAAATTAAAATAATTTAATTATATTTCAGTCCCCTAATTTATTTAATTTTAATACAAAAAATTAATTTAATTAATTTAATTCAATTTAATAACAAAATTGAATTAATTTAATCTGAACATTAAAATTATTAATTTTTTTAAAAAATTAATACTTTAATTAATTTAATTTAATAATAAAATGAAGTAAATTAATTAAATTAATTATGGTTTTCCAGAGCCTAAAAACCCGCCCTGTGCCTTTGCGGGTCACGCCAAATGCACGGAGACCCATAACGGGATGAGAATCGCCCATGCTGGGTTATTATAGGCTAGAAATTTCTTCCCAGACCCATTTTGAATTAGTAAAACCCACCAAGTCCATATTCGGTCGATTGGGTTCAACAACATAAAGGTTACCTCCACCCAACATGGTTAAGCGAGCCCGAAGCTTAGTAGGGGGGCATAAGGTGGCAACGTCCGGGTTCGGTTGGGAGTACTTAGGAGGAGCGGTGGCGGACCGAGCCTAAAGATTTGAGCGGGTAATCGATCGGGGTCGACAGTAGGGTAGTCTAATAAAGGGAGGTGGAAGCGGTTGTAGATTCTACGTGAAACGCGGCTAGGCGGTCGACACATTGGCTACTCAAGGTTGTCGCTGATGGAGGTGGATGCATTGGGGAGGCCGCGGTGGTATGTTGCATGCCGACAGTGGGGGAGGTGTGAGGCTAGTTCATGTGGGAAGACCACCTTTTTTTGTCTTTTTTTGTCTTTTTTTATTGTTATCTTTTTAAATCCCCTTTACAAAAATCTACACCCCTTTACAAAAATCCACAAGCTTTAAAAATTTCCACACACCCTCCATCTTATAAAGGCTAATAAAATAGCCTTTTGATAATAATCATAATAATTATATTAATTTATTTTAATTTAATTAATTAATTAATTTTATTTAATTAATTATTATTATTTCTAAGTATTTTACAAAGGAGAAACACGTGTCGACCAAAAAAGTTCTGATCACCGAATTCCGATAAAAACCTGACCAGTATCTCAAAATGATCAGAATGATTTGATCCGATTTAAATGGAAAATAATAAAACATTTATGTTTCAATTTTAATACTCAAACTAAAAGAAATTGATCCGTATAAAAAACTATGGATGACCATAACTTGGTCATCTGTTATCAGATTGACCTCTCGTCTATGATGTTGGGACCGAAATCAAATCCTCTACTTAAAATTAAAGAAAATAAATTTTTCTAGGATCATAGAATTTTTATAGTCCCTCTGATACAAATTAAAGTTATAGGGTCACTCATCAGAAGCAGGTGAGATAGTTATTTTAAAATTTTCATCATCGGACTATGGAACTTTTCATCATCGACGACCTGAACTCTGGTGTTGTCTGAGGATCTCATGTAAAATACACTTAGCACAAAAACATAAACTAAAAGAATACCTTTTTATATCTAAATCCACAGTCAAATATAAATCATCATTGGAAATCATTTCTTGAAGGATCCATAGCAAGATCCTTCTAGATCTTTCACACGTGCTTTGAATATCTATAGGAGCGTCGATTATCAAATTCTGGGTGCTAGCGTGGCGATCTGATGATACCTTCAATGCCCTGATGATCACCATGATCCTCTGCCTTTGTTATTTGAAGAAGTTCTTGGATAGTCACTTTAGGAGAGATACTCTCTCTTTAGGAAGACGAAAGAGATAGAGGCTCTCATTCATAAATGAATGAATAATACGTTTTGTGAGAGCCTTTGTCTCTATTTATAGAGGAGGTTCTAAATACCTGGTAGGATTCCCCGACCCCCGTTTATTTAATGTCCACTAAATAAATAATTATGACGAACTAAATTGTGGTAATATTATTTATTATTTTATCACATACCTATAATAATATATTATATGATAACCCTAAGTCATTTAACTCGACTCACCATTCTCTCTTAATATTAAATGAACCTTGAATATTAAAATAATATTTGTTTGATTAATATTTTCTTGTATTTACATTAATTTTAAATACTTTTAAAAAATAAATTTAATATTAATTATTCTTTACTTGAATAATATGAATTTTTTTATTTATCGGCGATTGATAACTTGGAAAATACATAGACTCTATAGTGGGTCCCACCATATTCGATATACCTATTCATCTGAATAGGGTGGATTCTTGAATACTCTATTGTGTGTGAACCTCTAGGCTCTTATCTCAATAGTAGTGAATGAAATCTATAGACTATGAATGGAGTCTAGCAACCCATCAAGTCCCCTAAAGATATAATGATAGTCATAACAATAACTACCAACCAACAAACATACACTATGTAATATAAACTCTTTATCTATCATATGTCATAAAGTAGGACACATAGTTGTGTTATCGGCCTTTTCTTAATTTATTATTTTTTGATCTAAGTGGACTAATTTACCATCGGCTGTCTTGGAACAGGTCTTATGAAGGTACTGCCATCTTGATCAATAAGGCCAGAGATATATGACTTCCTCAACCCAGAAGTGGAAAATCCTTTCTTAACCATTCAACCAATCTCATACCATCAATAACTAACCCTATAGAAGCTACCTTGCCACAATTTCATTATCATGGTCTTTTACTTGCATCAAAGTACACGGTCAAATGGCACACACTAGTAATGATTTCATGTTAGGATACCAATACACATGTTCATAGATATGGACAACCAATGACACTGAAAACATGTAGTGCTCTTATTGATAGGTTTTTCCTCATGATCTTGCTACTAGAGATCACCAAAGGTGAAATTCATGAGAATAAGTCTCAATGCTTATGATCCTCCAACACCTGATAGTCAAACATCTAATATTTATAGTCAGTAAGATGTATCTAGACCATATGACATTTGTTTAAGATTAATGACATAGTATCTTGAGGTTCTCACTATATCATGGGATCTGATATAGCCTTTTGATCAAAAATTAATCTATGGACATTACCATTTAATAATGGATTCAAAAATTTCTACAATAAAATAGTAAGTATATATCATGTATATCTAACAATATACATGATATGGTAATCAAAAGTACTACATAGTTGGGTCTAGGGAACCCACTATTTCAACAAATCTCTATTTTATAAAGTAATTATTCCCCTTTATGAAAAATTATTTGAACTTACATACATTATTTTACCTTTTTCATCTATCTCAAAAAACTTCTCCCCCTTTGAGATTATCAAAAAGAAACTTACAAAGATAGCTGGTTAGGGGAATATGATATAAATAAAACAAGATATACACATGATTTTGAAAAAAACCTTCATATATAACTTTATTAACATTATCTGACCCCCCTTAAGAAAATTAAGACATATTAATGTGAAGGGATTTTCAAAATATCATGTTTCAACAAATAAAGAGACAAAATCAATTAATCTCTAGAAATCATGTAGATATTAATAATTAAGATCATGCTAAAAAAGAGACAAGATAAAAATTACTTCAAAATAATATCTTTTGAAAAATAAGGATCCTTAAACATGTAAAGATATTCAAATAATTATAAAATATTTACAAATAATTAAAAAGATTATTCAATGAGAAAGACATTTAAAATATGATTTTGGGAAGGGATATTTTTAAAATAAAAAAGATATCTATGTCAAAAACTCAAAGAAAAATATTAATAAAATAATTCATGTCGATGATTAAAAAATACTTAGATTTCAATGATTTTCACAAGAATAGTTACATGTAAGAGATAAAATATTTATTATTAAAACACCTCCCCTAAAATAATTAAATCATATAAAAGTAAGATAGTTTCTGGATTTTATGACATTTCCAACTTCATTGATTTTATTTTATGAAAAGTCCATCATATAATATGATAATTAATCTTGGTGGTGCTTCCATATAAGATATAAAATTAGTGTACCTTTTAGTACCTATATTTTGGGCACGCCAGCGTGAGAACTAAACTATTTTGGTATTGAGACAAATTTAAGTCCACAAATATTTTCAAGTAAGGATTTAGGGACCCAAAATTATTTGGTATGAGATTTTCTATTGATAATATTATATGTAATATAAATTTATTTTTTACTACCAAATATAGAATTTTTAATAACATTCTTAAATTAAGTACCATATTTTATGAAAATAATTACAAAAAAAATATTTTTTAAAATTACTTCAAAAGTAATAATTTTAGAAAAACTCACATTATTTTAAAAACCAAAATAATAATTATTTTTTATTAGAAGTTTAGAACACATAATATTATTCAATTTGTTTCTCCTTGACTAAATTGAGAAAGAGTGTTTTGAGATATTTAATTTGGGATTCTAATTTTTGAACATTTTTTTGTTGTCCTAATTTCAAAAACAAAACCATATTTTTTATTTATAAAGTATATCATTTTCATTAAAAAGTCTATATTTTTATTTAATAACATGTTTTTATTTCTTATTAAGATCTTTCTATAATGAATAAAGTTCATGAAAACCATTTTCAAGTTGATCATAAGCATATTTTACATATTCATAATTAAGTTTACTTTTGGATCAAGAATAATATGGATTATATGAAGAAGAGTAATGATAATGAGAGTGATAAATAGGAGAACTAACCTCATTTCCCACCTCGATATGTGCCATAGGGAATTTAGGACTTGAGCCTCTTAATTTGGTTGAGTCCATGGAGTCTTCACTGGCACTCCAAGTTAAAACTTTAAGAGATTTATACCCTTTATTATTTTCTTTTATCTTATTTTTATAGAGGTGTAAATATGACCTAATATGTCTTTTTTATTGAATTTATATAATGTTACATCCGGTACTTCAATTTGATTTCTCTTTTTAGCATGGGAGAAATTTTTCTTCTTTTTATTCAACTTGTTCAATTTCTTGGTAAAACATTCAATTTCAAATTCATTATCAAATGAATAATAATAATAAATAGTGTAGAAAGAAATATTTCTTTTAGAATCATTAGCTTCCTTTGATTATTTAACATCTTTTTCGGCTTCTCTATTCATAGTGGTCTCATATGTCATGAGAGATCTGATATGATCTTTGACCTCTATTTTCATTATATCTTTAGATTCTTGGATTATGGTGAATTTTCATGCCTAATTTATTGGTAAAACTCAAAGGATCCTTTTCACTAATGTTTTTGTAGACAAATTATCACCAAGAGAATTTTGACCATTAAAAATGTCAGTAAAGTGAGAAAACAAACTCAAAATGAATTCATTCAAATATATAGATAAACATTAAAAATCTTGTGTATGCATGTATAATCTTGTATCTTTAACCTTATTGGTTCCTTAATGAGTAACTTCTAGATATTTACATATTTAATGGGTGGTTTTTCATCTAGATATGTAATTAAATTCATTTAGGCCAATCCTACAATGAATAGAGATCATGGATTTTCCATATAATTCAAAATAAGTTGTATCTTGGGGAGTCCATTTTTCTTTTGGTTATGTTATTGGAATATAACCATAAATAAATTTTTTCCAAATAGGATATCCAATGATTTTAAGGGAAATATACAAGAATGTTTTCTGATAAGAATAACTAGATCCATCAATTATATGATAATAATAATAATAATTAGATCCCATTTTCAAAAGATTAAACTTTGAAATCGATTAATATTTTGAAAATTAAGACCAATTTTAAAAACAAGTATTTTTAAGAAAAAATGAAAAGATATCATTTGATATAAATTATTGGTTATAGTAGAATGGTAATAGGGTGGGGGTGAATTTCCTTAAAATAAATAAATTTAACCAATGGTATAAAATATATAGTGATATCACACAAGAATTTGATATTGAATAAGAAAAACATAATGGAAAAGTAGATGTACAAAGTAAAAAAATTAAAGGCACACTTTGATAATGACGTTCAGCAATAGCACATAAACTATCCCTATATATCATTTCCTCAAGAAGGATTTAGATGGTTATATTTAATCCCTTGGTTTTAAGAGATATCAAAGAACCAAAAATATAAAGTACATTACTTTTGATATGGAGAGTCAAGAACCAAAGGAACCATTGGTTTTAATAGAACTCCAAGAACCAAATGAACCCTTATTTTTTAATAGAAAAATCAAGCAAGAAAAAAATTAAGAAGATAGATGGTTTTCTTATAGGAAAACCTATTATAATATGATCTCTATTATCATAAAAATATAAGAAAATAAAAGAATTAGAGAGAGAGAGAAGAATACAATGGTGAGAGACAAGGGGTTATAAAGAGAAGGTATAAAGGATCAAGATAAGAAGAATGTGAGGGAAAAAAGATATATATATATATATATATATATATCAATGAATCTTACTGGTTCTTAATGATAGACAATTAATTTTATTCCTTTTGAGGGTTCCCATTTATGTTCTTGATTCCCACTGAATATGTACACTTGATCTTATTTGATAATAGATGAAAAATATTTAAACCTTGATTCTATTTGATTACTGGAGATAGATCCTTGATCATTGATAATTGGATGAAATTTCATTGGATTCATAATTTTTATTTGATAAAGATAAATTGCACTGAATCCTATATTTATATTATTTTAGGGTTTTGGGGTGGTCCAAAGTTGATCTAGAGCTTTAATAAGCCGAGAGAAGTCTTTTGACCATCAATTAATGAACCTTGGAATATTTAGGAATTGTGGTACCAGATATCAGCTCGATTCCACTAGCTAGATAGTGTGAAATGTAGTGGTGTTGTAGTTCTGGGATCTCCACCATCATTATAATAAACCCACATCGAGTAACTAATTGAGTGTTACAGGCTTCAAGAGGTTCTATTAGTTCTACCAGCTGGTTGCTGTACTCCTAGCATCTGGTCGTTGTACTCCTAGCATCTGATCAATGCTTCATTGTTGTGTTGGAATAATAAATGGTTCTCAAGGACTAATTTGAACAACTATTTAGTTCAGAACCCTTCCTAGTAGTATAACTCAAAAAAACCAGAATCCTACTTAAAACAAGTTAGAAAGACATTAGAGTGTTTGTGATCATTAAAATAACTACAAGATTCAACATACATAAACAATGATATATCAATAATAGATGATATATATGGAATAAAAGTGATATATAAAATTAATATAATTTGTGATAGATCATATACATCAAAATATAAAATAATAAAAATAATAATAATTACGGCAATGTCCAAAACTAATATAAAGTTCTAGCCAAGTTTTATCCCCCATGATTTATCCTATCCAATGTTAGATCAACCATTGATCATAGGGACCTTGCTTTTATCTTATACTACAACCAAAAATTCTACTCAGGTACCCACAATGACCTATGAAGGGTTTTATTAAAACTTAGTATTCCACCACCAATGGTTTCTATAAATATATCCATCCATAACGAAGTGCATGATGATGTGTCAAAGTAAATAAATTAAATCATAATAAATAAATCATCATTGATCCATAGGATTTAAGGTGAAATAGATACCCCTGGGTTTTACATTCATGGTTCCATTATTTGATGCATAATCACCTTGTTTGAAACATTTACAACTCATAAATCATGAAATTAACACCCAGGGGATCCACATTAAGCATTGGAACCATGAAAGTAACACAGGGGTATCTACGTTCAGACCTAGAACCAGGAGTGTAACAAATAGGGGTATCCATGTCCATCCATTTATCATGAGAGTAACACTGAGGGGGGGAGTCCACATCCATCCTCATAACCATAAAATTGACACTCTAGGTGATCCAAATCCAACCCCAGAACAATGATAGTAACACCTTATGGGATTGACATCTATTCCTAGAACCATTTCTTTTCTTATTCACCATTTATTTCAATTTTTTTACATCAATCTATACCTTCATCCCCAATTAACCCTTTGTTTTTTCTTTCTTATTGAAAATAAATATTTTGATTTTATTTAACCCCTCAATTAACCTCTCTATTTTACTATTTATTAATTAAGGGAACACCACTTTTTTCATCCAAAAACCTTAGATTCTCATTTATTAAAGGGCCATCCATGGCTTGAAAATTGGATCTTTCTGAAAAAAAAAATTCTTTAATTTTTTGGGTCAATATACCATATTTTCTTCAGGACCATACATCAAACATGTAATAAAAATTAAGTTGAATTAGGGTTAACTTAGGGACCATATACTATAAGTGTGATGATGTACACTAGCCAAGCCATGCTCCTTGATTCACACCCAAATACCTAGATCCCTAATATCATCCCAAGGATCATAAATTAGAAAATGAGAGATATGTAGGGTTTATACAGACTTAGACATGTTGAAATATAATAACCAGAATGAATGAAACCTTCCATAAGAAAGGGAAGAGGGGGAGAGATCCTATAATTCCAAGGAGGATCTCAAAATTTAACCAAATTCAAGTGGATATCAAGGAAGAAGAATAGGATATAAAAATGGGGGTCTAAGGGTTAATTATAATTCTTTCACATTTAAAAAAACCTCCCAATGAAAGGGTTATAAAAATACTTTGAGGGTCACAGTGTGACCTTGTCTAGGCAGAGGACCTAATACTCTGTCTAGGTACTATCATGGTGTGATCCATATAGGTAACTATATGGCCTTTTATGGGAATAAGTACTTCCCTTTTATTACGATATTATTGAGTTGGATCCCCTATAGTATGCATCACAAAATTATCTAAGAATAGGTCATGCCTATCTTCCCAGATATTGTCATGGCCTGACTCCTATGGGCCACAACATTGACCCTATGGGTTGTGGTGAGACATTATCCAAAAATATAAACTACCCCTATATCTAAGTACCATAATGGTGTATCCCTAAATCCCCATTCCATAAGACTCCAATAATCCAAGTGTCTCACCATGTCACTTAAAATCCATGTTGTGATTACCTAATTTTAGAAAAATTCAAACTGTTAGCCCCCTCCTGTGTACCAAAACTAGATTTCAAGCCACCGTTAACACCTAAAAAATTTATAAAAACTATATGATTTTTGGAAAAATTTAAATGGGCTCATAACTCAATAATTTTATGAATTTTACACTACCATAACACACGAGGGGGGTCTTTAACTCCTTCCATCATATGGCAGATTTCATCCTATCAGGTGTATATTTCCATAGGAGTACCTAAGCCCCATACACTGACGACTATGAATAGACACATGATGTAGTAACTAAATTTGTTTCTACTCTAAATGTATAATCTACCACCTATTTCCACCTAATCAGAGCTAAGATCCTTGAATTTCCTAAACAAAAACCTTAAAAGGCCTTAATTACTGGGAGGATCGTACTATTGTTATCTATATGGGAAGATACTCAGGATGGACAACTCGTACATCTAAACCTAGTACTCAAGTGATAACTCATAATGAATATTATAAATATCCCAGTACATGGTGTGTCTAGTAGGGTACATGTCATGTAGGGAACCCGAGTAGGGTCATCCATGTGCTACCACCTCCTATCTATATCTTATATATGATCACACAACATGTACCCATGGTACAAGGTGTGTAGGGTGATTGGGTTGGTCGGCATGTACTATAGGTACATATAGGGTAGAATAATATATTATAAAAAATGTACTCAAGAAGTACATGATGTATTTAGAAAGTACACATTTTGAATTACTTGTATGAAATGTCTCTATAGAATACTCAACGTGTATTTTTCAGGGGATCTTAGAATGTATAGAAAATATATGCTAAGCTTCCAAAACCTATTTACATAATGAGTATAATAGAGTTATAATTCATGTGTGTATAGCTCATTGCCTCACATGTATGTAGTTATACATCAAATAATGATGTTTGAAGATACATTTCATATAACCTGGAGTCATAGAGAATGTGATATTATAAAATAAAAAAACCATAACACTACAACTTGTGGACTACACTGCATGTATCTTAGATTTTTTCATGGAATGTAGCACAAAAATAAAAATATTTAATGGGTGAAACATAACTAAATACAATTCTTCATATACCTTTAATTGTTTTTCAAGTTCTTCTTGACTTCGACACCCATGTGGTATCCATCAAAACCCATCGAGATTATTTATAGTCATCTATCGTCATTCGGTCCATTATCGATCATCTATTCTTTGATCTTCATCTGATATCTATCTCATCATCATTACTACATGATAGAACACATGATTCTCAGATTTTACTCCACTATAGAATCATTAAACCAATACCAATATCAAGCACAAAAAATGGGGGGGGGGGGGTTGATAAGCTGATGATCAGAGGGAAACTCCACCACATAAGAATAGGCTCAAGTTTAGGTTTATCAAAGAATGTGAGTAAGTGACAATAATAAAATGGTTGTTCACAATGGAAAATAAATCAATGGAAAATCAATATTCAATTATTATTTAATTTATTAAAAAATAACTTTTATCAAAGATAAATAATAATTCTACTTTCAATCAACACTATGAAAAAACATCATTAGAAAATAAACCAAGGATTGTTCTAAAAAACTAGATAAATGGATAAGATTTATTCTTATGTTCATCCAATTCTAGGAAATAAATAATTAAATAATCATGATAGCATGTTTTGGAAGGGAATTTTATCTAACATATAAAAGGAATATTTCCTTCTTTCATTAGGAAAATTATATAATTTGAATATTTAATACAATATCCTATCTTTGTTCATCCTATTGATGTTAAATTAATTTTTTAAATAGTAATAGTCATGAAACAAAATTATTTGAGGCATGATAATTATTTTTATTTCATGTTCCTAGAAATAAAAAGAATAATAAATTAAAATATTATTATTTTTAAATATCTGGTTATTATTTCATTTATATTTAATGATGTCATTGGTGATTTTATTTTTATAATATGAGAAATCTATATGATGAAGAACGAGGTCAACACAAAAATAAAAATAATCCCTACTTAGTTAGTAATAACCCAAGGCTTTATGATCACATCAAGATCATTGATATTCATTGTCACCTCATCCATTAATAACATAAATAACACAAAGATATTGTTATTTATTATGAGAGGTTATAAGATTTTTTCAATGGAGTTCTCATTCCAATATAGAGGAGGGGATGTAAAAATTATTCAATTTAATCTTTCAAAAAATGGAATTAGTGATGTGTGGGGGAAGAATTATTTCATTCCTTGATTCCCATCATAACTCAAAAATTTAATTTACCTTCATTAAACCATGAATTAATTCTTTCATAATTATCTACTCAAATTCCAAAAATAGATATCCTCCACCAAAATAATAACTTTTCATGTCATCACCACCTGGTAAATAATTTGTCATGTCTCTATGACATGTCATCACCTTTTTATAACACTCAACATAATTCAAATAATTGTTTATTTTTATTTGAATTGAAGACCATAAATTTATAGTTCTTGACTTTTAATCCTTTCCATAAAAATTACACCTCTAATAAAAAAATTATAATATTTTGAACACAACCACAATTTCATAATTTTGATTAAAAAATATATTTAGGATTTATTAATTTTTTTTATGAACATGGTTAAAAATAATATATTTAATATATTATTTATTTTTAAAATCATGAAATAAATAAAATAAACAAACCAACTTTGTGAACAACTCTAAGAATATTATTAAAAAAATTTAAAGGCATTATTACTAAAAAAATTGGTTGCAACATTAATGAAAAATTATTTCCAATAATAAAGGGGGAAATAAAGTGAAAACAAAATAAATATCATAGAAAACAACTACAATGTTGAATCCTAAACCTCACATGAAAATGAATGAACCCAAAGTTAAAATGATCAATAATTTGAAAATTTTGTAAAATCAATTGTCTGATGTGTTCAATGATTCAAAATGGGTTAAAAATTCATATATAACTACTATAAATTCACCAACTAGAATAGATATATCTAAATTAAAATTTAATAATTCCATCAATAATGCTTCCAATCAATGTTTGAAATGTGGAAGACCACTTGGTTTAAAAGATATAAACACTCATCAATGGAAAATAAAGAAACCCATGTTGGTTGAAGAAATAAATAAACCTAAGGATAATGGAAATTCAATTTATCATTACATTCCTAAAGAATAAAATTTATCAAAAACATGATTGTGATCAATTTTAAATTTATATAAATTTTACTAACACCAAAAGTTTCTATAATCGAGTGGATACCATTATTGATGACGCCTTTTCATAGAATTTGGATCTTGATGTTATTTATGAGGATCAAGAATCTAAAACATTTGAAAATTTTAATAGTAGGCCAAATTTATATAATTATAATGTTATAATCCAAATTTAATTAGAGTCACTTGATAAACATGAGGTTTTTGGGTCGATGGTGAAAAACCCATAAGGAATTAAACTTGTTGGTTTTAAATGGGTATTTATGATAAATAAAAATATAAATAATAAAGTTATGAGGTATAAATCATGACTAGTTGATCAAGATTTATCACAAAGACCTCGGATTTCTTATGATGAAACATACTCTCCTATAATGGATTTTATAACCTTTCAGTATCACAAGAAGTTTTTTATACCAAAACATATTGAATTACACCTGATGAATATTGTGAATGAATACATATATGGTAATGTTGATAATGATGTTTATATGAAAATACCAGAATGATTCAAAATTTCAAAAAAATATTATGAATCTCCAGCTCTATTTTTATTATGTTGAATAAATCATTATATGGATTAAAGTAGCCAAGGCATATGTGGAATAACTATCTAAGTGAATATTTAATGACAAGAGTTTATAAAAGTGATCTAATTGGTTTATGTTTCTTCATTATGATGATTGGATGTGATTTTTTATCATTGTGTTATATGTTGATGATTTGAATATTATTTGGAATCATGGTGAACTTCTCAAGGTAGTAGAATATTTAAATAAATAATGTGAAATAAAATAATTTGTAAAGTAAATGTTTTACGTCATATTAAAAATTGAACATATTGGGGATATAATTTGTGTACTTCAAAACCGATATACTAAAAAATAATTATAATGGATTTATATAGAAAAATCACATCCATTAAGTACATAAATGGTTTTATGGTTTCTTTATCAAGATAAAGATCCTTTTAGACCATTAGATAATCATGAAGAATTTATTAGTCCTAAAGTACTACATCTGAGTATTATAGGAGAATTTATATACCTTTCAAATAATTCATGGTCAAATATATCATTTTCTATGAATTCATTGTCCAAACATAATTATTTTTAAACTCATCTATATTATAATTATATCAAACATTTATTGAGATACCTTTAAGGATTTTTTATTAGGGATTGTTTTATTCTAAAATTTCATAACCAAATTCAGTTGGTTATGTTGATTCTAGATATTTTTCTAATCCATATAACTATATATCTCAGATTAGAAATGTCACACCCCTAGTTTGAGGTTTTTTATATTGTTTATTTTTTAGTTATAAAATTATTGGGATTCATTCTAAGAGGTTATAAAGGGTTTTAATAGGTTTTGGAAGTGTTTTAGAAGGTACACGGTTGGTTCATAGTTAGAGGAAACTATTTGGAATCTATAGGTAGTAATAATGGTTAAAAGGGATCATTTGGGAAGGCACATGTTAGAAACATGATTTGGGTAAACTATGATACAAACATGTGGCTTTGAAATTTTTTGAATAGTAATGATTTGTATGGTTTGAGCATAGTTTACTTAATCATGTAGGATAACCATTCAATCCTAGATATTATATTGTAACACCCAAATAGTTAGCGCATAGTTTAGAAAACCATCCAGGTTATTAAAGGGTTCCAAAAAAATATTAAATAGATTACTTCCCTAAAACCGTCATTATTCTCATATGGAAAAGGGATATCAAACCTAAATTATCCTTTTAGAGATTTTGGTGGTTCTCTTATGTGCTTGAAAAGATGGAGGTTGGTGGTCTTGTAAAATATATGGACATTTTTCTAACATAAAATTATCCCATTTTCTTTTTTATTACCCAAATCTGACCATGCTTCCATGATATTCATACCAAATATATATGTCTTCCACCCAATATATTATCTATCCTATCCATAATATTAATCAAAGTGTTAATGAAATTTGAATCCATATCAAGAGTAACATGATCCCAACTAATCACATTTTTAAGAAGAGGATACTACTTCTTCAGTTGATATTTTTGAAAAATATCATGAACGAAGCTGAATCTTGGATGTAGATCCAGTTGGTAAAAAACCTTAACAATACACGCAAAAATTACAAAAATGGTCCAATGTACTGGGTAGCTAATTCCCCTTAACCTCCAAATGATGACAACCTAACCTCAGTGAAACTCACAAGAATACATGATCATCCACCTCAAAAGATAAAGGGTAGTTATGATGATCCACAAAATATTTCCAAGAGATCCAGGCTATTTCTATAATTTTCCTGATCATCTTTATTTTTTTGGTAGTCTCGTATATAAATCTTCATATAATTAGTTATGTTTCCCCAACCTATACCCGAAAAAGTGGAGAGCAGTAAGAAAATACATACAATGATTCTAATGGAGTTGTATTTATCCTAATATAATAACTATTATTATAATAAAATTATACCAAAGGCAGGTATAATTCCCATGAACCACCAAATTCCATCACACATGCTCTAAGAATGTACTCTAATGTATGAATTATTACCCACACTGGCCATCCATTTTAGGATAGTATTTCATGATTCAGTTCATCTATGTTCCAAGGGATTGTTGCAAAGACTTCCATAATGATGAGGTAAATCTATTATCACTATTAGAGATAATAGAAATTGGTACCCCAAGTAATTTCACCACTTCCTGTATGGAGACATTTTCTAATTCATCTATTGTATTAGTCTTCCAGATTGGGATAAAGTGTGCCGACTTGGTGATTTGGTCCACTATAACCCAAATAGAGTTATGTTTCTAAATTATTATTGATAGAACAATGACAAAGACTATAATTTTTTTCACCTAGGTATGGGTAAATATTGTAATACACTAGCTAGTCTTTGATGTTTGGACTTCACCTATTGACAAGTGAAGCATTTGAGTAAATACTTGGCCACTTTCCACTTCATATCTTACCACCAAAAAAGGTCCTTCATTTCCTTGAAAATTTTATGAATACTTGGATAAATATGCCAATTTTAATGTTGATAATAATAAAGTAGTTGTTCTTATAAATAATGAGGACCTGCTATATGAGCTAGAAAAAAATAAGATAAAATTTTCATCTTTTGTTCATCCATCCACAGTCTCCACACCATTGAGGGTTAACCTATTAGTAAGGCAGTTAGGATCTGATCATTGAGCCTCCCTGGCCTATTTAATAAAATCAAGAATTGGTGCGATCAGATATAAAACCACAATATCATTCTGTATAATACATTCCAAATTCATGTCTGTAATTACCCCATTAGTTTCCATTGGTCCCAAGATTCTCTAAATACCTGATTATATGACATAAAAATTATTTTATTGACCACTGAATTTCCTTTATCAGGTGTATAAACCAAGTAAAATTCAAACATTTAGAGATATTTCATCCAAATTCATTGTATCGGGTTCAAGTTAAATTGTGAGAAGATATGCTTCAATATTTTATGATCCTTAAATATATGAACTTCTCACCAATGATATAGTGTTTCCGTATTTTTAAATCATGTGCCATTTTTACTAATTACATATTGTGTTTTGGGTAATATTTTTCATGTGACTATAGTTTAAATAATCCATAAGGTAAAATATGATCTCCCTGTATGAGGAAACAACTCAGTCTATATCCATATGCAGTGCAATACACAACATAGCCTTCTATTGATTTCGTCAAGATATAGATAGGTTCCAAATTAATTCATTCCTTAATTTCCTGAAAATATTCCTATAAATCACCACTCCAATTGAATTAAATACCACTCATTATCAATTCATTAATAGGATAATAAAGACATAATAAATCATGGAAAATTTGATGATAAAAACCAGATAATCTATGGAAACTCAATATCTCAAAGTCATTATTAGTAATTTTACAAGAGGTAAAAACTTCAATTTTCTTTGGGTCAAATCATATGAATTTTTCAAATATGAAATTCCCAGGGAATCAGTCTTCTTGAATCCAAAAATCAAACTTAGATAATTTTATATATATATTTTGTTCTTGTAATGTGAAAAATATGATCTCCACTCATCTTACATGGTCATATTTAGTGTGGGAGTACACTAATATGTCATTAATAAATACTAAAAAAGAATCAAGGTTCCTATAAAAGATATGTTTCATTAATTCCATCAAAATAATTAGTACATTAGTAAGACCAAAGGGAATGACCAAGTATTCATAGTGGTTATAAAATCTCTTAAAAGTTACCTTAGTAATATCTTCCTTCCTGACTCAGAGTTAATCTTACCCTAATTCGAGATCAATTTTAGGGAACCACTGTCTCCCTTAAATTGGACAAACAATTCATCAATTTTAGGAAGTGTATTTCAATTCTTGACTGTAACTTAATTCATTTTATGAAAATAGAAAAAAATTCAAATAGTTCCATCGAATTTATTACCAAATAAAACTAGAGCATCCCAATGTGATGTACTTGGTCTTATAATGCCCTTAATTTCTAATTATTCTAGTTGTATCTTTAGTTACCTAATCTTTGTTAGCACAACTGTATAATATGGGAGTGGAATAGAACTTTTTATTTGAAGTAGGTTGATATAAAATTACATTTCTCTTTTTTTTTGTATTCCAATGAAATTATCTACAAAAACATCAGGGTATCATTATCTATGTTAGGAAAATACAACTTCTAAAAATAGACATTAAATATCCATCTCTGCCAACATCCCTATCCCATTATCCCATTAATGAATGAAACTAATATATCAATAGACTTTAATTTCACTCACCATGTGTATAAATTTACATGATTTTTGAATTATATTAACCAATCTATCTCCTAGATTAAATCGATGATGTACATTTATAAGATGGAAAACTTCCAAAAAAAATTAAATCAATAGTGATAGTACATTTTAAACACTTATGTCTCCAACAATCTAGTTTACAAATATGTGTTTAAATAGTAATAATGAGAGGAATCATTTTCATAAAAATCTTATTTGATTTACTATACGAGAAGCAATAAAAGAATAATAAGTTTCAATGTTAAACAAAACATTCATTAAAGTTGAGTCCATTAGAATAATACCTCACACCTTTGAGGGTCCTAGTTCTTTTTTTAACATAATATCCTCAACTGTACAAATTTTTAGATCTTTCTGTCCTAAATTATTCCCACCCCCATGCTAATATGGTTCCTATTTTCATATTGAGGTGTTTTTAGAATCACCATGACTAATAAAATTATACGAGCATTAATTACTCTAATGAGATCATATTGGTTGGGAATTAGAGGACTGAGTAATATTAGAACCATTATAGTTTAATGAATTTATGATATTTTCACAATAAATATTGATATGTCCCTTTCATCCATAATTATAACACTTATGTAGTGGTTCTATACATTCCCTCTTTATGTTCACTAACAAAATGCATCTAAAGTATCCCAGATGATTACTATAATACTGTGGAAAAGGAACCAATTAGGTTTATTGGTTCTTTAGTGTTCTTATACCTTGGGAGTAGCTCTCTCATCTTTTATTATTCCCAAAATTCTAATTTCAACATGTATATGGGTGTAAAAAGGTGTTCTCTTCACTAAGATTCCTATAAAGGTCTTTCTCTACTGTGATTTCCTTGTTCACCAAATTCATGTAATTATCAATGCATAAAATCACTATTCTAGAGAAAATGTATGGATATAAACCTATCAAAATCATTCAAACTTTAAGTGATTCACTACAGGACACTTTTAGGGAAAAGTGATTAATTTATGTAAACCGAGATCCATATTCGATAACTGATATATTCCATTGATTTGGGTAAAATAAATCAGTTATTTTCCATACTTTGAAGGTATACAAGTAGAATTTTTTATTAAAAAATTTCTCAAATCCCTCCCATCTAAGGATTTGATCAAATTTTACTTTTATAGCTAGGTCCCACCACTATTTTTCCAAAACCTTGAGCATATACAATACTATTTTAACCATAATTTTGGATAGAGTTCAAGAAAATTAAAAATTCTATTCATTCTGCCAAGCCATGGTTCTACTTTCTCAAGTCCCAAGTCACTAAAAAATATAGCTAGGTTCTTTCCTTGAATACCTAGTGGACTATACACATAATTTGGTTCCTCAAATTAATTTTCTTTTTCAACTACCTAGAATGACTATAAAATTTATCTCACATTTTCTTGATTCACTTGTAGTTTGGGTGGAATCACATTATCACCAGCCCCCTCCTTGTGGTTTATAGGTCTCCTAACTAGTGTATTTCTTCTATAACCATAGAAAATCAATCATTCAAGAAAAAAATATTTCAATCATATATTCTTACTATGTAACAAATCATAATAAAAAATCATAAAATATCATATCAATGATTTAGTCCTATTATAAAGTCTCTTTACTAATGAACGATATTGAACTCCAATCAGCTAAAATGATGATGATAAGATAAAAACCCACCTATAAGTAATTTAATATATTTATTTTACTCATATAACCCTGGTAACTTGAAATTTAATATAAAGAAGTTAGATACATCATTTTACACTCTATATTCAAAATCCTAAAACATTTTATCTCTATTATACCATCACAACTAATGAATCATACCAAACTAATACCATTTGTGACATATCAAACCCATACCATTATCTTAGGTAAGACTAGAATGTCACTGACCTTAGGTAAATCCCCCATACACCAAAATGTTGAAATAAATTCTAAGGGTATACAATTTATTTGGGGGGATAATTTACTATAGAACACAACAAAATCTAAAAAAATGAAATATAATAATGTGACAGTAATTTGATGGATAGAAAAAGTAATCCAAACTCTAAGTGATATAAAGACCCATGATTAGAGTCACCATAATCAACTAGATGTGCATAAATCTACAAGTCATAAAGATAAGAAAACTCACCCATCTACCAATGTGGCACCATAACCAACTCCAAAATTAGACCATATCTAAGATCTACCTCCCATTGGTTACAACTTTAGAATCAAGGTTCTCTACTAGAAATGTATGATACATTTCATTTACCTATACCATGATAATAACATATATATATGCACTAAGGTTTACATGATGGGTGTGAGTATACAATTAAGTATGAAAACCAAGACTTATCACACACAAAACTGGAACAAAAAAAAGTTATTGCACATAATATATATAATAAAAGAGATAAATATAAACTAAAAATAGGTGAAAATATATAAATATGGAAAGAGTAAAAATATCCCACCAATGTTCCAACCCATGTCATGAAAACACACACCCATGCAAAGAAACACACCACACAAACTATGTCATACTACTCATCTAATTTATCACCCATAAAATATGTCCTATGAGCACTCTAAACTTTTGAGAATAAACCCATCCTTCAAAACCCAAGTTATTACTTGGTGGTACAATATAGTGTTCCCCCAATTCATCATGACATCCCAGTTTAAAAAAACAATTCCCCAATACATATGCATCACAAACACATGATACTCATTCCCATACCAAGTTTTTACACCCAAAACATTCATTAAAACCATAAAAATCATTTTTTATTTTTTCAAACACATTTTGGGCATCACTCACAACCCATATTTCAAAACTAATAACTATAAAATATATTTCAAAAATAGAGTTACCAGTTATTTTTATTTTCATCAAACAATGATTATTAATCTTTTAAAAGCCAAATCTTTATAGTTATAGCTAGGGGTAGCATGAGAGACAATCCACATACCTCTAATGCGTTCATCCAAAATAATTATACCGTGGTATCAAATATCTGGGCTCTCGCCACATTATTACAAAAAATCCCCATGAAATTCCCAAGAAAACATATATGAGACCAAATATTCAGGCATGAAATACCCAATATAAAGTTATCTATAATATAGAATTAAAATATTTAAAAGGATAGGAAGAAAAAGAAAATCATACCTCTAATTACTAGGTCCAATTTTTTAATATTCAAAGAGATAAAACTCTGGAGTGATGAGAATCACCAAAATCACCCAAAAGATCTTTTAGGTTTAACAGCCTAAGTAAAAAAGGAGAATAATGATGGTTTTAGGGAATTAATCAGGTTAAAATATAATTTTTTGTAACTATTTAATGATGTGAATGATATGGATGCATAATTTATTGAACTGTGGGTTAACTATACTGGTGTCACTGTACGATACCTAGGGATACATGGTTTGGTAAACCATACACCAACTATAAAAATCACCTTTGTCTGATTTTTTTGAAGTTTCAGGGATACCACATGATTTACCCAAACTTTTCACATTCATAAATGACCTATTTTAATCCCATAAGAACTTCGTGATTTTTCATAGTTTCCCCTAACCATGAACTAATTGAGCTCCCTCCAAAACACTTCTAAAATCCCTAAAATCCCTCTAAAAACTCCCAAAATTAATACCAATAATTCCATAACTCAAAAATACACAATAAAAAAATAAAATATATCAAATTGGGGGGGGGGGGGGGGTTAAAATCCCTTTCTATACCCATTGTCTTGGGAAGTACTAACATGCCACTAGCATTATATGCGTCCCTCAGACACTAAAGGATAGAAAAAATTCCAAGGGTATAAGATATCATTGGGGGAGATTTACCCTTAAATAAAAAACTTCCTACCATAGATAAACCATAATTTTATAAAAATATGATGTATAATAGAAACATATTAAATCTTTAACAAACATAACACAACTATAAACAATAATTATAGTCACAACAAACAATAATACATCCAGACCGGACTATAAGTCCATGACTCAAAAGGAAGAACAAAGTGAAAAAAAATAATGCTCCCATGATTTATAATTTTACTACCTCTAAGATTATATATTCATCACCCAATACCTCTACAACTATACATTTAACTAGGAATGTAAGAGGTCTCCCCTTACATATATCTTGTCAAATAATATATTCATATACACTGATATTCATATGCGGGTGGGTTAGGTAAATAAAACTAGTAGAAAACCCCTCCAAGACATCCCACAGACACCACTAGAACAAAAACAAGTTATCCCACATTCACATAATTATTAAAAAAGATATAGAAACAAAAAAATAGAGAAAATGTATACATAAGTAAAGCGGTGAAAATAACTCACACCATAGTTTCAACCCATGATGTGAACACACACACTATAAAAACACTGAAACCTTTCATATGAGAGTCATGTTACTCAACCAATGCATTACTCAATGAATATTTCCTATGAAATATCTAATTTATGAGGAGAAACCCATACCACCATAACCAAGTCCTCACTTGGTGGTACAATCTAGTGTTCCCCAATTCGGCACAAACATGTTCAAACCAGCAAGGTCCAAATATATAAATCATGAACACATTCCACTCATTCCCATTATAAGATACACAATTAAAAATTATTTGAAATCAATAATACCATTTATGCATGTATCAAACACATTGTTGGTTTCACCCACAATCGTTATTTTTAAAACTAACAATAAATATATATTTCTCCAAAATAAGATTAACAATGATTTTTCATCAATAAAACAAGTATTGAATCTTTAGAAACCAATTAATTATAGTTCTAGGTATGATTATAATGAGATATAATCCACCTACCTCTAATGTGATATTCCCAAATAATCATTTGATGGTATCAAATATATAGTATCTCACCTTGTTCCTATGATGAAACCCCAAGAAACCCCCATAAAAATGTACCATAAATCAAATATTCAAGAATAAAATCATGGGTATAGGTTTAATACTAATAAAAATGATAACAATAGGGAGGATAAGTGGAAACTATAACCATACCATCAATTCCTATGAGAAACAGTCCTATACTTAAATATATTGAGTTTTCAAGTGAAGTGAAAAACTAAAATCTCCCAAATGACACCAGAGGTTTGAGATCCAAAACCACAAGAGGATAAATAATATTTTCAAGGGAGATATTGGGTTTAAAATCTAATTTAAAAAACTCTTTAATATTTTACATGGTTTGGTCGTATGGTTTGGCCACACGGTTTGAAAAATCTTGCACTAAGCATGTGAATTGGTATTTCTTGAATATTTTTGAATTCATGGCTAACGCATAGTTTTCCTAAATCATTCACTTTTCCAAACACCCTAATTCACTCTCATGTGGTTACTTGTGAGTTTTCATAGTTTCCCCTTACCAAGCACCAGTTGTGTGCCCTCTAAAATCCCTCTAAAACTCTCAAAAATCGTCTAGAACTTCCCAAAACCAACCCAAACCATTTCATAAATTAAAAATACAATATAAAATACTAAAATATTTCCAACTAGTGGGGATAAATTGTCCCCAAAATTATAATTTCAATCAACATAAATCATGAGGTTAGTGATGGTGATGAAATTCTCAGGCCATAACTCCAGTATAGAGATATGTCTCTCCTAGTATCTTCAAAACCTCAACAATTCTATTTTGAAATAAAAATTTAGGGTTTACATAAGTCTCTAATGATTTTCTCTTACATATTATTGAATATGAAACCTTTTTGAAAATAAAATAGAGCATCTAGTCCAAGAGAAATACGATCCCAATCAATTATGTGAACAAATTTATCCTTTTAGTTATAAAGGTAAGATATGTAAAAAATGATAATATCCACTATGATGAATTGGGGAGATAGTTATAATTGAGAAGAAACCTCACTGATATGTTTGAAAATATCAATTAGTCTCACATAATGAGGAGCTAACTACCCCAGATTTCCCAAACCCCAACTCTGTAATCGTGGAAATACTCACAAGAACACATGATGTACCACCACTAAAAATAATGGAAAATAATGGTAGGTTGAATAATAATTCAAATAGGTTGAATCCATATCTATTATTGTATCAGTAAATCTCATTAGTAATCTCTCATAACATATTTTATATAACAAAATCACTTTGTAAACTCCACCTAGAAGTGTGGATAGTAACATGAATGATCATATTATATTAAAATTGGAAAATATGAACAATTTTTGAACAAACTCACAATGTAAAACTAAGATATTTAATAGAGGTGATGTAAATCAATACTTCATGGAAGTTCAACACTTTATAGAAATATCAAATTTCCAAATCTTACCTAAAATTCATTTCCCAAATTGGAATGAAAAAAATGACTCAGTGAGTTAATCAACAATCACCCTGATGGAATAATTATTATAAAGTATCAAAAATAAGTTAGTGTCATAGTTTATGAAAATTCACTCTCACTACACCAAAGGTATAGGTAACAGTCAAAACATTCCCATTAGTTTTCATGTTCAACCTTAATTATCTATATATGTTCTTGATATTTGGATGAATAGTTGACCAGAGTATAGGTTTATAACAACTATCCTGGAACTGGAAATAAATAATATTGGATCTCAAAATTTAATAGATAATTTTCCTTCCCTACCAACCATCAATGGATCCCCGCTAATAAGTTTTAACCAAATGTTAAGGCTATTATAATTTAACTATTGAAAATAGTTTGAATTGGTCAACCAAGCTGGGAATAAGAGTTACTTGAAAAATTTATATGAAATAATCTTGGTATATATTACCTAAGTGAATATTAGTGACTTAACCCATGAATCATCACTAATCATGTATCCCATTAACTAGAAATCTGAGGATGTGTAACCAAAGTTTTTCCCAAGATAATAGATCATGGTGAGTCTGGTCTAGTTAGATCAGTCCTCTAGGATACTATAAATGAGATAACATGAAAAAGACACTAGAAATAAATGAATAAGAATATAGGTTAATACTTATGAAGGTATCTAAAAATTATACCATTCAATCATTCCAAAAAATAGCTCAGACATTTCTAAATATAGGAGCATGAACATATACACAACCATACCCAATAAAACTTCAAATGAGGTTACCCATCTTGAAACATCATCCAAATAACCATACATAACAAAGAAATTAAAACTAGGTAGATTTATAAAAAAATACAATGAACCATGTTTCCAAATCCTCTAAGTGGATATGTATTTCACATAGTTCAGTTGGTGAAAAATAAGATATACTTCCAAAATCTACCTATAAAGACTTTATTCGTACTAGATTCATATCCCATCCCCGCTGAAAAGATGAAAAATTATATCTAAAGTTTTGAGAGTGAATCTCTAGGTATATCAATACATATTATATTTAATTAAAACAACCCATTCCTTCCCAAGGCTATACCAAATTTATCAATTTTTAAGATAAACAATTCCAACCAAAACTATACCATGTCAATGGTATTTGATCATGGTAACTAGATTAAATCCAAATGATATCATGTTACTCCTGATGTTACATGATTATAATCCCATGATACATTATTTCCACATTAAATCTCAATTACCCCTTCCATATATCATGTTTTGTACAAAACAATAATAACCACCCTTACCAGCATAATGAGCACAAGTAGTATGTTGGTACCACCAGTACAAAAATCATCACAAGTATAACAGTGTAGAATAACAACCATAAAAATAATAATAGTGGCATAATAAAAATAACAAATACAACAAGGGTAATAGTTTAAATAAGTAAAATATTTGGTAAAATCTTTCATAAGTAAATGTAAGTTACTTACACCAATTCTAATATACCATTATAAGGTTTACACCCCTCAATTCAAAACATCACCCACTTGTTTAAAAAATGTAAACTTTAATTTTTAAAATACTAAATGTTTTTCTTTTATAAATTACTTCCCCAAATTCTATATGAAAAAATAATTAAATATATCCTTGAACCCATGATGATACAAAAGATTCATAAAAAAATTCCTAAAATCATTTTGTAAAAACTCTTTTAAATTAATATAACTCTTATAAAACCAAAACTTTGAATGTAATTATTTAAATTAAAAAATAAATTATCATCAAAATAATACCCTGATAAAATTATTTGAATATAAATAACTCACACATCTCTTCATACTAGTGAAATAATGAACATGTTCGGCATTACTTCATGATTAATTTCTTATAATTTTTTAGAGCGTTTCTTGAGGTTTTTTGAATTATTTTAGTGGGTTCACGATTAGTATATGGTTAAGAGAAGACATATGGAATCCTTAAATTACTATGCAAGATTAAAAGGTGTTATTTAGGAAAGTTAATGGTTGGGGCACATTTTGGGTAAACTGTGTGGAAACTGTGCAACTTTGAAAAAACTTTAGATAGTGGAAATTTTTACGATTGGAATATAGTTAACTAATCCATACAACAAAACTATGTATCTATGGGTAACATATAATAACACCTGCATTTTTTCTTCATAGTTTTATAAATCATGCATCTAAACCATGCACATAATTAAAGGGATCCAAAAATTATATTTTTAACATAACTAATCCTCAAAAATCATCATTACTCTTCTCTTGACTAGGGATCCTAAACCACATAGATCCTTTGGTCAATTTTGGTGATTCTATTCACTCTAGAGCTCAATCTCTTCAAATCATAGAGTGTTTCACCTAGGAATCATATTAGTGATTTATTTTTCTTCTTATCCTTCATAATATTCTCATTTCCTCTTGGTGAAAGCCTTATTCTAGAGCTTCTATGACCGATATTTGGTCTAGAGTCTGTTTTTTTGGGGATTTCATGGTGATTCTTTATAGTAAGGCAGTGAGAGACCAGATCTATGAGATCGTGGTATGATTATTTGAGATGAACACATTGAAGGTAGGTATATTCTATATCACACTACTCTAACCTAGAAATATAATTATTTTATTTATAAAAGTTTAATACTCACAGATTAGATGAAAAAAATTTATGGTAACCCTATTTTAGAATGATCTATCATTATTATAGTTTTAAAATATTGGTTGTGGGTGACACCCAAAACATATTTTAAAAATGAATAAATGGTTTTTTGGTTTCAATAAATGTTTTGGTGTATAAATTTGGAATGGGAATGGGTAGTTTTTTTCATGATGTATATGTATTTGGGACTTACTGGTTAGAACTTGGATACTATGCAAAATTTGAGGAACATTGTATTATACCACCAAGTGACAACTTGGGTTGGGAGGGATGGGTTTATAGTTTTTGTTTGAACTATTCATGGTACATATTGGATTGGTGATTCATTTTATGGGTATCATGACATAGATACAAGGGTGTGGTGATTTTAATTGGTGTGGGTGTTCATGACATGAGTGGAAATTTTGATGGGAGTTAATTTTATTTTACCCATATATATATATATCTATTTCAATGGATTTTATTGTATATTCATCTTCTATTTTATATATATTATGTGAGCTAATTTGTTCCTATACTAGTGGTGTGTGTGGTAAGTCTTGGGGTTTTCCTACTAGGCTGTATACTCATCCATTTCATGTGTACCATGGTGTATATGAAAATGTTTTTAATCATGAAATTATTAAAAAAAAGGTACAATAATTTTCTGTTGTAGGACCTTGATTCTAAAGTTTTGATCAATTTTAGTTGAATCTTAGAGATAGTCTACCGATGGAGTTAGTCATGGTGCAGTATAGGTACCTAGGTGTATTTTTATATCTTTGAGTCTTGTAGACTTGTTAATATGTGGTTGATTGTTGTAACTTTGATTATGGTTTTATTATGCCATTTAGAGTTCAGTTAAATTTTATCATGAATAATATTTATATCATATTATTTTAGTTCATCTATTGTAGTTTCTTTCAAGGGATAGGGAAAATTTTCCATCTTATGAAATTATATAACCTTGGAATTTATTTCTAGTTTTTGTTTTTCAAAGATTACACCTAAAGTTAGTAGAATTATGGTCCTACCTATTTGTACCATACTCATAGAAAAAGTGGATAAATAAGAGTTTTAAGATTCTATAATCAGATAGATGTTATAACATTTTATTCAATGATTCATAGTCTGGTAAATGACATAAGGATCCTGCATGAAAGTATTTAATAATTAAAATTAAATCGAACCATTGCCTCATTCAATTAGAAGATGAGGCATGTTCCACTCATCACTAACAATAAATTCTTGAAAGAAACAATGTTAGATCCCTCTATAACATTCACACATGATTCAAGAGTCTCCCAGAGTTTCAAATTTCATATTACAAGTGCTATCGTGGATTACCGATGAACCTTTTTACCTCCTGACAATCACCACTATATTGTCCCTTTGATCCACAAAGAGTAACATTGATTGGTTTCTTAGAATGGGTTTCTTCTCTCACTAGGATTCGAGAGGAATGAGATAGAATCATTCAAGTTTATAGGATGAATAATCCTTAAAAATTTTAATTTCTTTGTCTTAAATAGGTAGGTTTACAATCTTTGAAAATTACACTATGACCCCCAAATATATATTACATACTAAACAATTCATAAATATAATTTTATGACCTATTAACTATATCATAAATTTATTTTATATTTTTATCACTTACACATAAAATAATAAATATATTACATGATAAACTAAACATCTCTTACATTACTCATTCCTCCCATAAATATTAAACTAACTTTAAATAAAAATATTCATTCGCAAATTTTTTTTTCTCATATTCACTAAATAACATATAAGTAATGTTAATTAATAAATTCAATACCAATTATTCTAAAATAAAATTATATTAATTTATTTATTTCTCAGTGATCATTCAAAACAAAACATCACCCAAACCCTATGGTGGTGTCTACCCTTCCCTAAACTCATATTCATTAGAATAGGTTACACTTTTTAATATGGTTAATGTGCGGCCCTATAGTCCCTTATCTCAATAGAAATAAGTAACACTTATAGACCAAAATAAGAATCTAGAAACTTATAAAGGTCCCTGAGGAGATAAGATATAGTCATAAAAATGATAGCATCTCATACAAACACACATATTTTAATGTAATATATTTTTCTTAACATATCATAAAGTAGGATGCATACTTCATGTCATTATTATTTCTTTCTTTTGTTGAAGGAGTTACCTTCTTTTACCACGTACATGGATTTAGTTAAGGTACTACTATCCTATTAAACTGGTCTAAGATATCTCTTTCTTTAAGAAGTGATTAATCTTGTATTGATTATTCAATCAATATAATACTACAAATAAAACACCCAACACAAGTTACCTCACCATAATGTATATATAATGGTTTTCATTTATCATCAATGTGCAAAATAAAATGGTGCACAATGATAGTGATCACAAGTCAAGAGACCAATACACATTCTCTCACATGGGAACAACCAATGATACCTATATTATATAGTGTTCCTATTGGTGGTTCTGTCATCATGACCTCATACACTATAGATCACCAAATGTGAACTTCATGAGATGAAGTCTCAGTTATTATGATCCCCTGACACCTAATAGACCAACATCATCTTTTTCATGTCATCATGATTTATCTAGACCATAGGATATATGTTTAATATTACTATCATGGTATAGAAAGTTTCTCATTATATATGGTAACTATAATATATCTTTGATATGATAAGTAATCTAAATACATTACTAATTATATAGTAAAAATAGAAGTAATGTTACTTCCAAGTTAAGTGAAAAACATGTATATATCAAATTTTATTCATGTTATGGTAAAACAATTACATAAAAGAGATGGGTCTAGAGAACCCACTCACAACACTCTCACTCTCACTAGAGCCAATTACTAAAAAAATTCAATCCAATAACTCTCACAAGAGAATCAGGCTTTTTCTAAGATATGGTTTTAGTCATTTTGTTTTCAAAATTATTCTCTATGGAAAATATTCTAATTGTGGATTTATATCTCTAGGTAAAATCCCTCAAGAGATGAAACTTTTGATATATTTTTTTTGCACTCTAGTGTGATCTGGGATCTTTAGAAAGTACCAATGCAGTATTATTGTCACAATAAACTATATCAAGGTATTAATTTCTAGGAACAACACCAATATATGATATAAAGATACATATATAATATACCTCCTTAGTTTCATTGAAAAAAATTGTATACTCAGATTCTGCCATAGAATCAATGACGATGGGTTGTTTCGATTTTCTCTAACTCATTACACCACCACTTAGGAAGAATATATAGACTTATTATGATTTTAAACCATCATGATCTTCCTGGAATATATCATTAGTGTATACCCTCACTACTAGATCTCCATCCCCTCCATACACTAGGAACATATCCTTTACATGTCTCAAGTACTTTGGGATAGTATTTATAACTACCAAATACAGATCTCTTGAATTAGATTGGCATTTTCCCATTATTATTAATGTAAAGGTAAAATCAAACCTAATACATAACATGGAATTCTTTGATAGATCCCACTGTTAAATATAAGGCATTATACTCAACTCAATATCTTCCATTGTTTGTGTACACATCTACTTGAAAAGATTGATACTATATGACATTTAAAACAACCCACTCTTGGATTGTTCCAAATTGTAACTTTTGTGTACCGTGTCAATATGTGTACTTTTACTTATCCCAAGTAGCCTCTAACATCTATATTGATATATTTTGACCCAAAAAATATAGGTTGTTTCACCTAAGTATTTCATGTAGAATCATTAATTTCACCATGTATTGATTGATTTTAAAACTCTCAATTCATTTCCCATAATTAATATTTCATCAACACATAATATTAAGAAAATAATGGAATATACACTAACCTTATTATAGATACATTTCTCACTTTAATTATTGATGAAAAAAAATATATTATGGAATCATAAAAAAACATTCCATTATCGTAATGACTACTTCAATCCATAAATGGATCTTTTCATCTTGAACACTTTATTGGCACTCTTTGACAAAATGAACCCATCAGGTTGAGTCATATATATATCCTAAATTAACTTTTCATTTATAAAAATTGTTTTGACATCCAATTTTAAAATATCATAATCTTGTCAGGATAATATTTCAAGTTATATTCTGATATATTTTATCATTGTGAATGTTTATAAGTTTTCATCATAGTCTATGACTTGATGTTTCTTAAAACACTTTTCAACCAATTGTACTTTATAGGTGTTAATTGTACTATTCATGTACTTAATTTTCTAGAATACCCATTCAAACCCAATATGTTTTACATTAGTTGTAGGTCTATCAAAATCAAAACTATATTTTGGTATATGGACACCATCTCAAAATTTATGGATTATTTCCATTCCGCAATATCCTTGTCATCTACTACCTTTATATAGGTTATAGGTTTAGCACTATCTAGGAGTAATGTTCCATTATAATTGGTGGGAAGAAAAAAAATATATTGATTCTATAACCTTTCTTATATACCTAAATAGAACTTATTTATCAGGAACATATTCATTTACCATTGTCTCTTATGAATATTTTTCCTATTGATTTACCCAGTTGATCAGTGCATATACCTGAGAGGGGTGGGGGTGAATCAGTTTGTTAAATACATTTTACCAATTTTAAGTTATTCTATGATTCTTTTACCCCATTTTAAATTAAAAATATATTTTTAGTTAGTGAAATTAGATATATTAAAGTTTTACCTAGTAATAATCAATTGTATATATGCAAGTAAAGTAGTAAAAAAGTGCAAAATATTTTTACATGGTTCCATACAAATATCCAATCCTTTCCATGATTGGTTTCTTTTTAATCAAGTATTATCAAATATAATATGATGTTAATTATAATTGTAGGTGTTTCCCATACCTATAATTCCATAATCTAACTGGACTTCAAATTCATGTCTCATATTTTAGTTCCTTCTTTCTAAGATCACACTAGACTTACCTCAGTAACTTCACACTATTATCACTGAGTCTCATGATGATATATTTTCATCCACTTAGTCAAAAAGGTTATATAGAGTACCACCATATATATTCTAGTATTTATTTATTGTGTTTCTTATAATTATATCTCTAGTTTTATACAATATTTTATTATACCAAGATAATAGATCTTCTTCAACTCAACATAAGCTTCTTAGAATGAAAGATAATATTTAGGAATACCCTAAAACAAGGTCCTTACTTGAAACAAATATTTATAGATCTTTAGAACATTTTATTCTAGATTCCATTATACTCAATTATTAAATTTCTCAACACTAGATGCAAATAGTACAACATAGTCATTCTTTTTTCTATTATTCTTCTCACTGCTTCAGATCAATAATGGTTGGATTCTTCTTCTTAGTCTAATTTGATACCTAGTTTATCTAAATAATCACTATAATATCATATCATTGTTCTTAATTTTCTTTGAGAGTTATATTTTTTTCACACCTCAACACACAACAACTCTTGGCTTCTCAAAAATGACCACACTCACAACAACAATGACTACTTATTCTTTTTAAATTTCTTCCTCGTAAATATATTCAACTTTTCATATACATGAGTGGATTAATTTAGAGTATTATATAGATATAATTATAATATGTATTCTTAAATGTAATATAAATGGAATATTCTCACTTTTATTTATAAAGATCCATCATAGAATACCCATTTTGGGTTCTCACATAAAATCATGTACTACTTTTTGAACTCAAGAGATATTCCTAAAATTACCTCATTTAATTATTATTATTTTATTAAACATTAATAAATTAAATATTCTATGTCCTTAAATAGTATTTATTTATTCTTCTCAAAATCTTCTATATAATCCACACTACAAATATTTATAAATATATGAAGATCTTTAGAAAATAATATTTGCAGCATGTAACTCATTGTGATTTTATAGATTTAAAAAATTAAGATGTCTTCTCATTTATTAAGTCTTGGAAAAATTCATGGACATTAATCTTAGTTACTCACAAACTATTGAACAACCTCAAATCAAAAATATATAGGCTATAACAAACAGCAACTCGAGGTTCGATGATTCTTCATCTGTATTATTCTTGAAACCCGGTAATTCCATTTTATTCATCAATTAATACATGTATTGGTTTAACTCATGTGATATTACTCAAAATAATCTTGTATTATGGATTATTTAGTTTTCATGATTTGATGAACTCAAAATAAAATCACAATAATCATTAAATTTAACTTAATAAATTATGGAAAATATTTATTCTTTATTCTTTGATATTCCCTTTCCATGGATGAAGATCAAATTATATTTTTTATAATTATTGGATCACATAAAAATATAGGTTTTTATTATGTTTATACGATGAATTGATATATCTTTCATCATCCCAAATAAATTTCATCATTATCCAATTTCAAATCTAAAAACTCAATTTTATATCCATTTGAACTTTAAAAATTTTCTTGAAGTCTTATATTGGTTACTTAAAAGTCATTGATTTAGAAAATATTTCTTTTCAGAGTCTTATGATCAATGGGATAAGACTTATGTTCAACTCCATATGTATTATTCTCTTCCCTTTGTCAATTTATTATAGACTTTAAAGGTTTACTTTCAATTTTTTTGAACAAGTTGAGGGTCAAGCCATCTTTATTAAACATAAAAAAGAGATAAATCCTCTTTTAAATACTAGTAAAAATAGAAAACAAATTAAAATCATAGGTTAAATAATCACAATGAAATTAAAGACCCATAAGACTTCATGAAAAATATTTTCGTTCCATTCTTTTCAATTTTTGGAGTTATCAATGCCATATGATGATGTATGTTTCCAAAGACTTATGATGATCTCAATGAAATATGATCTAGAATAAATTATTATGATCAAAAATGGATTATGTTAAATTATTCAAATATTTATTCTTTTAGATTTTATGTTTTACATTTAGTGATTCAAAGTTTTTTGGTTAGAGACAAAGTTTTAGGTTTAGGGACTTTTCTATTTTTCCAGTTCCAGCACTAAAAGATACAGACATACTGAAATTAATTCAGGGCCTCTTGAAAGAAACTATAACCCTTATTAAACCTTACACAAGTGTTTATATAAATTTATTTTATAATTAAATTGAAAAAACACTAATATTTCTTTCTCCCATCTCATGGTTCATTAAACTTCAATCGGATAACCCTATTTGAAAACATCCCTTCAAGCTGTTCACATTGGGTATCTATTTCACTCTTCCAATCTTTTGTAGAACGTACTAAAACTCATCCTTTATCACTTTTAATTTTCTTCCATGAATTTATTATTATTTAAATTTTAGGATATGTGTATGATCTACCCTGTTGAATCTATCTAATAAAATATTCAAGGGAAGAGAACTCCAGGTTACTCTTTTCATAATATGCAGGAATCAGCTTCTATAACCATCTTTCCCATGTAACCATCATAGGATCACCTAGTAAAATATTTACCCAAAACCATTGGTATCCTCAATTCTTTCTTAATGGGTGGATACTCTAATCCATCATGCATATCATTCAATACATGAATTGACATTCACATTGACAACAAACATAACCATTCATCAAATTTCCCCTTCAATCTAATCCTTTAGATTTGTTATCAAAACTTTGAACTCCCAAACACATTAGGTTCTTTTAAATTACCATTTCAAGTCCACTTTTACTCTTCCATCTAATGATACTAAATATAAAGTGGTAAAAATCATCTTCCACTTAATGTAAGGGTTCTCTCACTTCCAATTAAAATACAACTTCTTCTCCCCCTAATTTTCTAATAATCTTAGAGAAGGTAGGGACCATATAATTTTTACCAATGATCCATAATTTTCTCAATATAATTATTATTGGAGAAACCCTATGTGATAAAAAGAGTTCATATCCTAGAAACCAAAGTTATCCATTATGTTTCTCAATATAGTGTCAAATCAGTCTTTTAATTATCATGGGATAAAGAAATCATATTTTCAAATAAATTTGTAAACATACTCTCATATTCACAAAACACATCAAAAAGTTCAAGTGTAAGCAAACATATTACCTTTTTTAGAAAAAATTATTCTTTGATAAATATAAAAAGTATACATCCTAAATAAAAATGGAGATTGAATATCATAGCAGATTATTAAATTTTATTCAAATCTATCTAGAATTACAAATTTAGCATAACTATATAAATCTATAAAAGATTTTATTCTTTTAGTATCTCCCCCTAAAGGTATTTTTTCGACAAAACTTCACCATCAATTTACAAATATTTAATCACCTTCATATAGATTAGGGGAAAAGTTGGATCTTCTAAAAACTCCTCAACATGAGTAGGAGGATTGAGATAGCTTTCCCAATCCATGACAATCAAATCTAGTATTATTTATTTTTAAACCCATAGGTTTCTAGATATGTTCATATTTTGGAAACATAGTCTTCACATTATTCATGGGTGAATACTTATTCACTTTAACAATGATTTTATAATTTATGTTCATATGTGTTTTATTCAATAATTTTTCTTATTTAGGTAGCCATGTCATATATCTGATAGAACTATTGCCCATTCTTTTTACACCTTTGAAACACCTCTACATCAATCTTAACTTCTCCCTTATTGGGATTAATATCTACTTCTTCACAAGGAATTTATATCACTAATCCAATCCTATAATCTCTCACTTGGATGAATTATTATATTTATATTGGATTTCTTCCATTTTTTAACATTCATGGATATCTTTCACTGTTCTATAATTTTTAATCACTTTATATAGTAGAAGTATTTATTTCTAGTTGGTTTTACCTCTTTCTTATATTACTTTTTTTCTTCTTGGGTTTATATAATTCATCTATACAATTCATAGATTTTTCTCCCAAGGTTTATTCACTTACTTTGTTCACTTGTTTCACTTCCCATTGGTGTTCTTTATTTTCATCAATAATTGGATGAGATCTTGTAGGATTATACCGAAATTCATCATAATAATGACCAATAATCTTGTAAAAATCATAGAAGTTTTCAATAATATAAAATATATTCTTGGAATAAATAATATTATTTATCTATGTTGTTTTTGTAACAACTCTAGTTTTATTGGATTTTCCCCTTGAATATTTTTATGTATATATCTAGATTTATCCTCGGGGTCAGTGTAGTGTTTGGGTATCTAGGGAACTCATAATTAATATATTTTATTGAACATTCACACATAATTTTAGTGTTTATAGTATTTCCAATTTTTTGTGACCTTATATGGGAAATCTAATACCATGGTCTATTTTGGAATGCAAGTTTTACCCTATCCACAGCCTAAGGTTGGTCGGTGTCATACATTCTAAGGGAGGTGACTGTTGGCAGGTGTTTTAATAAAATAAATAAACCATTTTATTTATTTTTATTAAATGGATTATCCTAGAAATCCTCCATAAATATACCATTATAAAAAATAACTAGGGTTAGATGCATAACCCTGGGAGTATTTGAGAGGAGGATTAAGAATTCTTCATAGGTTGATCGTGATCAAAGAATGAATGGTGATTGGATTGAGGTGGATCAAGATGTAGGGAACATAGTGAATCTTCTTCATCATTGGATAATGTATTCTTCACCAATTATCAATCCTAAATAAATATAGGGAATTTAATTTATGGGTTTCCTCCCTATTTTATTCATCAATCATGGAATTAATTATCAACCTTTTGATATACAATTTATTAATTTTTTCATGAGCCCTCCTGCATTTGTTTGATCTATTTGATCTGATAAATCCATGTTACACTTTTTATCAGCCTTAATTATCCTTGTTTATGCGATCATTAACTAATAAAACTTGTTATATGATGGATTTACCCTATTCTTGTGTATTTATCCCCACATTTCTTGACATTATTTTTTTCCCATAGGGTCTCGGTTAAACATTCTTATGTCAGGTTTGAGCGTGATAGAACCCCTAAATTCAGGGTGGTTGCACCAATGATGTACAAGATATTGATTTGTGGATAGATTAGGATGGATTTATAGATTATGAGTAATTTTTACATGGGAAATAGGTTGGATTATTCATATTTTGGTCTTGGTAGTAGTGTGGAATGATGGGATGGGCCATGCAAGGTTTGGGAGGTGGGAATCCGGCCACCAGAGATGGATCCGGAGTGGAAAAACCTAGATTTGAGACCCTCAATGTGAATCATGTTGGAATACATAGTATATGTTGCATGGGTGAATCATATAGAGATTTCTTGGGTTTCTTCAAAAAATACACCTACACAATGTGTAGTCCAAGAACACATATTGTGAAGTCCCCTGGCTATGACAGCTAAGGTTTTGGGTGGAGATAAAGACCACATGTCATGTATAAACCCACACAAACTTTGTGACCTTATGTTGGCTACTCGACATATAATTTATGAGTACATGGGTATGGGCATGTCCAAGAACACATGAATGACAAGGAGTACATGGGCATGACCAAGTTCTCAAACATGACCAGGTACATGAGCACAGCCTGAAGTACATAGGAATGACCAAATATATATGGGAACTTGTAGATGTAGACTATCATTACCAATAGAACATGGTCAGGGCCCAGGTGGCCAATACATGCCATGTAGTACCCATACATGTCATGTAATTCTACATGGACAACCAATCCATGTGCATGCAAGGATACTGCCAGGTTTCCTGGTGAAGTCACATTTCATGTCACCCTAGGTGCACACTGTATACTTTTCTTGGGTGTTTCCACCTTGAGTACCTCCTTTTTGTAGACTCGGATTTTTTCCTCTCAGTAGCCTATCCTGATTGTTCTTCTATGAATAATGTGATGGTAGAATTAATATCGTCTTTTGAGATATGATGCAAGGTGTTGTGGACATGACACTTCTTCCAGAGATGCTTGACTATTAGTAGTGATTAGGAGGGATCATCAGAGAGATTATGAATTTGGAAACCCCCTATCACACTAGGGTGTGGTACCCCAATATTTATCTACCTACCAAGTGGAACCCCCTGATGCACAAGGGTGTGGGTTCTCCATCTATTTAGTGGTACCCTTTGTCACACCATGGTGTGGGTCCTCTATCTACTGAGTGACACCCCCTATAACACCAGGGTATGGGTTATATTTCTATTCGGTGGTACCCCTGTCGCACAAGGGTGTGGGTCCTCTCTATACTAAGTATTACCCCCAACAACACAGGGTCACATGTCCTCTATTGGATATTATCCCCCTTGGTCTCTAGAGTAGTGGTGAGGTGTGGGTCCTCCACATGGATTTCTCAAACAAAGATTCGGGGTGTTGGGAATTGGAGAAGGAACTTTGTATCTTTAAGAAGACTCATTATCTTAGAATGGACTATGGAGATAAATATCCCCTTTCTCTCTCATATGGGTTTTCTATGAGCATATATATATATAGGGTTTCATTTCCCTCTTTCTTTGGTTTGATATAAGTTTTACTATTTCTGTCTATTTCTCACTTTATGGTTCTCGAGGCATCTTACTGGTTATGTATATACTTTCCCCTACAAGGGATTTTCTATCTTCTATTTTGAATTATGTAGATGACAGGTAGTTAGGCAGTTAAATTGGTTGAGCATTGTGATACTTGGATTCATAGACCATGTATGGTGGTTAGACATGGAGATAAAGAGATGAGATATCTCAGTTTTACTCTATTAAAGTTATTTTTAAGTTGGGACTTCATTTCTGGTTGGGCATGTATTTTTTCCATTTATAATTTGGTTTTATTATTTTTTAATTTTATGTATTCCCTATAGGTTATTTAATGAATATTTTTACACATGATTTCACAATGATTTTTATTATTCCTCTGCACTTTTTCATGGAGATGGTTGAGTGCGTGAATAAATGTACATTAAGAAAAGACCTCTCATTTTAGGTATTCCTTCTCGATGGTTGTCGTATGATCGTTGCCTATTAAAGGTGGGATTGGGTTCATCATACTCAGATTTTCACCATCTAGGAGACCCTTAGTGGTTTGGGTTATGAATGAGTGGTATCAAAGAAGTTAATTCCTTATTATGGTGTTTATATTTTTCCCATTTATAAGTATTTTTTAGGACATAGAGAAATGGATTTGAAGTATATCTAGTGCGAATTTCAGGTTAGGGAACTCAATTTTAGTGTGGCTCCTAGCATATCCATACCCAAAGACTCTGAATACCTACATATCGATTCAATGTATGGATACACTAGTTGATGGAAACCTTGGTACATACATAACATATGATTAAGTCCTTTGAATATCCTTTTTGATTTATCTCACTACATATATATTCTCATCTGACTATGCTATGTGTACATCACTTTTAGGATAACTCTACAAAGACATCTATTTAGGCTACCAATACAGAATCATGATAAAGATGCATTGAGTGATGATTCCTTAGTTCAGGGGCCATCTCTATGGTGTTTCATCTAGGTGATTAGGGAGAAGAAACCCCACCTATTGATAAATAGATGGTACCATCTATAAATGATAATGATTCACATAGGATTAGTTCTCTTTGTTAGTTCTAGTGTCAATGAAAAATGAGGTTCTGTGGATATCCAGATCTGTAGGTAGTGTAGTATTTTCTTGAGTCTTAAAACTTGATTATACCCCAAACAATTAGATGTTTGTGCTGGAATCCTGTATTTTCCATGGAACTATTGGGTGTTGGTGGTGTCTATATATGTATACCCATGATAAGATGATTCTCTCATGGACTTATTTCCAACTGCTATTTTTGAGGATTATTACCCATTTTCTTGTGATTAGTTTAGATATAGGAGCTTCTTAAGCTACCGCATGGTAGTATAACAATTGTTGAGTATGTTCTGAGTTCACTGACCTCACACATTATTCTCTTGACTTGGCACGAGATGGTTTATTCTAGGTGTGTAAGTTTGAGTTGTATCTCCATGGAGACATTTGTGCAAGTTTAGTATCCATATACTTACCAATTTATGTTGTAGTACTGGAGTGAGATTTGGCTATAGATATCATACTGGAAGAGGAATTTCAAGTGGATAGAGCTGGTGGTGGTCATCATGGGGATTATTTATCTATAATATCTAGCAGATATCAGTCATTAGAATCTTGGCACAAGATACCACCCCATGATATAACTTAGGAATGTGGATTAGTGGCTCAGGTTACACACGTAGGATCTAGACACCCCGGAGAGGTGAGGTGTTACGCTTATGATGGGCGAGGTCATATAGCATGTGATTTCTCAACCTAATGTATCGAGGAGGGTAGGTAAGTAACAAATGGTCCACTATGGTATAATCAGTTTCATGACCAGGGATCTCCCAGTCATGGCTAGGGAAACCCACTAGGGGCGATGCTAGTATAGGAGTAGGTGCATCTCTAGATAAAGGAGCTTCTATTAGAGGGAAATTATATTATATATTTTCACCACCACTACCAGGTATCCCACTCTAGGCTCAGGTATATGATGGTAGGGTCCATGAGAAGCTTCATGTTATGGAGGGCTAGGAGGCTATGAATGAGATGATTTCAGGTATGATATGTGTATTTTATATTCTTTCCCAAGCCCGATTAGACATAGGTGAGAGTCATTCCTTCATTTCCTTATCTCTTATTCCATATATAGATCTTCCAATTGAGATTTTATACCAACATATATGACTATATATTCCTACAAGGAGTGATTCTTTAATGTCATATATCTGCCGACAATGTGACATGATGCTCAGTGGATAGATTTTCTCATGGTAACTCTGTGTCATCACAATGAAACTTTAAAATATCATAATGTGTATAGAATAGTTTTCTATGGTATATGACTATATTGACTATAATCACAGATGATTGAGATTCCATAGGATGGGTGGGATGTGATTCTACTTTGTGAGTGAGAGACATCTCATGGATGAGTGAGTGGGTCTTATGGAGAGAAAGATGCACCCCATCACCCATAAATTGGTGAGTTTATCCCTTAAAATAGTGATATATTCATAAATTTAGATTCTTTCAAAATTTTAGGACTACATGGATGTCTTCCTAGAGGTGTTTTGGGACTACCTCTGAGGTGGTATAAGGAATTATGTATTGAGTTTCACTTTAGAAACTCACTGATATCTTCTTCAGCATATTAGATGGCCTTATCAAGCTTAAGGAAGTTGAGGGTACAGTTAAAGGACCTTTAAGAGAAGGATTTCATCAGAACTTGTGTGTCCACTTGGGATTATTGATTATATTTTCAAAAAATGTGGATGGGAGCCTAAGGCTTTTCATTAATTATTATCAAATGAACCAGGTAATGATAAAGAATAAGTAACCCTTATTGAGGATTGATGAACTATTTTACCAGTTGATAGGTGTGATTTAGTTCTAAAATATCAATCTTAAGTTCAGCTACCACCAGTTGATGGTTCAAAAAGATTATATTTCAAAGATATCATTATGATGTTTTTATGGACACTATATGTTCCTGGTGATGCCTTTAAGTTTAATGAATACCCCTCTGTGTTTATGGATCTTATTAATCAGATCTTCTAGCTATACTTGGTCCAATTTTTGGTTGTCTTCAATGATTCCATACTCATTTACTCTATGTCATAGGAGGAGCATACATATCATGTAAGGATGGTTCTAACTTACTCTAGGAACATTATATTTATGGTAATATTTTGATGTTCTATTTTTTATCATAAAGGTTCAATTTTTGGGGCATGTAATTTATGAGTAGTGTTTAGTTATAGAACTGGTGAATATTTATATAGTGATTTCCTAGGATCCACCTAAGAGTGTGTTAGAGGTGTAGAGTTTTATTGGATTAATGGGGCACTATATAAGGTTTATAGAAGACTTATCTAGGATTCCATCCCCTTTGATTGCCCTAATGTAGAAAGGAAAGCCATTTATTTGGACCAATTAGTGTACGAGAGCCTTCTAGGAGTTGAGGCAGAGGCTGACTAGTGCTCCTGTGTTGAGACTACTAGTGGGGGAATGGAGTACGTAATTTTTTTTGATACCTCTAGAGATGATCTCAGTTACGTGTTGATGTAGAGGTATGCAGTCATTGCATATGGTTCAAGTAAATTGAGTCCCCATGAGAGAAACTAAGTGACTTATGACCTAGAATAGACGGTTGTAGTCTTCTCTTTAAATATGTGGAAGCACTATCTTCTGGCTGAGCACTTCATTGTCTACTCAGACCAAAAGAGTATTATTTATATCTTAACTTGGAGATATTCGAACATGAGATAGAGTTTTTGGTTGGATTTCTTATAGGATTGTGTATTTTAGATGGTATATGATGCTGATATGGGAAACATGGTGGCATCATATCATTTCATTGAGTATCATTCTCGGTTGGTGGAGGCAGCATATGAGTAGTTTTATTCTTTCTAGTTGACCCTAGTCAAGGAAAGGGGTGTAGTTTTTCTTCAATCGATGGTGGTGACTCCTCCACTTATTTAGTGTGTGAGAGAGACCTAGTTGGAAGACATTGACTATGAGGTTATAGGTAAAGATATATCCTCATGAGATGCATTAGATGGATTTTTTGAAGGAGGAGAGCATGTAATCCTTTTATTGGGATAAAAATTACTTCAAGTCATGTTTCATGAGGAGGTGATGAGGGAGTTTCCTACTTCCCACTTGGTTGTACATCCCAATGTGGATAATATTCTCAATAACCTTCAGTGGTAGTTTTAGTGGAATGGAATTAGGTGAAGAGTATCAAATTTTATCTCTCAGTGCCTCACATTTCCATAGGTAAAGGTTGATAACCATGTTTATCAGGTTTTACATAGCCTCTTAGGATCCCAAGGTGGAAATGGGATAGAATATCCATGGACATTGTTATGGGGATTCCACGGACAACGAGATACCCTAATGCAATCTGGGTGATTGTTGAAAGACTCATGAAGTCATAACACTTACTCCCAATCAAAGAGAAGAGTTTGGTAGAGAGTATAAGGTAGTTGTACATGAGGGATATCATCCATCTTTATAGGTTATCGTTGATGATTTTCTCTAACTGTGACAATCAGTTCACATCATGGTTGTGGATAGGATTTCAGGAGCCCTTTGGGACCTAGTTGAGGATGAGTATAGTGTTTCACCCATAGATGGATGGGTAAATCAATTGGAATATTCATGTGTTGGATGATATGTTGAGGTACTTCATGTTAGACTTCAGTCAGAGTTGAGATGATCATTTTCCATTCGTAAAGTTTAATTATAACAGCAATTATCACTCTATTATCATCATGACACCTTTAAAGGACCTATATGGGAGACATTTCTGGTCACCTTTATACTGGACTAAGATTGTAAATACATATCATTTTGGACCATAGATATTATAGGAGACAATATAGAAGGTTACAATGATCCATGAGTGTATGTGGACAACCCAGAGTTGAAAAAAAATCTTACATAGATCAATGTTGTAGGCCCTTGAAGTTTGAGTAGGGAGGTCGTGTTTTCCTAAGAGTATCCACACGAAATAAATTTTGGATATTTGGTTGAGAATTAAAGCTATACCCATTTTTTATTATGCCATTAGAGAACATAAAGATGGTTGGTGAGGCCTCTTACCAATTATCCCCTTCTTTGTAGTTGGATCGGATGCATGTCGTCTTCTATGTGTTAAAGTTGAGGAGATTCGTGAACAAACTTATGCATGTTATTGACATGGGTGAGATGGAATTGAGGATGTTTCCACCATCACAGATTACCCAGTGGTGATTGAGGTTCATAAGAAGAGGGTCATATAGGTACAAACCATTCCATTGGTTCATGTGTTGTGGCAGCACGAGAGCATGTAGAAGAGAACTTGGGGGCGAGAAATCCAGATGCAGAATCAATACCCAAACCATTTTGTGTAGCTTGTGATTTTTGGAGATAAATCCATGAAATATGGGATAATTAAATGACACAAGTTTTATTATATTTTTCCTTTGAATATTTATATGTATATATCTATATTTATCCTTGGGGTTAGTGCACTCTTGGGGGTGTCTAGGGACACCGAAATTAATATTTTAAAAATATTTATATATTTTATTTCATGCATGTTTATCATTTTTGTGTTTATTGTTTTTTCGATTTTTAAATACCTCAAATAGTAAATCCAAGACCAAGGTTGATTCTGAAACATATGTTTTACCCTAGGTGTGACCTAAGGTTGGTCAGTATTAGACATTCCAAGGGAGGTGACCATTAGCGGGTGAATTTAATAAAATAAATAAATAATTTTATTTATTTTTATTAAATGAACCTTCCTAGAAATAATATATAAATATAAAATTAAAAAAATTATGGTTATACACATAACCATGTGAGTAATTGAGAAGAGGATTACGCACTCTTTATTGGCAGATAGTGACTAGAGAACGAATGGTGATCAGATCGAGGTGGATCGAGAGGTAGAAAATGTAGCAGATCTTTTTCATCACTGTAGAATTCATTTTTCACCAATTATAAATCCTAAATCATGGTAGAGTACTTTATTTATGGGTTTCCAACCTATTTGATTCATCAAGCATGGATTAAATTATCTGATTTTTTATATGTTATTTATTAATATTCACAAGAGCCCTTCCAAAATTCCTTTGATTTATTTGATCCAGTAAATCCTTCATACACATTATATAATCATTCCATATCCCCATTTATGTGACAGTTGGGCAATAATTTTTTTAAAGTGATGTATTTACACTTATCTTTTTCATTTCTCCCCACCTTTCTTCGTGTTCTTCATCGTTGGCCCAAAGGGTTGCGGTTAAACATTTTTTGGACGGGTTCAAGCACGATTGAACCCTCGGATTCGCGGTGATTGAACAAATGACATGTGGGGTGAAAATTTTCTGATGGATTGGGACATATTTACATATTTCAGATGATATTTAAATTGATCAGAAGTTATATTCTTTATCCTTAGGTTGTGGCAACAATGTGCAAAAACAGGATGGGTCGTGCGAGGTTCGAGTGGTCGAAATCCAGCCACCGGTGATGGATTAGAAATGGATGACCCTATATCGAATACCCCTAGCATAAATCATGATGGAAATTGTGGTGAAAGAATTCAAGTTTAAGTGAATAGATATTTACTAGGTTTCTATGAAAAACCTAACTACATGATGTGTAGTACAAGAACACACGTTGTGAAGTCCCCTAGCTACAATGGCTAGGGTTGCAGGAAAAGATAAATATCAAATGCCTTTTATGTCCCCATACACACCATATAACCTTGTGTTGGTGACTCGACATGTACTCCAGGAGTACACAAGCATGGGCATGTCTAGACACATGGGCACAACTAGGAGTACACAAGCATGACCCTTTACTCGAACACGGCCAGGTATACTGGAATAACCCAAAGTACACAGGCAAGACTACATATACATGGGCATGGGATGATCTACATAGTCATGGCCAAGATTATATGGTTAGGCCTCGGGTATCCAATACATGTTGTGTAGTACCCATACACACCGTGTAGTTCTATATTTCCAACCAATTCATGTGCAAGTGAGGATATGTACATGTGACTCGATGAGCTCACATGCTATGTGACCCTAGGTGTACACCGTGTACTTTTCTTGAGAGTTTCCACCTTTTGTGCCTCCTTATAAACTCAGATGTTGGATGAGGAGTAACCTATTGTAATGAACTTGAATTTTATAAAACACAAACAACACATAGAGAACCCGATAAAAAATATTATTCCCATAAATTAAGAATGATACTTTAGTCATTAAATAAACCAATAAGAATTCCAAATATTATAGTGTAAAAATAAATAAAAAATAATATAATAAGAATGGGAAAATTTGGATCTGCTTGATTCACTCAAATGATCTCACTCAGGAAAAATCTCTAGACGTATAACATAATGATAATAATAAAATATTCATTTTGAAGATGAAACTATATATATATAACCTTAAGAGAAAATATAAGTGAATGAAGATTAAATTAAATGACAGGTATTTATAGAAATTAAGGAACCTATACCATTGGAACAGTAACCTTACTGTTAGGAATAATAATCCGACTGTTAGAATAGTAACCTCACCTATGAAAGTATAAATAAAATTTAGGTATCTTATAAATAAAAATACGATATATTTATATCATGGTATAAGTAAATAAATATTTTAAAAATGATAAATTGAGTGTATGTATTTTTAAAAAATGTATATGTTTATTTACCATTTTATAATTAATATAATGATGTAAAAAAATATTTTTATAAAATAGATTCATAAATTAATATTTTGTTTTATTATAATTATAATATTATTTTATGAGACCTTAATTTATTTTTCAATGATTTTTAAAATTGATTGTAATATTAAAATCAATATTTTTTGAATAAATAATGATTTTATTTAAAAATTAAATTTATCATATTTACACATTTATTTTCATAAAATGGATTCTATTTTTAGAATCTACACATCAAATAATTTTTAGGGTGAATTTTTGTGATTTTTCTAAAATAGTTGGATTTTTAGTGAATAGTGAAATACTGTAATTTTAGTATTTAACATTATAAGCTAAATACATGAACTTTTGAGTCATGGATAATGTAAGAATGATGTAATGACACATTTATTCAAACTATATTAAACTATTTACTATATTTATTCATAGGAATCAACACTATTGATAGTCTTGAGAAAAAATAATAAACTAATGAATTTAATAATAAAAAACACTCATCTCCTCCCCTATAAATACCACCACTCACTACTGTTTCTCGTCACACCTTATCAACCTTTTATCTTGTCAATATTATGAAAAATTACCTTCATAAGCCTCTTTATCACATCCAATAATTGTTTTCTCAACAAAAAAAACAAATCTAAGTCCCTTAAGAAGGTTCTCAAGGAGACAACATTCAAGAGATAAAATCCTCAATCCTTATATTTTAATTTATTTTCTTCTATTATACTCTCATCACATACCCTATAAAAAGTAAAATGATAACTCTAGTGTCATATATATATATATATATTGTAATATTATTTTTTAATGTAATATCCATCATCAAATCTCTTCTCTTCTTCTTTTATTCTAAAAATGAAAACATCGTCTGTGATATGTTGGTTCACTGCCTTTGTGGATGACGAGTTTTTATTTTCCATTACCACCTTAAAGGATGGTCATAAAACAATTATCATGGTTAAAAAATATTTTGATATTTATATTATAACTTGTTTCATGTTCTGAAACTAATTTATATACATAATATTAAATCAAATGTAACGAGTTCATGATGATAGAAAAACTACCAAAATAAGCTAAACATTTATCGTTAACATTTTATCAAATAAATCATCCTCATACTAGAAAAAAAATGATACATGTGACCATTTAAACTTCTATAATTTAATTAACACCATATAATTTTAATTCTTGAGAATTATTCCCATTTTATAAGAACTTTCATAATTATATACAAGTAAACTGACCATGAAACCATGAAAATGAACGCTCCCAAAACAATGAAATTGCACTTTATAACTCATAGAAATTCACCTAAATTAAATTAATAAAATTATAATAAATTAAATACATGTTTAATAGGTTATTAATTAAGTAATAAATTCATTTAATTTTATTATCTAGGAAATTTAGTGCTAGTTAAGAAAGCATTTATACATAAGGTAAGGGGTCTCTCTGAACCTCTATTTTTTTCATTTAGGTAGTTCTTTTTCTCTATTTAACCCAATGTATTTATTAATTATTATAATATATTATGTATACATTATTTTTTTGTTCCAAAAATATGTATCTAGTTCAATTCATCCATTTTTTATGGAAATATATGTTTTAAAAGGTTTCGTTCTTAATTTCCCTCGATAAGGAAAGCCTGATTAAAGTAAACTTCTCTGTTTCTTACCCATTCTCAAGTACACTGCATAAAATATTTTTATCCATTGATATTTTTATAAAATATCTCATTTTATCATGAAAAAATATTTTAGTAAATTTTTTGCTTTATAAAAATAATTATTCATTTTTTCTCTTTAAATACTCTTTAATATTTTACCTTAAACCACACTAAAGTGGGTCATTTCTAAAGTTTCTTAAATAATATTTTTCATGTATTAACTTTATTTGGAAATAATTATTCATGATATATTCTTATTTTTACTATATTATTTTCCAAAAATTATTTAATCCTTTCTTTTATGAATACCATTATGATACACCCTTTGGTTATGCCTGATGACATGATTATGACACCAATTTCTTTCAATGGGTAACCCATTATGTTTATTCCTTATGTTTGATTATTTATGTGGAACACATATTCATAACAATGTTATGATATCTATGAACATTTATAGTTCCTATGCATTGGGTAATGTTTATTCTCATGAGACTTCATGTATGGGATTAAGAAGTAAACTTAATCCATTATTGGGATTTGTCCACCATGTGATATAGTCTTGGAAAGTAGCCTTGCATCATGTTTATGTCATGTTATATGTTTCTAACACATTAAAATATTTCCATGATCATATTATTACATGTTATATATGTTATTCATCCATATGTTTATTCATGATACATGCCTTTTATGTTATCATGTTATGCCTTCCAACCCATGTGTTATTCTTTATTCCAATTTTTATTCCCTTAATAGGATTTTTAGATCATATTTTTTTATTCCCCAGGATATCTTATGAAGTTATAGAAGATAAAATGGAGTTGGGATCTCATTAAAGAGGTTAAATAAAATATAGATATTCTTTAGTTTCAGGTTTTCTAATCATGTACCTAGTCTGTTAAAGATACTAGACTATTTGATCCTTGATTTGTATTATGCTTAAAATCATGTAATATTATGTGTAAAAGTCTAGGTTCACTATACCTATACTAATAATTATTCCATGTAGAACACAATGGTAGAATTAATAGTGGATTTTGAGATACTATGTGAGGTGATGTGATCAGGACGCTTCTTTAGGAGACATATGTCTATTAGTGGTGATCAGGTAGAATCATTAGAGAGATATCAGGGTTGGAAACCCACTATCACACTAGTGCATGGTTCCCCAATATTTATGTACTAATCTAGTGTAATCCCCTTGATTCATTAGTTCATAGGTCCTCTATCCATTTAGTGTACCCCCTATCACACCAAGGCACAAGTCCTCTATCTATTGAGTGTCACCCCCCAGTCTCACCAAGGTGTAGGTCCTCTATCTACTGAGCGGTACCCCCCCCCCCCTGTCGCATCAGGGTGAGTATGCTATATTTACTGAGTAGTAACCCCTATGAAACTAGAGAATGGTCCCTCTATTGAATATTTTCCTCCTTTAGTTTTGGAGTAGTGGTGAGGTTTGAGTCCTCTACATGGATTTCTCAGACAAACATGTGGGATGTTAGGCATCAGAGAAGGTCCTTTGGAGCTGTAGGAAGACTCATCATCCTAGGTTGGAATATGAAGATGGAGATCCCATTTCTCTTTCACATGGGTTTCATATGAGAATATATATATATACATATATATTGGGTTTATTTTCCCTCTTTCTTTGCGTTGATATTACTTCTATTGTATCTGTCTATTTCTCCCTTTGTGGTTCTTATGGTGTCCTATTAGGTATGTATATACTCACCACTACATGGTATTTTCCTACATGTATTATTTCTTATGAAGATGATAGGTAGGTCAGTTGTTAAATTGATGGATCATATTGATACTCGAGTGCATGGTCCGCATACGGTGGTCAGACTTAGAGATTAAGAGTTCATATCTCTTAGTTTTCCTATATTCTAATTTTTTCATGTTAGGAAATAATTTCTTGTTAGAAATGTATTTTTTCACTTTGCACTTTGGTTTTATTATATAGTACTCTAATTTATACACTATAGGTTATGGCATGCATTCTTTTACTCTAGATGTTATATCCCTTTTTATTATTCCTCTACACTTTTTCATGGATATGGTTGGGTGTGTGTATATATGTATATTAGGAAAAGTCCTCAAATTTAATTTATTCATTGTAAACACTTGTCACCATCCCCTAATCTATTAGAGGTGTACTTGGGGTTTTCACACCCATCCTTCCACTAGGCAGGTGGGCCCTAGTGGGTCAGGACATGACAGTCTTCCTCATTTTAGTATGTTGTTTCTTTTCTTTAGATTTTCTCTACATATTTTAAGTACTTATAGAAATTTTTCATATTGATTTATTATAGAATAAATAAATGGATCTTTGTAAAAACCTCTAGAATCCCCAACATCTTCTAATTAATTTTTCTCTTTTTTACTTCTTGTGTGGGTTTTCTAACATGACAAGATTGATATTTTTGGACCTTTTCACCAAATTTTTATGTATTCTAGGGGAGATACTCCTCTAGGACATACCCAGATGTGAAATCCAATAGATTCGAAGAGCTGAAGTAACTTTTTTATATGTTCCTAGTAACTCTTCATCATCTAAGTATTATCTTCAAGAAATTTTCTTGATTAAACTATTAACTCTCCAGCACTTTTACTCTATTGGATTTCACATCTGGTTGGATTCTTTAACATCTATTGAAGTTATATAGAGTCTCTTAAGTGTAAAGAACACATATTTAATAATAAATCTCTAATAACATGCCCTTTGAAATTATTTACCTTTCACATCATGTATTTCATTGAAAACTGTAACTGATTAATCCTTTGATTTAACTATTCTTGAGAGAGTGTTGGATTTTCCAACCTGTTTGGCCAATGCATCTTGCATTGCATCATTATCTTAGTCCAACTTTGACTTCTCATTCTATAGTCCCATTATATACATCAATATGTGAAAAACAACTTCAATAGAGGATATTTTAATATACTCATTAATTTAATAATAAAAATCACTAAGTGATTTATCATTTTCAAGATCATCATGTTCTACAAATCTTGAACTAAATTCATTTGATGAATCTCTCACACCATGGTTTATGGAAAATAAACCACACTAATTAATTTCAACTAGTTTTTGATCATATATCTTCTTTGATTTATTTATGAATTGCTTGACCCTCTTCTCCATCATGTCTTTAAGAGTCTTGGAAGATACTTCAGTATTAACAACAAAAGGAATTAAATACATATTTTCCATGAATTTTTATTATTCAACAATCTAAAATATTCACTTCAATAAACTAAATTAAATTCATTGGGTCTTGAAAATAGATACAAGTCGGGGTAATCTCACTCATATACCACTTGATATACCTAGTGTAATGATACAAACACCTGAAGGGGTGGGTGAATAAGGTGTTGACTACATTTTACCAATTCCAAATTCTTCACTAATTATTTTACCCCCTTTATAATTAAACCACTCTTTCTATTTAGTACCATTATATCTATTAATGATTTACTTGTGAATAATCAACTATATGTATAAAAGTAAACCAGTAACAAGTCACATTATTTTTTAAAAAAATTAGTACAAATAAAAACTCCTTAACTTGACTAGTTGTTCACCCCAAAAATGATTCTACACTATAATATGAGGTTGATTAAAATTTTTGGTTCTTCCCACACATAAAATTCTTGAGTTTCATTAGACTTAAAAAAATTCATGTCGCACACAATACTTCCTTCTTGATAGAGTTTCACTGAACTTATCTCAGTATGTTCATACTATTTTCACCAAGTCCCATAGTGATCTCCCTACATACCCTGAGTTGCACAATTTCTATAGAGTCACACCATATATAAAAAAGTGTTTATTTTTTGTGATATATAGATCTATATCTCCATTTATTTATAAGATTCTTCTTCACCAAGCTAATAGATCTCTTTCAACTCAAAAATATCTTCTTCAAATACTAGATAATCTTAAATAATTACCAATAACATGGTCACTACTTGAAACTCAAATTCACATATATTCAAAACATTCTCTTATGAATTCCTTTTCTTACTCCATTATTAAGAGTTTTGACACCATATATAAACAATAAAGCACAGTTGGTCTTTCTACAATTATTTTTTCTCACTACTTTAGCTAAATGATGGGTGGATTATCCTTATTCTTATAATTTGATACACAGTTGATCTAACTCCTTAGAAAAGTATCAAAACCTTTTTATTATTATTCTTTGAGAGTGTTGTTTAATTTTTCACACAACACATAAAAACTTTGGGATTCTAAAAAATAATCACACTCATGGGAATAGTGGTTTCTTGTTATTTTTATACTTCTTCCTCCTCGATCTCATTATTTTTTCACATGCATGAGTGGATTAATTTAAGAGTATAAAATATATACCATCATAATCAATATTATTGAATGAAATAAAGAGTTAATAATCTCACAAAAAACTATAAAGTTCCATCATATAATACCTATTTTGGGTTCCCACATAACTTCATTCGCTTCTATTTAAACTCAAGATATATTCATAGAACATCCTTATTTAATGATTTTTTTTTAATATGAATGAATAAAATATTATATATCCTTCACTAGGAATAAATTCTTATTCTAAAATCCTCTAAAAAAATATATACTTAAAATATTTAAAACTATATGAAGATCTAATGCAAATCATATTTGTTTCGTGGAGCACATTCTTCTTTTCCCGTTTCATGAAATATAAAAATATTATACTTTACTAAGTATTGGGAAAATTATTATACTTCACACTTACTCAAAAACACTCAAATATCCTCATATCAAATATATGTAGGATATGATAATCAATAGCTCAAGGTTTGATGATTCTTCACCCGTATTATTATTGAAAACCCAATTATTCCATTTTCATCATCAAAGAATACATGCAGTAGTTCTGATCATTTGATCTCACTCAAAATATTCTTCTATCTTGTATTCTCTAATATTTATGATGTTATGAACTCAAAAGAATTGTGAAATCATCTAAAGATTTAAATTTCATCATAATTAATAATTTCTGGAAACTCACTTTTCTTCGTTATTTAATCTTCCCTTTCAATGAATGAATATCATATTTTCTTATTTATAAATCTTGGAACACAAAAAATATATATGTTTTTATGATTTTTATACCATGAATGAAAAAATCTTACACCATCCCAAATAAATTTCATCTTCATCATATTTGAAAGCAGGAAACTCATTTTTTCATCCAATGGAACATTAAAATTTTCATTAGTGTTGAAATCTTTCAATGGGTTCTTAAAAGTATCACCTTCAAAAAATATTTTTTTCAGAGTCTGATGATCAATTTTATAAAATTAATGTTCAACTCTAGACTTCTTATTCTCTTTCCTTTGTCAATTTCTACTGTACTTAAAATCCTTAAATTCAATTATAAGCTTTTACATTCCCTGAGACTTTTTCATTTTTGATGGGTATCTGAAGATATATGATGATGACTATTTAAAAATACATACGATGATATCAATGAAATATGATATAGAATGAAGTATTATGATCATATAACATTTTATTCACAACACTTCAAATATTTATACTTAGTTCTTTATAGTTTTTTGTATAAAGAATCAATATTTTCACTGAGAGAAAAACTCTTACATTTAAGGATTTTCATATTTTTTTTATTTTCATCTATAAAAGATCCATACTTCATGAAATGATTTCAATACATCTTTAAAGAAATACCAAACCTTCTCATCCTTCATACAAGTGTTTCTCTATAATAATTTCATCATACCTCTTAAAAAACATAGTCGGATAGATTTCTCCCATCTCAGGAGTCATTAAACACCAATCAACTATCCTTTAAACTATATTTGAAAAAATCCCTTCAAAAGTTTCACTGTACGAATCCATTTCACTCTTAAAAAATATTTTAAATAATATTGTAATTCCTCCTTCATCACTTGGTATGTTCTTCCATGAATATCATTTTCATTCAATCATCTCATGTATGTACAATATACCCACTTGGATATGTCCAACAAAATTATTCATGGGTAGAAAATTCTAGGTTACTCTTTTACCAATATGTGTAAATCAGCATCTCTAATCAACTCTCCCATATACACATCAAAAGAGTAACTAAAAATATATTTACCCACAACCATGGGTAGCTTTACTTATTCCTTAATGTTTGGATACTCTAATCCATCACCCATCTCATCAAAGACTTTTATTGACATGCACATTGAAAAAAACACAACTATTAATCCAAATGAAAGTTTACCCATACTAAATATTGTGTATCTGGAGCATTAAATTCATCAAAGTCAATCCACTGTTTACATTAGAAAGATGTTCCATTTCTATAAATATGGAATGTATCACCACAATCATCTTTCAATCTAGAGGGTTATATAGGTAATATCCTATATTTTTTTTAGGATAACCTATAAAGATGAAATTTATTCTTTGAGGTGATATTTCTTCATTAGGTATTGTCCTTACAAAATTCATGCATCCACATACACATATTTGAGACAAAGTTGGTTTCTTTTTATACCATAACACATATAAAATCCCATCATATACCATATTTGGTACTCTGATAAGGGTATATGTTATTTTCTATAGTGTATATCCCCAAAATGATAAAGGTATAGTTGAATTACTCATCATTTATCTTACCATGTCATGAAAGGTATGATTTATCCTTTTACTTACACCATTCAATTAAAGTGTGTAATTATGAGTGAGTTGGGAGGATATCCCAAACTCCTTAAACTGATCTATGAAATATTTGTTTATATATTCTCCACCTCAATTTTAGTAGAGTTTTTTATATTCTTACCAAGCTTGTTTTTTTCTTCATTCTGGTATTCCTTTAACATCAAAATAAAATTTTAGTTATGCCTCATTAAATATATATATCCATGCCTAATATGGTCATTAGTAAAAGTAATGTAGTACAAAAAATCACCCCTTTACTCTACTATAAATAGACCATATACACTAGTATGAATCAATTTATATATTTATGTAGACCTTAATTCTTTCCTAGTGATGGGTGTTTTAGTAATTATTCCTTATAAAAAATTATTCCATACATCCAAGGGTTTTAACATAGTAATATCTAAAAACTCTTGTTGATGTAACTTATATAAAGGATTATTATTTACATGACCAAGAATGTAGTTCCATAAGAGAGTATAATATTAATCATCCTCATTTGTTTTTTCATTGATTGACAATGTAGGTTTTTTATATTCAAGTATATACATTCCATTCTTAATATGAGACAAACTTGAAATAAAACCCCATAGTTTATAAACATGACATTAAAATTATGTTTTAGGTAAATGAAGGTATATAATTATAGTTGGTTAATGTAATAAACAAACCCATAAGAAATTTCATATAAAAATATCCCATGGATAAGGTTTCTAGTTACACACCATTTGTGCCAAAAGATTCACCTCAACCTTTAAAATATTCTAAAATCTACTCTCTTACTTTATGTGAATATAAATGTGTGAGACACATGTTGTATCCCATACCCAAATTATAGATAAAGATAGATTTACTGACTGAAAATTAACTTTTTATTATTATCAGAACACTTTTGAAGAAAAGGTGAGAAACCCCAAATATCTAACATTATAACCAAATAAAACCATTAAAGAGGATAACACAAATCAAGACTATAGTATTTTCCCATCCCCAGTGAATACATCATGATGAAAAGACTTCATCATTTCATGACCACTTGGATAGTTGTCTCATGCGAGGTTGCACGAGCATGGTACCGATAGAAGAGCCATACCCTCTTGAACTTCCAAATCTGAATGGAATGCATAGGTTGTTATGAACCTCATGTGAAGTAGATACATGTAGCATTCTGGTTGAAAACACATCAATACTTCACAGTGAATTCATACATAAGAATCATCCAAAAATAGATCACAAACAACAGAGTCACGTCTAAAGAAAAATATACATATACAACCAAAACCAACAGTAGATTCCTCCCAAACCAAAAGAAAATTACTCAAAAAACGAGATCATAAAATATAAAACACCAAAAAACCTCACTTTATCCTCCAACAAAGTTATTCCATCAAACTAGAATCGTATTCCAAAAATATGAATCACACATATCACCAAACATCCCACAAAAATAGAATCACAAATAAAAAAACTTGACTGATGTCAAGAGGGAGAAGATGATCCCATTTAAACACATCCATGCCACCACCATAACACCGAAGAAGCCACCAAACAAAATCATACTAGAGAAGAACCTAAAAGGCAAGCCTAGAGAGTCAAATAACATAGTACCACCCAAAATGAAAATAAAGATGAAAATTTAAGAACAAAAAACCATCACCAGTACGCCGGAAGAAATCCTCACTGCAATCCAGACCTAGATCCTATCGCCGCCATCTGGGTCACCCGCAGAGACCACAAAAACCCACCAAACTCACACATCAAGGGACAAAGATGAGCCCTTATACCACAGAAGATGGATCTCAGCCTCTAGTCAAACACTGAGCCACCATGGGAACCCAATCTAGCGAAGGTGGAGTTGGGTGAGAAATAGGCTGGAAACAGTGTGCAATGACGAGATGGCTGAGCCCATGAAGTCGCACGATGCCAGCATGAAAGAGGAGTCACCACCACGAGATTTCCAATCATGGGAAGGGGATCTGAGCTGATCTATATTGAATGAAGGATGCGGTAACAATGGGGAACCCTAGTGATGTCGTTCCCCTTATGAGCCCATCCCCGATAAAGATTGATTGCATTCAGTTAAAAATATACATGTGTCTAAAGCATGATTCTTCTTCCCAAATGTGAATTTATTCTTCCAATGGACATTATTTCCATAAGAAAATATACAAACTATTTCTACTTTCTCTCCCTCTTTTTCTTTGGGTTCTTTGAGGGGTGGTGTGTTAGTGTCTTTGGATTAGGATTAGCCTTTGTTGCTTTATCCTTTCCCATAATCCTTGTATTCACTATAGTGAATGAAGATTTGGTATTCTTTATACTCTTATCATCTTTTCAAACTAAATCCAATACATCAAAGAGTGTCTTTTTTCATGTTGTTCATGTTATAATTAATAATAAAATTAGAAAATATTGGCATTAATGAGGCAAGAATGAGATTAATCACTAGTTCTTGATTCATCTTGAACCTAAGGTATTCTAGTCTCTCAACACACCCAATAATCTTGAGTACATGATGGCCTGCATAAATCCTTTCTATTTCCTTGAACCTATATAGTGCACTAGATATCTCATATATTTCTTTTTGGGATGTCTCATAATGAATCTCTTAGAGATGATATAACATTTTATATGCATATTCATCCTCAAGAATTTTTACATATAACTATAAATAGATGAAAACATGATGAATTGTACATATATTTTATCATCTAAATACTTATTATACATGTATTTATCCCCTTTTATTTCTCTTGGGTGGCTTTAAAAGAAGTTTAGATTCTAAAACATAGAGCTTCCTCACTTGTAATAGTACTATACACAATCAATTATTCCACTTCTAGAAGTTATGGATTGCTTGGATATTCTATTTATCTATTGTTAATCACATTAATATTGAACTAATTTTGTGGTTTTCCATTTTATCTACAACAAATAAAAATTAGAAAATTAGTACTTATCTTTTTTACTGATTGAAATTACAGATTAATTTATCTTTAAATGCATCCATATATTTTACCAAATCATATTATCCCTTAACTATTATATTCATAATACTCAGTCGCTAGAGAATTATAATAGAAATTATCCTTAAAACCTTTCTTATTAGTCCAAAATATGGAAACTCCACTACTCATAGAGTTTCAAGGAAGGATTTTGGTTGGACAAACACAATAACTCATAACTCCTTGATCTGTTGAGTGAATTCCTAAATTTTGGAAATTTTAACCTTGATTTACTTAGTATTTTGACTCTAAATTTACAACATGATTTATATGGATTCTTATTTTCTAAAAACATTAGATAAGTCAACTCACATCTTTCATAAGAATTCCCTAGTAGTAAGAGGTTCCGTCAACTCGAGATGACAGACACCTTAAACATGCAGTTTTAGTTAAAATCAAGCAATGGATGGTGTTATGAATTAATATATATTTGATGTATTTTAATTATTCAAAATTAATATAATCATTTTTTATTTTAAATTATTTTTCAATGTGATCATGCTCACATATTAACCATGCATAATAGAAAATAATTTAACATTTATTATCACAATTTATCTATGCATACTTTTTTATTATTATATATGATCATATAAACATAACTCATTAAATAAATAAGAAACCATTCAAAAATAAATAAATAAAATTACTTCTCATTAGTATCAACTGCTATTTGATCCATTAAGCAGATAATGGGTCAAATGAGACCCTATGGATAACTGTCTAATCTATGACCAACTTGTGTTACAGTGCCCACCCCCATCCAATGTGTTTATATATCATCTGGTACTTTTAAATGTCTCAACATGGTTTACATATTATTTTATCCTTTTAATTATATATAAATACTCATAACTGTGAAATGAACTTATATAATAGTACTTTTGGACATACTAGCCCTTATATATATAATTTGGGAGAGAAAATACCATCATTTACTAATTAATTATTAAGAATAATGAATTGAAATAAACAAATTAATAAATAAATAAATAACCATACATATAATGTTCTATCAATCCTCATGATCAGTCGAAACATAATATAAATTTGAGAGAAAGTTATGTTTTTGAAAAACTCCACTTGAGGGGATTTAATATGAATTAAAATATCTTAATCTAATTATAAGTTGAATTGTCCTAAAAAAAATTTAATACATTCCAAAAAATATTATTTTATTTTCAATTATTTTTATAATTTTTTGGATTCCAAGAAGGCCCACCCACCCCCCCCCCCCCTAATAGGGGTTCTAGGCCTCTTTTGGGCTATGGTTGGGACAGGCGAGTCAAGCAGGGACTGACCCATCCCAGACCGTGTTGAGTGAAAGACAGTACCCCATGAGACCACATGTAGGGAAGGAGAGGGGGTGGTGGAAACAATCACCAGAAATTTAAATAAAAACAAGATAACTTTTATTATTATATCACCTAATATAGTGGCAAGGAGTATTTTGAAAAATGTTTCCCCCAAAAGCGGAGGAACAAAAAATCCATGTGCGATGAAATAGTGGCATGCACCCTTACTTTTTTAAGTTTTTTATCATGGATACAATATATCCTTTAATTTTTCTTAATTTTTATCCCCTATGAATTCCACAAATAGTCTAGAATTATTACAATCACATATCGGTGAGTTTCTAAACAATCCTCTCATGCACTAACGTCTTATATGATATGTGTGTTTGTGCATGCGTGTGTGTGTTTTATAATTTATCAAAACCTGTAAAACCAATTTTGATTCTATTTAATATTTGTATGAACATAACATGGTCATCATACATTTAATTGAATCATCATTCATGGCATTGAGATCGTTATGATTCCCTCTACATGAATTCATGGAAATTTATTTTAAAACTATCTCAAATGATCATGTGGTCTCTTTGATACCAATTTTTGGTATTGGATGAAAAGTGGAAGAAACTAAACATGGTTTTTAAAATTTTATCATCATATTAATGTTATAACTCCATATCATGTGATGAAAATGCTGATAAACAGCCTGAGGATCCCACGTGAAAGGATTTAAGCACAAAAATTAATTTGAATTGTTACCTCATTCAATTAGATGGTGCAATCATGTTCCACTCATCATTGATGACCACTGCTCAAAAGAACCAATTTCAGAACCCTTTATATCATCCAAGCACACTTCAAGAGTCTCTTAAAGCTTTGAATATTAGATTTTAGGTGTTATCACATATTATTGATGAACCTTTCGACTTTCTAATGATCTCTGTTACATCATTCCTTTAATCCGAGAAAAAAACATGGATTGGCTGTTTGTAAAAGGTTCATTCTCTTACTATGATGTGGGAATAAATGATAGAAAATCTCTAAAATTCATAGGATGAATAGTATTATGAATTTGGGTTCACTCAAGCTTAAATAGGTAGGTTTATGATCCCTAAAAATTATACTATGGAACCTGAATATATATAACCTACAAAATAATCTACAAATAAAATCTTATGACCTATTAACTATTCCATAAATGTTATTTATATTTTAATTAATTACTTCTAACATAATAAATATATTACATGATAAATTGTGATTTTTTAATTGACTCATTCCTCTCATAAATATTTAAATGTACCTTTAATAAAAATATCCATTCATAAAATAATTTCTCTCATATTCAATGAATAACTTGTGAGTAATATTAATAAATAAATTCAATACCTATTATTATAAACTCAAATAATATAAATTTATTTATTTCTCTATGATCACTCAAAACCAGACATCACCTGAACACTGTGTTAGGGACCACCTTGTCTCAAACTCTTATTCAATAGAATAAGTCTGATTTTTGATTAAATGTAGTGTGTGGCCCTATTGGTCCTTATCTGAATAGTTGTGAGTATAACTCATAGACTAGGAGGAGATTCTACCAACCCATAAAGGTGCCTAAGAAGATAAGGTATAGCCATAGTAATGAAAACCTCTCAAATGAACACAAACCATATAATATAATCTCTTTGTCTTAACATATCATAAAGCAATAAGAAATATTTGTATCATCATCCTTTCTTGATTTATAATTATTGAACATACTGGATGGACTTGCATTCTTCTACCATATCCATTGTTTTAGTGAAGGTATTACCATCTTAGTTAACTAGATTGAGATATTTCATCCTTTCAAAAGAAAAAAATATATAATATTGATCATTCAATCAATATCATACCACTAATAACACACACAACTCAAGCTACCTCACTAAGACATATATGTCATGGTTTTCATCTGGTGTCAAAGTTTGAAATAAAATTGTATACACTAATAATTATATCAATTCAAGAGTCCAATATAGATGCTCATATATAGAAACATTCAATGACACCTATAACATGTAGTTTCACTAATGATAGTTCAATCCTCATGATCTCATATACTCAATATCACCAATTTTTAAATTCATGAGAGGAATTCTCTATGCCTATGTACCCCCATAACCTAATAGTCAAACATCATTTGTGTCTTATCTGTATGATGTATCTAGATTATAGGACATATGTTTAATATTATTATCATGGTATCTCAGGTTATCATTATATATGGGAACTTTTATATATTTTTTATACGACTTATAATCTAAGGACATTGAAAATAATACAGTACATGAATTTTATATCCATGGTAAGTGAAAACACATGTATATATATAACTATGTTATGATATGATTGGATCATTGAGAGAGTGAGGGTTAATCAATGATCCCTATTTTTTATGAGTTACTGACTGTTAAACTCAACCTCTTAAACTAGTGAATGTTCTTGATCTAATAAAGATAATTTATCAACATTTGCTCATATGTAGAGATAAAATAAAGAGCATAACATGTGAATTGACAAGGTTCGAATACCTATTCCCACTCCTTTCCATGTTGGTTAGTCCCTACAACATGGATTATTCACTATATAAACAACATATTACAATACAAAATCCCCTATATTCTCACCACTTTCAGAGTCCATTAGAAGATACACTATTTCTTACAAATATTATCCAAAAAATAATAAACTCTTATAAACACCTAGTGGTCTGTTCGCCTCTTTATGATGGTCCTCCACCATTAATAGATAGATCAAGGGATCGTCACATGTACTTATTCAAGATCATAAATAGTTAATTATTCTCACCTAGTAGTCTTGAAACTTCAAACCAAATTCTTAATGATGCAGGTATTCCAACCATCTCACCTTAATATAGAGTATCAGACCTCACTTCTCCATATAGAGTATCTACCTATTGTACAAAACATTATGTGCATCTTCTCTGTATTCTCAATAATTCACATGTTCCTATCACCCACTTATTATCCAATTGGTGGATCCACCTAAATAGATTAATATATCCTTATCAATTAAATTTCTACTTGTCAATATATTTATGGACTATGAAAACAAACCATAACTGCTCAATAACTCTCACAATACCAATATAGCAGTAAAAATGTAACTACTTAATGGATCAATAATCCTTCTATTTCATCGTGAATTAATTATAATTAATTCACTTTAATAACCACTATCCACTACCTTCAAATGTAGAAAGAATCATGGACTAAAAATAAAGCCCGTCATTATTGAGACATTGAATAATCGTTAAAGAATATTCATAATTCATCCACTTGATTTTGATGTGTCACCTTTTAACACACCCTTCAACATGACATGGTGAAGAATATTTGTTCATTTTACCTAAACATGTTAAACACTATGGAATAGTCCTATCTTATTTTCCATTTTTTATAGGCACTCCTCCATTTTAGTATGATAATCACTATGACCATTTTGGCCTTTCCCATGTTACACAAGGACTATCTCAAGAACCAAACTCACCTCAATAGTGTGGGAATAGTTGTGTTAGACTTTTCAAAAATTAAGTCTTCAATGTAGTGCTTCTTAATTATACCATGACCACTATTTCACATGTGTTGGGATAAACCATCTTGCACAGGTGAACTGAAAACTCACAACTAGGACAACCAGGGCATGGTCTTGACTATTTTGGCCATTTTCAGAGAAAAAAAATATTTTTTATGGCACGTATTAATATTACCTTACTCAATTATATTCTTAATTTCCCTCTTAATCTCATCATAGAACATATTGACATCAAAATAATCTTCTCTTATTGAAAACAAATATAGTAAAATGAAATAGTCCCAACAATATCCCCGTTTGGACTTTTTGTCAATACCATAAAAAATATCAAAAAGTCAATATATAAACTCTTTTCTTTTATTATCTTCTCTCATACCTTTTCTTCTCCCAATTATTGAAAAACCAAGGAAAAAAAATCAAAGAATGGTGTCCTCTCATATTTTTGTCTCACAAACATTTTCTCCTCAATTTCCTCACTTTTTGGTGGGGGTGATTTTACATATATCTTCAGTAAAGATCCTTTGATTAATCCACTATAAGTATATGTGGGATAACCCATTATAGAAAACAAGATATATATAATCAAGTTTATTTAATTTTTCTATAAAATCTTATCATATTATAACATGCTCATAAAATCTTGTATTTATCTACATCATAATTTTTTTAAATAGATTTAGCACGAGTCTCCTATGCACATATCAAGACACCATAAAAATAGTCCACCTTCAATGGAATATAACTCCTCATTTTCCCTTATATTTTTTTATAAATAAAACTCCCCCTTGATATATATATAGAATATATTAATAAAAAAGGAGTGTAAGTTTTATCATTATACCTAATTTTCATATTTATCTAAGTCATTAAATAATTCCAGTTTTGATAAATTTTTTCTTAAAGGATATCTCCTGAAGGGATTCAAACTTGTCCTCTTTGTCATGGAAAAACTCTATAAACAACTCATATTATTTTCTATCCATATTTCTCTAATATTTCTTGAGTTGTGATACTTTCTCAATAAAATATTCTAACTTACCTTTAAGTTCCCACTCAAGTTCAGTTTAGTCTTATCTATAATCATCATTTATTGATGAATCTAAATAATTATTTTCTTAAGGAATGATTATGATTTTATTTTATGACTCACTAGATTATTCATCATATTTTCTCAAAAATAATCTTCTTTTGGTGGTATATTTTTTCATCTTATAATCTCATTTATTACTTTGGTTAGTTTCTTATTTCACATCAGATTTAGATTCCTCAACCAGATTATTTTATTGTAATTAATACATATAAAAAATTTCTTACCATTTATCTTCCAATTTCCCTTAAAGAATATATTTAATAAGAGAGAAATATTTTGATTGAGATCTTCATTATCATCCGCATCTAAATCATTGATCTCTTCATTCACTTTACTTTTTCATTTTTTCATGGTTTAAAAATATATCACAATTTTTTCTTTACTTTTGAATGATAATGCATTAATTATTTTATATTTAATAAAAATATTGTGAATTTCATCTAACAAAATGACTTATTGATCTTATGAAGCTGATACCATGGGATCAAACTGATCTAGAATTTTTTAAATGATATTCCTTATAATTATGTATTCCACAAGTTACTCAAAAAATCCATGAATATTGAATACTATTTCATTTACCCATGTTAAATAGCTCTAAATATATTCATCATCAGTTATTTTAACATCCTCACACCTATGTCTCTAAACTTTTAGCTTTCTTTCCTTTACTTTGATGCTTCCTTTATAGTTATTTCTCATTTTTTTCCAAATATCTTTTTAGTTTTAAGACCCATTACCTTTGTGTAAACCTTATCTAATAAGGACATAAAAATATCATTTTGTGCTTTTGAATATATCCCAAAATTACTTTTATTAGCATGTGTCATATGATAATTTTTAGGAATGGCTTAAAATCCTACTGTAACAGCATCTATGACCTCAAGGCCAAGTTAAAGGAGGTGAGGAAGCATATTGTTCCTCTAACTATGACAGTTTAATACATAAAAGGTGGGAAATAATTATTTATTCATAGAATTGAGATTCTTCATGCTTATTGGATATGATAGGTAACCTTCCTCTAGTACCACTTTTTAGAATCTGATTAAATCTCTAATATATGGCATAAATCCATGATCCCTTATTCTTTTATGAGTTTTCCCATTTTATACTCAACCTCTTAAACCAGTGAAGGTTCTTGATCCACTCAAGAAAATCTCTCAACATTTCCCCATATGTAATATAAAATAAAGATCATGACATGTGATATTTACAAGGTTTGACTGCCCATTCCTACTCCTTACCATGTTGGTTAGTCCCCCCAATATGGATTCATCACCGTATCAACAACATCTTACAATAAAAAAATCCAATTTTTCTTTCCCCTTCAATATTACACTAGAATATACAATTCCTATTAAAAATATGATCCCATAAAGAAATTCCTGTTACAAACACCTGGTGATCTCTACACATCTTGATGATGGTCCTCCTTTATGAAAAAATAGATCAAGGGATCTACACATATACTATTTCCTCAAGATATTAAATAGTTTATGATGCATGCCTATTAGTCTTGAAAATTCAAACTAGATTCTTGATGATCTAGGTCATCCCCCCTTCTCACCTTGATATAGAGAGTATCAAGCCTCACTTATTTATTCATAGAATCTACCTCTCTCACATAGCCCTATGCACCTCTCCATTGTATTCTCAATATATAATGTGTTCCTCTCACCTACTTCTTATCCTATTAGATAATCCCCCTAAATATATTAGGACATTATTACAAATTAAATTTACACTTGTTAACATCTTTTTGTGCTATAAAAACCACTTTTAACTCCTCAATAACTTCCACAATCTTCAATATATAATTCAAACCACAACTACTACATGGATAAATATTCTCACCATTAGAATATGAATTAATTCCAATTAATTCACTTTAATAATTGCTTATCACCACCTTAAAACTCTTCTAGAATTATGTACTAAAACCGAAGACCATGATTATTGATACATTGAATAACTGTTCAGATATCGCCATAGTTCATACTCTCAGTTTTGACATGTCACCTACTCACACACCCTTTGGTGTATTGTGTTGAAGAATATTAGTCCATTTATTCTTTAACACATTGAACACTATAGTGTGATCCTTTCATATTTATTGTTTTTCATAGGCACTCATCCATTTCACCATGATCATTATTATGAATATTTTTGTCCTTTTCTATGTTGTGCATGGATTCTATCAAGAACCACACCCACCACTATAGTACTGAATTGGCCATGTTGGAATTTGAAAACTCATGTATTCAACGAATTGTTTATTTCTCGAATCATGACCACCCTTTCACCTATGTGGGGATAAACTGTGATGTACAAGTTATTTTGAAACTCACTATGATGATAACTAGGGTGTGGTCTTGAATTTTTTGTCCATTATCATAGGAAAATACCTTATGATATGATGTAGTACACTCTTTCCTTGATCAAGTGTATTCTACATTACCTTCTTTATCTCATATCAGCATATATTGACATCAAAAAACTTGTTTCTTTTTGAAAAAAATACAATCAAATCCAATAGTCCTAAAAATCCTCCCCTTTGGATTTTTTATCAATACCATATAGAAAATATCCACAAATAAATATGTGAACTCTTTTATTTTATCATCTTCTCTCCATTATTTTTCTTTTAAACCTATTTTGAAAACCAAAAAAAAGGGTAGAGGAATGGTTTCTTCTCATCCCATCATCTCACAAACAAATTCTCTTCCCTTTTGTCACTTTTAGGTGAGGGATGATATCACACAGTTCATTAAAAAAGATCGTTTGATTAATACACTCTAGTTATTTATGGGATAACCCAATATAGAAAAAAAGATATATAACCAAGGTTATATAAGTTTTCAAAAAAATATCATCATGTGATAATATACTCAAACAATATCATATTTCTCAATATCATGGTTTTTTGAAATATATTTAGCATGAGTATCATGTACACATCTCAACACACCATCAAAATAGTTTATGTGCATGGAATATAAATCACCCTTTCCTTTATATTTTGAGTATCAAAACTAATCATTTATATATATATAATATTCATAACAAAGGTGTGTAAGTGTGATACCTCATTTCCAAATTTCTTCATGTTTTCCAAAAATTCCAATTTTTACAAATGTATTCTTAAAAGAGATCCCCCTAAAGGGATCCAACATTATACACTTAATTTTGGAAGAGAAATATATATAAAAATCATCTTATTTTTTATCTATAAGTGACAACCTAAAACATTTCCTTCAATTCCCTACAAGTTAGAAAAAATATATATAAAATATTAAGGGAATAAGGAGGAACCTATTTTTTCATTAGAGGTAACACTTAATATGAGAGATTCCTATAAACCTAGTCCATTATTTACTTCCAATATCACCACCCTTTCCCCATCCATTTTCCTCAATAGGTTTTTATTTGTATTTATTCTCTTGAACTTATTTTTTGTTTGAATTGGTTTTCTTCACCCCAACTTCCAATACAATTTCATTTTCCTATTATTTTGGAATAACCTAATTTACTTGAATTATCATCATTATTCGCTCACCAAAACTCTCCCTTTGTTCTTGCCTCATCTCAAGTTATGATATATTAAACTAACATGGATAATCTTTGTATCTATTCCTTCTATAACACTAGAAAATAATATTTGAATTACAGTCTCCTTTTGGGATTCTAAATATATCTGAATGGTAATGTTGTTTTCCTCCTTGAGCCTTGTTTTTATTTTGGAGTTATGGTTTCCTATGAGAATTCCTTTTTTCCCATAAAGTGTAATATTTTTATCTTATATAACTAAATTTGAATATCCTTAGGTTTTATTTTAACACATATAATGTTAGACATAAAATTTCTATTTTTAGACTCTTTAGGTATAGTTTTACCTAATAACATTGATTATTTATTCTCAATAGGTTGAAAAGATTCTCCCTAAACATCCATGGACTTATTGAAATCTTCTCTGTCCATGTTCAATTCAATTTTAACTTAAATAAAAAATAGATTGTGTTTCAAAAAACAACCCTTCTCTAGAAATCATTTTTCTTCAAGATCATGTATTATCTTTTCTTTTTCATAAATCTTTAACTTTTTCATCTTGAATTCATCAATATAGAATGACTCATTCTTTACCAGATATTATATTTTCTATCTCCAGAAAATTTTTCCTCATTCATTTGAGTATTCAATTTCTTGTTCTCTTCTCTATATTTCTCTTTAACTTCCCATGTGGTGTCGTTTGTTTACTACGGGGCTAACAAAATTTAATTATTTATAAAAAAGACTCAAACAATGTGACAAACTAATAAAATATAGTAAGTATAGAGTTCAATGTAAAACACATAGAGATTATGAGAATGATATTTATAAATTTAAAAGAAATAAATTTATTTAATTGATTTGATGAAGAGGGAGAGGAATCATAGTGGTTCTAAAAGTAGTTTTTAGAGAAAGAGAGTGAAGAAAGAAAATATGGTTTGGTTTTGAATATCAGTTTGAAGGTTTTTTGTGGTTATTTAGATTTTAGTGTTTAAGAGAAAATGGATTTTGAAATTAAAGTGATTTATTCATATTTAGTGCCAGATTTAAGATGAGGGAGATCTAATGGTCATGATATCTATTCTTTAAAACAAAAATACCCGATTTACCATGGTAAGGTAATTTGGGGTTTTAATGAATTAAGTTTATCTTGATACCAATTTTAAACCTAATTACCCTAAATATAAAAATAGTCATGCCTAAATTTGGGTAATAAAAGACGCAATTGAAATTTACTTTTCATATTAATAAAAAATGATCATGAATTAATAAAAATAAAGATTTTGGAATTGAAATTATTATTTTGCAGCAACCCAAATACATAAATAAAATAAATAAATAAAAACCGATGTACCTTCCCCCTTTATCTACATCACCCTAGTATATTAAGGGAGTTACCCACACATTATATTAATGATTTTGTAAGAGGTAAGTTGTAAAAATAAATAATTTATAATGAAAAAGAGAGAGGGGAAGAATTGGAGGAGGAATCCACAACACAACTCCTCACCCAATGATTTGGTCTCTAAATCAATCCCCAGCAACAAAAACCTGGTCCTCTATTTATAAAAATTAGGGTTTCTCATGAGGGATTTAATTCTCCATAAATATGGTAATTTATGAATCTTAAGTCAATCCTCGCATTTAATGGTTGTTCTGGGTAATAATATTAAAGTATCCATTGAAAATCCTATCAAATATTCCAAATATGGGAAAGTCTGGCTAAATTCATGGAATAAAAGTAGTTTTCATGCAAGGAATATTAAGGGACCTCCTACTTTTGTGGTTTTTTCTTGTCTTGAGTTTATGTATCGAGTTGGATTCAAATCCTGAATATTTTTCACGATGTGAATCACCATTTTCCAACTTTTAGACCTCTTTTTTAGCCTTATTCTTTTGTTACGACCCCCAAAATCATTATATGACCATCCTACATCTTAGAAAGTATTATTTCAGTGGAAATATTTATCTATTTTGGATCCTCTTTCTCATTTATATATATTATCTTTATCCTTCCATAGATAAACAAACTATTAGATTTTTGGAAAATAATTAACCATTTAAATCACAAAAATAATGTATTTTAATATTTAAAAGCATGCATGAAATGTCATTATCACTCATATATTTCATAAGTTTTGAGATTTACCCATGAAAATATTATAACTTACCTTTCATTTCCTACTCTAGTTCAGTTCTCTCTTATTTATCATTATTATTTCTTAATGAATCAAAATATTTCTTTTCTTGACCAATGAGTGTGATTTCATTTTCTAACTCACTAGATGAGTCATCATCTTTTATTAAAAATATTCATTTTTGATGTTGTATTTTTTTATTCTTATCTCATTTATTTATTTGGGTAATTTTTTATTCCTCTTATGATTTGTATTCCTTAACCTACTTCTTTTGGGAAAAAATTTCAATTTTACGAACATTATTATAGTTAAAACATCTAAGAAGTCATAAAACCCCTTGTCTATATGAATGTTTGAAATTCAAGAAGAATCTGAATTTTTAATTACTGGACCAATCAAATTTTGAATAGATATTCATAATAGAATTATGAGAGTAATTTTTGTTTTTAGTTCTCAAATCAAGGGATTTTGTGTCGATTCCACTAGTACATGGTGGGATTATATGATTTTATTTGGACTTCGGTTTTCTTCTTGTGAGTGAAAATCCCAAGACAAAATTTATGTGTCTCCTATATTGTTTTGACAAAGTTATTCCACCATATCAATTGTATTGTGTTTTCATTTAAAAAATTATAATTCATATGGAATTGATGGAGTAGGTTGCGAATTGTTTACAAGGTGATACACGAGGTTTGTAGCAGACCTTCCATGGGAATTTGGATTCAATTTTGGTGTGATGTGATGGTAATTAATTTTGTATATTTGGAATTATTTAGTGGCCCGATACATTTATATTAGCCTAATTTATTTATGGAAAGTATATATGATCTTGGATAGTCCTTGATAGCTATTGTTGGCCTATGGTGATTATTAGATTGATTCCATAAAGGTAGGTGGTACTGATTACTTTCCCTATAGTGTGTTTTCTTTTAGTTGTGTGTCACATGACATGTAGGATCACCACTTGAGGAAATGACCCTCATTAAATGGTCTAATTAATTTAAATTGAATGTTTATGTTGATTTTAATTTCTAAAATGAGTGAGTGTTAGAGGTCAAAAACAACCCTTATTTGCTATCTTGACACCTCAGTTATCAATGGTTTAGGATAGAACCTTGATATACTAGGTGGCCTACATATCCCATGATATGTGATGCTGAAATAAATGATATCCTTTAGGCCATATGTGGGGTCTTGAGATACCTCTAGGTTGGAGGCAAGGTCGGACTTAAAATCATTGGCCAGATAGGCCTTAGTAGACCTTTGTTTGTACTTTCAAGCTGTTTAGGCTCATTGGGAGGAGAGAAGAAAAAGAAATCCTATCTTAACCATTGTGAATAGGTCTAGGCATATGGAACTTAGACAGATTGATATTTGGGTTCAGTGAAAAGACCAAACTATAGAGATATTTATGATCGAGATGGGCCATAGTCCATCTTTTTACTATTGCATATGTGGAAAGACTCGTGTAACTGGTGAGACTATGCTACCTAGTTGATAAATTTGAGAAATGTGACACCCAAAGGAATTGTGTTTCAACTTGAGAATTTGACTAAGACTAATGACCCATACGCGGGTGCCTCTAATTTACTTAGACTGAGGGGGGTTAATGGGTACCCCTTTGATAAACTGAACCTGGGTGGGTATGTGTGAGATGGTTGCAGGTGTCACCATGGAACCTTTTCTTCTATTTTGAGCCTGATAGGGCTATAGAAAAATGTTTTTGGGTGTGGATGTTAGTCCATCCCTTGTGTTTATATTTATTTAATATGGGTTTTGGAATGATCCCTTGGGGAAGTATTAAAACTTTTAGGCTTCCATGAATACGGATCCAAGTACACTATTGGGATACCGTGATTTTGGTTCCAAATATAGGTGGTAGCTACCACAGACCTGGATATCAGGGATTATATATTCTTTAAATTGGGTGCTCAGTATATGGTTATAGATTTCATGGAGTTAGAGTTTGATTCATACAATATCACAGGTCGAATCACTGGAGTCATGAGATATATGGTTATGTTTGTAATAGATTTGGATCTAGATGTACAAGTTGTTGTGGGTTGGATCCCTAGATCCATGTCATTATGGTTATGATTTCCCTAAGTTATAGCTTGATGTATGAACTATTGTGGGTCGGATACTTAGATCCATGATATTATGTTTATGAATACCATGAGTTAAATTTGGATGTACTATTGATCACTGTGGGGTTTAGCTTCCATGGATTTGAAGCTCAAATATTTAGAATGTTAGGGTAAGGGTCCCCAAAGTCATGAGGATTGGTTGAATCTGCCATGGATTTGGATCTCTCATGATACTTGGGAGTAAAGGTCATCGTGATGTGCTTGAATACACCTATGCACTGGCTTATGTTGATATCATCAATCAGGGTAATGAACCTTGGGATCAACGTTATTTTATTTATTTTTTGTAGTTATTAATTTTATTTTGAGCCTGTCACATTAAAATTTAATGATATATGTTGGTTAGTATGGGATCACCTTGGTGGTTCCCTCCAAAGTTTTGTACTCACACCCTACTCGAGCAACCACTGCACTCAGGTGACCAACCATACATTCACTTAGTTTCAGGCATAGGTTGGGATGAGACCTAGGGATGATCGAGCAGGATGGCTTGGATTAGTACTAGGATCTCAGGATGAGGTATGACATGGAAATTTAATGGATCTAGTGTTTTTGGTTTCTTTATTTATTTTATTTATATATATATATATATTTGGCCCAGTGGGTGGTCAGTTGTATATACAGTATGGTTGTTTGGTCCCTTACTGCATTTTATGTATTATTGTTGGAAGTTTATTTATTATACATACTCTGATTATTTACTATTGTGTATGATGTTTGGTAATTTATTTTTTACTTCTCATTTTGATACAGGGGTATAGTCTCCCCAAATTACCACCCTACACCCCTACTACTAGTCATCAGCTTCTAAAATATGGGGAGGCATGCCTAAGGTCACATAGTGAACTAGTTTGATTACTATTCATAAAGTGAACTAGGTTGGGTTGTTACAAATAGGTATCATGGAATTGTTTTATTTTTATCTTAATGTTTTGTGATTTAGTAGATAAGACAAATATGAATTTGTCGGAGCCTGTGATGGTTATAAAACAAGCATGTTGATAAAAATTGTTCTGATATGAAATCCAGGTTACTAGGGGCATGATTACTATTTTTATGATGTTATGGTTGTATATGATTTTTCTTCAAGCAATGAACATGTGATTTGGACTCTATGATTCCTTGTGAATTTATGGATATTAACCCATTAGAAAGAGATAGTGATTTAGATTCAACTCTTGTATTATGGAGGAACGATTCATATTATGCATAATATTAAGCTTGTAGGATTCAAATTACATATAGGCCTTATAGTGTTTTCTTTCTCTAATGACTAAGTCTCGGTTGTTTAAAGTATCAATAACTACTCATTGATATTTTCCTTTATAAGTACATGGTGTCATTCTACTCAACTGGGCCGACTTGTATATGTATTTTTTCCTAATTTCGGGTCATATAGATCTATAGTGAGACACTCAATGATGATTATGATGATTCAATCGTCATTTATAGGAGGTGTAGTGAACTTAGTAGATCGACATGGCTGTGGGTGCCTAAGCATTGGAACCCTTGTAGGTATTTTTATTTAGGTTAAGTTATTTAAAGTTATAGTAATAACCTATATGGAATTTTACCATATATATAAAATGGAATTCTATATAACTAAACCTCGTATGTATGGATTTAAATGGATCATCTAGTAAAATGTTTTTGATTATGGAATGAGTTTACCAATGAGACACAATCCTCTAGGGAGTGGTCTGACGTGTAGATGCTCAGATATGACGGGTTCCCTAGTTATGGGTTGTGGTAGGAATGTGATTTTGTCATATGTAAGACCCTATGAATGGGTTTTTGGGCATGTTAATTTTGTGGATTTTGATATGGAAGAATTCATGATGTCTCATTAGATGTGACCTTGGTGATAAGCTTAAACTTTGGGATATGTGGTTGGACCTAGTGACCCATTATGAGACCTGACCTAGTAGGGTTAGGTGGGAGACCTAATGGACCTTAGTTATAACTTTTACCTTGGTTATTCATTGGTTTTTATGATTAACGGTGATCTGTAAGACTTTTTTAACTTAGATTTTGTGTTTTCTTTAGAGTTGGGAAGCAAGAGTGGTGCTTTGGGGTGAGATCGGTGCATGCGAGGTGCTACCGGGTTTGTGATTGAGGAATGGTAATGACTTAGTTTATTTGATAGGAAGAACATATAGGGATTAGGTATCAATACTATCTTTGATTGGTAGAATTGTTTAGGTTCTTGATCCTTTTGACAAGTAGGTGAGCTTTTAACAGTGTGGTCAGAGTGCAAGTGGATGCTCATGACTAGAAAAACATCAGGCGGTGGCTAAGTGTGTGGATGAGGTTGACACACCTTGAACTAGGTATGATCACCTATGGTGATAGAGAATTATTATTAGAATTAAATCATAGGATAATTCATAAAATTATTAAGGTGCTCGATTTTCAAGAGGAGTTTGAAGGGAGATCCAGGTATGATGAGATTGACATTTCATGGAGGATGGTCTGCCTATTCTCATTAATATATGACTCATAATAGTATGATTTAGGTTTTTGGATTGGGTGGTATGTGCTTTTATACTTTCTAAGTAGGTTGTATGGGGATGGTGTGTATCTAATAGACACAGTAACTATTTAAATTGAAAGTCAGTGATGACTAGGAATGGGTTGAGGATTGATGGTTTAGATGAGATACTTATGGGCATGGTGATCTGGGATTCTAGTGAAATAAACAATGTACCTCCATGGTGGTGGGGAAACTATTTTTGGATCAGGTTCCATGGAATAGTCAATCCAAGGGAGGAAAATGACATGCATTTCTAGGGAGACATGGTGTCAGGGGTTGTTAGTAGATGGGAATGTCTTGGGAGGAGTGACACATGTTTCTAGAAGAGTAACATACTAAGAATGTACTCAAGGAGTGGGGTAAGTAAATATATGTGGTGATAAGTGTGATAATTACCGGTTGAGGGTGGTTTCCCCCATTATGAGTTAAATTCAATGAAGTTCATGAATTCCGTTTATGTGGGTTGGGAAAGGGTGATAAGTGATGTTACATTGGTGCTTAGGAATGAGCAAGTTCTGGCCACACCGTTCACTATGTCTAGTGACAAACATAGTGTAGTCTTTGTTGATAAAAAACATTCCATGTTGGTTTAATTAAAAGGATGCTCCTAAGGTGTGGATTAGGATGTTGGTCATTATCATATGACCCTAGCATGAGAAGGGTCATAGAAGTGGGGTAGTCTTTCAATGATTTTTTCAACCTCTTGATACTAATGAATAAATATAACTAAGTAATACTGGATTCCTCAATGAATTATAGGTACAAATTAGATCATGGTATCAGGTAGAGTCTAATTGTGGGCAGTAGTCCTAAGATGGTTTTAGTTGCATATGAGTGGGTTTTTGATCATAAACACATCTGTTCTCACATTTTGAGAATAATAGAGGAATTGGTCAATTATGGTTTTAACTTCAAAATCACACAAATTTCATGTTGATACTTCAAGGGATGAATTATGGTGACCTTGGTGTTCCTTTGGGAAGTTAAGATACCAAGTTTTAGAAATGTATGGTGTGTTGATGGAAGAAACTGGGAATTTTTAGGGGAAGTCATCTAGAAGAGGTTTGATTGATGTCTTCATGTATGTTTGGACATAGGGAGTTAGGAACCACAATGGGCGCATCTTTGGAACATGGGTGTGGGATACTAATAGGAAATTCCAATTGTGGGAGTACCGTAACATTATAATTGGTGGTTACAGCCTAAGTCATGTGGTGGAGCTATCAATGGGTCAGGTGATTCTTTAGATGGAAAAGGTTTTTGGTAGTTTTTTTATGGTGGAATGTGGTAAATTAGCCTTGATTAATTGTATGATGATGATGTGATCATGTCTTGGGATATATGGTCATGTGTGATTCAAAAAGTAAATGTGAACATTAGCTCGGTTTTGGTGATTTAGGAACTATGATCATGAGCTAGTGTTTTAAAATCATATTGGGGATTCATAGGTGGAATGAAGTCATTTGAGATGGAATTAATTACCTAGGTGGGTTAGGATTTATGTTCATATTCCCATTGAGACTCTTCAAGGGTGATACATAATAAGGTGGGGTGGCTATAAAACCCTATGTCCATACGAATGTTTAAAATTCAAGATGAATGTGAATTTTGAATTACTGGATCAGTTAAATTTTGATCATAGATTTATAATGGAATTCCAAGATTTGGAACACCTAAAAATTATGGTTTTATATGAGTTATGAGTATCAAAAGGTTCCTCGGGTGTTTAGGTGAGCCTTGGGGGCTTCAGGATAAGTTTCATGAGTTTTTGAGGTTTTTTGAAAGGGTACACAATTTGGTGTACATCATTTATGAGAAATCATGAACCACTCTGATTATGAAGAGGTTTTTAGTTTAGTTTGTATAGATAATGGTCAAGTAACATGTTTAAGGTCAAACTGTGTGAGGTTTTAGTGGAAACCATGTGAAAATTTTAGAGTTGTAGATCCATATGCATGGTTAGCACATGGTTTGGTAAACTGTGTAACCAAACCATTCATAGAGTAGGGACTGAGACAGTTCCATCTACATGGTTAGCACACAGTTTTTCTAACTGTGTGACCTATTAAAAAGTTTCCATTTTCCATTTTTACCCCTTGTATTTTTTAGGGGGTATCCCCTCTCTCCTTCCAAGTTTTTCCACATAGACCAGGGAATCTCCCCACTTTGATATCCCCTTCCATCCCCTTAAAGGGTATTTTTTAGAGGATGATTCCTCATGTGTTAAGTTATTCCTATGCCTGCTTTTTTATTCATCTTCTTTATCCTTCATTCATTTCATTTTTTGTTTCTATGTTTAGCTATTTTGTTTCAATTTCACCAAAGAATGGTGCAATTGGCTGATTATCATAGATATTTGGCTCTACCTAGTGAGAGGATGTACTGAGACAACATTAGAGTGTCACTACATGTTGTTTTGAAAAATTTACACCACAATATCAATTTTTCTTGATTTTTCCTTTAAAACCAAATTTAAATTTTTATGGAATTGTTAATGTTGGTCGAGAATTTTTCTTGAGGTAATGCTGGAGGTTCACAGTGGACCTCCTACGGGAAATTAGATTTGGTTCCTATGTGATGTGATGATCTGATGAGTTATCTAGTATTATGCTGAGTTGGTAATTAATTATGGATATTTAGAATGAGTTGGGGGATCAAGATGTTGTTAAGGTCCCAGTTCAATGAGTACGAGGCTATATAATCTTGGATGGTCCTTGGACGTTGTTTCCAACCCTAAGAGATAAATTGGAAAGATTATAAAAATTCTAGTTATCTCGTGTAATTTCCCTATGGAGTTTATGCATTTTATTATGTGTCATATTACATGTGGTCTCACTACTTAAGGTAATTCTCCTTGTTAAATATTTTAATTTATTTAAATAAAATGTTTATGTTAATTTGAATGTTTAAAATGAGTGAGCACCAGAGATCACTAACAACCACTATACACTATATTGATGTCTTAGTCTCCAATGCCTAAGGCCAGAACCTTTATATACTGAGTGGAATATAGACCCCATGAAAGGTGATATAATACTGGATAAGATACTTTAACCCATGTGTGGAGGCTTGAGATACCTCTAAGTTAGATACAAGACCAAAATTGGGATCATAAGATGGGTAGGCTTTAGTGGACCTCTGTTTGGGATTTCAAGCTATTTGGGATTGTTAGGATGAGTTCAGGATGAATGAACCTCTCCTAAATGTTTTGACCAAACCCATGTAGATGAACCTTAGGTAGATTGAGATTTGGGTTGGGTGAGCGGACTGACCTAGAGTGACCTCGAGGATAAATATGGTCCATGGTCCATCTCTTGACTATTTCCTATGAGGCAAGACCCATGTATTTAGAGAGAAAATTCTACGTAGTTGATGACATTGAGTGAGGCAATGCCCTAGTAAATCAGGTGTCTCCTTGAGACTATGACTAAGACCGAGGACCCATGATATGGTGCCTTCAATGTAGTAGGACTATGGGAACCCTGTGGGTTCTCCTACAACTAATCCTAAGAATGTTTATGTGAGATGGTATCATGTCTCACCATGGAATTTATACTGAAGTGGTGAGCCTAAGGGGCTGTGGAAAGTGGTTCTGGGTGTGGGATTTTAGCTATCCCTCATGTTTATTTTTCTTTTAAAAGGGTTTTCGAATGTAACCTCATGTCAATTCTAACACATTCCAGCTAATATAGATATAGATCCTAGTACACGGTTGGGATTCCATGATTTTGGAGAAGGATAGAGGTGGGAGATACTACAAACATAGAGATCAGTGATTATAGATGTCTTGGATTAGGATCTCAATATATGGTTATGGATGTAATGGAGTTAGAGTTGGATGCACCCACTATTGTGGGTCATATCCCTAGAGTCATGAGAAACATTGTTATGGTTTCCATGTATTTAGATTTAGATGAACACACTATCGTGGGTCATATCCTCAGTGCTATGAGATTATGGTTATGTATTCCATGGTTTGGATTTAGGTGCATGAGGTACCATGGGAAGGATCCTCAGAGCCATGAGATTATAGATATTTTACCACAAGTTATATTTGAATGCATGGTTGATAACTATGGGGTTTATCTACCATGGATTTTGATCTCATATGTTTAAGCTATCATGGTACATAACCCCGTAATTGTGATGATTGGTTGGGAATACCATAAATTTGGATCCCACATGATACCTGTGAGGTATGGTCTTCACGACGTTCTCAAAAACATTATGTTACTAAATGAAAAAAGTATAGTTGATTGGGTTCACAGACCTAATTATTGATAGTAATTTATTTATTTTTATAAATTATTTATTTTATTCTGATCATATCACATGCACATATCACAACATATACAAGTTAGTATAAAACCATGTTGTTGGTTCCCGACTGAGTTTTTTACTCACACCATACTTGTTCCACCACTTTACTTGAGTGATCGAGAAATCATCCAGTTGGTTAAAGACATGAGTTGGGAAGATAACTAGAGTTGATCGAGTGGGATGGATTGGATGATTACCGTGATCTTAGGATGTGTTATAAATCAGGGATGTTATAGAGCTATCGTTTTTGGTTTCATTATTTATTTTCATTTTATATATGTGGCCGACCTAGGGGTAGTTATTTGTATGCATAGTATGGTTTTTTGGGCCCTTACAGCATTTCATTTAATATTTTTAGATATTTATTTATTATATGAAATTTGATTATTTTCTGTTGTGGATGATGTTTGATTATTTATTTATTATTGTTCACTCTAATACAAGGGGTATAGTTTCTCCATAGTTCTACCCTATATTTTTTCTGCTAGTCGGTAGCCTATGGAATACAGATAGGTGCATCTAAGGTCACATGGTGAACCAGTCTTATTACTATTCATAGAGTGAACCATGTTGGTAGGTTAAAAAAATTCTTACCTTTTCCCTTTTATTTTCCCTTTAAGAATATATTTGATATGAGAGAAACAATATGATTGGGATCTCCATCATACTCCACATATGAATCATTGAGATCTCCATTCAATTTACTTTTTCCTTTTATCATGGCTTCAAAATCTATCTTAACCTTTTCTTTCACTTTGAAATATGGTGCCTTATTCATTTTATATGCGATAAGAATATTATGAAGTTCATCTAACAAAATTTCTTCTCAATCCTACAAATCAGATACCATAAGATCAAACTAGTCTATAATTCTCCTCAAAAGATTATTCTCAATTATAGAATATCCATGTTTATCCCCAAATCCATGAATATTACTAACTATTTCATTTACTCATGTGAAATATCTCACAATATCTTTATCATCATCCATCTCAACACCCTCAAACTTTATCCTCCAAACTTGTACCTTGTCTTCATTCACTTTGATTGTTCCTTTATAGTTGTTTCTCAATTTTTACCAAATATATTTTATAATTTAAATACCCATTACCTTGGTGTAAACCTTTTTAAATAAGGACATAAAAATAGTAACTTGTGTCTTCCCATCCATCTCTAAATTCCTTGTATCAGAAAGTGTCGTATGAACATTTTTAGGAATGGGATTAAATCCTACTATATTAGCACATCAGAACTCAAGTCCAGGTTAAATAAGGTAATAAACCATCTTATTTCCCCAACTATAGTAGTTTTTGATGGTTCTAGGCACAAAAAATAACTTATTAAGGTCGATCCAGACTCAAAAAATGTTAGATTTGATATATCATTCGCATATTGTACATGATGTAAATATCATGACTAATGAAAATTTTTGAATCATATATTGACAAGAAAGGACACCAGAATCAAGAGAACAAATTTTTCATGTCAAATTTATAATGAATTTAATTAAATAAGAAGAAATATTACCTCATTCTTTATATCATTTTAAATAGTATATGTTGATCATCTGATAACCTTTTCAGTAATCTGTTATTATTCTTATAGGATCTAAGTGTAGAATCCTTCAAGAAATTATCCACAGATGCTCTTATAATCTCCAAATGACATCAATGAATCATTGGATTCTAGAACAGTCGATTTATCATCTTGAATTATTCATCTTGATCGCTTCAAAAAAATTTATTTTTGAAGATATTATATTGATCTTCTCACTCTTGAGAGGATGTGATAAGGAAGAGGAGGATTCTATAGAGGAATATATTATGCATAATGATTCTCGATTAACCTCTCTTAGACTGTATTATCAATCTAATTTTAAGCCTAGGGTTAGGATTTTTAATTTAATTAATTGTAAAAGTTCCCTTAATAAAATTTTAAACTCGTGTATAACCTCATGACATGTATTAAAATAATATTTTTATTTTTATTATACAGTGTGCACTAGCTAACTCAACGATAAATATTATTTTACCATCTTGTAAATTAATATTATCATTGGAATCAATCTTGGTCCTCTAATCCAACTCATCATTTATTGAATACTAGAATAAATTAAATATTAATTCATTCAATAGATAAATTAATAAATATTATATATCTGAATAATTTTACAATTACCTTGAGAATAAATATTTATTTAATTTATGTTATAATTAATCTAGAATAAAATTATTCCTCAGTATTGATAATAATATTAATTATAATAATTAAATTTAAATTTAATTTAATTAAGATCAATGAAAACACTTAGTGTGTAACCCTCTATGCTTCTTTCTCATTGACATTAGGTGGGCTTGCCTAAAGTACTGGATTACTGTCTAGAATTGGGTCAAGGCACCTACAAGAAAGAAGTTAATATCACATCATTTAAAACTATATACGAGCTCTTGTTGTGTAATATAATCCATTTTCATGATATCTCATCATGAAGGTTTCCCACCTGTTTCATCAACCTATATTCTTGATACATATTTCCTTGACTATATGAAATAAACCTTTCATTGCACTATGAACATGTAATTTAATGCATCATATCTATTTCAATAAATGGTTTGGGATAAAAACTTCCATAAATATTGAAGGGATAAATCCTTATTTCACTTATTCACTAATAGCAGGTTTTTCTTCAAGCACCCAATGTATAAAACTTTTTGAAAAATTATGGCATCACAATTTATTGTCAGTAAATCTAAGTGTGAAAGTCATGAGATGCATTAATAATAACATTAATGTAACAGCCCGAGATTTTATGAAAACTATTATTTTTAATTTTATTAATGTCTTGTGTTGTATGCTACACCAAAAGGAGCTTGCACAACATGCATCCTTGACTTGCCTTGCATTACACGCAATCGCAACCTTCCTCGATAGAGTGTGTAGTACGCAATACCGAGTTTCACTAAACAACGATATGCTATTAAAATATTATTAAAACTAGCCGTTATGAATAGTAATAACAACTTTTTGAAATTTTATAAATTTTATTTTTCAAAATGGACTTCATTTTTGGATTCGGAATATCGAAATTATCCTAGGGTGAAATTTTGGTATTTTTCTGAAAACTTTCAATTTTTGATGAATAGTGAAACCACTAAGTGGTAGGTTAAAAACTGAATTTTGCATAAAACTTAATTTTACCGCTTCTGTGAATGGAATTTCGAAAATCCGACAGATACGGTTGATATCAGTAAGTAAAATGTGGTTCAATGAGATAAAAATAATTTTTTGGTGAATAGTAACTTTTTACTTATTTTTACCGCGGTTAATAGTAAATAGGGTAACTAAGGGTAAATATGATATTGCTATTACCCTAACACATGTCCTAATTCTATTGGATAAGTGTAATTCGACCAAAAACAACCTTATGAATATAATATGACCATTTAGGCCCACTTGGGTTAGATTAGGACATTTATTATTAATTTATTTAAAGAAGGGTTAAAATAGTTAAAATCAAAGTTTAATAAGTAAATCATTTTTAATATGGGGTTATACATTATATAAATTCGACTATAAATATTAATTATAAAGATAAAAAGATTTCCTACATAATGGTATTTTATTTGTAAATTTTAGACATTAAATAATTTAATTTATTTATGACATAATGATGATGCAGTAATTATCTTATTAATGAAATATTGACATATTTGATGTTATAAACACCAAAATAAATGTAATTTGAGACTTTTTATGAATTCCACTAATTTTCTAGGTTCCTATGATATATTAATGTTGATTTAATAAACTTGGTTTGAACATATAATTCTGTTATGACTTTCACAAAAATCATATATCAAATAGTGTCAAAATTGACACAAAATAGTTTTTAAATAAAATATTATATTATTTATTGTTATTTTATTCCTAAAAATCTAAGGTTCGGAAAAATGACTTATATAAGGATATATATATTAATAATAAACAATTTGGGTTTCGTTTGGCATGTTATAGTAAGTTTATTAACCTTATAGTGAAAGAAAACAAAAAGACACGGTAAAAGTTAAATTATTTAACTTAGAGTTAAATCTAATTGATAAGGTTAAAATAATACCCTAAACTTGTCTAAATACTATTGGTTGATAGGATTTCGACCCATCCCCATTTTAGCTTTTAAATAAGACCCTTTGGAACCATTATAAACTGATTTTGACTTTAATATAAAATAATATTTTGAGATATTCCTAAGGTGCCCCTCTCCTCCCTTATAAAAGGGCACCTCCTCCCCCTCCTCCTCACACCAAATTGAGCACTCAATCTCAGCCAACCCCTGCCATTTTCTCCTCTCCACTTCCTTAGAATAATCCTAGAGGTCCTGCTCTTCTTCAAAGACCAATCTTAGTTCCCTAAGTGGAGGATTCAAAGAGGCGTTCCAAAGAAGAGGTAATATCCATTACCGATCTTTTCAATTTCTTTCTTCTTCAACTTCTTCTTCTTTAGTTGTTTCATGAAAAAGTAATAACATTAGTATTACTTACATACTGATATGTTATTATAAATATGAAACAACCCTAATTCACCTTCTATCCATCCTACGGAAAAATGAAATCACCGCGCGTGCGTACGTACGGAATACCGTCTCCACGCCGTGGTGTAATCTATTTTCCGCCACCACCTTAATAGGATGGGTATAATGGTGTAATTAGTAACTATATATGATTATTATAAATTTATATTGATACTGAAATAATATGCGTACACTTTAACACAATTCCACGACCATGGGAACGATATCATCGCTCGTGCGTACGTACGGACTACCGTCTCCATGACGCGATGAGATTCATTCTCCACATTAACCATTCATGAATGATTATAAAGAATATATAATAAGTACTAATGAAATATATGACATAATAATGATACTAGATTTATGTATATTTATATGTATGTCATCTACTTAATTCCATTCAATTCAATAAGGAAACGAAAACAGCGTTCATGCGTACGTACAGACTACCGTCTCCATGAACGGTGTATTTCATTCCATTATCAATATATTATATATATATGTATATTCTGAATATATATTATATATAAATCATGTTTTACATTCTGGATATAAGTAATCATGATCCAAGTAATCATATTAATAATTACAAGTTAAAAACACGAACGACAAATAAGACGATTTTACCCAAAATGCTACTTTAACATGAATTTACAAAAGACCAGGTAATATAAAGCCATAAAAGAACCATATATGATATCATAACAATGAATATGATTCTTTAATAAGTCAATAACATTATGTAAATCATTATACAGGAGGTTCGGACACGTACAAAGCAAGTCAGACTTAAGGTAAGGGATAAATTTTCAATCTCATTTTTATCCGAGATTGCTTATACATAAGTATTTACTGGGGTTACGTTTATCATCCATGACCATGTTTTCTAAAAATGTTTTTATAAAATGTTTACCATTCTTCCATGAATGTTTAAAGTCATTTTTACCCTTTATTGACTTTTTACCACATTGTATGAATGGAATCTTTCCTTTGGTTACCATATAAGGTACTTTTTGACTTTTCCGACAAAAGTACGAGGAGAATGTTATTTTTAACTTATACGGCGCGAACGGATTTTTACGGTTGCATAATACCTCATTTTCAAGAAGCTTCCTCTACAATATTGCATGATTATTTTCAACAAAACCCTTATATTTTAAAATTGCTTGAAATTTTGTGAAAAGAAAATGATTTTAAAGAAGAAAGGATATTTTCCTCAAGAATTCATTTCAAGTGTTTTTCCTCAAAACTATTTTCCATATAAGATGACATTATTTGATATGTATGTTTCATGTAAAATGTCTCTATGATTTAAATGGTTTCAATTTTCTTATGATGAAATGATATCAATTGTTTATGGATTTTGATGGCATTATGTTTAAGAATCCCATTTTATTACATGGGTTATGAAATGATATATGATTTATGATTTTGTGGCACACATAAGAATGGTATCATTATGAGATGGGTGGGACCTATATCTCCCTCCAATGCATTGGGTAAAGATTTTATATCTCATAAGATAGACATGGCTGGAACGGTAGGTTATACCGGTTCAGTGAAGCAGGACTGAAACAAGGGTAACTCGGTTCAGAAATGGACATTGTCCACTAAGATAGTCTTGGCAATGAGTCTTGACTAACAAGAAATGATTCTCTATGATTATGTGTGTATTCCACAATGTTTCATGTTTTAAGTTATGATTATTGTGATTACATTTCACTTTCATGATTTATCCCATGTTATGAGATTATGCTCTCTTTTGCAGGTTAAGAATTCCAAAATGTTATGTTCTTATGAATATGATGTGATTGATATTTATTTTGTTTACCCTTACTGAGCATTTGAGCTCACCCTTTTATGTTTTCTTTTCCCCAGGATATAAAGAAAGGTTTTAGGTATAAAAAAAAGGAAGATCTTTATGGGAGATATTGAAGATCTTTCACCAGGATTAGAAGATTATATTCTAAGTTTCCAAAGACACTAAACTATTACTATCCTTGTGTGTGTGTTTTTGTTATGTACTAAGTATTCCGCAAATGTAATGTAATTTCAATGTACGTCAAGCTTCGGGTCTCTACAGTTGGTATCAGAGGAAAAGTTTAGTCAACCTTTGGAAACTAAGATGCGAGAACTTTAGTGAGGTCCCTAGAGATATTTCTACGGTATGTATAGGGATGTCCCTAAGGTTAAGTATACGTATAGGTTATAGTACTAGAACTATGCTAACGATCATAGAATTAAACCTAAGATGTTAGATATTGAAGGTACTCCCCCTTTATTATGTTGTTTTCCCTAGCATGATTTTTGCCTCTCACACTATTCTTTTTGGGTTTTAGACAATGGCTGGAACCCGAAGGAACCGTGTTGATCAATGCAATGGACAATGAAATGATTTCCCTCCTGAACAAACAAATGTTATGGGAGATGGAGTGAAAAATCTTATTGCTATACTAACACAAGCTATGAATCATTCTGGACTTCTGAATGAGCAGAGAAGGGAACAATATTCTATTGAGTCCTTCATGAGGAAATGTTCACCTTCTTTCAGTGGGTCTTCTGATCCACTTGTGGCTGAACAATGGATCAGTACTACTGAAAAGATATTTTCAGTTCTTCAATGTTCTGAACATTATAAAGTCATCTTAGCAGTATATCGTTTGGAAGGTGAAGCTGATCAATGGTGGAATCTTATCAAGCATACGAGGCCAAGAGATGAAATTGAGTCCATGGAATGGGATGAGTTCAGGAACTTGTTTTTCAGTAAGTACTTCCCTCGTATTCTTCGAACAAAGATGGAGAAAGAGTTTCTTGAACTGAATCAAAGGGATGATGAATCTGTTGGTACCTATGAAGAAAATTTTACAAGACTTGCAAGGTACGCTTCTGGTATTATCATCCAACCTGAAAGTAAAGTTGATCGATTTTTCAGTGGCTTAAAACCAAGTCTTCGAAGGGCATTAGCTATAAGAGACTTTAGCAGCTATGAAGAAATTGTGCATTGTGCTATCAAGGTAGAAATGGAAGTTGGTGTTATATATCCATCTCATGGTTTTGACAAGAAACAAAAGATGGAGTTCAAGGAGAAATCTCAGAATAATGGTGAAAAGAAGATAAATGTTTCCTTATGCACAAAGTGTGGAAAGAAGCATGGTGGAGATTGTCTTAAAGGGACTAGAAAATGTTTTAAGTGTGGAAAAGAAGGTCATCGAGCAGGTGAGTGTCGAAGTAATGGAAAAAGGGTTTCTAATTATGTGAATAAAGAAAACACTACAGAGAACGCACCACCAACACTTCAATGCTTCAAGTGCAAGGAAATGGGGCATTATGCTAATAAATGCCCTAATCCAAGGGTTAGTGATGATCAACATGAACAACCACTGAAGGCAAAGGACAAAGGGAAGTCACATGCGATCACTATTGGCAATGTTGAATATGACAACGATGTGGTGGAATGATTATGTGTTTATGTAATGGGATTCCAAAATAATATTGTATCATGGAGTATTGGAATATTTATGTATTGGTCTAATGTGGTATTCAAAGTGATTGAGATATTTTTTTGGAAATAAGATGATATGCGCATAATGAAGGGAAAAAGAGAAAATGAAATGTTTAACAGTATTCATGAGCTCATGATTGATATAAGGACTAAGTGATATCATGGTTTGAGTATAAATAATTTTGAGGATTTTGGTATGTGGAAAGTGTTAACTTTTAACTGCATTCAAGTTTTTACTAAGGTTCAATGGGTATTCAATAGAATACATGATTAAGGACTTTGAATGTTTGGAATGTGACCAACAAAACATATCTTATGATATATGGGGATCAACGATGGTATTAAATCTTTGGTAATCGTTTTGACTATGTTATGAGAGTGGACTGAAGTATTATGGATAAGCCTAAAGATTGGAATGGATTATGTTGGACATAAGTTAGTATTGTTTAAGGATAGAAGTTTTTTTCGATATTATTGATGGGATGTTATAGTAATATAGTTTTAGAAAAAGGACAACCTGCAGGACGGGCGACAGCCCATCGCGTCGGACAAGGCTGTGGGAATCGAACCCACAACCGAAGTGCGACTGGCCTTTATCGCCTACCACTGGCCTACAAGAAGTCCCTGTTTAGTAGAAACTAGTTTTATTATATTAAGCAGTATGATATATGAAGTATAAGTCCATTTTAGGAACCATATATGATTAATATCACTATAGATCGACTTATGTATATAATTTTTGCTAACCTTTTGTTTGAGACAGATGGAATGACCCATAATTCTATCACATGATCTTCTAACACTTCATGAATAACAAATTCAACTTCATTTATTTAAGAGATGAAGTGGAAATTGTTCAAGGCACGAACAACAGTGAGATTGTACCAAAATAAAGTAAGTATTTATTCTAATTCAAATTTTCAACTTTAGGGAAATGATCTTGAAAACCAAAAATGTTGTCCTAGTGATCTTATACCTGATGAATCAGATGGTACCTTATATCATCACAAATCTATGGATTTGTGATTACTGGATTTTCCATAGCCATGTTCTCTACCACTCTCCATCAGAACATGATGGTTAGATTTCTCTTCCATATCCATATTTTCACCTATGTGGAAACCCAGTGATTAGTTTATTTGGGTAACCGTTACTGAAACGCACGGCCGATTGTCGCCTATCGACTGGTCAAAATTCTGGTGCTCTGCTAATGTGTATAGCAGCACTCGGGTCGAATCCTCAGCGATGATACTTTGTAATAGTCGTTTGTTTTTAGTTGATTGTATTTTGATTAGGGGGGTTTGTTTGCAGAGCTTAATTGAAATGATTTATGGATGATGTTTGATTTACCAAATTGATAAAGATTGGGGTGAGTTCATCATTGGGGAGTTAAGCATGTGATATCCTTGAGCCTTACTTTGTATTGCATTAAATTAACACCCATGTCATAAGTTGACGTTGATTGGAATTCCTAAGTGTGAAGGCTTTAATCCAAGCCTTAACTTAACTTAGGGTTCTAATATCAATCAAAACTTATTTATGGTAGTGTATTTATGGTTCCAATAATCCATGGAAACCACTCGTTAAACAAAACATATCATTAATCCATGACATATTAAGTTTAACATACACAATATTAATTTAAAGAATACTCATCGAGCAAAACTCTCAATCACTTAACATCCCCGAATTATAACTCACCCCAATGAGAGATTTACTCATCCATTTGGATGTTTAATATTCTGGTTAAAATAATTATGATGATAAATTAAGAATAGAATAAAAAGAAAGGGATTAGAAAAGAGTGGTACGTTGACACACACACACGAACGATGATGATAATTAAAAATGGATTTTCGATTGAATGAGGAAGCAATAGAAGGGAAGGGGATTGAACTGAATTTAAACTATTTTAGGAACATAAATATTAAACTACATAAGGTGGATGAGAATAAGAGATATTGAATAAGTAACTTGCATTAAAACAGAATTACAAAGAAAGAGAATTACAAGATTACAAAAATGAAGAACACAAAAGTAAGTGAAAACAAAGAGAGGAGGAAAGGTCTCTCAAGTGAAAACTTGAGTATGGCAGGTCCTCCCAAGCCTTTTGCAAAGCTTTGGTCGTGCCAATATGATCTCCTCTCTTCTGAAATGCCAACCCCTCTCAAGGAGAGAAGGGGAGAGTATTTATAGCCCAAGGAGTGGACTGTTTGCATTCCCAATCTGTCCCTCCACTTGCATAGAAAATTTGGCTATTCAGACAGCCGAATATTCAAATATCCCCTTCTTAAAAGTTGTAGAAAATACTGTTGGCCGACTACTGTCAAAATATGGAGGCATTTGAACAAGTGGAGCCAAAGTTATGGCGGTTTTATTAAACAAAGGTAAACTGTCCATTTCTATCCATGCTTTTTCGATGGCCAAACTGTGAATGGATTTTTGAACAGGAATATGCCTTCAAATCCGAATGGCTTATTCAACAAAGTCGTCCACCTATATCTCCTCTTTCACACTGCAAAATATCAGCTCGATTGGATGCTTACATCAGGAGATATGTCATGCATACTATACTGATTTTAATTCTCGGCCAGAATGGTAGGCTGGAATTCAAAGATTTATTTGGGCCCCTTGTACTTGGATTTGGGCCTTGAAATTTTTATCCAATATGAAATGTAGTGTCCCCCGAATGATGGTGGAGAGTTAATGTTTTTGGACTTCTGGATTGATCCCAGTAAATCAATCTTCAAGGCTGGTCCAGTTTGTTCACAGATTCTTTGGTCTTGTTTGTGAGGACCATATGACCCTTCAAATGGAAGAATTGGATCATGGTTCCTTCTAATGAAATGTTGTATATTGAAAGGAGAATCCTAAAAAACAAGAACCACACAATTTGGATCAGTATAGTGACAGTTATTATTAAAACATTAAACTGACTCAATTGGACTACTTCTAAAAATGCTCAAAAATTATACTTAATATTAAAACATTAATATTTCACACAAATTATGCACATTTCATATAAAATAAGTAAAGGGGGAATATAATAAGTCATGAAAATATTAATAACATCAGTTACATTTCATACTTTTGTTTTTAAAGATTGGTTTTGATATTCCTTTTTACGATGTGGGTTTCTATTAAAGAAACTTTCGAATAGAAAACTATTTATAACCCCGACGAATTTCGAGGGCGAAATTCATTTTAAGGGGGGTAGAATGTAACAGCCCGAGATTTTATGAAAACTATTCTTTATAATTTTATTAATGTCTTGTGTTGTACGATACACCAAAAGGAGCTTGCACAACACGCATCCTTGACTTGCCTTGCATTACACGCAATCGCAACCTTCCTCGATAGCGTGTGTAGTACGCAATACCGAGTTTCACTAAACAACGATATGCTATTAAAATATTATTAAAACTAGCCATTATGAATAGTAATAACAACTTTTTGAAATTTTATAAATTTTATTTTTCAAAATGGACTTCATTTTTTGATTCGGAATATCGAAATTAGCCTAGGGTGAAATTTTGGTATTTTTCTGAAAACTTTCAATTTTTGATGAATAGTGAAACCACTAAGTGGTAGGTTAAAAACTGAATTTTGCATAAAACTTAATTTTACCACTTCTGTGAATGGAATTTCGAAAATACGACAGACACGGTTGATATCAGTAAGTAAAATGTGGTTCAATGAGATAAAAATAATTTTTTGGTGAATAGTAACTTTTTACTTATTTTTACCGCGGTTAATAGTAAATAGGGTAACTAAGGGTAAATATGATATTGCTATTACCCTAACACATGTCCTAATTCTATTGGATAAGTGTAATTCGACCAAAAACAACCTTATGAATATAATATGACCATTTAGGCCCACTTGGGTTAGATTAGGACATTTATTATTAATTTATTTAAAGAAGGGTTAAAATAGTTAAAATCAAAGTTTAATAAGTAAATAATTTTTAATATGGGGTTATACATTAGATAAATTCGACTATAAATATTAATTAGAAAGCTAAAAAGATTTCCTACATAATGGTATTTTATTTGTAAATTTTAGACATTAAATAATTTAATTTATTTATGACATAATGATGATGCAGTAATTATCTTATTAATGAAATATTGACATATTTGATGTTATAAACACCAAAATAAATGTAATTTGAGACTTTTTATGAATTCCACTAATTTTCTAGGTTCCTATGATATATTAATGTTGATTTAATCAACTTGGTTCGAACATATAATTCTGTTATGACTTTCACAAAAATCATATATCAAATAGTGTCAAAATTGACACAAAATAGTTTTTAAATCAAATATTATATTATTTATTGTTATTTTATTCCTAAAAATCTAAGGTTTGGCAAAATGACTTAGATAAGGATATATATATATTAATAATAAACAATTTGGGGTTCGTTTGGCATGTTATAGTAAGTGTATTAACCATATAGTGAAAGAAAACTAAAAGACACGGTAAAAGATAAATTATTTAACTTAGAGTTAAATCTAATTGATAAGGTTAAAATAATGCCCTAAACTTGTCTAAATCCTATTGGTTGATAGGATTTCGACCCATCCCAATTTTATCTTTGAAATAAGACCCTTTGGAACCATTATAAACTGATTTTGACTTTAATATAAAATAATATTTTGAGATATTCCTAAGGTGCCCCTCTCCTCCCTTATAAAAGGGCACCTCCTCCCCCTCCTCCTCACACAAAATTGAGCACTCAAGCTCGTCCAACCCCTGACATTTTCTCCTCTCCACTTCCCTATAATAATCCTAGAAGTCCTGGTCTTCTTCAAAGACCAATATTAGTTCCCTAAGTGGAGGATTCAAAGAGGCGTTCCAAAGAAGAGGTAATATCCATTACCGATCTTTTCAATTTCTTTCTTCTTCAACTTCTTCTTCTTTAGTTGTTTCATGAAAAAGTAATAACATCAGTATTACTTACATACTGATATGTTATTATAAATATGAAACAACCCTAATTCACCTTCTATCCATCCTACGGAAAAATGAAATCACCGCTCGTGCGTACGTACGGAATACCGTCTCCACGCCGTGGTGTAATCTATTTTCCGCCACCACCTTAATAGGATGGGTATAATGATGTAATGAGTAACTATATATGATTATTATAAAGTGATATTGATACTGAAATAATATTCATACACTTTAACACAATTCCACGACCATGGGAACGATATCATCGCTCGTGCGTACGTACGGACTACCGTCTCCACGACGCGATGAGATTCATTCTCCACATTAACCATTCATGAATGATTATAAAGCATATATAATAAGTAATAATGAAATATATGACATAATAATGATACTGGATTTATGTATATTTATATGTATGTCATCTACTTAATTCCATTCAATTCAATAATGAAACGAAAACAGCGTTCATGCGTACGTACGGACTACCGTCTCCATGAACGGTGTATTTCATTCCATTATCAATATATTATATATATATGTATATTCTGAATATATATTATATATAAATCATGTTTTACATTCTGGATATAAGTAATCATGATCCAAGTAATCATATTAATAATTTCAAGTTAAAAACACGAACGACAAATAAGACGATTTTACCCAAAATGCTACTTTAACATGAATTTACAAAAGACCAGGTAATATAAAGCCATAAGAGAACCATATATGATATCATAACAATGAATATGATTCTGTAATAAGTCAATAACATTATGTAAATCATTATACAGGAGGTTCGGACACGTACAAAGCAAGTCGGACCTAAGGTAAGGGATAAATTTTTAATCTCATTTTTATCCGAGATTGCTTATACATAAGTATTTACTGGGGTTACGTTTATCATCCATGACCATGTTTTCTAAAAATGTTTTTATAAAATTTTTACCATTCTTCCATGAATGTTTAAAGTCATTTTTACCCTTTATTGACTTTTTACCACATTGTATGAATGGAATCTTTCCTTTGGTTACCATATAAGGTACTTTTTGACTTTTCCGACAAAAGTACGAGGAGAATGTTATTTTTAACTTATACGGCATGAACGGATTTTTACGGTTTCATAATACCTCATTTTCAAGAAGCTTCCTCTACAATATTGCATGATTATTTTCAACAAAACCCTTATATTTTAAAATTGCATGAAATTTTGTGAAAAGAAAATGATTTTAAAGAAGAAAGGATATTTTCCTCAAGAATTCATTTCAAGTGTTTTTCCTCAAAAATATTTTCCATCTAAGATGACATTATTTGATATGTATGTTTCATGTAAAATGTCTCTATGATTTAAATGGTTTCAATTTTCTTATGATGAAATGATATCAATTGTTTATGGATTTTGATGGCATTATGTTTAAGAATCCCATTTTATTACATGGGTTATGAAATGATATATGATTTATGATTTTGTGGCACACATAAGAATGGTATAATTATGAGATGGGTGGGACCTATATCTCCCTCCAATGCATTGGGTAAAGATTTTATATCTCATGAGATAGACATGGCTAGAATGGTAGGTTATACCGGTTCAGTGAAGCAGGACTGAAACGAGGGTAACTCGGTTCAGAAATGGACATTGTCCACTAAGATAGTCTTGGCAATGAGTCTTGACTAACAAGAAATGATTCTCTATGATTATGTGTGTATGCCACAATGTTTCATGTTTTAAGTTATGATTATTGTGATTACATTTCACTGCCATGATTTATCCCATGTTATGAGATTATGCTCTCTTTTGCAGGTTAAGAATTCCAAAATGATATGTTCTTATGAATATGATGTGATTGATATTTATTTTGTTTACCCTTACTAAGCATTTGAGCTCACCCTTTTATGTTTTCTTTTCCCCAGGATATAAAGAAATGTTTTAGGTATAAAAAAAAGGAAGATCTTTATGGGAGATATTGAAGATCTTTCACCAGGATTAGAAGATTATATTCCGAGTTTCCAAAGACACTAAACTATTACGATCCTTGTGTGTGTGTTTTTGTTATGTACTAAGTATTCTGTAAATGTAATGTAATTTCAATGTACTTCAAGCTTCGGGTCTCTACAATTAAAGTATATTGACCATTATACACACCCGTAGATATGAACATATGATAAATTATAAACATGCAGAATTCTTATTAGTGGGTCAGTTCTCATAATCTCTCATCTTGGAAATTATCAAGTGTAAACTTTATTAGATGATGTTTCATATTCTTACAAGTATTGAAACCTAATGGTAAATATACTATATTCCACATCATATAATTTTATCTAACTATAGAACTATGTATGATAATATCATCATGGAATTTCAATTTTCTCATCATAGTGGGGAACTATTATTACCTTTTAATGTGATAGATACTCTAGGACATTATTACTTTAAATCCATACAAAAAAATGAATTATATGTAATAATATATTTAAATTAATATTCACTTATTTTAATATAAATGTAATACAAAGTAAAAATAGTTGGTTCTAGAACACCAAATCCAATAGACTCCCACTAAGACTAGATTTAGCTTCTTATGAATTTCAGTTTTCCAAAACTCACATGATGGTTATGTTTCTTCTGAGTTAAGGATTTATTCAATGGGTATGCCATGTTTTCTTCTGTAATGGCTCTGGTTATTGTAAATTTACCTCTTTGAGAAAATTCCCTCAAGAGATGATATTTTATGAAGTATGTGATTGATTCATTTATGCGATCTTAGATACCTTTCAAGGGCCACCATTGCATTATAATAACAATAGAGTGGGATATGATATTTACTACTAGGAATCACATCATGATCATAGATGAATTTTCTATCCAAACTTCTTTATTAGCTACATCATAATCCATAATATACTTGTACTCTAATGTATAATCTACTACTATATCTTTCTTTGATATCATCTAGCTCATAGTACCTCTGTTGAGAGTGAAGAGGTATCATGTCTATGATTTTAAATCATATTTATATATTTGGAAACTAGAATCTACATATCCCATGAAGACTAGCTCCTCATCTCCTCCATAGACCAGGATAATATCCATAGTTCACCTCACATACTTAAGGACAGTCTTGACTGTTATCCAATAAAAATCCATTGGGTCATCTTGATATCTTCCCACCACACTTAATGCATAGGAGAAAACTATCCTAATATATATCATAGAATACATTACTGAACCAATCACTAATGCATATATAATCCTTTCAATTATTTCTCTTTCCTTTTTTGTCTGAGGACACATTTTATTAGAAATATTAATGTCATGTGAAACTGGAAACAATCCCTTAGTAGATTGTTCCATACAGAATATCTTTAGTATCTTTTTAGTATATGTACTTTTAATTTTACCAAGCAGACACATAAATCTATCTCAATGGATGTTGATCCCAAGAATGTATGCTTCTTCCCCTAAGTCCACAGAGAAACATGTGTTCAACCAGGATTTAATAGACTATAATAGTGGTTTCTCATTTCCAATAAGTATCTGTTGCCGACATAAACTATTAGAAAAATGACTTCATTCACACTAAAACAATTATATATAGAAGGCTCACATTCATTCTTTATGAAACAAAATTCCATTATGGTTTCATCAAATCAAATCTTCCCTGACTTGGATTCTTACTTTAATCTATAAATGTATCTTTTCAATTTTTATACCATGTTGGAATCCTTTAGAGTCACAAAATCTTTAGGTTGTGTTATATAAACATATTCCTAAAGGTTCCAATTAAGGATGGTTGTTTTGAAATCCATTTGGAACCCATATATGTGTTATTTGAATGTGATCTTCATTAATTATTAACTGATCTTGGTAATGTGAGAAAGACAAGAAGAAGTGGAAGGAGAGATTTCGATGATGGATCAAGAACAGATTAAAACATGAAATGAATTTCAACATTTAAATTCATAATAATAAATAATAAAATAAATAATTATAAATTTAAACATGACACCTCTGATACAATTTGATGGATTTGGGAATAGTGGAAGTGCTTATAGAGGTTGATCTTGACTCAGTAAATATTGGATTTGATGGATCATTTGAATATAGTAAAAGTTATAAACTTCATGTCTAATGAAATTCTTCCAATCGAATATTTAAAAGAAAATATTCAAAAAAAGAGAATATATTTTTCATGTTAAATTAATAATTTTATTTTAATTAAATCATAATAAATATTACCTTGTTCTTGAGATATGTCTCTATAGTAGATGTTGATCATCTGAAACCATTTTTGATAATCTGTTATTATGCTTCTAGGATCCATTTTATGAATCCCTCTAGAAGTGATTCACATATACTTATATGATCACCAAACAACACTGATGAATCACAAGGTTCTTTCATAGTCAGTTGATCATCTTGTGTTTTTCATCTTGATCATTTTATGTTTCTTAGATCTTGAAAAAATTCTCTAGATATTATTTTTATTGAGAGGATGTGAGAAGGAAGAGGAGGATTCTAGAGATAAATTTTTTATCCACTATGATTCTAGATAAACCTCTCTTAGAATGTATTAATGGTCAATTTATAGATATGGGGTTAGGATTTTTAATTTAATTAATTTTACAAGTTCCCTTAATAAAATGTTAAACCCATATATGACCCCATTCCATGTATTAAAATAATAGTATTATTTTTATTCCATGACATGCACTAACTGGAACAATGATAAATATTATTTTATAAAATTTTAAATTAATATTTATCATCTAACTCGATCTTGGTTCTCCAGTCCTCCAAAACATTTATTGAATACCTGAATAAATTAAATATGTAATCATTCAATAAATAAGAAAAATATTATATATCCATGTAAATTAATAATTAGCTTATGAATAAGTATTTACATAATTTATTATATCATTAATACTAAATAAATTTATTCTTAAGTCATGAGAATAATATTTCTTCAAACAATTAAATTCAAACATATTTAATTCTGATCCATGGAAACACTTAATGTGTGACCCTCTAGGCTTATTTATCATTGGAATTATATGGATTTTTCTAAAGTCCAAGATTATTATCTAGAAACAGGTCAGGGAACCTAAGATAATGAAGCTAATTTTGGAACATTTACGACCACATACGATTTATCATTGTGTAATATAATCTCTTTGTCTCAATATATTGTCAATCAGGTTGCACACCCATGTCATCAACCTATAATCTTGATGTATTTATTTAAATATAAAAAATAAACTCATCATTACACAATGGCCATGGAATTTAATGTGAAATTTCTATTTCAATAAAAGGGATGAGGTATCAACTTTCATAAATATGGAAGAGACAAATCCTTCATCGACTTATTCATTAATAAAACTTCATTCATGATGCACCCAACGTACCCTACTTTCCAGGAACATATCGCGTCATAATTTTTGGTTAGTAAGTCTAAGTGTTTGATTAATGAAATGTATTAATAACAATTTAAAAAGTATATGTACCATTACACAAACTTGCATACAAGAATATATGATGACACATAAACAAGAAGAATTCCGACTAGTGGGTCTATTCAAATAATCACCCATATTGGGGATTACAATGTGTGAATTTCATGGGATGAAGTCACCTCTACTTATGAGTACTAACACCTGATAATCAATATACTATATTCCCTGTCATAGAATGTTATCTGATAGAAAGACTAGGTTTGAGAATATCATTATTTTATTTCAAGGTTCTCATCATAGCGGGGAATTAGGATTCCCTTTTGATGTGATAGATACTCTAGGAAATTATTACATTTAATTCACATAGAAAATTAATGATATGTAATTAAATATTTAAATTAATGAATATTAATTTAATCAAATGTATAAATAGTTGGTTCTAGAATTCCAATTCCAATATTTTATGCCATCAAAGGTAAGAAATCCTCAACTGTTTACATAATTGAGATTATCCATGCTTCTTGGATCTAAAAGTTAACCTTTCTTTGATACAACTTGTTTGGATCCAATTAGATCACTAAGGGGGAACTGAATCAATGATATTTTTTTATTTTATTAGTTACCCCCTTTTAAACTCAACCTCTTTAACAAATGAAGTTTCTTGATACGCTCTAGATAATCTCTCAACCTTTCCTCATATATAGAGATAAATGACCAATAATGACACAAGATATTTACATGGTTCATATACCCATGATTACTCCTTCCCATGTTCGTTAGTCCCCACAACATGAACTCTCCACTATATCAACAACCTATTACAATAAACAATATACTATGTTCTATCCACTTCTAGAGTCCACTGGAAGATACTCATCTTCTTACAAATATGATCAAACAAATATGGACCTCTTATAAACACTAGTTGGTATCCTCACATCATGATGATGATCTTCCTCCATGACCAGATGGATCAAGGGATATGCACATGTACTCCTTCAATATATTCTACAAGCGATGATGTGCACATACACATCTTGAAACTACAAACCAAATTATTGATGATTTGGGTCATCTCGCCTTCTCACCTTAGTATAGAGTGTATCAATTCAACATTAAATTTTTATTCAAAATAAAAGTAACAAGGAAAACTAGGGGAAAAAAGTCCAAGGGGGGCTAAAGTAGTGGAGAGGAAGGTCATCCCCTCAACTCAGATTCACCCCCTCCAGTTTTCGGGAAGAATCATTATACAAGCGTGTGACATTGGATCCTTGATCAGCTAGAGAGGCCATGTGGTCTGCTACTTTTTTTCCCTCATGACAAGTGTGAGTGACCTTTACATTGTTTTTTAGAAGCAGCTTGAATTTCCTGATGATGTATGAAATGGACCAAGGCAAGGAACCTCTATCTTGTAAGGAGTCATAAATGACCTTGGAGTCTGTTTCAACCTAGGATAGATGTATTCTCTCCTGATTTCAAATAATGAGACCAGAAAGAACTGATTTTTCCTCTGCCAGTATAAAGGTACCATTTCCATAATATGATGAAAAGGCCAACCACACACTTCCCATGCAATCCCGCAAAACTCCTCCACTATGCATGATCTTGGAGCTGCAAAAAGCATTTGTGTTCAACTTGAGGCCAGATTCTGGGGGAGACCACCACACCCAATGGCCCTAAATCCTTGGGATAGAAGGATGAGACAAATGGTAAGAGGCTCGCAGCAATCGAAGGGAGAGAGCTTCCTGCCAGTTGGAAATCAGTTACACTATGTCCACCAAAAGATTCATCACCCTCACAATGATTGACCTCCATAGAGAAGGACACCCCTTATACTGAGCCCTATTGAGGGCCAGCCATAAACACCAGCACCCAGCATTGAGGATCATAGTTCTTACCGTATTTTCCAAGCTTTCTTCCCCTGAACATTTGAACTAGTGTTCCTGGAATGGAGTATTGCTCAGCTCACTTGAAGAGTAAGCAGTAAGCTCACCGAAGGCCCTCCAGACATCCTTCACCCAATCCCCTTCAAAAAATATGTGGTTCATCATCTCTTCCTTCCCATTATTACAATAGTGGTAGCATGAAAAGAGGTTTAGTCTCATCCTTTTAATGTTGTTATCCTAAGGTAAGGCTTGGTTCCTGATCCTTAAAGTGAGAAAATTATACTTCGTTGGGATTTTATTGCACCAAACCCAAGAGTTTCAATGGTCACGCTGAAGAAGAGTATTGAAAGACCTTTGGAAGTACTTTGATTTGAACCTCCTAGAGTTGGAAGGGGTGAGGACACATCTGTTAGGATCTGAGTTGATGGAAATGGGATCGAACACCTCTTTTTGGTTTGAGTATAATACTGTCCTGAAAAAGGATGGACGAAGGCATGCCTCCTTGAACGAGATGGTGGGAAGAGAGAATCCTGGGTAACCAACAATATTGCATACCCAGTTATACTACCAGAAAAGGATCTTTCCCTCCCCTATAATCTAGTGAGAGTTCTGCTTGAGAGGTAGATGGAGGGAACCAAGCTCAGACGAGAGGTGAGAGCTGGGGGTAGAAGAGTCCTCATTTCCACCCCATACACATGACATGGTTTTTTCCCACAATGTTCAACCCTAGATGATTTCCCACATGAGTTTCATGTGCATGCAGTGGATGTTCTCAGAAAGTCTCTTGTTGTCGATCCCTCCTTTGATAATGGGCCTTGCCATTTTTTCCCAGGAAACCCTGTGGCACTTCACCTCCAAGAGCACGTTACATTTAAATCATGTAAGAACTTTCTCAATGGAATTGATAATAGATTTTGGTACCAAGGTAGAGGCCAGGGCATGAATCAGAATGGCTGTGAGGACGCTGTTCACCAGAGTAATTCATCCCCTGAAGGATAAGAAGTGATTCTTCCAGTTGAGGAAGCGTCCCATGATAATCCTCACCACATGATCAAAGTCTCGAATAAGGAGTATACTTGAGGATATAAGAGTGCCAAGATACTCTAGGGGGAAGGAATCACACTACATTCCCAGACTAAGACTAATATCTGTGACTCTGTTTGCAGCACATCATTTTGAAATGAAGAAGTTGCTCTTATCCTTATTTATCATTTTATCGCTCCAGTGACAATAGTCATTGAGAATATTGGTGAGTCTGTGTAGAGACCTATTTCCAAAATTCATGAAGATTATTGTGTCATCTGTAAACATTAAATGAGATATGAAGGGTTGGTCCCATTTCTGTTGGTATGTGATTATATCATCATTTGATATGTCGTTGTTAATCATGCAACTGAGAGTGTCTTGAATTAAAATGAAGACACCCGGGGATAAAGGATTTCCTTGTCATATCCCCCTTACTTCTTTAAAAACCCATGAGAGTTTCCCATGAAGAAGACTGCCAGCCAAGAAGAACTAAAACACCTAAAGATGATGTCACATGCCCATGCAAAGAATCCCTTTATATTAATAACCCTATTGATGAAACCCCATTCAACACTGTTAAAAGCCTTGTTCATATCCAATTTTATGTCCACATTAGTTCTAAGGGACTTGGTGTTTAAATATATTATCATTTTCATAGAAAAAACAATTTCTCTTTGAATTGAGCGGCCCTTGACGAAACCATACTGCTCAAGGGATAGCTAGTGGGGGAGATAATGGGAAATACGAGTATTGAGGATGCTTGCGAGTATCGTGAAGGGGAAATTGCAATAATCATTGATCATTAGTGTAGGAGGGAGGAGGGTTCTTTGATATTTGGTATGATAACTAGAGTCATTGTACATGAAACCCGCGACAGGCTTCCCCTGTGGAATAAGTCCTGGATAATAGCAATAACGTCTCCCTTAACCACCTACCAGGATCCCCTGTAAAATATGCCAGGGAAACCATCCAGGTCCGGCACACTCTCAGGGTTTAAGATCATCATGGTTTCATGAATCTCAATCTTCTATAGAATCTCTTCAAAGAGATTATTATCATGGGTAGAAATAGAGTAAGGGATCACATCCCATAGCGCATCGCCCCCCCCCCCTCTAGGTAACCATTTGTTGAGTTTAAATTCAGCCCAACTAGTAGGTCCTTAAAGAAGGTATGATCCATGCCCCTAACCACCTCTCTATAATTAGTGAATGATACATCCTCCAATACAATGTTTGGTTTTATGGGGAAATGCTTCTCCTTAATGCAAGCCTGAAAAAACGTGGTGTTTTTTCCCCTTCACGAATCCATTTTATCCTTGATCCCTCCATTTTCTTTGGTTCCTGTGAATGAATCAACTCCGATAGTGTGTTCTTTTTGGTGTATAGGTCACTGAAAACCTGTTCATCCCACATGGTCTCCAAGATGGTTTCCATCCTCTCAATATCACTTTGGAATTTTGTTAGGTCCTGGTCATCCAAAGGAAGATCCTTATCCCATGAATGAAGGTGTTTCTTGAGGGGTCAAAGCTTATTGTGGAGGTGCACCCTTGAGTAGACTAGGGACAGTTCACCCCAAAACTCCCTAATCAACTGCTGATAACCCTGATCACTTGTCCACCGACCAAAAAATTGAAATTATCATGTGTTTCCTGTCATGGAGTCAAGGAGAAAAAAAGTGGAGAATGATCTGAGATGCCACGAACCAGATGAATCAACATGGCATTGGGAAACATCAAAAGAGCATGGGAGTTGGCAAGGAATCAATCAGTATGGATCCATCAATGTCGGAACCCCTTCTGATTGTTTCACCATTTAAAGGGGTCCCATGTATAACCCATTTCAAGGAGACCCTTCCCCACCATGAATTTGAAAAACTCCATGCTAGCCTTTCATGGGAACTCCCCTTTTCATTTATTCTCTGTGAGCTCTGTTATGGCGTTAAAGTCACCCCTATTATACAAGGCATACCCTCAAGGTCAAATCCACTAAGGTCATTCCACAAAACTTCCCTCCTCTGTGAGTCACAACTACTATACATAAAGGTCATGAGAAGAGAGCACATAACAGAGGAGATCTTAGTCGTAATGTAATGATCACCCACCTGTAACAAGTCGACTGAGATGGCCTTAGTCCAGAATATCCATATATGCCTATTTATTGGGTCTGCATGCATGGATTCATGAATCCTAAGTTTGCGCGTGAACTTGATGATCCTTGTGGGAGACTGTTTGTACTCAACAACTACCACAATATGATCATTGTGTTTCCTATATCTTAAGACTATGAAATCATTTTTTACCCATGCACCTAACCCACAGAAGTTCCATATAAGGATGGGAATCGCTGGGAAAAAGAAGTCCCAACTTTCGCCCCAAGCATCCATGTATCATTCAAAAGAGGGGAAAGCACTCTCGGGATTACAGTAGTTTTACAAGATACCTTGTACACATGCTTGGGATTTTTTTAGGATCCTATAATGCATGGAAGTGAGGACTAGAGGAAGGTTTGGGTTTCTTCCCTCTTGTGGAGTTGGGTGGCGACTTGGCCAAAGGCTTGAGGATCCCCAGGTTCTGCCCACCTTCTAGAGCCAGGGAAGGGAAAGCCTCTTGATCGACAAGTTGGGGATGCACCGCAACACATGATGTAGGAGGCAAGGCAAGCAAAGGTGGGGTGGAGAGGAGAGACCCAAAGGTCTGATCCAGGACCTTGATAAAGTGCTCCAAAGTGTCATCTTTGAAGAAAGGATGTCGATGGCTTAGATTCCATGGGAAACAAATAATGTGCACCTGATGGTAAGGGAAACCTGCATAATGGATGAGAGACCGGCTAGGAGACTCAGGCTGAAGATCAGAAGAGTCCAATTATGAGTATAAAGCTTGAGGAGGGGCAGCTAGAGCAGCAACTTCAAATACCCTAAGACCAGCTCGAGGCATCACCAAGACAAAGTTTTCCATTGGTTGGGGGGAGGGGGGGCTATGCAGGGCCTCTCTAGGAACATGTCGGTGGCCCCCTGGCATCGCTTCCTACACTCTTACAAGGAATGGCCTTCGAGGAGATAGGAGGCACAAAACCTAGGAAAAATAGGGTAGAAGATGTCCTGAGACCACATGAGAGAATATTTTACCTTCACTGAGATATTCTTCGAGACTGGCAGTGACATATCTAGCTCAACACAGATCTGAGCCACCAAGGTTTCCTCACTGCTATGAGTACGATCATTAGCACAGAGGAAACCTCCATACAAGTCACTAATGGCCTTCAAGAAGGCACCATTCTAGAAGGGTAGCAGTAGACCAGGAAAGCTGATCCACACGGTCGTGCATGGGCTCTCTTTACCTCTATGAACATCCAACCACCACCAAGCCAGATTGAAGTGCCAAAGACCCCATAGCCTAGGGTAATTACACCAAGATTTAATGAAATATGATTGTGAATCCATGACCAGACATAACAAGTTTCTGTGTATGGCTAAGATTCGGGTCAGAGCAAGCAAGCCCCAGGTTGACACGAAGCACTGAGAGGTCTGGAGAGATGGCTTTTCTAAGGAAAATCATGCCACAAGGGTCTATTGCAGTCATGCAACTACATCACCATAAGTATCAATGGGGAACTCCAACATCAACTATGGTCCATCCCATGAAACTTGAGGAGAAAACGACCAGACATCTGGGAAGCAGGGGTTCTGAGCGTCATTGGACGAGCTGCAAAGGGATGCCTTAAAGGACCGATCCGGGTGTCGAAGCTTAGGGGGAGATCATAGGGAGGATATTCAAGACAAATAACCATAAACTGAAGGAGCCAATCTAGGATTGATGGTATACAGAGCCAAGAACTCGGCCGGAGGATGAGTTTACTAAGGGTTAAAGGTCGATTTTTTAAAAAAAACGACGTGTGTGTGGGGATGTTCTCTTGAGCAGTGGAGCGACCAGCCATCCCATCCATGACTCGGGGGTATAGAGTGTATCATTCCTCAATTATTCATATATATTTTCTATCAATCACACATAATACTATGCATCTCTCTTCTATATTCTTAGTACTTTGTGTGTTCTACTCAACCACTTATTCTCATGTTGGTTGATCCCCCAAAATAGATTAGGAGATCCTTAGAAATTAAATTTCCACTTATTATAATTTTTATATGATATGAAAACCACTCATAAATTCTCAAAAACTCTCATGATACCTAATGTAGTATTCAACCCATAACTTCTTTATGGCTCAATATTCTCACCATTTTTGTGTGAATTATTTTCAACTAATTCACTTAAATAACCATTGCTCACTGACTTAAAAATCTTCTAGAATTACGGACTAAAACTAAATCCCATGATTATTTATACATTGAATAACTATTCCAGAATTTTCATAAATCGTACTCTCAATTTTGATGTGTCACCTACTTACTGACCCTTCACTGCAACATGGTAAAGAAACTTTGGCTGTTTTTTCCTCTACATGATGAACACTAAAACATGGTCGAACATTATTTTATGTTTTTCATAGACACTCCTCTAATTCACCATGATGATCACTATGACCATTTTATATTTCCCTAGGTTACACATGGATTCTTTAAAGCACTACACCCACCTCTACAGTATGGGACTACACGTGTTGGCCTTTGTAAACTCAAGTATTCAGTGAATCACTCTTTACTAAAACAAAGAACATTATTGTGCCCATGTAGGGATAAACAATGTTGCACCAGTGATATAGAAACTCACCATGGGGACAACCAGGGTGTGGTCTTGATTGTTTTGTACATTCTCACAAAAATGCCTTATGTTGTGGAATGGAAGGCTCATTACTTACTCAATTATCTTCTTCATTTCCTTCTTCATATCACCCTATCACATATTGAAATCAAAATACTCTTCTCTTATTAACATAAAATAAAATAAAATCCAATAGTCCCAACAAATTATATACTTTTTATGCTAATAAAAATACATATAAGATTTAGGTCTAGGTAACTCACTCACAACACTTCCCAAGATAATTAGTCAAGGATGGGATGTTACAAGATATTTGTTCAAATATAGTGAAACTATCATTTCATGGAGTTCTACTCTAACAATCCGATATTTTAGGATAAGTATTATTTTTAATTTATTTGATGTCATGTGTTTTATTCTACAACAAGATTATCTTGTGCTATATGCCACACTATATTAGCTTGAAGTATACGCAACACTATTCTTAGATTGTGTTACACACAATTTCAAATTTGTTTTATAATAGTCATTCTACGCAAAATTGAGTGTATATATATATATATCCAATGTATAAATGAAATATGGTTGGATTATGTTATACTAAACAATGAAGGATTCTTGCACAACATGAAACCCTGACTTGGCTTGCATTACACGCAATCACGACTTTCCTCGATAGCGTGTGTTGTATGCAATATCAGGTTTCACTAAACAATGATATATGGTTATAATATTATTATGAACTATCCATCATGAATAGTATTAACTAAATTTTGAATGTTATAACATTATTATTTTATCTTACACATTTTCTAGAACATGGTATGTGAACAAAATAAATATTTCGGGTAAAATAAGTATTTTTCAAAAAATGCAGTTTTGCCGCCTTTTAATGGCGCACCCACATTAAATATAGTTTTTGACATGTTTATAAGTTAAATTTTACAAAATAAACTTCTTATTTTGAATCAGGATAAAAAAATTTACATTGGATAATTTTTTTATATTTTTCTGATAACTTTCATATTTTAATGAATAGTAAAAACACGCTATATTTTAATTAAAAAAACTTTTTTCATCGTAGTAATTTATATGGTTAAATTATAATATTGAATGGTTTTAAAGTATAAATAGAATATATTTTTACCATTTAATATTATTTATTTCATTATCATTGATTTTACCTTGAATTCGTAGGTTAAATTAATTCAATCTTTTGCAATGTTTCAAACGAAAACTCGTTCTCTTTCGACAACAGGATTAATTTTAATTTAATTTCTAAAACTTTTGTGTATTGAATTTGGAATAATGGATTCAATATTTGGAATCAGTGGGTCCAAATTATGTTAATAGGCTATTTTTTATTTTTGGGCATTATTAATAGTGACTAAGGTAAATTTTATTTACCATAGTTAAAGGTAAATCGGGTAATTAAGGTTAAATATAAGATTATAAAATTACCCTAACACCTACCAAAATCCTATTGGATGACTAAAAGTCGACCCATATCACCTAAGGGTCAGATTAGATTCATTTAATGGACTTTTTTCTAGGAAAAGTATTTAATTATTATTAAAACCAAAGAAAGTGACAACATGTCACTTTCTTAAATCTTATAAGTATAATAATATTAGTTTAGTGATAAACTTCATAAAACTTCGGATATAAATTGTCTCCAGAAATATAATAAAATTATCTACATCATATAAATTTATTTAGAATTTTTAGGGATTAAATAATTATCATTAAAGGTGACATAATAGTGATGTTGAAATTATTTTATTAAGAGAAATATCAAATAAATAGTTTTAAAAATATTATAATAAACATTATATGAACTATTTAATGTTCTCCAATAATTTTATAGATACATATGACATGTTTTGAATCTATTAAATCTTTTAGTTAGAATATATCTTCTCTATATTGTTTATTTAAATTCAAATAAATGAATAGTGTCAAAATTGACACTATTGTTATTTTATAAAAATAACATATTATAAAATTGTTTAAAAATCACAAAAATATTTAAAAATTATAAATTTAAATTTATATAGTCTAAATTTTCATAAAGTATCCAATTATGGAAAATTAACAACACATAAGTGATTATTTATAACCATTTAGAATTTAGAATTTTATTACCACAAATAAACTTAAATAGATTAAATAAGGATAAATCAAAATGATAAGGTTTAAAATAAGATCAAAACATGTCTAAATTTTATTGGTTTATGATATTACAACCCTATATCATCTAATATTCGGATATGAGTCATTTTTGAAGTTTTTAAGTGGGTTTGGGATTTAATATAAACTAATATTTCTTATATTTCCAAAGGGGCCCCTCTCCTCCCTTATAAAAGGGCACCTCCTCCCTCTCTTCCTCACTCCACTTTGAGCCTTCAATCTAGGCCAACCCCTGACAAATTATATTCTACACTTCCCTATAAACATTATATAGGTCCTTATTTTCTTCAAAGTCCAATTTTAGTGCCCTAAGAGGAGGTCTCAAAGAGGCGCATCAAAGAAGAGGTAATGTCCGTTACCGATTCTTTCAACTTTATTTCTTCTTCCACTTCTTATTATTTAGTTGTTTCATTATTAAGTAAAAACATCAGTTTAACTAATATAATTATATGTTATTATAAATATTAAACAACCCTATTTCACCCTATATCCATCCTACAGAAAACAAAATCACCGCATGTGCGTATGTACGGAATACCGTCTCCACGCCGTGGTGTATTCTGTTTTTCCACCAACACCTTACATGGATGGGTATAATGGTGTAAAGAATAACTATATATGGTTATTATAACATCATAATTATTCTGATATTTTATACCATCCACTCCAATTATATTCAATAATTATGGGAATGATATCATCGCTCATGCGTACGTACGGACTACCGTCTCCACGACGCGATGAGATTCATTCTCCATGTTAACCATACATGAATGATCATAAAGTTTATATAATGAATAATAATGAAATATATGAAATAATAATTCTACTGAATTTATGTATATATATATATATGTCATCTATTTAGTTTCATTCAATTCAATTAGGAAACGAAAACAGCGTTCATGCGTACGTACGGCCTACCGTCTCCATGAACGGTGTATTTCATTCCTTTTATCGATCTATAATATATATGTATATGATGAATATATATTATATATAAATCATGTTTTACATTCTGTAATTATGTAAATCTGGATATAAGTAATAATATCAATAAGTTTAAGTCGAAACACATACGATAAATGAAATGATTTTACCCAAAATGCTACATTAACATGGAATTTACAAAAGAATGGGTAATATATAGTCATAAGTGAAACATATATGATATCATAACAATTAATATGATTATTTAATAAGTCAATGACATTATTTAAATCATTATACAGGAGGTTCGGATCCATATGAAGCATATCGGACCTAAGGTAAGGGACAACTTTTCCAATCTCATTTTTATCCGAGATTGTTTATTCGTAAGTATTTACTAGGGTTATATTTATCATCCATGTACTTGTTTTCTAAAAATGTTTTCATGTATTTTTAATGTCCTTTTTACCCATTTTTTACTTTTACTACATGGTATGTATGGAATCTTTCTTTTATGAGGTACTTTTTGACTTTTCTGGTAAAAGTACGAGAAGAATGTTTTTTTAACTTATATGGCATGAACGGATTTTTACAGTTTTATAAATCCTTATTTTCATGAAGATTCCTCCAAAATATTTCATGACTATTTTCAACAAAATCCTTTTCTTTTAAAATTGCATGACGTTTTGTGAAAATAAATTTATTTTGAAGAATAAAGGATATTTTCCTCAAGAATTCATTTCAAGTGTTTTATCAAAACCGTTTTTCCATCTAAGATGACATTATCTCATATGTGTATGTTTTAAGTATAATGTCTCTATGATTTACATGGTTTCAATTTTCTTATTATGAAATTATATCCATTACTTTTATATGGATTATGTGATGGTGGAATGATGTTTATGAAACCCATTTTATTCTTTGGGTTATGATGAATGATTTATGTTTATGTGTGGCACAAGTAAGAATGATTTCATTATGATATGGGTGGGACATATATCTCCCTCCAATGCATTGGGTAAAAATTTATATATCATGAGATAGACATTGCTGGAATGGTAAGTTATTCCGGTTCAGTGATATAGGACTGGAACGAGGAGTGAACTCGATTCAGAAAGGGACTTTTTCCACTAAGATGGTCTTGGCAGCAATGCCTTGGCTATTATGGAAATCATAACAAGTGTTGAATGGTTTCCACAATTACATGTTTTATTCCCATGCTATTTTATCATGATTGATTTTCCTTTATGATATATTCCTTATGTACATCCAAGATTTATGTCTTTTCTCAAGGTTTTAATGTTTATAGTACATGTTCAAGTTTTTGCTTTCAAATTTTTATGGATTGTTTTATGTTATCTTTGTTTGCCCTTACTGAGAATTTAAGCTCACCCTTTTTATGTTTTATTTTCCCCAGGAAATAAAGAAAGGTTTTAGGTAAGGAAACAAAAAGGGGAAGATCTTTATGGGAGATGTTGAAGATCTTTTACCATGATTAGAAGATTATATTCTAAGTTTTCAAGGACACTAAACTATTACGGTCCTTGTGTGTTTGTTTTTGTTATGTACTAAGTATTCCACAAAAGTAATGTAATGTCCATGTACATAAAGCTTTGGGTATCTACAGTTGGTATTAGAGGAAAGGTTTAGTTAACCTTTCGAAACTAGGATGCGAAAACTTTAATGAGATCCCTAGAGATATTTCTAAGGTATGTCTAGGGATGTCTCTAAGGTTAAGTATAAGTATAGGTTATAGTCCTAGAATTATGGTAACGATCTTATAATTTAACCTAAGATGTTAGATATTGACGGTACTCCCCCTTTATTATGTTGTTTTCCCTAGTATGATTTTTCCTTTCACAGTTTTATTTTTGGGTTTTAGAAAATGGCTAAAAACAGGAAGATTCGCGATAATGGAGGATATGATGGACAATGGAATGATATTCTTCATGAGAAACCAAATGAAAAGGGATTTGGAAGTCCAAACATCGTTATTATGCCTAATCAACAATCTCATAATATGATTAATAATATAAACTTTGGTAAGTTTTCTGACTCAGATAATAAGATAAAGATGGAGTTTCATGATGATCATAGAGGAAAGAAAGTTCAATTTCCCTCATGTAAATCATGTGGGAAGAGGCATCAGGGATATTGTTTCAAAGGAACTGGAAGATGCTGTGGGTGTGGAAAAGAAGGACACAAAGCCAGTAAGTGAAAAGGAAAAAGTTCAGTTAACAACATGGACAAGGATAATGGTATTGCTACGATATCAATAATGATTAGATGTTTTAAATATAGAATGTATGGTCATTATGCAAACCAATTCCCTAAGGGAAAATCTCATGAAGAGAATCAGCATGGTCATATGGGTAGTATTTATGTGGATGATGATAAAGAGACTACAAATAAAATATGAGATGAAAGAAATGATGAAGCTCAGCTAGTGGTTTAAGATGTTAGTGGAATGATTGTATGTTTATCAAGAATAATGTATGGTACTATGGAATAAAGAATCATCTAAGGATTGTTACACTATTGTTTTTTCTAAAGTATTTGAAAGTGTATGATGAATGGTACCGGTAACCATGAAAGGTTATTCAGATATTTTTGGAAATCACCTAATATGCGCATAAATAAGTGCTAAGGAGATAATGAAATGTTTGATAGTATTAATGATCTCATGAATTATATAAGGACAAAGTGATATCATGATTTGAGTATATAGATTTTATTTGGAATTTTTGTATGTGGAAAGAGTTAACTTTTGACAGAATTCATGTTTTCGCTAAGGTTCTATGGTAATTCATGTTTCAAAAGAATACATGATTAAGGTATTCACATGTTTGGAATGTGACCAAAAAAATATATCTTATGATATATGGGGGACAAATGAAGAAATTCACATGATTGGTAGATGAAATTTCTAATAATCAGATAGAAGTATTTTCGATAAGCCTAATGTTTGGAATGGACATCATATAGTATTGGTTAAGGATATAACTTTTTATTTCTGAAATGTTATGATAGTATAGTTTTAGAAAAAGGATAACCTGCAGGATGGACGACAACCCGTCGTGTCGAACAAGGCTGTGGGAATCGAACCCACAACCGAACTGTAGCTGGCCTTTATTTCCTACCACTGGCTTGCAGGATGTCCCTGGTTAGTAGAAACTAGTTTTATTTTATTAAGCGGTATGATATATGAAGTATAAGTTCATTTTTGGAATCATATATGATTAACCTCACTATAGATGGACTTATGTATATTTGATAACGTTTTCTAACCTTTTGTTTGAAACAGATGGAATGACCCATCATTCTATCACATGACCTGTTAACACTTCACGAATAACAAATTCAACTTTATTTCTTTAATAGATGAAGTGGAAATTGTTCAAAGAACGAACAACAGTGAGATTGTACCAAAATCAAGTAAGTATTTCTTCTAATATAAAATTTTCAACTTTAGGGAAATGATATTGAAAATGAAAAATGTTGTCCTAGTGCTCTTATATCCAATGAATTAGATGGTACATTAGATCATCACAAATTTATTTCTTTGTGATTGTTGGCTTTTTCATAGCCATGTCCTCTACCACTCTCCATCAGATCTTGATGGTTAGATTTTTCTTCCATATCCATATTTTCACCTATATTATACTATGTGGAAACCCAGTGATTAGTTAATCTGGGTAACTGTTACGTTTCATACTTTAGTTTTTAAAGTTAAGTTTTGGTATTTCATTTTACGATGTGTGTTGCAATTAAAGAAACTTTCAAGTAGAAAACCATGTATAACCCCCGACGAATTTTGAGGGCGAAATTCATTTTAAGGGGGGGTAGAATGTAACAACCCGATATTTTATGATAAGTATTCTTTTTAATTTATTTGATGTCATTTGGTTTATTCTACAACAATATTATCTTGTGCTATATGCCACATTGTATTAGCTTGAAGTATACGCAACACTATTCTTAGATTTTGTTACACACAATTTCAAGTTCGTTTTATAATAGTCATTCTACACAACATTGAGTGTATGTATATATATATATATTCAATGTATAAATGAAATATGGTTGGATTATGTTATACGAAACAACGAATTATTCTTGCACAACACGCAACCCTGACTTGGATTGCATTACACGCAATCACGACTTTCCTCGATAGCGTGTGTTGTACGCAATATCAGGTTTCACTAAACAATGATATATGGTTATAATATTATTATGAACTAGACGTTATGAATATTATTAAATAAATTTTGAATGTTATAACTTTATTATTTCATCTTACACATTTTCTATAACATGGTATGTGAACAAAATAAATTTTTCGGGTAAAATAATTATTTTTGAAAAAATGCAGTTTTGCCACCTTTTAATGGCGCACCCACATTAAATATAGTTTTCGACATGTTTATAAGTTCAATTTTAAAAAATAAACTTCTTCTTTTGAATCAGGATATAAAAAATTTACATTGGATAATGTTTTGATATTTTTCTGATAACTTTCATATTTTAATTAATAGTAAAAATACGCTATATTTTAATTAAAAACAACTTTTTTATCGTAATAATTTATATGGGTAAATTATAATATTGAAGGGTTTTAAAGTATAAATAGAATATATTTTTACCATTTAATATAATTTATGTCATTAGCATTGATTTTACCTTGAATTTTTAGGTTAAATCAATTCAATCTTTTGCAATGTTTTAAACAAAAACCCATTTTCTTTCGACAACAGGATTAATTTTAATTTAATTTATGAAACTTTTGTGTATTGAATTTGGAAAAATTGATTCCATATTTTGAATCAGTGGGTCCAAATTATGTTAATAGGCTACTTTTTATTTCTGGGCATTATGAATAGTAAGTACGGTAAATTTTATTTACCATAGTTAAAGGTAATAGGGTAATTAAGGGTAAATACAAGATTATAAAATTACCCTAACACCTACAAAAATCCTATTGGATGACTAAAAGTAGACCCATATCACCTAATGGTCATATTAGATTCATTTAATGGACTCTTTTCCAGGAAAGTTATTTAATTATTATTAAAACCAAATAAAGTGACAACATGTCACTTTCTTAAATCTTATAAGTATAATAATTTTAGTTTAGTGATAAACTTCATGAAACTTAGAATATAAAAAGTCTCCAGACATATAATAAAATTATCTACATTATATGAATTTATTTATAATTTTTATGGATTAAATAATTATCATTAAAGGTGACATAATAGTGATGTTGAAATTATTTTATTAAGAGAAATATCAAATAAATAGTTTTACAAATATTAAAATAAATATTATATGAACTATTTAATGTGCTCCACTAATTTTATAGATATATATTACATGTTATAAATCTATTAAATCTTTTATTTCGAACATATCTTCTGTATATTGTTTATTTAAATTCAAATAAACGAATAGTGTCAAAATTGACACTATTGTTATTTTATAAAAATAACATATTATAAAAAATTTTAAAAATCACAAAAATATTTAAAAATTATAAATTTAAATTTATATAGTCTAAAATGTCATAAAGTATCCAATTATGGAAAATTAACAACATATAAGTGATTATTTATAACCATTTAAAATTTAGAATTTTATTACCACAAATAAACTTAAATAGATTAAATAAGGATAAATCAAAATGATAAGGTTTAAAATAAGATCAAAACATGTCTAAATTTTATTTGTTTATGTGATTACAACCCTATATCATCTAATATTCGGATATGAGTCATTTTTGAAGTTTTTAAGTGGGGTTGGGATTTAATATAAACTAATATTTCTTATATTTCCAAAGGTGCCCCTCTCCTCCCTTATAAAAGGGAAACTCCTCCCTCTATTCCTCACACCACTTTGAGCCTTCAAGCTCAGCCAAACCCTGAAAAATTCTCTTCTAAACTTACCTATAAACATCCTAGAGGTCCTCATCTTCTTTAAAGTCCAATTTTAGTGCCCTAAGAGGAGGTCTCAAAGAGGCGCTTCAAAGAAGAGGTCATGTTCGTTACCGATTCTTTCAACTTTATTTCTTCTTCCACTTCTTCTTCTTTAGTTATTTCATTATGAAGTAAAAACATCAGTATCACTAATGTACTGATATGTTATTATAAATATGAAACAACCATATTTCACCTTCTATCCATCCTACGGAAAACAAAATCACCGCGCGTGCATACGTACGAAATACCGTCTCCACACCGTGGAGTAATCTGTTTTTTCCACCAACACCTAACTTGAATGGTTATAATGGTGTAAATAATAACTATATATTGTTATTATAACATCATACTAATTATTATATATTATACCATCCACTCCAATTCTATTCAATAATTATGGGAACGATATCATCGCTCGTGCGTACGTACGGACTACCGTCTCCACGAAGCGATGAGATTCATTCTCCATGTTAACCATACATGAATGATAATAAAGTTTATATAATGAATAATAATTATATATATTAAATAATAATGCTACTTAATTTATGTATATATATATGTTTGCCATCTATTTAGTTTCATTCAATTCAATAAGGAAACGAAAATAGCGTTCATGCGTACGTACGGCCTACCGTCTCCATGAACGGTGTATTTCATTCCTTTTATCGATCTATAATATATATGTATATGATGAATATATATTATATATAAATCATTTTTTACATTTTGGAATTATTTAAATCAGGATATAAGTAATAATATCAAGAACGACAAGTCGAAACACATACGATAAATGAAATGATTTTACCCAAAACGCTACATTAAAATGGAATTTACAAAAGAACGGGTAATATAAAGTCATAAGTGAAACATATATGATATCATAACAATTAATATGATTTTTTAATAAGTCAATGACATTATTTAAATCATTATACAGTAGGTTCGTATCCATACGAATCATATCGGACCTAAGGTAAGGGATAACTTTTCCAATCTCGTTTTTATCCGAGATTGCTTATTCGTAAGTATTTACTGGGGTTATATTTATCATCCATGTCCTTGTTTTCTAAAAATGTTTTAATGTATTTTTAATTTCCTTTTTACCCATTTTTGACTTTTACTACATGGTATATATGGAATATTTCTTTTACAAGGTACTTTTTGACTTTTCCGGCAAAAGTACGAGAAGAATGTTTTTTTAACTTATACGGCACGAACAGATTTTTATGGTTTTATAAAGCCTTATTTTTATGAAGCTTACCCCAAAATATTTCATGACTATTTTCAACAAAATACTTTTCTTTTAAAATTTCATGATGTTTTGTGAAAAGAAATTGATTTTGAAGAAGAAAGGATATTTTCCTCAAGAATTAATTTCAAGTGTTTTATCAAAACCATTTTTCCATCTAAGATGACATTATTTCATATGTGTATGTTTCAAGTATAATGTATCTTTGATTTACATGGTTTCACTTTTATTATTATGAAATGATATCCATTTATTTTATATGGATTATGTGATGATGGAATGATGTTTATCAAACTCATTTTATTCTTTGGGTTATGATGAATGATTTATGTTTATGTGTGGAACAAGTAAGAATGATTTAATTATGAGATGGGTGGGACCTATATCTCCCTCCAATGAATTGGGTAAATATTTATATCTCATGAGATAGACATGGCTGTAATGGTAAGTTATTCTGTTTCAGTGATACAGGACTGGAACGAGGAGTGAACTCAATTCAGAAAGGGACTTTTTCCACTAAGATGGTCTTGGCAGCAATGCCTTGGCTACTATGGAAATCATAACAAGTGTTGAATAGTTAACACAATTACAGGTTTTATTCCCATGCTATTTTATCATGATTGATTTTACTTTATGATATATTCCTTACGTACTTCCAAGATTTATGTCTTTGCTCAAGGTTTTAATGTTTATATTTCATGTTCAAGTTTTTGCTTTTAAATGCTTATGGATTGTTTTATGTTCTCTATGTTTGCCCTTACTGAGCATTTGAGCTCACCCTTTTTATGTAATATTTTCCCCAGGAAATAAAGAAAGGTTTTAGGAAAGGAAAAAAAAGGGGAAGATCTTTATGGGATATGTTGAAGATCTTTCACCACGATTAGAAGATTATATTCCAAGTTTCCAAAGACACTAAACTATTACGGTCCTTGTGGGTCTGTTTTTGTTATGTACTAAGTATTCCACAAAAGTAATGTAATGTCCATGTACATCAAGATTTGGGTCTCTACATATACAACACAAACTATTTCTATGACTTTCTCCAATCATTTTGATTTGATTGTGATTCATGAAACAAATTGTGAATGTGTTGAGTTGAGATCATTTATTTATAATATAAAAAATATTTATAGATTTAATGTGAGTAATGATAATCCCATTATACTATATGATCATAATTTTCTTGTATATATAAATTGATGGTTAGGTAAATCAAATGAGACAAAAAACATATTTCACCAAAATGAATTTTCACTCATAAACATCAAAAGAATGGTGAGATTGATTTCCATTAAATTAGTTCTTGTGACAATCTTGAAAATTTACTCAAAGAAATTAATAACTTACAATTTTGATAACTTAATTTATAAAATTAAGATGAAAATACTAAAAATTATTTCATGGTTTTATAAGATAGAGTTGGTAATATTGCACTCTTTTTACTTTCATCAGGGTTTTTACCACTTATTTTTTCTGATAAAGTTGTTAATAAGGTTACATGACATGAAATTCAATCACTTTGACTTAATTTGTTCTTTACCATAGGGTTTTTTTAAATGAATATTTTATAAAATACCATGAAACAGTTACATGAAAAAAGGAGTGTTATAAAATATTATTTAATATATAAATTCCATAATAATAATAATAACGATGATTCCTCATTCTCCAATATAATCATTTACATGTCATACCCTTAATTTTCTCCAACTATTGGTACTCTAACTATCAGATTTGATATAGAGATAATGATTGATTTTTTCCATGTATTATAAACTCATGTATCCTATATATATAACATTATGTTAAAGGAAATTAGAACTTATAACCCTCTTTATTTCTACTCTCATCTTCTTGTCTCCTTTTACATTAGAGTTTTTATTTTCTATCACCATCTCAAATATTTGATGTCATGCTTCATCAATGTTCTACTTCAACTAGGATTGATCATGAATTTTAGATTTTGAAATTAATCATGGTTCTAATCAAAGTCGTTTCATTTTAAAAACATAAATTAAAATTTTTCTTTTCAAATTAATGGATACCTAAAAAACTAGGGAATTTGTGTTATTTTAGCTACCTAAAGGATCAGGTATGGTTTTTTATATGAATTTTTATAGGAAAAAAAGTGTGAATGAGTTTAGGTTGATTTTTTTTAAAATATGATTCCCAAATGAATTGAAGGGTTCAATGACTTTCAGTTTTGTTAAATCCATCCAAACGCATTGAGGGCTTCAACACCTTTAGAATGTTTAATGGATAAAATTATTTGGCACCCTAATACCTTTGAAATGCCATTTTTTTAGTTTAATTTTTTTTATTTTTATTTTTTTTTGTATATTCATATGCCCCTTATTTAGTTTAAATTTTTTATTTTTAATATTTTGAATTAGTATGCCCCTTTTTTGTTTAAAATTTTACTTTATCTATTTTGAAGGTGTCACCCTCCCTACCACAAAGCGCCCCCATATCCATCAAGCACCCAATCCTCACACACCCCTCTTTTTATGTTTTGAATAACTAATAATTACTTAAATCTAATATAACTATTTTAAAAATACTATATAAAGTGATATTGGGTTTGGTCTAATGGTAAAAGATACCTCGTTAGAACACACTGCATGAGGGATAAAATTTGGGAGTTGGTGCCCTAGAACCAACTTCTATGTACTTTATGATAACATGTATTCTTTGTTTGTAATATTAATAAACTGATTATAATATCATGATTGTTATTATACATGACATAGTATGTGATAATTTCCTAAGAGTAGTTATCACACTAAAAGGTCATAGTAGTTCCCCACTATGATAAGTACCCAGAAGTTCCATAATAATATTCCTAAATATATATTCAATAGCATGATGAAATCATTTTATGGACACAAATTATACAAGATGCCATGGGTGGACACTCATAGTAATGTGTGGCCCCTTCTCTTGGTGTATGCCCTTGGTAACTTCTGATGTAAGAAATTATGTGAACGAAACCCCCCAATAGGAAATACTCATTTATATGTTTTATTGAATGTTCTTATTTGTGGATGTGTGTATTGATCCTTACACTTTAATATTATTATTAATTATTATTATAAGTCATGTACTTTTATGTATTGATGAAACTCTTGATGACATATGTTTGTGATGATGTAAGATACATTGGGTGCATCACAGGTAATATTTCATTAATGAATAATGTGATAAAGTATTTGTCCCTTATTTTCTTTAAATAAAGTTGAAATATCAATACCTTTGATGAAAATGATATATCCTAAATAAATCTATGTCTATGGTGTTCTGTAGTCAAGTTTGATTTTCGTAAATTCAAAGAAAAATACATCGATCACAATGGTTGATGGAACCACCATGAAACCTACTTTAGTAGAGATATTGTGATAAAGATATTATATTACATAGTAAGAATTCGTATTAGGTGTTGTGTCATTATGGCATTAATTTTTTTCTTTATGGGTGTCTTTTCTTATTTCTAGATGTTAACCATGTAATTTTGGTTGCTTCACCTAATACCACTAAGAAATAGACCTAGAGGGTCACACACTAAGTGAATCCATAATATCAATTAAATAATATATTATTATTTATTATTTAACAAGTTGAATAAATATTATTATCACACGTGGTTTAATAATTATTCATGTTTTCTTGATCTCATATATTTTTTCACCTGTTATTAAAAGAAATACTATGTGTGCAGAATATTTAATAAATATATATTTATTATTTACTGAATATAATATTTATTAATTTATTATATAATAAATTAATGATATTTATTTATTAAATAAGTATTTGTTATTCTAGGATCAATAAATATTATAGAGGAATGGTGGACCGATTTTAATAGTACGATGATAAAAAATATTTTTTGAATATTTTTGAATAAATAATATTTAATTTAATTCCTAATTTTAGCGCTTGTTAAGAAAAAATATTATTATTATTATTATTATAGACATGGGGTCCCATAGGGATTATATAAATAATAAGGTTGCATGTGAATTTATTATTTTCTAACCCTAGCAGTATATAAACACAATTATATTATTTTATTAAGAGATCCAATTCATATTTTTTTCAAAATATGATCTAGATATAGTCATCTCAAATCCTTAGAGAGGTTCCTCTCTAAGAACGCTCCCGAGAATGAAAAAGTGATCCTCCTCCAACACCACTCACAAGTATAGAGAGATCAAATAGAAACCTTCCTTGAAGTGGTTCTTAGGGTGATGAAAGATGAATGATGCAAGCATTAGGATATACTGTGCTAGAACATGTAAATTCCTACAACTAAGTTCAGTGGTTTATGGAACACATATGGATCACTATTGGATGGAATCTATACTTGATTCCTAAAACACAATGATGATATGATGTAGAGACATTTCCAGATCCATCAAAGAAGAAATAATTTCATGAAAGGTAATTATTTAATTACATAACTTAATTATAAATAATATTTGATGATCATGTGCTTTGGTTATAGTGTTTATCTATTTTCTATAATCTATGATTTAATTATTTTGATCACAAAATTTTTCATTATGTAAATCTCAATTTAATCATAGATCGTGAAAAAGAATATTTGGGCATGCCCCATCTGAAACTCCCACTACATCTAGAACCTACAAGTGGTATCAGATGGGTTATGTAATTATTTATAATTATTTAAAGATCATTGATTGATTTACTCATTTTTCCTTAGTTTTTAATTCTGGTTTAATAATTATTTAATCCGACATGCTAGATACTCTTTCTTTCTCTTAATTTATCAGAAATATAATCAAATTGATTAATTTTATAAATGAAATAAATTTGAAGATCTCATCCATAGGTTTGAATGAGTCTATCCAAACAGCATAAGAGTACACGTCATGAATATCGGAGGTACACACCGTGTAATAGTGTTTAATGCACCCTGAATTAATTTTAAATTAATTCAAGATGTGTGAATTTCTTATTAGTTTTTAATTTAATTACACATCACATGCTGACTTGGCCATCCTAGAGCACGGTCAATCAGAGTACACATCATGTAACTTCTATACATGATGTGTAGTCTTTTAGTCACATATAGTTCATGTATTTTCTTACACGGCCTACGTGACTAGTGGTCATGTAACTCAGAGACCATATGTTGTGTATCCCATATAGATTTCATGTAATCTAATATTTTTCATGGCATGGTAACATGGTGATTCCCTAGGAATGTGTCATGAATAGACAATGAGAATAATACATGACGTGTAGCTCCAATGTACACAAAGTGTTCTTTTACCAAATTACACAAAATTAAAAATTAATTTATTATACTATTAAAAACTTATCAAAATGTTTTCTATATGGTCATTAAGTTGATAGTACACTCCATGTGATAGTTTTTATATATATAAATGTCTAATTAATTTTTTCATAATGTTCAAATCTGCAAATCGAGTATAATTCATATTACAGTTATTACTCTATACACATTGAAGCATAAAAAACTATGTAAATAACATATGTTACATGTGGTTTTTAAGTTGATAGTACACTCCATGAAATTACATTATAATTGATGTATGCAACATGTTTCAAGAGTAAACAGTATACGCATATAATACATGTTGGGTAGTTCAGATGGGTACTCAATGTGTTTCCTCCAAGGTACATTTTTTGTACATAACTAATTTTAAATAAATTTATTTAATTTGTTTAAAAATTTTATAGATTATAATCTCAAGAAAATTTGGATGAGTATTAAGATAAAATATTTGATTAATTAAAGGACATAATTAATTAATTCGGGTCTAATTTATCTTAAATAAGAACTATTAGAATTGAATGCTGATTTTATTAAATGTGTAATTTGTTGCATGCATGTGGATGATCATGATCCTAAAACCTGCATTTCTATGTGATTAGTATCTTTTAATTTGTTATGAAATTAAATTATTGGCCTATGTGTCATATATCCTATCATTATTTAAGGGATGGTATACCCATGGTTTCTTTTATGTAAACCCCTTAAATAATACTTTGGTTCCCCTCACATTCATGTGAGTAAAAGCATGTGTAATGTATGGATAACCTAAGCTAGTGGAGGTGGTTCAAGTTTAGAGTTGAGGAAAAACCAATCTAAGAGAGATGCATAGGTGGACAGGTGGAAAACTACAACATGAACCATAAATGGTTCTATGTGTTTTTTACCTAGGTCGATAGTTAGTTTATCATCCACTATATGAACTAAGCATTATTAAAAGCTCATGATCATGCCACTTTATTATTTTATTTTTATAAAGTTTCATGGATATTTCATTAGGTATGTTTTTTCAGGATCACATGAATTAATGAATTAATAAGTATACATAATAGAACTAAAATAAATTGACTTATGTGTAAACATTATCTAATACATGGTCAATCACTTAAGTAAATCCACGTAATATTAATAAGAATGTAATAAAGATAATAATTGGATATTTATGAATAAATTATAAAATCACTCAATTATATATATATATATATTAATTCATTATATCCTTCCACCACTTAAATTAAAATCGAACCATAGTTTAAAGTGCTCGACTAGCCAAAGTTGGGGTGCTTTTAATTATCAGGGAAATCTAACTTGATGTTTTAGGTTAACTTGACTTTTTTCACATCAAGGGTTGACTTCCAAAGTAATAATTTGTGTAAATGGGAGTAAAAGGTTGGGTGAATAAAATTTAAGGATTTAAATATTGGGTAGTACACTCAACCAATCAAGGAATTGTGAATTAATGTAGTTAGAATTTGGAATTCCTACATAAACCCCTTAAAATTTCTTGATCGGCCAAATTCAGGGTGATGAGAAGGGGAATATGGATCCATTCCACTAGAATTTTTAAGAAACAAGATATTTCAAATCCAATGGTGATGGATATTGGGTTGAAATAAAATAGTGGAAGATTAATAAATATAATATTTGTTTGTTTGTTTAAATTTTATCAGATAGAGTACGGAAAATATTCTCATCTTATTTTTGAAAACAATAATAAAAATGACTTCAAACATATCACTGTGATCCATACCTTAGAAGGATAACCTTCTCACCAACCCAAATTTCTATGAGTGGAAAAGGCACTTACGTGTTATCCTATACAATGAAAGGAAATTGTATATGTTTGAAGAACCTATTCATGATGTGCATGGTAAATAGGCTAGTGATAAAGAGTTATCTCTCTATGAGAAATATTTTAATGATTCCATGGTTTTTCAATGTGTCATGATATCATCCATGACTAATGAGATTTTGAAGCATCATGAGGACATGGATTCACATAGCATGATGTCTCACCTTCAAGATATTTATCAAGAGAAGGTGATACAAGGGAGATATGAGATATCCCATACCCTGTTTACAACTATGCTTAGAGATTCAGTGCTATTTGGTCCATATGTAGTCAACTATATTAGATACATTGAATGATTAGACATATTAGGGATTATATTCAAACATGATTTGCACATAGATCTCATAATTTACTCACTAACCAACTCCTTCTCCAGTTTTATTGTTAATTATAATATGACTAACAATGAGAAGAGCCTTCCAGAAGTTATACTATAATTCTCTAAGTGGATAAGGTATTGGTTCATGACAAACACATGGTCCTTATGATTGATGATAAAAGGAATAATATGGAAAAGGGGCCCAAGAATCACAAAAGATTAAATATTTTGAGCACCATCCCTCCAAGAAGAGGAAGATCCAGAACCAGGGCATAGAAAATTAATTAGTATGGTTTTCATGTGGAAAGTATGGACACTAGAAGAGGAATTACACCTAGAAGTAAGGGAACCTAAATGTGTGTTCATTATCAAGTGTAATATTTCAATATCTACACATTGAGTATTAGATACAAATTTTGGAGCTCACATTTATATAACAATGTAGGAACCAAGTAGATTATAAAAGATTTATAGAGGAGAAGTGGATTTACGAGATGTTAATGGTTCAATGCTAGCTACTCTTTCCATTGGTGACTATCACCTTTATTTTACAACCATAATGATATTGGTTTTAAGATTTTTTTATTATGTACTTATTATTACCTAGAACATAATTTCTATATCATGCCTAGATGCATATGGTTTTATTTTCAAATTTTTAAATAAAAGTTTTTTTTATTTTATAAATAAAACATATGTTATGGTATCACGCATTTAAATAATGGTATTTATGGATTAAATTATGAAAAAAAAAGAATTGTAAATTGATAACAAACCATGTTCACATGGCTCATATAACAACCAGATATAGAATCTCCATATTGGTTATATAAATGAGAAGAATTTGGAAAATCTCATTCAAGATGGTTATTTAGACTCTTTTGAGGTAAAAACACTTGAAATATGTCCTTCTAGTTTACAAGGAAAAATTACCAAACCACCATTCAATGGACAAGGTGAAAGGGCCACATAGCTTTTAGGATTAGTGCACATTGATGTTTGTGGACCATTTCCAATAAAATCTATAAGTTTATATTCTTACTTCATAACTTTTACTAAATAATTGAGAAGATATGGATATTTCTACTTGATGTGGTATAAGTTTGATTCCCTTGAGAACTTAAAATAATTCAAGAATGATTTAGTAAATAAACATGGAAAGAAGATAAATAATCATCAATTGGATCAAGGTAGTGAATATCTTAACCATGAGTTTATCAACTTTATAAAAGAGTTTGGGATTCTATATCAACTCACTCCACCTTACACACCACAGTGGAAGGTGTTAGAGAAAGGAGGATTCATACCTTATTATATATGCTATGGTCAATGATGATTCATACAGATCCTTCATTATCATTTTGGTGATATAAATTAAAAAATTTGGCATATACATTAAACCAAGTACCAAATAAAGTAGAAAATATAATTCTCTTTGAGTTATGGAGTGGAAATAAACCCATTTTATTTCATACACATGTATGGGGTTTTGAGGCATTCGTTGAGAAATTATCAAGAAAAAAATATAACCCTAGGGAACAAAGTGTATTTTTTATGGTATCCTAAGGAAACAAAGGTATACTGCCTATAAAACCCCTCATAAAAGAAAGTTATTGTTGCCAGAGATGCCATATTTCTTAAGAGGGATAATATCCTCAAAAAGGATAGTGGAAGAAAGATTGAATTCAATTAAGTTGATGCTCAGGATACACACCTATATAAGAAGTTGTTCCTAAATCACAAGTACTATGTAGAAGCACTAGAGAGGTGAAAAAATCAAAGATCTATGGTTTTCTAGTCACTGAAAATGGTGACTCGTTATTGGTTGACAATGAAAATCCTATCTCCTAAAAAGAGGAACTAGAGAGATCGAAATTTGCAAGTTGAAAAGAATACATGGATTTTGAAATAGATTCCATACATTAGAACTAAGTTTGGGTTCTGTTAGATGCACCATTTGATGTAAAACTCATAGGGTGAAAATGGGTACTCCAGGGAAAACTGAACATGGAAAGTAGGGTAAATACCTATAATATAAGTCTAGTTTCTAAAGGGTTTAAACAACGTTAAGTAATTAGATATGATGAAACATTTTCTCTAGTTTACATGTTTAAATACATCGGAATTCTAATTTCTATAGTAGTATACCATGACTATGAAATTTGGAAGATGGATGTCAAAAAATATTTCCTTAATGGGAACCTTCCAGAAGATGTCTACATGATAAAACTAGAAGGGTCTGTGACTCTAGGTGATTAAAAAAGGATATGAAAGTTCCAAAGATCTATTTATGGATTGAAGAAAGAATCTATATCATGGAACATTCGATTTTATGAATCTATAAAAGAGTTTGGTTTCATTAAGAATAAATGTGAGACATTTTTTACAAGAGGTTTAGTGGGAATGTGGTCATTATACTAGTAGTATATTTTGATAACGTATTACTTGTTGGAAATGACATTCCAGTTTTTCAGTCTATTAAGGACTAGTTAAACTAGTTTTTCTCCATGAAGGAATTAGGTGAAGCAACATGTATTATATGGATCAAGATTATTTGTGATGGATCCAAGAGGTTTCTTAGACTAAGTCAAAGTATATACTTTGACCAGATACTAAATAGTTTTTTTATGGAAAAATCCATGAGGTAATGGGTTCCAGTGTCATATAGTATACATATTTTTTTTAAAAATGTGTTATTAGTCACAGTAGGAGAAAGAGATAATGAGTAGGATTTCATACACTTAAGTGATAAGATCAATCATGTATTTTATCTTATGTACTATACTTGATGTTGCCTATGCATTGAGTATGGTAGGTATATAACCAGATAATATAAAAGAACAATATTGGTATACTGTTAAGGCTATACTTATGTATCAGAGAAGAACTAATGATATATTCTTTGTGTTTGGAGGAGATGAGGATCTATTCATCATGGTTTATAATGATGCTAGTTTTTCAAACAAATTAGAATGATCTGAAGTCACCGTAAGGATACATTTTCTGTCTCAATGGAAGAGTTATGAGCTAGAATAGTTCAAATCATCTAGTTGTCATAGATTCTATAGTGGAGTTTGAGTATATAGTGCCTTATGATGCACCCAAAGAATTCATTTTGATATGAAACTTTTTCCAAGATATTGATGCAATGCCTTGTAGGACCCTAGATCACCCAGAGAGGGGAGGGGTAAATTAGGGTGTCAAGTTTTTATTCTAAAGTGATGGATCTTATTCCCATGTTAGTAGAAAATTGTTAAACTTATATTTTGGAGTATTTTAGTAATAAAACACTCACATGCAAAGATAGAACACAATAGTTTTTCATGGTTCACCACTAAGGGATAGTCCAAGAAACATATACCGACAGTGTGTCGGTTGTACTTAAATCTACTGATATTCACTAGATATAGAATGCATAAGTTTTTACACAGTCACTATTTTCCAAGAACACTATATTTACAAGGTTTTATGGATATCACATTGCGTCCCTCATAACACTTTCTTCGAACCCCCCTACTCATCACTTTGAGATATGACTTACTCAGTTTATCGATTAGATGGTTTCTTCAATGGATTGGAATTAAAGACTTTGTACCTATTTATAATGAGACTCTTATTTAACTATAGTCCTAAGTTAATGTACTTTGAAAGCTATGTTCACTAAAAAACTGATATTTAAAAATACATGTATTGAAGTTCCTTTATGAAGTTCACTAATTGATGAAGTTACCCGCCTTTTTAAAGCTCCCAACCATCATGGAAAAAACTTCCTTCGTGAATCTCACTTCCTTTTTGAAAAAAAATCCCTTCACGGAGCTCATTGAGTCAACACAGAATATCCCATCATCACGAAGCACCCTTTAATAAAAAAACATTGGCATCAGTCAAGACTTATAGTCTTTTCATGATGCTGAAGCTCATAAATAAATTTAGATTCATGAAGCTCCCTTAGCTTCACTAAATCAGAGGGATTATTAATTTTCCTTTAAACATTTGTGATAATGAAGTGGGGGTAGCCTCATATTTATAGGACCAGTCATTCACAATGCTCCACCACCTCTTAGTGTATTTTTTGGATCTTTCAAAAACATCTTTGTGGTGCTCATCCTATCAAGAAGATCTATGGAAATTTTTCATTCGTGATGCTCATCGTAACTGTGGAGCTTTTCATCCAACCATTTTACATCATGATGATACAATTATCATAATCACAGAGATCACCATCACCATTCATGATGCTCAAATTTGTTATCGTTTTTTATTCTTGCCATTGCCACATAGATTGCCTTCATCTTTATTTGATCATTTTCTAAACACAATTCACACATACCATCTTCATGAAACTCATTCCTTTTCCATATTTTCATCAATCCTTCAAGGAGATACACTTTTCACGATGAAATCTATCCACAAAATTTTGGATGCCAAAAATTTGGAAAACACTTAGAAACACCCCTACCACTAATACTGTTGTTATCTTGAACTATGAGATCCCTTTCCTTGAAAAAGTCCTAATATTTTATGGTAGGATTGACAAAAAACACAAACCATACTCCATTTACAACAAATAATAGCCTTGGGTCCAACAATCTCCCCTTTTGAATTTGTTAGAAATATGTAGATAAATTCAATGAATCACCAGCTATAATCAAAAACTGATATGCAAGAAACAAATCATCCTACACTCTATGTCTACATGAGAAATTCTTGGTGTAGAAAACAAGAGGGGAATCATGAATTCGATTATCATGTTTTGGAATTATTAATGTTTTCCAAGCTAAGCATTGACTATTTATTCATAACAACGAATTTTTTTCTCCATCCCCACTCTTCTACTTTTCAACTCATCATTCTACCACTTTATAACTCTTTGAATTTTTCCATTCTTCATTATCCTACAACTAGAAAACCATACATTTTTCAATCTCATCTTCATTCTCTACATTTGTACCATTGAACCATTGAATTTACTTATTCTCCCCCATTGTAAATAAATCCAAAGTGCATGATTTTGTCTTCTATAGCTCAAAACATACTTCCCCTGGATCATATATTCCCCATAAACATAAATCACTTTAACAAACATATTAAAACAATTAATTCAACTAGGTATAGGGGAACCCTCATAACCTCCTCATGCACTGGGAGGTGGTTGGACACCTAGGTTAAACCAATGTTTCTTGAACACATGTTCTTCCAATGGTTTTTTTATAATGTCAGTCACTTGGTCATCAGTTCCAACATTATCCATTTTAATCATTTCTTGTTCAACATTTTTTTTGATGAAGTGATATATGATTTCAATATGTTTCCTATGAGAATGTTTAATAGGATTATTCATAAGATAAATAGTTCTCTTGTTGTCATAGTGAATCACCATTTGGTATTTCGCCTAATCTCCAATATCAGTCAGTTGTTGGTTCATCCATAATAGCTGAGTGGAAGCCTTTGTAGTAGATATATACTCATCTTCAATAGCACTAACAGAAATACTTTCTTGTTTCTTACTCAACCATCCCACACATTTATTTCTAATAAAGAATGATCCACACTTGTAGACTTTCTATCAACAACATCTACAACCCATTAAACATCATAAAACACTGATACTTTACTATATCTTCCTATAGTAAATTATAATCCATAATTGTGAGTACCTTGAATGTACCTCATGATTATTTTCACTGCCACCATATGTTCTTCCTTCAGATTACTTTGAAAGAGGTCTGATAATCATGTTGTAAAGAAAATATTTGGTCATGAGGCAATCAATTAAAATAAGCATCCAATGATTCTTATGCACAATGTAGGATCTATAGATAATCCATCTTCATGATTTCCTAGTTTTTTCCCAACCACAATCGAAGTCAACATTGGTTTGGAATGATGTATATTTAATTTGTTCAGAAATTCTCTTGCATACTTTTCCTATGAAATAAAAGTGTAGTATTTCTTCAGTATCACCAGTAGCCCCAAGAATTATATAAGTTAACGAATCATTGAAATTTAAAATTATAATTTTATGTGATTGGAAAATTCTTCCACTGATCACTGCCTACTTCCACAAAATATAATATCATCCACGTATACTATTACAGTGAACTGATATTTTTTAGAATTATTCACATAGAGATTTTGATCCACTCCTCCTATTTTAAATTCAAAATTCTTTAAATGAGAATCCAGTCGAGAATACCATTATAGTTGTGTATGATTCAAACCATAGAGTTCCTTGTTTATTATTCAAACCTTCATTTCAAAATTACCAAGTAGAAAACTCACTAGTTGGTCTATGTAGACTTCTTATTCAAGAACACCATTTAAGAAATATGTTTTGACTGGATCCAATGTTTGGTTCTTGTCAATCTTATCCAACTCTTAATTCATGGATTTAACCCATGATTAATCCTTTCCAGCTTCTTCAAATAAGGTTGATTCAAAAATTGATAGAAATACATATTGTACATCATTATTCATTATCCTTGTTGGTGTGGGTGCATTCTAATCCCCAATTATGTTGTATTGATCAATTTCATCTATAATATTTATTATGTGAGGTTCAGATGAAGTTTCTTCAGCCATTGTTTCTTCTTATGATTCTTCTTCTAGATCATAATCTTTGTGTCAATCCAGAAAATTTTACAAGTATTCCACTATTTCAGTATCTGAATCTATCCCTTGACCACTAATCATGATACCTAAAAATCTTTTCCCAATGAAATGATATTTAAGAAATTTATAAAATAATCAAGTTAGATGAAAATTTAAATAATGATTCTAGAAACTTCTTCATCATTCTTAATTTGTCTCCTCCTTAAGGGAAATACTTCTTAGCATCTTCATAATGGTGGATCTCATCAAGAATGGATTTCTAGAACTTTCAGTATGAAGAAAAAACCAGAATGGTTCTTCATCTTGTGACTATCCACATGGGAAAAAATTTACATCATCGCCAAGGATAATAATCTTGAACACTTGTTCTCCAAGATACCATAAATAATATCAATCAATGATGGTACCTTCTTTATTATAATTATTAAGAATATAACATTTTTATATTCATAAAAAAAATATCATCCATCATATCTGTATTTGAATATCGAATTAAGTAATCATTCTGAGATGGTGAATTCTTCAGCTTGGCTATCAAGAATTGAAAACCCTATCTCCTTCTCAGGTTCCACCCCCGAGAACATTCTTTACCTTTAATTCCCTTCATTATAAGTACAAATACAATACAAAAAATATTAATATAATAATTTGTTTCCTTCTTGATTCTTTAATATGAACTACACGGTTGATATTATCTTCTCAACCATGTTTCCCCATTGATCAAGTATTCATGCTTGAACATCTGAACATATGTTCTGATTTATGTTGTTATGGCACGTATCTCTTCACATTCTCTTATGATTAGTGTGGAAAATTGTTCTTCTTAACATTCATAATGGATGATATAGTCTTACTCCACTTAAGGACTGCTTTTTGCTGTGGTATTAAGGATAAACATCCCTTTGCAATGTGACCAGACTGTATGAATCTCTCACATAGAACTTTATTAATATATGAGTTTCCTTTTCTTTGCAAACTCTCATGAACTTTGTTTTCATCACGTGGAAGCTTCTCTTTTCCTTTTTAACTAGCCTTGGATTGTGCATATTCATGTTTCCTCGTTATTTCCAAATCATTTGGATAATTAACTAACATTTAATTATAAACTATTAAAGTAAGTTTGGATCTTCTACATGGGTTCTTCTAAGTGCCATTCGTCTTAGTATTTTTCTTGGATGAATTACCATTCATCTTCTTGGATTTAGAATCTAAGGTCTTCTCACAATACTTCATTGATAACATCTTGGGCGTAATTTTGCTCACAATATTATTCATATTTATTCCCAAGTTTTCATCTTCATTCCTTGATAGATTTTGTGATCTTATTTTCTTATCATCTTTGGATTCATGTTAATAAGAGAATGTACCAACTTTATGACCACTATCATTGCATACCTCACATATTTTATAAAGAATTACAAATCTGTTTGCAGTAAATAGATGCTTCTAGACCTATAGATGTTTCTTATTCATATCAAACTTTCTCCCTCATGATATAGGATTAATTTGTGCTTTCACATTTTGATGATTGTACTAGAAATTTAATGCAAAATGCCCAAATTTATTGAATCACCAACATTGACCAATGAACCTTGATCTCCTTAGATCTTTTATATAAGGTTGTTAGATCTTCTTACTGAATTTTTGTTCTATTTGTGGGTAACCCAATTCCATTATCTTTTTCCTATATACCCTAGTCCTAGTGGTTGGTTTTTTATCACCTTTATTCATCCATACTTGTCTAGTAATTATCTTACAACCTTCACTCTTCATGATAATAGGTTTAGATACATTAACACATGTTGGTATGAATGTTACATGTTTCTTCTCAACTGCTTGAGATAGATCATCAAATGATTTCATGATCTTCTTATCACATGTTGGTGGGATTTTAGCTTTTGAATCCTCCAGTGAACATTAAGTAGCTGTGGAAACTGTTTCTTTCTTTTGTGAAGTCTCAATAAATGTCTTCTCAAGATTCTCCAATTGAGCTTCCAAATATAGACATTTCATATTGAGGATGATTTTTTGATCTTCAATCATAATCACCTTTTCCTAACAATCCTTCTTCATTATAACAACTTCTTTTTCATATAGCTTAACTTTATTATGAATCAAGGAGTCATGTTCCGTGATCTTCATGGATATTTCTTCCAATTTTAAACCCTTGACATCAGTGATATTTTTCAAAACAGAAATCAAGAGCATGGATATTTTTTCAAGAGTATTTTCACAACCTCTTTTTCATCAACTTATTTTTGGTATTTTGATGAAATGATTTCATGTTCCGTATTTTCAAATTCAAAGGTTCTAACCTATTTGGAGATCTTTAAATAGTTAAGAATTTTTTCTTGCAAGTTCGTTTCCATCGAATCAGCTACTCTTTCTAGTTGGGTGATCTCTACCTGCATACATTGAAAGATTATACAAACAAATGTGACTCTTTATTCAAAAATATCATGTAGATATTTTCATAATCTCTCAATTCCAAATTCATGTGAGGTTTTAGATTGATCAACGTCCCCACTAGTTCTAGTATCTTTATTTTGAGAACAACTATTAAAGGTTCTAACACATACCTCCTGATCACTTGATAATTTTGACTTACATGAGGTAGAAGTGTTTACATTTTCATTAGTGGAAACCTGAACCACCTTCTCTTCACCTTCTAAGCTTGATATGTCTTCATTGTTAGAAAGGTATGGAGAACTAGATATTATCTCTTCGTTAGATAAGATATACTTATTCAAATTTATATTCTCTTTCATTTTTCTATTCACTAGTGTCTTGGTGGATATAGACATATTCTCAGAGATAACAAGATCTTCATCAAAACTACACTTCATTTTTTACTCAGGAAAGAAAATCAAATCTTCCACAGAGAATATATTTATTTTAGAGTATCCAACATATGTGAACATTACCTCTGATACCACTTGTAGGACCCCGAATCACCCTGAGAGGGGAGGGGTTAATCAGGGTGTCAAATTTTTCTTCTAAAGTGATATATATTATTCCCACGTTGTTAGAAACTTGTTAAACCTATTTTTTGGAGTAGTACAGTAGTAAAACATTCAAATACAAAGAGATAAAACATCATTTTTACTTGGTTCTTGATTAAGGGATAGTCTAAAGAGAATACAGTGACATTGTTTCGGTCATACTTAAATCCACTAATATTCACTAGATGTGGAATATATAAGTTTTGACACAGTCACTCTGTGCTAGACACACTATCTTAATAAGGTTTTAAGGATAGCACATTGCGTATCTCAAAACACTTTCATCGAATCCCCCTAACTCACCACTTTGAGACAATTTTAACTCAGTTTATTGACTTTAATATCACTTCAATGGATTGGAATTAAATACTTTTTCCCTATCTATCAAGAGACTCTACTTACACTATAGTCATGATTTTATTCACTTTGAAAGTCCCGTTCACTAGAAAAATGATATTCAAAACTTACTTTCATGATGCTCCTTCATGAATCTCACTCCTTCACGAAGCTCCCTACCTTCGTGAAGATCCCAACCTTTATAGAACAAACTAACTTTGATAATCTCACTTATTTCATGGAACAAACTTTGTTAATGAATATCACTGATTCAATGTGGAATACCCCATCATTGTGAAGAATCCTTTAATCAAAATCATCATTATCAGTTAAGACTAATAGTTTTCTTGTGTTTCTCAAGCTCGCATAGAAATCCAGAGTTGCAAAGCTCCCTTAGCTTTATGAAATCATGGGTATTTCAGATTTTCTTTGAAAAACTTGTGAGAATGAAGTGGGGGAAGCCTCATATTTATAGGATCAGATATTCATGATGCTCCACCACCTCTTCGCATATTTTTCAGATCATTCAAAAACATCTTTACGGTGCTTCTCATATCGCATAACTCCATGGAAATTTTCCATTTTGGATTCCTATTGTAACCATGAAGCTTTATACCAAACCATTTTGTGCTGCAATTCTCCAATTCTCGTAATCGAGGAGATCACCATCACTGTTCATGATGCCCTAATTTTTTATCATTCACGATCCTCATCATGTAGGATTTGGTTACCTAGAACCAAATTAAGTGTACTTTATGATAAATTTTATTCATTGTTGTGAATATTAATAAACTAATTATCATAATATAATTTCTATTCTCCATGAAATAGTATATGATGATATCCTAAGAGCAGTTTTCGTACTAAAATTTCATAACAATTCCCCACTATGATGAGAACCCATAAGTGACATGACAATATTATTAAATATATGTTCTATATCTAGATGAAATCATTTGATGGATACAAATGATATAGGCTATCATAGGTATATAATCATAAGACTTTGAGGAACCTTCTCATGATTTATTCCCTTGGTAATTTTCAGTATAGGAATTTATGAGAATGAGACCCGCCAGTAGGACATCCACATTTATATATGTCATTGGATGTTTCTATTTTTGGATGTGTGTATTGATCCATATACTTTAATATTATTATTAATGAGTATTATAAGTCACTTTATTTTATTTATTTATGAAAACTATGAAAACATATGTTCTCTGTGAGGTAGGATACTTTGGGTGTGTCACGAGTAATATTTCATTAATGAACAATGATAGAATGGATTTGTACCTTCTTTTATTTAACAAAATTTGATATCTTGGGACCTTTGATATAAATAATATAGCCTAAATAAATCCATGTACATGGTTTCCAGTAGGAAAGTTCAATTTTTAGTAAGTCAAATAAAGAGACATTGAGAACATAGGATGATGGCACCAATATGAAACCTGCTTGATTAGAGATATCATGATAAAGAGATTATATTACAGATTAAGCATCTATATGAGGTATTATGTCATTGTGGAATTAACTTATTTCTATATGAATTTCTTGGAATGTTGCTAGAAGATAGCCTTGGACTTTGAGATGATTCACCTAATTCCACTAAGAAAGAGGCCTAGAGGGTCACACACTAAGTGTATCCAGAATCTCAGTTAAATAATATATTATTATTTATTATTTAAAAAGTTGAATAAATATTATTATGGAATGTGTTTTAAATACCCCGACCCTAGTAGCCTAAGGTTGGTACCTAACTTTATTACATTGGCACATATATAAGACTTGAATTCAAAAGGACTAATTAGTTTATTATTTTTGGAATCCAGATTATATATGTGAACATTAAAATACAACTTGAAAAGAAAAACAATATATAAACTCCATTTGTAACACACAAAAACTCTTATATTAAACCTAAAAGTCATTCATAATATTCATCCTCATATCATCAGGAAAAATAAAACATAAGAAAGAGGTAATATCAGATACTCAGTAAGGGTAAGTAATATAGTGAAAGACAATATAAAAAATAATTCATGGTGAATGAATAAAAATACATACCATTAGAACATAATATTGAACATGATATGGAAAGGATAAAAGATGAATAAATAATGCCATATAAAAAATCACATGAGAAATAATATTAAACATGAATTGTATACTAGTGGAATATTCGCATGGATAATCAATTAATAATATCATTATAAGGGAATGAATATTATGGACATCTGAAACATGACATCAAGGCCTATACTAAGACATATGAAAATTATTAAGGCATCGGCTGAAACCATATTTGAAAACAGGCAAGGCCTCAACCAAGTCCATATCTGTTTTGTCTCATAAGACATAATGATGCATTTAAGATATATAGTAGTACCCTCCCATCACATGATATGTCCAATGAATTCCTCATATAAATGGGTTTAAACATAAATAATATATACATATGAAATTTAAATAACTTTCCCAAATCTGTAAACATAATCACCAACCATTCTGAGTAACATGGTATATGGTATCAAGATAGAATATTCATGGTAAAAATTATCATAAACCATTTAATAAATTTTGGTAGATGATAATAATAGGAGGTAAATTTAAATAAATCATAAAATTTAATATAGTAATTTAAATAGATGAACATACTCTAACAAAATCATTAAGGAATTCTTAGGAGAAATAACCCTTTTACTTTGCAAAAAAAGTGTTCTTTTAGAAAATCATTTCTATTTGTCATGATTGTTTTTATAAAAATAGAGATGAAAAAATATTTTTTTCATTAAGTATTTATTTTATAAAAATAATGATGCCTTAAAACATACTATGGATAGTACTTGAAAATGGGTAAGAAATCGAGACGATCTCTTTAATCAGGCATACATATTAGAAAGAATTGAGAAGGGAGCCTTTTAAAACATGTATTATCCCATAAACAAGAGATGAAATGATATAGATATATGTTTTTGGAACATATAAAAAGATTTTATAATAATTATATAAAAATAATGAATAGTTATATTATTGTATATTAGGAGAAAGCATAACCCAAATGAAAATAGAGGTTTGGGAAGAAAACCCTTACCTTATCTCCGAATGTGTTATGAACTTGACCTTAATGTCCTGGATAATCAAATTAAATCCATTAGTTAAATAATTAATAAAATATTCTAAATATAATTGATTTGGTATAATTTTATTAAGTTTATTTATGTTCTTTTTGATGAGGTATAAGATACAATTTTATCATTCAGGTTCATTCGTTTCCTTGATTTTCATGACCGATTCTCTTATTTATAAGTAATGGAGTTCATGTAAAATGGTTATAATTATCAAGTATTGGAATTATATGTTATTTATGAAAATAAATATGATTAAATGGTTATATATATAATTTTTTATATATTATGAGGATGAACCATTAGATAAGACATTTAGTGATAATTGATCATAACGAACTCATTTTGTTTTATCATTTAGTATTATGTAAATATGTAACAAATAGTAAAACATAAAAATTGTTATAATATAAATTTAACAATATATTTCAACCATTAAAATGGTTTCATGAAAAATCTTGAAGGTAGTGAAGGAAAATGAAAACTTGTCGTCCTTGAAAGTGATGAAACAACACCTCATGGACGACATTTCCATTTTTAGAATAAAAGGGATATGAGGAGGAGATTGATGATGGATTATTCCCATAAAATAATAACATTTAAGTACATGTAAGGTACTGGAGTTTTCATTATATTTGGATGAGGGGAGGTAATGAGAGAACAACAAAATAAAATAACTTGAAAGGAAATTAAAAGGAAAAGGAAGAGGATTTTACCTCTTAAATTTTCCGCCTTGAGAACCTCCTTAGGGAAATCGTTTTGGTTTTTTATGAGATAAATAGCTTCTGGACGTGGGGTAGGGTCTTGGGAAGAGTATTGGGTATAAATTTGACAAGGATCAAATCTTGTAATGTGTGAGGAAAAGGGGTGGTGAGGGAGATATTTATAGTGGAGGAGAGAGGTGTTTTTTGAATATTTTACTCATTTGTTTATTATTTTGGATCAATACTATGAATAGTTTGATAATTATCATAAAATATAGTAAAATAATGATGGTAAGTTCTAGATTATTTTTTTACATCATCCAAGAATCAAGGAATAGTTTATTTCTCTTATAATGTATTTATATTGTAAATTGTCATATTTTACTATTCATAAAAAATTCAAGTATTTTAGAAAAATACCAAAAATTTACCCTAACCATTTTTTAACTTGTAGAATTAAAAAATGGAATCCATTTTATAAAAAAAATTTCTAAACATTTGAAATTTTATTTCTAATTAAATCCATCATTTATTTGGAAAATAAAGATTTTAAATTTATAACTTCTTTCATAACACTAAGAAAAATTAACCAAGGTCTCATAAAATTATCCAAATATCATAAGACAACAAAATCGTAATTTATGAATACATTCTATGAAAATTAATTTTCTTTTAAATCATTTTATTAATTATAAAATTATAAATAAATATTTATGACTTACAAAAATACTAACACTTGATTATTAATTTTTAAAATATTCACTTACTTATACTATGATATAATTATATCATACATTAATTTATAAGATACCTAAATTTTATTTATACAAAAAATGGGTGATGTTACTATTTATTTAGTTGATTTACTATTCACAAGGGTCATATTACTATTCCTAAGGTCAAGTTACAAATTCTTCGATATATGTTCTTTAACTTATAGAAATACCAATTATTTCATTCATTCTTCATTTATTGGGTTTGTATTATGTTCTCTAAGTGATTTTATGTGATTTTTAATATATGAAATAAAAATAATAAGGAAAATCTCATTGATATAATTCTTTGTCGTTACATGTTGTTTAATAATTATTCATGTTTTCTTGATCCCATATTTCCCTTTACCAAATATTTGAGAGAATATTATATGAACAAAATATTAATAATATCTATTTTCTATTTAGTTAATATAATATTATTTATTTATTAGATAATAATGCTATTATATTTATTCATTAATTAAATAGTCATTATTCAAAGCATGTTAAATATTATGGAGGAATTTCAGATTGAGTTTAATGGTCTAACGAGAAATAATATTTATTGAATATTATTTGAATAAATAATATTTAATTTAATTTTTGAGTTCAGTACATGTTAATAAATAATAATAATATCTATATATTTACTAAAGTTTGAATTTTTCCACTAAGTGTCACCACTATAGTAACTCCTTCCATTTTCTCGCATCTTTCTTCAATTTCACCCTCACCTCCCACAGTCTCAGCGTCATGACTATCCTCCTCTCTTAATACTATTTCTAACCCTCTGCACATCTTCTATTATCTTCATCTAGAAATTACACCAAAATCAACCACTATTTCCTACAATCTTTGGTGCATCTCAGTACTCCATCTCTGATGCATCCTATATCTACCATGTCACAATGTCGCTACTCGATCTTCACCTCTATCAAACTCCTCCCCATCTCAAGTTTATTATTCCAAATCATCTATTTATAAACTTTGATCATTTTCTCTTTCTCCTCATCTAATGATTTCACCAACTCCGGCCTCCCAAATATACTGTCACCATTTCATCTTGACACTTCGTATTCACTAATTCTGAAATCTGCATTATAGGATTTCGTAAAATACTCTATTCTGTATCCCAAGTTTAGGGTTTGAAGTACTTCATGTTCAGCTACCAGTGCTCCCTCGCCTTCAACTATCTTTAATTATTTCATATGCATCTGCTAGTGGGATATCCTCTCCATTAGATGGATATCATCATAAGGTTCTTGTATTAGAAGGATGGAGTTGAGAAATGCATGTCTACTCCAAACAATTCACCTCAAAAACTGACGATTTCACAAAACATCAATCCATTCCTTGGAGACATCTTCTGCTTGTGAATTGGGTCACCTATATTTTAGGTAACCGTATATTTATGTTGTCGTAACCTAGACAAACTGCAAAACCACATTCAGTTCCTGATTAATTTTAACTCTAACTACAGATAAATTTTATCTTATGCACTGCTAGCCCCACATCCTGTGACCATTACATGACTTCCTTCTCCCACGAGCATCTACATTGGTTGTTGATTTCAGGTATAACTTCTTCAACCCTACGTATCGGCCTCCAAGTTATAGATTCAAGTTGGTCTTCGACACTTGTGACAACTTCAGTTTGATTCACCATTACATCTACCTATTCATTCAATAATATTTAATAGGTATATTAATATGCATTTATTATTACTTCAATAAAAATGTGTTTTTTTAGTTTTAGGAAATTCAAAACAATTTTCCCACATTTTGTACTATATATCCCATGTTCTGATTCAGTAGAAACATCTAAACAGCTATTGGTCATTTAGATAGCATATATACCAACATTGGCATCTTTCTCTTGCACCACATCATATAGTAAACCGCCTGTAAATGTAATTTCTTTTTAAAAATACATAACTTTCTATTTTCTTATGTTTCATTATTTATCTACTGGTCAATTCAATTACCCAAAAAAATGTTACCTTACATGGTTAGTGAGTTATCATTTATCTTCCCAATATATATTTTATTCAATGTGTCCACAAATATATATAGTATGTTTTCCTTTAAAAACATGACAATTAAAAAAAAATAAAACCAATACGAAGATGCAATCTCAGTCAACATCTAGAGATGCAAGGTTGCGGAGAATACTGCATACGAGAGAATAAAAAAAAGGTTGTGAGTACTAAATTATGTTTAATTTAAATTATTCTACCATTTTTTAATCTTCCACTAAATTTGTTTAATATTTTTCTACAAAAAAATTTTCTATATGTACATCAAATTCTATTATGTACTATACTTACTAGTGTTCTACAACATCTGATGCACTACAAACAAATTGCATCATCGAGAGAGGAGAATGCATACGATTGTCACAATTATCTATGAGAGGTCTTTTAAATTTAAAATTACCAGTAAATTTAATTATATTTCTTAATTTTCATCTAACTACAACTGATTAATTAAATTATTCTACTATTTAAATGACAGTGTGACATTAATGTGAAACTTCATCAACAAAATATGTTAGAACAACCTCTCTACAATAGGTATTTTATCCTATTATCCTTCAATACCTATCCTTTTTTTGAATATTCGATTATTTTCATGTTATCAAAAGGTAATGATACATTCATACTAATTTTTTCTATTCAAATACTTTTAGTACACATGTTTAATCTACTCAGCCTTTATTTATTGACCATTCATTATTAGCAGGGTTTACATTAGATTCATCAAAGTAAATAACTATAATTGGTAGCATAAAACCCTCTCAGTGACTACATGAACATTCTAAGGATTTTTTTTTAGAATATACATTGTCTATACACTAATCATAGTACTGAGAACAGGTTCAATTATACTGGAATTTTTTATTCATTTTTTCTCTGATGTAAATATACATTTATTTTTTTCTTTGTATAGTTTGCACTGTGTTGCTTTTATTAATTTCAAGAGACGGTTTTGCATCAAAGAACAGGTTTTTGCTTGGAAAAGTGTCAGTTATGATGAAGTTTTCACCCCATTATAATGGTACTGTAACAAATTTCTTCATTTTACTACTGCTTTTATGTGTAAATTCATACTATATTTTTTTATGTGTTTATTATCTGATGATGACTTACTATTATTTTTTCCTTTATATGGTTTTTAACGTGTAAATTATATTGATTTCAGGATATGGATTTTCATTTAAGAACATGTTTTTTCATGAAAAAATGATGGTTTAGTTGAAGTTGGTACCATGAAATCCTATACTACATCATATGTAAGATTATTCAATTTTCTAGACTGATTATCTATTTGAGCTTTTTCATCTCTCAATGTAATGGATTTAATCTTGTTGTTCATGTTTGGAAAACTGGGATGGATCTATGCATATATTTTTGAATCCGTGACTGGGAATCTTATCCTTTTAATGTATTCTGTTTATTATTGGTTGAAGATAACATCATGTTTCACTTTATTTAGCCTAATGGATCCATTAGAGTCTTATGGTCTTTTAGTATCACCCTCAAGTCTATTATAATCTACTATATATTGTTTTTTATGCACTAAAAACCTTGTTTAGATACCCTACATATCCAGATCTCGAAATAGGTATGTTTTCTTAAAATTGTTGAATTAACCTCCCTCTCGTCCATCATTTTTTAGTTGCAGTTATACACTATATGTATGTAGGTAATTTTTCCTAAAATCATGGAGTAAACCTCTCTTCCGTCCAACATATTTTTGTAGGTAATTTTTTTTAACTATTGAATCCCCTATATATTGTTTTTTATGAACTAAAAACATATGAATTTGATTCATATGAGATAATACACATAAACCAATATTTTAGGATAATTGCATGCATCTTCTAGTTATGCATGACTATAAGAACATGCAAGAGACTTTCACTTGGCTTATTCTTGGTTCACATCCCACAATCCCTTACGCTACCAGCTGTAGTGACAACCATTTTTTACGATGCCTGAAAACCACCTCCCAAACCACCTTACCATCACCCATACATTCTTCATACATCCTACATACCAACCTATCTACAACAGATATTTTGTCCTATTTTCCTTCAATACCTATCCCTTTTGTACATCTATGATTCTTTGCAGTTTATCAAAAGGTAATGATACAATCATACTAGTTTTTCCTATTCAAATACTCAGAGTACACATGTTTTATCTACTCAGCCTTTATTTATTGACCATTTATTATTAGCAGGGTTTACATTTGATCCATCATAGTAAACAACTATAACTGGTAGCATACAACCCTAGTAGTGACTACATGCACAAGGATTATTTTTCTTAAGAGTATACATTGTCTATACTCTAATCACAGTACTGGGAACATGTTCAATTATAATGGATTTTGTGATTAAGTTTTTCTCTGATGTAAACTTAATGGGATTTTTTTGTATAGTTTTCATTGTGTTTCTTATATTAATTTTAAGAGATGGTTTCTCATCGAATAAAGGGTTTTTTCTTGGGAAAGTGTTTATTTTGATGAAGTAGGTACCCAATTGTGATGGCACTATTACAACATTATCTGATTTACTATTACTTTTATGTGTAAATGAATACTATATTTGTTTCGTTTATTTTTTTATGATGGATAACTGGTGTTTTTTCCTTCTATGGTTTTTGATGTGTGAATTATATTGATTTCAGTATATGGGTTCTCATTGAAGAACATGTTTTTTCATAGAAAAAGTGAGGGTTCAGTTAAAGTTTGTACCATAAAATCCTACACTACATCATATGTAAGCTTATTCAATTTTCTAAACTGATTATCTGTTTGATATTCTCATCTTTCAATGTGATGGATTTAATCATGTTGTTCATGTTTGGAAAACTGTGATGGATCTCAACTTATATTTTTGAATTCATGATTGGGAATCTTATCCTTTTAATGTTTTCTTTTCATTATTGGTTAAAGATAACATCATGTTTCACTTTATTTAGCCCACTAGATCCATTAGAGTCTTCTGGTCTATTAGAATCACCTTCAAGTCTACATGGATTTTAATGGATTGATGTTACATTTTTATAAAAAAAATAGTGATATAAGAGAACTGTAGGATGCATTTATTTTTTAAGGAAAATTAGAATATATTTATCTAGAAAAAAAAATTCCTCCCCCACTATCCCTCTATATAGTCTTTATGCTTACATACATACATACATATGTTTTTTTTCATGTATGCATGTATTTATTCCAACCTTCCATGCCAATATATTTGAATTTTTAGTGCATATGGAGAAGCATGAAGAGGAATTCAAGGATTCAAAATTGGATGACTTGTAAAATAAGAACTTTAAAGTAAGTCCCAATCCTAAAGGTATCCATTTTCTTTCTCTACTATTTACTAATGAATATTTCTCTAATTAAAATGCACAAAAATATTTAGTTTGTTCAAAGATTCTGTCATTTCTCTAAGACAACTATCACTACCAATTTAGCATAAAGAACATTTTACATCATATAGGTAGATTTATATTTTATATTTAATACTAATTATTTCTAAATTCACACAACTTATTTTGTGAAAATATATAAAATCTATTACATAAGCATCAAAATTTTCATTTACAATAGGAATTTAATTTCTCTAATGGAATTTTTTTCAGGTTGGTATTCTCATGTGTCTTTATAACATGTCATAGGCCTATTTTATTCATAATAAGTGGAAGACCTATTTTAATTAGATTTGATGTTTAAATCTACAAGTTTAAGTATACTAGTCTTAGACTTCATAGGCTATGGGGTAAAACACGTCTAATCAATTATATAATAAACCATTCCATCATGGATTTATGTAGAAAAAAACACATCTTCTATTTTCAAATATTAAAAAATAAAATTTCCATAAATATCATGGTGTATGTACTATTGACATTATCTTCTTTTATTTTGGTTACTAATTATTAATTTTAGGTTAACATTAATTTTTGGATTTTGTATTATTATTTTAAAAATTGTTTCTATGCAGAAAAGTCATCCAAGCATTTGAAGTTGGATATTTGTATAGTGTGACATAATTTCTCGGTTACATTAATACTTATGATGTATATTTTGAAATTTAAATGTCCATTTTAATGTTTTTTTCATTCATGTCCATTTGAATACCATGTTTTATATACTTATGATGTTTGCTTCATGTACATTTGAATGTTCTTTTCAGTTAGATATTTCATTCAAGTCGATTTTTTGGCAACATTAATACATATTCTGTATATTTTGGTATTTTTATATTGTATACTTATGTTTTATATAATTATGATGTATAATAATTATTTCATGTTATTTTCATAATTTCTCAGTGACATTATTACATATACTATTTCATTCATATTTTTTTTTGAATTTTATTTTCTAATTAATGTCCATTTATTATTTTCATTCATATATTTGAATTTGGATACTTATATTGTTTTTTACAGTGTGACTTATTTTCTCTTTCTTATTCTTTTATATTTTCATTCACGTTATTTTCATTTTTTTTCTAAAATGTTTTTTCTTTTCATTTTAATGTTATCTACTATATTCAAATGTCCATTTAAATGTATTTTTTCTTTTCCTTATATATTCTCCTATATGTTTTCTATGTTTTTAAATAATTTTATTTTCCTTATATATTCTCCTATATATTTTCCTTATATTCTCAATCATGCATTTGTATGTTTTATTTTATACTATGTTGGTATACTTATGTTTTATTTTCCTTATATATTCTCATATATTCTCCAAAATGTTTTCAATAATATATTACATATTCTTCTATGTTATTTTCTTTTCCTTATTTTCCTTATATGTTTTTAATTATCTATATTTTGTCCAATTGTATTACAATATTATATATCACTATTTTTTCAATATATTCAATATTCATATTCTTTATTAACCTTGAAATATATTATTTTCTTCTTGAAAATAAGCATTGAATGTATTGTCATGCGAATGCATGGGTGAGTGATAGTTATTATTATTATAGACATGTGGTTCCATAAGTATTATAGAAATAATAAGGGTGAATGCGTACTTATTATTTTCTTAACCTAGTAGTATATAAACCCAATTATATTATTTTCTTAATAGTGCCAATTTATTTTTTGTAAACAACATGATCTGGATAGAATCCTCTCAAATCCCTAGAGAGATCTATCTCTAACAACTCTCTCATAAACAGAGAGTGATTCTTCTCCACCAACACTATCAAGTCTAGAGAGACCAAAGAGACCCTTCCTTGAAGAGATTATTGGGGAGATCAAAGACGAATGGCACAAGAGTAAGGATTTTTCGTGCTAGAACCCAGATATTCCTATGGAAATGTTTAGAGGTTTGTGGAACATGTGAGGATCACCACTAGAGAGAATATATTCTTTATTCTGATAGTACAATAATGGTACAACATAGAGAAATTTTTAGATCTATCAATGCAGAAAGAATTTCTTGAAAGGTGATTATTTAATTTCTTAAATTAATTATAAATAATATCTGATGATCCTGGTATTTTATTCCAGTATTTATCTATTTTCTATATTTTTTATTCAATTTCATTAATCACACCATTTATCTTCATGTAAATAATAGATTAATCATCAATCAAGAAAAAAGGAGAGTTCTTCATCCCTATATGATGCTTCTGTTATGCTCGAAACTTACATGAAATCTCTTTAGCCTCTATTTAGAGGATTTATAGCCCTTTTCATGAGAATGAGGTTCGATCATGAAATGTGACTTGAAACTAAGGGCCTTTCATGAAATTGGGGGTGAAAACTTCAGAAGGGGATCATGATTTTCATGGTCGATGGTGGAAGGCTCTTGAGCAGGTGCAGACAGGATGTCATTAGTCGATTGTTAATGAAAGTGGTGGGCTCGAGGAGGTAGCAGACCGACGGGCTGGTGGGAAGTGTCGTGATGATGGCAGATCTACTATGGGATGTTGGGGTGCATGGAAGTTGGGGATGTTTGAAGCCGAGAATGATAGGGTATAGCAGCCTAAGTTGGGCAGTGATGACTGGGAGAAACAGCAGAGACAGAGGTCTTTAACGACGCGCATGCTGGGACTTCGAATGGGCCTTTAAGAAGTTGTTGTGCTTATGGACTATATAATAAAGGGTCTTTGGGACTACGTACCCAAAAAATGTGACCATGGGTTATAACCCATGATTCTGAAATTTAATGAAAACAGAAAGACACATAGTATAAAAGAAGATGGGAAATGACAACAAGTGAGAAGCCATTACAAAATGAGCAAAAAAATCATCTATGGGATCGACCTCCACCCCTACCTCTCGGATGACACCCCCTCCTCCATGTTTTACGTTGTTTTCATGCCTCGTGATCTACATGAGGCTCAATAGAGTCATTAGGTGGGGTTGGATCCTCATGCAGAGGATCCTTCTCTCCAATCGGGCCTGAGGGGGGCTATGGCCCGCCTTCCCAATATGTGTGTATGATGTGTTTGTTTATTTCATTGTAACTGTACCCCTAATTACATAATTTATATAAATTAGACATCAAAATTATATTAAATTTTAATTAATGTTTGATTAAAATAATAAAAAATTATATACTAAAAAATATTTATTATAATAATTAATTATATATTATTATTCAAATACCAATAAATATTAATCACTATTAATTAGTAATAACCTAAATAAAAAATTAATATAAATTATTATTAATAATAATTATTTAATTTTATTTAATTAATAATAATAAATAAATATTACTAATTAACCAATAATAATAATAATTAGTTAGAAATTATTTAATTTTTAATTAACAAAATATTAACTAATAATTAGTAATTAAATAATAATTAATAATAATGGATTATTAGAAACAATTAGTTAAAATGTTTATTATTAGCATCATTATTTAACATTACTTATTAGTAATTATTTAGTAATTAATATTATTGATATTACTTATTAGTAATTAATTATTGATTAATTTTTTAATTCAGTAATTAAAATAATTAGTTCATAATTAAATATTAAATATTAATTATTTAGTTACTAAATAATTAATAGATATTAATTATTATTATTAACCAACTACTAATAAATATTAAAAAAATTATTTAGTTACTGGTTATTAATAATTATTAGTAAGCTCAATAAAAACATCTATAAATTATCTTTAATAATAATTAATAACTTTTAATTAATTAAAAATAATAATAGAATATTATAGATTAAGTAATAATATTTATTACTAATACGAATTTTTTTAAATTTCATTTAACAAAAAATTAATTAACAATTAGTAATTAATTAATAATAATAAATAATATATAATTAAATATAAATAGTTAATATTATTAATATTAGTATTGTTAATTAATAATACTTATTAGTAATTAAATAGTTATTAATAATATTTATTATTAATTAATTTAATTAAGTCATAATTAAGTAGTAATTATTAATTATTTAGTTACTAAATATTTATTAATTTTTTATAACTACCATTAACCAACTACTAATAAATCTTGAAAATTATTATTAGTAATTAATAGTTATCAGTAATTAAATATTAATAATTAGTAATAACTAGTAACTAAATAATAATTTCCAATGTTTATTGGTAATTTCTTATTAATAATTAATATTTATTAATATTTATTTAGTAAAAAATAATCTATTATTATTATTTAATTACAAATTATTTATATTAATTTTTAATTGAAAAAATTAATTACTAATTAGCAACTAATAAATAATATTAATAATATAAATTACTAATTAATTATTAGTAATTAATTTAACTAATTCACAATTTGATAGTAATTATTAATTATTTAGTTACTAAATAACTTATCCATATTAAAAATTATCATTAATTGTAACACTTAGAAATTTAAAAAGAACAAAATTATGTTCTATAACATAAACGACATGCAACACCGAGATTAGATGAGAATACAACTCTTCAAGACTTTATGATATATTTTTTGTTAAATAAATTTAATCTCTTCGATAGCTTACAGTACACACAAGAATGAGTTTTTTATGTTAAATAGTGTATTCAATACACAAACATCGAGCTTAAATGACCATGATATATATATCCATTATAACATAGCTGTTAAATTGACAGATATAAATAATATTAAATAATTTATTAATATATATATTTTTGTGTTATAATCAATATAAATTATTGATAAATTTTTAGAAAATAATCAATCAATTTTTTGTAAAGTAATTTTATTCTTCAAAAATATGTTTGCTTCAAAAATAATTTTTATTGATTTTCATGAAAAAAGAATCATAATTAATTTATGGATATTTTATAAAATTTATTTGATAAAATTAAATTTATTTTTTAAATTATAATATCAAAATTTATTTTGGGTGAAATTTTGGGATTTTTTGGAAAATATTGATTTTCAGTGAATAGTAAAAAATGTGAATTATTGTAAAATTGTCATTTCTTTTAAATAAATTGAGTAATTTAAAAGTTGTATTATGTTGTAAATATGATTTCAGGTTCCATAAGTATTATTTTCTTATATTTAATCCACTTATTTATATTTTAATCATCATTATATTATATTTTATTATTTTTTAGGTTTAAAGAGTGTTTTCTTAACTGTTTTAAAGTTCATAATGTTTATTCGTTTTAATTAATTAAAATAATACCTGATGATGAATGTTTTAAATGAAATATATAGATTATATATCAATAAATTTAAATTTATATTCATACAATGATTATTATTAGACATAGAAAATATAAAATCAACTTGTGCTTGAAAAAAAATATACTTCTTGAAAACCTTCTTTTTCATCGCGTATGTGGGTTTTGTTTGAAATTTAATTTTTAAAACTTCTAAATAAAATATTTTAAAAAATATACTAAATTTTTGAAATCAACATGTCAATGTTATATTCGGGTAAATTTTTAATAATTTTCTAAAAATATTAATTTTTTATTTAATAGTGAAAAATACTGAATTTTAATTGAAAACTTCATTTTTTTAAAATTATTTATAAAGTTAAATTATATTTTAAATTTGTTTCAAAGTAAAATCAGTTCACTTATATATCTATTAAGCTAATTTAGTTCATTTTAATCAATTTCATATTGAATTTGGATATAGAAACTTGTTAAACATTTGAACATTTTCTCTTTGAAAACCCGTTTTCTTGTCACGTCCGTGTGATTAATTTTAAATTAAAATTTTCCACTTCTATGAATTGAATTTAGAAGAATTGGTTACGTATTTTTAATCATCATAATTTATATTATCTAATAAGTCCAACTTAATGTTTTACCAAAATGAATAGTTAAAACGGTAAAAAAATAATTATCACAGTTAAGGTAAAAATGGATTTACAGTGGGGTCAAACTAAGAAGATAATGGTTAAAAAGACCTAAAAACTTGCATAAAATATATTTTTTGGACATAATTCGACCTTATCCCATTTAGACTCAATAATTTTTTATTATTAGAGGGTTGTGATGTAACAACCCAGAATTTTGTTAAATGATATTTGTTTCTTGAATAAATGTTTGTTATATGTTATGTAATTTCATAAATGTAAAAAATAAATAAAAACCAATTTTTTATCTATTTAAAAATGATCGTTACATTATTCAGTTATAAAACCAATTAAAATGACAAACATTACAACTGGAAGAAAAATATAAAATAAAACAACTAAAATAGGAAAGTATGGATCACCCAAATCTGCTAGAATCATCGCTCCCAAAACAAATGCTATAGAAATAAAACAAAATATTAGTAAACCAATAAATATATTTTGAAAATTAAAATAAAACCTTAATATAAATTTTAGTGAATTTTTAGTGAAAGAATGAAGTGGTATTTATTGGGTATAAAGAGAAATGTGGTCATTGGGATTCGATTGTTATATAATCGTTGGTCAAATGTGATTGTTTTCAATAAGATTATTGTTCAATATGACCATTGATCAATATTATCATTGAAAACTATACCCTTGTTTGATAATTTCACCATTATAATTAGTGTTTATAAGTATTAATGAAAAAGTATAATTGATATAGAATGGAGATGGCCCCAACCAGTAGAGTCATGTCGTTTAAAGCCCATTTGTCAGAACATGGGAGGGAGGTATCATCAATTGGGGTTTCCCTTGACCAATCCCAAGACGAGATTCAAAAATTGAAGATTAAATGAAATAACCTATTGGATACTTTCCAATTAATGGATATTACCACTTAGTTGATATTAGTCAAGCCACCCCATGAAACTATAACCATCACACACCTTACCCTTAGAGCATACTTGGGTGTAATCAGGGGATATGTTTCTAGAACATTATTAATAAAATATTAATTTCCATTGTATAAATAAAATTTTTATTCCATCAATTTATTTTAAAAATAGTTTTTCTAAAAAAAATTATATGTTTAATTGAGATAAATTTGATAAATTGATTTTTAGATGCAAATAAAACATAATTTTATTTTTTAAGAAAATATAAACAATTTTGTAATAAACTCAAGTATTATGAATAATATTTGTTTAAATAATTTTTTTTGTAAAACACTCTCACCTAAATATAAATGATAAAATAATTTTATAATGGCATAAAAAATTTATAAGTAACTGAAATTTGACTCCACCTTAAAAACTGATATTTTTAAAAAAAATTATTTTTATATTCAAAAGTTAAAATTATCATATTTATAGAATTACTAAAGAAAAATAAAAATTATGTTAAAAATCATCACATCGTAATTAGGTTAAGGTAAATTTATAAGAATTTTCTAAAATTCGTTATTTTTTGCATATAGTAAAGAATACAATTTTAGGTTTTCGATATTTTTATGAAATCATAAGTATTTAATATTGATTTAATAATTAATTTAACACAATAAATGACCTAAAATATGTTATTTTATTAATATTATGTATTTTAATATATTTTAATCAATTTCCAAAACTATAAGTAACTTTGAAAAGTCTAAAAAGGAAAAATTGATTTTTAAAAACATTACTTTATAGAATCTTTAGTCTTCCATGAAAAAGGAAGTATGAAAATGGTGTTCGGTTCTTATGGATTAAAAAAGCTTAAAATTTGGTTCAAATTGAAAAAACCATGAGAAAAACCCATGGGTAAGACAATGGTTTTTCATTTTACACAACCTACTTTTCCAAGACCAGTATTTTGAAATTATTAAACAATTCCTACACTTTTTCTATATATCTCCACTCATTTCTCCATTTCCTTTCACTACCAATCTATCCCCCCATGCATTTATGGTTATTTTTCTTCTCAAGGATTCCCCCCAAGGTTTTGTCAATCCCCCAAGGCTCCATCCTCAAGTTTTAGGAACAACTCTTCAAGGTAAGGGAAATCTTCACTTCTATTTTCCATTCAAGTTCTTTTTTCATGTGGTATGTATTATAATTTCCAAAATAAGTTATTTATTACACTTTATATTACCCCATTTATTTATGAATATACTTTTATTAATGGGATACCCTTGTCCCATCTCATTTTAATATTTTCTAAAACCATGTTTTATACCCATCATGTTGCCGAATTTACTTCTTAAATTTCCTTCTTTTACATGAGAAATTGTCTTTTACTTATTATTTTAAAACCCAAACCTATTTTATTTTCAGTGGGTATTCAACTAGATTTAAAAATTTATTTTTTATTTGGGGATTTACATATATGAAACCTACATTTCCTTTCATGGGTTAAAAATGATCTAAAAATCATGTCTTTAAGCCCTTTTTTATGCCAAGATTTTGATAAGATACACGTTCTTTATTTCTCTATGGGTTATTGATTAAATGATTTTTTATGATCTGTGTGTCTCATATAAAATTAATACATATGAATGGTGTTCCATGATAGTGCTCCAATGCATTGGGTAAATAATTTAATCTCTATATATGACATGTTTTACGATACCTTGTTGAATAACCATGGTAGTTTTTATTTATGACACCTTGGTGATAAAATTTGTTGATATGCCTATGAATGTATCACTTAAATGTTGGAGCTAGATTTCCATGTTATGATTAATGTTTTTATTATTGTGTTATGTCTCTTGTTCATTCTTTATTAGTATGTCTCGTGTTCTTATTGATATCTCACAAGATCACATTATTTTTATCTCCCTTTTACTAGACTTCATGCTCACCCCTTTACTTTGATGTATGTCCCCAAGATATGAGATGTAGTAAAAGTAACTTAGGGTGAACCCATGAAGTTTTAATCAAATGTACATAGAAGAATGTTTTATATTTTCATGTATTATGTACCTTATTTCTAATGAACTAAACTTTAAAATATCCTCTTCTTGTACCATGTAATGAAAATTTATTTAATAAAAAGGAGGGATTCCATAGTTGGTGTCAAAAGAGGGTTTAGTTATTTAAAGAAATTAGGACTTGAAAACATTAGGAAGAAGCCTAAGGAAAATTCTAAATATAAGAAAAAATCACGGTATTTAGTTAATTATTAATTAAGTGGTTTCCAAAAAAAATGCATACCTATCTAGATACTATAAGTGGTTGTAGATCTAGAAGAGATGTTCCTAAGGATAACACTCAAAAATACTGCTTTGATCTAGAATCGAATGGAAACTAGTGCATGACAATGGTCCTTGTTTCACACCTGGTTTGATACTCATGGGGGAAATTTTTGGTTGATCACATGATTTTTATGAACCTTTATGAAGGATATATAGTAAATTTAGTTGTTATTAGAGGAGATTAATAACATATTTAAGAATTATGTTTTAAGACCTAAAAATCCTTTTAGAATTATAAGGTTCATAAAAGTAACAAGTTTCTCACTAAGGTTTTATTTTTTTATAAAAATGGCAGGAAATTAGAGAAACTATGTAAATGATGAGTGTAAAAGATGATGAACTGATGTTGTTTTTATGGAAGTTGGAATATAAAATTTCATGAGGATGATTAATCAACTTACTCGAGTTATGAGCAATAACTTAAATCAAGTCAAGAGATCAAATTCACCTAGAAGGAAAAAACTTTCCATTTATTACTTAATGCATTAACAACCACCTTATTTTAGTGAATATGTTGAACCATTGATTAATAAACAATGAATATGCTCTATAGTAAAGATCATTTCTGTAACTCATTATTCAAAGCATGTGAATTTAACCCTGGCAGTATACCTCTTATAAGGTGATGATGATAAGTGGTGGAAACTGATTAAAAACATTAATCCAAGAAGGTCGATTGATGCTATGGAGTGGGAAGATTTCAGGGTAATCTTTTTCAATAAATATTTCCCCCATTCGATGTGAACGAAAATAGAGAAGGAATTACTTGAACTGAAACAGAAGGAACATGAATCGGTGGGAATATATGAGACAAACTTTACAAGACTTTCTCGATAAACCTGTAGCATTATTATGGATCCTAATGGAAAGTTTGATAGAATATTTGGTGGACTAAGACCCCATCTATAGGGGAATATAAAAAAATTGAGACTATGAAATCTATGAGAAGATAATACAAAGTGCTGTGAAGGTTGAACTGAAGTTTGGAGAGACATAGTAGTCACATATATTGAATTAGAACAAGAGAGAAATGGGTCCAAACATAGGGAATAACTTTTATCAATAAAGTGGAGTAAAGAATTTGAAACTTACCTCATGAAACAAATGTGGGAAGAAGAATTTAGGTAACTACTTTATTGGCAGTGGAAATTGCTACAAGTGTGGAAGATATGGCCATATATCTCAAAACTATCATGGTGAGGTGAAGCCTCAACTTCTCAATACTAAATAAAAAGGGAAGATGGTTTGGGCCTAACTAGAAGTTCAATGATTCAAGTGTGGAAAACATGGTCACATTGACAATCAATGTCCAAATAAAAATATAATGGAGGGGAACCACCATCAAGATCAACAGGGGCCAAGGGGGAAAGTTCAGGTATTTTCTATCATGACAACTGAAATGGAGGTTCCGAATGATTTAGTGTTAGGTACACTCATTGTGCTCTCAAAGCTACCAAGTACTTTTTTTTATTTTAGTTGTATGCATTCATTTATTTCATCCATGTTTTCAAATAATAAAGAATCAATCCCTAAAATGATAGAATTAGAGTTATTACTCAAGACTCATAGATGAATTATCCTAACATAAACAGTATATATAAACTCTAGTATTAACTTTAGTGAGTAAAATTTCATCAAAAGTCTAGTATTCATTCCCATGGTGGAATTTTTCACTATACTAGGGATGGGCTGAATCTCAAAGAATAATTCTAAGATCAATTATAGAATCAAGGAGATATCAGTAGTCTTTAATGCACAACCTACATTCATTTTCAAAGGAGTGATAGCCTATCCTATGCTTTTTCTAGAAGCACCCCCTATAGCCTTTTTTATAGGGATAATCGATAAAGAGGGATAAGGAAATGAAAGTATACAGATAGAGAATGTACTCATAATTAAATAATACATTAATTTATTTTATGAAGAGTTACCTAGACCTCCCCTAGAAAGAGATGTAAATTTATCCCTTGAACTCATACCTGGATCCAAGATGATATAAAAAACATAATATAAAATGGAAAATATAGAGTTAGAGGAATTAAAGAAGAAACTTCAAGATCTTCTTGAGAAGGTATTTATCCGACCAAGTGTATCTCCTTGGTTAGAACATGTTCTATTTGTGAAGAAGACACATGAATCAATGCAGCTATGCATTTATTATAGATAACTTAATGGGATCATAGTGAAGAACAAGTACCCTCTCCCAAGGATTGATGATTTATTGGACAGATTTTTAGGGATCAATTCTTCTCTAATATTAACCTCCAAAAAGGGTATCATCAACTGAGGGTGAATAAAAAAGATATTCCAAATACTACTTTTTGAAAAATATATGGGCATTACGAGTTTGTTGTTATACCCTTCTTCTTGACTAATTATCCTTTTATATTTATCGATTTGATGAATAAAGTCTGTAAGGACTACCTTGATAAATTCATGGTAGTTTTTATTGATGATATTATGATATATTTCAAAAGTTTCAAGGATCATGAAGATCATCTAAGGGTTAATTTGGTAACTCTAAGAAACAAGAATATTTTTTTAAAAATTAGAAAATGTGAATTTTAGTTACAACAATTTTCATTCATGGGGAACATTGTAACCAATGAAGTAATATTAATTAAACTGGTGAAGACAAATATTGTAGAGTGGTGGATTCATCCTACAAAATTAATTAAGATTCATAGTTTCCTTGTTTTATCAGGATATTATAGGAGGTTTGTGAAAAAACATTCATGACTTTCTAATCCACTAACCAAGTTAACTCACAAAGGGGATAAGTTCATCTAGACAAAGGAGGGTGAAGAATGTTTCCAAGAACTGAAGAATAGATTGGTTACTGAACCTGTGTTAACTCTACCCTCTATCATAGAAGGATTAATTATTTATAGCGATGAATATATGAAAGGGCTTGGGTACGTCCTCATGAAAAATTAAAAGGTGATTTCTTATGCATCCCAATGGTTAAAGACTCATAAGAATAATTATCCTACGCATTATCGGGAGTTATATGTGGTTATGTTTGCTCTAAAAATTTGAAGGCACTATATTTATGGAGAGAAATGTGATATATACACAGTACACCAATGTTTAAAGTATATTTTCATGCAAAATTAATTTAACATGAGAAAAAGGATATGGATGGAACTTCTTAAAGACTATGACTATTCAATTCATTATCACCCCAGAAGAGAAAACAAAGTTGATGATGCATTAAGTAGGAAAGAACATATTGTGCTAGAAATTGTGAGGATTCAAGGAGATCATTTAATCAAGGACTGAGTAAAATTTTACATGGTAATTTTAAGGGAAGCTACATCGTAAACCCTATCCCAAATGATTTATCACCCATCATTACTTGATATGATCAAGAGAGATAAAAGAGAATATCCTTTGTTACAAAATAAGATAGAGGTTGTGAAGAATGGGAAGTTTACTAAGATCAATATGGATCAATAAGGTGTACTAAAATTTAGTACAAGGATATGTGTCCCATATATTATAGAGATAAAGAAGAATCTTATGGATGAATTTCATAGCTGTACATTCTATATAAAACCAATAAGCACTAAAATGTATAGGGACCATAATGATCATTATTGGTGGGACAATATGAAAATAGATATTTTTGAATAAACTGTAAGGTGGTTGGTGTGTCAGCAAGTGAAGGCAAAGAGAGAACTTATTAAAGGGGTATTGCAACCACTACCCATACCAATATTGAAATGTAACAATATAACTATAGAATTCATCACTTATAAAAACCTGGATCTTCATTTCAGGTATGTATCTTTATTTTTGTTATTTTTTAGGTAAAAGGAATAAATGAGAAATTTTCTAAGTACATGCCATGTACTATTGAGAACATTTAGTGTACCCAGTTGCTGCGTGTAGCCATGTACTGGTTGTGTAATGGTCGAGTACATGGCTGTGTGGGTGACCTGGAAGACTGCCTAAAGCGGGGGCCAGTTGAGGATAGTACACTGTGTGTACATTAAATGAACACACCATGTACTTTTATTTTTAATTAATTAATTGTAGTAGGATATCATCTCATATTTAGAACACACTTATTCTCCCCTCGGTTTATACAGGAGAGCGATGAAAGGCTGAAGAAATTTGAATTCCTCTTGGTTCTCCATCTGAGCTCCAATTGAGACACATCCAGGTGCATTTGATTCCCACCAATGAGTTCTCTCTTTCCCTAGATCCCTTATTCCTGATTACTCCTCTCTCATGAGTATTTAATGGTTGATCATTTTTACCCTTTTTGTAGATCTACTTCATTCTAGGCCGATTCAAGGGACGATGTTTAGGAGTTTTGATCGTATTCCATTAAGGTAGGTGGTTTGTGCCTGTTGTTGATTGTCTATGGATTATATATGTGTAAAGTGATGAATAACCATGTTTGGGGTATTTAATGTTTTGGAATTTAACCCTTTTTAATACCTACTATGGTTTATTTGATTGATAAAGGGTTATTTCTTTTTCCTATGGTTTGGTACCATGTTATGGGACATCCCATGGGTGTGTTCCCTTGATTTTTTTATTATGGTTGTTTGGTATAGAATTACTATTTGGATTTCTTTGTTTTCCATGCCTCGTGTTTTTAGGATGGATTTATTGATTATATGATATGTATGTGATTCACATTGTGAAAGTATGACCAAGGGGAATTTTACTACGAGAGCTTCCCAAAGTAGGGTCACTTATGTAGGAATTGTTGTTATGTTGACCCAGAGGTATTGAATGTGAGAGTTTTAGGGTGGTAATATACCGTGAGAGCTACCCATAGGGTCATTATTAAATGAACGTTGGACCCTAGGGCATTGACTGTGAGGGATGTCAAGTGCTCATTATAGTTTATTGTTTCTATGCAGACCAAGGGGGTATTGACCGTGAGAGCTACTCAAAGGTTTTTTATAAGTTATTGATGTCATGTTGACCTAGGGGTATTGACCGTGAGATATTCCCAGGTGGTCATTTGTAATTGATTAGTGCTATGTTAAAAAAAGGGGGTTAGAGTGTGAGAGATTTCGCAGAGGGTTGTTGTGAATAATTAAATGATTGTGGTGAGTCTGCCAAGCTAAAGCACAAGATTGGACTCAGTCTTACTTGATTGTTTTTATGGTCTTTTGATATGTCTATTTCTTATTATTATATAAGGGGATATAGAGCTTAGGATATATCACAAAGTTGCAAAATTCAATGGATTGAATAATTAATAAATGTAAATGGATGTAATTGGAAACTGTATGATTGTTTACTTTTGAGTATTTACTAGTTTATCGCTTCTTTTAGCATATTACCTGCTATATATATATATATATATTCACTAACATTTAGGCACATATCTTTTGCTGGTTGCCTATTGGGATTCATCTCACACCCTGTTTGGGTCATTCTTTTGGGACCAAATAGATTATATGGTTGCAGGTATAGATAAGTTAAAGTGCCCTTCTTCATCAGGTACTCGATTTTTGTTGGAGCTAGAGAGAATTTGACCAAGATGAGGCTTGTGATGTTGTTGGAGTTTACTATTTTTCTGTACTTTGGTTTAGCATTGTATTTCTATCATTGTGACTTGTTGGATGCTTTCCTAAACACACGTGACATGCATAATTTATATATATTCTCTAGTTGGTTTATTGCTATCAGTCATTCATTGTTTACTTCTATTGTATGGTATTACTACTTCTACTACTATTAACTATTTGTTTTCTACTATGTATACTTTTCCAATGCGGACATATTTTTCCCATTATCAGACCTTGTCCCTCGCTGCTGGTTGGAATCCTCTGGCATTTAGGGAAATGTGCTTGAGTTCATGTGATTAACTGGGTTCAGGGCACTTTGGGGTGGAACTCAGGTCTAGGATGTTACAAAATGGTATTAAAGGGGTTCTTTTATGCTTAGTATTACTATTTGGAGCCTATAGATAGGGATAGGAAGTACTGGGTAGTTGGTAATAAGTTGTGCCCAGGAGTAGCTAACCCTTGTACAGGGAAAATCCAAGTTACCTCGAATATTGATTTTTTTTTGTTTTTCAATTGTTACAATTGATTTGATTTCACCATTGAGTGATTCACTTGTTTTTTGATGTTTTTATTTATATCATTGTGGTTCTACTTCTATTGAAACCCAATGAGATGAGTGTATGTTATCTCTTGCATCATAAAGGAACTTTCTAGAGATCACATGCCATGCATTCTTTTCATTCCATTTAGGGTGCATTATTGATTACATGTTGTTGTGATAGATGTTTTGTTAGATATGCATTCTGTTGTGATAGATGTCATGATATAATACCATCTATTTTTATGGGGTATTGGAATATGTAATTTTTCATTTGGATGGATGCCAAACTTTGTCCCCTAATATGTTATGCACCCTCTTGGATCAGAATTTGGTGGACCATGTTTGAACTTTAATTTATTTTTGTCTAATTATGATGTGAAAAAGGATGCCAAACTTTGATTCGTGGGGAGTATGGGCTCCCACAGGTTATAATTTTTCATGAATTGAACAAAATTTTACATTTTTAAGGGTTAAGAAGAAGTTTCAAAGGCCTACTATCCAGAAACTCATAAAACATGACATGTGATGTTATGAACACACGCCAAGTGTTCTTATATTATGGAAGAACAAACTTTTTATAAGTATACACCATGTACCATATGTACACACCGTGTAGTCTTTAACTATGTGACTAATTGTGAGAGCAGAGACATGGGGTTGATAAATGTTTGGTAGAACACGCCATGTACTGGGAGTACACATCATGCTATAAAGACCATGTGTCCGACTGTGTGACTAATGACACGATTGGTTGGAAATTAAGTAGTAAACACCATTTCTAGGGTGAAAATGTCTTGTAGTGTAACCTAGGATAGAACCATGTATTTCTAGCCATTTATAAGTACTTGGGTAGGAGGGAAAATTCAAGTACACATCGTGTATAATAAATAACATGCTATTTGTAAGGATGTTACATGAACAAGATTGGAAGAGGTACACACCATGTTAAAAGCTTAAAGAAGCACGCCATGTAGAGTTTATACACGCCGTGTAACCATTTTTGCAAAAACATTAATGTTTTCCTTATCCTATTTCATTATTTAACTTTTAAGTTGTTGTCCTTTATAATCTTGAAATGAGCTGTGCGCTTGACCTTGCAGATTCATGTCACCATGACATCCTTTGGTTGTACACCAGGTATAGGGCGATGATCAGACACTAGAAATGGTAGCTTACGGACTACCAACAGATCCTCCTATCATGACCATCTTGGAACCAGCTGTTATACCAGACACAGGTGCTGATGCACAATTTTGTGAAGGATTTATGGGGATGATGCAAACTATTTAGGAATCACCACATCCTACCCTGACTATGGAAGAGTTGATGAGGTTGTTCCAGTAGCAGCATCCTCCCACTTCTATAGGGAACGTATGACCATAGGTTGCAGAGTCATGGTCGGAGGACATACTTTCTATCTTTGAGCATCTGGAGATTCCTCCATAGATGAGGGTGAACCTTTCTATGTACATGCTACATGATTCCTCCAAGAGATGGTGGGATATTATATCATAGGTGAGATGTCATCGGGATATGGTTTGGGAAGAGTTTTAGAGGACCTTCTATGATTACTTCTATCCGAGACTTTGAGGACCGATCGAGCCTCAGAGTTCATGCATTTGGAGTAAAGCGCTAGTTCAGTGATGGATTTTTTTCTCTCTTTATAGAGATTCAACGCTTCACACCTGTTTTGGGAGGTGACGATTTATCACTAGAAAGGCATTTTGAGGATGGTCTCAGGTATGAAATATGATCACAGGTGAATATTTTCAGGATGACTTTGGTGATTGCTATAGTAAATAAGTATTTGATTACTGAGTGAAATCTAAGGGAGTTAGGAGTAGCGAGCCAGGGCAGTTCGACATCCAGGGATGGTTCTCCTTCGTTTGATAGAAGGAAGCACCATAGGGATCCTTCACTAGGTGATTCCAATAGTAGGGATGTATCTAAAAGAAGTCAGGTGAGGTGCTACCAGGGTGGGTTGATTGGTAACATGATACCTTAGTGCCCAAGAGACCCATTTGAGTGCCGATCTTACGAAAATATGGGTCATCTTCAACGTTTTTGCCAGTTTTTCTCACCAGCAGCTAGTGAGAGGGGTTTAGTTATGTATCCATGTTCAGGAGAAGGACCACTAGTTTCTCATTTGTCAGGGAAGTTTAGTTCGTCAGAACATTCAGGCTGAGGAGGTGGTTGTGGTTATGGTAGTTAGGCTACAGGTTTTTAGTGATAACAAGGTGGATCAGCTCAGGGTAGTCATGTTGGGTCACAGGGTCATGGTATAGGTTAGAATTTTGCAGTGGAGTAGACCTAGAAGAAGTAGGATCATGTACTCTCTATAGTTAGAGGTACAATTCTAGTTTCCTCAATTTTATCTTTTTCACTTTTTGATACAAGGGAATCCCATAGTTTTACACCTGTTGCTGTTGTGAACATCATCAGGATCTATATCATTACTTATGAGGATAATATGATTCTATAAACTATGTTTGTGATTAGGAAAACTAGTGTAAATAATTGCAAGGAGTTCCCTCTTGAGGTTAGTGGATGTCAGTTCTTATGGGACCTCTATGTCTTATAGATGACATGATTCGATGTAATTTTTAGAATGGATTGTTTGGTCTCCTTTTAGGCCTTTCTTGAATTTTATCATTACAGGGTGAGTTTCACATCACCAGAGGGTGGGTATTTTATATACAAGGGAGAATGGGATGTCAAGGCTAGCAGAGTTGGACTAGAGCATCATGGGTTAGGAGGAATTATAGCCCAAATTGATAGTGTATATCTAGATGACCAGGGGACTTCACAGATGGACTTTCCTCCAGTGTTGTATCGTTTCATAGATGTCTTTCTAAAAGACTTTTCTGGTTTACCTCTGGATCTAGCGGTATATTTATTTATTGATCTTTTTTCTTGGACTGACATCAGTGTCCATTCCTCCTTATAGGATAACAACACTAGAGTTATAGGAGATCAAGAAGTAGATAGAGGAGTTGAAAGAAAAGGGTTTCATCTGACCTTATACTTCTCTTTGGGGTTTGTCTGTCCTTTTAACAATGAAGGTGGATGGTACCCTTAGACTTTGTGTAGATTATCAAAATCTAAACCAGTTGATGGTCAAGAAATGATATCCCTTGTCGAGGATTCGTGATCTCTTTGATGAAATTCGAGGATCCTGGGTGTTCTTGAAGATTTACTTGAGATCCAGTTATCATTAGTTGTGCGTTAGACCATTAGATATAACTCTTACATCCTTTCAGAGAAGGTATGGTCTATACGAGTATTTGGTTATTCTATTTGGTCACACGAATGCATCAACAGTTTTCATGGAACTGATGAACCGAATGTTCCATCTTTGCTTGGATTCTTTTGTGTTAGTATTTGTGGATGATATCTTGGTGTAATCTCACACTCGACATGACCATGCCACCCATATTGAGATCATATTGAGTACATTGATATAGCATCATTTATATGAAAAGCTCTCAAAGTTCCACTTTTGGATGGACCAGATTCATTTATTGGGTCATTTTATCTCAGAGACAATAGTGTCAATAGACCCAGAGAAAGTGAGCAGAAGTTTCCTAGAAGTATCCAAAAAACATCTTTGAGGTACAGAGTTTTCTGGGACTAGCTGGTTACTACATGTGCTTTATACATAACTTTTCACACTTACTAGCGCCATTTATGGGCCTGACTAAGAATGGTGTGAAGTACTTGTGGACAGATTCCTACTATTCATCCTTTCAGGAGTTGAAAGGGAGATTAACTTCAGCACTGATACTTGTTTTTTCAGAGTTGTACAAGAGATAGACTCTTTATTACGATGCATTAATTATAGGGTTGGGTGTAGTGATTATGCAGGGGGGAGGATTCGTTGCATACGGGTCTCTGTAGTTGAGGATGCATGAGAGGAATTACCCAATGCACAATCTCGAGTTAGCTTTAGTTGTGCATGCTTTATGCTTTTGGAGACATTATCTTTTGGGAGATCATTTTGTGGTATACACTAACCACAAGAGAATGAAGTATATCTTTACTCAGTGTGATCTTAATTTGAGATAGTGAAGGTGGGTTGAGTACCTTTAGTCTCTTGAATTTGGTCTTTCCTACATGCCTGGGAAAGACAATGTAGAGGCTGATGCATTGAACAAGAGGACACAGATACAGGCAGTTCAAGAGGCCAGTAGTGAGTGGCAGCTTATGGATCTGTTCTTTGTGATGCATTTGGAGGTGTGTGATAGGAATTGATAGACAATTATTTCTTCTATAGTTGTCACTTATACTCTATTGGATTGAGTGATAATAAGGCAGTTATCATATTCTGAAGGCCTAGTCCTATGAGAGAGTGTGTTAGAAGAGGACCCTACTCCTTGGAGGACTGTAGGAGATGATAAGGTCTTTCATTTTCATGGACGTGTATGGGTGTCAGCATACATATGCGAGGAGATGATGTGATATTTTCATTCCTTGGTATGGGAAGTTCATCCTGGTGTCACCAAGATGTATCGAGATCTACAGCATTAGTATCGGTTGCCTCGTTTAAAGAAATATGTGGCTAGTTTTTTTATGATATGTTCCACCTGTCAGTAGGTAAAGGCAGAGCATCAGTGACCAAAAGGGCTTTTACACAAATTACTCATTCCCGAGTGGAAGTGGAATGATGTCGTGATGGATTTTTTGACCAATTTACCAAGGTCTCCTTGAGGTAATGATGCAGTTTGGGTTGTATTTTACAGACTCCTAAAGGATTCACATTTCTTGATGATCAAGGAAACCTTCAGTATTGATGATCTTAAAAGGTTGTAAATACAAGAGATTATACATTTTCATGGGGTTCTACACTCTATTGTTTCATACAGGGATGCCCAGTTTACTTCTCGTATCTTGCAGGAACTATAGGAGGCTTTGGGTACACAATTACTTCTGAGTACAACTTACCATTACTAGACAAATGGTCAGTCCGAGCCCATGATTCAGGTTTTGGAGGACATGCTTAGAGCATGCATCTTGTATTTCATGGGCTATTAGGAGATACATATACCCCTAGTGGAGTTTTCCTACAATAAAATTGTTTTGGTGATGATTCATATAGAACCTTATGATACTTTGTACAATAGGTCATGTTGGTCACCCCTATAAGAGGCTTTGGGTACACAGTTGCTTAGAGCATGCATCTTGTTTTGAGCATGTGGATTTGATTCTAAAGAGGATGTCTACTGCATAATATTTCAATAAATCTTATGTTGATCGATGGAGACAACCTCTGAAGGTTAAGGTCAAAGATCAGGTTTTCTTACATGTCACACCAAGTTTGGGACACTGAAGGATTAGGAGACAAGGAAATCTTCCACTGAGATACATCAGTCCATTTGAGGTTATGGAGAGAGTCATTCAAGTTGACTATTGGTTGCAGTTACCTTAGAGGTACCAGGCTACATAAGAAAACTTTCATGTTTCTCAGCTACAGTGTTACTTTTCATACCCATCTCACATTTTTCAACCTGAGGATGTTGAGTTAGAGGTGGATTTATCATTCGAGGAGAACCCTATTTGGATTGTGGATCATAGAATGAAGGTTCTCCATGACCGGTCTATTCCTTTGGTATGATTTCTATGGTATAATATGTAAGTACAGGATGAGACTGGGGATAGGGAGATCGATGTACGATCCCAGTGGCCAGAGTTATTTGAACTTTATTCTACACCACCCTTGGAAGAGAAATTAAGGGATGAATTTATTTAAGGGGGAAGTTTGTAAGAACCTGAATCTTCATTTCAGGTATGGATATTTATTTTGGGTTGTTTTTGAGAAAAAAGAAAGAAATGGAAAATTTTCTAAGTACACATCATGTACCCGGTTTCCATGTGTAGCTGTGTACTGGCCGTGTAATGACCATGTACATGGTTGTGTAGGTGACCTAGCAGACCACCTAAAGTGGGGTCCGGTTGAGGATAGTACATGATGTGTACATTAAATGAACACACCATGTATGTTTCTTTTTAATTGATTAATCATATCAGGGTTGCGTCTCATCTATAGAACACACTTCTTCTCCCCTCGGTACGTACAGGAGAGAAACAAACAACCAAAGAACTTTGAGCTCATCCCAGTTCTCCATCCAAGATCTGATTGAGATGCCGCTAGGTGTGTTGGATTCCCATTGGTGATTTGTCTCTATCCCTAGAGCCTTTATTCCTAATTCCTCCTCTATAATGAGTATTTCAAGGTCAATAATTTCTACCATTTTTGTAGATCCACATCATTCTAGGCCTATTCAAGGGTTGTCATTCAATATTATTGATTGTACGACATCAAGGTAGGTGTTTTGTGCCTTTTGTTGATTTTATTTGGATTATATGTGGTTAATGTTATGAATACCCATGTTTGGGGTATTGCATGTTTTAGAATTTAACCCTGTTTAATACCTTCTATGGTTTGTTTGATTGATAAAGGGTTATTTATTATGCATAAGGTTAGGTACCTTATTATGGGACACCCCATGGGTGTCTTCCCTTGATTGTTTGATTATGGCCATTTGGTCTAGAATTCATGTTAGGATTGCTTTATTTTCCATGACTCATGTTGTTCGTATGTAGTTACTGATTATATGATATGCATGTGATTCACATTGTGAATTTATGACCAAGGGGAATTTTACTGTGAGATATTTCTGAAGTATGGTCACTTATGTTGGATTTTTTGTTATGTTGACCTAGAAGTATTGACTGTGAGAGCTGTCGAGTGGTCATAGACAAGAGGGTTTAAACCATGAGAACTACTCAGAGGGTCATTATTAAATGAATGTTATAACTTAGGTAATTGATTGTGATAGCTTCCAGGTGGTCATTTTAGTTTATTGTTTCTATGCATAACAATGGTGTATTGACCGTGAGAGATACCTGGAGGACGTTTATATGTTATTGATGCCATGTTTACCCAGGGGTATTGATTGTGATATCTACCCAAGTGATAATTTTTAATTTATTAGTGCTATGTTAAACCAAAGGGTTTAGACTGTGAGAATTTTACCAGAGGGTCGTTGTGAATAATTGAATAATTGTTGCGAGTCTGCCAAGCCAAATGAAAAACTTGGACTCAATCTTACTTGATTGTTTAGATGGTCTCTTGAGACTTCTGTTTTTTATTATTATACAGGGGGATATAAAGATTAGGCTAGATCTCTAGGTTTCATTATTCAATGGATTTAATACTTAATAAATGTAAATGAATGTAATTGGAAACTGTAGGATTGTTTACTTTTGAGTACATCATAGTTTATTGCTTTTTTGCATATTACCTACTATATATGTTTACTGATAGTTAGGCACAGATCTTTTAGTGGTTGCCTATTGGGATTCGTCTCACACACTATTTGGGTCATGCTTTTGGGCCCAAACAAATTATATGGTTGAAGGTATAAATAAGGAAAATCTCCATTATTCATCATGTACATGATTATTGTTGGAGATAGAGAGCATGAGACCAAGCTGAGTCTTGCAATATTGTTGGATTTTACTATTTTTATCTACTTTGGTTTAGTATTATATTTCAAACATTGTGACTTTTTTTATGATTTCCTAGACACATGTGACATGCATCATTTATATATATTCTCTAGTTTCTTTATTGCTATCAGTCATCCACTGTTTACTTCTATTGGATGGTATTATTGCTTCTGCTACTATTTACTATTTTTTTCTTCTGTGTATACTTCTCCAATAAGGGCATAGTTTCCCCATTATCAGACCTTGGCCTTCACTACAAGTCGGTAGCCTATGGAATTTGGGGAAATGTTCTTGAGGTCATGTGGCCAACCAGGTTCAGGGCACTTTGGGGTGTCACACAGGTCCAAGATGTTACATCACTGGTCTCCCAATAACATTTAAAGGAAACAATGTGATATAAGTTATAGTGGATCGACTCACCATGCCTGCCCATTTTATCTCTATTTGGGAATATTTCTCTCATGACTAACTTTATAATATATACATAAATAAAGTGGTGAGGTTGTATGGGGTGTCACTTTCTATCATTTCTGATCGTGATCTAAGGTTCACATCAAAATTTTAGAGAATTATTCAACATTCTCTGAATACTAATTTGAATTTAAGTACGTTCTATCACCCCTAAACCAATGAACAATCTAAATATACTATTTATACACTTGAGGACATGCTGAGAACATGATCAATGGAATTTAAAGGTGGATAGGATCAACACCTCCCATTATTTGAGTTATCATACAATAATAACTTGCACTTGAGTATTCAAATGGGCCCATATAAATCTCTATATAGGAAGTGATGTAGAACTACTAATATTTGGGAAGAAGTTGGTGAGAGAAAATTTGTTGGGCCCTATCTTGTGAAAGAGATGACATGAAAGGTTCATTCCATCCAATAACATACAAAGGATACTCAGAGTTGGCAAAAGACTTGTGATGAAAATCGTCGAAGGTACTTATATTTTGATGCTGCAGATAAAGTTTTCCTTAGAATATAACCATGAAAGAGAGTCATGAAATTTGAAAAATAAAGGGAAGCTTAGCCCTAGGTACATTGTACCCTTTTAAATCCATGAATTCATAGGATAACTGGCCTATCAGCTAGCACTTCCACCAAATCTAGCTTAATTTCATGATGCATTGTTGGGAAAAAATACATCTAGGTAACATTGATGAATTTTTGGGTTGGTTGTTATTGTTGAAAAAGTGGGTTTTCGGGGTCAATTTTTGAGTTCCAGGTATATTTTTGACAACCTAATTTTAAAAAGAACCATGAAAAAGGAATGGAAGATCTAGAGGGATTACAAAAAGAACAGATATAAGGTGGGGTTTTTTTACAGCGTTTACCAAATTATTGGGGTCCAAATTTTGAAGTTTGGTAAGCATATCGAAAAGTGTTTTTCCTTGAATATCAAATCAAAATATGTAAAAAGAATGATTTTTGTGAATATGGGCTTCTTGAAGAGTGTTTCTCAAAGGATCAAAGAAAGATGATAGTGATCTCTGCGATTATGATGAGCTTCATGAATGGTAAATGTGAAGTGAATTGTGGTGGTGTGAATATTTTGATGAAATGATCTGCGATTACGATGGGATTCATGAATAGGAAATTACTATTGATATTTTCAAAAAGGGAGATTCATAGTGGAAAAGAGGTATCTCCATGAATTGATGTCTATGTGGTGCTAATGTGGCCAAAAGGTTCTAGAGTTTGTGGGAAACACCTATAAATAGGCCTTTATCCCTTTAATAAAATTAGAGAGACTCAATTAAAATATTAGGGCTCTCGAATTGTGAAGGAGGTTTGTGAAGTCAGTGAACTTCGCGAAGGTAAGGGAATCAATAGAGGCTAGGTGAGCTATGTGAATGAAAGGTGCTTCGCAATGGCTAATTGAGCTTCGTGAAAGAGGTATGCTTCATGAAGGCATGTCTGATGTAATGTCCTGATGCCATTTACCTAAAGTTGGTGAATTATTACATAAAATTAACATAATCACAAGTAAATAATGTCCTGAAAGACCGACCAGTTTAGTATTATTAGAAACAAGATTCATACATAAGTTCAACTTTACAACTTGAAAAGAAATACAAGACTAATTTATTACATTAGAAACATCCAAGCCTCATAGATTATGCCTACAATTCACTCATAAATAACTTCTTCATATATTGGGAAAATTAAACATAAGAAAGGGGTGAGCTCAAACGCTCAGTAAGGGTAAGCAATACAGTGGAAGATAAAATAAATATTAGGCATGGTGAATAATTGAAAACACATGCCTTTAAAAATAATAAACATGAACACTTTTATGGAAGGAATATGAGTTGAGTAAATAATTCCATAATAAAACATAGTCACAAGTATTCTACTAGTTGAATAACCACATGAACCATCAATATTATTTTCATAATGAGAGAATGTATAATGTTGGACATTTTAAAACATCTTGTCAAAGCCTTGACCAAGACGTCTAAAAATGATTAAGGCCTCGGCCAAAACAATATATCAAATTGGGAAACGTCTTATCCAATTCCATATCTAGTTGAATCATGAGACATACCGATGCACCGAGGTGCTATAGCGGGCTCCACCTGTCACATACTAAGTCCAATATATTTCTCATATGAAAAGGTTGAAACATAACACAAACATTCGTATTAAAACTAGCATAATAAATGTCAATACTTTAACCATAAACCATGAATGGTATAAAAATAACACTTCCACAGTCAAACATATCAAAAAAGATTCAATAAAATATGGATGATTTGTATCATAATGAATCGACTTCAAACAAGTATAAAATCCATCAAAGGATGTTGACATAGATGAAATCAAAACTATTTGACAGAAATATCTCTTTCTTTTTTTTGAAATCATTTAAAGTCACATAATTATAAAAGAAAACATTTATTTTGAAAATATTTTTACAATATTGTAAGGGAATCTTCTAAAATTTCATAATAGTAGAAAATAGACGCACCCACCGTATAAGTTAAAAAACATTATTACCTTAATTTTTTCAAAATGGTCATATAGTACCTTGTTAGGAAAATGACAGAAATATTACTTTCAAAAACATATAAGGTCAAATAAGGTCATAAATGAATTTAACCCATTTTCTGTTAAATAGAATTTTTTTTGAAATACATTTTTAAGAAACATAGATGTGGATGATAAAGAGGTCCCAGTAGATACTCATGTATAAAACAACCTCAGATAATAAAGAGATTGTGAAATTAACCCTTACCTTGATCTTTTACTTGGTCGAGGATAGGTTAACCTCCTGTATAATGGTGAAATCATTGTTATTAAATTATAAAAGAACCATATACATTAATATTATATCATATATGATCTTATATTATTTCTTTGATAATGATATTTCAGTAGTATCGTCGTTTTGGGTGTTAACTGATTCATTTTATTTTATTTTTTTGATACATAAGCCGTGTTTGTTATCTATAGAATTAATTTGACTCATATAAATAATGATATTATGTTATTAATAATTATTTTTAATAACCAAATTAAAAATATTCTTGAATGGTTACGATGGGGAATGAATCTAATCGCGTTCATGGAGACGGTAATCCGTACATACGCACGAGTGATAATATCATTCTTTTGATATTAAAATAGTATATAATTGGATGTTATATCATATATAAATAATCATTATAATGTTATATTTATTATTTACATCAGTTATACTCATTATTATACCCATCCAAATGATGAAGTGTTTGAATAACAAACATCACCACGATGTGGAGACAGTAAGCCGTATGTACGCACGTATGGTGACATTGTCATTTATAGGATGGATAGAATAAAAAATATGGTTATATAATTTTTATAATAACATCACAGTATATACTAGATAATGGAGTTATTATTTTAGAATGGAAACAACAAAGAAAGATGAAGTGGAAGAAGAAAATAACTCGAAAGAGGCTGGTGAAATTATTACCTTTTCTTTATGTTATTCCTTTTGATTTGATCAAAAGGGCTCCATAGGTTGGATTTATGACCAAAATAAGGCCTCTAGGATTAATTGAGGGATCTTGGGAGGATATTTGGGCAGGGGTTGTACGATCCAAAGGCTTGAGAAGTGTGAGAAATGTGTAGGAAGTGAGGGCTTTTTATAAGGGAGAGGAGGGGTTCTATAGGAAAGTGTGAAACAATTATTTTATTATAAACTAATTTTCAGTTTAAAAAGGTCAAATTATCAATAAAGTCAAATTTAAGATGACTCATGGTCTAAATAAAATAATCCAATAAAAATTGAACTGGTTTTCAATATTGTTTTAATATTTATAATTTTATTTAATTAAATCATTTATTAATGAGGTAAATATTGCATCATTATTGTGTCATAAATAATTCAATATATTTGATGTCCAAAAATAATAAAATAAATACCATGATGTAGGAAATATTTTTATCTTTCCAAATAATATTTATAGTATAAAAGATTACTTATATAACCCCATTTAAAAATTTATTTACTAAAAAATATTTGTTTATGTCATTTTTTTCTTTACTTTAAATTATTTAATATAAAGTGTCATTATTACTTCCATGTGGCTCTATGGGGTCCCCAATTCGACCAAAGGATGCCCACGGTCGTATATTTATCATCCAATAGGATTAGGACACATGTTAGTGTAATTTAATATTATTATAATACTATATTTTACCCTTATTTATTATTTTTACACTTTAATCATGGTAAATAAAATATTTACTGAAGTAAATATTTAAAATGTATAAAAATAAAATTTACCTATTTACACAATTTGGACCTATTGATTCCAAATATGGAATCCATTTTTCCAAATTCAAAACACAAAGGTGGAAGAAATTAATTTAAAATTAATTCTTATTGTCAAAACAAAAAGGGTGTTTTTAAGAAACAATAACTATCAAAAGATTGACACTTGTTTATGTACAGTTTAAATATGAAATTACATCCAATGACCAATATTAGCTTAAATGGTAAAAATATAATCTAATTATACTTTAAAATAGCTCAAAATTATAATTTAACACTATAAATTATTTTGATTAAAAAATTTGTTTTTAAGTATAATTTAGTATTTTTCACTATTCATCAAAAATATGAAAGTTATCAGAAACATGCCAAAACTTCACCCTAAGATAATTTCGATATTATGAATAAAAAAATGACGTCCATTTTGAAAGATAAAATTTATAAAATTTCAAAAAGCGGGTATTACTATTCATAACAGCTACTTTGATTGGTCGCAGTGTGTTAGAATCTCGAAGTTGCGTACAATACCAGCTATTGCATTATTCAAAGGGAAACGTACTGTGGAAGCTTGGGGTGTTAAATTGTACCCTACTTCAAATAATTTTTTCCTCGAAATTTCTAGAAAACTATCGCATAAAATATTTGGGTGGTTCTTTATCATAAGTTCCTCAGGTTCCCACGTTGCCTCTTCCATCTTAAGGTTTCTCCATAGAACTTTTACCAGATGAGTTGTCTGGTTTCTCAACACTTGTTCTCTGGTATCAAGAATTTTGACAGACTCTTCACAATAAGACAGATCGGGTTCTAGTTCTAATTCCTCATAGGTGAGTATATGCGTTTGGTTGGGCATGTATTTTCTCAACAGTGATATGTGGAACACATCGTGATCTTTGGAGAGACATGGCAGCATTGCCAAAAGGTAAGCTACATCCCCAATTCATCCTAGAATATCAAAAGGTATAATGTACCTGGGACTCAATTTACCCTTCTTACCAAATCGTATAACTCCCTTCCATGGAGATACCTTCAAGAAAACATGATCTCTAACCTAATATTCTAAATCCTTTCTTTGGTTATCGGCATAGATCTTCTGCCTACTTTGAGCTTCTTTGATGTGGGTTTGGATAACCTTCACCTTTTCCATCATTTCCTCAAAAAGTTCTGGGCCTACAAGTTTTATTTCACCAACATCATCCCAACAAGTTGGTGTGCGACATCTCTTTCCGTATAATGCTTCATATGGTGCCATCTGAATACTTGAATGGAAGCTATTATTATAGGAAAATTTTACCTAAGGAAAATATTGATCCCACATACCTTGAAAGTCAAGTGAGAAAGATCTCAACATGTCTTACAAGGTTTGAATAGTCAGTTCTTATTTTCCAACAGTTTGAGGGTGGTAGGCAGTGTTCAAATGAAGTTCAGTATCTAGGGATTTCTGAATACTTTTCTAGAATCTTGATGTAAAATGGGGATCATGATCAGAAACAATCGATAGGGGTACTCCATGATGTCTTAAAAATACATTAATATATAGTCTTTCTAAATGTTAAAGTGGTAAATCCTCTCTTATAGCAAGAAAATGTGCTTACTTGGTAAGACGATCAACAATGACCCATATTGCATCATTCCTTCTAGGAGTCTTTGGTAGTACCATGACAAAGTCCATCGTAATATTATACCATTTACACTCATGTATGGGAAGAGTTTTCATGACTCCTCCAGGATGTTGCCTTCCAGCTTTCACTTGTTGAAAAACCATATATCTTATCACATAATCAGGACTCTCTCTCTTCATGTTGTCCTGCCAAAAATGTTCCTTCAAATCTCTATACATCTTACTGCTCCCAGGGTGTATAGAGAAATTGGATCTATGAGAATCATCCAACAATTCCCTTTTTAGATCAGGTATATTAGGAACACAAAGTCTCTTCCCAAATTTCAATATTCCATCTTTATATACAAATTCGATCAATCTCCCATCGTTTACATATTTAATCTTCTTTAGAAATTCCTCATCATCAGTCTGAGAAATTTTTATCCTTTCTAGTAAAGATGGTTTTTCAACCATTTGAAAAGGTATTGATGTTTCACATTTCATGTTTATTCCCATATCCATCCTTACTAGATCCATGTATATAGGATCCTTTTCAAATCTCATATTGGTCAAAACTCTATGATTCTTTCCACTCAAAGCATTTTCCACCTTATTTTCCTTCCCTGGGTGGTAGTGTATTGTGAAATCATGATCCTTGAGTAGTTCAAGCCATCTCTTTTGCCTCATGTTGAGTTCTTTCTGTGAGAAAATATACTTCAAACTCTTGTGATCGATATATATCTCACATTTTTCACCATATAGATAATGTATCCATATTTTTAGAGCAAATATTATATCTGCTAACTCAAGATCATGAGTGGGATAGTTTTTCTCATGAATTTTTATCTGTCGTGATGCATAGGTGATAACTCTATCATTCTACATAAGGACACAACCAAGTCCTTTCTTGGATACATCACTATAAATAACAAACCCATCATTACCCGATAGTAGAGTCAAGATAGGATCATTGAATAATATTCTCTTCATTTCTTCAAAAAATTCTTCACACTCTTTTGTCCAAACAAATTTAACCCCTTTACACATGATCTTGGTTAATGGGTTAGCCAATTGGGCAAAATTTTGGGTGAAATGTCGATAATAACCTGCTAAACCAATAAAAATGTGTTCCTTAGTTATACTCATTGGTGCTTTCCATTCTTGGATTTCTCTTATATTAGAAGGATCAATGGAGATTCCATCATTAGAGACAATATGGCCATGAAAAGAAATCTCCTGAAGCCAAAATTCACACTTGCTAAACTTCCCATATAATTCATTTCTTCTGAGGGTTTTCAAAATGGTGTACAAGTGATTTTCATGATATTCATATCTTTTGGATTATACTAAGATATCATCAATAAATACCACTACAAAGTCATCAAGATAGTCCTTGAGAACTCTATTCATTAGATCCATGAAAACAGAGGGTGCATTAGTCAGCCCAAAAGGCATTAATGTAAACTTGTAATGCCCATACCTGGTTCAAAATGTTGTCTTTGGAATGTCTTCCTTTTTCACACACAACTGATGATATCTAGATCGAAGTTCAATATTTGAAAAATATTTTGCTCCATGATGTTGGTCGAATAAATCATCAATGCGAGGTAATTGATACTTGTTCTTTATTGTTATAGCATTGATCTCCATGTAGTCAATGCACAACCTCATAGATCCATCTTTCTTCTTAATAAAAAGGATAAGGTATCCCCATAAAGAAACACTAGAGTGTATAAATCCCTTATTAATTAATTACTCTAGTTGTTTCTTTAGTTACACTACTTCCACAGTGACCATTCTATAGGGGGTCTTTGATATGGTCCTTGAACCAGAAATTAAATCAATGGAAAACTCAACTTCTCGCTCTGGAGGATGTCCAAGTAAATCCTCTGGAAACACATCAACATATTATTTCACTATAGGTACATCCTATATTTGGACATTCCTTTCCTCACCCATAGTTATTTCATACTCTTCCTCACCAATAATTGAATTTAGTAGAGCTATTGGGGGTGGATCTAGATAAGAATCAGATGGTGACGTTTATACTCTAAAGATAAGGTACTCTTATCATCATCAAAAATTGTAACCTCCTTCTTACAATAAATTTTCGCATCATGGTTTGAAATCTAATCCATAATTAGGATTATATCAAATTCAATCATGGGTATGATGATGGGATTTGTAGATAAAGAACATTTACATGCCCTAATAGGAACTGATTCACAAAACTTTGTTACAATGATACTTTGCTTAGGAGTTTTGACTGAAAACTCCCTTGTTAAATCAAATTGGAAATATCTAATTTTCTTAGAAAACTGGGAATATATGAAACAATGAAATGATCTAGAATCCAATAAAGCATTTTTTTTAAACTTTAAGAAACCATTAAATTACCTGCCACCACATATTTTAGAGCTTCAACCTCAGTAGTAGTGATTGCATAAGCTTGGGCTTGATCCCTTGGCCTTCTATAAGGTAATTTTCCCTGACAATTTGGACATTCATTTTCATAATGTACCATATCCTTGCTATTGTATCATTGAACATTGGTAGCTTCATTCTTCCCCTTACAGTCACCAGCAATATGACCTTTCTGTCCACATTTTTAGCATACTCATTTTCCTTTTAAACAGGCACCAGGGTGCTTCCTTCCACAATTATCACAGGGTGGAAATTCAACCCTTTTCTTCTTCCCTATTTCCTTATTTCTTTCCCCAGATTGTTTATCATATCTCTTCTTCTCTTTCTTTGCTTTAAATTTGTAATACTTAGAGAATTCCTTTTCTGTCTTGATAACACATGAGACAATATCTTCATATGCTGAAAAGGATTGCGATACTAATTCTCGACAGAGAAATGGTTTTAACCCATCAAAGAAACGATCAATATTACTTATTAGGTTACATATATAATCTGCAGCATGTCTTGCTAACCTTCTAAATTTGGATTCATACTTATCGAAATTCTCATCCTCCTTTTGCCTCAAACTCATAAATTTTCTTTCCATATCCGCTCAATAGTCACGAGGAAAGTATTTTTCTAAGAAAAACTCTTTAAAATACCTCCATTTCATACTTGATACTTCTTCATCCTCCTTTGTGTTTTGAATCAATGACCACCATTGATTTTCATCTCTTGTGAGGCGATAAACTGCCATGACAACTTTTTCCCTTTCACTACTCCCCAAAACAAGAAATATTTTCTCTAAGGAATTTATCCATTGCTCAGATACTAATGGATTTGTACTCCCATTGAATGTTGGTAGTTATTTCCTCATGAAGAGATCTAAAATTTATTCTCCGCGTTGTGGATCAGGGTGCTTCATATGGGTAAGGTTATTTTTCATAACCTGAGTGAGTTGTCCCAGTATGGTGATAAGCTGATTAGCACCAGTTGCATCACCAGCTCCACTATAATTATCTTGAGTAGGAGGTAAATCCCTACATGGATTGCGTGCATTGATACAGTTTCTATTCCTTCTACTAGGTGGAATTTATAATCAATGGAATAAACTATATTAGTTTATGAATCGAAATACATAATTTCATACTTGTAAAACAATTAACATAAATTGAACAGTTTATGGATATAATCCATAATCATAAAAATGTTTTATTTGAGTAAGTATATACTAATAAATCCTTCATAATTATTTTTAAATAAAATGAGAATTATCCTAATCATATACCCCTGGAGTTTCATAACCAAGAGTGTAGTAAGGCCCGTTGTTGTGCACCAATTCCCGTTCGAGTCTAGATCAAAGCGGTGTTTTCGGGTTTTACCCCTAGGTACATATGTGCCATAGCTGCCTCTACCAGCTCATATCCAGATAGGGATGTATTACTTGTAAAATACACAAAATCTCTACATTACCAAAATTCTAGTAAATTCTTTTATACTAATCCTCAAAGTCTATCTTAGGGTAATGTGCTCTAATCAGAGTTTTTCTAAATCTAGTTTCCAAGGTTTGTACTAAACTTCCTCTGATACCAACTATAATTCCCTGACCCCAGTTACCTAGAGTCGGTGCATTATTACATAACATTGGTATGATAACAAGTAAATCATGTCCCGAAAGACTGATCAGTTTAGTATTATTAGAAATAGTATTCATACATAAGTTCAACTTTACAACTTAAAAAGAAATACAACACTAATTTATTCCATTAAAAACATCTAATCCTCCTAGACTATGCCTGCAAGTCACTCATAACTAACTTCTTCATATCCTGTGAAAATGAAACATAAGAAAGGGGTGAGCTCAAACGCTCAGTAAGGGTAAACAATATAGTGGAAGTTAACATAAATATTAGGCATGGTGAATAATTGAAAACACATGCCTTTACAAATGCTCAATGAGGGTAAGCATTACAGTGGAAGTTAACATAAATATTAGGCATGGTGAATAATTAAAAACACATTCCTTTACAAATAATAAACATGAAAACTTTTATAGAAAGAATATGAACTGATTAAATAATGTCATAATAAAACATAGTCATGGGTATTCTACTAGACAAATAACCACATGAACCATCAATATTATTTTCCTTATGAGGGAATGTATAATGTCAGACATTCTGAAACATCTTTTCAAGGCCTCGGCCAAGACATCTAAAAATGATTAAGGCCTCGACCAAAACCATATATCAAATTGGGAAAGGCATTAGCCAATTCCATGTCTAGTTGTCTGATGAGACATACCGATGCACTGAGAAATAACAGCGGGCTCCACCCATCACATACTAAGTCCAATACATTCCTCATATGAAAATGTTGAAACATAACACAAACATTCTTATTAAAAACAGCATACAAAATGTCAATAATTTAACCATAAACCATGAATGGTATAAAAATAACACTTCCAAATTCAAACATATCACCAAAACATCAATAAAATATGGAATATTTGTATCATAATGAATCAACTTCAAACAAGTATAAAATCCATCAAAGGATGTTGACATAGATGAAATCAAAACTATTTGTCAGAAATATCTCTTTCTTTTTTTTGAAATATTTTAAAGTCACATAATTATAAAAGAAAACATTTATTTGGAAAATATTCTTATAATATTGTAATGGAAGCTTCGACAATTTTATAACAGTGGAAAATAGTTGCACCCGCCGTATAAGTTAAAAAAACATTCTTACCTTAAATTTTTCAAAATGGTCATAAAGTACCTTGTTTGGAAAATGACAGAAAGATTCCTTTCAAAAACATATAAGGTCAAATAAGAGTATAAATTAATTTAACCCATTTTTTATTAAATAGTAAAAATGTTTTGAAATGCATTTTTAAGAAACACTGATGTGGATGATAAAGATGTCACAATAGATACTCACGTATAAAACAACCTCAGATAATAAAGAGATTGAGAAATTAACCCTTACCTTGTTCTTTTCCTTGGTCGAGGGTAGTTTAACCTCCTGTATAATGGTGAAATCATTTTTATTAAATTATACAAGAACCATATACATTAATATGATATCATATATGATCTTCTATTATTTCTTTGATAATGATATTTCAGTAGTAACGTCTTTTGGGTGTTAACTGATTTGTTTTCCTTTATATGTTTTGATACATAAGATGTGTTTGTTATGGATAGAATGTATTTGAATCATATCCAAAATGATATTAAGTTATTAATCATTATTTTTAATAATGAAATGAAAAATATTCTTGAATGGTTACAATGGTGAATGAATCTTATCGCGTTCGTGGAGACGGTAATCTGTACGTACGCACGAGCGACAATATCATTTTTTTTATATTAAAATAGTATATAATTGGATGGTATATCATATATACAGAATAATTATCATGTTATATTTATTATTTACATCAGTTATACTCATTATTATACCCATCTAAATGATGAAGTGTTTGAATAACAAACATCACCACGGCGTGGAGACGGTAAGCCTTACGTACGCATGTATGGTGACTTTGTCATTTATAGGATAGATAGAATAAAAAATATGGTTGTAAAATTTTTATAATAACATCACATTATATATTAGATACTGGAGTTATTATTTTAGAATGGAAACAACAAAGATAGAGGAAGTGGAAGAAGAAATGAACTTGAAAGAGGGTGGTGAAATTATTACCTCTTCTTCGGGTTCTTCCTTTTGATTTGATCAAAAGGGCCCCTTAGGTTGGCTTTCTGACCAAAGTAAGGCCTCTAGGATGAATCGAGGGATGTTGGGAGGATATTTGGGCAGGGTTTGTACGAGCCAAAGGCCTGAGAAGTGTGAGAAATGGGTAGGAAGTGATGGGTTTTTATTATAGAGAAGAGGGGCTCTTTAGGAAAGTTTGAAACAATTATTTTATTATTAACTCATTTTCGGTTTCAAAAGGTAAAATAATAGTTAAAGTATAATTTATGATGACTCATGGTAGAAATAAAATAATACGATAAGAATTGGATAGGTTTTGGATATTGTTTTAATATTTATAATCTTATTTATTTAAATCATTTATTAATGAGGTAAATATTGCATCATTATTGTGTCATATATAATTTAATTTATTTAATTTCAAAAAATTATAAACAAAATACCATGATGTATAAATCTTTTTATATTTCCAAATAATATTTATAGTAGAAATGATGACTTATATAACCTCATGTAAAAAATCATTTACTAAAAAATATTTTTGTATGTCATTTTTGTCTTTACTTTAAATTAATTAATATAATGTGTCATTATTACTCCAATGTAGCTCCATGGGGTCCACAATTCGACCCAAGGATTCCCATGGTCATATATTTATCATAAAATATGATTATAACACATTTTTGGGTAATTTAATATTATTATAATACTATATTTTACCCATATTTATTATTTTTACCCTTTTATCATGGAAAATAAAATATTTACTAAAGTAAATATTTAAAATGTCTAAAAATAAAAGTTACCTATTTAAAAAATTTGAACCTAATGATTCCAAATATATAATCCATTTTTCCAAATTCAATATAGAAGTGGCCAAAATTAATTTAAAATTAATTCCTGCTGTCAAAACAAAAAGCGTGTTTTTAAGAAATAATAACTATCAAAAGATTGACACTAGTTTATGTACAGTTTAAATGTGAAATTACATCTAATGACCATAATTAGATTAAATGGTAAAAATTTAATCTAATTATACTTTAAAACTACTCAAAATTATAATTTAACACTATAAATTATTTTGATAATTTTTTTAATTAAAATTTAGTATTTTTCAATATTCATCAAAAATATGAAAGTTATTAGAAAAGTGCCAAAAATCACCCTAAGATAATTTCAATATTACAAATCCAAAAATTAAGTCCATTTTGAAAGATAAAATTTATAAAATTTCAAAAAGTAAGGATTACTATTCATAACAGCTACTTTGATTGGTCGCGGTGTGTTAGAATCTCGAAGTTGCAAACAATGAAAGCTATTACATTATTCAAAGGGAAACATACCGTGGAAGCTTGGGGTGTTACATATGAGCTTTGAGAAATTATTTTAATTCATGAAGGCTAATTATAGCTTTTTTAAATAGTGATCTTTGCAAAAAATTAGGAACTTCACGAAGGATTATTTGATCTTTGCAAAATAGTGAGTTTCATGAAGGCAATGTGATTTACAAAATAAGTTCAAAAGGGATTTCCTAGTGCACTATGGTAAAGTATTTTTCATCATTGGATGAAAGTGGGACATCAATAGAGCATCCACATCTCATGGAGGATGCATTCATTTGAGATAATATAGGTAACTACAAGTCTATAAAATCTGATTGGATCTTCTAATGAAGCAGTGAGATCACTTCATTTGAGAGAACAGTGAGATTTAAAATTGGGATTGGTTGTAAACTAGGAGGGATAGTGAGTCCAATACAAACTTTGTAAATAGTAGTGTTTTTTTAGTGGATTTGATACATCTTCACATTGTCATTATATTCTCCTTGGACATATCCCAATAAGGGTGAACCAAGTAAAAATTTTGTATCTCTTGAATGCTTTAATTTCTATTCGTACTTTTCTATGGGAAAGATATAGAAGAGGGTCTTGTTTAAAAATTAGATAGTGTCAATATGGGTATTTTTTAATCTATCACACCCTGATTCACCCCCCCCCCTCAGATTATTTGACCTAGTGGACCTAAAATTTGGTATCAATGGTAAAGGTTAATATTAGTGTTTCTCTCTGAATGGAGGTCATCAATCACAAAGGAATTCTAATATTCAATGGGAATAATTTTCAGTTATGGAAGAATCAGATGCAATAATACTTCTGATTCTTAATAATGGATGTCTTTATAGCAGTGATGCATGTTATTTCAGCCAATATCAATAGTGGTCCTATATCAGAAGCTGAAATAAGGTAATTGGATGTTGATGCCAAAGGAATCAATGATTAAGGGGGATCCCTATCCAATGTAATATATATAGAGTTTATACCATGTAAAACATCACATGACATGTGATAAAATCTATTGAATATATATGAGGGAGATTCAGAGGTCGGAGAGGAAAAGATGAAGGTTCTGTGGAACAAGTATGAAGATCTGAGAATAAACCCAAATGAGTATGTTGTTGCATTCTTTGATAGGGTAAATTTTGTAGTGGAAGACATATGAGGTCTTGGAGAATTCATTGAATATATAAATATTGGAAAGTATATCTTGAAGAAATTTCCTCCTCGGTTCAATCTGAATGTTTCGTTATTAGAAGATAAATATCCAAAAGCGATGACACTAGATAGCTTGCATAGTACCCTTTTAGCATATGAAATGAGATATTTTGATAACGATGTTGTAGAAAAGAGGAAATCTAAAGATGTTCCATTCAAGTACATGAATAATCTCACCATTCAAGATTCTTAGGAAGAATAAGTGACACACAAATTGATTTCATTCCTTTCTTTAAATCTTAAAATAGGAAAAGAAAGGTTCAAAGGGAAACTTCCACTTGCTTGATTTAGATGGGGAAAGGTTGGTCATAATGTGGAAAGATGACCCAAAAGTTTACAAGAAGATGATAAGGATGAAGTTTAAATTCCCATGATGAAATATTATACCTATGTGAAAGGAAAAAAACACTTCAAGAGAAATTTATTTAAAAAAAAGAAGCTTCTTTCACAAGAATTTGATAGTTCAGATGCATCTGAGGTTGAAGAGGATGGAGATATAGGGAACTACAAAGATCGTGGAGAAAATGATATTGTGGAAGTTGTTAGTAGTGATCATAAAAAAGAAGAAACCAAAATTTAATAAGAATAATAATTTGAAGTAATAATTGATTTGAAAGATGAATTAGAATCCTACCTTGAAGAGATAGATGTTTGGAGAGATAAAATGAAGAAATACAACAAAGTGGTTCAAGATTCCAAACTCTATATGTAGCAGCAAGAATAAGATAAGTATTAGTTGAAAGAAGAAATTGAAAAACTTAAGTCTCCAATTATAGAGATCTCAAAAATGGCTGATGAGTATAAGATGAAAATGGAGGAATGGAAAAGGGAAATAAATAGTCTGACTAACCCTAGAAGGGATCAAGTAAAACATATCGAAGAACATAAAGAAGAAGTTGTTGGTCTGCGACGAAAAGTTAAGGATCAAGAATAACTATTGACCCCCAATGTGACACAAACAAATAAGATCACTCAAAATATGGAGAAGTTGGACATGGATCATAGAGGTTTAGCAGAAAATAAGTAACAATCATGTTCAATTGCTAAGGCTAGTATGGGTCTTGATCAGAAATAGAAAGCAGTTATTGTTAAAGTCAGACTGCAAGTATATGCTCTAATAATGAAGCTTGATTTGGGGACAAAGATTAATTTGAAGATTCAGAGAACCCAATGGACACCCATTTATGCAGATGTAATATGCAGGAATGCACCCTACATCAGGTACTATTGCTATAGAAATATGGGACACTCACAAAATGTGTATTCCATAGATAATAGATACATGAGAGAATAAGAACAACAATGGAAGCCAAAAAAATCTCAATACTATAGAATATATTTCTAGGTATATTGTTTTTGGTGTGGAGGATTTGTACACATGGCTAGATATTGTACATTAATCACTCATAGAAATGTACTAAAGTAGAATCAAAAGTAGTCACAAGCATAAAATCAAAGAATCAACAGGTGAGTTGAAAACAAAAAATTGATTTGAAGATTTTCAAGATGAAACTGGTCCATCATATTCTGAATAATATCAAGGTTTTCAATCTATACCAAGTATGAATTCAAAATCATGGTTCAAGAAGGAAAGAGCATAGAATACAGTAGTTGAAAAAATTTCCCTTAAGGAATCATACCATTTCAGTGTTTGGATCCTTGAAAGTGGTTGCACATCGCATATGATAGGAAATAAGGATCTTGTTACAGGCATAAAATATGATAAAGAAGGTGTTTTCAAATTTGTAATGATAAAGGACTAAATATAATTGGCTCGAGGAAGTCTAGGTTTGGGAGAGAAGAAATGAGACGTGTTGATGTCTTAGTAGTAGAAGGTCTCAGTCATAATCTGATTAGTGTTAGTCAACTATGTGACTTGGGGAATTCTGTATGATTTAATAAGAAGACATGTATCATAAAAGGAAGAGATGGTGCATTTTTTCTACACATAAAAAGAACAAAGGCAAATCTCTACCTTGTAAGTGGAAAAGAAGAAATGTTCTTTTTTATCCATAGAGGAAGAAAACAAGTTGTGGAATAAATAACTTGGTCATCTATTCCCCTAGAAGATATTGTAAAATGTGATGTCGCTAGAGACCTCCCTAAGATATCATGTGATCATACTCATACATTCAATGCATATCAACAAGGGAAGATCATATGAAAAACATACAAATAAAAAGAAAAGAAATCAACAAGAGTGCTTGAATTGGTACATGTTGATGTTTGTGGACCTATCTCACCAAGAGACATTGATAGGAAGATATATTATGTTATTTTCATATATGATTATAGTATAATGTCATGGTTATTTTTAATTTTCTATAAGTATGATGTTTTTATTTGAATAAAACAGTATTAGAGGGAATCTAAAAGGGTGCTTGGACAAAAAATTCTGATGGTTCGTACTGGTGATGGTATGGAATTCACAAAAAGTCAAGTTGAAAGCTATATCAAGAAACATGGGATAATGAATCAAGTTTCTTCAATGAGAAATCCTCAATAGAATGGATTGGTTGAGATGAGAAATCAGATCATTAAAAACATGGCTAGAACAATGCTTATTAAAAAAGACCTACCAGATAATTTTTGGAAGGAGGTAGTCTTGACATAGTTCTACATCTCTAATAGGAATTTATTATGTTTGAAGAAAGTAAAGACTTAATATGATATGTGGTACAGAAAGAAGCTAATGTTAAAATACTTATAAATATTTGTAATCGAGTGCTTTATTCTCAACAAAGAAAAACACAAAAAATTGAGTCATGTGGAGCCTAGGAGATATTACTTAGAAACTTAGTAAAAAGAAAAGTATATAAATGATTTAATGAGAGGCTGGGAAAATTAGTTGAGAGAAATTATGTCATTGTAGTGGAAAATTAAGATAATAATCAACAACATATTGAATCATTTCCTAATAAAAGTGACGAAGAGGAAAGAAACACAAGGGGAGAAGAATTGGCAGATGCTAATTCAGAAGAATATACTGATGATGAATAAGAAGAAATCAAGTTTGTATTTTTGAAGAAGACAAAGAGTCAAGATGAAATTGACAAGAAAAATATCATTGGTGATCATACAATACCATTTCAAATAAGAAGAATGAAGTCATTACAGTAGGTATATTTCCTATCTTAGGTGGAACCTAAATGCCTTACTGATGTAGTTAGAGATGAAAATTGGGTTCATCTAATTAATGTAGAGCTAGAACATATTTAGAAGAATCAAACATGGAATATTGTTTCAAGGCCAGCAGATAAGAATTTCATCAGAAAAAAATGGGTCTATCATAACAAAATTAATGAAGATGATGTTGGGATTCAGAACAAAGCATGACTAGTGTGCAAAGGGTACTCCCAAATAGAGGGTATCAATGTTGATGAAACATTTTCAAATGTTTCAAGGCTAGGGACAATCAAATTATTCTTGGACATAATAGTGAAATAGAAATTCAAAGTTTTCTAGATGGAAGCTAGGTCCACATTTTGTAATAGGGTACTAGAAGAAGAAGTGTATATTGAGCAGCTAGATGGTTTTCTCATCCATTAATATGAGGACAAAGTTTGTCGGCTGAAGAAGGAACTATATGGGTTGAAGCAAGAACCAAGAGCATGGTATTCAAGAATAGATCAATATTTTAAGAAGAGTGGTTTCCATAATGATGGAGTTGATTATAATTTATATGTGTACAATGATAGTAATCAAAGGATGATGTTGCTGGTATATGTCTATGAAATAATCTTCGATGGATCAGATGAAGCACAGTGAAGATATTTTTCTGAATTCATGAAAAATGAGTTCGAAATGTCGATGATTGGTGAGATGAAATTTTTCCTTGGTTTATAGGTGACACATGGAAGGAATTGAACATTAATTTTATAATTTTAAAATGCAAAGGAGTTTTTGAGATGGTTTGTAATATACAATTCCAAGGAGATAAAGACTCTGGTGGATACCTGTATGAAACTTCCATAGGATGATGAAGGAAAGGCAGTTAATATCATAGAATATAGGTAAATCATTAGAATATTACTGTACATGACAACAACAAGACCTAATATTGTTTTTTCCATATGCCAAGTAGTGAGATATCAAAGCAATCCCAAGGAAATCCACATGATTGAAGTGAAAAGAGTACATCAGTATATCAAGGGAATTTTGGATTTTTATTTAATGTATAATGACAAATCTCAACCAGAGATATTGGGATATATATATGAATATTGGGTCAGATCAGCAGATGATATAAAGTCAATGACTGGTGGTGTATTCTATCTTGGTGGATTGTGTATTTCTTGGTTGAGAAGGAAACAAGATTTCATTTCGTTGAGCACTACAGAAGCTAAGTATATTGAGGTTACTCAAGTGTTCATGTAGCTATTATGGGTGAATAAGCAGCTTGAAGATATGGGATTTGATGTGAAGTCTCCGATCAGAACCCATTGTGATAATTCAAGTTCTATAAGTCTTATCAAAAAATTTATCCATCACTCACGGACAAAGAGCATTGAAATCAAATATCTTTTTATCAAGAAAAAGGTGGAGCAAGGCCTTGTAAAGTTAGAGTATTTTCTTATAGAACTATAGGTTTTAGACATCCTGAAAAAGGCCTTACCCAAAGAATCATTTTAAAGGCATCAACTGGCTCTGGGAGTTCAGTCGACTTCATGAACTTGAAAAAGTGTGGTTATGGGATCCCCCTCCTTGAGGTGTGGTGTGTTTTTCTCTAATATAATATTTTTTTACTTACCTTATTTCATATCAAAAAGGATTAACCTTTGGGTTTAATGAAAATGGGGGAGAAATTGTGCCTCTTTAAGTGGGATAAATTGTGGAAAAAGAAGGGAGAAATGTCTTAAGTCAAGAAATGGGGAGAAGCAAATAGGTGGAGCAACGAGATAGGTGGAGATTGTTGAGTAAATCCCTAATCTCTATATGAATCGCATGATGTGAATGGTGGTAGGGTATGGAAGGAGATTTAATGAGGTATAAAATTATAAAAGAGTTATCAACAAATCCAAAAGGGGGATTGTTTGGAAAAAAATCCCTCAAGGTAACATTGAAGCATTTTTGGGTTGGTTGTGTTTGTTTACAAAGTGGGTTTCCATGGTGAATTTTCAAGTTTGAGAGATATTGTTGAAAACCCATGTTAACAAAGAACCGTGACAAAGGAATGGAAGATCTAGATGCATTAGAAAAAGAACAGATACAAGGTGGCATCATCTTCCATTGTTTTCCAAATTTTTAGGGTCCAAATTTTTAGGTTTGGTGGGCATCGTGAAAAGTGGTTTTCCTTGATTATATAATCAAAATATGGAAAAGTCATGAGTTTCTCAAATATGGTCTTCTTGAAGAGTATTTATAGAAGGGTTAAAGAAAGCTGAGGGTGATATTTTCAATTGTGACGATCTTTGTAAATGGAAGAGGGGAAGAGCATTGTTATAGTGATAATATTTTGATGGGAATATTTGTTATTATGATGTGATTCGCGAATGGGAAGTTTCCATAGAGATTTGAGAAATAGGGAGCTTCACGATAGCAAATAGGGAGCTCTGTGAATTGATGATGACTTGGTGCTAATGTGGTTGGATAGTTCTGGAGTTAGTGGGAAACACCTATAAATAATCCTCTCCCCCCTTGAGAAGAGTAAAGAGACTTAAAACATCATAGGGATCTCAAATCACAAAGTAATTTTGTGAAGATAGTGATCTTTACAAAATTAAGAGAATTTGTAGGGGCTGGTTGAGCTTTGTGAAAGGAAGGTGTTTTTCAGAGGGTAATTGAGCTCCACGAAAGAGTTGTGATTTTTGAAGGCTAGTTTGGGATTTGTGAAAGAATTGTACATTGAGAAGGATAATTTGAGGTTTACGAAATAGTGAGCTTCTTGAAAATTCAGGAACTTCGCGAAGGATTATTTAAGATCTATAAAATATGGAGCTTCGTGAAGGAAGTGTGCTTTGAGAAATTAGTTCAAAAGGGATTTCCCAGTGTATTATGGTAAATTGGTATTCATCAGTGGATGAAAGTGGTAAATTAATAGAGCATATACATATAGTAGAGGATGAATTCATTTGATATAATAAAGGTACATACAAGTCTATAAATTGTGAGTGGTTCTTCTGAAGAAGCAGTGATCTCACTTCATTTGAGAGAGTAGTGAGCTTTCAAATTGTGATTGGTTGTAAACTAGGAGGGATAGTGAGTCCACTTTAAACTTTGTAAATAACAGTATGCTTTTAGTGGATTTAGTACATCAGTACATTGTCGTTTTATGCTCCTTAGACGTAGCCCAGTGAGGGTGAATAAAGTAAAAATTGTTGTGTCTCATGCATACTTTAATTTCTATTCATACTTTTCTATGGGAAAGATAGAGAAGAGAGTCTTGTTTAACAATGAGATAAGATCAAAAGGGGCATTTGTTTTAATCTTTCATACCCTAATTTACCCCCCCCCCCCCTCAGGGTATTTGACCTAGTCGACCATACATATATTCCATATATCTCTCTTGAGAAAGTACATACATGATCCCCCACATGTACTAAATTTGGAGGTTGTATAACTATAACATGACCTCTCATATGAGGAGCAGTTGGGGGAGATTATAGATTATAAAGACATGATTCTACAAAATAAGACTACCCGCCTCGTTAAAGTGTTGTGGAGGAACCATAAAATGAACAAGTTTCATGGGAACCAAAGTAGACAATGAGACATAAGTACCCTCACCTTTTCTCAACTAATTAAATGAGTTGAAATTTCTAGGGCCAAATTTATTAAGGGGGAAGAACTTAATGAATTAAACATTTTTAAATGATATTTGTTTCCTGAAATTTTTTTTGTTACATATTATATAATATCACACACATAAAAAAACAAAGATAAACCAATAAAATTTTACCTCTTTAACAATCATAATTACATTATTCATCTATGAAACCAATTAAAATGAAAAGCATTACAACTGGACGAAAAATATAAATTAAAAAGATAAAATGGAAAAGTATGAATCACCCCAATATGATAGAATTATTACTCCCAAAAAAATTATATAGAAATAAAATAAAATATTATTAAACAAATAAAAATCTTATTAAAATGAAAATATAAACTTAATATAAATTTTAGTGAATTTTTAGTGAAATAATGGAGTGTTATTTATAGAGTACAAAGGGAAATGTGATTATTGGGATTCGATCATTATATGACCATTAGTCAATATGACCATTGGCCAATATGACCATCAGAAACTATACCCCTTGGATGATAATTTTACCATTATAATTAGATTTTATAAGTAGTAATGACAAAGGATAATTGATACAGAAATGAGAATTGATGGCCACAACCAGTAGAGTCATGTTTTTTGAAGCCCATTTGTCAAAACTTGGGAGGAAGGTATCGCCACTGGGGTTTCCCCTTGACCAATCTCAAGCCTAGCTTCAACAAGTGAAGCTTTAATGAAATATCCTATGAGATAAGTTCAAGTTATTCAAGATTACCACTCAGTCGATGTAAGTTGATCCACCCCATAAAACTACGACCATCGCACACCTTACTCTTAGGGATTACATGGGTGTAATAAGGGGTTTCACGTCCAGACCATAGTTAATAAAAGTTTAATTTCCTTTGTATAAATAAAATTTTTATTCCATAAATTTTTTTTAAGAATAGTTTTTCTTGATAAAATTTATTTTTAATTGAGATCAATTTGATAAATAGATTTTTAGACGTAAATAAAACATAATTTAATTTTCTAGAAAAGATATACAATATTATAATAAACTAAATTATTCTTAATAATATTTGTTTTAATAAAATATTTTGTTAAAACACTCTCACCTAAATATAAATGATAAAATAATTTTATTATGGACTAGTAAATTTTTTATAAGTATCTGAAATTTGATTGTGCCGTAAAAACTGTTATTTTAAATAAATAAGGACTTTTATATTTAAAAGTTAAAATTATCATATTTAGAGAATTATTTTGGAAAAATAAACATTATATTTTAAATTAGTGCATCGAAATTAGGTTTGGGTGAATTTATGATAATTTTCTAAAATACTCTATTTTTTCATGAATATTAAAAAAATATACTTTTAGGTTCTCAATATATTTTTTAACATCATATTCATGTCATAATGATTTAATAAATTATTAAAAAAATACATGTCCTAAAATATTTTATTTTATTAATATTATTTATTTTAATAGATTTTATTCAATTTCCAAAACCATAAGTGACTTTCCAAATATTAAAAGGAAAATTTGATTTTTTTTTAAACATTAATTTGCAGAATCTTTAATCGTCAATGCCAAAATAAGTAATAAAATGGTGCGCAGTTCTGGTGGATTAAAATAACTGAAAATTTAACACAAATTTTCCTTACCCTGAGTAAAAAACCATGGTTAATCTAATGGTTTTTCATTTTCCACAACCTAGTTTTCCAAGACCTATATTTAAAACATTTTAAACAATTACTCCATTTTTTCTATAGATACCCACTCATTTATCCATTTCCTTTCACTCATAATCAATCCTCTATGAATTTATGGGGATTTTTACCTTAAATGAGTCCCTCCCAAGGTTTCCTCGAGCCCCCAAGTTTCCATCCTCATGTTTTAGGAACAATTATTCAAGGTATTGGAAATCTTCACTTCTCTTTTCAAATCAAGATCTATTTTCATGTGGTATGTCTTCTAATTTCAAAAATAAGTTATTTTGTCCAATTTATATTATCCCACTACTTTAATAAGGGTCTTTTATTAATGGGACACCCTTTTCCCCCTAATTTTACCATTTTCTAAAACAATGTTCTATACCCGCCATTCTGCTAAATTTACTTCGCAAATTTCCCTCTTTTACATGAGAAATTATCTTTTCCTTTTTAGTTTAATACCCAAACCTATTTTATTTTAAATGTTTATTTAACTAGCTTTAAAATTAATTTTTTTATTTGTATATTTAAATATATAAAATACACATTTCCTTTTATGGGTTAAAAATGATGTAACAGTCATGTCATGAAGCTCTTTTGTATTACAATATTTTGATAAGAAACCCATTATTTATTTCTCCATGGGTTATTAATGAAATAATTTATTATGGTCTATTTGGATCACATTAAATTAAGACATATTAAGGGTGAACCCTGATATAACTCCAATGCATTGAACAAAGAATTTAATATCTAGAGATGATATGTTTTATGATACCTTGGAGAATAAACAAGATAATTTTTATTTATGATACCTTGGTGACAAACCTTGGTGATATTCTTATGAATGTATTATTTAAATTTTGTATCCACATTTCCATGTTATTATTCATGTTCTTATTATTGTTTTATACCTCTTGGTCATGTTTTATTTTTACACCTTATGTTCTTATTGATATCTCACATGATCACATGCTTTTTGTCTCCCTTTCTTATTCCCTTACTGGGATTCATGTTCAACCCTTTCCTTTGATTTATGTCCCCAGGATATGAGATACATTAAAAGTAACTTAGGGTGAACCCATGAATATTTCTTCAAGTGTACTTATAATAATGTTTTATATTTTGAGGTATTATATACCTTATTTCCAATAAAATAAACATTAAAAGATCTATGTTTCTACCATGTAATGAAAAATTATTTTATAAAACTGTGGGATGTCATATATGAAATTAAAAAAACACTGGTTTAATTCATTCTTTTCAAACATTACAAGCATTCAACTCACCTCACTTATAAAAGACCACCCCCTCTTCTCCTATCTTAAAACATTAAAAACTCATGATTTAAATCAAGACCTTACCAAATAAATTGTATTATTACCTAAAATAATCCTATAATGCCTGGTGTGGGAATAAATCCAGCCAAGTAAGTCCTTTGGTTCCAACCAAAATAAGTTACCTGAAAAATAGGTTACGTTCTTCAATGAGCGTTCTCATTTTATTTCTTCATCCACCTCATTCAATTCTTCTTAAACCATGATTATATAATAACCTTAGTATATTATATATTTTGAGATGTTATTATGTTAATTTAACAACCTAAATCCTTCTACTCTTCCACAAAATTTGTTATAGAATCATCATTAGTGTGTACAACAGACTATCACCTCACGAACCGATGTAATTAGTTTTTCCATTACCACCTATCACAATTAGGTATGATGATTAATCTAAAGTATATATATTATATTTATAACATAATTATACATCTTTACTCATTATATAATATATAACTTATTTACCTTCCATTCTATATGGGATATGATAACATCTCTTGTGTGTACAGAAAACTACCATCTCGCGAAATAATGCAATTTTTTTTTCATTGACGCTTTACATGTGAGGTAATAAGGATAAATTTAATGAATATATGTTATATAAATGAAATATTTATGATATTAATGACATATTATCAGTCTTAAAATATAATATATCATTTTTTATTACTTTTTCACTCACTGTAATACGATCACGTTTTTCGTGTATGTGTGGACTACCACATTCACAAAGCGATGTGAATTGCTTTTATCATCACACCACATGGATGATATATATGAATATTTTTAAAGAAATAACATTTTATTTATAATATTATTATCATTATAGAATATTAAAATATAATTGACCTAATTTCCATAATAATCATTGAAAAATGGAAATGTTTCTCATGTGTGCATACGACCTACCATCTATATCATCATAACATACATAATTTTTCAAAAACATATTTCAAATTGGAATTAAAAAGTATAATTGATGTATAAATATGATTATTATTTCTTGATTATTATTCTAGAGATGATATAACTATATTATATTCACAATAAATATAACTTTCATAACAAATCATAAATGAGAAAACAAAGAAATTAACACCTGAAACAATGAAAATAATGAAAGATTATTAACAAACGGGTGATAAGATATTATAAAAGGATTATATATGATATTATAAATATTAATATGTTTCATTAATAAGTTATTATGATGTTTAAAACCAATATAAATGATCTTAAATATCATTCATCCAAAAATAATTATGAGGTAATGGATTTCTTAACTCAATTTCTATTCATTGGGTTAAATTTCAACTTCAGTAATTATGTCATGATAAGATTATCTGGGAAATAAAAATTGATTATTTTATGTTTTATTACCAATTTTTTATATTTATTTAAATTTTATACACATAATAAATTCATTTATTAATCTCTACTTCAATGATATGATCATTATAATTGATGTTTGTCTCAATTTCCCTTCTTTGATACTTATGTCATGTTAGGCACCCATATTTTATTATTAGGTGTATATAAAACCCATTTAACATATAATATCATGAATTTATTTATTCTTATGATATTTTAATTTTAATTTAATGTTATGCTTTCTTATAGATTATAATTAAATGTTACTAATGTGGTAAGAGTTTTATGTTACAATCTCATCGATTATTAGAATTATTTATGATCAAGACTCCAATGTTGAAATATTATGATCTACCTGTCAATTATTCTCATGATTTTTATTATCCTAGGTTATTCATGATATTTTCATATAATAGTTCCATTTTTCCCACTATTTGGTACTTAAAATAATTGAGAAATTTTTTTTAATGAAATATGACTTCATTTCCCTCTTCAATTAGAAATTTGTTTTCTACCAAAACCATGTTTTTAAAAAATGGCTTTAATTTTTTTCAAAAAAATTAAAAATAATTTATTAAATACTTTTTTACCCAATTTTTTCTTTTAAAAAAATAAATGTAATATTTATATCTTTTTCAAAACAATGCATGTTTTACTGTTACAAAAAAAGTGAAATGAATCTTTGTTTTAACATGTATAGAATGAATGGAATTTCCAACCATCATGACCACTCAAATGTTTTAAAACTTCCTTTATATGTTTCAAAGATTATTTTAAAAGAAATTTTTTTTTGAAATGTTTTTAATCTTTTAGTTTTAAAAAGTGATTTCCAAAATGAAAAGGATATTTTCCTCAATAATGTTTTTAAATATATATTTATGGTATGTTTTTTCATTAATGAAAACAACCCTTTATTATTAATCCAATGGGTATATGTTGTATTGATACCATACTTTTTATTTATATATGTGGATTAGGAATGTTTCAAAGATATTTTTATAGCCTCATTTCTTTTCCATGGATTAACCACATTTAAAATAGATTATTATAGAACCCATTTATTTTACATTGGTAAACCATGTTTTAAAGAGATAGTTATGGAACTCATTTATTTTCCATGGGCTAACCATGTTTCAAAAAGATTGTTATGGAACCCATTTCTTTTCTATAGGTTAACCATGTTTCAAAGAGATTTTTATGGAACTTATTTCTTTTTCATGGGTTAATCTTGTTTCAAATATATTAACATGAAACCCATTTCTTATCCATGGGATAATCAAGTTATAAAAGGAATAATGACTTTTTATATAAGTTTTTTTTTATGAAATATCTATGTACTTTATTCATGTTGTGGTTCTTAAACATTATATATGATGGGTGCACCCAGATAGTATTGGGTGAGTCTATTATAGATTATATTAAGTGTACACCTAGATAGAATCGCGTGAAATCGTTATAGATTATATGATGGTTATTCCCATATAGTGTTGGGTGATCCCGATATAGATTAAAAGATGAGTTTGTCTAGATAACACTCCAATTCATTAGGTAATTATTATATTATCCTGAGAATTATTTTGAAAGTCGTTATTCAATTTATAAGGGTTATGTAAGGGTTTTTTAAGTGTTCTATAAAGATGATGTTCCAAGATACTGACATGTTTTATCTATGCTTGCTATGGGTTTATAATCTTTCCTTTATCAAGATTAATATCACATGGATCATGTTTATTGATTCTGATGACTCTTGATTTTGTTAAATCCTTATTCCATGTTTCATGATTGATGATTCATGCATTGAGGGAATGTGTTCTTTTATGATTTTTTCATGAATTCTAATTATTTCATCATAACATTATGCACTTATTATGCTCATTTATGATATTCAATTATTAATGCTTAATTTTACCCTTGTTGATCATTTGATCTCATCCTTCTTATGTTTCATTTTCCCTAGGTTATCAGGAAATGATGTTGAATGAATTATTTATATAAGGGATTTCATATGGATGATGATGATGATTTAATGTGGAATAATAGAATATAGGTTAAGTGGGAGAAATACTCATTTAATGATATGGGTATTGTTTATATAGGATATTGTACTAATTCTATATAAATCTATACCTAAAAAGTCATTGAGATTGTATGTGATCCAATTTTTTATTTTTATGTTTTAATGTTTCGATGAAAAAAATTGGGACAAAATTATCAGTATCAAATACAAAAATATAAATTTTACGGTTTCATCATCAGATCTGGGAGTGCGTGTTCTTAGATATTATAGTTGGTATCATAAGAATGGTTTAGATAACTTTGGATATTTTGAAGTTATCATGTAAGGTTATCTTAAGAGTTATAGGTCAATAAGATTAATGATGATCATAATTTCAAAGTATTAGATACCCCTTTTGAGGTTTAAAGCTATGAGATATTAAAGTTATTAATAAAAATTTCAGGATCCATTTTATTAGGTTAAATTATATTTAAATCTTTGGTTTAACATGAAGTATGCTTTTATATTTTATAAAAATAATATTTAAGGTATTGACAACCTTTAGGGTTTATATGAACTTAGATATTAACATAATTATGGGAACAATATGTTTATTATATAGATAACCATGGGATTGAAAAGTGATTTGGTAAATAAGTGATTAATGTTATACCAAAAAAAGATCAGTATATTTTGGTATTGAAAGATGAATGTTATGAGATAAAATTTGTGGTTAAAACTCTTTAATGTTGAGATGTTTTATAATGATTTAGTTTGAACTTTGGGTATTATTGTTGAATTTTGAAGATTAATGTATTATTTCATCATATGAATGTTTACTCATTTTGGGAATTATCTTACCATGTGCTAACCATTTTGGTTTTGGTTAATGTAAAAATATTGGTGGAATATATTGTTATCCCATTTATGTTTATATAACCCTTTAAAAGTTTATTTTTAGTGCTTCAGGCATGAAAAATTTATCTTGAATTTAGTTTGGAGAAAAGGATGATATTCTGATGAAAATTGGTTAAAGGATGAAATTGTACTTGTCAAGTAAGTATATTTCACTATTTTTTTTGTCCATATGGTGAAATAATCTCTTGAATTTACGAAAAGGATCCTGACACAAAAAATTTATCATATTACATTCATATCCAATGAATCATATGGTCTTTTAAATCATTATATATTTATGGTTTTGATGCCCTTAACTTTCATTGATCATTCACTTGTTTATGATTAATGACATGAATCACTCTCTATAATTATTTAAGCATTTCTTCTATGTCTAAAACTTCAAATCTCACCTATGTTCTCCTATTTGGAAACCTAGTATGTGTTATTCCAGATAACCCTCATACTTCCCCTTCACTTTTATCAAGAGGTTGTTTTATTAACCCTTCTTATGACTTGGGTTTACAAAAAATACATTTTAAAATGTCTATATTTTTTTTACTGATATGATGTTAAAATTGTGAGGATGCAATTTATTAAGGGGGGATTTAACAACCTGAGATTTTAAAATAAGAAAATTAAGTTAGATAGCATAAAAGACACAAAAAAATGAGCTTAGATGAGAATTCAACTCCCTATGTCTTTAAGATATATTTATTTTTAAATAAATTTGATCTCTTAAATGGTTTATGGTATGTGAAACCATAATGTTTTTATGTTTGATGGCGTATTCAACATGCAAACACCGAGCATAAATGACCCATGATATATATAATCATTATAACCTAGCCATTAAATTGGCGAGTATGAATAGTATTAACTACTTTATGAAAAATTCATATATATTTCATAATCAATATAAATTATAGAAAAAATTTTAGTAAATAATCAATCAATTTTTAGTAAAGTAATTTTATTTTTCAAAAATACCTTCTCTTCAAAAATGATTATTATTGTATTTTATGAAAAAAATAGAATTAATTTTTAGAAAATTTATAAAATTTATTTGATAAAAATAAATTAATTTTTTAAATCAAAATATTAAATTTAATTTTTTGAGTAATTTTTGGATTTTTCAGAAAATTTTGATTTTTAGTAAATAGTGAAAAAATACCGATTTTTGTAAAAATGTCATTTATTTTCAATAAATTAAGAAATTTACGAGTCACGTTATATTTTAAATATGATTTAATGTAACATAAAACTTATTTAGTTATATTTAATCCACTTAATTACATTTTAATCATCATAATATTGTATTTTAGTATAAGTTTGTTTTTGGGTTTAAAAGGGGATTTTCTGAAAACCTTTTTAAAGTGCATAATGTTTCTCCATTTTAATTAATTAAAATAATGCCTAATTTGGAATGTTTTAAATTAAATTTATAGATTATATATCATTAAAATTTAATTTATATTCATATAATTATTATTATTAGACATAGAGTTAATATAAAACCATCTTGTGCTTGAAAAAAATACACTTCTCAAAAACCTGTTTTTTCATTGTGTTTGTGAGGTTTTTTTAAATTTAATTTTTACACTTTTAGAAAATTTATTTATAAAAATAAAATTAATTTTTTAAATCATAATGTAAAAAATATATTAGGGTGAATTATTGAAAATTTTCTGAAAAGATTAATTTTATGATAAATAGTGAAAAATAATAAATTTTAATTGCAAACTACATTTTCATTTAAATTATTTACAAAGTAAAATTATATTTTAAATTGGTTATAAAAAAAATTAGTTAAATTATATATCTATTATTCCAATTTCTTTCATAATAATCAATTTTATATTGAAATTGGATGTAAAAACTTTGTAAACATTTGAACATTTTCTCTTTAAAAACTCACTTTCTCATTACGTGTATAGGATTAATTTTAAATTAATGTTTTCCACTTATGTGAAGTGAATTTAGAAAAATATCTTTTATAATTTTAATAATAATAATTTATTTTATATAATATGGAAAACTTAATTTTTTACCAAAATGAATAGTGAAAATAGTAAAAATTAATTACCATAGTTAAGGTAAAATTGGGTTTATCGAGGGTTAAAGTAAAAAATATAAGGGTTAAGATGACATAAAAACTTGTATAAAATATATTTTATCTCTATATTTAGACCTTATAACTTATATGGTCAGTAATTTTCTATTATTGGAGCCTTGTGACATGAAAAAAAAACCCGGGTAGAATTCATTAGTCTCAAAAGTTACAAGTGTGTCACTTGCCTCACTTATAAAAGGACACAACATATTATCCTATATTCACACTTTAAAACTCATTATTTTAGAAAATACCTACCCAAATAACTACTCTAATGCCCTATTCTCATCCTATAATCCTTAGTTTGGGTATAAGGCCAACCAAGAAAGTCCTTTGATTCAAACCCAAATAAGTTACCTGAAAAAGGGTAACATTTTTCAACGAGCATTTTTATATTATTTCTTCCTCCACCTCCTAGAATTATTATTAAAACATGATTATATAATAACCTCATTATATTAAATATAATTATATGTTATTAATTTAATATAATAATCCTAATTTTTCTCTTATTCCATCAAATGGGATCCAAAATCATCATTCGTGTGTACAATGGACTACCGCCTCACGAATCGATGTTATTAGTTTTTCCATTAACACCTCTCACGGTTTGTTATGATAATGGATATAAAGTATATGTGTGATAGTTATAATATAATTACACTTCAGGAGTCATTATATCATATATAAATTTCTTAATTTCCATTCCTTAGGGGATACGATAATGTCACACATGTGTGCAGCGGACTACCATCTCACAAAGCGATGTGATTCAGTTTTCACTAACACATTACATGGAAGGTAATAAGGATAACTTTAATGAATATATGTGATATAAATGACATAATTATGATATTAATGGCATAATTGTAATTCTTAAAATATAATATATCATTTTCTTTCTTACCTTTTAACTCACTCAATGATGATAACGTTGTTCGTGTACGTGTGGACTGCCGCATTCACAAAGCGATGTGACTCTCTTTTGTCAACACAACACATGGATAATATATATAAGTATATTTAAAGAAAAAAATGTTATTTATGATATTATTATTATTTTATAAAGATAAAATATTACTCACCTCATTTCTATAATGATCATTTATAAATGTAAATGTTACCCATGAGTACATACAACCCATTGTCTCCATAATCGTAACACACTTCATTTTTCATAATCACCTTCCATAATTGGTATTAAAAATTATAATTGATGTATAAATATTATAATCATATCATTATTATTATTTTAGAGATGATATAACTATATTATATTCATAAGAATTGGAACTTTCATAACAAAGCACGAATGAGAAAACAAGGTAATTAACACATGAAACAAATAATGGAAGATTATTATCGAACGGGTGATGAGATTTTATAAAGAGATCATATATGATATTATAAATATTAATATGGTTCTTTAATAAGTTAATAACATTTTTAAAACCACTATATAGAAGGTTAAATAACGTTCAACCAAAATAGAGCATGAGGTATGAGATATCTTTGTTCAATTTCCATTCATTGGGTTAAACTTCCAATTCATAGATTGTGTTATGCTAAGATTATGTGTGTAATGAAATTTTATTATTTTATGTTTTATTTCCACTTTTTTTATTTACATTTGATACATATATTCAATTCATTTATTAATCATCGCTTTAATGATATGATATTTGTAAGGTATTTTCATCTCAATTTGACTTCTTTGAGACTTATGTCATGTAATGCCGAAAATTAAATTTTTTATTATTCAAAAAATTTGAATAAAAAGTGAGAAACCATACATGACATCAGATACTTAAAAACAACTAAACCACCATGGTATAAAATATTATGTCCAAACAACTCATTCAATCCTACACTGAAGATCCCCTACCCAGCATCAAAAATATTAAGATCAACATCCACCTACTCATAGCTACTCGGAAGTTATCCTGTGCACGAATGAACATGCCTAGTACTGATGTAAAAGCCATACCCTCTCAAACAACCAATTCTGGAAGTAAGGACATGGAGAAAACCCACTACTCTGAACTCTATCTGGAGAAACCCCTTGTAAGAGAACAGTTGCAGTGACCCTCAAACCTTGAACCGCAGGGCCACAAGGAGAACGCCACCACAAAAAGCATATCATGATGCAAAAATTTCATAGCATCACAATTAAAACTTCACAGTACCCCTACACTTCAAAGCTTCACTAGTCACCTCCACAAGAAAAATTTATGAGGTGTATATACAGCCCATTCGAATTGTAAAATCGTGAATTTTTTTATTCTCATGATATTTTAAGTTTAATTTAATGTTATCCTTTCATGGGGATTGCGATTCAAATTTAACAAAATGGTAAGAGTTTTATAGTACAATCTCATTGATTATCAGGATTGTTTATGATTAAGTATCTAATGTTGAAATATTATGATCTATCTCTTAATTATTATCCTTTTATTATTATACTATGTTTTTTAATGATATTTTCAAGTAATATTACCATTTACACTCTTTGGTACATAAAATAATTGAGAAATGTTCTTAATAAAATCAAAATTCATTTCTCTCTTCGGTTGGAAATCTATTTTCTATCAAAACCATGTTTTCAAAAAAAATCAAAAATGTTTTTAGGATTTTCAAAATTATTTATTAAATTCATTTCTACTGAATTTTTTATTTTAAAAAAATGATTTCAAATGATTCTTTATTTCATTTTCCAAATAGTACCTGTTTCTATTTTATTAAAAAAGTGAAAGGAATATTTGTTTTAATGTGTACAACATGAATAGTATTTCCAGCCATCATGACCACTAAAATGTTTTACAACTTATTTTATAAGTTTAAAATATTTTCTTCAAAGAAAAATTGTTTTCAAAATGTTTTGTGAACTTTTAGTTTTAAAAATTTGTTTTCAAAATGAAAAGGATATTTTTCACGACCCGACCTCGGGGCCCGTGCCGTGACTACCCCAAGTCCGCCTTCCATAGGCCAGGGGCTGGCGACTAGCACCAAAGGCATAAATCCCGAAAACTGGGAAGGCATTGCCTTTATAAAAGTAACAAACACCACAAAGTACAAGCAATAGAAGTAAACACTAAGTAAAAACTGAGAACAAAAGTAAGTGCGGAAAAGTAAGTGGTCCAGTATACAAACTCAAACTGAAAGTAAAGTACAACTGGAAAGGGAAACAGCAACTAAAAAGTAAAGCCGCAGCATCGAGCCATCCCCTGGAAGTCCCACCTGAAGGGTGGATATAGATAGCCTCCACTGCTCCTCAGGTCCCGTCGAACGCTTCGAGTACGTCCCGCCCAGTGGTCCACCTCCAGGTACCGTCCTGCTCCGCAAGCCTCAACCACGATCAGCGATGTCCGTCGTCTGCAACCAACACAATGTAGTGCGGGCATAGCCCGTGCAGGGGTGAGTATAACGATACTCAGTAGGGACCCCGAGACCCTCAAGGTCTAACTAAAACCAATAAGGATAACCTCAAAGAAGATCTCAACCAAGCGCGCCAAACTCTTCCTCTGTCGAGTACAGAGGGCCTGCTGCTACAACCAAGCGCGCCGGACTCCTTGAACTTCTGTAGTACTCCACCTGTCGAGTACTGTGGTCCTGCTGTTACAACCAAGCACTTCCCACCATTGGTCTGCCACTACAACCAAGCTCTCCCCCTCATAGGTTCTAGAGGTACTCCTTCTGTTGAGTACCACGGGTCTGCCGCTACAACCAAACGCTTCTCCGCCATGGGTCTGCTACTACAACCAAGCGCTCCCCCTCATAGCCTCCAGAGATACTCCTTCTGTTGAATATCGCGGGTCTGCCGCTACTACCAAGCACTCCTCCATTGTGGGTCTGCCGCTACAACCAAGCGCTCCCCACTGGGTTATCCGAAACACACCGAGTCGATGAATCAGCAGTCGTCAAGTCTCAGCCAGCTACTAGGTATCTGCACTCTGCTAGCTCGTCACCGAGAGGGTTCGCTCCACGAGCCACAGGTTGATACTCCAAGTATCACAAAGTTCCAAAAAGAAGTATCTCAAGGACCGCCTCATCATAGGGGCCTCAACGCAACAGACGGTGAGTCAGTCGGACGCCCGGTCTGTGAGTTACTAGCCTTTTCATCCCAGGGGCCCGGTTGTTTTCGTGTGCGAACCAACCCGGCCATATCTTGACTATACCCCGAACTCTCATAGGGTATTCTCATAGGGACCGTTTCTCAACGTGATCACCAACGCCGCTGACGGTTCGTCAAACGGACGTCCGGTTTGAAAGTTATTGGCTTTTTCGTTCCAGGGGCCCGGTTGGGTTTTAAGGAAAAACCAACCCTACCATACTCCACCTGCGTCCAAACCTCAGGAGAAGTAATCCAAAAGATCCGTCTCACTTAGAGGAATCCAACCAAGTCGACGGCACGTCAATCGGACGTCCGGAGCTCAAGTTATGAGCGTTTCCGCTCCGAGGGCCCGGTTGGTTTCATGTACGAACCAACCCGGCTGAACCCAAAGTATTCCAAAACCTTGAGTGCGATATACCGAAACGACCGTCTCGATCCAAGGATCACATCGCCTCTGACGGTGCATTGATCGGAGGCGCTTATCTCAAGTTATGATTAAAAGACCGAAAAGGTCCGAAAAAGGGGGGTCTGGGCCAGAACCGACCCGGCCCAACCCCCCCTGGGTCGGCCCAAACCGGGTCAACCCGACCCGGGTCCGACCCGAATGGCATGACCCGGCCCGGCCGGGGTGGCCCGACCCGGCCTGGGCGCGACCCGGCCCGGTCGCCAGGCGGGTCGGCTCGGCAGGTTACGGCCGAGCGGAGCTGGGGGCGTGCTGCCCCCGCGTGAGGGAACTGTGGCCCCGCGTGGGGCCGCCCTTGCCAGCGGATGCGGCCGGGCTGCCGCATCCCGTTCCCCTCCAGGCTCGCATGGTCGCGGGACCGCATGCTACCGCTGCGACTTCCGTCGCGGCGGTTCCTTCCGGCGGCGCGCCGGGTGCCGCCGCCTCCTGCCGTCGGCGCCGCCGTGCCGGCGAGGCACGCCGACGGGCCACTCCGCGGACCACCGGACGAGTTCCGGTGGTCGGAAAAATGCGCCGTCTTCGCCAACGGCCCTCCCGAGGCCCGCCCTTCACTGCGAGGACCTCACATCGCTCGTGCGGCTTGATTTGTCATCGTCCGCCATTCCACACACCAAGAACGAAAAGGGTGGTGGGTTCGGACTTGTTCGTTGGTCCGAACCCACCGCGTTAGTGGTTTTAAAAGTCTCACAACAAATATTTAATTATACGTCATGGGTATAAAATCAAAAAGATTTAAAAGATTCAACCCCTACCTCAACGTAGTCGTCAAACGTGAGTTCTTCGCGGAATTTACCGTCGCGGAAGAAGAGGATCATCGCATCGCGTCGTCGCGGTACACGGCGTCGTGTTGACGATCTTTGAAGGTTAAAAGCACATAGATTTAATTGTTCCAATTAAACCCATGTTGAGGATAAAATCCACAAAGGAAAATAAAAGAACCGCAATCCCCTACCTCAATCGATTGTTGATCGAAGATTTTCATGGGAAAGAAACATCGCGGAAGAACGTCGCGGAAGTAGAATCGTCAGCGTCGCGGTACACGACGTTGCGTCGTTGATCTCCGAGGGTTCGGCATTCATCGTCGCCTTTCGTCAAAGGCCGGAATTCTTCGTCGGCAACGATACGTTCTCCGCGTTCTTCGCGTTCTTCGCGAAGGAGGATGAAGATAGAGTTTCTCCAAATCCTCTCAACAAGCCACACCCAAGAAAAACATGTGTTGGTATTATTTTATTCTTATGCCAACAATTTAAAATTCAAAGTTAAGAAACGAATCATTAATACGATGAATTAATGGTAACGACTTAACTGCCCAATTAATAGGGGCGTTAAGAATTTAAGAAAATGCATCGATTGACTTTCATTTAAAAATGGGTTTTATGTGGGTGCGTTACTTAGAGGAAAAGAAACGGTGGGGCACGTGCGGGCCCCACCTCACAAATATCCTACCAAGAGGGTAGGATATTTTGAGTTCTACCCTATCCGCTTCAACTTAGCTTAAGTGGCTTTAAGTGGCTTTAAATGGCTTATGTGAAATAAAATAAATTTGCCGCACCACTTTATTTTATTTCTTAACTTAACCCCAAAAATTAAAAACCACACCCGAGCAAACACAACTCCAGAAATGGCGTTTCTAAGCAAATACCAGCACTGCGATTTCATTCGTTCCCTCAGAATTTGATTCCAAGCACCGGCTCAAAAGTTAGAAAAATCCGCTCATTCGTTCACTAAACGTACCCGAGCCAAACTTTGGAAAATGATTTCGGGCACACCAGGCCTCGGAATCAGGTGCCGTCAGAAACTGCAGTCTTGTAAAATTACAAAGAAAATTAAGAAAAAAATTTCCTTGAATTTTACAGGTCTTTACATTACTCCCACCTCAGGGCTTTACGTCCCCATAAAGCTTTAACACAACCTAAGGATACAAAAGCGGTATTGAGCACGCATCTGAGCCTCCCGCTCCCAAGTGCTCTCCTGGAGGTTCTCATGCTGCCATCTGGTGCGCACTAGAGGGATCAATCGTCCCCGTAGGACCCGCCCCTGTCGTTCGTCAACCTCTATCACAAAATTTGCCCCATCGCTAGAGTCGAACTCCCCATGGTCGATAACATGCGCCAGGTCGTGCTCGTATCTCCTCAGCTGAGATATGAGGAAGATGTCGTGCACCCGGTGTAACTGAGGTGGATGGGTCCAGCGGTAAACCACCTCGCCTTCCCCGTTGGGGACCTAAAAGGGTCCAATTGAAGCGCGGATACCACTTGCCGCCCTGTCCAAAACTCCGTAACTCACGTAGAGGTGAGACCTGTAGGAAAAACGTGGTCGCCATCCTCGAACTCTAGTGGCCTTCGCCTCCTGACAGCATAAGTCCTTTGTTGGCTCTGAGCTGTCATCATCCACTCCCGGGTGACTTTGACCTATTCTGGTCCTACAAGAGCTACCAAGATTTCTTCTTTGCCGATAAGAGAAATCCAGTCTCATCCCCTGGATGAACCACGTTCTTCATCTAATACAGTCAATCCCGAAATGGATGATATTAATCCATACCAAGGATGACGTCGTAAGGCCTCGACGCTATTACCAAGAGATCCGACCGTTACTCTCGCCTCCAAGGGTTGAGTCACACTGTCGGCATCAGTGTGTGGTAACTGGGTCTCCTCCAGTAGGTATCACAAAAGTGAGGGTCAAGTCAATGGTTTTTAAATCGGAACCTCTTAGTATCAACAAAAAGAGAGGACAGGAAAGTAAATGCCACAAGGAAAGGTGTCTTTTATTACTGCAACTCAAAGTACAAAGACACAAAGCATCAACAAACAACATCAACAGAGCTAGAAGCAACATGAACAAAAAAAGTCTCCAGGTCTGGAGCTAGTCCCGCTCCTGTCCATCTGCTCCCAGAGCTCCATGATCATAGACTTCAGCTGCCTACAGCTGAGCTCTCCCACGTCCACCTGTTCCGTGCGGTCGGGGTGGACCTCCTGGTGGTGGTGGTGGAAACACCTCGAAGCGTCGTCCACCTCCAGCTACAGGGCCAGCTCCCCGCCACGGTCCCCTGCTCCATGCGGTCCGCCTTGATCGAACCTCTGCCTCTACCTGGAAGGTCCTTTGTTCATCTGCTAGTTATCTATATGGCGGGTCGGACAGTCACGAGCCATGTGACCAACCCCGCTGCAGGAGTAACACTGCCCGCGCATGGTAAGTCGTTCTCCACCCCGGGTGCCTCGCACAAACGATCCTGTGTCATGCGGTCGACCACCTGTAGGTCCCGTCCTCTTGGACCTCTGCGTCATCTGTCTACTGCCTGCTGCAAAAGACTCTACTGCATGTCGGCTAGTGGTGGGTCCTGCTGCTGGAGACTGCTCAGCAAAGAAACTCTCCACTAAGAGGGCTCGCTCTAACACCCCTGTCTGTGTCGGAATGCTATGAGAAACAACTGAAGCTATGATCTCTCGCCTGATCCCCTTCTCAAAGATTCAGGCCCTGAAGAATGGGTCTCGTACCATATCCTTCGAATAGCGCGAGAGATCGGTAAACCTCGCCGTGTACTGGGCTACTATCATGCTGCCTTGCCGCAGCTATAGCAACTCCTGGATGTGCACCGCTCGGAGGGTGGTTGGGACGAACTCTGAGCGAAAAAGGCTCTCAAAGTCCGTCCAAAGGAGAGATGCCTCATCGTGCACCTAGAGAATCAAGCTCCACCATCGCCCCGCTACTGCGTGCAGTAGGCTCGCTGCGAGGATCACCATGAGGTCTGTCGGTGTCCTCACTGACCTGAAAACTCGTACAACTACCTCCAGCCAATCATCGGTGGCCTGGCGGTCCGTCTCCCCGCGGAACCTGAGCGGTCGCTGGCTCTGGAACTCGTGCAGTGCACTAAGGCGATGTGCATCATCAGCGGCTGGGGCTGGAAGCATCGGTGGATCGGCGGGTAAAGGTACTGTCGGTGCCTCTGCTGTCAAAGGGCCCTGTACCGAGGCCTCGTCACTCGGTGGGTTGTCGTCACACACAACTCTCGAAACCCTAGTTGGCTGCCATCGTGGGGCCATCCTGAAAAGAGACAGGTGCGCCACGGTCAGAACAGTATACCTGGTGAGATGACACAAAGTAATCACAAAGAAAACTTGAAACACACATGCAATCAATGTTTTCGTGCATTAAGTCAGAAATTAGAAGTCAGGGTCCTGGTGTACGGATACGTTGGCCGCCGCACCAACACTGGACTCCCTGGACTGATAACCACACCCAATACGCTTAACATTATTGCTTCACATAGAAAAAAAAAGATCAGAGTCCAAAGTCCTGCGGTAGAACCGAACCTCCCTCTGATAACAATTTTTCATGACCCAACCTCGGGGCCCATGCCGTGACTACCCCAAGCCCGCCTTCCATAGGCCAAGGGCTGGCGACTAGCACCAAAGGCATAAATCCCGAAAACTGGGAAGGCATTGCCTTTATAAAAGTAACAAACACCACAGAGTACAAGCGGTAAAAGTAAACACTAAGTAAAAACTGAGAACAACAGTAAGTGCGGAAAAGTAAGTGGGCCAGTATACAAACCCAAACTGAAAGTAAAGTACAACTGGAAAGGGAAACAGCAACTGAAAAGTAAAGCTGTAGCGTCGAGCCGTCCACTGGAAGTCCCACCTGAAGGGTGGGTACAGATAGCCTCCACTGCTCCTGAAGTCCCACCGACCGCTCCGAGTACGTCCCGTCCAGTGGTCCACCTCCAGGTACTGTCCTACACCCCAAGCCTCAACCACGATCAGCGCTGTCCGTCGTCTACAACCAACACAACGTAGTGCGGGCATAGCCCGTGCAGGGGTGAGTATAACGATACTCAGTAGGGACCCCGAGACCCTCAAGGTCTCACTAAAACCAACAAGGATAACCTAAAAGAAGATCTCAATAGATAACCTCTACTTAGATATATGACCATACATATACCTTAGTTATCAAGTAACCCATCTCAATCTTGAGGAAACATAAAGATTACAGACTCAGCTCAACCAGGATTTTATTCATGACGTCGAAACCATAGGTACTGGAGAACTCCTCCTCCATTGAGTATAGTGGGCCTGCCGCTACAACCAAGTGCGTCGAACTCTTCCTCTATAGAGTACAGAGGGCCTGCTGCTACAACCAAGCGCACCGAACTCTTCCTCTGTCGAGTACAGAGGGCCTGCCGCTACAACCAAGCACACCGGACTCCTTGAACTGCTGTAGTACTCCACCTATCGAGTATTGTGGGCCTGCTGCTACAACCAAGTGCTTCCCACCATGGGTCTGCCGCTACAACCAAGCGCTCCCCCTCATAGTTTCCAGAGGTACTCCTTCTGTTGAGTACCGTAGGTCTGCCTCTACAACCAAGCTCTCCTCCGTCGTGGGTCATCTGCTACAACCAAGCGCTCCCCCTCATAGCCTCCAGAGATACTCCTTCCGTTGAGTACTGCGGGTCTGCCGCTACTACCAAGCGCTTCTCCGCCGTGGGTCTGCTGCTACAACCAAGCGCTCCCCACTGGGCTATTCGAAACACACCGAGTCGATGAATCAGCAGTGGTCAAGTCTCAGCCAGCTACTAGGTATATGCACTCTTCTAGCTTGTCACCGAGAGGGTTCGCTCCATGAGCTAAAGGTTGATACTCCAAGTATCACAAAGTTCCACGAAGAAGTATCTCAAGGACCGCCTCGTCATAGGGGCCTCAACACAATAGACGGCGCGTCAGTCGGACGCCCGGTCTGTGAGTTACTAGCCTTTTCGTCCTAGGGGCCTGATTGGTTTCGTGTGCGAACCAACCCGGACGTATCTTGACTGTACCCCGAACTCTCATAGGGTATGCTCATAGGGACCGTTTCTCAACGTGATCACCAACGCCGCTGACGGTTCGTCAAACAGACGTCCGGTCTGAAAGTTATTGGCTTTTTCGTTCCAAGGGCTCGGTTGGTTTTTAAGGAAAAACCAACCTGACCGTACTCCACCTATGTCCAAACCTCGGGCGGAGTAAGCCAAAAGATCCTTCTCACTTAGAGGAATCCAACCAAGTCGACGACACATCAATCGGACATCCGGAACTCAAGTTATGAGCGTTTCCGCTCCGAGGGCCCGGTTGATTTCGTGTACGAACCAACCCGGCCAAACCCAAAGTATTCCAAAACCTTGAGTGCCATATACCGAAACGACCATCTCAATCCAAGGATCACATCTCCGCTGACGGTGCGTCGATCGGAGTCCCATAGCTCAAGTTATGAGAAAAAGATCGAAAAGGTCCGAAAACGGGGGGTCTGGGCCCGGACCGACCCAGCCCAACCCCCCCCCCCCCCCCCGAGTCGGCCCGAACCGGGTCGACCCGACCTGGTTTCGGGTCCGACCCGGATAGCGTGACCCGGCCCGGCCGGCGTGAGCGCGGCCCGGTCGCCAGGCGGGTCGGCTCGGCCGGTTACGGCCGAGCGGAGAGGGGGGCGTGCTGCCCCCACGTGAGGGAACTGCGACCCCGCGTGGGGTCGGCCTTGCCAGCGGACGCGGCTGGGCTGCCGCGTCCCATTTCCGTCTGGTCCCGCGCAGTCGCGGGACCGCGTGCTTTAGCTGCGGCTTTAGCCACGGCAGTTCCTTCCGGCGGACCACCGGATGAGTTCCGGTGGTTGGAAAAACGCGTCGTCTTCACCAACGGCCCTCCTGGGGCCCGTCCTTCACTGCGAGGACCTCACATCGCTCGTGCTTCTTGATTTGTCGTCGTCCGTCGTTCCGCACACCAAGAATGAAAAGGGAGGTGGGTTCGGACTTGTTCGTTGGTCCGTACCCACCGTGTTAGTGGTTTTAAAAGTCTCACAACAAATATTTAATCATACGTCGCGGGTATAAAATCACAAAGATTTAAAAGAATCAACCCCTACCTCAACGTAGTCGTCGAATGTGAGTTCTTCGCAGAGTTTACCGTCACGGAAGAAGAGGATCGTCGTGTCGTGGAAGGGGCGTCGCGTCGTCGTGGTACACGGCGTCGCGTCGACGATCTCTGAAGGTTAAAAGCACACAGATTTAATTGTTCCAATTAAACCCATATTGAGGATAAAATCCACAAAGGAAAATAAAAGAACCGCAATCCCATACCTTAATCGATTGTTGATCGAAGATTGTCGCGGGAAAGAAACGTCCCGGAAGAATGTCGCGGAAGTAGAATCATCGGTGTCGCGGTACACGGTGCCGCGTCATTGATCTCCGAGGGTTCGGCATTCTTCGTCGCCTTTCGTCGAAGGTCGGCGTTCTTCGTCGGCGACGATGCGTTCTTCGCGTTCTTCGCGTTCTTCATGAAGGAGGATGAAGATAGAGTTTCTCCAAATCCTCTCAACAAGCCACACCCAAGAAAAACATGTGTTGGTCTTATTTTATTCTTATGCCAACAATTTAAAATTCAAAGTTAAGAAACGAACCATTAATACGATGAATTAATGGTAATGACTTAACTGCCCAATTAATAGGGGCGTTAAGAATTTAAGAAAACGCATCGGTTGACTTTCATTTAAAAAGGGGTTTTATGCGGGTGCGTTACTTAGAGGAAAAGAAACGGTGGGGCATGTGCGGGCCCCACCTCACAAATATCTTACCAAGAGGGTAGGATATTTTGAGTTCTACCCTATCCATTTCAACTTAGCTGAAGTGGCTTTAAGTGGTTTTAAGTGGCTTAAGTGAAATAAAATAAATTTTTCGCACCACTTTATTTTATTTCTTAACTTAACATCAGAAATTAAAAACCACACCCGAGCAAACGCAACTCCAGAAATGGTGTTTCTAAGCAAATACCGGCGCTGCGATTTAATCGGTGCCCTCGAAATTTGATTCCGAGCACCGGTTCAAAAGTCAGAAAAACCCACTCGTTCGTTCACTGAACGTACCCGAGCCAAACTTTGGAAAATGATTCCGGGCACACCGGGCCTCGGAATCAGGTTCCGTCAGAAACTGTGTTCTTGTAAAATTCCAAAGAAAATTAAGAAAAAAATTTCCTTGAATTTTACGGGTCTTTACAATATTTTACTCATGATTAATTTTAGATATATTTTTATTATACTTTTATTCATTAATGATGAAAACCCTTTATTATTACTCCATTGGGTATAAGTTTTATTGATACTATTATTCTTCTTTCTCTAAATGGATTAAGATTTTTTCATAGAGATTTTTATATAATCCATTTCTTTTCTATGATTTAATCATGTTGTATAGAGATTGTTATGGAACCCATTTCATTTCCATGATTTAATCATGTTTCAAAGATATTGTTATAGAACCCATTTCTTTTCCATGAGGTAATTATGTTTCAAATAGATTTTAATGGAACCTATTTATTTTCCATGGGTTAACCATGTTTTAAATAGATTGTAATGGAAATCGTTTCTTTTCTATGGGCTAACCAGGTTTCATAGTGATTATTATAGAACCCATTTTTTCCATTTGTTAACCATGATTCAAAAAGATTGTTATGGACCCCAATTCTTTTCCATGGGTTAATGGTGTTTCAAAGAGATTGACATGAAACTCATTTCTTTTCCATGGGCTAATCAAGTTATAAAAGTAATAATGATTGTTTCTATGATTTTTTTGATAAAATCACTATGTAATTTATTCATGTTGTGGTTCTTAGAAATTATATATGTTGGGTGTGCCCATATAGAATTGGGTGATCCCATTATATCTTATATAATGGGTGTGCCTAGGAAGAAACGGTTAAGTCTGATATAGCTTAAATAATGGGTGTGACCTGATAATGCTTTAATGCATTTGGTAATGATTATGTTATCTAGAGAATTATATTGGAATTAGACCATATGGTTATTCCATTTGTAAGGGTTCTATAAGTTATTTGTAAGTGTTCTATAAAGATGATGTTTCAAGACACCAACATGTTTTATCTTTGATTTCTACGGGTTTATAGTGTTTCCTTTGATCAAGATTAATATAACATGGATCATGACTATTGATTTTGATGACTCTTGATTTTTTTAAAGCCTTATGTCATGTTTCATGTTTGATGATTAAGGAATTTATGGGTATGTGTTCTTTTAAGATTCTCTCATGCACTCTGATTATGTATTCATACCCATATGTACTTCTTATTTTCATTGATTACATTCACTTGTTATTGATTATTTTTACCCTCACTGAGTATTTGAGCTCGTCATTCTTATGTTTCCTTCTCCCCAGGTTATCAAGAAATGATATTGAACAAATTATGTCCAGAATTGATTTCATATGAATGATGATGATGAATTAATGCGGAATAATAAAATCTGGGTTAAGTGGGATAAATTCTCTTTTAACAACTTGGGTATTGTTTATGTAGGATTTTTTCCTAATTCTCTAAAAATAAAAACCTAAAAGGCCCTTGAGAATTTAAGTGATAAATTTTTTCCTTTTGATGCTATAAGGTTTAGATGGAAAACATCGGGTCACAATTATCGATATCAAATTTGAAAATGTAAAGTTTTTGATTTCTGCACCGGGTCCAGGAGTGAGGGTTCTGATCTTTTATATTAACCAACTACTAATAAATATTGAAAATTATTATTTGTAATTAATATTTATTAGTAATTACATATTAATAATTATTACCAAAATAGCTCACCTATGGATTTGGAAACCAAACCCATTACCCCAAATTTATTAATAAAAAAGAAAATGTACAAGGAATGAAAATCGTTAAGAAAGGAAAACAAATGACAACATCAAAAGAAAAAAAATCCAAAACAGTAAGTCAATTCCTATTTATCAAATCCCAATGATATTTTCTTCTTCCCTTTGAATGTTGACCTCTTCACCATGTCTTGGCCCTTTGTGGGGGCTCATATTCTTCATCTGATTAAGATTTAGAGGAGACCACTAGAATGTAGCAGATCTTGAATTGCCAGGATTGATCTAGAAAATCCATCATTGAATTAGATCAAAATAAATCTTCAATGTTAATTGAAAGAAACTTCTAAATAGTTAAATAGTTAGTGAAATCAAATACATCTGGCTCCATCGTAGAGAAAGTTCTTTCAATTTGGGAGAAGTTCCAATCTGTAGCTTCTTGACTGGGGCCTTCAGTGGGTCTTTCACCTTCCTTGTCCTCTGGATGTATGATACTAGAGTTCATGGCCCGCACAGTATCACAATATTCATCATAGACCTTTCCAAAAGACATATATGAATTTTTCATTATATCATTAATGTGGTAAGGTAAAGACCACCCCACATTCTCTATGCCATCATCACTACTGTGTGTGGGGTTTTGTAGAAACTTGTTACCTAGAGGATCAGTTTGCATTGGGATCAGAGTAGATGGAACCTACATGGAATGAGATTGTAACTCATATACTTTGGAATTTTGAGGGATGCCCAATTGGAATCTGACTACATCCATCAATATTTTCTTTCATTTAGTTAGTGATTCTTGTTGAGTGTCCGACCTAGAGCCCTGTCCAGAAATGTCCCCTTCATCCTTATCTACCAACTGATTGTTTATCCAAGTTAGAGAACTTTTCATTACCGGCTGAGGACCAGTCTTCATTAATTTAAATGATACATTTTTCTCTAGATTTATTTTTTCCTTTTCTTTTGTCCATGGGTAAAGATCGCTCCTTCTACATTTCATAATCAACTTCTCCCTACACATCAATCTCAAACTCAGTTTAAGCATCAGATAAAACAACATTTTAAGACATCAATTCACCATTCTTGCATAGAAAATCTCTATCATACATGACAGTAGGTGTCAACAACTATTCATCTTATGCACAGTTTGCCCACAAAATCTTTTTATATGAGGGATGATTCTCACCATCCACACCAGAAGTTTGTATATCTTCCTCCCTAGTTTTAAAATCCAGAACTTCATCCCCAACAAGCTCTAGACAAGAGCATAAGAGCGAGTACCTGCAGACACCCCTACCCATGCAGCCTTCGCATATGAACAAAAATGTTCCCTCTGGTCATGCTTCTTTAAAAGTGTTCCATCCCCAAGAAGAGTTATATTAGAAGGAAACACATGGACAACCCTCTCATTCTGAGTCCTACCCTGATTATTCCCATGAGGGTCAGGGGTTTTGACCTTTTAATTTTTTTGAAACATTGATTCTCATCATGGACTCTAGTAGAACAAACAGAACATATCACTATCCTTATACAATTCATGTTATTGTGTCCAATCATTCTACAGCCCGAATAGAAACAAATTATTTTTTTATACTCAATCTGTAGTGCGATATTATCATCCTCAACTAAGAGGATTACTTTTTCAACAAGAGTTGTGAACAGATCAATTTCAACCAGAAATCGAGAGTAGTGGCTAAAATTTGGCTAACTTCGTGTCTTTATCCATTTTAATGGGAATTTTGATCGCAACAACAATGTCATACAGAATGTGTGAGTGATAAAGTATCTAGTTTAACTAATGCACCTTGACCCATGATTAAACAAAAGAGTTGCGTACCTGTAACGGGTTGAAATCATGATCTCATTTCTGAATATGAAGAATACTTGGGTTTAGTGATAGTGAACCAAATCACTACCTTCTTATTTTCAATTGCTCAATGGGGGAAATTGATATGGTATAACCCATTGAATGAGGTTGAAGTGTTAATCTCTTCCAGATTTATATTAAAAAAAATAAACCTAACCTTTTACAATATGATATTTTGATTGAGTGTGCCCAAATTCGGCTATATCCTCTCCAATAGCAAGATAAGATGTACATCCACTATAAAAATTATAGGTAAAATGAAGATTCACGACCGAAATAGGACTTTAATATCAGTTTTAGACCAAACACATGGAAAAATATAACTAAAGACAAAAAATATTATGAATTATAAAATAAAAAAAATCTAACTTAATATAAAATATGGGAGGTCCATTGGTTTTGATCTTTGTTTTACATTTCCCCAAAATCATATTCAGGGAAACAGTGGATGACTAAAGGAGAGAACCATGGGAAAAGCACCTGATTGCTCCACTCCCACCCACACAAACCCACTCCTCCACCATCTCCACCTACCCGCCACGGTCCAACTCAAAACATCCCAGTGGTTGAGCTCACCAGTGTTGTCGAAGACCTTAGCACCTACATCCCAATCATCCTCACCCTAACCCTCATCTCTAGCCTCAACCTCAGTGCCACCATCATCTTCACCACCCTTCACAACATTGACATCAGCGTCTAGTTTTGCATCACCATTCTGGTTCAGCCCATGAAGTCCATCACCGCCATCACGATCATCGAACGCCTCTTTGTCTCGCAGATCGCTACCACCAGAATCTCCACCGCAGCCGTCATCTTCCTCCTTAGCTCCACTGGCCTCATAACTTACTCTATCAGTACATACCCCTCCCCTTCATCTGTGGCATGCAGCTCTCACAGGCTCTCTCCTTCATGTTTTCAGTTGAGTTTTTCTATACGCTTTCTTTTTTTTTTAAACGGCGTAGGTTAATTTTTTTTTAAAATATGCCATTAAGGCGGCATCACTGATGCCACTTTTTCCCTAAAAAAATAATTTTTTATTTTAATTATGTCTTTTATATATTTAAAATTTTAATGTTTTATTATTATGTTTTTTTTGTTATAAATATATATATATATATAACTTAATATTTCAACATAATTTATCTTTTATTCAAGTACATGAGTTTGCTAACCTATAAAATATAAACTATAAGACCGATATGAATAAAATTTTAAACATTGATTAAACATATAACTAGTAGTAGAAAATAAAAATAGTTTTATTAAAAAATGTTAATGAAAAAATAATTTATAAGATTTCCAATCTACCTACTTGAAACATAAAAGTGTTTCAAGTATATGACTTTTGTAGCCTATAAAATATAAACTATATGACTGATATGAATGAAATTTTAAACATTGATTAAACATATAACTGGTAGTTGAAAATAAAAATAATTTCTTATAAAATATTGATGAAAAATAATTTATAAGCTTTCTAATCCACCTAATTGAAACATAAAAATGTTTCAAGTATGTGACTTTGCTAGCCTATATAATATAAACTATAGGAAAAATATGAATGAAATTTTAAACATTGTTTAAAAATATAATAAGTAGTTGAAAATAAAAAAAATCTTAAAAAATGTTGATGAAAAGTAATTTATAAGATTTCGAATCCACCACTTGAAACTAAAAAATGTTTCAATTATGTGAATTTTCTAGCCTATATAATATAAACTATAATACCAATACGAATAAAATTTTAAACATTGAATAAACATATAACAATTAGTTGAAAATAAAAATAATTTCTTAAAAAATATTGATGAAAAATAATTTATATGATTTCTAATCCAACTACTTGAAACATAAAAATGTTTGAAGTATGTGCCTTTTCTAGCCTATATAATATAAACTATACGACTGATATGAATGAAATATTAAACATTGATTAAACATATAATAATTAGTTGAAAATAGAAATAATTTCTTAAAAATGATGATGAAAAATAATTTATATGCTTTCTAATCCACATACTTGAAACTTAAAAATGTTTCAAATATGTGACTTTTCTAGCTTATATAATATAAAATATAAGACAAATATGAATGAAATTTTAAACATTGATTAAAAATATAATAAGTTGTTGAAAATAAAAATAATTTCTTAAAAATTGTTGATGAAAAATAATTTATAATCTTTCAAATACACCTACTTGAAACTTAGAAATGTTTCATGTACATGACTTTGCTAGATTATATAATATAAACTATAAGACCGTTATGAATGAAATTTTAAACATTGGTTAAAAATATAATAAGTAGTTGAATTTTTAATTTTTATTTATATGGGTCTTATAGTTTATATTTTATAGGATTTCAAAGTCAAGTAGGTAGCTTAGGATCCTCCTCAACATTCATTCTTTTCAGTCTCACTTTTGAGTTACTTTTCTTACATTCTTTTCATTATCATTTATTTATTTTATTTATGAAACTATTTATTTTCAACAACTTTTTAGATGATTAGGCTATCTTTTAAATTTTATTTACATTGTTTTAGACTGTGTATTTTATAATATTTTAAAGTTATTTACTTGAAATTTAATAATTATTCCTATGTTTTAAGTAATTGACTTTGAATACTGTCAAATATAAACTATGCCTAAAATATAAATGAAAGCTGAAATAATGGATAAACAGATAATAAGTGCTAATAGTAATAATTGTATTTTTCATTTCATTATACATAAAACATATAAATGAACATGTAAAATCAATGTCTTTGTCTATGACGAGCAGATTCTGTCCCACATGGTGGTCTGTGAATAGGACATCCATGTCGAGTGCATAGTGGAGTCTGATTACCTAGAGAGGGATGATCCTCGGAAATTGGAATTTCGATTATTTCATCTTCTATCTGTGTGTCAGTGGGAGGAGTTATCAACTGCATCTCGTACTATCCTCCGGATCCTTCTCCCACTAGGGTGGTAGAAGGACCTGCCATCATTGTAGTGGGGAACCAAGCCTACGATGGACCTATAACCCAAGGCTGTGATGGATCTCGACTTCAAGGATGTGGTGGATATGGACCCCAAGGCTGTAATGGATCTGGACCCCAAGGTTGAGATGGATATGGACCCCAAGATGGAGAGAACGGTTGATATCCTAATAGGAATAGTGGATCTCATGCCACTTGAGGCACATCTTGGATTGGTTGATCTTGGACTACTAGAGGGATGACCTCTGTCTGTGGAATAGGTGACGCCTCACGTGCAGCATGATGTTGTCTATGTCGCCGTGGTCGTGGCTCCTCAGCACCAGCAGCATCTGCAAGATGTTCCTATGGGGCAGGAACCTCCTCTCTCTGGGTCGGACGCTTGAAGATTCTCTTGAAAAGCGTGTGAAAATATTCCCTCGCCTCCAGTGTTGTAGTATAGAAAACTGCCCAGCTAAAGATCCCCTCCTCCTCTTCACCACTTATACGAAAAGCTACTTTGTGTGACTGCCCTGTAAAGAGATTCAAATTGAATTATAAAATAGTTCAATAAACAAACTAATGGAAAGTTACTGAATTACCATCCTCTTAATCTCTCTACCGTGTCGGGTAAGATATAGTATAGATTTCAGTCTACACCATGGATCATATTCAACCTACTCTAAAAGAAATAATTGATTCGTAGGTACACCATGAATACGAAACTTTTCATTTCTGAATAAGGATGACACATCTTCTGAGACTTGTGCAGTCCCTGCGGGATAGCCTTCATAATGCTTTGTACGTGTATGCCAAGAAAGATGATCCCCAGTTGTACATCCCGACCCGATCAATGTCCTCTAGTATGGGTAGATACATCATGTGTAAGGGTTGGTGTCCTGAGAACCAATTGTTTTGTACTTTGATTACATGAATGTTCACTTATTATATATTGTTCATTGTTCTACATTACTATAATATAATAATGTCCCAGAATATTTGTTGCGTTGATAAGGTCATGGTTGATCCCCGCTATGATGAGAACCTTGAAATGCTATAACAATATTCTTAAATAAAGTTCTACGGTTGGATGAAATACTATGATAGGAAACATAGTATACATACCGTCATGTGTGAGTACTTGTAAGAAGATGAGACTCTCTCTCATGGAGTTCGCACTTGGTAATCTCCAAGATGGGAGATTATGAGAACAGACCCGCCAATGGCAATTCTTCATGTCTTGGTGTCATCGGACATTGCTATCTACGAGCATGTGTAATGGTCCTTAGACTGGAAGATTATCATTAACTCATGCCATGACTCGCGCACTTAGATTTACTGATGAAAACCGTCATGCAGATAGTTGGAGGGAAGTAGGGTACGTTGGGTGCGTCACGAGTGACATGTTGTTAATGGATAAGTCGAGGAAGGATTTGTCCCTTCCATTTATGGAAGTTTATATCTCGGCCATTTGATTGAAATAGAACTGTCGCATTAAATTCCATGGTCATGGTGTGAACGACGAGTTTATTTCAGGTAGTCAAAGAATGACGGATCAAGAATATAGGTTTATGACACTACCATGAAACCTTCTTGATGAGATATTGAGACAAACGGATTAAATTACACAGTAAGTGTTCGTATGAGGTGATACGTCAATGCGGCGTCATCTTATTTCTCTTGGGTGCCTTGACCCGTTGCTAGACAGTAATCTTGGACTTTAGGCAAGCCCACCTAATGCCAATCAGAAAGAGGCCTAGAGGGTCACACACTAAGTGTATCCAAGTATCTCAAGTTGAATAAAGATTATTCTTGTATGTGGTTTAATAATTATTCAAGGAATCTAAGTTGTTTTAAATGATGGAGGAAAAATAAAATAAAACAAGTACACGCCGTGTATTATTAAATGTACACGCCATGTAGTTTTATTTTGGAAAGGAAATGAATAAATAAAAACAAGATATACATTCCGTATACATTTAATGTACACCCTGTGTAGTTTTCAATGAAAAACAAGTACACACCATGTATTTATTATTACACGCCGTGTAGTTTTTTCAGTCGGGATTTTGAGGATATAATATCGTTTTATTAAATGATATTTATTATAATCAGCGTGAGCACATGTCAAGGAATTAATTATTTGACATGGGGGTTTTCAATAAGAGTTCATAAAATAAATGAAACGTGTAACGCGTAACGTGTTTATTTATTGTCATAACTCTACAACCTCAAACTCGATTATAAATATCCTCACAACCCCAAATCTTTTCCTACACAAGAGAATCGTTGTGCACAACATCTCTGGAGAATTCTTTCAAGGCCGAAAGAACTTCTTCCTCTAAGAACGCTCTCAAGACCGAGAGATATCCTCTTCCATCGGATCAAGACGATCTAAGGCAGACAACGCAAGCAAAAGGCTTCTCCACGCTAGCACCCGGAGAATCCTTTGGCAACGTCCAGAGATACGAGGTACACGTGTGGATCACCGCTAAAGGGAGTCTACACTTGGCTTCTGCAACGCAACGACGGATCACATCGACAACGTGATCAAGAACATCAACAAAGAAAGAACACCTAAAAGGTAATTTTTTATAATTAATTAAATTAATTATAATCAACCTGTAACGATCCTTGTTTGTGGTTCCGGGACAAACCACCTTCTTTGTCTTTTTCTGTGATTCGATCCATGGAGACTAGCGTTTATCGTCATATTGATCCTGGATTGATCATTGCTAATGACAAAAATCCAAGTGGGCACATCCACCCACGCGCTTCCGCTGCGCCCGGAACCTTCATCATGTGCATGTGTATCCTCAAGTGATCAGTACACATGATCCCTCCAATGAGTCATAATATATATACACGAGCATAATGCATAACAGTCTGATCGTCAACATCATCAAGTAAATGTGTAATTTGTGCCTCCAACCAAGGCATAGATATGAACGCTCCATCTGTAGCCCTAGGTCGGACAAAATTTCAATTCCTAACAAGTGCTTAGCAAGGTCTGGCCAAGCTGTATGAGTGAGTCCAATAACAGGTCTCTCCTGGAAAGGTAGACTAAAAATCATTGTCACATCCTGGAAGGTGATGGTCATCTCTCCCTCAAGAAGGTGGAATGTGTGTGTCTCTGGTCTCCACCTCTCAATAAGGGTAACATGTAGGTGATGGTTTAAAATTGTGAAATCTGATACGACAAGGCCATAGAATCCAGCACGATGCAAGTATGGTCTGATGGCATGTGGAGGCTCTCTGTGATGAAAATGATGTGCTCGATGCACCCTGATCGATCGATCAGCACCACCCTCTAACATGACCTAGGAAATATGGGTACACTGCTGAGTGAGTATTACGGTATCATCCATCTGTATATAAACAAATGAAATGAGTCATAAGTTTAAAATGTAAATATAATGTTATGGTCAGCATAATGTCATGACTTATAGAAAGCAAGACATTCCATATTTATTCACATTGTTTTATGAAGTTATTTTTTTCACCGATGAGATTTCTGATGGGGTCTGAACGCTCTTGAACTTCAAATCGAGATTTTTCTCGTCAAAAAAAGAAGACATGATAACCAGATGCTTCTTCAATATTCTTTTCAATCTCTTGTTAAAAGTGTATTTCATACCTTAGCCTCTGCTATATTCTTTCTGATGCTAGTTTCTGTCTATCAACAAAGTACTTCACGCAACGATATAATGTCTCCTGAACTAGGGCGGTTATAGGTAGCTTGAAAAACCCTTTGAAGACACCATTGATGCACGCCACAATGTTTGTGGTCATGTGTATGTACCTCTTCCCCCATCATATGCCAATGTACATTTTTCTTTTGGAATCCGCATCATATAATCATAAACTTATTGATTAGCCTAGCAGATTTGTTCAAAATGTTCTTCAAACCATCGTTGATCTGACTCATATGCCACACAGAATAGATTATATTTTACATTATTTTATTTTATCTTTATATTGAAATAGTAAAAAATAATAAATACAATGTGTACCAAGCCCCGTGATTGCCTTATTCATCATTTTGTTGTGGAATTTATTATGCACATTGCTAGCAATGTGTCTAATACAGAACTGATGATGTGCATTTGGGTATCTTCGTGTATCATGATCTTTATTGATTGACTCATTAATTGCCCGATGGCGATCAGATATCAAACAAACAGTCTGAATATTGTTGAAATGGTTGCTGATACATGCCAGAAACCAACTACATGATTCGTAGTTTTCATTATATACAATGGAAAAGAAAAGCGGAAGAGGTGAATAGTTTCTATCTTGGATTACCGCAATCAACAATACGCCCTTTTATTTTCCAAATAGAAATGTTCTATTAAGCTGAATGAACTGTTTGTGGAAACGAAATGCGGAGATATAGGAGAGGAATGCCCAAAAAACCGATAAAATTGAACACGAGATAGATCAAGTCGGTTATCGTGAGACACATGTCTGTTTATATCAAGATGGAAGAAAACTTGGTTATGATGCCTCAGTATGGCTAGCAATTACAGAAACACCCGATATGAGTCATCCCAATCACCATTGACCTTCACAATTGCCTTCTGTTTCTCCATCCATGCCTTATTATAGGAAATCCTATAACTGAATGTCTATTGTGTCCTCTCTTGAATAAGGGCTATCAGAACAACTTGACATATACTAATCATCTTAATAATAATATATGACACAAATTCTGTATCCAATGAGGTATGATATTGTGTCAGGCTTGGCTGAATGCAAGTATGAGCTGCCTCAATACTCAAGATTCTCCAACCTCCAAATGAAATGTCTGGAATCTCCCTTAATAGAAATCTATAATCATCCTCATACTTCTCACGCAGTATGACATATTTACTATGGAATGATTTGTGTACTATATAGTTGCAGTGTCTCTCAATGTGAAATCTCTTTAGCATGCTTTTTAATGCATCTTTACTTGGAAAATTCTTTCTAACATATATAGTATTGTCTAACTCACTAAACCTATCTGGTACAACTCCAGAGAACTCAGTTGCCGGTGTGAGAACAATTTTGTCGAATTCAGGCACACGTGTCATTGCTTCTGACAAAGATGCAATGAGTGATGAATGATTTATTGTAGGTCGAGGTTGATGTAAAACTAATGCATTTCATGAAACATCCTCCTTAACTTCCGCTAGTCCCTCCTCATCAGCACTATTTTTACCATCTGATTCATCACTATGAAACTCATCATCGAAAGTCGAAATGACATGTATATTCAGGAGATCATTTAAGTTGTCCTCTTCTGCATCATTTGAAATATACTCAATTTCATGGGGCGGAATGTTTTCAACCACTCTTGTAAGTCTACGTCTTTGTACAACTGGACATTATTGTTGGATTGCAGAAACATCAACATATAACTTCATCATGGTACCATCTGATCGTTGAGAAAATAAATTAATTACTTGGACTCACTGCGCATTAGCAACCAATGGACAAGCTAGATGCCACAGTGTTGGTGAGAATTGAAATGTCTATAACTCATAGACTTGATCTCTTGATCAGGTCTCAGATTTAAGGAACCACAAATTCTCTTTTGAAGGTCACTTATGGTTACACAATCAACTGTACTAACCACCATCATTGGTTGTGTATTGTAAGAAGCTCCTTGCTCAGTTTGAATAACCTCTGCATAGCAGTGCACACAGGCAAACATGACTCTCTATGTCAAAAATGTTTCTTTCATCAAAATTGTGATAGTGTAACGAATATTAACAATGATGATTGACCATATAATATTTATTAGAATGAAATTTTAGGAAGCCTTTTTATACCCTAAAATATGCTAATCATTATATGGATTCATGTTTTAATCCTATGTTATTTATTAATTATTCAATAATTAATCATTTCTAATAATAGCTATTATTTCTAAACTATATATAACTAATTACACAACCTAATAAACCAAATATTTAGAACTAACTAAACTACCTAAAAAATGAAATATTTAAAACTAAAAATAATTCAATTAAATAAATAAAAAACATTAAATTAAATAAAAAAATACATCTAAATGATGTTTCACAAAAACCGCCATCTTTTGGACCACCGACTCCACCGCATGGAAGATGTTTTTTTTAGAGAGGGAAACAATAGATTTAAGATAGATGAGGGAAAAATCAAGTGAAGAGAATGTGGGGTGCCGTTTTATAGAGAGGTGAGGGAAATGCGACACCATCGATACCACCTTTTGCCTGTGAATGAGGGAAAAGACTGCATTCCCCACCACGTTTACCATGTCATCGATTCGGATCAAAGTCGGCGTAGAGGATGGAATGCAGCTTCCCCGATGCCAATTAACCTATGCCTTTTTAATTTTTTTTTCAAAAAACGTAAAAAAAAAAAAAAACTCGTTTTCAGCCACAAAGTACATCCACTGTTACGAAGACTTGGCCGGTGGGAAATCGGCCCCCCCTCGACTCCTTCTGGGCCTCTACGTTCTTATCACTGGTTCCGGCGATTCCTAGCCCGACGACGCTGATCCAGACGATGTTGTCCCCTTTAATCGGTCGCGGCAGCGCGGTGTCCACGAAAGGCTGCGTGTTTTAATGATCGCTGTGTGCAAGATCTCAAGGGATCTGTTCCCCAATCGGGAAATGACGGTGACAAGGGTGTCTGTATCCATGGGGGCGATGAATCTGGCGGGGTGTTGGTTCGGGGCGATGCCGGTGTGCCACAACGCCGGGGGGCTTGCCGGGCAGTACTGATTCGGGGCATGGAGTGGGGCATCAGTGGTGTTTTTGGGCACCACGAAGCTTCTCTTGGGGCTGTTGCTCGGAAAATCTTTCGTCCGGATACTGAACCAGTTCCTGATCGGCATTCTGGGGGTGCTCCTGCTGTTCGCGGGGATCGAGCTGGGCATGAATTCTTTGTGAACACCAAAGATGAATTCTTTGTGATGCTGTGCTGTGCTGCTGTTTCACTCACATGTTCCAGCACTGCTCTGGGGTTTGGGTGCGGGATTCTGCTATTTTTGCTGATCCATGCCAGGAAGATGGAATGCAGGGGTGGCTCCAAATCAACTGTGGGTGACGTAGAAACCCTGAATCGATGATGATTACAAGTTTCAAGGATTCAATCCGTGTTGCTGATGACAGTATCAACGTCTTTGGCTGACAAAAAAACAGCCACTGGTGTTGTGAAAATTTAGTAATTAGTGTTTTGGATTTGGGAGAAGTCCCAGATGCTTATGATATATTGTTGAGAGAATAATATCCGATGAGGACCAAAACTCGAAATTAATTTAAGTTGAGGACCGCTGCAGATATAAACTCACTCTGAAAAACAACTGCAAATTCCCAGATTTGATACCTAGATTTCATTTTACCTATATTGTTTTTTGTTTTGAAAATTTCTTTGTTGTATTGATCGTACAAAGAAAGCAGGCGACTCCCTTGCCCTACCTCCCCTATGTCTCCTCTGTGTGTGTCTTCCCTTTCCTCACATGATGGCGAACATGGAAGATGATGGGAAAATGAAATTTCATCTTCTTCATCTTTCTGTTTTTTTTCTAGATCGTGTCATTGATATTGGGCAAGAAAAATTTTATGTTATTAGAGATTGGGTGTTGGATTTGTTTAATCTAATATTGAATATCATAAGAGGTTGCATGTTGAATGTTATGGAGGAGAATATGGATTGAAAAAAATAATAGTTGGGGGAACCTTCCAATCATGAAAGTGAAATATAATTTACAAAATTTGTGAAAGACCGATATCAAACTGGTGGCAAATATCTTACCGACATGTCATTAAAATGATAAATACCACAACGTTCAGACCTGACTCACTATGAACAATAAACGGTCTAGTATGCCACATGACATCAAACACGCCTATTTGTATGGAAAAAGCTACCAACTGACAATGAGAGTCTAATAAAGTTTCTTGGGGAATCTATACCCCTAGCCAAAGTGTTGTAGTAACAGAGAAATAATAAAAATATCATACATCACATAACACCACAAGAAATATCAAGACATAAACCAACCACTAAACATAAAACATGTAATATTCAAAAAAATGATGCTACAACAAACAAGAGTCAAACATAACAACAACAACTGTATACAATAGGTTCCGAAAGTGAACAATGGGGAAAAACCAAAAACTACCCGACTCATAAAAGTGGCTTGAGCTCTAGCCCAACTCCTACCTCCCAAGCTCCAACCTATCAAAAAAAATCAAGCATCTGGCATCAGGTGTCTGCCCCTTGTCCAAACCTGCAACCATGGAATATGTTCGAGTACTAAACAGCGGCTTGAGTAAGGTGTGTGTACAACTCAATAGGCCACCCCTACGATGTCCCTAAATAAATCCAATCTTTAAAGAAGTGTATGTAGAAGTGCTGCAATTAACAATTTCACATTTTAATTTTTTGAAAGTAAATAAATATATAAAACTCATCGTTGATCCTTACATCCGAGAACCCGATCGACCATACCTTCTTTGACTAGTGTCGAGGTGTCTTTGATGACGTTTTCAAAGACTATGCTAAAAAGTATAACAAACCCAGGTTTCCCCGATATACAAATAAGTATCACATACCACCCCTTCATGTGTTTTCCCGGCCAAAGTATAATAACACAGACCCCCGTTTCTGGTGTTTTCTCAGCCAAAGTATAATAACACAGACAACCCCTTTCGGTGTTTTCTTATCAAAGGCATAAGACAATAATACCCATTTCCCAAAGTTACCACCATAATCTACTATATCTACTAATCCTGGCTTTCCTTCTGCCACATGTCACGCTCACATTCACCCACAACAATTTTTCCATACGTGCTCTAACGACAATGATCCACGTCGCCCATCCGTGTAGTATCTCAACCTTTCTCTGCCTCTCTCTTCCCGCTCGCGATACACCCTCATCTCGAACTAGGTTCCCGCGGATCATTTCCTCCAGCCGCACCTCCATCGCCGCGTGCTCCGCTATCAGCTGCTCCTCCTCCGTGTGCTCCGCCTTCACCTCTACGTGCTTCAACTTTGCCACTGTGTGGTCCTCCTTCGGCTACTCCACCTCTGCGGGCTTCGCCTCCACCTCCGACCGCCTTTGACTCCTCCACCTCCGACTGCTTTCGACTCCTCCGCCTTCGACTGCCTTCGGCTCCTCCGCCTCCGCGTTCCTCATTCCCTCCCACTACCGCAACAAGATCTCCCTCCTGACTCTCTTCCCTCTCATGATACCCTCCAAAATATGTTTTCACTCTGTCCTTTCCATCCCGTGATCTTCTGAGCCATCATCCTGAGCTAGGATTTTTGGTCTCTCTTTCTCCTCTCCCATTTCAGCGACCGATCTTCCTCAGGTAAGGTTCCCGCTCTCTAATACTCCTCCTGGAAATCCCCCTTCAATCTTTTTTAGCTAGGTTCTTTCTTTCTTCTTCTCATCACGATAACCACCACTGTGTCATCCTCAGTGTTAGATTCATCCATGAACTAGGAAATCCTTCCAATCCGCATAATACCATCATATAGAGCTTCAATTTCAACATCAGTGTCGTCCTCTGGCTCCTCTGATCGACCTAGGGTTCCCACAGAACCATGGCAGCATCATGATCCCACTACAGGTTCCCGCTGAACTATGCCGGAGTGATGCTCCTACTCCCATTTTCTCTCTGATTGTCCTCTAATTTTGTACTTTCTGGAAAAATAGTACTCATATTGACCCAATACTCTGTATGAAATTCACTTTAATTTTGCAGTTTGGAAACATTCATTACGTAAAACTGTTAATTCATTTGAGTTTCATCTCTTATTTTAATTTTTCATTCTTTTGAGAATTGTGAATTGAATTCCCTCTTTATTTTACATTAAAATTTTGGTATATTGGTCTTCAAAGACCACCATTTTCAGTGATGTCATGGGGATATTCTTCTGGTGTTGTGTTGTAGGAGTCCTTCAATACAAAACCACATCGATCAGCCTTTCTATCCTCTATTGCACCAGTGAAGTTGTTCTATAAGAGAAATAATGGACCAATCCAAATTGTTGATGATTTGTAAAAGGTCATATTGCTTCACCTCAATTACATTCAATGTTTAAGAGCTATAACTAACGTTGGAATGGTTTTTTGATAGGTCAAATGTTGTGTTTTAATCAATGGGTTTCTTGGAGCTCCTAAAAGGTTTTCTTTGAATGATATAAGGTGAAAGCATGAATACAGAGTAATTAGAACCATCTGCAAAATATGTTTTTGACATTTCATTGATATTTGAATTGTTAGTGTCTCCTGTAGTCCTTGAATTAAGAAATTCAATTTTTCCATTCGGTTCACATGCAGCATCCCAAATATATTGTCACTGCTACTTTGCAGGTTTGGTTCATTTTATATCATGTCTTTCCACCTCATCAACATGTTGTTTTCTTGCATCTTCATTTATTATCTATGATAGAAATGACTTTATGTTTATAACTAAAAAAATATTACTGATCTTGTCTGGTTTGACTGATTATGTGTGCGGGAAACAGGAGGACTGCCATAATTATTTTTTCCACTTTTATCTGTTTCGATTAGAAAAACTAATCGCATTTCATTCTTTTAATATTCTCTAAATTACATCATATAATAAAATTTCCAGGTAATTTTTTTTGTGTAATCTATCTACTATATCTACTAATCCTGGCTTTCCAGGTTCCATGTGTCAATCTCTCGTGCTACCACATCATTTTTTCCCTACGTGTCAATTTTCCAGTATTCCACGTCGCCCTTATGCTACGTTACTACTTTTTTATCCGAATCTCACCTTCAACTACCCCTCCCGCTATCGAAATTTTTATCCACCCCGGCTGTTACCGCTTAGCACCTGCTCTCTTTTTCTCTCCGCTCATAGGGTTCCCTCGTAACTCCCTCTACCGCACTGGGTTTTCCGCCTATGCTAACTCCTCGTCTGGCTACTCCGGCCCCATTTCCTCCTCCACCGAGTTCTTTCACACTAGAACCTTCGCATTCAACTGCTCCATCTACACCTGCTCCAGTTAAGGCTAATTCGCCTTCTCCAATTATGGCTACAGCTTCTCTGACTCCACTTAGTCCGCTGCTGGATGGTCCAGCTACGACTCTATTACCCCCTACACCCGCATATGAGAATATCGATTCCACCTACATCCCCATCTACCCATTCTACCTATCTTCAATGTTATTCATTGATGCACTCAAGGGTTTCACCGAAATTCTCTTTTTAAACCTTTAAATGTGACATTGGGGTTATATCCATGCTCGAGTGGACCTTCGAATGTCGACAGCTCATCTTAATCAATTAGGTTTGTTGCTTGTCTTAGATCTGGTTTAATAAAAAATTATTTTTTTGGATCCAGGTTCTTAGGTTTCGATTTCAACTGACGCTTCGACTTCAAATTATGTTGGTTCTTCGAACATCGACAGATCATCTTCAAATTGTTCACTCACATCCAGGTATGGAATGAATGACGTTCTTTGCCTTTGGGTTTTATGTATGTACTTCCATCGATCTCTATTTGCATTCATTTATGTTTCACTGAACATGCAGTTGTTTTCTGACATTCACATACATGTTGTATAGGGTGTATTAGAAGATTCTTAGGTGGATGTAAACTTCATATAATTTTCAGGTTCATGTTTTACCTTTAGCTATTCAAAGGATCTCTATAATTCATTATCATGTTTCTATTCATTTATCTTTATCTACATCTAATGTTTTTTAATGTAATGGTAACATTATTTCAAGGTAATTTTTCATGGAAGAAATTATTTAATTTCTAATTCTAAATTACTAAATTGACGAGGTTTCATTTATCATAAAGAATATTAATATTTCAAACCATGCTTTTCATAGGGATTAACATACCACTATTGTTGTCATAGATCCAATGTTGAGAAAGTCATTTCATCATTGTCATCGATTTTTTATAAGCATGAACCATGTTGTATTTTGTTTTTTACTTCTCCTAATATCTTTTTGTATTTATTCTAATATAATTTTTTGTCACTTATGCTGCTTACATGGGAATGTAACATGAAATAACTCATCTATAGTGGTAATTTTTTAATGTAAGTAGTTTTTGGTGTCCCTGCTACTGCACACCACTCCAATGCTGATTTACATAATGAAAATCTGTATATATAATAGCACATACACAACATGCTACAGTATGAGTTTGAAGTTTTTAGAGGAAATTAATGGTAAGGTTATATATTACATTTTTATGTTTCACTGAACATGCAGTTGTTTTCCAACATTCACATACATGTTCTATAGGGTGTATTCAATGATTCTTAGGTGGATGCAGACTTCATATAATTTTCAAGTTCCTTTTTTACCTTTAGCTATCAAAGCATCTATATAATTAATTATCAGGTTTCTATTCATTTATCTTTATCTGCATATCCTGTTTTTATCATTGTCATCGATTTTTTATAAGAATGAACCATGTTGTATTTTGTTTCGTACTTCTCCTAATATCTTTTTGTATTTATTCTAATATAAATTTTTGTCACTTATGCAGCTTACATGGGAATGTGACATGCAATACCTCATCTATAGTGGTAATTTTTTAATCTAAGTAGTTTTTGGTGTCCATGCTAATGCACACCACTCCAAGGCTGATTTACATAATATAAACTTATATATATATATATAATAGCACATACACAACATGCTACAATATGAGTTTGAAGTTTGAAGAGGAAATTAATGGTAAGGTTATATATTACATTTGTAAATCACCTCTTGTCATTTTTGAAATCAATTACTACTATAATATATTATCTATTATTCAATTATATATCTTAATGCTGGCTACCTCAAGGTAGAAATGTCACATCTACAATGTTCCACATCACACAAAAAACACAGTTCCTTTCATCCCTCTGTTTATCGAATCTCATTCACATTAATATAAGCTATAGTTGAATGATGTTTTAGAGTAATTCCACCACCAGGTATAGGTTTCATATTCCAAACAAAAGGTTCCATCCTATGAGAAAATATGATGATGCATACCAGGAAATGAAATAATCAGGTAATGGTGTAGATAATTTGATCTATGATATGTGTATTCCTTATATTTTCAACTGTACATCTACTCTACTTAAAATACTAATCGTGGGTACCCTTTCCTTCCACGTGTCATATATGTTACTATTTAACCAATCAACTTCACCAATGTACTTCCATTGATTTTCATTTTCCTACATTTCTTTTTTAATGATTTTTTTCTCATCCGTAGAGTTTTTATACCTACAGTAAACCATATTTAAAGTGACTGTAACATCAGTCTAAATAATTTGAGGTGTGTTATCTAAACCAAGGTGGTCAGATTATCATTTTATATTTAATAAATTAATGTTTTTTAGTTATAGGAGTTATGCTACTTCATGAAGTGAGAAAAAGTAGTTTTTAAACCTACTGCATGTTGTTTTTATAGGCTGCTAATTACACTAAGTGGAGGCCTTCAATGAACATGTTATTGGCTCCACGTACAACCATTTATGTAGCATGAGTTATCCCCTTCCATGGCTTCACCTGCCCAAATATTGAAAAAACATTGAAGCTTACATGAAATATGATTTGTATCCTCCCATTCTGTACACCAATATAGAAGATTTCAAATATATTATTCATAACAATATATTTGAATCAGTTTCCCTTTTTTATATTGTTATGATACTCATATTTATTCATGTAAAACCAAATGTGCATGCACTGGTTGAAGATTAAATGGAGTATCAAGGCATGTATTGTTACTTAATGATGATATTTTCTACTGACCATGCATCCGAGGTCAGTGTACCCACTCCATGTTAAATAAAGTGTACGCACTCTATGTCCACGTCATGGTGGAGCCAATTACCACAAAATATGATTTTTTACAAGGTAATTATCATTTTATAGATATTGAATTATTGTTTTTTAGTTACCAGGAGTAATGCTACTTCATGAAGTGAGAAAATGTTGGTTTTAAACCTAATGCATGTTGTTTTTATAGGCTTTTATTTGCAGTGACTGGAGGCCTTCATTGAACATGATATTGGCTACAACTACAACTATTTATATACCAGGACATCTCACAAAACAATGATAATCAATTATAAGCAACATCTTCCTCAATTTAAAGAAAAATGATGACTAAGAAGATAGACCAACACTCTTTTCCAAACATGTAATGCATCTAGATTAATCTACACTATTGATTGTGCTTTCATTTTGTTCTGCTATGATTTATTAATGGTTGTTTTGTTAGAATGTAGCAAATAATGCTGGGAATTTTACAGTTACCCTCCTATTGAAGGTGGGTCTATAGCAGGAGTCCACTGGATTTCAACTGAAGAGATTTCCAGCATGGATGGGTATTTTTGGTAGCTGGTTTGTTCTTACCTTCATTTTTTACTTAGTGCTGCTGTTGTTTATTATGGTTGTTGTCTTGGTGTTTTAGTTCTCCCACAATTAGCACTGCTTTGGTTAGCTTTAAGATTTCATAGGTTATGTTCAAAACGATCTTGGTTGAAATTACCATAACATACATATGGATGAATGATTTGGTTTGTTTAATTTTCAGAACCATTTTAGTTGTAACTGTTTGCATGGTGGTGTTTTTTTTCAAACATAACAGAGGATGGAAGTTGAGCAATTTTGTATGTCTAATATCTAAAAATGATTTCTGCATCTGTAACCTGTTTCTATTTTAACAAATGTGATGTTTTTATTGGTGTTCTTCTTTCATGTAGGTTCTCCTTTATTGGTTCCCACATCACTGCAAAAATAATTTTATTTGAGAATACATAAAAGGGAATCTGAGTGAAACATGTTTTAGAGAAACCATACCAAATTATATTTTGCACTGACCACACTATAATTTAGTATTCATCTCATTCTATTTTAATCACAACAGTGTGTTGGGAACCATTACAGGCTTAGTTTAAGTGACATGTTGGATTACACTGATTTAATAATAAATGAAAAACAGAGCTATAGGTGAGAATGAGGATTCGATGCAAGACATAAGGGAGAAGAAGATTCCCAAGGTGATGCTTAAGTTAAGATGGATATATAATATGCATGATAAATGGTTGGATACCCAATGTACAGTGAAACCAAAATTTCATTTTTCATTTTTAAAACCCATTATTATATGAATATTCCAAATCTATATAAAATATTTTGGTTATGACTATTATCTACACTATGTAGATGTGCACCACATTTGCTGTATATGAATATATCATATCCAGCAACTCCATTATCTATAACCATTATATTGAATATTTGCATCTTTCCATTTATTTTCTGGATCTTTTGTAAATAACCCTTTACATGAGCTTGATCTTTCCATTTAATTTCTTGGCCAATGATTTTTATAATTCATTTCATTGACATTAATCTCTATATGTTGTTGTTTCTTTTGGGAAATATTTTTTTTAACTAACTCTTCTTACAGAAAACCTCAGTTGCTGAACACCTATTTCCTTGTGAATAGGTTTTCTGTGTTCACCCCCTGCATGTTGATAATTGATAATGATATAATGTCTGTTAAATCTGTTTTTTATGGCACGCTTAGTTTATCGAATTCATTTTTTTTAAATTTTTCTTCATTCCATTTCAGATATTGGTCGATGATCGACACTTCTGGAGAGTTCTTTACAATGAGAAAATTGTGAGGAGGGCCTCTTCCCAGCACCATGGATCCAGCCACTTCCCCCGCTTCTCTGCTTAGGCAGCAGCCATATGATGATGTCTAGCCCCTACTCCAGCCCCTGTGTTTGTGCATCTTCCATATGATGATGTACATCCCATGATTTAGCTCGTGTGTCTATGCAACATCCATTAGATGATGTCCAGCCCCTGCTCCAACTTTGGTGTTTGTGCAGCAGCCATATGATGATGTCCAGCCCCAGCTTCAGTTTCTGTGTTTGTGTAGTAGCCATATCATCATAATCTTTAACAAGGAAGATATGGTGGTGGGCACTAGGGGTAGCAGTTTCATGGGGGTTATCAGCAAGGAGGAAACATGAGTTCCCAAACTTTTTTCTGTTGTAGCCGCACATAGAACACTAAAAAATATTTGATGCTGCCTTTTAATTTCTCACTATTTTTTATTTTCATTAATATTATTCTGTATGTACCTATTAATATGTATGTCTCATTTATTTACATTTGTCATACAATTGTTAATGTTTCAAATTTCACTCTTATTTTCTACAATTTAAACATCAGGTTATTTTACTACTGTAAATGTATCTAAAAGTATTGTAATATTCATTGTATGTAGTTTGTCATCTATTACTCTAACTTATTTAAGTGCCCACTTTTCAGTTATTGTGATCAAAAATTGAAAATGAATTCAAATATTCTTCCTCAAAATTTAGAAATTCTTATACTATTACTCTATCTTATTTCTTTGTCAACTATTTGAATGATGTCTTTATATTCTATGCACTTATATTTCATTATCATACACCATTACTTTCTAATTAAAATTTATTCAACATTATTGTTTCTTCTCAAATTTTATAAATATTAATCTCTTATTAAATGAAAAACCAGTAATCGAATGCGTCGTGCAATAGCACGGGCGAGTACTAGTTTCTTCAAAATGAAGTCTTAAGCCCGTATTCATCACTTAAGAAAATAGAATTTCATTACACAAAAAATAAATGCCAGTTCACATTTCCAATTCCAAAACCATTTCCAATTCTATTTCAAATATCCATTTTCAAAGTTATATTTCAAGAAAACCCGTCCAATTTCCATACACCATTTTTAAAACACCATCTTAAATAACTAATTCCATGTTCCATTTCAAATTACCAATTCTGTAACCATTTTATAGGGTTGTTAGATCAAGGAAATATATTCCCATGGAATCACCTTTCTAATTGACATTACTAATTTTAAAGAGGGTGATTATCATGAAAAAAATATATTATCAGACATTGGATTAAAATTTAAGGGTCGCACACGGAATGCCGACACAATTCACAATGCAAACAATTATAAATAGGGTTACGACTATGTGAAAAACATAGGGGACACCTACCTTAGTCCAGGAGGAGTACAAACACCCAAAACTGAGCTTTGATTTGGCCTAATATGGGAGAAAATGAGGATCCAAACAAAAGCCCTGAAAATACGGCATATGAGAAAAACATGTCGGGACATACCTTGACAGCAAAAGAAAATAACAAGGGTGTGAAATTGAGTGTTAGATTTACCTTGATCTTTTGATCACACTATACGATGATAGAAACATCCAATGATTAAGGGAGATTCATTGATGTAGAAGAGGAAGAAGATAGGGTGAGCATGAGGGGATACTAGACCAAAAATGGTAGAAGAAATTGAGTGAGGCTTAAGGGTAAAATAAGGGGAGGGGTGGGGAGACCAAATTGACCCTAAAATAAACTGTCCAAAACCCACTGGCTGGCCAGTGGGTCTCACTGGCAATCCGGTGGACTTCAAGTGGCTCTACAAGCATACAGGAAGACCACCGGCTAGCTAGTGGAACTGTATCCCTTAGGTTACATGCCCGACCTCCTCTTAGGCCTCTTGAACTCCTCTATGGACCCATACCCCTTCTCTAAGACCCAAAACATACAAAAAAATAATTTAAAGATATTAAAATAAAAACTAGAGGTTTCATACCTGAAGAAAGGGGAAGGGTCATATAACATACCCCCCATATCTCAACTCGTCCCTGAGATGGACTCCCAAGCATCACTGAGCTTCATCAAAGAATAACTCTGACCATTGGGCATGGACATCGGATTCCCACTCCCAAGTCTCCCCTTGGATACATTCCTGCTGCCAGAGAACCCATACCAGAGGAATAGTGTTACCACATAACATCTTCTCATTATGATCTACAATATGAACTTTTTTCTCCTTAAAATAAGCATTAACCTCCAAATCAATGTCATTAATATCAATCATATGTGATAGTTCCAGATGACACCATTAAATTTGGGAGATATGGAACACGTCATGCATAACTGCATACCTTGACAAAAGAGCCAACTAGTAAGACAAAATATCGGTCTTTTATGTCGATTCAAAGGGCCCCACAAACCTTGGCACTAACTTCCCCTATTTTAAAATTTGACATTTTCCAATTCACGATGGTGCATGTAAAAATACATGTTCACCAACCTTGAAATCCAAGGGATGACATCCCTGGTCAGCATAGGATCTCTATATGATTTGGGTAGTTGTAAACCACTTCTTGATCAATTGAATCAGCTTAGTTTTATCCTGTATGAGACTCAATACAAGCATAGTTGATTCTTTAGCTTCCACCCAACATAATGGTTGTCAACAAAACCTCCCATATAAGGCCTTGAAAGGATCCATATGTATGGATTTATGATAAACGTTATTATAAATGAATTCCACTGAAGCTAGATGAAGTATTTTTTTAAATATGTTTGTTGATTTTTTTTATAAAATGGGTTTAGGTTAAGTTTATTTTAAAATGTGTACTAAAGGCGGCAGTAGTGAAGCTTCTTTTTGGGTTACGTCGAAAGGCAGCAACCGCGATGCCGCCTTTCCATGATTTTTTTTAATCATTTTTATATTTTTAATTTTTTTTAATTTTTTTGTTTTTATATATATATAACAAAAAATTTCAGCAAAATTTATCTACTATTTAATATCCAGTAGTACTGACATTACAACAGTCTGGATTATAATAGAAGCCCTCACTCAGGGCTCTATTTTATAAGAGGACTTACCCTAGGAAACATTCTGCATTTTCAATGTGGGATTCTGTTTCTCCCTTTCCTGCACAGAACATTCTGCATTTCCAATTTGGGATTCAGAACCGTTTCAAGTACGCAACTTTGAAAGACTATAAAATATAAACTATAAAACCAATTTAAATGAAACTTGAAACATGAATTAAAAATATAAGAAATAGTGGAAAATAGAAAAAAAATCATAAAAAATATTGATGAAAAATAATTTATAAGGTTTCATAGCCGCCTACTTGAAACTTAAAAATGTTTCAAGTATGTGACTTTGAAAGCCTAAAAAATATAAAATATAAGACAAATATAAATGAAATTTAAAACATGGATTAAACATATAAAAAATAGTCGAAAATAAAAATATTTTCGTAAAAATAATGATGAAAAATAATTTATAAGCTTTCAAAACCACCTACTTGAAACTTAATTTTTTTTTCAAGTATGTGACTTTGAAAGCCTATAAAATATAAACTATAAGACCAATATAAATTAAACATAAAACACAGATTAAAAATATAAGAAATAAATTAAAATTAATTAGTTAATTAGTAATATAATTATTAATTACATAATAATTAATTAGCTAATCAATAATATACTTATTAAATATTAAATATTAATTATATAATTAATTAGTTAATTAGTAATATCATTATTAATTATATAATAATTAATTAGTAATATAATTATTTATTATATGATTAATAATAAACAATAAATTAGTTAATTAATAATAAAATTATTAATTATAATTAATAATTAATAATTAATAATTATATAATAATTAGTTAGTTAAATAGTAATATAATTATTAATTATAATTAATAATTAATAATTAATAATTATAATTAATAATTAATAATTAATAATTATAATTAGGAATTAAGAATTAAGAATTATAATTAAGAATTATATAATAATTAATTATCTAATTAGTAATAATTAATAAATAATAATTATAATGAATAATTATAATGAATAATTTTATAACTAGTTAACTAATTAAATATTATATAATGAATAATTATATTACTAAATAACTAATTAATTATTATATAATAAATAAATATATTACTAAATAACCAATTAATTATTATATAATTAATAATTATATTACTAAGTAACTAATTAATTATATTACTAATTAAATAATTTATTATTATAAATAAAAATTATATTACTAATTAAATAATTGATTATTATATAATTAATAATCAATAATTAATAATTAATAATTATAATGAATAATTATATTACTAGTTAACCAATTAACTATTTTATAATAAATTATTATACTACTAATTAACTAATTAGTTATTATATAATTAATAATTATATTACTAATTAACTAATTAATTTTCAACTATTTTTTATATGTTTAATCTATATTTTAATTTTTATTTATATTGGCCTTATAGTTTATATTTTATAAGCTTTCAAAGCCACGTACTTGAAACAATTATAAGTTTCAAGTTGGTGACTTTGAATGCTTATAAATTATTTTTCATCAACATTTTTTATGAAATTATTATTTTTTAAATATTTCATATATTTTTAATTCATGTTTTATGTTTCATTTATATTAATCTTATAGTTTATATTTTATAGGCTTTTAAAGTCACATACTTGAACCATTTTTAAGTTTCATGTAGGTGGCTTTGAAACCTTATAAATTATTTTTCATCAGTATTTTTTACAAAATTATTTTTATTTTTGACTATTTATTATATTTTTAATCCATGTTTTATGATTCATTTATATTGGTCTTATAGTTTTTCTTTTATAGGCTTTCAATGTCACAGACTTGAAACATTTTTAAGTTTCAAGTAGGTGGCTTTGAAAGCTTATTAATTATTTTTCATCAACATTTTTTATGAAATTATTTTTATTTTATACTATTTTTTATATTTTTAATCCATTTTTTAAGATTCATTTATATTAGTCTTATAGTTTATATTTTATAGGATTTTAAAGTCACATACTTGACACATTTTTAAGTTTCAAGTAGGTGTCTTTGAAACCTTACAAATTATTTTTCATCAACAATTTTTATGATTTTTTTATTTTCCACTATTTCTTATATGTTTAATACATGTTTCAAGCTTCATTTAAATTGGTCTTATAATTTATATTTTATAGTTTTTCAAAGTCACGTACTTAAAACAGTTCTGAATCCCACATTGGAAATGCAGAATGTTCTGTGAAGGAAAGGGAGAACCAGAATCCCACATCGAAAATGCAAAATGATTTTCAAGGCAAACCCTCTTATAAAAGGGAGCCCTGGGTGAGGGCTTCTGTCAGAATTCTGGCTACTGTAATGAAAAACTATTGGATATTATATAGTAGATAAATTATACTAAAATATTTTGTTATATATATATAAACAAAATAAAAATAAAAAACATTAAAAACAAAAAAATATTAATTTTTTTTAGCAGAAAGATGCTGACTTTCATCCGAAACCTAAAGGCGGCAGTGGTGCTACTGCCTTTAGTACACTTTTTTTAACCTAAACCCATTTAATAATTTTTTTTTCAAAAAACATAAAAAAACTCATAAAATGAATCTCCCAAGGGCTTCTAAGATCAAGGGAACACAATTAGAGAATGCCCTCGAGCACTTGTATCATACGATCTGATTTTGCACCCATTTGTGAGTGGTAAGAAATACTTAGATGAACCTATGTGCCCAACACCTTATGGAAACCCTACTAAAACCTCAAGGTGAAATGGGAATCCCTATCAGATATGATGCTCTTTTTCACCCCGTGCATGAGTACCACCTCACATACATATAACTTTCCAAGCTCATCCATTAAATAAGCCTCTTTGATCGGTAAGAAATGGGACACTTTCATCAATTGGTACACAACAACCCAAACAATATAATTAACAAAAGTATCCTCAACAAACCCATCAAAAAACCCACCCTAACATTGTCCCACTTCCATTTAGGGATCAGTAAGGATTAGAGAAGACCAACGAGCTACTGGTGCTTGACCTTCACCAGCTAATAGGTGGATCACTATTCAATGACCCCCACTAAGTCCCTTTTCACCCCAAACACTAGTAATAACGGCGTATGTAACAATACATCTTATTCATTCCTAGATTCACTGTAACATCTAGGCCCCACTGATAGCACATACATCCCACCTTAACACGTTTGTCAGGTCCTTGCTCACCAGACACCACCACTTTCCACACAGACACATGGTCTCATACCTAGTGTCCCCCCACATGACCAAACGGGTCATCAGAAAAATTAATGTCCCAACAGGCCAACACATGTTCTTTCTAGTGTGCTTTGTCCTCACTCACACACTCTCTAGGAAACGTTTCCAAAGGTCACCCATCCGGATCCCTAATCCCGAACAATCATGCTTAAATGTGGAGTTATAATCAAGTAGGCTCTGAAAATAAATGTGTACCTTGTGTAAACGAGTCATATCATTTAAAATTTTAACCTTTTAATATTATGGGGTGTTACATTTACCCCATTTAAAGAATAACATCCTCATTATGAACCCTAGATTTCAACTGAGGCAGTGCCACCACACTTAATGCTGGATTTCTCCTCTAATAGCAATGTAACAAATAGGCCTCATGGATAGCACATACACTCTGCCTTAATCGGTAAGAAATGGGACACTTTATAAGATCACCCATTCAAGAAGCATCTTTTATTCATAAAAATATAATACTTTCATCAATGGGTCCATAAAAACCCAAACACTATCATGACCACAAGGAATCCTCAATTAACCCATCATAAAACCCACCATGACATTGTCCCACTTCCATTTAGTTATCAGTAAGAACTAGAGAAGACCAACGGGATATTGGTTATTGAACTTCAACTATTGATAGGTGGAGAACTATTAAACAACCCCCACTAAGTCCCTTTTCATCCCAAACCACTTGTAATATTCACTTACATCACAATACATCTTGTTCAGTCATAGATACACTATAACAACTAAACCCCACTGATAGCACAAACACCCCACATTAACATGGTCATCGGGTCCTGGATTTCCAAGAACCACCAATTTCCTTACAATCACGTGGTCCCCTCCTTCGGATCCACACACATTCCCAAACAGGTCATCAAACCAATTAATTTTCCCACAAGATAACACATGTTCTTTCCAATGTTATTTGTCCTCACTCACACACACCCTCAAAAACTTACATGAAGGTCACCCATTCTGATCACTAATTTAGAAAAAAACATGTATAAATGTGGATTTCTAATCAGGTAGGATATGAAAATAAAGGTTTAACTTGTTTACACGAGTCATATTATTTAGTATTTTAACCCTTTAACATTATAGTGTGTTACATTCACCCCCCTTTAGAACACAATATCCTTATTGTGGACCCTATATTTAACACAGGCAGTGCCACCATGCTTAAGGCTGGATTTTTTATCTGATTGCAATGTAACAAATAGTCCCCTCTGATAGCACATACACCCCACATTAATATGGTCGTTGAGTCCTTGCTCTCCAGGCACCACCAGTCGTGGTTCTCTCCCTGGGGCCCACCCACATGCCCTAATAGGTCATTAGACTAATGCATGTCCCCACAGGCCAACACATGTTCTTTCTAGTGTGCTTTATCCTCACTCATACACACCCTAGGAAACTTCCCAAAAGGTCACACATCCTGATCACTACTCCAAGCTAAGAAAGCTTAAATGTGGAGTTCTAATCAGGTAGGATCCTAAAAATAAAGGTGCACCTTGTTGACACGAGTCATATAATTTATTCTTTTAACCCTTTAACATTCTATGGTTTTAAATACACAACCCACATTGAGGCATGGAAGTATCTCATTAGTTCCTCATGCATGCTCTCCAATATTACCACAAATCATATGATAAAGAGAACCTCATTGGAATCCAAGGACTAATGAAGAGGCGGATCCCCACCATATATTGTATCCCTTATCACTAAGAAATTGGAATATGATACCTAAATTTTATTTACCATGTTAAGAAGCGAGGAAGTAATATATAGGCAATCCAAATCTATTCATACCCAATACTCACAAACACTTAAATGTATCTCGGTGAACAAATCCATAACTTTCCACTTGCAGTTGAACTCTTAGACTACCTGGGTCCATGTATTCCTACTCAAGGCATCCGAAACGATGCCCCCTTCTTGGGAGTATAAGCCAACTCAAAGTCAAAGGACTGTAGGTACTCAACCCACCTTCTCTACCAAATATTCAAGTCATGATGGGAGAAAATTTATTTCAATCCTTTATGATCTGTGTAAAACCAAAACATCTCCCGCATGAGGTAGTGTTTCCAATATCTTAGGGTGTGTACCACTATAAAAAGTTCTAAATCATGGTTCAGGTAGTTATGATCATGTTTTCTTAGCTCCCTAGACATTTAATTGACTACCCACCCATCTTGCATAAGCACTACACCCAATCTGATACCATATGCATCATAATACAAGGCATAATCCTTACTAGGATTGAGTAAGTACCAGATTGGAGCAGATGTCAATAACATCTTTAAATCCCTAAAGGACATCTCACAAGCATTATACCACTAAAACTTCACCCCCATGTAGGTTAGTCCCAACAACAGAGCTTCCAAATGGGAGAAATACAAAATAAACTAATGATAGTAGTCGACCAACCTGAGGAGGTTGAAAATCTCAAATACGATCTTGGTAATCTACTAAGAAATCATGGAATCCACTTTCCTTGGGTCCACTGACACCCCAAAAAATGATATTATGTGACCCAAGAAGTGAAATAGATCCAGAAAAAACTAGAACTTTGATAAATTTTCTTACAAATTCTATCCTCAAAGGGTGATCAGAACTATCCCAAAATGGTGTGCATGTTTGTCCCTCGATCAGGATTACTATGAAACATCATTTATGAACACAATAACAAATTATTCCCAGTAAGGATGGAACAACCAATTTATTAGGTCCATAAACACTACATGTCCATTTTTCAACCTGAAAAACATAACTAGGTACTCAAAAAGACAATACATACTCCAAAAGTCTATATGAGGAATGTCAAATAGTCACACTTTAAGCTGGTGATACCCCTACTATAAATCAATCTTGGAGAAAACTTGGGCACCATTGAGCTGGTGGAATAAATCACCGATGTGAGGTAGTAGATATCAATTCTTAATCATTACTTGGTAAAGATTATGATAGTACACACATAATCTCAAGGAGTTGTTCACCTTCTATGTGATCAAAATCGAAACACCACAATGGGTAATTCTTAAATAGATAAACCCATTTATATCCAATTCTTACAACCTAGATCTCAATTCCTAAATCTCAATTAGCACTATACAATATGAAGGGATATAAATAAGTTCCATACCTGAAAAAACTCGATCATAAACTCGATTCTACAATTGAGTGGTAATATATAAAACTACTTAGGGAACATATACTATCATTAGTCAAAAATAGAAGGAAATACTAGATGGGATTCCTCTCCCTCATCCAGAATGAGGCTAGAAACCTAGGTTGTTATCCCACCCATTCACTGACAGTTGGGTCCTAAACAACCTGCTCGCATGTCCCACTCACCAATATATTAGAAGCTGTCTCCCTTAAGAGTGGTGAAGGACCCCCATTAGTGATAGAAATTAATTTTCACTTGATAATGAAGGGTATATTCCATCCATAAAATCATTTCAAAACTACTAATATCTAAAAAAAGGAGGTCTTAAATGAATCAGCAACTGCCAATAACTAAATCACAATCTAGGCACTTCCATATTTCATCTAACTTTGTGAATAAGGGAATGTAAATCTAAAATAGTCCATAAAGGTACTCTATAGCCATGTTCAAACGTCCAATGAATTGTGTAGAGATGAAGGAATGTCATACTCCTGTATCAAAAATATCATAAGTAATAGTTGAAGCTACCAAAATCACACCTCACATGGTAGATGATCCTGCCTCCCAACCTATCAGATTAAGCTCAACTATGTGTAACTAGAAAACATAATGGACCTACACTCCCATATGAAAATCTTGAGCCATACTACCATGCTGAGCTCGAATTGAATCTTCACATCTACCACCCTGACCTGAATGACTTTTGGATTCCCAACTGCCTCATGCAGTATTTAAACCACCAGCTTCACCCTCTTGTCCTTAAGTGTCTCTAAATGGTTAATGATAATTTTAATAGACTCAATCCATAGTTAAACATGTTTTAGAACACCCTAACCTATAAACAAAGGTGGGTTATATCATTGGAACTCATGGGTAAGGTTTGACATGGAAGTTTCAACCTGAGGAGCCCCCCTCCCCATCGACTAGACTACACACAAAAGACTCTTGCAGAGATAATAATCCATAGATGGACCCTGAAATATTAGAGGCTTTGGCCCACCCATCGATGGGGCATAATCACCCTCACCCTATTGGCATGGGACCTTGTCTCTCTAAGGAGGAATATCACTACAATTCCAATACATAAATCTTAGTTTAAGATAATAGGGTAACTATAAAAGCTCAAGCAAAAAAAAAAAGGAACACAACCCCACTACCATGTATATACAAACCTTTGAGTCTAGTAAAACAAGGTACTCTCTCAAAACTTGTATACTACTCAAGGTTATACATCATCACATTCAAAATATTATACAATTTAGTCATAGATTTTTTTTCAAGAAGTCACATTTGGTAAGGATTTTGGTTCATAAGGTTTGGTTAGATAAGGGTTCATTCACAAGCTATGAGTTAGAGAGCCTTATAGGTTTCTTATTGACATTTTCTTTAACCAAAATCTATATTTAATATTCCATTAATACAATACTTTATATCAATATACTTTCAATGTAATTGTCCAAGTAATAATCCACCATATAATTATATGGTAAAACACCATATAAGACGCCATTGAAACATTAAATGACTAACCCACCTTTTATCCATAGGTAGATGTATATATGTATATATATATATATATATATATCAGTCAATCACAACTAAGAAACTAATGATAGGTAAACCCTATATACCTAGCATGATGCATGAATGCAGACACACTTCCTTATTGTACCGACCTAAGAGATAAAACCCACAAAACTAATAACAATGAAAACTAGGTGCCCCACCTGAGGTGGAATTAATCAATAATAAAAGAATAAAGAAAGAACAATGATCCCATCATTAACGACTTGGGTTTTCCCTATACATGGGTTAGTTACTCCCAATAATGAACTCATTACCAATATTTGACACATCCAATTCTCTTTTCTACCTCTCCACAATAGTAAAATAAAATAAAAGGACATATTTTATAACTTTTTAATATCCCGAACTAGATCACTATGAATAGTAACTAGTCCGCCATACCACACGAACTCAGGTGTGCATCCCCATATTCGATAGACATCCAAATAGTGGTGAGGGTTAGATAATGTTCCTTGAGAATACTATACACTATAATTAGAGTTTTGTAACATTATATAAATAAGGGAAACATCATACATCACATAACACCACATGAAATATCGAGAAATAAACCAAGCACCAAAAATAAACCATGTAGTATCCAAAAAATGATGTTATAATAAACAATAGTAATACGAAACAACAACCATATACAATAGGTAACAAAAGTGAATAAAGGGTTAAAAATAGAAAATACAAGACTCCCAAATGTGGATCGAGCTCTCTATCTACACTAAACTCATAAGATCTAACTTATCTAATAAAATAAAGCATATAGAATCAAGTGCTTTCTCTTTTCTATCCCTACAACAATGAATTCCGCTCGACTACTAAACAATATACCTAGATGGGGTTGAGTATAACTTAGTGGTGCACCACCAATGGCATCACTAAATAAATAAAATCATTAAATAAGTGTACGAAAAGAAATTGTAATTAATAATTTAACATTTTAAATTTTTTAAAGAAAATAAATATAGAAAACTCAATGTCAATCCTTAGGTTTGAGACCCCGATCGACTATACATGCTTTTCGTCGTGTTGAGATGACTCTAAGAACATTTCAGGGATCGTTTCAACTAGTATAACAAACTCATATTTCCCTATTATACAAATATGCATCACAAAACACCACTTTGGGTGTCTTCATATCTAAAGTATAGTAACATGGACCTCCCCTTCAGGTGTTTTCTCATCCAATACATAAGACAACCATACCCATTTCCCAAATTTACCACTTTATTATTTCATAAAAATCAAGGAACAATACCATATTTATCACTTAAGAAAATGAAATTTCATTTCACAATCCATAAATAACAGTTTAAATTTCCAATTATATTTCAAACCTCCATTATCAAAGTTACATTTCAAAAACACAATTATAATTTCAAGAAAATTTTTAAAACACCATATCAAATAAATAATTACCTGTACCATTTCAAATTACTTATTCTATAACCATTTCATAGGGTTATTAGCTTAATGAAAGGTATTCCCATGGAATCACCTTTCCAATTTCCCTTAACAGCTTTAAAGAGGGTGATTGTTATGGAAAAAATATATTATAAGGCTTTAAATTAAAATTTAGGGGTCACACATGGAATACTGGAAAGATTCATAAAAAAACAATTATAAAGAGGGTTGAAACCATAGGTAAAACAAAGGAACCACCCACCTTAGTGTAAGAGGAGTCCAATCACTAAAAACCAATCTCTAATTCGTTCTATGATGAGATAAAATAAGGTATCATTCAAAAGAAATAAAAATAAGGCATATAAGTTAAACATGGAGGGACGTCCCTTGAAAATGAATGAAAATAAGAAGGGATAGAAAATTAATCTTAGATTTACCTATAGGACATGATATTACTAGATGGTAATGGGAACAACCAAGGATATGAGAAGATTCATCCAATAATAAGGGGAAGGATATGGGGTGTGTGTGATGGGCCACTAGACCAAAAATATAGGAATAAATTAGGTGAGTTTTAAAGGGGAAACAATGGGGGAATAGAAAAAATTTTACATTAAAAAAACTACCTAGAACCACCGAATGGTTGATGGGTCTCACTGGAAAGACAATGTGCTTCTAGTGGCTTTTTAATCCTATAGGAAGACCACTGGTCAGCTATTGGCACTACAATCCCTAATCTGCATGCCTCAAACACCTCACGAGCCTCCCAAACTCCTCTATGACCCCAAAACACTTTTTTAATCCAAAAAATACTCAAAATAATCATTTAAATAGATTTAATTAAAAAATAAATAGGGTCTATACCTGAAGAGAGGGGAAAGGTTACAAAAATTGTGGAAAGACATAAGTCATTGGAAATGGAAGTGGGTAAAATTTTCCTTGTACAATTTGTCCTAAATTCATTAGTTTCTGAGTATGGACCATTCCAAATGAACTTCAATATAATGAAATATAAATGGAATGTGAATGAATTTCACAACATGTTAGTCCAAGAGGATACAAGGTTAAATAGTCAATGAATCCACTCTATCTATTATGTGGATCATCAAAGAGGAAAGAATTATGGAATGATGAAACATGGAAAGGAAAAAGGACCATTAAAATTTACCAAGTCCTCTAAAAAAACTAAAAGAATGGAAATAAATAAAAATTCAATTTTTTTGGGAAGGCTTGACATTTCCTAAAAGACATTATGAAAAAAAACCTTACTTTGAAAAGAAAGGTAATCAGAATGCTTATGTATGTTTTTAGTTAAACATAGATAAAATTACATGTACTACATGGGGGATTTATTATAGTTATATGAATCATTATTCTAATATGATGTAGGGATTCCTTTAAATCCAAATCACAATACTAACTAAAAAGTTCATTTACACGAGGGAATATAGTTAAGGTTCCAATGGAACCAAACATGGATTATCAATTAATCCTTGATACTATATATCATTTGGACTTATATGAAGGATTTTATATTCCACGTATATCTAGAAATTCAGTTTCATTTTCAAAAATTAATATTATTGGATACTCTATTAATTTTAGGAATAAACGTTTCACTTTATTTAAGCATAATCACATGATTGGATCTGGTAAATTATGTGATGAATTATATAAATTGAATCTTTATAATTTGTAAGTTGAAAATATCATGATCATGTTGAGTAGATCCTGACCATTTTTATTTATATGTTTTGATAATTACATATTCCCTATCACTTTTTTTTATTTCATTAATTTATATTACCCTCTTATCTTTTTTTATTTCATTATTATTTATTATCTATTATCTATTATCTCTTTATTTTTTCTTATTTATTTTTTCAAATTTATTTTTATTGTTATTATTTTATCAATTTTTATGTGGAATAATTTTCCAAAGTACTAACCTTTATGTATTAATTTCTAGACCCTTATGCATTAACTATCTAAAATGAATGATTCTTACATTTTTTTAATTTTACCTTTATATATTATAATTTTGGAGAATTTGGTTAAGTTAATGAACCTTATATATTGTGCATTTTACCATTACATATAAGTTGTATGGAAGTTATTTATAAGTCCATGACTCTTATGTATAAAGATATGAACCTTACCTATGTTGAATATTGGAATTTTGGATAAGTATCAAACCATCATGTATGCACTAAGTAGTGTAGATTTTACTTTTACTTAATGATTGTTCAACATTTTAGAAAATTTATGGACCCTTATGTATCAAATATTTACACTTATGTATTGAATATGGACTCTAATATATTTACTGCTCTATATTTATTTTGGGAAAGGATTGAAACCTTATGTATTAAAATTTTACTCTCACATATTAAAGGTTTACTCTTATGTTTTGATACTTGTCAAAGAAAGTTACTTTTACTTATGCTCTATAAAGTGTAGATTTAATTTTACATATTGATTTTTCACAAAGAAATTTAATTTTAAATATAAATCCCTATTCAAATTTACTCTTACATATTTAAGGGAATTAGTATTATGTATTCACTAAAGATTTTAGAAGTCAAGTTAGGTGAATATTTCAGAATTTAAGTATTAGTAATTTAGGGATTTATAAGACATTAATTCATGATGAATATTTTTATGATTGGTAGGAGTATTATCAATCATGATTCGGGATTTTAAATTTATTTTTTCTATTATGATGTGAGGATATCATCACACCGTGGTAATACTTAAATATTTTACACTGATTGGGTATCCTCTTTTTGTAGTACACCATGAGAATTGTTTAAAATATTTAAAAGAATATTTCAAGTTCTTTAAATTAATAATAATATTTTGAAGACATTATTATAGGAAATCAAAGTTTTCAAATGAATTATTATTTAGTAAATAATTTATCTAATGGTTATGAATATTTGAAGATGATGGTTGTTGGATGATATCTTTATAAATAGATATTGAGAAAAACAAGACACATGAGATAAAATTTATAAATTTTGTGATCAAAACTATCCTTCTACTGTTATTCTTGAGATAATTTCATTTTGCTGGGATTCATTGTCAAGTGTGATTTATCTACTAAATCTACTTAATCTTTATTTTTATAAATCTAGTTTTGTGTTTTTTTTGGATTTTATTTTTTATCCATTCCTATGTGCTATAATTGTAATTGGTTTATGATTTCCCTCACAAAATAAATTTCTATATTGGTTATTACACCATAAAATTTACATGATTTTAATTGGTTATGCCTCCATGGTAAAAGTTTGGGGTTTTGTAGGTAGTGTATCCATTAGAATATATAGGTTGCAATTGGGTTGTGACTCCCATTGAAAAGTTACATTGATTTAGTATGTCTCATGAATCTAAAGAAGTATAAGGATGTGAAGACTAAATGTAGGATCTTTTTGAACCAAACTACTATAAAAATATCTTTCATTCTTATTTATTTATGTATTTTTTAAAAAATTTTTAATTTCAATAAATTCAACCCCTCTTAAATATCAGTCATCTTAACATATAAGAAATCGATGGGTATCAAATCCTACACTTTCAAGAGTTGTGCTCTAGTTTATTTAATCTATTCCATGACAATTAGTATCAGAGCCTTCCCTTGAATGTATAATTTCATTTTATTGATACTCTACTAGATACCAAATAATTAGTATCAAAGACACCCCATTTAAGAGGTGAAATTTATTGATACTCTACCTGATACCAAACAATTGGTATCAGATCCATCACATTTAAGAGTTGTTCATTATTGATACTCTAACCAATACCAAACAATTGATATCAAAGCCTAATATTGTAAGGATGGTTGTGATCTGTTGTTATTATTGATATCAAACTATTAGTATCGTTTCATTACCTAATTGTATATATTTAGTTTCTAACCATATCATATACTTAATAGTCTAAAATAAATAACATTCTATATGGAAGTTTGGGGATAAAAGGATGAATGTATTCCACATAGGCCACCCCAATATAATATAAATCACAATAGTTATAGAAAATTTATGATGGAAGTCTACCTTAAGTAGTTTGGAATTTAACATTGGAACTTAGAAGTAAAACTAAATAGTCTACCACATTCATATCTCGATACACTTACTATTAATGATGTGGATTATTATATTCTTAATTATAAAATCATGAATATTATTCATTGTGTAATTAGTCTAAATTTTTTAGTTATATTTATTATTTTAAGACTAATCATTATATTTGGATAATTTTTCACGTTACCCATTATGGTGTAGATAAGTTGAAAATATAAAATCTTATAATTTTGTGATATCAGTACTAAGAAATCAAAATAAGATAAAATGAGATTTTAAATCAAATATTCCATATATTCACAAGAATCGTGATTGAAGTTCACAATTGGTGAATCTTTGGAAATCATTCTCATGATTGATATATTTCTTAGATCACTAACTAATAAGTTGCATACTAAGAAGGTATCCATTTATGAAATTAAGAACTTAAAGGAGTACATAGATGAACTTATTGGTTCAGTTCTAAAATATGAATTGAAGTTGAAAACATGGATAAAGAAGTGAAAAATAAAAAAAAGTAGCATTAAAATATTAAAATGTTGTTTCATTAGACTATTTTGATTATGAGATATAGGGAAGTGAACAAGATGATGCATAATAACTTTTTAAAGGAGTATATAAATATATAAAAATAAATAAAGGTTTCAAAATAAGTTATATAAGATACTATTAAAGAGATGATCCCATAGGAAGTAAGAAATGATGTTTTAATTTTAGTTTTAGTTCCTCAAATATCACCAGTTATGGGTGAAGAAAGAAATGATACATAAAAACTAACAACATAAGGATAAACAATAAAATGAAAATAAATATAATGAATAAATAAAAAATATCATTAGTTATAGGATGGAGCTACACTGAATACTCTGAATCAAGTGAATAATATGAAACCGAGAAGGAATCTAAAAACTTGTGCTTCATGAAAAACATGGAAGATGTAAATGATTTAGTTTTTTATTATAACTTTGATTCTAATTTTGAATTTGGTTATGATAGACCTAGTATTTATGAGTTGAATAAAAATATTGACAATTTTAAAATATATATTGTTAAAATTTCTATGTTTTACAAAGAACATAAAGGAAGTAATAATAAACATGTTAAGGAAAATAAGGTTCTTTCTCAAGAGAATTCAAAAATTAAAACCTTTTTTACCAGCATGAGTGAAAAATTTTGTGATGATTTAGAGGCCATTCAAATAGAGAATGAAAATGTTAAGAAAGATATTAAAATTCTAAAGGAAAATCTGTCAATTTTTTTCATGGGAGAGAAAGTTATGAAAAGGTGATTTCAATGAACAAGGTGACCAGAAACAAAAATGTTGTTAGTTACAATAAGAAACTACCAAAAATTGTTGGGTCGGAGAATGATGGCAAGAGGGGGGGGGGGTGAATTGCCTTTTAAAAAAGTTTAACAATTTAAGACAAAGTTAAAGCGCAGCGGAAATAAAAGAGGCAAGACACAAAATTGATAACGGAGTTCGGCCTAAATCCCAAGCCTACATCTCCGCTCCCAACACAACCGTTGAGAGATTTATACGACAGCTTGCTTTTTAATGGTTGTAGAAAGAAACCCACTAGACTTCAAGGCAGCCTAGAAACCTATTACAGCTTGCTTTTTATTGGTTGTAGCAAGAAACCCACTAGCCTTCTTACAGGTGAAGGCTAGCTCACCTTTGATTCAAGTCTTTTACAGGGAATACTTGACTAACCTCTTCACACCTTGAAGGTGGTGTGGAAACCCAAACAAAGGGAGGATGATATAAAGAAGGGTTTGTATGCACAAACTCAAAATAATGCTCAAAATGATAAAATAATAAAAACCTTAAAGAGGAGAAGTCTTGGGCGCCAATGGATTGATTGGTGATGATGAAGAGCACTCCCAAGCTTCTATGGTGGTGCTCCTTGGTTGTGGAAGGGAGTTGGAGCAGGTGGGGATCCTTGAAGGAATGCGCCGGAGGTTCGCCAAATGATCGAAAAATGTTCCCGTGGGCTACTCTACTTTTCTGGGGCTTCCTAGTCCTCTATTTATAGGAGAGGAACACCCAAATGGCTGTTCGGGGTCTTCGGAGCCATTGAAGAGGCCTTCGGAGCCGTTGGGAGTCAAAAGTACAAGTCTGGTCAAAGCCCAACGGCTAGTTTGACTGGGCTCACCGGCTGGCCGATGGTGTCTCACCAGCTGGCCGGTGGTCCACTGGCTGGCCGGTCCTGATCCACCGGCTGGCCGATGCTCCAGACAGAGAGCAAGCTTCTGCCCAGGTTCCACCGGCTGGCCGGGGAGCTCACACCGGCTGACCGGTGGTCTGGACAGAAACCATTTCTACTGCCAGAAACCACCGGCTGGCCGGTGGGAATCCACCGGTTGGCCGGTAGACTCAGAGAGTCTACTTTCAGTCCTTCTTGGCCCAAATCCTTGGCAACCTTTTGCCTATCAACAAAAACACTTGAAAACAAGTTAGAACAAAATAAGAGTGATTGTGATCATTAAAATCCAATAAAGAGGGGTACAACAATCTCCCCCTATTTTGATGATTACAATCACCAAAACAAGCAATGTAAAAGACTGAAATGAAAGGAATGCTTTAAAGGATAAATTGAAAAGTAAAGCAAAGAATGAGAGAAAAATTTCTCCCCCAATCAACCAAGGAAATCTCCCCCTTTGTGATTATCAAAATAGCACGGGGCATAAAATTTGTTTGAAGGAAAGGATTGAAAAACAAGATAGAGATTTTAAACCAATTTAAATTTTTGAAATTTGAATTGAAAGTTTTAAATTGAAAGTTTTGAATGAAAAAATGCAAAAAGGATTAAACGATCCTAACTCCCCCTAAATAAAATCAAAAAATCACCGGGGAGAGGATTTTAGAACCGAGACAAATTTTGGTCCGGAGAGACTCGCTAAAAGGGATTTTTCAATCCAAACTTGTCTTGTGGCGGGTCTTCTCCTATGAAATTCATCGTTAAAGGAAATGGTTTTGGGCCTTCCATACCGGGCATTTTTGCAGTCGCACTCGTAAATTAAGTGCCCGATCTTTTTGCAATAGTTGCAAAATTTATATTGGGAGGTCCCCCTTACAAAAATAGTAGGAGCATGGGAAGAGGAAGCTTGATTGGAATAGCCAAGCCCTTGGGTGGTTCTAGATATGCATTGGGAACCAAGGAGCTTCGAAAGGTTATGTTCACCTTCAGTGAACTTAGCTAGGGATTTCCTTAAATCCTTGATTGTTGATTCCATAGAATCAACATCGGGAAGATTTTGGATCTTGAGGGACAAGTCTTCCTTCTCTTTGAGAAGTTGATCCTTTTTGGAAGAAAGAATTTTGAATTTCTTTTTTAAAGCAATAAATTTGGAAGAAAGTTCGTGAAAACCTTCCTCCAATTGATCTCTCGCATGTTGGAGATCCTCGTAAGATAAATGATTGAATGAATTGGAAGAACAAGAGGAAGAGGAGTCGGAAGAGGTTACCTCATGAAATGCCATTAGACATTTTTTTCCGTTGTCTTTTGAGGAGGAGGAGTATGAGGAGCTATCACTCCAAGTGGCCTTGAATTCCTTTTTCTTTTCCTTTTGCTTGACCCTTGTCTTGGGGAGTGGGCAATCGGGCTTATAATGGCCTTTCTTGCCGCACCCATAGCATATTACCTCGGGCTCGGATTTTTCGTCGAGTTCTTCCTTTCAAGCCTTGAGAGATTTCTTCTTTTTGTTCTTCTTCATGAATTTGTGCATCTTGCGGGCAAGGTTCTCGATTTCTGAATCACCACTTGAAGAGGAAGAAGATGAGGAGGAGGAGCTTTCTTATTTTTGAACTTTGAAGGCGATGTTCTTTGGAGTTTTGATGAGATTGCCTTCCTTTTCAGCTTGCCTCCTCATGGTGATCTCGTAGGTCATGAGGGATCCGATGAGCTCTTCGACCGACATTTTCTTAACATCTTTTGCTTCTTGAATTACCGTGAATTTCGGTTCCCATGAACTTGGTAAGATCCAAAGGATCTTCTTGACCATCATTTCTGCAGAAACATCATCTCCAAGAGACTTTCTCCCATTACAAACATCAGTAAAGCGAGTAAACATATTAGTAATATTTTCAGATGGATGCATTGAAAAAGACTCAAAATCTTGACGGTACATATCCAATCGAGTATCCTTAACTTTGTTGGTCCCCTCATGGGTAACCTCCAAAAGTTTCCAGATTTCATAAGATTAAGTGCATGTGGAAACTCGATTGAATTCATTACGATCAAGGCCGCAATGAAGAGCATTCATGGCTTTGCCATCAAGCTCGAAATTTTTAATATCGGCTTGAGTCCATTTGGATTCATCAGGAGAAGAGAGAGAGTAACCATGCATGACAATTCTATAAATAGGATAACCTATACTTCTAAGAAAAGTAGACATGCGGGTTTTCCAATAGGTATAGTCGGTTCCATCAAAAAAAGGAGCACGACCCAATGAATAACCTTCGGGGGCGAAAGAAGATGAAGCCATCACAATGGATCTTGAATTTGAAACCGGTTAAGGTATTACACAAACACTACCTCTGATACCAATTGTTGGGTCGGAGAGTGATGTCAAGAGGGGGGGGGGGTGAATTTCCTTTTAAAAAAGTTTAACAATTTAAGACAAAGTTAAAGTGCAGCAGAAATAAAAGAGGCAAGACACAAAATTGATAACGGAGTTCGGCCTAAATCCCAAGCCTATGTCTCCGCTCCCAACTCAACCATTGAGAGATTTATACGACAGCTTGCTTTTTAATGGTTGTAGCAAGAAGCCCACTAGACTTCAAGGCAGCCTAGAAACCTATTACAGCTTGCTTTTTATTAGTTGTAGCAAGAAACCCACTAGCCTTCTTACAAGTGAAGGCTAGCTCACCTTTGATTCAAGTCTTTTACAGGGAAGACTTGACTAACCTCTTCACACCTTGAAGGTGGTGTGGAAACCCAAACAAAGGGAGGATGAGAGAAAGAAGGGTTTGTATGCACAAACTCAAAATAATGCTCAAAATGATAAAATAATAAAAACCGTAAAGAGGAGAATTCTTGGGCGCCAATGGATTGATTGGTGATGATTAAGAGAGCTCCCAAGCTTCTATGGTGGTGCTCCTTGGTTGTGGAAGTGAGTTGGAGCAGGTGGGGATCCTTGAAGGAATGCGCGGAGGTTCACCAAATGATCGAAAAATGTTCCCGTGGGCTACTCTACTTTTCCGGGGCTTCCTAGTCCTCTATTTATAGGAGAGGAACACCCAAATGGCTGTTGGGGGTCTTCGGAGCCGTTGGAGAGGCCTTCGGAGCCGTTGGGAGTCAAAAGTACAAGTCTGGTCAAAGCCCAACGGCTAGTTTGACTGGGCTCACCGGCTGGCCGGTGGTGTCTCACCAGCTGGCCGGTGGTCCACCGGCTGGCTGGTCCTGATCCACCGGCTGGTCGGTGCTCCAGACAGAGAGCAAGCTTCTGCCCAGGTTCTACCGACTGGCCGAGGAGCTCACACCGGCTGACCGGTGGTCTGGAAAAAAACCATTGCTACTGCCAGAAACCACCGGCTGGCCGGTGGGAATCCACCGGTTGGCCGGTAGACTCAGAGAGTCTACTTTCAGTCCTTCTTAGCCCAACTCCTTGGCAACCTTTTGCCTATCAACAAAAACACTTGAAAACAAGTTAGAACAAAATAAGAGTGATTGTGATCATTAAAATCCAAGAAAGAGTGGTACAACAAAAATGAATATGAAATTCTTTATAAAAAGTTAAAAAAGGAAGTATCTCTAATAATATTTGTTTTAGGTGTATGATATAGGGTCACTGTGCTAGTAAACTCTCACTTAGATATAGATAATCATTGGGACACACTAAATCATATATCTCCAAATATTTATCATATATAATTCCTATTAATACTAGTTTGAAATAAATGAGAGTCCCAAAAAATAGATTAACTAATCCCATTGGACTCATAGTTTCATGGGTACAATTTTTTTTATTAATTTATTTTTTTAGTAAATATTCCTTAAAAGTATCAAAAAATATGTATGGTAAATGGATAATGGATGCTCTAGGAATATGAATAGAGAACCATAAAAATTTATTTCTTATAATAGATGTGATAAATTCATTACCAAGGCCTATATATCGAATTCTTCCATTATTAGTAAAGTTATTTATATTGATTGATTATAAAATAACTTGACTATCACATCTCAATTATGTTATGATGGAATAAATGTTAAATTTGATAATGATAAATGTCCTATTTTTAAATATGATTATGTATTGTTTTATTCTAACCTCAAGGAAAATATTTATTCCATTGATCTTATTAAACTAACAATGTAACATGTAAAGTGTTTAAATAATATATATATAGATAGCATCCTATAAAATAGGAGTTATAGACATGTAAACTGCAGGATGGTTCCCAAGCATTAAAATCAGTAGAGAGTACTAGAATTTTCATAACTTAATCCAGACAAGTATCGTTTTTATGATCCATTCATTATGTTAAAGAAATATAAAGGTTTGTTCAGATAGATCAATCATATGAACACCATAAAACCACTCCAGTTGGTTCATCTTGATTTATTTGAAACTTTTTAGAAAATAATACTTGGAGGAAATAAATATTCATTTGTTATTGTGTATGACCACAACAAGTTTACTTACGTATATTTTCTGGCACATAACAGAAAAACTTTATCTAACTTTTATACTTACTAAATTTGAGTTCAAAATGATAAGGGTCATGTAATTATCTTTATTGTAAGTGATAGAGGAGGATAATTTCATAACCTAGATTTTGAGAAATTCTATTAATGGAAAAGTTATTCCAATAACTTTTTATCTCATAGGACTCGACAACAAAATGAAGTAGTTAAGAGGAAGAACAAGAAACTTTAATAAATGAGTAGGACCATGATAAGTGAGTATGAGTTACCTAGATGTTTTTTAGATGAAGTTGTTCATAATACCTATGATGTTTAAAATTGAATTCTTATAAAAAATATTCTCAATAAGTCTTTGTATATTTTTTTTAAAAGTAAGAAACCGAAGGTTAGTTATTTCAAAGTATTTGGATTTAAACTCTTTATTCTCAACACTAACTATTGTTTAGATAAAATTGATTCCAAATTTAATAAATGTATTTTTCTAGTATATTCTTGTATAAGTAATCTTAAAACATTTATAATAAAATGACCATGGTTGTTAAAGAACCAATTAATATAAAATTTAATGAAAATGATTCATGAAAAAATCTACCGAAGAAGATCAATTTGAAGAAGACTTTACAAAATTAAATTGTAGAGATCCTATATATTTATAAAATCATACTCAAGTGGTAGATGAACTGGTTGGGGGGGGGGGTATTTATCATATCAATAGAGGATTTGTAATACACATTTAGATCACCCAATTGAAAGAGTTATTGGTAATTAATTTTGATTTAAGAGTTCAAACTAAAAGTTCTATAAGGAATTTTTATTCACATTTTTATTTGATTTCTCAATTTGTTCCAAATGATATAATAGAAGCATTAAAAGACCCAAATTTTATTATAGAAATGTAAGAGTATTTTAATCAGTTATCAAGGAATGAAGTTTGGTAGTTGGTTCATCCACATTAAGATCAAAAAGTGATTTTATATGAGTTTATTTTCAAAAATAAACTCAATGAATATAGATATATTGTATGGAATAAGGCTACAATAGTTTCTCAAGGTTATAGTAAAAAAGAAATGAATTGAATATGATGAGAATTTCACATTGGCTTCAAGATTTAAATCTTTTTAGGTTTCACTCACTTATATCAAATGGATGTGAAATTTGAATTTAAGGATGAATTTATTTTAGATAATGTATAATGTAACACCCTGGCCTAGTTCAATCTATTGTGAGTAGATCAAAGAGATATATAACCTTAGGTGTGCCTCCATGTACTCTAGAGGATTTCTACTAAAAAATGTGTATAAGGTTTTATTATATTGGAAATGCACTCTCATATAAAATTAATAAAAAATATGGAAATAATATATAAAATGTATTTATAATTTCCATAGGAATAAATAAACATCACGAAAAATGAAAAAAAATACTACAAGAAATTATATAAAATTGGGCTGTTTAATATGTCACATGAGTAACGCATACATAAAAATGATCTCCTATAGTAAGATTAAATACAAATCAAACCAAAATAAAATAAACTAAAATCCCAACTCAGTCCCAAGCCTCATCCCAATGCCATCTCATAACTCTTTCCAAGCAATCCAACTCAATAATTCAATATTAGGACTTTGTCCAACTAGTACCTTTGATCATAAGGTATTATTGGGCACCAAAGTTCCAAGACCGCCTAAAAAAAGTGTGAGTAAAACGTATTAGGCCACCACCAATGGTGTTATCAACATAAAAATTAGAAGTAGTGTATGTACAATGCGATATGATTAGAATAAATGAACAATGTGTGAAAGTGTAAAATAATAATCACAATTGATCCTCAGGTTCTAAGGTTTCACCTGAGTTTGACTACACCTACTTCATCCAATGTCGAATTTCTCTAATCAATTCACATAACTATATTTCATCAAGGGTAATGACACCCACTTAGAATTACTATCATATCTTACATATGGGGGAATGAAACCCCCTCATCATACCATCATAAATTATATCAGATGGAATGGAATCCCACCTATATATCTCATATATTACATTGGGGGGGGGGGAGTGGAAACCCACCCATACATATCATATATCACATAGTAGGGAGTGGTACCCCACACATATACCTCATATATAATATTTGGGGTAATAACTCCTCACCCATATATCTCATATATCACATTGTGGGGAATTGATCCCCACTCGTATATCTCATATATCATATTAGAAGAAATGGTTCTCTATCCATATATCTCATACATCATAAAACATGGATTAGACACTCGAATGAACTTGAAACACATCATCTTGGTTGGGCTCTCAAATATATAACATATTCACGACACTCATACTAGGATACAACCATGCTAACTCTCATATACTAACACTCAGAGTAAATACCGAACCGGGGAACCCACTGTTGTCCCCTAGTTCATATCAAGGTTCAAAATACCATATGGGTTCCTTGATCTCATTCAAACCATAGGAAAAAATCCCATCATTTATAGGGCATCATTTCCCTCAATGAAACAATTCTCTCATCACAGTATAATCATTTATAATGGAAATACAACATAGACATCACATTAGAGATATGGCCTAAAGATCATATTTTTTTCAATGCCATGCTATGTTAGTCTTATCACAACCAAAATATACATAAATAATTTACATGGTATCCCCACTTAGTTACTATCACATGAAAATAGAGAAGGGACACTCACTCCACACACTCTCACACACAATACATCCAAGAGGATCTATGATATCTCGGATTCCAACATAGTCTATCTTTAGGCTAACAATTTGAAGTTTATCACTCTCTCATATATGGATAGGGTTAAGAAAACATTTCTCATGGTCGATTATATATAAATTACCACATTTATACCCTTATAGGGTCTTTATATCACATTAAACACATTTATAGTTATACCCTGGACCACTAGTGATCAAGTCATCAATTTAGTGTCCAAGGGTCCCTTTCCAGGAGTTTTTATAAGAAATAATTCATTTTAAATCTATGATAAGTAATTAAAAAATAGTGAGACCACATATCACATCCCACATAAAAACATTTCATAAACTTAAGGATATTTTTATTGAACACCTACCTTATTCTTGAGAGAATCTACTCATCAAATATCGAAATCTGATTTGAGTTGAAATGATAAGAATAAATGTATCATAAAAACCCCTGAAATAGGGAATAAATATTCATAACTAGAGTAAGAAGATAAAACATCCTAATAAATTAATAGAGAAAGGATACAAAGTAATATATTTACACAAGTGAAGAAAACATTTTTAACATTGTTTTTTTTATTTTTTACGTCGGTTTTTAGCCAATGTTGTTAAAAGTGATGTTATAAATATTGTTTTTAATGTTGATTATAAAAAAACGGACATTTGAAATATATAGTGGAACCAATTTTTTGCAGCGGTTATTTAATAACTGACTTGGGATATTGTTTATTACATTGGTTATTAAATAAATAAGGCTAAAAAAGGGTTCCAGATGTAGATTTTTTATGTTGGTTATTAAATAACTGATGTAATAAACAATATACCACATCGGTTATTAAATAACTGACGTAAAAAATCATGACTATGACACATTTTTTACATTGATTTTTTCATAAATGACATAAAAGATGCTTTGGGATGATGTTTTTTATGTCGTTTATTTAATAACTGATGTAAAAAAACTTATACAAAATCGATAACTTTATAACCGATGTGGAAAAAAAATCCAAGATGAGTTTTTTATGTCTTTTATTTAATAACCAACCTAAAAAACAATATGCCATATCTATTTTTAGATAACCAATTTGGAAAACCATAATCCCAATCATTTTTACATCGGTTATAAAATAAATGACATAAAAACCATTTTTTTAAAACTCCTGAAACCATTCCTCTGCATTTCCAAAGAAGACCTGAAATAAGAAGAAGCAAACCAAAACTAGACCAGAAAAACAAAAATAACTAGACCGAAACAAGAATAAGCAGCAAAAAAATTAAACATTCATATTTATAACATTTAAAACATAAAATTTCAACTAAATAAAATCCTAAATCCAAAAAAAAAACCTACCAAGTACACATTTACAATTAAAACATTCAAAATTACATTTTACATTACAAATAAACTAAAATCCAATGAAACCTATAAAATAATTTGACCATTCCACTGGTAAGTGTTTGAAATATTGAGCACTATAAGGTTTAGGGTCATCAAATAGCTATGAATTAAAAGGAAAGTTATTAACATGTATAATGAATAAATCAAATGAAATATTAGGGAATAGTTTATAAGGAAATATAATGTCATCAAACTTCAAAATTGTTCTAGTTGTAATTATTTCTTACATAAACCTTAAAATATAATATCCTAATTTTATGTCAGCTTATTGTTCATGAAATTTCTGTTTAAATGATTTTGTCAATTCAAAATATCATTTTTATGTATTACATCCAAAATATAGAAATTATAAATGGATATTTACCTTTACTTTTACATATTTGATCCTGTAACTCTTTTTATTTGTGGTTTTCCAAAAGTAGGCCCATCCCCTATTAGAAAATAATATGAATGAGATAAATTTAAAAATATCTATAATATAAACAACTATTAAGAAATTGAAACCCACTTTTCCAACATATTCTTAAAATTTTCTCACACATCACTATGGAGAGAGCATATCTAATAAATTGTTTTCTCCCATGAAAAAACACGTAACATCCAATGGTCTCTGATATAAAATAAAATTTAAGTTTATTGGTTTTTATGTTAAAATACAAAGAACACTTTGTGAGATATATGTTTCATAACTCTCACAAAAAAGAATCAACCAACACTGTGTGATTATATTCTATTCAAATATTTCAGTAATATAAATTGTTCTTTGTTCCTCATCAAATGCATGCGCTTTGGGGGAAATCAACTGCAGGTCCATAAATCCATATACATGTGTCTGCTCATTCTTATCATAAATGTTATAAATATACATAATACCAAATAGACATAAGTATACATTTTTAACAAATTTAATGCAGGGAAAGAATTGTGTTAAGACTTACATGAAAAAATTTTCACCACGTTGATTCCTAACTTATCTCCAGTAAAAAGATCTATGATATCATTTTCCACAATCCCCAAATCTATTGCATGAAAACAAACATGAGCATCTATTAAGAATGTATAACGAGCCACCAACAAATTTGAATATCTTGACAATTTTTCAAGACTAATAGAATCTGCATCTGATGTCATAACCATTTTTCTTTGTTGTTGCCTATATAATATTTCTTAACCTTTAATGTATTCCTGTAAATAAATAGATAAATACATTAACTTTTAAATGTTAAAATAAAATTTAATACAAAAATAAAATAAATGATATAACATACACATACCTATATGGTAATGGGTCGTAGAAGTCTGGATGAACAAAATAAAAAGTGGCTGATACTTTGTCCAACTGTCATCACCTCATCTATAGGTAATAGTACTCAAGCTTATATATATATATAATATCCTCTATAGCGACCCTATGCTGCTCTACCTCTAACTGTTGATGATAAACTATATTTACTATATAATATATCATCCCATATGAAACTATATTATGGTGAGGATCATCAGCATACAACTCAAAATAAATAGGAAGCTATGGAGGAGGGGCTGTAGGAGTAGGATAAAAAATGGGGTCCTAGACTAAGGTGGAGGATAAATAATGAGTTTTGGAGGTGGGGGAGTGGGAGCTGCTAGCAGAGATAGAGGATAAAAAATGGGGTCTACAGGCAGAGGTGGAGGAGTGGGAGCTGTAGTTTGAAATTGTATTTACATGTCTACAAACATAGACTATACCGATGCTCTAATATTTTCCTCCATCATTGCATTAATATTATAAAATTTAGCCTCTAAAACTTCAATTTTTTTATAAATACCTTAAATGGAAGAAGCTGAAGAATGTGGAAACACTTTTCTCAGTGATACACCTGTTGGGTATCCTCAAACATGACCTAGGTGTTTGGGATTTCCCAATGCTACATATGAAATATATTTCCTCCCAGTAGCTGTAAATACCCCCTGTGTGATCTTCTCCTCAAGATAATTCTGTATGAATTAATTGAAAAATTCAATAATGTTTCAAATTATATAAAAAATAGAATTAACTTAAATAAATAACATAAATGTCTTACAATATTCTCAGCTACGATCCTCGATTCTTCCTTAAGATATTTCCCCTTTTTTCCCATCTGAGCCCTCTTCCATTTTTCATGTCTAGATGGAGGGGAAACCTCTCCAAACCTTGAATACTCAGCTCTATGTTTTTTGTAAATTTTCCACCATAATTTGTTCTTCCAAAAAAGTATACCATCCCCGAGATAAATTTTGAGGGTATACATTTTTAGATTTGATATTCTAATGATTTCAACGTGTTTTCTATAAATTAAGAATAATAAATAATTAAAAAATCATTAATAAGATCATTAATATAAGAAAAATTATAAAAGGTTACATTAAACATACAGAAAATTATTATTTTATTCTAGTTTCAAAAAATTATTTCTATAAGTCTTCATCTATAAAAGGATATATATGACATGTATTTTTATGTTACCTATAAAAAAAAATTAAATCATATGTGAGTGTTGATTTGAAATCCCTCCATCTCCTAGTATCCATTGATAATAATTTATTCCTAACTCCTCTAGTGTCAGGAATATCAAATGTCATCTGATAAAGAAGATGGAAAACATATTATACAATAAACATTTAAGTATTAGTCAAACAATAACAAAAGATCTTACCAAAATTGTATCCCATAACCGAGACAGTGTCACTTTGTCTACACTTTTCCAATCATTATACAAAATGATTAATTTACTTTTACCATGATCTTATACAAAACTCTTAAATATTTTTCATTTGGACCTCTAGGAATATCATTATCATTAAACTCTACAACTATCCTATGGCATTGGCTATAAGAATGTGATATTTTTGGTAAATGTACGCTACCACATTTACTAACTCTTGAACTCTGCTTTGCAGTTATGGGAGCACATGAAGAATATTAGGGAACATCAGGAAGTGTATGTGAATATTCCTCCCTAGATGTATGATCATGATGTTCTTCACCAGAATTATGTGGTTGATAAACTAATTGATATGTCATTATCATTCAAATCAAAAAATAAAACATTAGTTCACAAATATAAAAATTCAAATATTACAATACTAATATAAACAAAAAATGAAAAACTGAACTAAGTTACATAATAGTAAACATGGTAAACATGGTAAGCATGGTAAACATGGTAAACATGGTAAACATGGTAAACATGGTAAACATGGTAAACATGGTAAACATGGTAAACATGGTAAACATGGTAAACATGGTAACCATGGTAAACATGGTAAACATGGTAAACATGGTAAACATGGTAAACATGGTAAACATGGTAAACATGGTAAACATGGTAAACATGGTAAACATGGTAAACATGGTAAACATAGTAAACATGGTAAACATGGTAAATATGGTAAACATGTTAAACATATTAAACATGGAAAAATAATAGTAATTCAAAAAAATTAATAAATATGTAAGTTAGATAATGGTAAACATGGTAAACTATAGTAAACATGGAAAACATGGTATACATGGTAAAGTAATTTTCATTCAACAAAATCAATAAATATATAAGTTACATAATGGTGAACATGGTAAACTAAAAAAAACAAAACTAAAATAAAAAAATATTCATACTTATTAGTTTTAATAATGAAAAAAATTACAAAATCTAAAATTTTATGAAATTAATTAATGCAAACAAGAAATAACCATATGTTACCTATAATATTATGAAAGTAAAAATGTATTTTTTCCCAAATTCCTTCATCATGATCATTCCTTATGGAACAAACCATGTTAAAAATATGCCCATCATTATTTTTTGATAATATTTCCATAGAAGTTGGGATCTCACATAAATCATCATCTTCATCAAGTTGATCCTAACCAACATATTGTTTTTTTTCTTGTAAAAAAATAGACCATTGCATATCTGATTGATCAACAACATTTAAAATCTATTTTTCATGTGTTTCCATTATAAAAGAATCAGCTGTGTCTTCTAATCTATTCAGATTAAAAACTTTCATTTCAAATTCATTGTGTATGACACTATTGTTACTAATAAACCATTTACAGTTAAAAATAGAAACTTTAATTTTAAAGTAATCAACCTCCCATATTTCTTCAATAACCCCATAATATGCACTTAATGTAGAAATTGGGTTTTTTGTCTTTAGAACTCAAAAAATGCATTACTTCTATAAACATCAATACCCCACTATTCTGGATTGCACTTCTGTTTTCCTAAGCTTTTATATGAAATGTATATACATTAATGTCATAGCTAGACCATGTTATCACATTTAAACTTGGACCACCCACTATCCATCTTAATGTCTCTGATGCATCAGATCTACCAAACAAGGTCTTTTTAAACCATGGAAAAAATGTTTTATTATGCTTATTCAAAATCCATATTTCTTTCTTATTTGGATGACATTATTTCAACTCATTAATATGAAATGTGACATATGGTTGAGCATCAACCATGTTATTTAAGATGTATAAATGTACCTTCTTTATCTATTCATCTGAAAATGATTTGAATTTCAAGACAGAAATCCCCTTTACCTCATTATTAACTCATTCAGGGCGAGATGGAGGCAAACCAATGTGCTCCACCACAGATAATTAGCTCATATAAAACTCCAAAACCTCCTTAGAAATATACTTTTCAACCATGAAGACTTTAGGTCGATATGGATTCTTAACATACCCCTTCAATATTTTCACCAAACTTTCAAAAGGATACATCCAAAGAATATATAGAGGCCCACAATGCTTTATTTATCAAACTAGATAAACCAATTAATGTACCATTATATCAAAAAAATATGGAGGAAAGTATATTTCCAATTGAAAAATTATAGAAATTTAACCATTTTCCAAAATGTTCAAAACATCCACATCAATCACCTTATTAAAAATTGAATTAAAAAAATAACACACCTTTATGATAGTCTTTCTGACATAGATGGTAAATATTCCATGCAATGAAACTATTAGAAGTTGTTGCATCATGACATGAAAATCATGATATTTCATACCTGTCAACTTCAAATCCTTCAAAGAGACAAAATTTTTTACATTTGAAGAATAACCTTGTAGCACTTTGATATCACGAAGACACTGAAAAAAGATAATTTTCTTCCTCTTGGATAATGTATGACAAGCCGAGGGAAGACATGTTTTCCTTCCATTAGAAGTGGGAGCTAAATCCAAACGTATTCCCATTGATAGTATTTATAATCTTCCATTCAACCTAGCTTTATTATTTAATTTAATATCTAAAAATATTTAAATGAAACTATTATAGATATTCTTATCCACGTGCATGACATCAATATTATGTTTCACTTCATGATATATCTAATATGGTAACTCAAACAATATTGACATTTTCTTCATAATATGACTATCATTAACGGATTTATGTTTCTTTCCCAATGTCACATAAAGGTTTTGAACCCTCTCAAAATACTCATCAGTGGGTAAAGGTTTTGGAGAAATATAAAATTATTATGAGACATTTAATGCATTTTTAGTCTTATATAAGAGTGATCCATAAGAAAAAACTTTCGACGACCAATGTATACTGTTTTCCACATATGATGCAATTGACAATATGAAGTCTGTTGTTTGAAAATTTGATACACATTATGCCCCTTGATAGTGTATCTAGAAAAATTTTTATATGCTGGGAAGTAATTTATATTGAACATAAGCACTGCATGCAGTTGAGAATATTCCATTTTATAAGAATCATAAACCCTAATACCATCCTCCCATAAAAGTTTCAAATCATAAATCAATGGTGACAAGAAAAAATCAATATCATTTCTGGGTTTATTTGGACCAAATATCATTATACTCAACATGAAATATTTTTGCTTCATACAAACTTCAAGTGATAGGTTGCAAATTACCAATAAAATAGGCCATGAACTTTTTTTTGCTACTGAGGCTTCAATATGGATTCATTCAATCTATGCACAACCCAAGTAATAGATTTCTAATTTCATTTATGAATATAAGATACTACTCATCAATTTTCTTCAATTGTGTAAAATCAGATGGATGACATATTTTTACATCACATATCCACTCATCAACATGCCATATTAACCTTTTTTCACCATATGAATTAGAAAATAAATGTTTCTAATGAAGAATTATAGGAGGATACCAAAATACCTTGGAAGGGATCTCTGTAATCTCTAAATTATCCTATTATTTTTCTTTCAACTTATACCATGTTATCCCACATTTAGGAATATCTGAAAAAAATTCATATTCCTTCTTATATATCATACAGTCATTCGAACATGCATGTATTTTAATGTATCCCTGTCCCATTGGTAATAATATTTTTTTGGCCTTATAATATTCATCTGGAAGATCATTGTCTTTTGTAAGAATATATTTCAACAATTGTTGTAGGTCTGTAAAACTCCTATCAATCCATCCATGTTTCTACTTCAAGTTAATCAATATTAACTCTACTGATAAAATAATAAAATCCATAAAACAAGGATACAATGGTTTTTCAGTATCAAAATGTAGATGCTAAACTATCTGTTCTGTCTCAATTTGTTATGCTGCAGTATCATGAATCTTTTCTTCAATTTCATTGGAGTTACCATCTTGAAAATCATTATCATCATTAGTAGATCTGACATTCTGTTCAGTTTCATCATGCCAAATCCAAGGGTTATAACTTGGATTAAAACCATGAAAAATTTGATGATCTTTTTTATCAATACTTTTCAACTTCTTCATATCCAAACATTTTAGTCATGGATAGAAAAACAAATCAATTCTTAAAACATTTTATTTAGAAAATTCAAAAAAGGCATTAACACCTTCCTCATATTCATTACTCATTTGATGTTCCATAATCCAAATTTCACTCATTATTACGTATAAAAAATATCAATATTATACATATTGTTAAGATAAGCCAATTTTATATTTATATGAAATATATCATAATTTGAATGTAATTTGTTTAAATATAAAACAATTATATGTTTATTTGAAAAATATATATTTGGAAATAATTTTAAAAATAAAATATAATTAGATATAACAGTTTTATATTTAAATGAAATATGAAATAATTTGAAAGTAACACAATTTTGAAATATAATATAAAAAAATATATGCATATTTTAAAATTATAAAGATATTGTTTTTAGGCACTAAAATATTTTCTTCATTTCATGTAAATTTGATGGCCACATATTTGAGTTTTACCATTCTTATTGAGTTTTTTTTTGTGGAAATGGTATTGTGTATGGTCAAAATTGTGGTAAGTTGATATTATTAGGTTCTGAGCCACTTTTTGAAATGGATTTATATTAGACTTAAAGTACAAGACTTGAGAGAAACCTAGATTTTCTTGGGAGGGTGGTGAAAATATCCTATTCAAGGTATGTTGACAGGTTGTTTTGGGGGACCCTTAGCTAATAATAAATAGTTAATGAATGTAGTGCTAAATAAATTATCAACCATGCATCAACATGAAATGTTGTAATATATACTAGTAGTCAGCATAAATTATGTACTATATACAACCTGACCTATAGTAAAATAATTAAATAAACAAATGACCCAACTTAAATAGGTATATTGAGTACATATTCATCACAAAACACCTGGGAAAATACAACTTCTTTTTTTCTATGTCAGAATAACCAAAAAATTGAATGTGTTATATAAAATGACAAGGGTTATATGGTATATAACTAATGTCTCCATGATATCTATATGGGGATTTCATATTTAAATATGGAAGCAACTAACCAAAGTAACATAGGGCTTAATGCCCAATTATTTCAGATCAAGGATAATATAAAATGTGTAAAATGAAAATAACATTAGCAAAGAATCCAAGATATTGCGGTATTTTTAGAAAAGAAATTGCAAAACATAAATTTAGGGCATCCTCGAAAAATAATGAATGAAATCAAGCCATGTGAGCCTTAGTTGAATGTTGCGAGTTGATCTGATATATCTGGTGATAATAAAGATGATGAACAATGTGGAAAAAATGAGGTTGGAGGGAACAAGTTCGAATAATCGTTTCTAGGTTTTCTGCGTGAGAGAGACTATTCACAGTCACCCAATCGAAAAATACACAATGACATAATACATGGCTTGATAAAAATTTTAAATGATTTATTACATCACTTATTTAATAACCAATGTGATAAACTATTTTTTTATTACATTTATCACGTCGGTTATTATATAACCTACGTGATAAACACCTTTTTTCATTGGTTATAAAATAACCAACATGATAAAGTAAATTTCTTACATTGGTTATTATATAACTAACATGATAAATAATGTTAGTTGATTTTTCACATCAGTTATAAAATAACAGATGTGAAAATATATTTTTTAGATCGGTTATTTTATAACTGGAATAAAAAATAAAATATTAGAAATTTTTACGTCTGTTATAATATAACCAACATGATAAATAAACTTTTACTACTTTTAACGTCAGTTATTTATAACTGACCTAAAAAGTGCCGATGTGGTAAATATTTTCTGCACTAGTGTTAACTTTAGCTATCACTTATATTGAACAATGCTTAAATCCATTAAGAATCTTGGTAGATCTCACTTTAGGTTATAGAGACGAAAAATGGGGTATTTGAAATGTATTTCTTGAGTTCTGGTTGAAAAAATAAATAATTTTTCATTCATAATGTTTTCTTAACTTAAATAATCATTTTAGAAATGTTTGAAAAAATCTAAAAATATCCCATTATAGTGAAAATTTGTCAAATACATGGACTCTCACTCAAGTTCCTCTTAATTTTTCCAAATGACACTTATTTTGTAATAAGAATATTAATTTTTTTAAATGACTCTCACTCTTTCCCAATGATTCTTATTTTTTCAAAATGAATTTTAACTTTTAAAAATGAATCTTATCTTTTTGAAATAACTATATCTTTTTCAAAATGACTCCTACTTTTTCAAAACAAATCTTATATTTTTATAATTACTCTAATGATTTAAATATTTAATATTACATATATGAAATAACTATTTTTTTTCAATATTTACTCTTACATTATTTTTTTCCACACTTTTTTACTCTTAATCACATAGAGTGACTCTTACATTTATAGGCTTATCCATTTTTTACCAAAAAATCGAAGAAAATGACTCTTACTCACTATAAAATGATTAGTACATTTTTTTATTTTTACAAATATTTTTTATTTTAATTTTTTTACTCTTACTAAAATGATAGTCTTACTAAAAACAGACTTTTACTCATTTCCTTTTCCAAATTTTTACTCTTACTCACACAGGGAGACTCTTAAATTTCTAGAACTAACCATTTTTACACTAAGCATCAAAAGAAAATGAATCTTACTCACTAAAAAATGACTCTTGAATTTTTCCCATTTCCAAATTTCAAGAAATCCTCTGTAACTCCCAAAAATCACCAAAACTTCAAAAATTCATATTAACCCCTACAAACTTGCCCATAATTTTAAATAATAGCTGATTTATACTGAAAAATCTTGATTTTTTTAAAATTAAACCCCCTGAGCCTAGAAAAAACCTTGAACCTCGTTCGACAGGCTATAGAGACATTGCCGGTACCTTTACTGGGTTAAAATACACATGATCGATAAAATGTATAACCTAAAACATCGTTACCAAACATGAATCCACACATAACAAACCCAAATAATTTAAATTATAGTTTTATACTTAAAATTTAGATTTAACCAAAAATTTAAATAGATTCAGGTTTTTAGAAAAAATTCAAAGAAAACTACACCTAGATTGGTCCAAGATATTATAAACTCTCCACTAAAAATCTTCTTATCCCTGATTAGTCTCCATTTACATCTTCCATAAACTATCTTGGTTACAAAATACTGATGCATGACCCAAATCATTTTCCTCTCCCCAGTTATTGTCATGCCAACCCCTCACTCAAACCGATTCCATTACCCAAAACCCTTCTAGGCTATGAATCATGGTTCTGGTTATCTTCACTAACTTCATGATAATTTCTCACTCCATATGGAATTATTGAATTCACAATTCATCGATATCACACCACATTGATTAAAATTACCTGTCAATATCCATCCATCTCTCACTTGAGGTCACACCTAAGCATAAATCAACTATTCTCATCAGAACCCACTGTCCCACCCCTAATATAATGTTCAAAACCCAAGTTATCACCTCATTAAACATGTTAGTATACTATACATCTCACTTAAATTTCAATTGACTCAACCAATCTACCAGTTTGTTTTCCAAAACACATACTTCATCATACCACTTAATAATCATCCAATGTTTAGAGAGCATCAGTTACCGAATATACCGACTCAAATAGGTTCTAATTTATTGATAAAAATATAAAGTTATATTCCATTTAACACACATAAACAATACAATTGAATCCAATCACCATCACATAATCGAAATCATCTATTGGTTGTGTCTACTAACACATCACTATCGATATTTACTAAAAATGACTGAAATGAGAACCACAAACTTAAGTTATCTATGGTGGTCTCCTCACCATAATAATTTCCTTATTACTAATCCACAATTAAGATTCTAGATGATATAAACTATTGGATAAACACTGAAATTCACAATTCCTACTGATATTTATTGAATAAATCCATATTTTGAACCATGATCTAGGTTCCAATGATACTATAATGACCCACACAACCACTTTTCAACTATACAAGAAATATAACATTGTGTACTCTTTTATTATGGATATAAGTCAAGGTACATGACCTTTACCACTATCATAAGAATCTCCTGTTCTATTCTACTATGATCCCTATCTAGTACTGAAATCAATCCTCAGTCAAATATGTGCCCAAGTCATCATGGTTATGGAAATAATCCAATTCTTTATCCCTCTCAATCCCTTGGAATTTCAAAATACCCAATGGTCATGTTACCACAAATATCATAGCCCTTTAACCACTTCAATATTTCTTTACAGATACCTCATCTCACTCACCAAACATATCCTAATGCACTGGCTCTCACTAGTCAATCACACATGACCATACCCATGACAAGCCCCTAATATATCTAATAAATGTAATAACTTAGAGGATAATCACCTCATATTTTCTTAAGTCTAGAGAATCTCAAAACTTTCAAAAATCACCAACTCCATGAGATAATTCAAGTGAAACTAACTTGTAAGATAATAATATTCATAGATTATCCCATCATACTAGTTTTTATTTATAATGGTGATCAAAAACCCCCATCACCAAATTAAATCATACCAACTGTAATGACTTGAAATTATACTATGTATTTTCCATAAATAAATATTATGTTAATAGCCTATTATAAATGTAAAATCAAACTAAAATGAAACTATGATAAGTTAAAATAAAATTTGATCATTATAATATAACCAGTATAAAAGGAAGTAACTATTTTATAAATTCTTTGAATAAAAAAGAAAGGAAATGATACTGCGTAGAAAAAGTCTCCCTTATGAATCTCATTTTTATGAGATTGAAAAGACGGTATCTTTAATAGGGTTTTCCCAAGACCAAACCCCAGGAAAAATCCAAAAATTGTGATATGAGAGAAATAAAATGCAAGAGAAGTTCAAACACATGAAAATTACCATAAGATCCATTCTAGGGGAATCCCCACTCTCTACTTCCACAAGATCTTACCTTATTCTTAGATCTTATGTGAAGATCTTGAGGGGTTATGTAACTAAAACTTAGGATGAGAAAAACATATAATTATTAATATAAAAAATTATTTATCACATGTATTTTATAAATTTTTCATTTTTAACTTTTAAATAAAAAGAACGTTTATTTACTATTATATTGATAAACCAACAAGATCATTTTACTCTTAAAAATAGATTCTCTTTTTTCATAAAATTTTATTTTTATACGATTTATTTTAAGAAACTAAATATATAATAGATAACATATATTGTTGATGTGAATAATTTATTAACACTAATATAAGTAGTAATTGATAATAAATAAGAATAAGAACGATTATAATTTTAAAAGATTATTTTCCTATGAAAATTATTTTTATTATATTTCTATTTTAAAGTTAAATTCTCAAGTTTCATAATTTTAATTTGACCATAACTTCATTTTTGGATTAAAAATTTCAATATTATCTTAGGAGGATTTATTTTTATTTTTTTAAATAGAAAATTTTAAGTGAATAGTGAAGAATATAGTTTTTAATTTTTTTTAAAATTTTACGACATTATCATTATATATGAATGAATTAAAAATTTATTAAAATATTTAATTAATAAAAGATTTATATAAGAGGTTAAATTATTTATTTTAAATATTATTCTAAACTTATAAAACCTATGTTTAATTTTTATAACTTTGTTAACGTTTTATTCCAATTTAAAAACATTTTTCAGCCATTTATTTTAATTGATAGTTTTTATGGTAAAAATCAGTTTTGGATTTATAAGAAATAAAATAAAATATTTGATTTATGAGAAAAAAATTTATTTCATGTAAAATAATAAAATTTAAAATATCAACCTACACATAATTTTTAACCTTAAAAACATACTTTTTCTAAAAACTGTTCTTACATATCATGTGTGTTAATGATGAAAAATAAATTTTCTAAACCTTAAATATTTTATTTGATAAAATTATTTTAATATTTTAAATAATAATTTTCAAATTATTAAATATGTTTAATTTTAATTTTGATCATTAAAATTAATTATCGAGGTTTAAAAAATTAGTTACCGCAGTAGAAGTAAAAAAGGGTAAAAAGAGTTTTACTAATTGTAAAAGACCTAAAAAAATTAAAAAACATAACTCAAAGTGTGTGGATGAGAGGTGGATAAAAAAATTCCCCCCGTACATTATTTTAAACCCTTTTAACCTTTTACCCTAGAATAGAGACACACCATTATTAAAATTCAATGGGTACTTCCAAAATTACCCATCTCTTCACTTATAAAAGAGGATCACTTTGACTGCTTAATGATAAAAATATATCTTATAATTTCATATCGAAACTCCAAAAATATAATATTATTATAATTTTATCTCAATTTCATAATCCTATGGTCTCAATTAGTTATCCTATGACCTACTTTTCCAATGGGATTTCCATGATAAATCCCAAGTTCTCAATGTGATTATTTTTTACTCCTCAGTCTTTTTTCGTTCAACTCCCTCTTCTAAATTTTTTTATAGACAAAATAATAAAATTTAATTAGTTTTATTCATATAATTTAATGTTATTATATTAATTTTAAAACCATTATTCATTCATTTATATCCACCAATAAAAGAAAGAAACATTGATCGTGTGTACGTGTGGACTACTGCCTCTACAAAGTGATATAGTTCATTTTTCATCACTGATTTTTTACGAATAGTAACAAGGATGAATTTTATGAATGGATATTTTTAATATTTAAAAATTTATTTAATGAAATTATAATTTATCATATACATTTATTCGATCCTATTGATTGATAGATGGAATTGTTAATCATACGTATGTGCATATTACCTACTCCACAGACGAGGAATTTAATTTTAAATCAACACCCAACATGAATGGTTATAGGAATGAATTTACAGAAATTAAATTATATTTATGACATGATTGAGATTATATAAAACTTATATTAATATTATATGAAGAAATTCCCTTACTCATTAAATCAATGTAACATGCTCTCATTTGGGTCAATTTGTCCACTGACATAAATAATGTTATAATATTTATATCATAAATTATTAAGTAATATTATATAATGATAATATCATGTAATAATAATTTCTTTAATATATTTTAAAAATTATATAATGGTTATATTCATATTTAATTTATTTATTAATATACCACAATTCGATCATTAAACACAACAAAAATAGTTCATCACAATTTTATTTTTCACAAACCATATTAATGCCTTTAAACTAATGAAATGGTACATAAGGAATAATTGAAAAATAATGATGATATATATTAGATAATATTTGAATGGTTAAATTTTAACCAATAAGTGATAACCAACCCCATCATCATGAAATATTTATGAAAAAAACAATAAAAAATTCCTAACATCTAATGATGAAAATAAACATAACTTGGTAACATATACATGATAAATGGTTATAAATGATGTGTATAAAAGTAAATATATTTTAATAATTCTATAAAATTTGTAATTAATATAGTTATTTTAATTTTTAGGAGGTTATATTATGTCTGACTAAATTTTATTTAATGTAAGGGGTTCTTTGTCTCAAATTTAATTTCTTAAGACATATTTCTTATTATGCACCATGATATCATTAATATGGTCTGATTTGTACCTAATTACTTTCATGTACCATATTAATTAAAGTAATGGGGTTTTAATATCTACATCATGTTCTCTCTTGAAATTACTTTTGATTCAAATGATACTAATGTTATAAGGGTTTTTGTTAACTCAACTCCCTTGATTGAGTTATAATGATTCTTCTTGAACTTATTTCTTCCAAGATTGGTTTATTCAACTCTAATATTTTATTTCATGGTACTTTATATTATTATATTGAAAAATGACTTTTAATTTAAAATTTTTTCCTTGATAAAATTTATTTCTCAAAAAGTATATTATTATTGAGAATAATTCATATCCTCTTTAATGATGGCTTCCCCTTCTTGTCTATATTCTCCTTCCTTTAAATGTTATCATTTATATTTGGAAACCCATTTATTTTTATTTAATATAACCTTAACATTTGTCATTTACTCTTATCAAATGGAATATTTATTATCTATTTCTATGATGGGGGTTTCAATAAAGGCATTTTAAATGGTTCTCCTTCTACAATTGTTTGTTTTATTTTCCACTCCACATTTACATAAAATAACTTTTATGTATTTAAAAGGAGATATTATTGGTGATTATTTTTAAAGGTAATAATTTTAAATAGTGTCACATTACATACAAAAACATATTTTAAATGTGACCCATAAATTCTTCTTTTATAAAAATGTTAATTTTTTTCTAATAAATATTTTTATGGTTTAACTCCCATTTAACTCTTTATCTCAAAAGTATTTATTTACATTGAATTTTAATTTCATTAATCACTCTCTAAATTATATTATAGTATTTTTGTGGATTAAACTCATGGAAATACATTGTTAACTTTTTATTTCCTAGTAATTGAATGTTTATGATTTTTCATCCAACATTTTACATTTGGGAACACTCTATATATCCTTACATTTATTGATGGGTTCTCACCTAGATTACATACATAAATTTATTAGGTAAATTATTGATTTATTTTATACTGCTTATCTATAAAGTGTAAATAAAATATTCTATATTATCTCAATTTAAGGTTATTTATATATAAAGTTAATAAATATATTTGGATAACCATTTTTTCTATGGGTATATCATTTTATGATTATTGATAGAATTATTAATGTTTTTCTTACATTATTACATTTTAAAAAGATATATAAACCATTTTATTTACTTGGGTTCTTTGTGATATGATCAATGGTTGATTTCAAGTGGCACTCATATGTGTAGATTATGATGGTTGGGGTATTATATCACCCTCAAATGCATTGGTTATGTTTTATATCTCATGATATAGTAATATGTTGATATAATTATTTTTTTCACAAAGGCATGGGATTAATGGGTTCACTCACATTTTAATGCATGGACATAATGAGTTTGTTCAAAAAGGCATAGGAATAATGATTTTGATTATAATTTTTCCTATGATTATGATTTTTACACCTTTATAAGTTTATGTTATTTTTAGAATATGTTACATTTAATTTTTATACTTATTTTCTATGATATTCCTCACATTTATGTTATTCTCACATGATTCTAGACTATTGATTTATACTTGTAATCTAGGTTATTATTGTTTTTACTCTTAGATATGTTGTAATTCCATGATATGTTTTTATGTTATTACATGACTTATTCCATGATTTATGATATATGATTTATTGGGTATAACTTTATTATGTATCCATATTATACCCATATAATTATCTTATACTCAATTTTGAACTTTAGTTGTTATCACTTATATTTACCCTTAATGGGCTTATGATATCACCTTTTTATTATGTTTCTATTTCCCTAGGCTATGAAAAAAAGTAATATTAATTATGTGTTTGTAAGAGTATCTTGTGTGGAGAATTTTGTGAGAAAGGATGAATATTTTTATGGATTAAGCAGTTGCATATATAGTGGATAAAATTACAATTAGTTTAAAAATACATGAGTTTTATTAGTTAATGTTTTGTAATAATTCTCTAAAAATCTAAACTAAAGATCATGGGAATGTATTTTAATGAAATATTTTATCCAAGTAATGTAATTATGAGATAAAAATATTCATAGGATGTCATAGTCAAAATCAGAGCATATTTAAGATAACTTTAGAGATTTGAATGTTATCAATTGAGGAAATATTAAATTTTTTAGGGGTTATAATAAGATATTTTTTTTGAAAACCATAGAGATAAGTTTAAGGGATATGTATAAGTATATGATAACATCATAATGTTTTTATATCAATTTATTCTAGAAATTACATCCTTATCTAGCTACTAGAAAGTGGAAGTGACTATGGTATATATAAACCGATGAGTAATCACCCTAAAAATTTCTGGTTGATTATCAAATCAATCATCACTCTTGTGTATGATGAGTGATCCAAATAATACAAACTTGGATAGATATTCCTAGGGGATATTCATTGGTTAATTACATTTTATTCACAATCCATTATGAATTATTTATTATATTAAGGAATTAGGTCAAGGAATATGAGAGAACTCAATCTAAAGATACTAAGATTGAACTGAGAATTATTTAATTTGAACTAAAATATATTGTAATAATTTTTAAGAGTAAGAAATTTTGAGATTTAATTTTCTATGTGATTATCTTATAATATTTATCTTATAGTCTCCATTACTCATTTTAATTTTTTTTATTTTTAATGGTTGAAGTAAGAAGGAATAGAGTTAAAAATAGATAAATATTATATTAATATATTATTATAAATAAAAAAAATAATATGACACCATGATACTTTAAAAATAAAATTTAACTATTATAATATAGGCAATATAAAATTAAGTGACTATATTATGAAAACTACGAAGAAAAGGGAAAGAAATCACATTAGGTTGTAGGATTCTCCCTTACAAAGCTCATTTGTTTGATCTTGGAATGGAGGTAGTTTTAATAGGGTTTTCTATATACTAAGCTTGATAAAAAATAAAATAATTATGAAATTAGACAAATCTAATACGAGAGAGGTTCATTCTCTTAGAAATTTCTATAAGATCCATGTTAGTGGAATCACCACCCTCGAATTCCCCCGTAGATTATCTTATAGTTAGATCTTATATAGAGATTATGAGGGGTTACTTAACTAGAAATTAGGATGATATAAAAATATAATTATTAAGTTAATAATTTATTTTTCAAATTTATTTTATACATTTTTAATTTTTACTTTTAAATGAAATTTTTTATGTACTAATACATAAATAAAACCAATGAGATCATTTTAGTCTTATTTTTTTTCTTCTAAAATTAGATTTTTATGAAAATTATTTTTAGAAAATAAATATATAATAGATAATATATATTATTTATATGAATAATGTATTAATACGATCCTAAGTAGTAATTGATAGAAAATAATAATAATAGCAATTAAAATTTTAAAAATTTATTTTCCTACAAAAAATTTTTTCATTATATTTCTATTTAAAAGGTAAATTACTTATTTTATAATTTAATTTTGAAAAAATAAAATTAATTATTGGATTAATCATGTCAATTTTATATTAGTATGATTTTTTGGTATTTTTATGTAGTGGTTTATTTTTAAGTGAATAATGAAAATATTGTTTTATTAAAATTGTAAATTTTACAACCTTATCATTATATAAAAAATAATTTGAAGTTTATTAAACATTTAAATTAATAAAATATATATTTAAGGGGTAAATTATTCATTTTAAATATTATTATAAACTTATAAAACATATATTTAAATTTTAGAACTTAGGTAACATTTTATTCAAATTTAAAAATAGTTTTCTATACTTTCTTTTAATTAAAAATTTTATGGTAAAATTCAGATTTTGTATTTATATAAAAGTGGAAATTTTTTTATTTATTTTATGATTAACCAATTATGTTATGGAAATTAATAACATTTATATTTTTTACTGAAAAATAAATTTATTTGATAAATTTATTTTTATATTTTAAATAAAAAATTTCAAATTAGTTAATAAGGTCATTTTTTGTTTTTTTTCCTTTAAAATTAATTACGGAGGTTAAAAACATTAATTACCATGGTAAAATTAAAAATATTAAAAAGAGTTTTAACAAGTGTAAAAAACAAAAAAACATTTAAAAAATAAGCATCGAAATATGTTTATAAGAGTTAGATATGAAAACTATACTCCCATACATTATTTTAAACTTTTGGTGCCTTTGAACCTTGAATACTGACACACCATTATTGAAATGTAATGAGTACTTTTAAAATTACCCTTCTATTTACTTATTAAAAGAGATCACTTACAACACTTAATTATTAACCTATATCTTCTAATTTATTCTTCACAATATTCTATTTTTTATCCTCCTATAATCCTCTCTAAATTCCATATGCCTCTAATCTCAATTAGTTAGCCTTAGGGAACCATTTACAAAGAGATTTCTAAGATAAATATGAATTTATGAATGTGAGTATTTATGAATCAGTATTTTAGTCTTTAAATTCCTCTTATAAAATTTTTCTAACTAGACTTATATAATGGAATAAATATTATTAATATACTATAACATTGTTATATTAATGGACTAACCATTATTCCATCCTTTCCATCCACTAAGAGAAACAAAACAATATCAATCATGTGAAACTGTGAAGTACCTCCTCCATTAAGATATGTGGTTTTTTTCATCACTGAAATTCATAGTTAGTAATAAGGATGGATTTTATGAATGGATATTTTTAATATTTTACAATTATAATTATAAAATGATAATTTATCTTATACCTTAATTCTACCCCATTCATTGAGAAATGGAATCGTTAATCATGCATATGTATGAATTATGACCTCAACGAATAATGAATTTAATTTATAACAACCACCATAAATATATGGTTTTAAGAATAAATTTAATTAATGTAAATGATAATTATAAATTTTTTAATATTTTAACTTTATATAGAAATTGGTCCATACTTGTTAAATAATCCTAAGATGCTATCATTTGTGCCAGTTTTACCACCTACATGAATGATTTTTTAATATTTATATCATAAATGATTAAGGAATGTTATATAATGGTAATATTTTGTAATAATAATTAATTTAATTTGTTTTATCCATTTTGGAAAGGTATTAATAATTTTTAATACATTTATTAATATACCACATTTCTATTGTTAAACATGTTGAAACCAATTCATTGTAACTTACTTATTTACAAATCATATTCATGTATTTCACCAAATGAAATGAGAATTAAGGAATCATTGAAAAAAATTATTATTATATATTTAATAATATATTAATTATGAACTTTTAGTCAATAATAAAAAATAATCACCGTCACCAGGAAACTTATATGAAACAAACAATAAAAAAACTCATAACATCCAATGATGAAAATAATCTATAACCGAGTTACATTGTTGTGATATATGGTTATAAATGAAGTTTATAAAATGTAATGAATTTTAATAAGGATCTAAAGTTAGTTATTAATATAGTTATGTTATTGTACAGGTTGTTAGAGCATGTTTGAATAATCGAGATTTAAGGTAAGGGTTTATTTGTGTCAAATTTAATTTATTGATATATATTTCTTATTTTTCCCCACGATGTCTTTAATATGGTGTTATTACTACATAATGAGTTTCTTTTACCATATTAATTCAATTCACTAGGTTTTAATATCCATATCATGTTGTCTCTTTTAATGTATTTCAATTCAAAAGATACCAAAGTTTTAAGGGTTTTTGTAAACTCAACTCCCTTCGTTGAGTTATAATGTTGCTTGTTGAAATTCTTTCTTCCAAGATTGTTTTATTCCACACTAATATTTTATTTCAGGGAAATTTATCTTCCTATAGGTCATAAAATTAAATTTTAATTCCAATATTTTTCCTTGATCACTTTTCTCTCTCTCAAAAAGTATATCATTATTGAGAATAATTTCTGTCCTCTTTAATGATGGTTCCCCTCCTTCTCCATTTTCACTTCCTTTTAATGTTATCCTTTATATTTTAAAACCAAATTATTTATTATTTAATTTTAAATTCACATTTTTTTTATACTTTTCAAAATTAATCTTTATTATCCCTTTTTATGATGTGGGTTTAAATATATATATTTTAAAAGTTTTTCCTTATATGAGTGTTTTTTTATTTTCCACTACACATTTCCTTGAAATAACCATTATGTCAATTAAAGGATCTATTATTGAATATAATTTTTAAAAGTAAATGTTTCCAAAAGTTTTTATAATACTTTTTTACAAACTATATATTTTTAAAGTTTTTTTTAAATTGTTATTTTATAAAAATGTTAAAAACGTTTTCTAAAAATTATTTTATAGTTTTTATTATATTTCCTATTTATCCTAAAAATATTTATTTTCCTAGAAGTTTCCTTTCATGAATTACCTAATGAATTATCTTATGCTATATTGGGGTATTAAAATCATATAAATCCATTATTGCTTTTGGATTTACTATTCATTAAATGTTTGTGATTTTTTATTCAATGTATTTCCTCTATGAACACTCTATATTTATTTCCATTGATTGAAGTGTGTTCACCTAGATTCCATACATTTATTAATTAGGGAAACTATTGAATTAAATTTATAACCTTTATTGATTTAGTGGGGAATGTTATTGAATATCTTTGGACACCCATTTATTTTTCCATGATTATATCATGTTATGATTTTTTTATGGGATTATGAATGTTTTCCTTACATGATTCAACTTGAAAAGGATATGAAACTAATTTTTTCCATGGGTTCTTTGTGACATGATGATTTTTTGATTTTAAGTGGAACTCATATGTATGGATGATGATGGGTGGGATACTATATCACCCTCCAATGTATTGGTTATATTTTATATATAATGATATGGTAAGGCATGGAAATAATGAGTTCATTCACAAAGGAGTGGGCATAATGAGTTTGCTCACATTTTAATTCATGGACATAAAGAGTTTTTTCACAAATTTCTGGGGATAATAAGTTTTCTTATAAGGTTTCCTAACCTTATGATTATGATACCATTCTAAGTTTTTGTTCTTTTCAAGACTTGTTACATTATATGTTTATTCATATTTTCTAACATATTATGAACTTTTATTTTATGCTCCCATGATTCGAGGTTACTATTTTATTCTTATAGGCTAGGTTATTATTTGTTTTGACTATTTGATATTTAAAAATTCCATGATGCATACTTATGTTATTCTATGCCTTATTCCATGATTTATAATATATTATTTGTTGGGTATAAATTTTTTATGTATCTTGATTATGCCTATATCCTCATCTTATGCTAAATTATGACCTTTGATTATTATCATTTATATTAAACCTTACTGAAAATATGATCCCAACAATTTCTTATTTTTCCATTTACCTAGGTTATGAAGAAAAGGAATACATAATATGTGTCTAGAAGAGTATATTGTGTTGAGAATTTGTTGGATAGGTTGAAGACTTGTCATAGATTAAGTTATTTATTGTATAGTGGGGAAATTTACATTTATTAAAAAAGACATGGGTTTTGTTAGTTAATGTTTTTTCAAAATTATATAAAAATATAAACCTGAAAGATTATGGGTAAGTATTGTAATGAAATATTTTCTCTAAGTTATATAATTATGAGATGGACATGTTTGTGGGTTTTCATAACCAAAAAGGCATGCACCCTGGTGCTACCCTATCATACCACTCCACTTAGACCATATCAAGTTATATCCCATCAATCTTAGGATTGATAGCTTAACTAATCATAAGAACAAACATCCCATGCATGTTAAACCAATCACAACATGAAAACTATTAATTATCCTACATCATTAATATCCAAGGAATCTTTATTCCTATACTACATACTTTATAGCACCTACCATAAACTGATATCAATAATAGTATATACCCATAAATTAAAATTTAAAAAATCACTCATAGGTTTAGGCCAACCTAGTTATGGAGTTACCCTCATACATCACATATTGTCTCTCATAGTAATAGGAAAAACTAGTGGAAAAAAGACCTATACCAATAGACCTATACCAATGGTTTTTAAAATTCATTAGGATAACCCCCCTATGCCAACAGTTCTCCATAATCATTGGTATAAACTATTTATGTAAAATATATACCAATGGTTTTATAAAACTATCGGTATAGAGTTGTCTATACCAAAAATTATAAATAACCATTAGTATAGAGTAGACTATAATAATGGTTTTAAGAAAACGTTGGTATAGACTTTCTTAATTTACACAGTACATGATATCCCCTCCTCCCATACCATTCACATCCACATTAAACCCTAGTAAGACTTGGTCTTTGATTTTATTACCCACTCGTAGTAATCTCTCCTCATTTCATGTTTTTAATCCATTCTTATAAAAAATTAAATTGGTGACTTATATATCATTCATCTCTTCTATCAAACATCATTATTATTTCTTCTAAGTCTAAAACATAAACCTATTTTCCTTTTTTGTACACATTAAATTTCTTTTGATATGCCTATATTTTCTTGAGTGCTGTTGAAACAAGGGATGTGAATACATTTACTAACTATTTTTTTTAATTTTTGGGCTTTTCACTATGTTTAATTATCATTTTTTCAATATAAAATACATCTATATATTTAATTTAAATTTTTAGTGTATTATTTTATTATGAAAATCCCTTTAGGGGACTTCTTAAGTGATAGGTTTCTCAATATAATTATCAGCATTCAATTTTTGACTTGTGGAACCTAATTTGAATCCCCTTGTCAGTTTTTTAACTCATAATTTTTTATTTTCATATTTTAAATAACATGTATAGTGTGAGAAAATAAATCTTTAAAATAAAAAAAATGTTTTATGATTAATTAATAAATTGAAAATTTGACCAATAGTGCACTAGTGAGTCAAAATATAGTAATTTTATGTGACAATATAGAATTTTGTTATATTTTTCAAATAAATTAAATTATTATTACTATTTATTCTTGTTTTTTTAACAAAGAACTTGGATAGTTAGTGATTTAATGACAAATCTTTTTAAGAGGACCGCTTATCCTATAATAAAAACTTATGTCTTGAAAAACACTTCAAGCAACCCAAATCAAATGTGCCCCCCTTAGAATAATTTCATTGATTTAAATCATGTGTTCATTACTGGTTTTACTTTCTAAATATTTTATCTCCTATTCCCATTTTTTAAATTTTTTATTAATCCCCACACTTTTTCATCATGAAAAATTTTAAATTATTTTGGCCTCTATTTTTTACTTTTAATCTATTTTATCACCTATATCACACTTTCACTCATCATTGCACATACCTCAACCAATATTTTTTATCACCATACTTACCTTTACTCCCACTTCCAATTTAGAAATTTTAATGTATTTTATAAAAAATCATACGGTACTGCTTGAAAAAAATTCATAGTTAAATGTAAGAGTATTGAAACTAAAAAATACAAGGCCTACTAATTTCATACTATAATTAGGGAAGCATATTGATTCTGTATATTCCAATTACATATTAATTTCATTGAACTATAATGATGTTCTAGGTATTTTGGAATCATGAAAAGGTGGGTGATATATTAGAATTTATTTTAATAATCATTGCTCGAAACCAAGATCAACGATCATTCACTTAAAATTTATATTTAATTTATTTAATATTTGAAAAAAATAAATTCCTAGGCTTATGAAATTTCTTCATTAGTGAATTTTGATCATCTAGAAATATCATTTTGGATTACCTTCATTTTTATGTAAGGATCCAAGGATAGAATCCCTCTAGCGGTGATCCACAGGTTCTCCTATGATCTCCGAGAAACACCACTAGATCTCCAGGTGCTATCACGGTGATTCGAATGTCTTGTTTTGTTTTTTATTGATTACTCATTATTTGGTCTTGAATAAATATATCTGGTACTTATAGTTCTTGAGTGGGATATATGAGGAGGAGTTGATAGAGAATCATCTATGTGAACAAATTATATATTCTCTATTTTTGGATTCCCTACAAAATAGACATGTACATCTATTTATTGTGTTAGGATTTAAGATGAAATATTATTTAATTTCATATATTCCATTAAATAATATTTACTAAATTTAATAAACCCCATTAAATATAATAATAATTATATTATTATTATTTTTTGGTGTATACCAACTTGTGCAATAAAACATATTATATAATGGTCTTGTTAACTAATATTTGTCACTAGACTTTCTCTTGGTCCACTCTAACTCCTATATAATTTATTGAACAATCAAATAAATATTTTATTCACAAATAAATATTTTATTTACAATCTAGTGAATAAATATTTATTAAAATATTCTATAAATAATATAAATATTTTATCCACAAGCCAGTGCATAAATATTTATTTAATTAATGTGATCAATATAAATTGAATAAAATTATTCCTTGTACTTGAGAATAATATTTATTCTATTAATTATACTCAAATAAAATTCAATCAAGATCAATGGGAACACTTAGTGTGTGACCCTCAAGGATTCTTTCTCATTAGCATTATGAGTGATTGACTAAATTCCAAGATTACTATTTATCAATGGGTCAAGGAACCCAAGAGAAAGAATGTAATGTTGTAATGTTCAAAACCACATAAAAATTCTCAATATGTAATATAATACCCTTGTCACAATATCTCATCAATTAGGGTTAAAATATGTTTCACCAACCCATATGCTCAATATGCATTTCTTTGACTCTCTAAAATGAACGTGTCGTTACACCATGGACATGGAATTTAATGTGAAAGTTCAATTCTAATAAAGGGATGATATATCATCTTCCATAAATATGGTAGATAAAAATTCTTACTTGACTTATTAATTAATGAAATGTCACTCATGATGCACCCAATATATCCAACTTAGACATGAACTATTATCATCATGGTTTATGAAATAAATCTAAGTACACAAGTTATAATATTCATTAATAATAATCTTAATGTCTAAGGACTATCACACTTGTTTTTAGATAGGAATATCCAATGACACCAAAACATGCGGAATTTCTATTGGAAGTTCTATTATTAAAATCTCCCATAATAAAGATTACCGTGTGTGAACTTCATGAGAAGAATCCTCATCTGTTTATGAGTACTCACACCTGACACTATATATATTATGTGTCCCATCATAGCATGTTATTCAACCGCGTAAGGTTCTTATCATAGAGGGGAACTATTATGATCTTATCAATGCAATGTATACTCTATGATATTATTACATTAGAGTTATGAATAACAACAGACAAGATATAATAAGAGGCTTTATTAATATTCAATATGTAATATATATATATATATATATATGCAATCAAAGTAAAAATAGTTGGTCCTAAGATACCAACTCCAAAAACTCCCACTTGGATTATATCCAAATGCCTAAAACCTCAGTATGACATACCTCACATGATATTCATGTTTTTTTGAGTCATGTATTTAGTCAAGGGGTCCACCATGTTGTCTTCTGGGGAAATACTATTCATTTCAACTTCACCTCTATGAGAAAATTCCATCAAGAGATTATAATTACGAAGTATTTTCTTCTTCCAGTGATGTGACCTTGGATATTTTTAAACATACACCAATATAATATTATCACAATATAGTGTGAGAGGATATTTACTTCTAGATACCATATCAAGATCTTGGATGATGATTCACATCCATACTATTTCTTTAGCTACCTCAGAAACCATAATATACTTAGACTCTACTGTAGAATATTCAACCACAATATACTTTGAGATCTTCCAGCTCCCAATGACTCCATTCAATGTGAAGATGTAGCCCATTTGTGAATTCATGTCATGTTGATCAGTTTGGAAACTTGAATTTTCATATCCTTCGATGAATAGTTCCTTATCTTCTCCATAAACCATAAAAATATCCTTAATATTCCTTAGATACTTAAGGATAGTATCGAATACCATCCAATGGTAGTCATCTATATCATCTTGATATATTATTACTACACTTAAAGCATAAGTGACATCTATAGTTAAACATAGTATATTATACATTAATGAACCAATCACTGATGTGTATGGAATCCTTTCCATTCAATGTATTTACTCATGTGTCTGAGGAAACATTTTAATGGAAAGATTAATGAAATATGATGGTAGAAATAATTCCATTTTATATTGTTCCATACCAAATATATTTAGTATATTGTTAATGTATGTACTTTGACTTAGGTCAAGGAACCCCTTGGATCTATCATAAAATATCTTGATCTCGAGAATATATTCTTCCTCACCCAAGTGATTTATATAGAAGCATTTATTCAAACACACCATAATTTAATGTAAGACTGGTATTTCATTTCTAATGAGTAACATGTCATGAACATATACTATTAAGAAAATGACTACACTCCCACTAATCTGTTTATAGATACACACCTCACATTCATTATTTATGAAACAAAATTTCATTATGGCATAATCAAAATGAATGTTCCATGACCTGGATGCTTTCTTTAATCCATAAATGGATCTTTCCAACTTTCATACCTTGTTGGAATCCTTTAGAGTCACTAACCCTTTAGGCTATGTCATATAGACATCTTTGTGATGGTTCCCATTAAGAAAGGTTTTTTTACATCCATTTTCCAAATCTCATAAACATGTGAAGCCACAATTACAAGTATAATTCTGATGGACTTCATCATTGAAATTAGTGAAAATGTTTTTTCACAGTAAATTCCTTGATGCTATTTAAATCCTTTTGAAATCAGTCATGCGTTATAGGTACTAAATTTTCCTTCCATGTCTAGTTTATTCTTTAATACCCATTTTCAACCAATGATCTTTACATATACTAGAGGGTATAATAAAATCCAGACATGGTTTTGGTATATAGAATCCATTTTAGAATTTATGGATTTTTACCACTTGGAAACATTTGTGCCACTTAATACTTCCTTGTAGGTTAGAGGATCATTATTATCAATTAATACTGAATCACCATCCTCTATGACTAAAAAAACATACCGTTATGGTTCTATAACCTCTCTATTACTCCTACACAGTAATTGTGTATTTGGAACATTTCTTCGTCCATAGGGATTTTTGTAATTTTTTACTATGCCACCTCTTGTGTATCTTGAGCCCGAACTTCATCGAAGTCTATCTCAATTCCACTATCTCTTTTAGAGATAATATCCTCCTCAATAAATATGGGATGTTTTTCAACCAAAAACTTTTTGTTTGAAGGATTGTATAGGTAATATCCCATTGTTTATTTGAGATATCGTATAAAGATACACTTTGTGCTATTGGGTGAAATCTTGTTACCTAAGGAGGACTTAACAAATTCTTCACAACCCCACACATGTAATTAATACAATATAGGTTTCTTTCCCTTTCATAATTGTTATAGTATACCATCTATTTATTTAGTTGGAAATAATTTTAGTATGTATGATTCTATTTGTAATGAGTATCTTCGAAATGATAATTGAAGACTCGCATGACTCATCATTGATCTCACCACACCCAACAAGGTACGATTCCTCCTTTTTCTTACACCATTCTAATTAGGTTTATAATTAAGAGTGAATTGAGATAAAATTATGAACTCTCATAGATAACTAATGAATTCTTGATTAAAATATTATTCACCATGGTATGAGTGAAGATTCTTAATCTTTTTACAAATATGGTTCTCAATTTCATTTTTGTATTCCTTGAATTTTTCAAAAGAATCCAACTTATTCCTCATTAAGTAGACATATCTATATCTACTAAAATCATCAATAAAAGTTATGAAGTATGAGTACACACCCCTTTCTTCAATAGTAAATGGTCTACACACATGAGTATAAACTAATTTGAGATGATCTTTATCCCTTTCACCTTTCCCAATAAATGTTTCTTTGGTCATTTTTCTTTATAAACATGAATGATATACACCAAGTGGTTTAGTTCAAAAGAATACAAATATCCATCTAGATGTAATTTAGTCAAGCAATATTAATTTACATGACCTAGTTGGTGATGCCAAAGTTGGGTGTGGTATGATTCATGTGAAGTAACTTTGTTATCAATTTTTATTATTTGGTTCATGTAATCCAACACATAATGACTGTTATTTAAATGTGCCTTATCGTAAAAAATGATATCTTTATAAAAGAAGAAAAAATTAGTCCTAAATTTGAAAATATATCCATCCATATCAAATATAGATATAGAAATAATGTTTTTGACAGCTGAAGGCACATAATAACAACCCCTTAAAACCAAGACCATTTTGTTTGGAAATGTGAGCTGGTAGTCACTAATAGTTACAACAACAAGTTTATCTCTATTATATTGTTAATGATCTTCATATCATCGATCAATATTTTTGAATCTACTTGGTTTCTATATCTGAATAAATATGTGATCACCACAATCTTTATCTAATATATATTTTTAGAAATAGATTAATTGCACTCGATAACAAATACACCTGAAGCTTACCTTTTTTTCTTTGGATGGGTGCATTTTTTCTTCTAGTGGCCCTTCTTTCCAATTAAGAAATAGACAGTATCTTGTTCCCTTACTTAACCCTTGATCATCCACTTATTTAATGGGAATGAAGAATCTTTGGGCTTAAAGCTCTGAGTTTTCCCTTTCTGTTTGTTCACCATAAGGGGAAAAAGTTTTTTCATGCTTTGTATCTTATCTACATAGAGAAGAAGATTAAGAAGATCTAACAAAGACTTTTTAACATTGTTCATATTAAAATTCACAACAAAAATGGAGAAAATTTTAGGAAGTGATTTCAAAATGAGGTTGTTTCCTAGTTCTTTATGGATTTTACACCATAGACATTTTAAGTGCCTAATATGTCCAATGATCTTCACTACCTGAGGACCAGCTAGGGCACCCTCTCTAGGATTTCTTTGAAATATCACCTTGGAAATATCTAACCATTCCTATATATATCTCTCCTATTAAAGACCACAAAGGTGCTCAATCATGATACACAAATCCATGTTTTCATTAAAATTAATTAATTCACTAGACATCAATGAAATCGTCAAACATTGAATTTAGACCATGTCGCTCAAATGTTTTTAATAAATAAGGAACTATTAATCACTCCCAATTTAGCAGGAAGATCAGGTATTGAGGATTATATCATGAAATATTTCTATTCATGGAGTAGCACAACCCGAATGTGTTTAAACCACTCCTAGAATTTACTACCAGTTTGGAGGTTACCTTTATCCAATATTGATCATATGGATAGTGTGGATAATGAACTTTTAATTTTATTCTAAAATTAAAAATAGAATATTATTATTACATTTCTTGATTATAAAGTAAGTAATATATAATAAATTAAATGATTTTTACTTATTTATTTAATCTCCCAATATTTTATCAAGTCTCAATAGCCCTCACCATTAAACTCAGAATATCTAGTTGATTTAACATTATAGAGGCAAGGATTTCCATTACTTTTCTTAACTATCCAGACTTTGTCCACGAAAATAATAATAATGTAATTTGGTAGGAAGTCTTGCTAACTTTGGACTTACAGCTCCTTGATCCATTGAGTGGATTTCCCTATCCTGAAATCTTGACGTTGAATTCCTCAACACTTTCCTACAAATTTGTATTGAACAAATTTTATCCATTAAACTCAATATAATTTCAATTAATTCAACCCAAAACTCTAATGAGAACTCCCCAATAAAATTACATTTCTAGACTTTGGTCATGTACTACACTCAGTTCTATGGTTTCATTCCCAATCAAGTAATGGAAGGCTTAGTCTAACTTAATATTTAATTTATGGATTTTAATTTCTTATGCATAAATTTTATATTTATTTATCCTTCACATGAATTTTTAGTATTAAGTGGATGTTACTTAATCAATTAATCATTTTGGATAAAAAAAGTATTCATAATTCATATATTTAATTTCCATATTTTCACATCAATTCATTTATTTATGTGATCACATCCTTGAATCCATAAAAGAAATAATTTCATAGAAAAAAATAAATATATAATTAAATAAACCATTCATGAGTATATATTTAATGATTGATTTAATGATAGGATATTAAA